>CP124710.1:103342500-104672000 GCA_031232105.1 Capsicum rhomboideum
ATATTGAGAGAGAAAAGAATTGAACCCTTTGAATCTCATATTTAAACCATAGTTTCCTGTACCTTTTTGTCCATTAAGCTTTTGTTCAGGCAACAAACGACATTGTGAACTGTTAATGTTGTTGGGCCTTTATTTGTGTTTGTATTTCCAGATTCAGTTTAATTAGTTGATAGGTTGAAGATCTTTCTTTACATTGAATCAAAACATACAAATGTTTTTCTCTGATATATATCTTATATGGCTCTCTAATTGCAGATTTCATGCATAATTAGATATTTCTCCTTGACATCTTGGTTCGATGTTGCGATTCATTGTCAATCACTCCTCCACTTCATCTATATGCTTGAGGCAAAAAAAAGATGGCCCCGAAAGTCGCTACGGAAGATAAATGAGTCATAAGGCCATGTCTAAGGGAGTCTTGGTCCTAAATTAGTTGGGAATGAGATGTATGCTTTGCAAAATACATAAGTAGAAATAAGTACAATTTTCTTTGCAAATCCAAGAGTATGAGAACTCTTTTATTATCCCTCATATGATTTCTTGACATAGTAAAAACAATTTCTTATCCAAGTGAGTTTATGTCACCATAAATTGTAAGGAACAAAATGTGAAATTATTGATATTAAATTATTAATTATCGAGGAGCAAATTACAGGTCTTGATCATGTAGAAATGTCATCTATGAGAACCGCAATAATTTTGTGATTAACAAATTTTTTTTATCGTTCCTTTTGTTTACCTTTTTAAAATAGCCCACTATACAAAATAATATTCAATTATTTCCCTAATATTCAAGAAATTAAAAATTTGTCAATAGTTACTTATCAAATTTTACCTATGTACCTAAAATTTAGGAGTTTAAAATTATTTTTTTTAAAACCTACAGTAAAGTGTTTAAAAAGCCAATTATTTAGATAACCAGTAAAATTATTCCCACATACAGATTTTATAATTTTATTTTTTCTTAAAACAAGGATACTAACATGAGTTAGAAAGAAAAACATACCTTAAATAATTTTATTGACACCAAACAGGTCAACTTGTCATAGTTAAAATAAGATTAACGCATCTTTCTAAAATCACCATTAAAATCTTTACGTATCTTGTAATAATATTGTGGTTAATCAAAAAATTTATCCTTCGAAATATCTTATGTCTTTCGTACTCCATTAAAATAGATTTCACACTAACAAGATAATCATTCACTTATTTTTTTAATATTTAGAAATTGAAAATATATCCATTAAAAGTTAAACCTTGAATTATGTACCTAAAATTTAGGATTTTAAAATTAATATAAAAAATTCTGAAACAATTTATTAAATATGTCAATTATTTAAAACACAAATAAAATTGTCCTCATGTATTTAATTTATTGTTTTATTTTTTCTTAAAACAACAATATTAAGTGAGTTAACAGAAAAAGAAAACATTATCTTAAATAATTTATCATCACTAGAAGTCTTCAACTTGTCATTATTAAAATCTTTCAATACTTTAGAAAATTCTAATATTTAAAATTATAAAATCAATTACTTAATACTTTACCTTATATAATTCTTTCCTTATTTAAAAAATCGGGAAACCTATATCCCATATGGAATACTTGGTGCGGAATACGAACATCACTCCTTGAGATTAGTTCATTGAATTCACATATTTATGCGGAATTGCTAAAGTAACGGTATTGTACAGTTAATAATTGAAACTTTAATAAAAAAGAGTAATTACATGTAGGGGTGTTCATGGTTTAGATGAAAACCAAATCAAACTGACTTAAATAACCGACATATGATTTGGTTTGGTTTTAAATTTTAAAAAGCGATAATATTTGATTTGGTTTGGTTATGGTTCTACTAGGAAAAGTTCGAAAAAATAATCAAACTGAACCGATAAATTATATCTATAAATTTTATAATTATTTGAATATATAATATTAGTTTTTTATATATAATAATAAATATTTTATATCTTTTAATCATTAATTTAGTTTTAGTTTACTTATTTCACATGCACTACAACACACTTAAATCTCATTTCATAAAAAATATGTCCAAACTCAATACTCAAGTCTAATTATCTAATTGTATATATGCAGCGTGGTGTATTATCAATTTTTAATTTTCTTTGCTAAGACATCCATCAACTCTTCAATGGCTTGTCCCTTTGATTTTTTAAGGGTTCATAATTCTATCTAAAGATGTATATTGCTTTAATCTCCTTCGTAGATCATCTAGTGTGTTTAATTTTTGTTCCATTGATGTTTGAAATATTTTATGTCAATTGATTTACTTGTGAGAAAACTAAATTATTTGTATTACCATGCGATTTATTTCTAATGAAGAATTTTGTTGTGTGCATACAATTTGCTTTCAGATTTTTGAATTCTCTATGGAGGAAAGAAGAGATAAATGTTGTTATCGCCCCTAAATCCCACATAACCATGCACCCTTTGATCTTATGCAAAAGTGAATGTAGGGCTTGTCGTCTATCCACAGTTCATGTTTATTACCTTGTAAGTTCCTCTTAAACCAACAATATCTTTTTCTTCTTTGGAATTTTTAACGATGGTGAACCTTTATCCACATCTTACTGCTCGAAGTTTCTAAGATTTGTTGATTATTTGTGGTACTAATATTGTTGATTATAATTGCTATTTGTATTTTTCTCAAGATTACTACTTATATTTTTCTGGTAATTTGATTGATGGGAGTAAGCACTAAAGTAAAATCCACCACATGCTAAAGCTTGTGTTATGTGCAGGATTTGGGGAAGGATTGGACTATAAGAATCTATATTAAGACTTTAAAAATTAATGTCGTAGTAAACACATGTGGTCTTCCTATAAGGTACTATTCTTCTGAAATGGTAACCTGATGTTAATGACAAGGACGGGTGTGAGATTATGCCAAAGATCAATTATATTACTAACAGAAACAAAATCGTAGTTCAACTTAGTCTAAGTGAAGGAATGGAGTAGCATATTTCATTCTCTTACTCATAAATTATCTAATGTCAACTAAATTTCTCAAGTACATCATTTTAATTTGGTCAGTTAAGTATATTCACCTAAAGCTTTTCATGTCTAGCCTATAAATAGTTTTGAATGAATATAACAGAAAGTGAAAAAATGTTTACAGCAAGGCAAGTTTTGCTACATCATAAACGAAAGTGTGAGCTTACAAGAGTTAGAAAGGCCAAAGCTACTCAATCAGACAATTAAAATAGTGGATGTAGACACCCTTTCTCCCCCGGAGAACTTCTAAGAATATGAACAATGAGTAATGTGAATAGAAGTAAATATACAATACATGCTCCCACATAACTATGAAAGAATATACTTAACAACTCTAAAGTAGCAGTTGAAACAAAAAACTCTAAAGTAATACATTGATTTATTTTTTTTAAAATAAAATGTCGCACATTGAAAAAAATTATAATGACAGTGCACTTTTGCATACTTTAATAATTATATCATTATAATTAAATAAAATTAATAAAATATGTATAATGTAAAAAATTATAAATAATTTATGGAAGAAAAATTACAACAGTGACATATAAATTTATATAGTGATTTTTGCTTGACTGTTTTGACTTCACATAAAATTTAAAAAGGGTACTAACGATATTTAAATTTGTGGTTTTAATTTAAAAATATGTAGAATGTCTAAAATATTGTTAAATTAATCAAGCATAACATCAATAAAACTAATTTGATAGTTGGTTAAAGTTATGCTGGTATTAGTAATACATGAATTAGTTATGAGGTAATCTATGTATTTTTTATGCAACATAGCAGGTGGAATAAGTTGTACATAAATAACTTGTGAAGATTTTTAACTGTAAACCAATCATTGTATTAATTTTATACATCAATAACTTATTTCATATTCACCTACCAAACGTTGTATAAGTTATACATAGTTCAAATACATGAATAATTCTACTCTTATTTAGTTACCATACGTCCCCTTACATGTTCAAGATGTATAATAATCATCTAAAATGCCCTCAATTTTGATTAAAATATAGAATCCTAAGAACAAAAATAACTCTCTGTTAAAAAAAAAAAGTGATTTTAGAATTAGGAAATAAGTATAATGACTAAATATTATTTACAGTGTCTAAACTCTGGTTGTCATCAATTCGGATCATCTCAACTTATAAAAAAGACTAAATAGTATAAATTTAAACGAGGAATATATTTTTGGCTACATCTAATTTTGCTCCTTAATTGTAGTGTGACTCTGATTTATCATTTCTCTTTAATTAACTACACTTTTTTATCTTCAAAATTTTACATTGTATTTTTCAAATTATTGTACTTAGTCAATAATTTATTTTTTATATACACTTAAATTTAATTAACGCTTGATACACGTGCAACGCAGATACTCTAAACTAATGTATATATAGATATAAATTCTGAAAAAATTAATCTTATAGAGAAGTTACTGTCAATATTAATAGTTCACTCATTTTTCGTTAAAATAGAGAAGTTAGTTAATCTTTATAAAATGATTTATAATCTACACGTTTCAAATGTAAAAGTTACGGCCAAAATTCAAAGTGAATTTGATTTCAAATTTTAAAATTAATCTACTAACTGTTGAGTCAATATTTGTGTCTCCAACATAATTTTCTACCATTTTATCCTCATATAAAATTTAAAATATTTTGTTTGACACTTTATATACTGCAAGTACTATTTATTGTTACTATTATTATTGTTGTTATTGTTATTGTTATTATTATTATTATTATTATTATTATTATTATTATTATTATATTTTTATATTTCATTTAATATTTAAATAAGTTATATTCAGATATGTTTTATAATATTTAAAATTTAAAAGAGATAAATTTGAAATAGTAAAAGTTTATTAGAATTCTTCAATCATGGGTTTCTATTTTAAGATAATGAAAATATTTTCTTCTTAAAAAAAAGATAATGTAATTCAAAATTTTTATTACAATACTATTAAGTTTTGTCCTAAAACCTGTCACGTGGCTTCTTAGTAGCTTGACACTTGGCTAATTGTGGTGACTCGTCCTCTGCTTTATAATATATATAGATTTAAAATTTAAAAGAGATAAATTTGAAATAGTAAAAGTTTATTAGAATTCTTCAACCATGGGTTTCTATTTTAAGATAATGAAAATATTTTCTTCTTAAAAAAAAAATAATGTAATTCAAATTTTTTATTACAATACTATTAAACTTTGTCCTAAAACCTGTCACGTGGCTTCTTAGTAGCTTGCCACTTGGCTAATTGTGGTGCTCGTCCTCTGCTTTATAATATATATAGATTTATAGTTATTATTATATTATTATTATTAATATTAATATTATAATTATTATAATATTTTAATCTTTCATTTAATATTTAAATAAATTATATTTAGATATGTTTTATAATATTTAAATTTTAAAAGAAATAAGTTTATGAAAGAGTAAAAGTCTATTTAGAACTCTTCAACCATGAGTTCTATCTTTAAGCTAATGAAAATATTATATTTTTTAAATAAAGGATAATGTATTTTCAAATTATGATATTTCTAATTTTTTAATTCAAAAATTTTATTACAACACTATTAAGTTTTGTCCTAAAAACTGAAATGTGGCTTATTCTTATGCTGCCACTTGGCTTCTATTTTTTTTGTTTACGCCGTTCTTAAAATAATATTAATTAGAAGATAATTAAATTTTATTTATTATTTCTCTTAATTTAATACTTTTTTTTTGCGCTATATTAATATCTCTTCTTATTTATGACAAAGGTAAAGATGAAAAAAAACAACTAATTATATCTTGATTTTCTAAAATGATAAGTACTCCTTTCGACTATTTTTATTTGTCATTTTTGGACTTGACAACACTTATCAAGAAAAAAATAATGATTAATATGACTATTTTACCACACTACTCCTATTAATTGATATTTAGTATTATGTCTTGAAAAATAATTTGGATAATAAGTAGTTAATGATAAGGATAAAACACAGAAAAAAATAATGGGTGAAAATCGTTTACACCACTCAGCTTTACTTTAAAAATCAAACCCCCCCTTAACTTTGAAAAATAGTCATTATCCCCCCTTTTTCCTAATTGACTTTTTTTTAAATCTATTTTACCCTTACATTAACCTTTATGTATTTATTTTTACATCTTTAAAATCATGATATTTTTACTTTTAATCTATATAAAAAAAATTCTATAAAAAATATTAATATCGTCGAAAAAAGAAAAGTGAGAGATATTGTCATGGCCCAATGTTAAAATCTTGAAAATCACCTTTAAAAATGTTCAAATTCGAGCTCCCAAGTTCAAAAATGGTGAGAAATGGGGTTTATTCCCGAAAAGAAACTATTTAAAGCTGCCATGGACTCCCTTCTTCGCGAATACGAAGGAGGCTCGCGAACGCAAAGAAGGATTTGTTGCACCAGACATCAGCAGTAAAGGTCAAAGCCAAAAATCTCCGAACGACCATGGAAATTCGTTCGGGACCCCACAAAAATAAACCAACTGTGCTACTAAATCAAATTCGATATTTTGGACTCAACGATGCGATCAGAATTTTCATCGGAGGTTGTTTTCATTAGGTGTTGACCAAAGTCAACCTTAGGCCGACCTCGTCTAAAAGCTCAAAATCACACCGGAAGCCTCGGACCTGAAACAACCATGCTACTAACATAAAATCAACATTCTGGAGCTGATGGAACTGACTGAATTCTGATAAGACGCTCGGATTTCCAAATGTTGACCAAAGTCAACCACTCCAATTTAAAGACCTTCCAAAATGGAGAATATTAATACCTCAGTAAAATAAATAAATAATAACTAATATAAAAAGATATTATATAGAGGATTGCAAATGCCAAGGGTAAAGTAGACATTGTATAGGATAAAAGGGGGGGGGGGGGGAGAATGATTATTTCTCAAAGTTGAGGAGGGAGTTTGACTTTTAAGTCAAAGTTGAGGGGTGCAAATAATTTTCACCAAAAAATAATTATATTTTCTTGATATGTTAAAAGTAACGAGTCAAAATGAATATCTATTTTTGAAATAGTAGACAAGTAAAAATGAACGGAGGGAGTACTTCCTCCATTTCATTTTACTTGACATATGTTTGTAAGTTATGTTCCACATTTGACCACTAATGATGTGGTTAATAATTAAATAAAAATTAAAGTAATTTGCTAAATTCCTATTGAACGAGGAAGTTGTTTACTGGTATAACTCTCACCTCTCTTATCTTCTATAAGTTGATGATAACCGTAGAATAATTGTTCAGCCTTTATAAAGGATCCTCTCTCTGCCGGTACAAGAATCCATCAAAATTATTTTGTAAGGTTAAGGAAAGAGAGAGAAACTTGTTCCTCAATAGAAAAGAAAGAAAAAAATTTCGCTCTCAAGTCAACAAAATAATATGGTTGATTCAAATTTTTTTTCTTGGCTAAATTTACTGTTAATATAAGTATATGTGAAATCATATAGTTCTACGTTCTTGAATAATTGATAGAATTTTATATTAGGTTATTTATGTTTTATAGTCAAATAAATCCTTACAATGTTGACTTGACATATTTTTTAAGAAAATTTTAAATAGAAATATATTTTACTAAATTAAGTTTATCAATGATGTTTTGAAACTCTAAATTTGATAACCATTACTATATGTAGCTATTTATTTAAAATATAGAAAGAAAAAAATATTATTATAAAATTATTTTAATTTTATAAATTGGATAAGTAAATTGAAGAGAGTATAATTTCGGACATTTTGGTGCTCCACTACTCCTATATTTTATTTTAACCCAACATAAAGACAAACATCTCACCTCGATTATATCTACCTCGTATGAAAAAGCAGTAAAAAACATGTTTGCTTTTCATTTGCTTACTGCCTACCTACCACCTCCAATAATTCAATCTACTTTTCCACAATTTCTTGATTTTATTTTTCTTAATCATTTTCTTTCATTCACACCACAAAAGACAGCTGATTATTTGGTCACAATAGTCCAATTCATACCCTGTACAATCAGGGCCGTTTGGTCGGTTGAATGGATAGTTAATTTCATCATTTTAATCTAGTAAAATAAAATATTTTTACAATTAATTAATATTTATATTTAAATACATAATTATTATCTTTATTGACTTATTCCACCAATCAAACAATCCCTTATTATTTTTTGTTTTCTATTCTTAATCCAATTAAATTTAGTTTGCGTTTGACAGTCTCATAAAAAGTGAGGCAAAAAACTTCCTCATAAAGTGACTTTGTGGTTAATAAGATTCAAATTCTAACTTTTAATTTAAAAATAAGGCGTAATACATAAATAGATCTTTAAACTTATTTTCATTGGATAAGTAAACACTTGAACTTTGAGAGTGTTAACTTGATTTCAACTGACAACTAGACGTGATTCATAAGTTCTAGAGGTGTCTAGATGATCAATTTGTAAGTTGGAGTTTAATTGATACGATGGAAACAATTCGAGGAATCTAGATGTGCAGTCTCAAAATTAGAGAGCTTAATGGCCACCTAAAGCCAAATTTGAGTATCTATTTATACATTATATCTAAAAATAAAGGAGTATTTATCACTTTGTGGCAATGTTAGATGGTCTATCTGTACAGTTATGTATGCCCAAATTTAGGTATATTTATTTATTTACATAATATAATAGTAGATACTCTATATTTATTTCAATTTATGCAGCCCCTAAATAGTGATGCTGGCTGTCAAGACTCCAACAAGTGACAGAAAAAATTGAAAAAGAGAAGATTTTGCTGCCTCTCTGTCAATTTCACAGTAACACTTTTCTCTCTGTCTACTCCTTTCTTTTCTTCTCTTGCTATATACAGGGAACCCCATTTGACTCTTTTCTTAATGTACTTGGCCTGAAAAAAGCTATGTCAGGTTTATACAATCACAACTTTTCACCTTCAAGAACTGCATCTCCCCAGATTAGAACTAATCAAGATGTGGACAGGTATCTTGTTTTTTCTGTTTTTTCGCTGAATTATACATTTTCTTGATTTTGCTATGTGGGTTGTGATGGTCATGTGTTTCTTTTTTCAGTAATCAGTACTTGTCAGAATTGTTGTCTGAACATCAGAAGCTTGGTCCTTTCATGCAAGTTCTTCCCATATGTAGCACTCTCTTGAATCAAGGTAACTTGTTCTTTAATCCAGTTGTTATATGTAGCACATTCTTGTGGTAAATCTGCATTTTCTATGGGGGTGGGATTCAGAGGTTTTGCTGCATTGGTTCTGATTTCTTGTGGTTAAAAGATGACAAGATAGATCTGACTTGATTGGTTTTTACCTTCATAGACCACCATTTGTTTTACTTTATCTGTTCTTGCCCAACTTTTCATGACTACATTGATTTGATGAGCTAGGGGTAAGGTCTGCGTACACTCTACCCTTCCCAAACCGCACTAGTGGGATTCACTGGGTATGTTGTTGGTGCCCAACTTCTCAATTTGATGGGGTTGTGAATGTGTCCCAATAAAAGAAAATGTCTTTTTAAAATTTTACCCCTTTTTTGGATCCCGTGTATACGTAATTAATCTTCATGTATATATGATTCTGTTGTTTGAACAGATTTGATTAGCTAATTGGAAGAAATTTAATCGTTAAGGTACTCGGGAGACATTTTACTCCAGGGGAAGAAGTTTCATTTGCACCTTGATGTTCATAAACAAGGCTCTGTTTGTAAAGTTATGCAAATGGTAGGAGAAATGATAAGGACGTACAAAAAATTGATTTTTCTTCATAAAGTTGTATCTTTTTGAATGTTATCCATGTTTACTCAACATGGCCAACTAATGTCCATGATATTTTTTGCTATTATTTATCTTCAGAGGGATTTGCAAGGACATGGAAAAAATGTTCCGGAGGGGATTTGTAACTTGGACAGTTTAATTACTACTTTTTGGAACTGTCAAATAGTTAAAATAAGAAAAATATTATTTAGTCGATCAAACAGTGATCAGGGAATAACGCGCTTGAGGGTGGACATTCTTCACGGGTTTTTGCTTGAAAGAATATCTGGCTGGTCTGGAAAGTTTCAGACTTGTTTAGATGCGAAATATTAATTGCGTGCTCTTCATGTTAACATCCTTGATCTGGGTCAGTTTTTGTCGATATGCCCCTTGAGTATTTATTATTCAGAATTCGTGAGGTTAATTCAAATTTAATCTGTCATTATCCAGGTAGAGATAGTATAAGATGTTTATTTCTCTTAACTTCTTGGTATTTTATTGGCTTTATTTCCCTAGCATTTGATTATCATGTTACTAATTTTGCTGTTAAACTATTCCGTGCATTATAGTCAAACTGCTATCTGTTTGATCCTTGATCATCATAACTAGATTCTAATTTTCAGAGATTTTAGGGGTAATTAACCATTTATGTCATAGTCATCATGCTGTTATTACAATATTGATTTTGCGATCGATTACCTTGACTCCATTCTGTTTTCAGAGATCATGAAGGTATCAGGAATGATGCCAAACCAAGGTTTTGGTGAGCTAGATAGGTTTCGGCATAGAAGTCCCAGCCCTATGACTTCAGCAAACCTAATGTCAAATGTTGGCGGAACAGGATTGGGTGGTTGGGGTGGACTTGCGCAGGAGGTAATTGGCTTTTTGATCTTATATCTGACAAGTTGTCCATTTGCCCTATGTTGTGGATTTCTTCGCTTAACAGGACCATCTCTTTACTCTGTGTGTGTCATATATACAAGAGGAAAAAACGTAGTATCAGAGCTATACAAATCTAGATCTAATAATTCAGCAAAAAGTTAAGTAGCTGGAGGATTTTTATGATTTTCTCAACCGTGTAAATTGGACATAAGTTGCTATTAGTAAAAGGATTAGTGCCTAGTGGTCAATGAAGTGGGTTGAGAACCTGAGGTCTCAGGTTCAAATCCCAGCAGAGGCGAAAAACACTAGGTGATTCTTCTCATCTGTCCTAGCCTTGGTCAGAGTTACCTGGTATCTGTTGCTGGTGGGAGGTGGTGGGTATCCCGTGGATTTAGTCGAGGTGCGCGAAAGCTGGCCCGGACAACACGGTTATAAAAAAAAGAGCGTTAAGCTTCAATCCTTCAAGAAGTTGTTGCCATGTGACCAGGAGGTCACAGATTCAAGCCGTGGAAACATCTTCTTACAGAAATGTGTGGTAAGGCTGCGTACAATAAAAACTTTGTGGTTCGGCCCTTCCCCGGACCCCTTGCATAGCGGGAGCTTTAGTGCACCGGGCTTCCCACCTTTCCTTACATATCATTAAAGACATGGAGGGTAGGTACTTGAACTGTTTCTTCTACCATCAGTCATTTGATGTTTAGCTAGTTAAATTTGTTTCAAGGTACTACAACTGTTACGTTGCAGGGGAAGGATGCTTGTTCATACCCCAAAAAAGCTTCACTTGCTCTGAAACATTTGGAGGCTCACACATCACAACTGACTAGTAGAGTCAAGCCCAACTGTTTCAGTCATTACAAATTTCCTTTGAACTTCTTTTTTATAATAGTGATGTCTGGTTCAACTTGGGCGTACCTCAACTAACCCACCTGGCAGCCTGCTAGCCTACAAGCATAGGTACTAGTTAAACCTGCCACCAAGGTTGGAGCAGGTGGATTTACGCTGAGTGTTATAGCTAGGATTTGAACCTCAAATCTCCAAATTTCTTTTAGACTACATTCAGTTATACAGTACATAACACTAAATTTACACAGATTTCAGCATTCCTAGACATTCAAGAGGCTAGAACTCTCCCAGAATTCCCAATTCCCTTTTCCTTTTTCTGAATACCCTCTTCTAACTGCCTTGCCCCTTTTTCTACAGAAAAAACCACCCCGTAACTGTCTCATGACAGTTACTAAGTCTTTTAATTGTTTATTTTGGCCTCCTAGAATAAGTTTTTATAACTTGAGGCACATCAGAATTCAATCGGTATATAGTGCAGAGTGCATTACCATCTATAGGGAATGCAGCAGCACTGCATGTCAAATGAGAAGGATCTTGTCACTGACTTAATAATATCAAGTGAAGCAGCTAGCGCCTAGCAAGCTCTAAACGGTTTCCTGATATGCATATGTGCACAGACATGCATGCTGTTACTTATAATGATTATATTTTTCTTGTTTTTTTTTGTTAGTATTTACTATTTGAATTGGTTTGTGTTTATCTGAGTTCTTCTTGATGAGAAATCTTAGATATTTAGAGCAATCACTAAGGAAGGTTCATGTGAATTTCGACAAACCTAATAGAAAACCATTGTACGTACACAAGAAAGTGCATAAGTTAGTGGAGATCAATAACTGGTTGAACAAACAAAGATCAGTAGTATCTGTATTCCACAATGGTGGTCATGATCTTGTTCTGCTCGCAGCACGACAAGGGACAGCTCCTTCCCTTTACTAAGTTCAGAAACTGGTCTTTGCTTTGTGGGAGAATGCACAAAATAATGAATCCTGGCATTCCTCCTTTTCAATTGCATGTTAATATCAAAGAGTCCATAATCAAGGTCTGGACAGATAGCTGCCCAGTCTTTGCCTGTAAAAGTTGGATAGTAAAGGTTTAGATGTTGAGATGATGATTGTTCCAACTAGTTGTGTCATTTATATTCATAAACGAGAGGATATTCTGCTGAGATGATGCCTTGTTCAGGTTTGGGACTTCATTACTTCCAATGTCATTTTTTATCCAATAGCATCAGAAGATGGTTATTCGTTTGATCTAGAAACAACAATGTAAGGGGTTCTGAAGTTTTTGACTTGCATTCCATGCACCACTGAATCCATAAGGATGTGAATATGATTGCGCCCAAGGGTGTGGCTTAGTGGTCAATGGAGTGATTGAGAACCAAGAGGTCTCAGGTTCACATCCCACCGGAGACAAAAACACTAGGTGATTTCTTCCCATTTGTCCTAGCCTTGGTGGACAGAGTTACCTAGGACCTATTGCTGGTGGGAGGTGGCAGGTATCTCGTGCACGCAATCTTGTCGGGACGCTACGGTTATCAAAAAGAAAAAAGAAAGGATGTGGATACGATTGACTATGGACATGCAATTTGGCAATGTATAACATGGCGTACATGAATGTCCAATTTGGCTGTTTCCCATACAGCTTTGGAATAGTTACATTTTTTTTTCAGTGGTGGTACTGTTGTCAGTTTCTCCATCTAGATATCAATGTTCAGATTAAAATGTTAGAATGTTGACAACCTAAAAGAATATGGATGGACCTTCGCACTACAATTGGCCCACTCAAAATTTTGTTTTTATCATTTCTTTAGGCATAGTGGCCTGAAGATCAGAACATGAAATTTAATGGTGACAGAGTGAAGAAGATACATAAAATTTTGGAACTGTTTGAGCTGTTATATTAGATGAGCAAATCGTTTGGCAGTTGGCATGTGAGATACAACGAAATTCAATCTGTTTTGTTTTCCATGCTGGTGATTCATTTGATAATTGATTTCTAGTGCACTATATCTAAAGTTCTTTTTTTTCTTTTTTGGTCTTTTTGCCTCTTTAAGTGTCAAACACTTTGTGTCGAGTGTTAACTGGTTTCTTTATTTTTTTTCCCACTTAATTTCCCTATTTTATCCTAAATACAGTTTTATTTATTTGTGGCAGAGATTAAGTGGAGCTCCTGGAATGTCAATGGACTGGCACGGGGCACCTGCAAGTCCTAGTTCATACACTGTGAAAAAGATATTGCGCTTAGAAATTCCATTAGAAACTTACCCAAATGTAAGGGTTTATTTATTGTTTTGCATACCGCCTGTCGGTTCAATATAGTTTATTGAACTAACTTCTCCATGGATTTCAGTTCAATTTTGTCGGGCGACTTCTGGGTCCCAGGGGCAATTCCTTGAAACAGGTGGAAGCTACTACAGGATGTCGTGTGTATATTAGAGGAAGAGGGTCAATAAAGGACCCGGATCAGGTAATGCTAGCTAGTATTCTAAACTATCTCAGTCCTGTTGAATTGTCTGATTGATTAGCTCTAGCTGCATATGTGTAAAATTACTTACTATCAGACGTATTAATTGCCAAGTCTCCAAGATGCTTTTATTGAGTACCTACTTTCTTTCTAAGTTGCTCGGACTCTCCAAAAATGTTGCCGCACCCATGTCGGATCCTCCGAAAATGCACTACTTTTGAAGGATCCAACACGCACCTGATGACATTTTCGAAGAGTCCGAGCAACTTAGCTTTCTTTCATAAGTAGTTTAGGACAAAAGCATCTCATGTATTTGATCATCCCAATCAGATACGATGACTTAAATGCTTGTCCTGCATAACTTCCGCAAACTATGTTCATTTCCCTTTTTTATTAATATCTATACAGTTTTCTGGCCTTTTTTCTCTTAGTATCTTCACATAAGAAGAGTTATATTAAACTTGTAAGCTAGGTCAGTAGGTCATTAGGGTAGCTATGATGTTGTTCACCATCCCTTTTGATTATCGACTGGAGGCAAAGTACCTACTAAGACCAATAAAATAAGTGAATGTACGGGAAACTCTTGATTAAATCTCCTCCATTTTACTCTTTGATGTATAGCTCGTTTTTGTTCATCACCTAGGTTGTATATTTGTATATCTATGCACTTATTATTTTTTTTTTTTTTCATGCTTCACCTATTAATTATCTTGAGCAATAGAGAAGACATACAAACGTTAGCGTTCAAATTTTCTGTCTGATCCTTTTACTCTTAAGGATTTTTGTTAAAAGGATTTTCATCATTGATACTTGAAATTTTTGAATGGGTTCCTTATCAGAAAAAATTCTTTTAAATGGCTTATGCTATTATGGACCGAGTTTCAGATTGAGATGTAGTTGATTTGTGTTATGGACCAAAATTTTGTATGATAATTTTATCTATACAGATCAATTAATTTGAAGGGGAGCCTTAACGTGACTGGTAAAGTTGCTACCATGTGACCAGGAGGTCATGGGTTAAAGCTGTGGAAACAGCCTCTTGCAGAAATGCAAGGTAAGGCTGCATAATAGACCCTTGTGGTCCGACCTTCCCAGACCAGAGGCGAACCCAGGATTTGAGCTTGACGGGTGCACCCCTATATTTAAATATAGTAATTAATAGTGTCAGAGTTCGACATACTGTTCTTTGAAAACTTATTAACTATGGTATTTTATAAGCAAAATTCTAATATTATTGAATATCATTAATTAGATTTAATATGACAAAAGTGTGTTATCCACCGTACTTGAATTTGATGCACTTTTATATTTTGAACAATAATAGAAAGTTTTTGAAAAATATGAAATCCGAGAGATTTGTTTGCTAGATGGTTGCTAGGGGAAAACGTTTGATTTAAGCCTATTTCAAACTTTAAATTGCTAACTTTTTAAATAAAAAATAAGTTAATGATTAAAAGATAAAAATAATATAAACATTATACAGTATAAGATAGGGAGAATATCTGCCTTTTGAAGTTGGAGGGGAGCTTGTATTTTTGAAATAAAAGAAAAAATACATAAATAATGCCCATAATACATAAAAGCAAAAAGAAAAGATGTAAAATAATTGACTACTAAGTAGGATTTTTTTTTAATTAAAGGATATAATGTATGTATGTATGTATATATATATATATATATATATATATATATATATATGCACTTAAAATTCCAATATATCAAAAATCTAAAATATAATGTAGTTAATGTTGTTTGAAGTGGGGAAACATAAAAAACAATAATAATGTTGCAGTAACATGTATTTGGAAAAGGAGCAATAAATAATTGTTGGTGGTGATGTTCGAACCCAAGTCATCACGCAATAAGGGAGACTTTAGGCGATATGCTCAACCATCTCACCTGCCAAGCCAATTGTTCTTGCGGGTGCACTACATCTATTTAACTAAACTCCCTGATATATATACAGATATACAAACTATATATACAGAGTTTTTCTCGAAGCTAGCGGGTGCACGTGCACCCCCTACGCACAAGGTAGGTCCGCCTCTGTCCCAGACCCTGTGCATAGCGGGAGTTTTAGTGTACCGGGCTGCCGTTTTAGATCAATTAGTACCGACTTAGACTCAGGTCTCTGCAGTTGACTGTAAAGTTATGTCTTTGTCAATATCAACTTGTTCCTTTGACTTCCTATAAATCAGATATTTATTTTTGGAGATTTCATTAACTAATTTAATAGGCCACTTATGTGAGCTGATCATTGGAGTTCTAATGTATTTTTATGTTTGATAATCTCAAGGAGGAGAACCTTCGTGGAATACCAGGATATGAGCACCTGAATGAACCACTCCATATTTTAATCGAGGCGGATTTACCAGCCAATATCGTGGATATTAGATTGAGACGGGCACAAGAAATAATAGAGGAGTTTCTCAAGCCAGTGGTATGTATCCCGATTTAATCACATTCAGGAATTTATGCTACTAATTGAACTGCACATGATTCTTTTTTATATATTTGATATCATCTTGTTCCTTACAAAGAGGATACAATTCTCAAAATATTAACAGTTGACTAATTTATTAACCAAAAAAAGGTATTAACTTGACTATATAGGGGCTCTATGATGGCAGAACTGGTTTAAGTATCTGGCACCACAACAACTTATCGTATGGTAGACAAAAGTAATTTAAAGAAGAAGTATCTGGAACTTAAGCTTCGTCTCTATGTTTTCAGCATATTCAGAAATCATGTGGCGGGTTCTAGTCCAATCCTATCTAGTTCGTTCACACTTTTTATGAGTAAAAAAGTTCTCTTAGCTTACCTCTTTTCTGAAGCATAAATTGATGAAATCCTTGTATTTAATTAGGCACATTCCAAGATAAACCAGTTTGTATTTTCGCATAATTTTTACTTCCTCATACTTTGTACAATGCTACCATTTACAGGAGGAGTCACAGGATTATATAAAGAGACAACAATTGCATGAACTCGCCATGCTAAATTCAAATTTCAGGGAAGAGAGTCCTGGACCAAGTGGCAGTGTCTCTCCTTTCAATACTGGTGGATTGAAACGCCCCAAGACTGGTCGTTGAGGAGTTCAGACATCCAATCTCTTGATCTCATATCTGCGTTAGCTACCTAAACTAGCTTGCGCGGGTGACGTTGTGGGTTGGCTTGTGGATTTTATTTATTTTTTCAGCAGAAGAAACAAAAAGAAAGGGAATATACAGGAAGAATACATCTTGTGGGTTATAGTTGGGCTCTTTGGATTAATTTTTGGTCATGCCAGTTCTTTGTAAACTTCTTCCATTGAATTTATTTATGTGTTAGTAGTTGTTGTATGAAATATTCTATTACTATCTCATTATAGTGTTCGTGGTTTGTAAGCAGCGCTTTGACGCAGGAGGCTGACGTGGTAGTGGAGCTAGACTCTCAGGCCATTCGGAAGAGGGATAGTTTTAAGTATCTCGGGTCTATGATTCAAGGAAATGGGGAGATTGACGAGGACGTCATGCACCGTATTGGTGCAGGGTGGTTGAAATGGAGGCTCGCTTCGGGAGTCTTATGTGATAAGAAGGTGCCTCCAAAGCTTAAAGGTAAGTTTTACAGAGTGGTGGTCCGACCGGCTATGTTGTATGGAGCTGAGTGTTGGCCAGTTAAGAACTCGCACATACAGAAGTTGAAGGTGTCGGAAATGAGAATGTTGAGATGGATGTGCGGACTTACTAGGAGGGATAGGGTTAGAAATGATGCTATTCGAGAGAAGGTGGGAGTAGCTTCGGTAGAAGATAAGTTGAGGGAAGCGAGGTTGAGATGATTTGGGCAAAGAAATACTGGAGGGAAGTGATTAGGCATGACATGGAGCAGTTGCAGCTTAGAGAAGACATGACCCTTGATAGGAAGGTGTGGAGGACGCAAATTAGGGTAGAGGGTTAGTGAGCAGGAGTGTGTCCTTACTAGTAGGGAGGAGTGTCTTGTTTGGCGATGTACCTGTAGGCATAGTGCTATGCCTATGCCTTGTAGTTTCTTGTTTGTGGTGTTTTTGTGCGATGTGCTCGATTTCGGAATAGTAGTTCTTAGCATTACTTCATGGGCGTTTTGTTTCTTTTACCTGGTGGTGTGTTACCTCGCTTTTGTTGTTTGTTTTTATGTTTCCTGCTTGTTATACTGCTATCTATTCTGAGCCGGGGGTCTGACGGAAACAGCCTTGCTACTTCTTCTGAGATAGTGGTATGGATTGCGTACACTTTACCCCCCCAGACCCCACATTGTGGGAATACACTGGGTATGTTTTTGTTTGTTTGTAAGCCTATAGGTATTCTTCGACTTGGCCATCTTGTCGAGTTGGATTAAACACTTGTTATCAAAGATGCTCCAATATAGGTGTTTTTTTTACTATAATAGGATTCATCACACATTTTCCTTTCTTAAGGTAGGGGTAAGGTTGCATACACATTATCATCCGTATACTCCACTCACGGGACTACACATGGGATCTTGCATCATATATTTTAAAATTTCAACACTTTCGTAAGTTAATGGAAGCTTGTCCACCATGCACATATGTATGGAATATCATTTAAGTCATTGTTTCAAAGGCATGAAGTAGTTTAAAATGGGCCACCTCAATTCCTAGGAAGTATTTTAACTTGTATATATGAGTCGGGGGTCAATCTGAAACAGTCTCTCTACCTCTGAGGTAGGAATAAGATTTGTGTACATTCTATCCTCGATCTCTAGACCACACTCTGTGACACTATATTATGCTACGTTGTTGTATTTTAACTTGTATGTGGTTCTTGAGAGGTTGTTTGCAAATTTTAGAATTTTGTATATTTTCTAGCTGCTTATATGGGAATCCTTTTGGTACATTTTTCAGCTATTCTACTAAATATCCCAAAAGAATAGACAAATCTGTTGTGACATTTGATGTTGTGGGTTCATGTACTTTAGTTGAATGTGGCGTAAACAACCTCAAATTTTGAGTTTTAACGTATAGCTAGAAGCGTATCACCAAACTCCTAAAATGTCGCAGACAAAGTTTTGGAGGCGTGTGCTAATTGAGATGTGGTTAGAAGTTTTTCTTTTCTCCCTTTTCTTTTCATTTTATATGACGATATTTGATTATGTAACTTTTTTAAAAGAAAAAAATGGACTTTCCATGACATTTCTTTTACTTTTTGCAGTTTGACCCCCCAAAAAATGATCCGCAATGTTTTTGTATATTATTTTAAGATTTTTTTCGTATAAAGATATCTTGAAATATTTTGATATAAAATTTAAATAGATGTATAATAAATCACAAAACCAATTGACATAGAAAATATATCATTATGAAGTCTAAACAATTTTTTGTCCCAGTAAAATTTAGCTAATCAGCGATGGACGTAGATACTGATGTCTAATTTATTTGAATTCAATACTTTCAACCAAGAGTATAAATATATGTGTAAGAATTTACAAGCAATAAATTAAAAAGAGCATCAATAGTAACTCCTTGTATTAGTTCGAAATAGAAAAGTACATCACTCTTTGTATTAAAGTACATCACTTGTCTAGTATTGACTAGACACTCCTTTAAGAACTAAGTGAGAAATTATCTCTTGATTTTTTAAGTTGAATAAATAAAAGTGGAGATATATTTTTAGTATAGTGTACAAATAGAAATGAACGGAGGAAATAATAAATAAAAAGAATAAAATAAGAAAGATATGTCATTTTACTTATAGATACTAAGCTTTAAAAAAAATACTAAATATTCCACAATTAATATATAACTGAAACTTAGAAGCAAAGTAATGTCCTAGAATATTTCTACACTAATTTTTTTTATTTGTTATGTAATATGGATGTCATGAGACATATATATGTGTGAATGTCATTAATGAGAGATAAGAGTTAGTAGGCAAATTAAACTTGAATACCAAGAGTTACTTATTCAAATTGGATTTGAATACCAAAGTTACTTGGCCAAATTGATATCCAAGTTACATCCTTATAAATAGGCTTCTTAGTGTATTTGTAAATATACCAAGAAGTGAAGAAATAAAATCTTTCACAAGCATCTCTTCTCTACTTTTCTAGCTTTGTTAATTATTATGTTCTTGATATATTATATTATTATGATAAGATATTGGGTTAAAGTCCCATCGATCTATGGCCTAAATGACCTTTTATTTTGATAAGACGTTGAGTTTGAATCTTGATGCACCATATTGATGATATAATGATGACTAAGGCAAAATTTTGGTGAAAAGTCATGAAATATGCTCCATTTCCTGAAGTGAATGTGGTAGCAATGCATAATATGTCTGAAAGAAGACATGCGATTGAATTTATGAATATAAATATGGGTGTAGCAAAGGACAAAACCATTTGTTACATCATATGAACGCCTCGATTTGCCTATGAAGGAGCAATATCTTGAAAGAGATTCTACGCTATCATAATTTGATAGGCTTAAGACACATTTATATTCCATTCCTAGGGAATGAGAATTTTGATTGTTGAAACTACAGATCCATTTCCTGGGGTGAATGTGATAGGAGTAACACCTCCAAAAGAGGTAGAATAATTGAAAGATTGAATATCTCCAAGTTACTATGGTACGAAACACAAATGTGAAAGTTACCCAAGCATGATGAGATCACATGCCATAATAAACTGAGAGTTTGTTGATACAAAATTCGTGTCATAGTAAACCTGAAGTTTACTAAAGCAAAAATCATATGTCATGGTAAACTTGGAGTTTACTAGTACAAATAAGTTCATGAGTAGGCATGAACGATTATGACATTCCGAAGATGTGCATTGAGTATTGACATGTAATGAAGAACTGAAAGATTCTTCAATAATTGTTGTATGTTGCTTGTTCTCGTGATAAGTTGGTTGGACCAACTAATGTTGGGATTTGATCCCTTAAAATTTGGAAAGTATAAAAGGTGAATATGGGCTCGTTCACCTGTCATATGATATCTTAAATAGATGCATCTATAAAATGATCACATGTACGTTTGTTGTCAACCTGCAGTTTGACATTCATAAAATTGCTTGCTCAATATAAATTGAGTTAAGAGCATAATTTCCAGATTGTGTAATCAAGACAATTCATCTTGATAATGTTGGTTTGACGTTGAATGCCTCCAATAAATAGTTGAATCATTGCTTATGAGAACAAAGCTTCATGTGATTGGTATGAAATATGATAACCACATATTATAGCACTTATATGCATCAGACCAATAAATTATGGTTAATTTTCCCCTCTCAATTGGTTTAAAGTCAGGAATCAAATATTCCATCTAGTAATTTTTGATGTGCGGTATATGAGTAATGAATATACCATGATGCACAAAGATGGATTCCTCAAAGAAGATAGAGGAGGTATGTTAGTTTTCCTAACATAAGGGGAGATAACAAGAAGCTATGAAATATGTTAGGAATTATCATCACATCCTCATTCAAAAGATATTCAAGTTCAAATGCTAGGAGCATTTGTTGACCCAAAATTGATCTCATATTTAGCTGTAAATGCTCCAATTGAATGTCCCTGAAGGACAAAGTCTACTACATGCATGAAGCATGGTAGATCATAATCGGTTCCATATGAGATAATCCTTGAAAAGGATAAGGAACAAATGATCATAATAAGGAAAGGATGTGCTTTTGTAGAGCTTACGACATAACACTTCATGAAACCTTATGAGAGGTTCAGGTACCTAAAAATAATGAAGTGATGAGATCTCAAAATGTTATGTCACATTGCGAACCAATACAAAATAATATATCGTCGACGATATCTTTGATACAATATGGTACAATATTGTAAAGGGATTGTAAGGATCTAAATTCTACGTTTATTTAAGCATGCTGACGTAGAAATATTTATTAAGTGACATGGATGCATCTTGGTAAGCATAAAACTTATTTGATTTGCAGTCCGGATACTAGAAGATGTCACATATAAAATGATTGAATATTGTCACTTGACAAAATCTATATGAAAATCCCTGAAGGATTCAAAATGCCTGACGCATATAAAAGTTTCTGGAAAACTTGTTTATAATCCTTGTTGACACCCAATTATGACCCTCCTTTCTTCCGATTTACTTTGTTGAGCTTCTAACTTATTAATAAATCAAATACCTTATTTTTTACTAATATTTTTTATGATTATTGCCAATTATTATTATTATTATTATTATTATTATTATTATTATTATTATTTTCTGTCCGCCTCTTACCCCACAACTACTCTTCTTAATTTTAATGTCTTTCCTTCTTCCGAAGCACTTAGCACTCTCGACTCTTTTTTTGTTTCTTGTTGAGTTCAAATCTGAGTTTGTTTAGAGCTCAGAATCGTTTGCGTTCGGGTGTAGATTTGCGACCGAAAGGCTTCAGTTCACTGCCACCCAAAAGGTCAGTCTATTTCCTTTTAATCTCGTTTTACATTGTAGTTTATTTAAGATGTAAAATCTGAAACTATTATACTTTAATGTTATAGGAATATGTAGCAATATTTTGTTTGTCTATTAGAAGTCATGTTATAGGTTTTCTTGTACTTTTAATTTTTTGGGTCATGTTCAGCTGTTTTGTTAATTCTTTGTTTTGTGCTAGTCCGTCGTCCATGTTAAAATATTTTGCTTTAGTTCACCTCCTATGTTGAAACATCCTGTTGAAGCTCTGGTTTAAAGTTTTTCCTATGTAATCTAGATATGAAGATCTAGGAGATAACTTGCTGGATATAGTAAAGATTTTCTATGCATTTGTTTTGTCTTGTGCATATGGTATTTGAATCCTCTGAATTAGGCTAAGTTAATGTTCCTCAAATGTGCAAGTTAATCAGATAATTGAGGCTAATGTCATTAGGTTATTCATTTTCTTTAAATTCATATTCCATATGCTTATTTAGTAAGAATACAATAGACCCATATTGATTGCTATCCAAGACGAAGAAGGAAAGAATCCCATTAAGCTTTGTAGAAATCATGATTTAGGATTTTCTTTGTCGTAAAAAAAATAAAGAAAAGAAGTCATTTTCTTAAGTTACGTATATCCTGTTCATAAGTTTATTAAACTTGATGTTCTTATTATGAACAATGTTCTAGAGGTTAAGTTTGGGTATTGATTTTTTTTTTAAGTACTTAAATATGCCATTTGTTAGGATGTCAAACTTCTCTGTAAACAAATATGTTCAACAAGCCTAACTTGTTTATTTCGAGCATTTCATTTATTTATGATTTAGCACTAAGTTACCAAACAATTTCCTTGCACCAGTGTGTTTGTGTTCTTGTAATAGTATGTAGACTTTATGGGTTGAGGTGCTCATATACCTTTTAAGAAACGTTAGTTTTAGAGTGCTTGAAGAAGACATTGCATCTTTGGTATCAAGGATTTGAGGATATCTTTCTTTCAAAAGTGTGCTTCATTTCTAATCACTGGATTCTTATGTTTAGCATGTTTTTCAGCTGCGTGTAGTAGTGAATATGAAGCCTTTAGTGATAAACTATTCCCATGACTAATCTTGTCTGTTTTTAGATAGTCAAGTTGGTTTTGTATGATCTTTGCGTAAATTTTTTGAACTTTTACTAATCTTTATTTTCCTCCTTCTTTACATGTACACTTCGGAGCAAATGGAGTCTTAATTCAAGACTCTCGCTAATGGAGTCTCATAATGAGACTCAACGTTACCATTCATCCAAGCCAGGAGTCATATTCTACATTCTTAAGTCAAACCCGCTAGCAGTCTAGTGCCTCTTTCCTTCCTCCAAGCTTTATTTTTCTTTGTATACGCATGTTATTATCTTCCATTAAATTACATTTTTTGCACACTGTTGTCTGGAATTTGTGTTTTGTTTGCTTGTATTTGAACTAGTATAAACTTATTTAAATATGATAGCAAAATTTAATTTATTTTTTTTCCTCCCCACCACCTTTGGATATTGATTTTAACTTGATCACTAGGCTTAGATATAATTTGTATCGCTAAAAGGTTAAAATGTAGTAGGTGAGAACATACCTTTTAGAGTTTAATGACCGAGTTG
Source organism: Capsicum rhomboideum (assembly GCA_031232105.1). Taxonomy (NCBI): domain Eukaryota; kingdom Viridiplantae; phylum Streptophyta; class Magnoliopsida; order Solanales; family Solanaceae; genus Capsicum; species Capsicum rhomboideum. Next base: position 103,366,518 of record CP124710.1, read on the forward strand.
TTAGGAGACCTTTAACGCTTTTAATATGGATTAGTGGCTTGTCTTTAAAATCGAAGTTAATTCCTCACTCCGAAATAGTCCCTTAATCTTGAGAAAAGATTTTTATGATACTTATTATTTACTACTATATTTAGAAAAACATATTTTTTATAAGTATAGCAAAACTCATTTTGTTTTAAATATGGTTGCTTTTGACAAAGAATTCTTATTTTTTTTTACATCTTTATAACGTGCCAAGTGTTTTGGTTAAAATAATTGATTTAGTAAATTTGGATTCATTCAAGACTCAAATATTTTTATCAACATTTATTCCTCGTCAAAGATTTTTCAACGATTTGAAAGTATTCTTTGCATTGGGAGTTTTGAAATCTATTGCAAACACATAAATCATTTTCTTTTCCCTCTATTTTTGGGGACTGTTTTTAGTTAAAAGAAGTGGCTGGTTTAATTTTTAAAATCAAAGTGCTAAGAAGAGATTTTGGTCAATTGCACCTCCCTTTTAAAGTCTAAAATCGAGAGAGTAATTTTACAATGATTAGCTTAAGTTGTTGCCTCATTAATCTATTATTATATTAAGTGAAATTTAATATTATAAATACTATTTATTTATCTACAGAAATTTTGAAGTGTAAATTATATTCTTATAAAGCACTTTTCTTTAAAATACTTATGGTCTTTATTTCATGCTAAAAATGCTATATTTTAAACACTTTTTTTTAACCTAAGTTTGACCGGTTAACCGTAGTTAGCGGATCCTTTAGGGTGCTTAACCCCTTCCCTTTAGGATAATTTAGAATCCTTACCTAGAATCACTTAAGTTGCGTAGACCTTAAATTGAAGTCTTTATTTGTTTTAATCACTTAGTTTATAATAGGTGTCCTAATTCACCGTAGAACTAATTAGGTGGCGACTTCCTTAATTTAATTAGAAGTTTCCTAATATGTTGTACCTCGGTTTGACCCGTGTTAAAATGGGGTATAACAACTTGGCGACTTCATTGGGGACATTAAGTTCTTAACCATAACAAACTTAGGTTAATAATTAAGTTTTCTTATATATGTGTTTGTTTCACCTTAATTGTTTTGATATATCATGTTTATGTGGCATAAATTGTTTATTTGCTATTATAAATTGCTTATTTGTTTATTGCTTTATATAAATTGGCATTCCGTTCATATTTCCTTCACTTCTTGAATACTGACACTCACACACATCGTACACGCGGATTGTACATTGTACTTTTCCAAAATTCTTTCAAATTACCTTATTTTAGCGAGTCGGCGCATACGTGGTGTGAGCGGAAGTCTTACTGCCGTACGACCACGTGCCTTCTCATATAGGAAAATCAAGTCCGTGTCTAGCCAACTTTTAGTATACCTAGGATAGATCCGAGCCAAAACCTTTTAGGTAACATGCATCATGTAAACTTAGGAGGCTTAATATACTCGGTATATTAAGTCCATTAGTCAACCTTACCCAAATGTCCAAGTGGGTTCACAACCCCGAGTGACGCTTATCATTTTAATTGTGCATATTATTTGAAGAATTCTTGTGCTATAATGTGGACCATTTGCTATAAATTAATTAGACTTTAGGTGGGAGGGTACGACTAACCTTTTGTTATGCAGCTAATTATAAGGATCTCCAGCGTTGGTTGGTCGATGGAGCTCAAAAATGTCATGGGATGAAGAAACTTAGACATGACGAAGAAATGCACATATTAGAGAATATTTTGTTGTTAAAAATATATTTTTTTAATTTATTTTCTTTTTTTTTTTTTTTTGCATGTAGGCGTAAGGCCATGTTTATATTTCATGTTGGGATAGATTTGTTTAATTAATTGAAAGCAATGGAATGATATATTATGGCACATTTATTTTCAAATACGCGTTAGGCCTACCTCCGGCGTAAAGTAGACACCTTTATTTAGGACGTTTTATACTTGTGTTATGTGTTTTGAAAATTTTTTGCTCTCTTATTTGCTACGTGACCTATGGGAACTTTGCTTGTAATATATTTTAATTGATATTTACTAACATCATCTTTGTTTTTCCTCATTTTTTGTAAGAGAATTGATTAACATTTACTTTATCTCTTTATTTGGTCACATTTTTATATCATGTTTATAATTTATTTAATTATTTATATAATTCTATAATAACACTTCCGCGCTTAGCGCACATAAACGATTCTAGAGCGTCATTTAGGAATTTATCTTACTCGCCCTAACTCTAAGTGTCTCAATTAATATTTTTCTTCTGTTTTCATTTTTCGATCTTTTATAAAGTTCTCTTCCGTTAAATTTTTAAAAAAGTTTAATTCATCATTATTTTTGAATTTCTTCCTTCGAGTTTTTCAATACTCGTGTCCACAATTTGCTTTAAGAATTTCTTTCTACTATATTAACATGGGCATAATTCTTCACAATTAGGTGTAATATATTTGCCAGGTTATTTTTCCTTACTCAAATCATTTCAAATTTTATTTGAATCGTGCTAAGATTCAAACTTTTTAGATTGTTATCTTTTCAAGCTCTTCTAAGTTCCTCTTTTAAGGGTGTTATCCTTTGTTTCTAACAATGGAAAACTTATCCCGTTAGTTTCATGCTTCGTAGTATCTATTTAGCACTCGATCTATGTCGTGGAGCTTTTACTCATGCTCTCAAATTCTTCCTACCTTTCATTGGTCTTCAGGTTATTTTTTGCGTCTCAAATTGGTAGATGTCCAAATTTATTTACGCAAACTACCAAATCGCACTTGACAACATGTATTCGATTTTCCCCGTCAAATGATTCAAGAGCGACATTTCAAGTTTGATATTTCTCAAAAGTTTCCTTCATTCAAAATGCTTGGGTCGTTCCTATCTTGGGGTTATTAAAATTGATCTCTTCGTACTTATTTTAAATTTAAGTCTTGGCATTCGAAACGAGGATAATCCTATTAGTTGATATTATTTTCGTCCTCGATAATTTTTCAACCCGCCAATGTTAAATTAGAATTTTGAGTCACTCACAATTCTTTATCAATCCTTTATCTTATCAAAGTTTAATCTTCATGCTCTCTATTTCCTCATTAATTATTTTTCGCTATCTCAAGCGTATATCCCTTATAGCACTTGATCCATTAGGTTCTTTTTATTCATATTTCTAAATGATTCACTCTTAGCCTCCCATTCCTATTCTACGCCTATTAAGTATTTCATTTTCCTTCCAAAGGTTGACTCAAGTTGAGCACCAAAGGTAATTCAAGGACGATATGGCCGACCAAATTACTGTGATTGACCTAGTTGAAGATGAGTTTGACTGTGATGAACCAGCATCATACCAAGATAAATTTGCTAAGCTTGAGACAAAAGTATCACAAATGGAGCAAGAAATTAACAAGATGAAAGAAATGATTCTCGACCTTAAGGACATTGGAAATTCAGAAGCATACTCACCCCTTCGCGCTGCAGCCTTTCCTAACTTTGATTATAATGCCCCACTTTTCTCTAACATGCACTCGTCTTTTCCAAAAGAGACTTTCAACAATTTGGCAGAGACGAGCAAGAATGGAGAAAATGGTGGAAGATATTTCAATGTTGAGACTAATCAAATTTCTGTCACAAATGAACTTGCTTCACCTCTTGAGATGGATAATGGCAATATTCCGATGTATGACGGGGTAGGTAGTCCCATAGACCACCTAAAGGCATATGTTGATTGGGTGAGAAATATTAGGCAAGACAATGAACTGAAGATGAGACTTTTTGTTAGGACGCTCACGGGGCCAACTTTGATATGGTATGCAAAGCAAGATATGTGGAAATGGTCTTCTTGGGATGATCTAGTCGATGATTTTGTCAAGCAATATGATCCTCCTAGCAATATCCATAGAGGAGTTGGTTCGTTGAAAAGGAAATCTACAGAGTTTTCTAAGGGTCCAAAAAGAAAAGAACCAAATTATTCCTTTCCCATATCTTTTGCAAGCACTTATAATGTAGCCGGGTGGAACTCCAGCAATGGTTTCATTGAGCATGACGATTAGTGTACATTGGGACCTCTTTTAAAATATGGAATCTCGGAAGTATGTAGTAGGATGTTTAGTTTTTGGGCAACATATTTTTGGTAGCAACTAGGTACTTTTTGTGAACTTAATTAATCAATCTTTTGTATGTTTTTAAATTTCTTTTTATGTAAGCCGAACTACGGTTGACCTGATTTCCTTGGTGGATACGTAGGCAGCCCACATAGGGACTCGGTCATATTAGCATAGGATTTTAACATCCTCTTTGCATGTAATTGGAACTACGTTCGACCTGATTTCCTGTCGGACACAGGATACGTAGGCAGCCTACATAAGGCTTGGTCTCTTTATTTTAAAATTTTTATATTCCCCCAGTAAGGAGAAAGCAACTGGGGAAGAATTTTTGTACGCAAAGATGAGGAGTAATCATTAGGTTTGTCTTCAAGACTGGAGCAAATTTTGGGATACGCCAGAGTTAGCAAAGCATAAGGATCAAGTTAGATCCAAGCTTTGGTGTTCGACATGAGTCAACCTTTCTTCTAATTACCACTCCAAATCAGTTTTTACTTTCCTTTTACATCTCAAGCGTTGGAGCCTACTAACTAAGAAGTCTTTTGATCTACTCGTTATGCGACTAAGGTCATTGTTTCTAGTCTAGGGCTCTTACTTAGGCAATTCTTGGACTAATCTATTTTATCAAATATTTTTACTATTTATTATTATTATTATTATTATTATTATTATTATTATTTCCGACGTATATTCTCATGCACTAACATTTTATTTTGTGCCAAAGTTTTATTTTTTGTTTAGAGGTTGCCTAGCATTGAACACTGTTTTGGCTGTGAATTTGCATCAAGGACGATTCCAATGGCAGACAAATGTGAAGCAATCACTACCGATATGGGTTTAGTGCTAGCACAGAATGATAACGACAAAAAAAATGTGGTCCGAAGAAATATTTTGATCGATCTACCAAATACTTTTAGCCTTCTTCCTACCGTTACCACAGCTTCCACCTCAACCAAAAACATTTGTTTAACCATATCTCCTTGCCCAACTCCTACCTATACAATCTCTCCGTAAATGCCATCAATCCCAAAAATTTTCAGCTTACCATGATGCCAAATATCCATTCTCCCACAATTGTGCTTCCTTCCAAGGAAAATAAGCATGACCAGCTAGCAGTTTGTCAATATGCTAGACGTAGAAAGGAGATCCAATCAATGCGCCATGAAAATCTGGGAAAAGAACTCTACAATCTAAGAAAAGCACTTGATGAAGAGTTGCGCTTAAGAAACTACCAGAGTCTAAAATAAGAAGACTTATGTCTGCACCCAAATGTTGAGCTTCTGCCAGGGTACAAGCTACCAAAGTTTAACACTTTCAATGGAGAGGGAGATCCCGTTGTTCACTTAAAGGACTACTACAACAGATTAATTGGAATTGGACATGTTGAAGCCATACGAATGAGACTGTTCATTCAAAGTTTATCGGGATTGGCACTCATTTGGTATGCCAAGCAAGATTTTAGCAAATGGCATACATGGGAAGATATGACTCACGACTTTGTAAAGCAATATGAGTTCAATATAGGAGATGATCCGCACATGATCGATTTGCTCAAAGTAAAGAAAATGCCGCATGAATCTTTTCAAGCATATGCCACACGATGGAGGTTAGAAGCTTCAAAGATACATCCTCCACTCCCCGAGGAGGAATTGATCTCAGCCTTCATCCAAATTCAAGAAGGCCTATATTATGATAAGTTGTTTGGAACTTGTGCACGTAACTTCTCCGATTTGATTCGGATTGGCAAAGAGATAGAAAATGGCATTCAAGAGGGAAGAATTGTAGAAAACTTAGCAACACAAGTTGTTCATTCAGCTTCCCAACCAAAGATGTCAGAAAATCTATAAAGCAAAAACAACTCAACTTTTGTGCACCAATAGCAAAGTCACCAATTTTTGCAATCTCATGCTTCTTCTGACCTTTGCAATGTGAATCTCCAGCCTCCTTACCAGCAAAAATTCCAGAATAGTTTTCAGAAGCAGTTTCACCAAGTACAATCTACCTCGCGACCACAGAAGAAGATGAAATCTTTCTCCTTCACTCCTCTGGATGAGCCATTGGTCAATATATTTGAGAGATTGAGAACTAAGGGACTTCTGCAATCCAAAAAGGGATTCATACCTAAGTATCCATCTCTAAACTTTGATTTATTCAAAAATTGTGCTTATCATTCAAATGTTCAAGGACATGACACAGAAGATTGTCCAGCATTGAGATTCAAAATTCAAAGCATGATTGAAAGTGGCAAAATAAAGCTGCAGCAAGAGCCTCTAACCAACAATGGTGATGGCGCAAATAAAGGCATAATATTTGTTAAGGGTGATCCATCAAAATTGGCACCAAGGCATTTAAAGAGAAAGCGTGCAACAAGTCTAGAAGACTGACAAGGGCATCATTTTGCAACTCGAGAATATCATTCTCTTTTTCCCTCTTTTATGAATGGCTACTATTTTGCAACTTGAAAGTATCATTCTCCTTTTCCCTCCTTTATGAGTAGCTACTATTTTGCAATCCTTTCTAAACTTTTGTATGAACTACGTTTGACCTGATTTCTGTTAGTAGCGGGATACGTAGGCGCCTATTATGGGTTCGGTCACAATGTTATAAAAAATTTATTTTCCCCCATAGCCAAAACTGGGACAGCTTTGCAGATAGCCTATCATTATTTTGACAAAGCAGACATCATCAAAACGCAACAATGCCATAGCTACAAGATGCGCAAATTCAGAGCCAAAGCTTTATGGTTCAATGCAAGGCAACCTTATTCTTTTATACTAACAAATTTTTCTTTGAGTAATGCAGAGCTGATTTTAGTTATTCTTAAAGGATAACACTTGCAAACAAAGCTCTAACTTAAAGAAGGGCAACACAAGATTCAGATGAAGCACATAATGAGGCAAAATCAATGTGATTTAAATTTCAAAAATTACAATTTTCTTTCAGTGCAGGAACTTCTTTCATAGCAAATTTTGCCAAAGTGAAAGATCCCAAATTATGGGTACCACATTATGAATAGTCACTAATGTGGCATTGCATCATTAATGTTTGCTATTGCAAAAGCACCGCACCTTGAATATTTACTACCGCAAAGGCACTGCACCAGGCTTTTCATACTGGTTTATAAATGCTCGTTGCTGCGAGAAAAATCGCACCAACTTCTCTGCACTGCATCAACATTCGTAAGTTTGCATTACATATTGGGTTCGTCCACCCTAAAATAGGACATAATGGGTTGTCCGCCCTAAAATAGGACATATTGGGTTAGTCTGCCTCTAATAAGACATTTTATGCATGTCTGGCTTCATTTAGATATTTATGCTTGCTTGCCTTTAATTGAAAATTCCGCAATGTCTTAATTATTTATTTATTTTTTAATTAGTTAAGCATTGCACGCTATCTTTTGAATTTCATAAAAAAAAAATCATGATTAATTACTTATTTGTTTTTTATTGAGCACTGCTTTTCAGTTTGATGAATTTTCCAGGCATATAATTTGACACATTGGGTCCGTCCACCCTAAAATAGGACACATTGGGTTCGTCCACCCTAAAATAGGACACTTTGGGTTCGTCCACCCTAAAATAGGACAACTTGGGTCCGTCCACCCTAAAATAGGACAACTTGGGTTCGTCCACCCTAAAATAGGACATGTTGGGTCCATCCACCCTAAAATAGGATATTTTGGGTTCGTCCACCCTAAAATAAGACATATTGGGTTAGTCTGCTCTCTAATAAGACATTTTATGCATGTTTGCCTTCAATTGCATATTTATGCTTGCTTGCCTTTAATTAAACATCTCGCAATGCCTTAATTAATTATTTATTTTTTAATTAGTTATGCACTGCATGCTATCTTTTGAATTTCTTGAAAAATCAAGCTTAATTACTCATTTGTCTTTTATTGAGCATTGCATTTCAGTTTGATGAATTTTGCAGGCATATAATTTAATGCATTGGGTCTGTCCACCCTAAAATAGGATACTTTGGGTTCGTCCACCCTAAAATAGGATATTTTAGGTTCGTCCACCCTAAAATAGGACATATTGGGTTCGTCCATCCTAAAATAGGACATGTTGGGTCCATCCACCCTAAAATAGGATATTTTGGATTCGTCTACCCTAAAATAGGACATATTGGGATAGTCTGCCCTCTAATAAGACATTTTATGCATTTCTGCCTTCAATTAGATATTTATGCTTACTTGCCTCCAATTTAACATCTCGCAATGCCTTAATTATTTATTTTTAATTAGTTAAGCACTGCATGCTATCTTTGGAATTTCTTGAAATGTCAAGCTTAATAATTCATTTGTTTTTATTATTATTAAGCACGACTTTTTCTAATATTTCTACTTAGTTTGATCTTATGATCTTTGTCGTAAGATTTTTTATTTACATTTTTTGCTTTACTCTATTTTGCTAACGATTTTATTAAGACTTGTTAGGAAGCACAACCTACATGCAACAACAAAAGACGCATCACAACGTGGAACTTTATCTTAGCAGTGAACTGGGACAATTTGTTGGAGAGTCAAGCTCACCAACAATGGTCAAAGGTCTACCTCGAATTCCGTTCGACTCTACTCCCAAGTACGCTTCCTTAATCATAATGCCAGTGTCATCATAATTCGACACTGGGACAATTTTGCAAGCTCGCGTCTACCTCGTTTCCTAACTCATAAATATTATAACTCTTGAAATACATTTGGCTTGAGTCTCGTGCAACCCGAGATATGAAGACAACTTAAAAACCAAAGTTCGGTCATAAACATTTTAAAATTGCTCTTTGTCCCTATACCTTTCCTGAACTAGATTTCACCTTCATTAGTTAGGACAAAATTGGCTACTTCGTCAACTTCTTTGTCCGAAAATTCTTTCATCATCTCCTATCAAAGAGGGACAGCTGTTGACACCCAATTTTGACCCTCCTTTCTTCCGATTCACTTTGTTCAGCTTCTAACTTATTAATAAATCAAATACCTTATTTTTCACTAATATTTTTTATGACTATTGCCAATTATTATTATCATTATTATTGTTGTTGTTATTATTATTATTATTATTATTATTATTATTATTATTATTATCATCATCATCATCATCATCATCATCATCAAAGCAACGCCTTTACCAAAATTACTATTTTTACTTAATACCTCCTCGTTTTTAAAACTTTCGATTATCGTCACTTTATTTCAAGTTTCTTACTACATTAGTTATAAATCAATACTTTGCATCCAATAGTTATGTTAAATTATTAGCGAAAAGTTATAACATTAATATTTTATTTTTTAGTATTAGTTGTAAAATTAGAAGCTCAAGAATTGATTTAAAGAAAGGAAAAGACCATCAACCAAACTAGCCCAAATCTTGACTCCAACTAAACTTTTGTAACCCATTAGCAGCCCATATTTTAAAGCCCAAAGGAGCCCAAAATTGCTTCACCCACAGAAGCCCAATACCTAAACCCATCAGTCCTAATAAAACACCTCAAACTACCCATTTTACCCTCAACTTAGCTACTTAAAATACCTAAACTACCCTCAAAATCCCGTCTCTCCTTCTCCTTCTCTCTCTCTCCCTCAACGCCTATTTTCCTTTTCAAGCAAAAGTTCCAGGGTCTTTCACCATGGACAGGTACTGCTATTCCATTTACGTATTGTGGTCATATCAATCACGTGAACCCCTGCAAATTCTGTCTAAAAGATTCAAACGTTCGTATTTGAACGTCTCTTTGACCAGGTAATCTAATTCAAAGGAGAAATCCCGCTCCAAGTGAAACCCTAGTTGTTTTCTCTATAAATATCAAGAGCATGGAGGGGAAGGGGGGACGGGAAGCTTTTCTGTCCGCCTCTTACCCCACAACTACTCTTCTTAATTTTAATGTCTTTCCTTCTTCCGAAGCACTTAGCACTCTCGACTCTTTTTTTGTTTCTTGTTGAGTTCGAATCTGAGTTTGTTTAGAGCTCAGAATCGTTTGCGTTCGGGTGTAGATTTGTGACCGAAAGGCTTCAGTTCACTGCCACCCAAAAGGTCAGTCTATTTCCTTTTAATCTCATTTTACATTGTAGTTTATTTAAGATGTAAAATCTGAAACTATTATACTTTAATGTTATAGGAATATGTAGCAATATTTTGTTTGTCTATTAGAAGTCATGTTATAGGTTTTCTTGTACTTTTAATTTTTTGGGTCATGTTCAGCTGTTTTGTTAATTCTTTGTTTTGTGCTAGTCCGTCGTCCATGTTAAAATATATTGCTTTAGTTCACCTCCTATGTTGAAACATCCTGTTGAAGCTCTGATTTAAAGTTTTTCCTATGTAATCTAGATATGAAGATCTAGGAGATAACTTGCTGGATATAATAAAGATTTTCTATGCATTTGTTTTGTCTTGTGCATATGGTATTTGAATCCTCTGAATTAGGCTAAGTTAATGTTCCTCAAATGTGCAAGTTAATCAGATAATTAAGGCTAATGTCATTAGGTTATTCATTTTCTTTAAATTCATATTCCATATGCTTATTTAGTAAGAATACAATAGACCCATATTGATTGCTATCCAAGACGAAGAAGGAAAGAATCCCATTAAGCTTTGTAGAAATCATGATTTAGGATTTTCTTTGTCGTAAAAAAAATAAAGAAAAGAAGTCATTTTCTTAAGTTACGTATATCCTGTTCATAAGTTTATTAAACTTGATGTTCTTATTATGAACAATGTTCTAGAGGTTAAGTTTGGGTATTGATTTTTTTTTTTTTTTTTTAAGTACTTAAATATGCCATTTGTTAGGATGTCAAACTTCTCTGTAAACAAATATGTTCAACAAGGCTAACTTGTTTATTTCGAGCATTTCATTTATTTATGATTTTTCACTAAGTTACCAAATTATTTCCTTGCACCAGTGTGTTTGTGTTCTTGTAATAGTATGTAGACTTTATGGGTTGAGGTGCTCATATACCTTTTAAGAAACGTTAGTTTTAGAGTGCTTGAAGAAGACATTGCATCTTTGGTATCAAGGATTTGAGGATATCTTTCTTTCAAAAGTGTGCTTCATTTCTAATCACTGGATTCTTATGTTTAGCATGTTTTTCAGCTGCGTGTAGTAGTGAATATGAAGCCTTTAGTGATAAACTATTCCCATGACTAATCTTGTCTGTTTTTAGATAGTCAAGTTGGTTTTGTATGATCTTTGCGTAAATTTTTTGAACTTTTACTAATCTTTATTTTCCTCCTTCTTACATGTACACTTCGGAGCAAATGGAGTCTTAATTCAAGACTCTCGCTAATGGAGTCTCATAATGAGACTCAACGTTACCATTCATCCAAGCCAAGAGTCATATTCTACATTCTTAAGTCAAACCCGCTAGCAGTCTAGTGCCTCTTCCCTTCCTCCAAGCTTTATTTTTCTTTGTATACGCATGTTATTATCTTCCATTAAATTATATTTTTTGCACACTGTTGTCTGGAATTTGTGTTTTGTTTGCTTGTATTTGAACTAGTATAAACTTATTTAAATATGATAGCAAAATTTAATTTATTTTTTTTCCTCCCCACCACCTTTGGATATTGATTTTAACTTGATCACTTGGCTTAGATATAATTTGTATCGCTAAAAGGTTAAAATGTAGTAGGTGAGAACATACCTTTTAGAGTTTAATGACCGAGTTGTTAGGAGACCTTTAACGCTTTTAATATGGATTAGTGGCTTGTCTTTAAAATCGAAGTTAATTCCTCACTCCGAAATAGTCCCTTAATCTTGAGAAAAGATTTTTATGATACTTATTATTTACTACTATATTTAGAAAAACATATTTTTTATAAGTATAGCAAAACTCATTTTGGTTTAAATATGGTTGCTTTTGACAAAGAATTCTTATTTTTTTTTACATCTTTATAACGTGCCAAGTGTTTTGGTTAAAATAATTGATTTAGTAAATTTGGATTCATTCAAGACTCAAATATTTTTATCAACATTTATTCCTCGTCAAAGATTTTTCAACGATTTGAAAGTATTCTTTGCATTGGGAGTTTTGAAATCTATTGCAAACACATAAATCATTTTCTTTTCCCTCTATTTTTGGGGACTGTTTTTAGTTAAAAGAAGTGGCTGGTTTAATTTTTAAAATCAAAGTGCTAAGAAGAGATTTTGGTCAATTGCACCTCCCTTTTAAAGTCTAAAATCGAGAGAGTAATTTTACAATGATTAGCTTAAGTTGTTGCCTCATTAATCTATTATTATATTAAGTGAAATTTAATATTATAAACACTATTTATTTATCTACAGAAATTTTGAAGTGTAAATTATATTCTTATAAAGCACTTTTCTTTAAAATACTTATGGTCTTTATTTCTTGCTAAAAATGCTATATTTTAAACACTTTTTTTTAACCTAAGTTTGACCGGTTAACCGTAGTTAGCGGATCCTTTAGGGTGCTTAACCCCTTCCCTTTAGGATAATTTAGAATTCTTACCTAGAATCACTTAAGTTGCGTAGACCTTAAATTGAAGTCTTTATTTGTTTTAATCACTTAGTTTATAATAGGTGTCCTAATTCACCGTAGAACTAATTAGGTGGCGACTTCCTTAATTTAATTAGAAGTTTCCTAATATGTTGTACCTCGGTTTGACCCGTGTTAAAATGAGGTATAACAATCCTTATAAGGGATAAATTGATGATGTGAATACTATTCGAACTCTTGGAGAGTTTTCAAAAGCGATAAATTATCTGGTGAAAGAAGTTGAAACGAGAAACATCCAGAAATGGATTGGACATGAAGTACCATATCTTGTGCAATTGATGCATTTATACACTTGTTATAACTATGAGCATGATATAGTTTTACTCCTACATGGGGATAGTGAAGTAAGATCACTTGCATATTGCAAATGAAAATTTTGCAAATGAAAACCCCTGTATGGATGTGTTTATCCTAACGAATATTGTTAAGCTTTTGAATATACAGGATATTCATATGATCGATATAAGAATTCGATATAAACATATTATCTATTGCCATGAAGGGTTACTGTCATACCATACTATTTTACATGATAGTCTAATCATGTTGAGATAATAGTTATTCATGAAGCAAGCCGAGAATCATGCATGACCCAACTAAAGGGAAGATTCATAAAAGGAGATAGAATGAAGCACATTTCACCAAAAGCTTTTCTACACACATGAACTCCAAAAGAATGGTGATATCCACGTGTTACCGATTCGTTCGAGTTATAATATGATTGATTCATTCACAAAGTATCTACCTAATGCAACTTTCGAGAAGATGATGCACAAGATTGAAATGTGAAGATTCAAGTTCTATATTGATGTTCTCATCAGGGAGAGTTAATACGCGTTGTACTCTTTTTCCCTCACAAGGTTTTGTCCCACTGGGTTTCCCTTGTAAGGTTTTTAATGAGACAAAACTAAGGACGTATTACAAGATGTGTGTACTCTTTTTCATTCACTAGGTTTTTTCCACTGGATTTTCCTAGTAAGGTTTTAACAAGACACATTATCTATTAATGGACATCCAATGGGGAGTGTTATGTAATATGGATGTCATGAGACATATATATGTGTGAATGTCATTAATGAGAGATAAGAGTTAGTAGACAAATTGAACTTGAATACCAAGAGTTACTTATTCAAATTGGATTTGAATACCAAAGTTACTTGTTCAAATTGAATTTGAATACCAAAGTTACTTGGCCATATTGATATCCAAGTTACATCCTTATAAATAGGCATCTTAGTGTATTTGTAAATATACCAAGAAGTGAAGAAATAAAATCTCTCATAAGCATCTCTTCTCTACTTTTCTAGTTTTGTTAATTATTATGTTCTTGATATACTATATATTATTTTATAACACTATTAATAATATAAAAGGAAAAGGGTCAAATTTATCCCTCTACTTTGAAAAATTGACTAAATATACCTTTCGTCATACTTTGGGGCCAAATTTACCCTCGCTGTCATGCTTTGAGGCCAAATTTACCTTCGCTGTTAAGAAACTTTTCAAATGTACCCTTCCTTTAACAAAAAAACCCAAATCAACATTAAATGCCCCATTTTTAAAAATTAAACATACCCTAATCTAACCCTGTCACGACCCGAATCCCATCGAGACGTGATTGGCACCCGGCGCCGATAAGGCCCGAGAGAACCAAGCTTTGCTTCTATTTAGTCATATGCATGTCATAGGAAACACTACTATCACATAGAAACATGAAAGGCTAAAATCGGAAAGCATAGGACATATGACGTATATATATATGAGAAACTTGGCCGTTGAGGCCATCAAGTCCAGACTTCATCTATCATCTTATACACATACACCCACATACGTCTACAAAAGCCTCTAACAGAAGCATTTACCAAAACCAACTGAAAGTCGGGACAAGTCCCCGCTTTATACACAATGTACTATTTCAAACCATATGCATCACTATGACTCGGAGAAGCCCCGGATTAACTGGAGCTCACCAATGAACCGCAAACAGCTAGCAACCTACTGTGGCGGCCTACTAGCCTGCACCTGCAACATGTAAGGTAAGTTCCCCAAAAGGGGTCAGTACGGAATAAGTACTGAGTATGTAAGGCTCAAATGAAGCTGTACAATTCATAAATTTTTCAATGAACTCAGATGCATATGAATAACCAATATGAATAAGTCACCATTTTGTGTTTTTGGAAACCATGTGGATTGTTTTCATTACTTTCTTTGCTTTCTTTATCTCAATGCTCAATGATAACAATATACCCGGGCCCCTACTGATCAGTGGGTCTTTCCATGACTTATCGTCATGTTGGGATCGAGTCGAGCTAGGCTTATGCCCCTAGACTTGCCACCCATAAATCAATGCATCGGGATCGGGTCGAGCTAGGCTTATGCCCCTAGACCTGCCACCCATAAGTCCATACCTCGGGATTGAGTCGAGCTAGGCTTACTCCCCTAGACTTGCCACCCATAAATCAATACATCGGGATCGAGTCGAGCTAGGCTTATGCCCCTAGACTTGCCACCCATACTTGATCATTGACCACATATACATTACTTTAATCTTTACTTTGAGATTGGTACTTTGAGATTTATACAATGATAGTCATAATATCACTTTGAACTTTGGAACATAACATTGGTGGAACCATAGAATCTTTGGAACATTAGTCAATGCATATGAGATATATGAATGACATTTGATCAATGCACAAAGAACATGTGATGAACCATAATTGATATCCGAAAATAGGATACCCTTGGCTTATGAGAGATTGATACTTTTGTAGCCATAACATTGTTGGAAGCTTTGGAATAATAACCAATAAGCAAGAGACATGTAAATAAACATTATTGGAAACATAGACTTTGTGGAAACATAACACTATTGGAACTATTGGACAATAATCAATGAACAAGATACATGAGTATAACCACTATTGGAACTTTGGAACACAACCTTATTGGGCTTTTAGAACATTATCCATAAATAGGGGACATGTGATTCACAATTGATCAATGAGTAGGAAACATGTGATAATAACCATTGGTAACCGGATATGGAATACCTTAGCACATTTCGAGATAGGACAAGTGACATGTCAATGTGAACACTATTTGCCGCGGAAAGATGCGGACAAAGTAACCTTACATACCTTGTCTTCCCAATGTAAGTACACAATCAAATATGTGAGAGCAACAATTCCACTCCTTCTTTACGTTTTACTCTACATCACAAATACATAATGGAACCAACATTAACCACCAACTACCTTACAAATGCATACAATAACAACAAGTCACATGTTTGGCTTTAACATGTCATTTCCTCTTGATAATATCATTTTCGGCATGGTCATATCAATAATACCACAACATGCCCAACATTGACCAAAATATCATTTATGAATTTATTATTCCAATAATCCCACAATATTCCATACATTGACCAATACATGATAGCCAAGATCATGTCACACCAAGTTCATACTTTACACTTCTCCTTCACCACAACATCACAATTATGCCATCAAATTACTTCAATACACCTCACAACAACAAATCGGCCAAAATTCCATAATTTACACTTTTATGGAAATAACAAGTTTCTTAATGTAATCACACCATACATGTTGGTATTTCATCCATACCATGCCTTTTCATCAAACCCACAAGTCATATTTCAAGTTTAATTCACAAGAATGCACATCTTTTACAAAAACCAAAAGTGCACTATTCAACACCTTGCCACCATAACTACCATGATATACGTAACCTCTCATGTACATAATATATTAAATTACAAGAATAAACACTTACCAATACTTGTAGGATGATGCTCTTTCCCAAGAAGTGGACTTAGGGTTTGAGAGTTTGAGAGCAATATTGTGGAAATATCTCCAAAAAGGCATGTGTGTCTTAAGAAATAAAAATCTGATTTGTGGTGGCTTTATATAGGCCCTCATGCTCATCTATATCCATCCAATTAGTCAAAAAGGTTGTGTTTACTTGTCAAACACAAGAATGGGTCATTTGACCCTTGTTGGGCCTCTTATTTTTGGCTCATTTTGGGCTTTAAATTGGGCCCAATAACATATCTCAACTTAGCCCACCAATTTCATGTATAATTCACCACATATCTCATGTTTAAATAATTCCATAATGTCACGACAATATTCTCTTGCGAGATTCTCATTTGTCGTCTCAATCGCAAAACTAGACATTCTAGTCGTCCATGGCTTCTTTGAACATTTTTTTGACAATTAGTTGTGTTTCATGGTTTGATCATGTAGAAGTATGTAGGAGTGTATTGAAGTAATTGAAGCTTTAACAATGCTCAAAGAACTCCAAAGAACCAAAAGAAACCATCTAAGAATCGATGTAGAATCGCGTTACAAAATGAGCGCGGAAGGGCACAATATGTTGTGCCTTGCGCCACTTGCTGCAAAGCAAGCAGTGGCGTGAGATCCTGCTGCCCTCTGAATCAGGTGGCTTGCGCCACACACCCTAAAACAGGGAGTGGCACAAGTCTTGGTACTTTGCTGAATTTTTCGGCCACTTTTTCCAACACTTGCATATCGTCCAATACCCTATCAAAACACTATAAAATACTTACTTAGTGATATTAATCATCAAGTAAACATGAATCCATGTCACCAAATGAGGTTGGAATATGTACGGGGTATTACACAATTTCCCCACGAACTCACAAAACACCTCCTACGAAGGTCTAATCGCATATACGTGGCCAAATTTCAATTTTCTCGTCATTAGCATTACCAACTACATACTTATATCTCTCAACACCCAAGCAAACATTATTCAACATCATCAAGTAGGGTTGGGAAGGTACGGGGTGTTACAAACCCATCCCACCCGACTGATCCACAAAAAAAACATAAATAAATATACCTCTCCTTCAGTTCTGTTGGTCAAATGTTTCCAACGAACAAAGATACTTCTCTTTCAACTTGCAGCGCTAGTAAGTTGTTTACAAATGAATAGAAAGTAAAATGGAATGGGATAACATAGAAGCATGGAACTAGAGAAAATGTCTAGCATAAACTCTGCTCCTGTTCCAATTTTCATGAGCTATGCATTGATAAATATATAGTGGTTTAATCTCGTAGGAAAAATTTGACCAAGAAAACTGACGGAGGGATATATTTATTTGTGTCTTTTTTGTGGGTGGGCGGATTTAATTAGAATGTGTTTTATTTTAAAAAAATGGGGCATTTAACATTGATTTGAGGTTTTTTATTAATAAAAGGGTACATGTGAAAAGTTTCTTAATAACGAGGATAAATTTGGCCTTAAAGTATGACAACGAGGGTAAATTTGGCCTCAAAATATGATGAAGGGTATATTTAGCCAATTTTTCAAAATAGAGGGGTAAATTTAACCTTTTTTCCTAATATTCATAAAATAATAATAATAATAATAATAATAATAATAATAATTTAATAATATAAACTCACAATTTGAAAAATATACTACTAATAAAGTTTAATTCCTAAATTGGTCTCATACATGGTTCATAAATTCAACGCCACCAACCTTGATCAATATTGTAGTTGGTGCTGATTGATGACTGAAAAAAGGTGAACCAAACAACCATTTTCGCCAATTGCCATCATTAAGATTTTACTTTGTCCGTCCATCTTTATTTATTTCGTATATTAAAAGTAGTTATATATTTTTATTTGTTTAAATTTAAAAAATAAGAGATAATATATTATTTTGTGTCTATTTTACCTTTTTTACTAACTATAGACAATATTTAATATATTTTTCAAGCATTAAATTTATTATATTCAAAGAATAATATAGTAAAATTATTCTTTTATTTATTACTTTTTTAATAGTGTGTCAAGTTAAATATGAACAAGTAAAGATATACGTACGATGTACTCATTTTAGGTCTAGTGGGTCATTTTTTGTTTTTGGTTTTCCACCTAGTGTCCAGTATCCGTATTGGAGGCCAACTAAATTCGAATTCGTATTGGAAAGTCCTATATTGGGAGTAAAACACTCTCTAACAAAGGCGACTCCGTACCCAAGGAGACTCTAACCCAAAACCTCGATTAACACTTTGTTTGGATGGTGATTTTCCATGGTTTCATAATGTATGGTACTGTATGGTATGATATTATACTGTACAGTATAGTACAATACAATGTTTGGATGGATTGTATCGTTTACTGCTGTTTAATAATAGTTTTGTTGTTTGGTTTGACGGTATGATACTGTATCGTAACTGGTAAGTTTACTAAAATGCCCTTAGTTATTATAAATGTTAAATTTATCAAATAATTATTAATAAAATAATTTAAAATATTTTTCTTCCTGCTAATTTGTCACAAATTATGCCATTTAAATATATTAAGTTGTTAAATTTATGTAAATTCTAACAAAATCAATAAAAGAGTAGATCAAAATAAATATAATCGGATTCATTTTTTTAATAGTAACAAATTTCATTTCTTTTTGGTGTTTTGAGACGTGACCTCCAACGACAAGTACAAAGTTTGAATGCATCTTTTGTGTATGCTACAGATGTTTTTGGTATGGAGGAAAATATTTTCCATTTCTAGGAAAACAAGTTGTTTCTTATTTATTTTCTTGTATTCATTACGCAAGTAGGAAAATATTTTTTAAAAATATTTATATATATTTAACACAAAACAATGAAAACGAATATGATAAGAAATTTTGGAGGAGGGGGGGGGGGGGTACGGGTAGGGATATGAAGTGGAGTTAAATAATATAGGAAAAAGAAGAAAATAGGATTATATAATTAAGAAAGGACATAATTGTAAAAAAAAAAAAGAAAATCATGGGATATCATCAAATTGATGTTATATAAAGTGAGGGTTTTCATTATTATTAAATCATGAAATCAAACTATACTATATCATATATTTTAATAAATAATCAAAATAGATATGATTTTCTTAGTAATAATATCATATTATATTATGGAAAATCACCATTTAAATAAAATACAAGAATAAAAGAATACTTACCATTTCAGCACAATCTAATCTTTTGTTGGTAGGTGTAGTGGGTCAATACTAATACCATCACCTACTCTATACAACAATGTTTCTTTTGTTGTTGCTACGTGCAACTTTGAAACAGATGCCTAGTGCACCCAACTGCTTCACACATCGTCCATTTGTCATATTCCCTGTTTCTGTTTTTTTTTTAACCCTCGGCTCTGCCGTCCTGTATTTAATTCAATATATTTAGGTTAGGTTATAAAGATTCCCCTTATTTCATGCACATCCCCATTCCAGGACTATAGCCGCTGACATCGTTCTTTGCAGCTGCTGAAACAACTCTTTCATTTTTCATATTCACAGTAACCATCAATAAAGGTAACCCCTTTTCCTTTTCTTCATTTATTCTTTACTCCTTTACATTCTTTTCTTTTTTTTTAATATATGTTTTTGTATTTTTTTTTCTTTTGCACCCCTTTTTTGATCTTTTAGTGAATCTTTCTTATTCTTCTATGGAAGATATTTATGTTTTGTTTGTTTACTCTTTGATTCCATTTTTGAACGGTGCAGATCAAAAAAGGTGAACCCCTTTTCCTTTTCTTGATTTATTGTCAACTTAGTACATTTTTTTTTTTTGCCTGAAACAAGATCCCTTTCTTGATCTTTTAGTAAATCTTCGTTTGTTTGTTGGAGATCATTTTGTTGATGTATGAATGATAAATATATATTACCATTTCATTGCTATTTTTTGATTTGATTAGGCTGGTGGTGGAAAATGGTGGCGATGTCTCAACTTCGTTATTCCCCTGTTACGGGTTACTGTGAGAATCATAATCAAAGTCGTTTTCTTTCTGGTGTATCGTCCAGATTTTCTGATAATAGACTCTCTTTTAACCCTTTAAAAGCTGGCCATATTGGTTCTAAACAATTGGATCATGGTTTGGTGCTCAAGTATCAAGTTCCTTGTGCTAGTGGAGGTGACGGAGGAGGGGGTATCGGGATCGGAAGGGGTAGTAGTGGAGGTGGTGGGGGTGGTGATTGGAGTAAAGGTGGAGATTCAGATGATTCAAAGTCATCTTGGGATGGCTTTGGACCAATAGGTACTTTTGTTAATGGCTGGAGATCAAGAGTTGCTGCAGATCCACAATTTCCTTTTAAGGTTCTTATGGAGGAATTGGTTGGTGTAAGTGCTAATGTTCTTGGAGATATGGCATCAAGGCCTAATTTTGGCCTTAATGAACTAGATTTCGTGTTCTCGACACTAGTTGTTGGCTCGATTATGAATTTTGTGTTGATGTATCTATTGGCACCTACAGCATCCGCTTCCATCCAAACTCTCCCTTTGATTTTCGCCAATTGTCCACCGAGCCACATGTTTCAGTCTGGTTCTTATGGTTTATTGAGTAGGCTTGGTACATTTGTGTACAAGGGAACTCAGTTTGCTGCAGTTGGATTTGCTGCAGGGCTTGTTGGGACTGCACTGTCTAATGGGTTAATCAAGATGAGGAAGAAGATGGATCCGAATTTCGAAACACCAAACAAGCCACCTCCAACACTTTTAAATGCTGCAACTTGGGCAATACATATGGGTATCAGTAGTAATTTAAGATATCAAACACTTAACGGTGTTGAGTTTGTGCTAGCTAAAGGTCTTCCTCCTTTGGTGTTTAAGACCTCGGTTATTGCTTTGAGATGCGCGAATAACATTCTTGGAGGGATGACATTTGTAATGTTGGCAAAGCTCACAGGATCACAGAAAGCAGATGAAGGAAAGGTTGTTCGCGTTGAGGACACACTAGTTGGAGAGAAAGAAAGGTTGCTGGACCAGAATGACAGTATGCATACTGCTGATGCTGCTACAAAGTGATTATTGATATTTGCTTCAAAAATATGCCATCCAAAACCGGCTCCCTTCCTCCCGGTCGAGACATTTTTTCCATGTTCTCTTATTATGATCTATAAATAAAATGAATTTCGCTATCTTTTTAGGCCAAGAAATAGTCTTTCTGACTACTTGTAGGAGCTTGGAGTGTGTCAACCATGTCTGACTTTGGTTCCATAGAGCAGAATAGGAGTGCTGATATTGATTCAAGGATTGTTCTGCTCTTTTGTGTGGTTTAAGATGACATGTTAAGTGATCTAAAGATACCATTATTTCTAAATTACTGTATGGAAAGGTAACTGATGACTTTTTTCTGTTTTGTTGTATGAGACTGCCAATGTAGCCATAGCTTAGATAATAGGCCAAACACATCGCCAGACCCCTTAACTTGGCACGAATTTTCACTTTGGCACCTAAAGTGGATGTTGTCCATTTTAAACACTTAAACCAACCAACAACTGTGCCATTTTGGCACTTTTTGTACAGTTGGCATGGTGCGTGTATTTCACTCATCAAAGGCGCGTAGAAGGCCTTTTTCGGCTGATGTGGCATCCAAGTTGGCCCCCAACAGTAATATTAACCCACCCCCATTAATTTACACCTTCTTCCTCATTTTTTTTTCCTCAATCTTAAGCTTCTTCAATGGTGAAAAGTGTTGAGAAAGATTTTAGAGTCGGATAGACATCTCTATGTAGATTAGATTTGATTTGATGGTTAACTTGGTGTTAAATTTTGTACCAGCGGTAAGGCTCAAAATTCACTTGAAGAAATCACATTCCTAAATTTTGTTCCAACAGTTAACTTGGTAACTTGGTGCTCCATTTTACTATAGTGAAATAGAGTTTCAAGCTTGAAAAAAAGGAGTTTCAAGCTTTGTTC
Organism: Capsicum rhomboideum; assembly: GCA_031232105.1. Taxonomy (NCBI): domain Eukaryota; kingdom Viridiplantae; phylum Streptophyta; class Magnoliopsida; order Solanales; family Solanaceae; genus Capsicum; species Capsicum rhomboideum. The sequence goes on from CP124710.1 coordinate 103,388,857, forward strand.
TTTCTGTGTATTATTATACATTTCCAAAAAGAACATTCATTCATTTCTTTCTTTCCCGTCGACCACGACGACTGAAACGACGCGAAAAATCCAGACCCGTAAAGGAGAAGGGCCGAAGCCATTCCTAATAGGAAGTTTCCCTGGTGAAAGCTGCTACGCCCTTGCTTCGCTCTTTCCCGCCTAACTGAGAAAGTAACTCCCTGTCTTCGCGCCTGTACTCCAACTCAGTAGCTCATTCCGGATAAGCGAGTGAATTTCAAGCCGGAAGGAAAAAAAGCGAAGTAAGCATCCAACTCTGGTACTAGCAAACGATGACTCAGGAAAGTAAGTGAAGGATAAGGGATTTTTGAGCGGACGGTGCAGCCTTAATCCTACGTTGTTGCTAAAGTAGCTTCTTAGGAAGCGAAGAGATTGTACAGAAGTGCGATTGCGACTAATCGGGAGCTTGCGTATGTAAACGAAAGAGTAGGGCCGCCGAGCCCAACAAAAGAGGCTCTCGAAAGAGAGCTTTCGACCTTTCTTTCTTCCTTTGGAAATAGGGAAGTTAGAAGGGATGTCTTGGAAGGGACAATAAGGAAATTCGACTTGAACAACGCGTCCCCAGAAAAGTTTTTTTTTTAGGATCCAACAACTTATGCAGGAACTTTCCAACAGACCGGTTGCTGCTTCCACAGCTAAGAAGGCTTTATTGAAAGCTTTAAAAGAGTGGGAGAAAGGGGATGCATGAGCGTTGGATAATGGAAAGAAGGTAGAATTGCTCGGGACCTAGTGATCGATTCTTTTTCTTTTATATAGGTAGGGTTGGGCAGCGACTCTACTTCTTGCCTAACCTTAGGCTCACTATCACCATTTTCCACCTCACATGCTTTATCATCATTAGTGCAAGGTCCACCTCGTGAGGCCACATTGGACTTCTTCTTAGGACATTCCATTGCCATGTGTCCTCTACCTTGACATTTAGAACATTGAATGGTAGAAATATGAGAGGAGTTGAGGTTCTCAAGATTACCTCTTCCATCTTTTCCCACTGCGGAAGACGATTTGGGCTGGAGGGGGGCGGGGGGATTTGTGGGGGAGGGAAGCAAATGATTTTGGGGGTGGGGGGAAGACGACTTGGGGAGGGGGTGTCAAATGTCATCAATTCATTGGCTATTTTTTTTAAATTTTACTCAAATTAATTATTTAAAAATTATTTTGAAGAGGAATGACAAATGTCCTTATTTAATTCGTCGCTTTACACGTCATCAAGCGAGTGGAACACACACATTATATATTTTTGCTGATTATGCAAAAGGTGCCAAAATGACACAGTTGGTGGCTGGTATAGGCGTTTAAAATGAACAATATTCACTTTAGGTATCAAAATGAAAGTTCATGCCAAGTTGATGGGCCTGACGATGTGTTTGACCTAGATAATACTTCTCTATTTATGGCAATGATGTAGGATTATAAGGGGGTTCATCATATAATATATATAGATTAAAAAAAAAATTCATCTTGTCTATACAGTGTGGTTTTCTGGCGATGAACCCCTTGCTCTTCTGGTTGTCAGTTGTTTTGAGGAATTGGTTGGTGCAAGTACACCTTGCAAACAAATGGCAGTACCTATCTCAGTCCATTTTGTTTATTTGTGATGATTCCCTGTCAACAGCCTCCTATATGTAGCAATTTTTGGATTCTGATGGCATATGCTAGAAAAAATAGGAAACATATTCGAAGAAGAAATGACTCTGTGGCGTGAATAAATCGATCTTTTCTTAAAGAGATATTGTCCGTATACAGATTCCCTTTAGGATTACAACAAAACTGATTTTTCTTACGCTACTTCAAGAGAGTCCTTATATATATAGCTTGAGATATGACTTTTCCAAATAGTCATGCTCTTTCACGAACGAATAGATGTGTCTGTTCAATTTAAGACCTCTATATATTACAAATTACTAACTAACAGTACATGTAAGAATCCTAGTGATCCTAATGAGAAGCTACCTCTTCCAGTAAAAACTCAATAATTGAGTTGATACAACATTAGTTAGAACTCAGAAAGCTATGATAAAGAGGTTCTTGTTAACAAATCCTTGGAATACAGACAAACAGTAGCTATAAGGTAACTCCCTATTCTACATGCTAATTTTTCTAGTACAAAAGCTAAGCAACTACTCTATTAGCGAGGCATAGTAAGACTAACATCACTGATACTGTAACATCCCGACACATTGGAGGACGATAAAAACGGGTCTCTGCTAGTTGTATCAGAAAATGAAGACGTTGACTTTGGTTCGTTAAATTTGGCTTTAGAATCTACTGAATCAGCATCAATATCTGGCATCATGTTGAGAATAGACTGAATAGTCTCCAGCTCCCTGACCACATCCAACATTGAAGGTCTGTCTTCTGGTTTGTCCTCGCAACACTTAAGGGCCAAAGATATAAACTTTTCCACGCATTCGGAAGGATAAGGTCCCATTGTACTGTCCATGACGGAGAACACCTTCTCTGATTCGCGAGCCAAATTTACCTGACATTGATGGTTCAAGATTGTATCTCAATATTTCCGAAAAGGACTATTAAACACGGTAGAGTTGCTCCTGGTTCGAGGCGTTAAGCTTCATAGCAGAAATGTAAGGAAAGATTGCATAAAATATATGTTCACGTTCCTCCTATCCCTTCTCTGCCCAGAGGACAGCATACAAATTAATGGGTTCAAACACTAAGTATAAATCACTAAAATATCAACAAAAATTAAATTCTAAAAGCATCAGTTCAAATGTGCGAAGTGCAGTGTGTTCAGTGTTAAAAACTAAGTACATTACAAGTTGAATTCCTGAATCTGCCCCCGTCCCTAGTCCCTACCCTTGCATTAGGGAGGATAATTTCACTTCATGTGCGTGGATAAATCATCTATCAAACATATGCAAGCGATAAGAAATGGGAATTGGGAAGTTGTCTATGAGAGAAATACCTCACGAACAATGTTTTTTCCGTGTGAGATTGGACGCATTCCAGTTAAGATTTCTAGAAACACAACCCCCAAGCTATAGACATCACTTTTATCTGTCAATTTACGGGTCAAGAAATATTCGGGATCAAGGTAACCCTGCATATGCAAGTAGAGTTTCAATACATCAAATTTAATGATACTAGTGTAAAGATAGATAGTGAGGTCAAATAGAACACAAAAGAAGAAGAGTAAATTAAGACCTCTTTTCTACTCAGATATACTCAAATATATCATAAAACACTATCTAGGATCCTAATTTTATTATAAATTCCATTAAATGTTTCTTCCATCGTGTTTAACACACCCAAAAAAATTCTTTCTATACTACAAAAGTAGCAAAAAGATGCAGTTGAAAGGCTAATGATGTAGTGAAGGACTTACAGGTGTTCCCTTCACAATAGTTGATACATGATTAGGTAGTACACCTTCATCATCCTGGACAGGTGCAAGCCTAGACAATCCAAAATCAGCAACTTTAGCTGTCATTTTTGAGTCAAGAAGAATATTGCTGGCTTTGATGTCCCTATGGAATATAGGTGGATGAGCTTCTGTATGGAGGTAAAGAATGCCCTTTGCTGCACCTAATGCAATCTGCAATCTTGCTCCAAACGCCAAAGTTCCTTTACTATTAACTGTCAAAAAATGATATCAAATGTTAAATTTTTAATTTGCTATATCTGGTTATTGGCTTTTTTTAGGTGATATCCATGTAGACATACAGTTATCAGATCAATGTTTGCTTCTTGACATCTGATATCCTCTTATAGAAATAAAAACAATATTTAAGAGCATATATCACCAGTCTACTGTACCAATTCAAAGATACCACTCTCACCGTTTCAATTTGTTTGTTTGGTTTTGACTTGACACGAAATTTAAGAAAGTAAATAAGACTTTTGAATCTTGCGGTCTTAAACTAAGGATACATAGAATGTACTAAATGCCCTTTAATCTTGTGATCTTAAACATGCCATGTGGAAAGTTAGAATCAAAGAGTTGCCTAAAAAGGAAAAGAGGCATTCTTTTTGAAAAGGACTAAACGGAAAGTAAGACAAACAAATTGAAATGGAGGTAGTACTATTTGTTTAAGGAACATAGAAGGGTGGCTTAGTGGTGGAAGATTTGGGGTAACGAACTTGGAAATCAAAGTTGACGCCAACAGAGGTGAGACATGAGACATCTTCCTAAACCTTGGAGGACAGAGTTATCTGATATTTGTGCTAGTGGGAGGTAGTACGTATTCAATAGATTATTCAAAGTGCAAATAAGCTGGCTCAGACAACATGGCTATAAGAAGAATGAAATATCGAATTCCTCTCCCTGCGTCTATAGCTGGCCTAGCCAAAAATAAAAAAAATGAAGGTGATGGATCAGAATTAACCAGGAAAAGCATCGAGGGAACTATTTCCTTACCAGGAATCCAGTTTCGCAAAGTTCCATTGCACATGAATTCATAAACTAGCATCTGCAAGTGCATAAGCAGGAACACACAAATTGCTTCACATGGATGATATACTAAAAAGATGTGAGAATGAATGACAAAAGATTGGTACGGAGCAAAAAAGAAGCTATAACATACAATGTGAGCTGGGGAAAGGATCAACATGATGAATTGTATGTTAATGAGTAGATTCAGAAAAAATTGGAATTTGGAAGTTTTGAGGTTTATCATACCTGTTCTCCTTCTTCATCACAATATCCTAGCAATGAAACTAGATTCCGGTGATGTAACCTTGATAACAAGGATATCTCTGTCAAAAATTCCTTTTGCCCTTGTACTGATCCTTCTTTTGCTCGTTTGATAGCAACAATTGTTTTGTCAGCTAAAATTCCCTTAAAGACAGTCCCGTATCCTCCTTCACCAACTTGATTTGAGTTATCAAAGTTCTTAGTGGCCAAACTCATTTCTCTGAAAGTGAAGCTTCTGATACCATCCAATTTTATAAAGAGCTTTGAGGCTGGCATTAAGAAATTAAACATTTTATGCTTGTCAATTTGCAGAAAGAATTGAAAGAAACATATTCATATAAAGTAGAGGAGAGAACTTACATAGACGTTTCCTTGATAGGATGCTTCGGTATTTGGCATGTCGTTTTTTGATCAACACAGTTATAATTGCTGAAACAAATGCAGCAAAAACACCTGCTACAATGACAGCTATCAAAGGACCTTTGCTTTTACGTTTAACTTGAATATCAGGATTCACTGCAGCAAAACACGGATCATATGATAAACCAAAACTCCGAGAAAGGAAGATACTAATCATGCTAACAAAGATCAACCATTCCCAACCTTTATATTACTGTCAATTTTATCCACATTTAACTCAATCAAAGGAAATTTGCAGTTATAGAAACACAAACTACATCATATCAATTTAGAGTAGAGATACAATGAATTGCTGAGAACTTACAGTAGGAATAAGGTCCCAGCAGAGTGAAGTAAAGGAGTTCATAAGGTCCAAAAAGGTCAACTACAGAGATTTCCCAATATTGCAGAATGTCGCTGATACGAATGACCTCACTTTTATTAAATGTACTGACCCCAACTGTTGGGAAAAGCTTCAATTGCATTCGGAGACGAGGTCCTGCTTCCCAAGAATTTGACTCGATTGACATTTGGTAAAGGGCCAAATGAAGATCTCTAGTCATATACTGCTCAAATTGATGCACATATGGATCAAAGTAAGAAAAACTAGGACTTTTCAGCCGCCAGCCAACTATGAGAGGTGAGGCACAAGTGCAAGGAACAGGTGATGCTGGAACATATTCATAGTAGTTATCCTTTGGGCATGCATGAATAGGACAAGTACCAGTTACACTCCATGAGTTATTTGTCTTATGTTCTGCTCCGGCTTCAGAGCCACAGAATTTGATGACATTTCTTACATTCTCGTTTCTGCAGACAGGATTGCCCTGCAACCTAAAAATTGTCTGATAACGTTAGAAGCAGAAGAATCGCCAAAAGTTAGCAGAAATCACTTACTGAGAAGGTTTGAAAATGTGGACATGAAGTTTTGTCATTCAATATGGAAAGAGAAACCTTACCTTAGAGTGACATTCAGAGGAGGTTCAAGAGTACCCGAAATGTCCGAAAGTGAATTATTCCGAAGATCACTAGGTTTGCAAAGAAGATAGAAGGGTTAAAAAGTCTCCTCCATTAAAATCCAGATTTCTGTGTAAAGGTTCATTCCTGAATTAAATGATAGTACTGTTCCATATCAGATCTTACATCAAAAATGACGAAGTTGAAGTAAACTTGTTTTGCCAAATGTCGGTAGAAAAGGAACCATTCAAAAGGTTGTCCTCCACTAACCTGTGACAAGTCCATCCAATCGATTCGTTATACACAAAGTTGAGCTTTAAAATGGTTAAAGAAACAGTACTAACGAGAAAATATTACAAGACAGTGAAGGTCCTCACAGTTTCTGCAACAAAGGAAGAGATGAAAAACTCTTCGGAATAGATCCACCAAGACGATTGTGTGACAGAATACTGCATGATGAGAATGTACGACAACACATTAGATTAAGGAAAATGACAGGAAAAACACAGAGAAATGGGCAATCATGATAAAAATTATGGTTAACATGTGTTATAGACCTTGTGCCTCACTCAACCCCGAAAGCTAGCTCAAGAGGTGAGGATCACTCAAGCCATATTAAAGAGACCACCCATCCGGGACTCTTTCACAACATGAAATAAGACAAAATATGGCTGAACTAAGACAATAGATATATGAAGAAATCCGTAGCATGAAAATAGAAAGCATACATAGCTGTCATATTGTTGGAAAGCTTATTTTGTGGTATAGATCCAGACAGTTGATTCCAGCTGAGATCACTGTACCAACAGTAAGCATGAAGTGTAACATTTTAGAAGATCTTATAATCATGAAGCATGAAGTATAATGATCACAATCAAAGGAAACAGAAGAAACAATTTCAAAACTTGAACTTACAGATAGTGTAGACTCTGTACTCCACTAAGATCAGGAATGGATCCTCGCAACTTGCAATTTCTGAGACTTCTGCAATATTATCAGAAGCATTGCATCTCCTTTTGAGTAGGTGACAGTAGGATTCAACTTTATATCTTATTCTATCTACCCGACTCATCATAATAAGATGTCCTGAACATTCTAATACATTGTGCACAATGAATATTTTCTTATGTTTGTAAATATTCTTGAAAACATTTTACTTGATTAGAGATACCTCCTCTCCATTAGCTTTTTAACTTTTTCCAATCCAAAACATTTTACTTGAAAAAGCAATAAGAGGGATCTCACAATTCTTTAGGTTACTAAGTTCAAAAACACCCACACCACCAGATGGAGCTGAGACCAATTTCAAAAATCGACAAAGACTAGTAAGCCAATTCCTAAATTGCACGTAATACTATTACACGGAGGAAGAAGCATTTAAAATGTCAAAGGCGCACATTGCAAATTTATTCATCACAGATTCACTTCTGTCATTGCTCTAGTAGCTGCAATCTTTACTATGCTCGCCTTTCAAATGTAAAGAAAAGAACAAACCAGAGGAATTTTTTCAAGGAGCACTTACAGTTTCACTAATGATGACATGTTTCCATACGAAGCTGGAATCTCAGAACGGCTGAAATTGTTGTTATCAAGTTGGCTGCATAAAAAAATTCAATACTTTATCATAAATTTCACTCCATGCACTTCTCAGTGAAATTGCAAATGACATAGCATTTATTGTATGACATGAATAGGTTCTTAGTTTGATCGGAACAAAAAGGATTACTATATTTGTCTTGTCTAATATCAATATTTTTAGTATTGGATATTACAAGCAATGATTATCGATGAATTTTATAATTAACAGAAAGATCTAGAGATGATAATCAGAGGGTTCTGAGGATAGATCTGTAACGAATTGTTCTTCAGCTTCAGTTGTTTGATCATCTGGCCAATAAAACCACTTCAACTAAGACAATCATAGACCGCCTCACTCATAGGCAGTAAGGAATCAGTAGCCCTTTAGTATATGAGGCTCAATATATGCACGTCATATATGTGTGTGTGTAGGGACATACATTATTCGAAGGCGTGGTAATGTTGAAAACTCAGGAGGAAGGTATCCTGAAAGATTATTGTTGTCTATAAGCCTGTCGACAGAAAAAAAGTATCATCAAAAAAACATTACTCCATTAGTTTACAGGTATCAGCAAAGATAAAGGTCATTTTAGAGTTACAAAAATGTGTTTCGCCCTAGCCTCTATTGAGATTACGCATGTCTATTGAAAAAAGAGAAACTAAGAAGAATTTATTCCATTAACTTACATGTGAAGCATAGTGGACACATTAGAAAGCTCGGGAGGGATTTGACCACTCAGTGAGTTGTTGTTGAAGTGGCTGCAGAGACATGATATGTCACATAAGATTACAAAGGTAGAACGACCTTAGACTTCTTCCAATGTTTATAACAATCAAACGAGTTGCACTCACATATGTTGGACACTGTTTAAATTGGAAAAGGATTTAGGAATTCTTCCGGATATCTGGTTCTGGTCTATCTGGAATATTCTCAGGTTCGGGAAATACCCAAGCTGATCAGATAAAGATCCTGAAAGTCGGTTTCCAGTCAAGAGCCTGCATGAACATCATTGCTAAGGGATTAAACCAATCGACAAAACAGGTTTTACATCATGATCTTTCCAAGCATTAGGCTTTATTTCTACCTGAATTAATCTTACATTAGGCACAATTTTTAGGAGACTTCAAGAAAAGAAAACAAATGTTCCTTTATTCTATCCAGTAGCTGATAGAGCATGTAATTTACTCGTTCAACTGAACTCAACATTTTTGACAAGAAGCATTGATATATCTATGAAAAATAACTAAAATTCTAAAACTTTGAATCCCAAATTTTGAAAATGTAATGGATTCAGTGGCAAGAGAGTAAAGATTGAAATCATCAAACCTAAAATCATAGAAGATGGGACCAAAAAAAGGATAAAATTTCGTTCAACTTACAGAAGTTTCAATGACTTGATGTTTCCAATTTCTGCCGGTATACTCCCAGTCAAATCATTCCACATGAAATTCCTTTCAGAAAGAGAATTATAAAGATAATAATAAGTAAAGCGGATAGAAAAAATAAGTAAAACTCTATATCTTAATATCAAAATATCTGAATAATATAGTAATATGAGTAACAACTCACAGAAAATGAAGATGAGACAGTTGTCCAAGCTCAGGTGCTAAACTTCCAGAAAGATCCATAGCCATCATACGGCTGTACAAAGGAGGAAAATAATATGCTTAATGCATTGCACTCACAAGAATACAAGATAGTCATAGTATTAAAGACACATCTTTTGCTAGAGTTTACAACTAATTAATCTAATTTATGAGGTAACTTAGACGTAATCACGGCCTTATCGTTGGCAAATTGTTGAGCTGAGCTTAAATTGGTTTTGATGATTAACAAACAACTAAAAATGAACCAGGTCTCTTGGAGATACTGGTTATGCTGCTAACTCGATTGCAAGAGTTTATATGCACACAGGTGAATTTAGGAATTTTTAGTCCTCAAGGTAAATAAATCAACATTCAGCAAGTGCACCATTTATTCTTCTCGTAGCATTGGTGTCAACAGATAATGTTATATCAATTTTAGAAAATATATTCATAAAATACCTAGTTTTACAGAGAAGTACCATGGATTCACGTGCCACATATTTTACCTATAAATTCACCGATGTATCCAGACATCGAAATAACCAGGTCTCTTTTTTGCTGTTAATGCTAGAGGAACTCCAACTTGAAACATAACGGAGGGTAATTTCTTAACCACGTACAACCAAAAGCAGAGGGGGTAAATTTAGACTTTTTTTCCGTAATATTCTAACACGTGAAATCTACCTAGTCCGCTACACTGGAACTCGATTAAAGATACAAGGATTTGCTAACATCAAGGGGATTTTTGATGGCCCAAAGTAGAGGTCATGTACATAGGCCGGATTGGTTTGGTTTTTCAACTACCAAACTAAACCTTGCTAGAGTAAATTGGCCTTGAATCTACCTAATTAAGCATAAAATAGAGAAGAATAACATACAGCTCCTTAACATGCAAGTATCCACTGGCTCCAACTTTGTCGAAACAATGAACTCCAGTCCAGTTAGATGTACATGGATCACCCTTCTCCCAATTTTTCAGGTACTTCATATTGTCAATCAAACCATTCTTTATAGCCACCAAAGCTGACACTGCAAATGCCAACAACAAGAATTTGGTTAACAATATTCATAATGGACCTCACTATTTGGACATTAAATTAAAGTACCCATGAATAAATCAACAGAAAACAAACAAACACAACATGTCTGGATTAATTTGAGAATATTTCTTTGTTTGTAAGTTTAAAAAATGAATGATATTTTTCGTAATTCAAAAATAATTTAACTTGAATGACTAACTTTTATAGGGGTGCAAATATTATGGCATGTTTAATACCGTAGTCCATAAGTTTTAGAAGTTTTATAGAGCCACACAAAATGTTATGACATATTTAAGACTACAAGTTTCAAAAGATTCATTTTTTTCTTAAATTTCATGCTTAATTAAATTACGGCATACTCTCTCCATCCATCTTTCCTTGTCCATGTCTCACTTGGCACACCCCTTAAGAAACAATAAAAAAAAGAGTGTAATTTTACTATATCAATCTGATTAATTATAAGTCATCTAAATGTTGGGAAATGAATAGTATTTAATAACAAGGGTAAAGTAGACAAAGACAAAAATGATAAATTATCTCTTGGTTTTTTAAAATGGACAAGTAAATTTGGACAACTATTTTTAGTATATTAGACAAGTAAAGATAGACGGATGGAGTAATTTTTACAGCGGTTGAAAAAAAAAGTATTTGGGAGAAGGAACTACACTCATTCGAGACTGCGGAGAGCTAAAATTGGTGTAGTGTAAGACAATTTGAGGGAACTTTATGAAGTTAGTGAACTGAAGGAGAATATATTGACAACATATACAGAAACTCATTCTTACTTAGATATACTTTATGAAATTGGCAGCAAATTAAAAACCTTAGCATAAATTAATCAAAATGTGCTCAAGAATTCTGTTATAAGTACGTAAAAGCTTTAAGAATGAAAGAAGAAATTACCTTCAGAAGGATCAGTAATTTGAGCAAGTGTAAGCTGCAGCATAAAACAGTAAATTACTGTTGTAAAAACATACCCACAATATCTTACTCCTTTCATCTTCAACCCCCTACAAAAATTATTTAATTTTTGCCCAAAAATAATTAGTCATGTAGCCAGTTTCATATTCTTATGACGCCAAAAAAAAAAAAAAAAAAAAAAAAAATTCTTATGAAACCAGAAAAGATACAAACAATATATGTGGCCTAAATTAAAGCTAGCTAGGCCTGATCGTTTTATAGTAAATAAATACCCACTTACATGTATTGAATTGAGTACCAGCGGAACATATTATATAGAGGATTACCGTATAACATGACACACATATATTAAAAAAATTGACTTCTTATAAATTCATTCCCCAGTGCTAAAATCTCTCAATCTAATAGAGAAATTTATTTCATGATATTTGAAAAAAAAAAACACTTTGGATTTGGCTTCTTTACTTGGTAAAGTCTTGATTAACTTAATTGGAATAATCTGTTTGTTGTTGGAAAGAAGAACTCAAAGATCATATGAACATGCAAAAGGTGAATAATCAGAATTTACACTCTACGAGTTCAACCTTTACGCTGATTATGTGTTCAAACCTACTACTTGTTGCAATTTGAATAAATTTTTATACGTAAATTTATACTCTGCATCGAAGTACTAGATTCAGATGAATCTGAAGACACGGAAAGAAAAGAAGGGAGGGAGAAATACACCTGAATTCTTTTTTCTTTACCTCCAAGAAGTTCCAAAAGTAGGTTCAAATGAAATTATATATGTACATATATATCTCAAAAGATGAAGAAAGCAAGCTTGATGTTAATGTTGAAGTAGTCAGTGAAAATGGTCAAGTCATATATGAGAGAGAGGTTCCATATTGATGATGGGAAAATATAATTATAACACCACGCATGTGTTTTGGTAATGGCTAAAATATTTTAAGTCATTTTCAATATTTGGTTACCAAAAAAATAAATACTTTTTTTTTATTGTCCTTCAAAAGGGAAAGTTATTTTCTTAATTTTATAAAACTAATCTCTAACTTTTAATTATATATATCAGTACTTTAGTCAACATACACTTAGATTATTATAATTATTTTGAATGTCTAATAAATAAATGTTTTGCACAATGCCAGACTTTTTCCAGATTACTACCAAAAAAAAAAAGAGACCTTTTCCAGATCATATAGTAACACATGAGTTTAGGTGAGAAATATATGGCATAGTAGTTGTCTTTATTCCTTCAACATTAAATACATAAACCAAACATTGCGATAGCAAAAAAGATGGAGTAGTAATTAGAGAGCTGATATATTTAGAAAAAAATGATGACTTATTGGGCATGTTTGGATAATATAGCTAGCAGAATTAAATTAAAGTCTTTTTAAGTGGTTGGCTGTTGGATGCTGCTGGCCGTCACCGGAGACTAGATATCAACGAGGTTATCGTAGTATGGATAAGATCCATACATTTTTATAATTAGAGGTACCGTCGAGTCTTGAATATGAAAGAAATAAAATTACTCAAAAAAATAACATAAACACAAGTGAAAGACTCAACAATCACTAAATAGAAGAAATTAATTAAACAAGAGACAAGAGGTAGGAGCTTTATTCAATGACTTAAAAAACTGTTGAATTTCTATTCTATATTTGACTACCTCACAACCTAAGAAATTATGTAGCACACACCATTTATAATAGTGCATAGCGAAATTAAACTAGGACTAGAAAATCTATTTCTATATGAACTAGAACAAATGAATCCTAATCCTAATTAGACATGAATTAAATAAATATCAAAAATATTAAATCATAAACAACTAAGGATTCCTACTCTAACTTTAAATTATTATTTTCAATATCCTACCGTAATTCAAAGTTGTATACTCTTGCCTTTTCTTGTAGGATAATAGTCTTGGTTTAATTCCAACATAGGCTCACTTAAACTAAGATCTTCAAACTTGAGCATGTCCTGAATAATATCATGTCTTGTAGAAGTCAAGTTTCTTAGACTTTCCATCAATTTCCTAAAATATGTAGCATTAACAAAATTGTGGGTGCCATCTTTAGTCAGCTTCAATTGTTCAACGCAATCCAAAGTCAATTTGAATTTCTTCATCTTCAAAATACCATCATCATCATCATATTTTTTCCTCTTCTTGTAATCTTGAATGAATATTCTTTTTGCCTTAAAATCATCTGCTTCTCCAATTGGTTTGTACTTGGTCTTGCGTGCCCATTCAACTTCAATTTGCCTTTTTGAATATGGAGAGTAGTATCATCAACGGTCAATTTTTCCTACTTTTCAAAATCTACAACTTTGTTTAATGGCTCAAAGTTGCTTGTAGCTTCAATATTCATAATCATGCACTTCAATTGCGGATCTAAATTCTTAATTGTTTCTGCCTCAATTTTGGGTAGATCATCAAAAACTTGCTCTTGGTGAATACTTTTGCTTCTTTCATTGCTAGCTTCATCTTCAATATCTTCAAAAAAAAAATCTTGTGCGATAACGACGGATATTTCTTTTTCAATATCTTTACCTTGTATAGATCAATCACGTCTATTACACTTCTCATGACTTAAAATACTAGCTTCTATTGAAAGAGTATCAGTTTCAACCAAATCATCATTTTTAGTCATCTCAAGAATTTTTGGCAAATCATTTTGGACACTATTAGAGTCCTTTTTGAACTCAAAGACATCTATACCACAACACAAAATATCTTTACCTTCACTTCTTTTCTCCAATATTTCTGAATTTTGATCTTGTTCCTCTATTTCTGTCAGATTTGTTGACTCTTCTTTTTCTTTTGGTTATTGATCATACTTTACTTGCATTTTATTATTTTTGCTTATAATATACATGTATAATATGGATAATTTTTAAGCAATAGGTATCTATTGATGTAATTTAAGACACTAAAGATGAACTAAACAAATAAAATAGAGATGGAGTTAAAGGAACATCAAGGAAAAAAAGAAACTAGAATGGAGAAAATAGAAATCAGAAGAAAGAAACGTTAATCTAATAATTACTATATTAAACTATGGGAAAAGAAAATTAGTGAACTCATACAATGAAATTCTTACCAAAAAAGGTTCGTGAAGAGATAAAAGAGAATAACCCTAAGCTTACAAAGGAGTAACACAGTCCTAAAACTCCATAACTAAACCTCATCTTATTCTATTTATATTAGGGTTAAGTAGAGTAGAAAAAGTAATAAATGTCCTTCATTACATGCTTAGTATAATAATCATCAAAAGACCTTACTCCCTCCGTCCTTTATTAGTTGATCTCTTTTATTTTTGCACGCTCCTTAAGAAATCATAAATAAGAATGAAAATTTTACTAATTTACCCCTTAAGATACTTTCTTGAAACTTTACAAAACTTATTTTTATACTTTCAAAGAGTATTAATTGTAGGGGTAAAATGAGAACATTTTAATTAATTTTAACTCGATTTGGTAAGTGGACAAGTAATTTGGGACATGTATTTTTAGTAAGGTGATCAACTAATATGGGACGGAAGAAGTACTACATAATATTAAACTCCGCTTGGATTATTTTTCATGCTCTCTTGAAAACTCTAAGCTCTTGATATCAAATAGAATTCTCTACATGTCATTGGAGCTTTATGGGCTTACATCACTTATGAATCCCTTTGCTTCAATGTAGCTCTTGTATTACTTGCACAAGACGTATCTGAATTAATCGTGAGATCAATATAGATATCGAACACTGAGTGAAAAAAATAAAATAGACTCCACAAAAAGTTTAAAGTGGAAATTAATACAAAAGATATTGATGAAGAAATTTGAATATATATTTAGTTGAACATATAATATATATGCATCCAAATTAGTAAGCAATAATCAAAGGGGAGGATGACTGTTATATTGTTGTATACAACCTCACGCAGAGAGGTAGTTAATGCTCGAAGGCCAAAAATTAATTTGATGACGAAGATTTTAATGACCTTCAAATGTATGCAAGTATCAAAATTGCAATAAGCCAAGAAGAAATTCTAATGGTACCATGTGTTATGACGTATATTATTAATCTACTTATTTTATATATAACTATTCTATACTCGTAATTCACTAGTCAACTGATGCGAATTTGTGCAGCCTGTGAT
The DNA here is from genome assembly GCA_031232105.1 of Capsicum rhomboideum. Lineage (NCBI taxonomy): Eukaryota > Viridiplantae > Streptophyta > Magnoliopsida > Solanales > Solanaceae > Capsicum > Capsicum rhomboideum. The sequence continues at coordinate 103,404,183 of CP124710.1, forward strand.
ATCATCGGCCTCCAATTGAGTCCTAATGTGCATGCATTTTCAATGATATACATTTGTGTTGATATTATCGATTTCCCGTTGAATTCTAATGTGATCTAGTATTTTGAATGACATATACTTATATTTAATATATGCTTAAATAGACGATGGTTTCTTTAAAAGATATATCTTGATTCATATATATTTCTTAAAGTTAATCTTTAAAGATATATTTGAAGATATAATTAATTAGGTAAATAAAAATATATTATCTTCAATTAGTTTTAGTTGAAATTATCACAATATTGAGAAGTTTAATTTTAATAAGCCTGTAGAAAAAAATACGTAAGAAATATGTGAAAAATATAATTAAATAAATAAAAATATATGACCTTTCTATTATATTATATATAGTTAATTGGAACTTCTGAAAGAGATGAACATGTTGACTCTTCTTATCTTTGCTTTTCCCTCCTCCTTGTTTAAGCTTTGAAAATGGTATTTTCACACTACACATTTACACTTTCTGCTTAAAAGTTCTTCCTTACTTTTTAATTCATTTAAATTATAAATAACTTAATTCAATCATTTAAATGTTCTTCCCAAAGACTACTTATAAAGCTCACTCATATCTTTGTACCTATTTTTTTAGGAACGGAAAAAGGTCATATATATATCCCTGAACTATTGAAAATCGTATGTAAATGTCCTCCGTTATACTTTTGGATTATTTGTACCCTTGCCGTCTAACTTTGGGTACGTATACACCCCCGATCTATTGAAAATGGTACATATATACCCTTCAGTTAGACGGCGTGCCACTGTCCTCATCTTAAAGAAATTAACCCATTTCCCCTTAACAATTTCTCCCCTGGTAGCAAAAATCCCAATGACCCAGAAGACCATTTTAGCCAGAAAATATACAAAACTGGTAGCAAATATATCGATGTACATGGTCGTAAAATTCCAGTGACCCAAGGATTGGTTTTGGTTTGCCAAGAAATAGGCGTGGGCGAAACTCGTTTCCAACCCCGGCCACAGAACATTTCGCCGGCAAGCCAGGGAAGAAATTGCTAAGGAAAAATGGGTTAATTTCTTTAAGATGAGGACACGTGGTGCGCCGTCTAACTGAAGGGCATATACATATCATTTTCAATAGTTCGGGGGTATATATGTACCCAAAGTTAGACGGCAAGGGTATAAATAACCCAAAAGTATAACGGAGGATATTTACGTAACATTTTCAATAGTTCGGAGGTATAAATAACCTTTTTTCCATTTTAGGAATAATCTACATATCTTGTAAGATAATGAATTCTTAGGGTGTGTTTGGTACGAAGGAAATATGTGGAAAATGTTTTTTTTTAAAATAAGTGAATTTCATAATTATATTCTCAATGTTGAATAGCTAATAAAAAAATATTGTCGGAAAAACATTTATATATAATCTAGAGAAACACTATAAAGAATGGGGTAGAGTGGGGTGAGGGGGTTGTGACAGTGGGAGTGTTAACGGGTGGAAGGAGACAATCAATATGGAATGTCACTATGGCGGCATAGGTGTCTCGTCTATTAGGTCACTTAGGCAATTGCCTAGGAATCCATAATTATGGAAGACTCATATTTTCGTATATAACTAGTTATATATATTATTAAAAAAATTATTGAAATATTTTGTTAGCATAAAAAAAAAGAAAAACAACCCATATTTTTCGAAAAGAAAAACTAAGTAGAGTTTTACATGTAATTTTGCATTTAAAAAAAATAAAAAAATAAATTAAAAAAAGGAAAAAGGCTCAAATATGTCATCAAACTATTAGAAATGATTCATCTATGTCATCCGTTATAAGTTTGGCTCATCTATGCCACTGTCTTTAAAAGTTTGGCTCATCTATGTCACTGTCGTTACAGAAAGGTTCATTCGTGCCATTATTTTGCAATGGTAGTTTTGCAAAATCATTTTTTCCACATAACCTCTTATTAGAAGTCAACGTCACCAATTTTTAAGAGGTCACGTGGAAAAAATGGTTTTACAAAACCACCGTTATAAAATAATGGCACGAATGAACCTTTCTGTAATGGCAATGACATAAATGAGTCAAATTTTTAAAGGTAGTGACATAGATGAGCCAAACTTATAACGGATGACATAGATTAGCCATTTCTAATAGTTCAATGGCGTATTTTAGCCTTTTCCCTTAAAAAAAAAAAAGAAGTTAAGGTAGCTCGTTAGAATTTGCTTTAGGCCCCCCAATATGATTGAGAAGCGCCTACACTATGGAGCTTATTTTTTCTATTTCTACTAAGGAATTCATTTTCCTTATTTTTAAAAAACTTGTTTTTCTAAAATTTTGATCAACCAAGCTTGAAAAAATTGAAAAAATATTTGCCGCCAATACCAAACACACTCTTATAGGAAGCTTTTTCTTTCCGATTTTAGAAAAAAGTCATTTTATTGACCATTACATGACACAAAAATAACCTTAATAAGAGACAAAATTGGCACATAAAAAGGCCACCCCAATATACGGATTACGAAGCAAACATAAGTGAATAATACCAACAGAAAGTAGTTAACATAAACTCGAAAGGGAAAATAAAGGGAAGTAGTAACATAACCAGTTGATAATAGGTAAAGATGACCTGGTGATGTAAAAATTATTTACACTAACGGTGTATATTGCATAAACTCATCACTTATTATAGTCACAAGCAAGAGTGCATAACTAATGGAACAACAACAACATCATGATTATATACAAGTCTTTTTATGCTTTCAGAATTTGATTCAACCTTCTTATATATTTACATACCTCTGACTAAATAGTGAACTAATACTTCAGAATTTGACCATTAACATGCTCCTTAAACGCATCAACGAGGCCTGATGGAGGGAATGACACCGCTCACAAGCTCAATTCCTTCCATAGTTGTGTAGGTAGTAGTTTGTCTGGAATAAGTTGAAGTTGCTGGTGATGATGACATTCCAGACGTGGAAACATCTACATCGGGTGCAATAATATTATCGTCCAATGCAGCTGGAATCACGGAAGTGATGTTCTCTAACTCTCTCACCACCTCCAGCATTAAAGGTCTATCCTTTTGTTCATCCAGTGAACACCTGAGGGCCAAATCCAGGAATTTCTTGACACAATCTGAGGAATATGGACCTATATTCCTGTCGATTATAGAAGATATCATCCCTGATTGACATGCTGCATTCACCTGTCACACAAAAGTATCTTTTCTTACTTCATTCATTCCAAAAAGAATGATACTTTTAACTATTTGGAGAGTCCAATAGTTTTTTCTATGACTACACTTTTTCCTGAACTTTTAAACAGTTTGAGCTTTAATTCCAAGAAATTAGTATTGGAATAGTACTGGTACTAAATTTTAGTACAATGTTTGGTTGCAAATTTAAGTCACCCAATTCAGTACAATTCTTGTACATTACCCATGACATTAACAATACCGGGTACTATTCCTATTCTAATACACCCTATTCATTTAATACAACAAACCAAACCGTCGATAAAAAATATTGTCAGCATAACTAATCCTAACATTGCTAATACACCTTATTCAATATTATTCTTATACGCTCTAGCAAACGATCCCTTGCTGGATACTACCAAGACTTGTGGGCATGTTATTAATGCCAATCTCAATTTCTAGCTATCAATAACACATTATGTCAAAGCATCCAACTTTGAGAAATCGTCCTAAACATTCAACAATAAGAGATAAGGTTTGGGGTATAACAGCTTCTCTACTTCATTACTAACCGTTTGATATGGTAAGATAGGATACTTCCGTGCAAAACAAAGTATGAGAAAGGTCAGCTCCAATGGACACTAACATGAGTAATGGCGCCAGCAACTACATTGATTCAGATGTTGTATCTCAATCTCATAAAATGGATCACATTGGAATTTACTAAGGTTCTTGTTAAAGCAATAAAAGAATTGGAACTCATGAAAGCAAATGATCTCTACTGCTTAGTTCAGATCCATTAGCAGACACTGAATATATCTAGAGGAGCTATATAACGTTCCCTTTAAGATTTCCGTCTTCATAACAAAGTGAAACGCTAAGATAACTTAAGGGGAAAAAAAAAGAATTGAGTACCTCTCGGACGATGTTCCTTCCCTGAGATATAGGTCGCATCCCTGTTAAAAGCTCGAGAAATACAATACCAAGGCTATAAACATCACTTTTCTCTGTCAACTTGTGAGTAAAAAAGTACTCAGGATCAAGGTAGCCCTACACGAGTACCAAATTTTGGCAACTGTCATCTATCTTAGAAAAAGCAAAGAGAAAAATAATTGAGAAGGTAAAAAGCAACATTGAAATACAGTATGTGTAGTCATGATCAAATTTACTATTGACCGTAGACAGCCAGTCTTAACCATGACAAATATTGTTTTAGGAAAGACTAAGGTTTAATCGCCAGATTCTGAGAAACATGATTTTAGATGGTTACCATACAGCACAGACACTTCTAAAGAGGGAGCTTTTTCAGTGCTGGATGTGCCTCACATGATACAGTTGACAAACTGAGTAATTTCATTGTTTGAGCATCATCAGATACCAGTATGTAACCACCTTTCAAATGTGTCTTAAGCATGTCACTGAACAAACAACTTGTTAAGACATTAAATTCTGCAATAATTGATGGTGGTGGGGAACACAAGAAAAGGGTGGAAGGTCAACCATCCATTATTGAAGTGCTTAAGAAGATGAATATATTACACTGCTGATTAATTATTTAATAGGAGATTAAAACCATTAAATTAGACAATTTCATGCATATGTTAGAACGAATATAGAAAAGTTCTCCCTCTTCTCAGCAATTTTTATCATCGACTTTGAAGAATATTATTTCCTGATCTGTGCACTGCGGTCATGCTACCTAGATTACTCAAATTGCAGGTCTTATCTCATTGCGATTTTCTAGCTTTTCTATTGCAGGCTTCAATATATAAGAGGAGTAAAGCCTTACAGGAGTTCCTTTCACAACAGTTGATACATGTCCACTCGTCTCAGCATCAGGTAATGGTGCAAGCCTTGAGATTCCAAAATCAGAGACTTTTGCGGTGAATTTAGAGTCTAACAGTATGTTATTTGCCTTGATGTCGCGATGGATTATTGGAGGATCAGCTTCAGTATGGAGGTAGAGGATGCCCCTGGCAGCACCTAAGGCAATGTGTAACCTTGTTCCAAGACTCAGACGTTGCCCATGTCTAGCTGTAAAATAAGTAAAATCTTCAATAGTCTTATTCTGGAGATACCTATCTGATTCATATTGGAACTCGAACATGATTAAAATTAAGAATATAAAGTTCCACGTGATAAACGTGTTGATGACCACACAAGTGAAGAAGCAGGAAAACTAATAGTGAACCAACGAAATTCTGGAGTCAAAATGAAGTAAAAACTTCAGAAAAAGAAAATGCTCTCTCTGAGTGATTAAATTTACTTTCATCTATACAAGCATTCTTTACTAAAAGGACATATCTTTCACCCTCTCTTTCGCACAAGAAATAAAACACCAGGAGAAAAAAGTAAAAAGAGGAGAATAGATGTGCTTGATTCTGACAAAAGGAAGTCAAAATGACACCATATACAAAGGAAGGATACATCTCATACCAGAGAGAAGATCATGTAAGGAACCATTTGGCATGAACTCATACACCAACATCTGCATGCAAACATAACCTATTACAAAAGTAGAATGAAAAACCAAAAAACATAATATCCATTCTTATCCTTTTACCTGTTTTTTAATTTGATTTCTTTTTCAGAAGATATGCATTTGACTAATGCAACCAGACTACGCAAGTGCAAAAGAGATGTAACTGATGAGCTGTTCATAGACGCGAATGCTGGTTGAACTTAATATTCAGTGATCTAAGTATTGTAGACTGACTCGCTATTCACTCGGGTTTAGGGTCATACTCATTATGTAGGAGAGATGACCTAGTGAAGCGAATTGTTGATTGTGTCAGAAAGACCCTATGTCCACACCCCAATCGTCCCCCGGAGGAATATGGGCATCTAAAAGATCTTTCATGCAGTGCCCAATCCCGAAATTGGTTCTATACACATGACCAACAACGAAAAAAATAAATGCAATAGCTAAATGATGATGGGCAATATCAGTCAGCCATCAAATATGCGTCTGTGGATGAAATCCCCCAAGAAGAGTTAGAATGGCAGTTCCCGCCCTCGGGTGGTACCAAATAAATGATTACTTAAATCAGGGTTTTGAGCATAAGATTCCATTGACCTGTAAAAAGCGGGTCTAACCCTTGGGGATGCTGTAATACATTTAAGAAATTATTCTGCTGAACAATAGAAACATGGACTTGGGTGTGTGTGTATAAATCATTTTTGCAGTTTGGAGAATCTTACCTGTTCACTTCCTTCATTACAGTATCCCACCAGTGAAACCAGATTTCGATGATGCACACGTGACAGTAATTCTATCTCAGTGTAGAACTCTTTTTCCCCCTGTAGTGAGCCTTGCTGTGCACGTTTTATTGCCACTGTTGTACCCTCTGCCAAACTGCCTTTGTAGACCTTTCCATAGCCTCCTTGGCCAATTTCAGTAGTACTGCTAAAACTGTTAGTTGCTGCCTCTAATTCCTTAAAGCCCAATGCCTTAACACCTTCTATTCGCATTGAATATTTTGATACTACAAAAGAAATGAAAGGAATATCACTATGAGTTCCACGTAGTCTTGGGTAAGTTTGTCTAAGCAAGAAAGACATCAATGCCAAAGAAGATTCAATTACTCAAAATTAGATATTCATTGAAAATTTTAGCATGAACCATAAAACATGCACAAACTTTCCATAAAACAGTATAATTTTCTGTCCATGTGAGGAATTAAAGCACCAGAGTCTTTCCTAAAAAGAAACTTAAAGTAAAACATCAAGCAGTATCATAGTTAAATAACAAATATGGAAGATTATTTGCCACATAGAAAAAGATGGTTGACACTGTCTGTACTATTTCTAGATCAAATAGCCAACTTAAACAAGAAAATTACAGTAAGGAAGAAAAAGATTTTATGGCTGTTGGCATCTTTTTGTTCTTCAGAAGCTGGAAATTCGAAATTATCATTTGCGAAGTTTGCATTATAAGCATGAAGCACTCAAAGAATGTGGTTTCACATCCTCTTGTGTGGTGATTCATCAGAACATCCAAGAAAAGTTAAGCCTATTGACTACTTAACCAGCAGGTCCTAATGGGGTGAGTGAAAGAAATGAAGAAGAATCTCCCCATAGCTGAGGAAAAGTCACAAACAATAACTGAAGATTAACTCACATGGTTGATCTTTTGACACATGGGACCTCCGACGCATTTTAAGCAACACGAATAATATGGCCACAAGTAGCACAGCTGCAGCACATATGGACCCTAAGACAATTCCAACCACAGTGCCTCTGCTTTTTCCGCCTCCCCCTCCTCCCAACGGGGGAAAAAGGACTGCAAGAAGGAAAACATTCGTTATTTGATCTTGAGAAAGCAGAAAGAAGGACAAGAGTAGAGCAACAATGATTTACTTATATTCAGGGCAAAGGCTGTGTTTGTGGGACATCTCAAAAAGAAAAAAAACAAGTAATAAATCGTTGTTCTTCTTACAAAGATTCTGTAAGGTTCTTCACACAGATTCTGCGTCATTAACAAATTCTTCTTTACATCAAAAATAAAACAAAAGTAGGCAATTCGAGTTTTTGAATGGGGATGTTAACATGTTTTGAAAGTACCATATGGTTCACCTAAGATTTTACTAAATCAAGAACTTATAGTAATGTAGTCAATTTAGTCTCTTGACCCTACTGAGTATCTAAGATATCACTAATGTCTCTGTCAGGTTACCATGTCTATGAGGATGTTAAGCTTCACCACAGGCATGATATCTAAACCATTTCATTGAATTTTTATACTCATATACTTCAATGACAACAAAGAAACTATTTTCTGTATCACTAGATAAACGATTTAAATAGACATTTTCAAAACCGAAATGGAGCACAATGGGAAAGAGAATTTTTATCCGAGCACGACCAGTAAAGATAAAAGAAAATCATTTAATCATAGTCATAATAAGTATATTCAAGAATCAGCAAGAACAAAAGAAAAAATAGTCATGCGGGCGCAAAAGAGTTTCAGACTTCCAGTCTAGTTCAAAAGTGAAGGGGAGCCTTGGAGTAACTGGTAAAGTTGCTGCCATGTGACCAGGAGGTCACGGGTTCAAGCCTTGGAAACAGTCTCTGGCAGAAATGCAAGGTAAGGCTGCGTACAATACACCCTTGTGGTGGGGCCCTTCCTCGGACCCTGCGCATAGCGGGAGCTTTAGTGCACCGGGCTGCCCTTTTTAGTCCAGTTCAAAAGTAGTATCCATATTTGACATTAAACGCAAAATAAGAACTGAAGAACAAGTTTTACAATAAAGGTTTTTCTCTCAGCTTGCATGCTAATCTCAACCTTGGGTTCTTGTGCCTCGCTAGAGAAATTTAAACTACAAAATTTGTGTTTGCCACACTATGTGCATGACCAAAGTTGTAAAAAAGAAACGAGATTCATGTTGATTATTTTTGGGGGTGATTATTCACATTGGTTTTACTTTAAGGAACTCACGAAATCATTACAGAAATACAATTGAAAATGTCCACATTTTAACGTATCTGATATGTCAGTAACATTACAGATTATATCCTTCTTATGCAAGAAATAATGGATTTAGAGACATACCAGAATTATATCCCATGGCAGTGAAATTGAGCAGGTCATATGGGCCAAAGATATCACTTCCAGTAAGATTAAAGACGGCAAACTTGTTTGCAATCCGTACTATCTCGCTGTCATTAAATTTATCAAAATCATTGGTTCCAGAATCATTTGTACGTGGAGGGAAGAACTTCAAAAACAACCTAAGCCTAGGACCGCTTTGCCATGCAACCGAATCAATGTGCAGTTGATAAAAATTCAAGTTAACACTATTCGTTATCCACTGTTCAAAGTCATTATAATGTGGTGGAAAGTCCGAAATGCTAGGGCTTCTTAAACGCAAACCAACTCCAAAAGGCGCCGCACAAAAACAGCCATCCTTTAATGCTGGGACACGTTCGAAATCCTGGTTGCAAGGCAGCTGGGCTGCACAACTTGAAATAGAGTTGTTCACGCCTCCATACTCTTCACCTCCGTCTTTTGATTTACAAAATTGGGTAATCTGACGTTCATTTGCATTTCCACAAACAGGATTGCCATAAAGCCTGAAAGTTATTCAATAAAGTGTCACATCTAATGAATACTTAATCAGAAATATAAAGGAGTGATAATCAAAATGTGAGTAGGGATTTTGAAAATATTGCACGTTAAAGTACCAGTAAATGGGTTGAAACAAAAACTTCAACTCATTTATTTATGGATAAATTTCACATATGGTCATGTAACTATCACTTTTTTTTACAACTGTCACTTAACTATCATTTCTAACACAAAAAACACTAAACTTGAGTATACTAACAGAAAAATCACACAACCTAAAAATACAAACTTTTTGATGGATAACTCATTTTATGCTTTTTTTTAAAAATCCAATTAAAAAGTTCCGAATCGACCCAAAATACTTGAAACTTCCTCCCTTGGAGTAAATCCACCTTGCTTCAATACGATGTATTACATCACCATCAATCTCACATTTTCCTTGAATTATAGACCCAAGATACTTGAAACTTCCTCTCTTGGAGATGACTTGAGTATCAATCCTCATTTTCACATCTGCCTCATGAGTTACATCATTAAACTTGCACTCCAAGTACTCTATGTTAGTCTTGTTTAACCTGAACCCTTAGACTCATATTGCAATAACATTTGGAAAGAAATTAACATATATAAATAATAAATTTGACCCCATTGTTTGTTAGTTCCAACTAAAGTGCAAAGCTAGCAGGAAAAAAACCGATCTTCTGACAATAAAATAAAGTTTTGAAACAACAACAAAAAATAAAAGAAGAAGAAACTGTGTTGGTTCACTACTCTATCCTCGTCAATGGAAGCTTGGAATAAATCTCTATACCAATGGAAAGAGTTTAGCAGGAAAACAGCATATGAAGTTATTCCAAATGTTGTCAAGGGGATATTCTATAGCAAGTCTTCCTGAGATCTTTTCATGATAGTTATTCTGTTTAATCACAGAAATCAGAAATAGAAACTAAGACTCCACAGAATTACTTTGTAATCTAAAGCTTATAAAAAGAGGACAATGAAAGTTAAATAGCAATTGAATTAGGGGAGCTTGATTCTCCACGTATAATTATAAAAGCCGATAACTGAAAGTCCTCAAATATGTATGTAAAAGACTACCGGAAATAAGGTCTTACATCATATCCACGTTTGGAGGAGGAGCAAGAATACCCGAAATATCAGAGAGAAAATTACGTTGAAGGTTCCTGCACAAACGAGAACAACTGGATCAACCTGGCAATCTGAGGGCCCTTTCTAGTCAAGACATGGTATGGTTTAGTAAGAGGAAAGAATACATGCTATATTACCTCGAACAAAACAAAACACCAGACATATTATCCCTCGTTATATTTTAACTATAAAGAGATAGAAAACCCTTGTCGCCAATGTACACACTATTTCTTGTCAGTACTTTTAATTTACAGGATACCTTCTTTGTATATCCAAAACTACATGTGGACTGACTAGCTAACAAAATGAAATAAGGCACACAATTCTCTACAAAAAGCTCCTCTCTGTATCTTTTAGTGAATAAGTTTAACTAGCCAATCGATTGAGGAGCAGCAGACAACAGAAACATGAAAAATAAAGTACTGATAAGAGGAAAATGCACAAATGAGACTCTTACAATCTAAGTTTTGCGCCTGGGACAAATGTCTTATTCTCCCAAATGGTAGTTGGCACAAAACCACTTAACCTATTATTGTTGAGTGACCTACAAGAAAAATTAATTTAAGGAAAAGTAGTGTCAGTACTACATTTATTAGAGTATCGAAAAATGAAATTTGCAACAGACAGAGGATCAAGAAACAAAGATTGTGCAAACGAAGCTCCTTACAGCCTCTGCAGCCTTGGAAGGACAGAAAAGTTCGTAGGAATAGAACCATTAAGCATGTTTCCTGACAGAATGCTGCAATCATCGTCAAAGTAGTTAGTTCACTATTGAGAATCTGATACCAAGACTGAGTTACTCAAACATGAAAAAGAAAGAGTGTATGTTAAGACACTAACGTCCTTCAACCACCTACCCACACATATCGATAGAGAGTGGGGGAGGGGAGGTGAGAAGATGAAGGAGGTGTGATAAAAAGATGGGTGAATCAAACAGGAAAGATTTCAGCAGTATCACACTTAACCAGAAACTTACATGGTTGTGATATTATCAGACAGCTTATTGGTAGGTATATTTCCAGTCAGTTGGTTTCTGCTAAGGTCTCTGTGAAATGAGAAATTTATATCAGATGAATTCCGGCTGGTTGTAAATTGAACTTTCTATATTTCAGCACAAATAGATGGGCAGATGAGTTCAACTTCATCTGGTTTATAAGAACTATGAAGCAGAATTGAGCAGATATCAATATTATCAAGATGTTAGAACAACATAAACATAAGCTTCACAATGTGGTTTAACAGGACAAGAATTTCTCAGTGAAATATGCTTACAAGTAAAGAAGATGTGGTATTGTGCTCAGGTCAGGAACTGTTCCTTGTAAGTTGCAGTTCCTAAGACTCCTGCAGGTTTGATGAAATAACATATGTACTATTCATAAAAGATGGTGAATACAATCATAGCATGACAACGCTGTAAGCTTTCATATTATAAAATAGAGTTCCTCCGACAATCTTTACCAATTTCTTTAGATTGTTACTCCATCTTATGTCAAAAGGGCCTAAGAATGAAAATACTGCTCTAGCTTTACCTTTTTTCATCAAAAAAAATGAAAATACTGGTGTAGCCTTTCTCATTTCTTGTGAGGATACAAAGGTCACATCACAAGGGAGAATATATCTATTTCTGAATTCTGACTATTCACTAGGGACTTGTTTTCTGATCAAAGTTTGGGATAAATACGGTCTTTAACCTTGAGTGATGACAAACATCCTTTAGAATTCTATATTCTTGCTTGGTGAAAATGGGCATATATATCACCAGACAGGAAAGGGGACATAAACCAACAAAACCCAAGAGATCAGTAGCTTACAACTTCAATAGTTTGGTCATATTGCTGTAAGAAGACGGAACCACAGAGCCTTCAAAGTTATTGTTGTCAAGTTGACTGCAAAAGATGTTATTGTGGGGGAGAAGGAGGTGTTAGAATTTGTTTATGAATGCTGGAATGACATTAAATAGTTGAGAAACTAGACACATTGAAAGAGAAAAATCTTAAGAGTTCAAAGGAAGAATACAGAATTGTTAAGTTCGGCATCAGTGCAAGCTCTGGTGGAAGGTAACCCGATAAGTTGTTGTTGTCCAGAAGGCTGAAATAATGCACATCCAAGTAAATCCAAACATGAAACTCACGGAGCAAAAGTTCTTTGATCCTAGTATTTATACATTGTAGGTTAAAATGATTCTTACAAGTGTTGAAGCCGAGGTAAAGCAGACAGCTCTGGAGGAATTTGACCGCTTATTGAATTGTTATTCATATGGCTGCATCCAGAGCAAGATGATTAACACAGAAACTAAACATATCCATACCATCACAACCAATGGAGAATCTTTGGGTTCTATTGGAGAACTCACAAATGCGCAACTTTTGGCAAGTTTGCAAACGATTTTGGTATTGGTCCTGATATATCGTTTAAGTCCAACTGAAATTTATTTAAGTTGGGAAGATAACCAAGCTCTTCTGGTAAAGGACCCGATAATTGATTTCCACTCAAAAGCCTGCAAGAATAAAAGAATGGTTGCTGGAGTGGAGTTTCTCATGAATGTGCACAATGCATATATGCAAGTTATTTATTAGATATCTTCAGCTTAAACATCTGTAAGAAATAGTACTGATTGTAAACAATGAGGCATATACATATTCGGGCTTCAATTGTAGTAAGGATTCAGAAATGTTGATTGAAGTTTATATGGCGAAGTGAAATTCCACTATATGTATATGTAATTTCTCATGATAAAAGGTAAGACATTTAACAGGGATAATGGCCATATGATCGAGAGATTCATTTCTCAATAAAGACAATTCAATTTAAATGGAATATCAGTCAATCCTTGCAGTTGTCACTAGTGTTATGTATGATATTTAGAATTCAAAAATTATATATATTCTTGGAAGAGCTTCTAATTGAGGATTGAAGAGAGACATACAGTAACCTCAGAGCAATAATGTTTCCTATCTCCTTAGGTATACTGCCACTAATGCTGTTCCACATGAAATTCCTTGAATAAAAAAAATGAAATCAGAATCACCAAAATTACAGGTAAAAAAGAGCAGTTCAATGTACTAATGCTCCTGGCTATGCGCCGGGTGCGGGGAAGGGGTGGAGTCCGGACCACAAGGTCTTTTATACACAGCCTTATCGTGCATGCATTTCTGCAAGAGGTTGTTTCCACGGCTTGAACCCGTATTAACCTCCTAGTCACATGGAAGCAACTTTACCGGTTACGTACTCCCAAGGTCCCTTCAAAATTACAGATGAATAACTATTATCAAATGTGTTAGGGACTCACAAAATCTCCATATGTTTAAGTTGACCAAGTTCAGGAGCAAGTGTACCAGATAGTGACAAGTTCATGAGACGCCTGCATGCAAGTCCCTCCACATCAAACAAGCCAATTAAAATTGTAGAGTACAGTACAATTTGTAATATGGGTTAGAGAACGTACAATTCTTGAACATGCTGATAACCTTCAGTTTCATTTTGAAGGCAATGAACAAAAGACCAAGAAGTGCATGGGTCTTTCTCCTTTTCCCAGTTCCGAAGATAGCCCAACGGATCTTCCAGCCTTCCATGAATAGCCTCTAACGTAGCCACTGCACATGGGATCACACCAGTAATTATGTTTAGTTGGGCCAACGTAAAAGCTAATTTAAGTTTAATCAGTAATATTTTCAAAAAGTATATTCCAGAAAGTAACATTTAACTGAGTGATTTTTAAAAGGCATAATGAACACTTTTGTTGTCAACATTTGAATGTGTATATATAATTTATTTATAAACATAATAAATACACAATTTAATTAAATATTAGAAAAAAAAAAGATAAATTTAAACATTTATGTTCGTTAATAATGGTGATTATGGTGATAATGATTTGTGTTAGTAACTAGTAATGATGGAGGTGGTTGATATTGTAGTGGCTGGTGTGATGGTGATAGTAGATAGTGGATAAAATGGCAACGTTAATTAGTTGATGTTAGCATTTGACAATATTGATGGTGGTGATTGAGGAATATGTGGTGGCTTTAGCTTGAGGGTGTCAAGTGTCATCTAACACCTCTTCGTTGAAAAATTACATTGTATAGACAGGTCAAATTTTAATGTTATAAGAATATATATCAGTGTTGATATTTCAAATCTTTAGTCCAGCGATTGACGCCTTGCAAAAGGCTCTTAAGGTCCCTTGTTCTCGATCCCTGGTTGTGGTGTAATTCTTTTTGTTAACTCATTTTTTTAAGTTGTGAAAAGATATCAAAACACCTCTAAACTTGTCCCCCAAACTTACTAATTAACCCTTTAACTAAACTTTCATTTATTTACCTCCTTAACAACTTTAAAGTGAATTAATACACACCCTTCATAACTCATTCCAGGTCAAGTAGCTTGGGTGTCATTAAACACGCACGTTTTTTATTCGACCACGTCACATATTAAATTATTTTATATATTTATAAATTAAATCAGTAAAACCCGACCCATTACCCGACCCACATATAACAATTACCCCAATTCCTAAATTAAACCTTATTTCTCACTTCACCCTAAACCACAAATGTGTGTATGAACAACCACTCTCTCTATTTTTAGCTCTATCATCTCCAAAAAAAAATAAAAAATCAAATCAAATCTTTAATCCAATCAGTCACTCAGAAAGGAACAAATTTTTGTTCTTGGGTCCGTAAAATTTTGAAATTTTCCTTGAAAATTCAATCAGTATTTGGAGAAAAGAATTTTTTTTAAAAAATAATTTTGGGTTTGAAAAATCTTGAAATTTTTGTTATTGGGTCAGTAAAATCTTGATTTTTTTGTTGTTGGCTCTGAAAAATCTTCAATTTTTCTCAAAAAAATTGGATCGATGATTCGAAAAAAGCAACCCCATTTGATTATTTTACTTTCTGTGTTGTTCTTGTTTTCCTCTTCTTCGTCTTCAATTGAAAAGAAAGATTAAAAGTAGTAGAAGAAAAATCAGATGAAGGAGATAGATTATGCCCTTTTCGGACAAATAGTAGCAAAAGGAGATGAAGGAGACAAATTTTACTTTATATTTCGTGCTAAAATTTGAGCGGCCTAAGAAAAAGGAAGAAAAAATGATCTCGATTTTTGCATCAATTTCATAGATTGAGCAGATTTTGGATAGATTGAAGAAGAACGAGAGGAGAAAATTAGGGTTCTTAGGAATGAATTGGGGTCGGGTGTGATTTAAAATGTATAAGATCGTTATATGTTTTTTTAATAATTTTTATAATTAAAAAAATATTTAATAAGTAAAATTAACTCATTAACGGGCCTAGTTAGTGAGTCTGAACACGTGACCTGGGATGACCTGTGAAAGATGTATATTAATTCACTTTAAAGTTATTAAGGGGGTAAATAAATTGAAGTTTAATTAAAGGGCTAAAGCAAGTTGAGCGGACAAATTTATGGGTATTTTGATTTCTTATCTCTTTTAAGTTTTAACAATTCAAAGTTTGAAAGGTGGACTCTATTTTTTTTTATATAAAAAAAAACGTGAGTATTAAGAGTTAAAACAACTCTCAATTTTAGAAGTTCATTTTTTAAAAAAAAAACAACCGTGCATTAAGGTTAAAACCAAACACTGCATTTCAGAATTATGTTTGTTTAATTTATTTTTTTTGTTTATTTTTTTTTATATTTTGACATGTCTTAATAAAAAATTTGGCTTCGTTATTGTGTGATGGTTGACGATGTGTTGGTGATAGTTGTCATTGATGCTAGTTATGATGGTAGAGGTGATTGGCGATAGGAACTGACCATAGTGTTGGTAGAGGTGGAGACAGTGATAATGATGATGGTGGTGGCAGTGGATATAATTATAATGATGAGGATGTAGATATGGTCACAACTGACAATAGTGGTTGACAACGGTGATTATATTATTGTCGGAAGTGGTTGATGATTGACTACAGTAATGGTGGTTGACAACGGTGATGGTGATGGCAGCGTATATAATTATAATTATAATGATGAAGGTGATAGATGAGGTATGGTAGCGACTGACAGTAGTGTTGGCAATGATGATAGTTGTAGTTGTGGTTGTAATTACAAAGGTGATTTTTGGTTGGTGATGAATGACAATAATGGTGGTGATGATTATGATAACAGAGGTGGCTAGTGATGATGGCTGGTGAATATTGATACAGTGTGGTGGTTAAAATTAATTACCCACACAAAAGTACCTTTTAATTATATCAAGATCTTAATGATTAAAGACATATTTAGACCAAATAAGTGCTTATTATATCTTAATGAAAATAAAGACACTTAATGGACTAAGGTTTGAACTTTGAACCATTCACGTACATGTTGTATAAAAATTATGTGGACGTAATTAGTACATTAAGGTATAAAATCTCTCCAGCTTATTTCAACCATTACGTTTTGCGATAACCATCACCACTAGTTATTACCAACAACATCACAGTTAGTCAATATCATCCTCAATCAGCA
This sequence comes from Capsicum rhomboideum, assembly GCA_031232105.1. Classification (NCBI taxonomy): domain Eukaryota; kingdom Viridiplantae; phylum Streptophyta; class Magnoliopsida; order Solanales; family Solanaceae; genus Capsicum; species Capsicum rhomboideum. The sequence goes on from CP124710.1 coordinate 103,421,062, forward strand.
CTCACAACCACCATCGCCAGCTAGCACCATCCTCAATCGGCACTAATAATCATCACCGCTAGCCATCACCATCAAAAGGTAATTTTTAAAAATTATTTTATTGGTACAGTATTAGATTAATTTAGTTTATCAAATTTTACATTTATTAATTTTTCAAAAAAAATAAAAATAAAATTTATACATTCAGATGTTAAAAAAACAAATAATCTTAATTATTTAAAATTCAGGTGTGTATTCAGATCATCTAATTCTTAATATACATCTTATATCCAGATATGTATATAAACATATTAAGTAAGTTTTAGAACTATTAATTTCACCCATACAAAAGTATAGAGAATTATTTTAGAGTTCTGATGATATTATTTTGGATCAAAATCAAACCAAACATCATTCCACTAAAATTCAAATCCAAAAACTGATTATTTTGCGATAACCAAGAACATCTTTCAAAAACAAACAAGACCAAATTTCATTACTCTATCCAATTGTTCCTTTACTGTTTGAGAATTATGGGTCTTCCACTTTGAATATATCTTGTTATCTTTCTCATCTTGTTTTACAAATATTATTACTAGTTGGAAAATCACAAGACACTAACAAACATAGGAAACAAATTACCTTCATCTGGATCGGTCAGCATTTCTTGTCCATTATAAGCAGAGAAACATGTTGAAAGTGCCAGAATCACTAATAGTACTGCCTTCTCTCTTCCCATATCCAAATTTCTTTAAATCAAAAAAGTACATCAGGCGTAGTCCGGATTTAAAGTTAAAAGATTCAGAATTCATCATTAAACTCATAACTTCTTTTAGTTAAAAGATTTCCTATTACAAATATAGATTAATCTAAGGAAAAAGCTATTGCATTTATCCGAACGTGTACCTAATATCTCGATTACAAGTTCACAACAAAATTTAATTTCCAAATATAGATTATTCAATGACTTACCAGAAACCTCAAATAGATTGACAAGAGTACTCAACCAAGTTATATAGAATGTATGCATAAATGGTAGGAAAATAGCAGTACCATTTTATTAAACATGTAGTAGATATTGTAACAAGTTGAAGAGTTGACAATGCCGAACTTGAAATCGTCAAGTTTTCCTCTTTTTATATGTATCAGAAAACGAAAATTAACTAAGAGTTGGTAATGCCACATTGTCAATATAAGTTGACAAAAAGGCAATTGGGCATAGGAATATACAATATGGCAATTTGTTACACAAAATATCCACTTTCCAATTTCATAGGGAATAAATAATGATCGTGGGTAGGGAGTGTTTTCCTCGAATGGGCCCTACGCAACATGAATCAGGATAAGTTAAGCTTCAATCAGCTACATAGACCAAAGGGTGATCAGTTGAACACCCTTCGTCAAAAAATCATACTGTGTATATTAAAAATAATATTGTATATATAGATCAACAACTACTTTTTAGAAATATTTAGTAACATTTTGAATATCCTTAGCGAAATTCCTAACTTCGTCACTGGCTCCAATACGGATACCCAAAACCAAAAAGGGAATAAACAATGACTTTATATGACTAGGCAAGTGGACTTGGTCCTTTCACCTGGCAAATTATGGAGTGCAACATTGGACAACAGTTTTAGGTAGCCTCAACTTAGTCTAAAAGCTAATATGAATTGGTATACATTCTTCTATTCAGATAACACCTAACTACTTAAGTAGTATGTTTTTTTATTTCAACTATTCGATTAAATATGTGTAATATCTTTCTTTATCATTCCAGTTTCCTAGATAATGGCTAAAGATTTGAATTATTTGTATTTAGGCACCATGTGATCTCATCGTACGTCACCTCAACTTCACTGTTCGTGTGTTGACTAAACTTGCAATGCATATAGTTGATCTTACCTCTACATATTCTTAAACCTTACTCTCTACAGTGCTTCTCCATGACTCCAACTTTTGGTTGGCATGGGTTTTGTCAACAAATAACATATATACGTCATGGGATCACATCTTCTTGTATTAAAAGTAATATATTTATACACCGCTACTATTATTATTATTATGAATCCAATTAAGATCTTAAACTTGGTATCCATTCAAGAATCGTTTATGAAAAGAACAGATTCTGCAGCTCATTGCATGTTGATTGGACACTTACGCTGAAAGTGAAATAGTAAAAAACTTTTCAATAAGATAAATATGCTGTTAAGTTGGACAAATTTCTCGGAGTGGAACATGCACGGCAAACCACCTCAAGCAGAAACACAAGCCCATGTATTTAAAGCATAATATCCTCTTCAACTATGGTGAAATTATCAATTACATACTTAAACCGTACAAGGGTCATATTACCTTCCTGAAATTGAATTTTCTGTATTAATTACACCGCTAAACTATGCAAAGGTCCTATTACCATCCTGATCTTAAATTTTTTTTTGTATTATTTAAACCCCAAAATTATTTTGATTCAGTTTTTGCTAGTCTAACTGCAATTTTTGGTCCAATTTTTGTTGTTTTAATTTAGTGTCTAGTATTGGTTGTTGCGTTCGTGCAATTTTTTCTGCAATTGTGATAAAATGGCATGAACAAGAATAACAACTTGCAAGTTTTATACATTCACCAAAAATAAATGAAGGAAACTTGTGCAAAACACCAACTTTACAAGCATGATAGCTTCATAAATGAAGCAAAGTTGTGTAAAATAGGGTGAAAATTATTTTCAGCCCCCCAACTTTGCTTTAAAAATCAAACTCTCCCCTCAACTTTAAACAATAATCAAACTCTCCCCTTTATCCTAGGTAATGTCCATTTTACCCTTGTTATATTAAATATATTTATGTAATATCGCTTTATATTATATATTATTTATTCTTTTAACCTAGGTATTTATAATTTTTTATTTAAGTTCATTAACATTATAAGTAGAATAATACTTTTATGAATTTGTAACAAAATTTAATGTTATTTTATGAACGTTATTTCAAATTATATGCATTAAGCATGTGTGTATGTATGTACATGCATGTGCATATATTTTTGAGAAAAGACATAAAGTCACCACTAAAGTTATCCCGAATTTGTAAGTAGACACTTAAACTTTGCGGGGGTCCTATGACCCCCTAAACAATTTGAAAGTAATACTATTACCTCCTTTTTCGGTCAATCTCAGTTTTAAGAAAATAAGTGATTGGCACGCACCAATCTCTGATTGCCATGTGTCTTCCTCTCGATTTTTTCTTTTCATTTTTTATTATCTCCATCGGAAAAATGAAACGCCAACGATGAAATCTACTACCAGCACAGTCAAAGAAACATCTCTTTGCGTCGAAAAATTCTTTTTTGCCGGATAAAATGGTGGCTAACAATGATTATATCCCTCTTTCTTCTTTTTTTTCAAGAATAAGAAGAAAAGCTCTCCACATTCTTCGTGCACTATGAAAACCACTTTCATTTCCTCATTACTTCATACCCAAAATTCCTCTTCAATAAAAAAAGAGTATTTCCCCCAATTAATTTCTCAAGTCCCACTACATTTTCACTAATCATAAATTACAATAAAAATAAAAATGATAAAACTGAAAATTTGAAGAATGCATTATGGGGTACAAGATTTTGCTTGATGGAGAAGACAGGAGAAAGAAAAGAATTGAATAGAAGATAAAAATTGAAAAAGGATGAAATATAAAATAAAAAGAAAAGGAAAAAGGTAGAAAATAATTTTAATAAACATAAAATATTACATTTTTTTTGTTCATCTTTCACTCTCCTTGAGAGCTCAAGAGTGAGGTACACTCACTATGCCAGGTGGCTATAATTGACATATTAATATCAATATGAAATTGTTCGGGGGGTCATAGGACCCCCGCAAAGTTTAAATGTCTTTTTGTAAATTCGGGATAATTTTGATAGGTACTTTATGTCTTTATTCTATATTTTTGTCTTTCTCTACTCTCTTATTTCATGCGTTTCATATTACTTGACCCTTCTTGATATGACACAATCCTTAAGAAAAATTTAATTAGATGTGTATAATTTTACTAAACTAACCTTATTAATAATACTTTGAAACTTAAATTTGACTACTACTACTCTATGCAGTTATTTAATACTAAGGGTATAAAAAAATATTTTCAAAAATTCTCTTGATTTCATAAATTAGACAAGTATATTAAAATAACTATTTTTAGTATGAGGGTCAAGTAATATGAAACGGTGGGGATATTCTCTATTGTCTATATAAATAAACAAGCTTTGATTGTCATTAATGGAGTATTATATAAATTATAGTTTAAAATAATTTAAAATCTAAATAAATACAATCTTTAAAAATTTGACCTTAATTTAATTAATTAATTGTTATTTCATCAAAATATATTTGTATAGTTATTATTACCTGCTATTTTCACTTATACAAATAAATATTAGAGTTTTGATTATTATTAATAAAATTAATTTTCTCATTATGCTAATTTACTTTATTGTAGAACCTCATTAGCTTATATACTTGAAGGGGAGCCTTGGAGTAACTGGTAAAGTTGTTGTCATGTGACCAGGAGGTCACGGGTTCAAGCCTTGGAAACATCCCCTTGCAGAAATGTAAGGTGAGGCTGCGAACAATAGATCCTTGTGGTCGGGCCCTTCCCCGGACCCTGCGCATAGCAGGAGCTTAGTGCATCGGGCTGCCCTTTTTTTTTATTATTAGCTTATATACTTAATTAGTATTTATACTTTTTTCGCCCAAAAGATAATGTTTATATTTTTATGAAAAATTTATTGCATGAATTTAAAAAAATGAAAATATCATGATTTCTAAAGATGTAAAAAAAAGAAGTTGATAATGAAAGGGTACAATAAAGATTTTAAAGATTTAATTAGGATAAAGGGAGGAGTTTGATTATTGTTCAAAATTAAGGGAGGAATTTGATTTTTAAAGCAAAGTTAGGGGGTGAATAAACAATTTTCACCCGTGTAAAATATCAAGAATAACTTTATAGATATCAAAACGAGTAACGCAACTTCATAGATATAAAAATCAGTGCAAAGTGCATTTAACTGTGCAATGGTGTCATCTTAATAGACATAACAAGTTAAACAAAGAAAAACCGATACAATCTTTGACAATTAAATTCACGAGGTAATAGACGCTGCATAATCAAGAGGGCAATAAAATCCTGAATAATTTAGATGTGTAACCGACAATTGTTGATTATATACATCATCCAAAATCACGTACGATCAAATTAGAGCCATGAAAAGCAGCAATTTACGCTACAGCTAAAAGTAGTCAGGCAAGAGAGGATACACCCTCTTGTGAATGTAAAGTCCCAGTTATGACCAAAGAAGTTGTCAAATAAAAAAAGATGAATTTTGCAAAGTCATCAAAAAGGATGGATAACAATTGGTTTGAAGATTGAAGGCATATCTTAGACAAGAAGGATAATTATAGTGGGAACAAGACATATTAAAAATTAATGAGGATAAATCTTAATTGGAAGCAACATCTAATGCACTACCAGAAATCCTCCAACAAGAATACAACATGACTCTCAAGCTATAATAGCAAAGGCTCCATGCCCATGGTCATTATAATGAACATTACAATATGGCCAAAAAAGCTGCATATTAATCCCAGAATCCAACAGCCACATTCTTGCACCACTCTGAGGAATTTGTACAGAGCAAGAGGCTGAAAATGTTGGTCCAACAATACATGCCTAATACATTGGGTACCAAAACATTCCCTTAATTCCCTCTGGATCAGGTTCAAAACCTAGATTCCTATAGAATTCCACAACTGCAAGTGAAGAAAAAAAAAAAAAAAAAAAAAAAAAAGCAAAACTTCATATGCCTTTCAACAAACACTAGTCAATTTGTTTCTAACACCAAATAAATCTTTACAAGTATGAGACCTTGGTCTCATTTGGTACCTTTACTATCTGCAAACAGTGAAATATTTCCGATGTCCCTTTGGAGAAGCGTCCGTATCAGTTTCTCAATAAGAACTTTTCCAAGTCCTTGTCCCTTGGAATGTCAATAAAAGCATCAAATGAATTATGTTAGTTCACAATATAATCAAATAAGAAGAAGAATATCAAGAAAAACATTCATGAAAGTCCCACATAATTTGAAATAAGATGCATTTAATATACAGACATGATTGGATAATGGTTTCCTCTTCAACATATATAAGCATTTCCTAGAGAAGTACTTTTTAGTTCAATACTGCAATCATTTTTTTATTTTTATTTTTTAATAATACTGCAATCATGGGAATCAAATGAAAATTGAACTATTTCTGCAGTATTTAACTAAAATTCATATTAAATATAGGTTTGATACCTAAATTGATACTTATGTCCCGATTATTAAGGCCCCCACCCCACCCAAACTATCATTTTTCCAATTTAAACACCTCAAGCCGATCAAACCACATGTTTAATACAATCCTCACCCTGCATGTAACTCTATTGCGCTGAGCCAGATAACACATCAATATCCATGTGACACATCATCTTTTATCTTCATTAATTTATAAAAAGAATTCCCAAATGCATATCATTTCCTTCTTCTTCCTTTTTTTGACTGGCTCACGCTCCCTTCCCCTCCCGCCATCCAGTGGTGGAGCCAGAAATTTCAAAAAGGGTGTTCAAGCATTGCATAAGTAAAAAAAAAAATTGACGAATTGTATTGAAACAGCCTCTCTACTTCATCTGAGGTAGTGGTATGGACTGCGTACACTTTACCCCCCCCCCCAAACCCCACCTGGTGGGAATACACTGGGCATAATGATGATTTATTGAAAATTTTAAAATCACACTAAGTAATATTAATAATTATTTTTTTATGAATAAATGTACCTCCCATCTTGTTATTTATTTTTTATGTTTTTTGTTTGTTATACTGTTATATGTCCCGACCCGGGGGTCTATCGAAAACAGTCTCTCTACTTCATTTGAGGTAGTGGTATGGACTACGTACACTTTACCTCCCTAGACCCCACTTTGTCGGAATACACTGAGTATGTTGTTGTATGAATAAATGAACCAAAAAATTTAAAAACAAACTGCATAATATTTCACTTTTTAATGTTCATGTTTAATTTAATATGAAGTGAATAGACAGAGCAAACCAAAAGAGAAAGAAATCACTTTTACGCTTCAAGCTTTCACTGACCTCTGATGACGACAATAATAACAACAAAACATGAAAAATGAAGAGCAGAATCAAACGAGGGTTTTTAAAAAAAACAACAATGTAGAGCCTTTTTCGCTTTAGCGGCGTTATAGAAAATTTTTAGAGTTTGCTTATTAATTTTAAATTATTTAATTACTTTTAAGTTTTATTTAAAACTTTAATAAAAAGAAAAAGAAGTCAAAGTCAAATAGATTGAAAATCCAATTGTCTAGTAATCTTTTAATTTTTTTGCCTTAGATTTTTAAGTTGTAGGTGTCTAATTAAGAATTAGTTGAATAAGTAATATTAGTTCTTAATTATTTCACTAATTAGTTTTGAATTATTTCAAAAATTACAAATTTACGAAGTAATGAATTATAATCAAGTTATCAATTTATTCTTTCTTGATCAGTAATAATATAATAGGAGCTCTTTTAAAAATGTGAGAAACGGTAAATAAAATTGCAGCAGCCACAGGGACTCGAACTTGCGCACGCTAGAAGCCTTGGCCTTTACCTGCGTGTCTACAACCGCTGGGCTGCAGCACCTTCTTGTTTCAAGGGTGTTCAAAAAATATATTTAACCATTTAAAGCAGCATTTTAATTATATACACGGTATAATTTTCCGGCGCAGGGTGTTCGCCTGACCACCCTTGCTACAACGTAGCTCCGCCCCTGCCGCCATCCCTTTTAGTAACCCGGCGAAAGCACAAAAAAATCACACCAAAGCAACCACCAACGGGCCATTTCTACAGCTTCCCCTCTGCCCTACACCATAACCCCAATATCATCAGCCACCCCTCACCTCATGCGCATATTTGCACACGGTCTTCTTTGTGCAGGGATTCAATCATCCTGCCAAAGATTCAGGCTCATATGTACCACCTCCCAGCCTGGAAACCACCATTTTACATTAACACGCTTGAATAAAGACAGAGAGGACCAAGGTAACTAGGGAAAGAACTCACACACGGTGAGAGAATACCTTCATTTTCCACAGTTGGCCACCCCATCACCTGGTGGAGACCCATCAGAAACCAGCCACCAACAAATACACAACCTTTCTTCTCAAAACACCCCAGCGCCACCACCTGGCAAATGCCACTCTCACCTTCCTGTGCCAGACACCAGCCATAATCACACCCTCAAGAACCACCAACACCCCTCTATTTTCTTTGTTTTGGTTATTGCAAGTTTAGTAGTTACTTGAGTTGACTGGAAAAAATAGGAGGGGGGGAGGAGGAGGAGGGAATGTACACAGACCCTTGCCTGAGGTAGTTGTTTACGATAGATCATCGGCTCAAGAAAAGTGTTTCCAAAAATAGGTTTGGAAAATATAAGAGTGAAGAAGCAATGATAAAAATACCGAGGAAAAGGAAAGAATCTAAAGCAAAAATAGTAGGATAACCAAAGGAAATACTATATTAATATTAATAGTATTGATAAGGAGGAGATCAGAAAGGTGCTCCAGCTAGAACCATGCTCTCCCACAAGAAAAAAAGAAATCCCTCGGCTACCGAGTAACCTTCTATCCTAATCTGCAATCTCCTTGATCTCATATGTAAGTTCATGTCCTCGGTGAGCTGAAGATCTGTCATGTCTTGTCTAATCACTTTTCCCCGATTCTTCTTCGGTATATCACTGCTTTCCTCTCCTTAGACCTGTCACCGCCCACCTCTCGCACCTCCTTATTGGGAATCTGTTCTCCTCCTTTTCACATGTCTGAACCACCTCAGTCTCGCTTCCCTCATCTTGCCCACCATTGAGGCCACTCCAACCTTGCCCCGTATATCTTTGTTCCTAATTTTATCTCTCCTACTATACCCACACATCTAACTTAGCATCCTCATTTCCGCAACTTTCATCTTTTGAATATGTTAATTCTTGACTGGTCAACACTCTGTCTCATACAACATAGTTGGTCTAACAACCACTCTATAGAACTTACCTTTAAGTCTTAGTGACACATTTTTATCACATAGGACACAAGATGCAAGTCTCTATTTCATCCACCACACTCCAATACGATGTGTGACATCATCGTCAATCTCCCCAATTCCTTGGATTATTGACCCAAGATACTTGACACTTCCTCTCTAAAGGATGACTTATGTATCACTGCTCACTTTCACATACGTCTAATGCGCTGTGTCATTGAACTTGCACTCCAAGTACTTTATTTTAGTCCAGCGCAACTTGAAATCTTTAGACTCTAGGGTCTGTTTCCGAACTTCCAGTCTCTCGTCAATCAATACTATGTCATCTGCAAATAACATACACCATGGTATCTCCCTTGAACATGCCACACCAATTCATCCATCACCAAGGCAGGTCTAGAAATGCCCTTAACGTTTTTTTTTTGGGCACGAGTATACCCCTATAACTAATGGACCAGGTTGACATAAATTTTGGAACTTTAAAATAGCCACATGGCATGTTATAAGCTTGTCATGTGTATAATTAAGGATTAAAATTACACCCACCCATTTATTAAGAAACCCAACCCATTGACCCATTACCTATTTAATTTTAACTTAATCCGATTACCTTCTTCCTCGTTAGAAGAGATACTGGTTTTTAGTGATAACTCTCAAATGAGGCAATGAGCTTTGACCATTTTAAACTTCTGATAGTTTGAAAGTAGGTTTTGTAAAGTGCAAAGCCCCGTTACAATCCACACATACATCAAGAATTATAAGTCATCAAAGCAGCAAAGTCACTTGATATGTAATTTTGGGAAAATCCCATCTACTCCCGCCCAAAACAAATGGAGGAAGATACACAACAAAACAAATTGGAAGAAAACATGATTGTGAGAACACGTTGCCAATGATTGCAGATACCACAACGCTGAAGATATCTTTAACCTTATCAACCAAATCCTGGATGTAGAATGAACAAATAGAAGAGGAAAAAGGCAAAGCACGAGACAGGTATGTGTACAATTCCATTTCCATTTAATCTTTACCTGATCAAGTACTTTTCTAACGAAAAGGGGGTCGCAGGTTTAAGTTAAAATTAATTGGTTAATGGGTCAGGAGGGTTGGGTTTCTTAATAAATGGTTGGGTTTAATTTTAATCCTGAATTATACACGTGTAGCTTATAACATGCCACCTGACTATTTTAAAGTGAAAAAACTATGTTAGACTAGTCCGTTAGTTATAGGGGTATATTTGAACACCCCAACCCACCCACCCAAAAAAATAAAAAAGTTAGGGGCATTAATAGACCAAAATGTTATCAGAGGACATTTATCATCCATTTTCAATATGTTTAGGCGTATTTTTGACCCTTTCCCCCTTTTTATTTTAGTTCTCCTTAAATCAAAATCACTATATCCACACGCCTTATGAGCGTGATAGGCACACATTTTGGTCACATAAGATATGTTGTATCCACATAAGCATGTTCAACGGTCAAAGGAGCTTATTAGTTGTCCTTCTGTCAAGTTGAGGTGTTCATGTGAGAAAAAAGATAGTTGGGGGTGATTTTAGAAACGGGGACAAGTACATGCGCTAAATGTACTTGTTAGAGATTTGTATGCCTGTAAAAATTAAAGAGAACCTCTATTGCTAAAGAACTTAAATGTGACCCCCCGAAGTTCGTGCATGTTCGTAGTGGCTTTCCTATGCGATTAGGATCATAAAATAAGGTCATTTGGCACTTAGGAAGGTTGGAAAACGCTTGGATTAAGTTTTGGGTCGAAAAAGGATGTCATGGACCGAGAAAGAAGGTCGTGCGCCGCGCATAGGGACCTCCACCGTGGGCCCCACGCCGCGGAGCACATCTCAGTTGACTACTGGTTAGCCTGTGCTCTGGGAGGCGTGGCGCACAGCCCCCTCCTGCGCATTGGGAGGCGTGGGGCGCCCGTCACTCCCAGGCATGAAGTTTTCGATTTTCTTTTAAGAGTTGAGGGTAATCTCGTCCTTATACTCACATGTAACCTCCCTAAACCCGTTTTAATCCCAAAAGTCGTCCCAACAACACTTGGAAACATTCAAAAACTCCCATCTCTCACATACTCCCAAAGTTCCAAATAACCATTGGAAGGGTTTCAAAGTTCAAGCTAAAAAAGGGGCCAAGTTCAAGAATCTTCTCAAGAAATCCTCAAGTTCAGGTATGTGGGGTTTCAACAAGGATTACTTTTCGTCCTTGTGCCCAAAAACTCCGTTTTCTTTAATGATTTACGAATTTAACAACTAGGGTTCAAACCCAATTTTTATGATCTTGAATTTTATGCCTCTATGAAATTATTTATGCATTCTTACTAAAATTCCTGAACTTTATGGTTTATTTATAACTTTATTCGTATGCTTGATCTTATAATTTGATTCACAAACATCCTTAGCATGAAATCCTATGACTTAGTAAATATTACATGATTTTAGCATGATCTAAAATATTTGATATGAATTCGATCCCATGAACTCAGACTCATTATGAAAACCATGAATTGATGTATGGACATGTAACAGAAACAGATGCATAATTGGTTTTCAGACTTAAAAACTAGTTTATGCTTATTTCATGATGCACTTTATACAGTATGAGCATTAGTATGGTTTTGGGAGTAGTATTTAGCACCGAGGGAATGCAGGTTTCAGACAACCCAAATTCTCTAACTACGTGCCACCGTAGGTTAAGGGGGTCCTCACCAGTTGAGAATGTCTCCCTTCTTCCAAAATGGACTCATGAGTAAATTCACGTCAAATCATGGTTCTATACCCCTGGCAAGGTATTGAACACCCTCCCAATAAGGGTTACAAGTTGGGCTCCATGTTGCTCAAATGGGGTATATCGGTTAAGAGAAACTCCCACTGTAAATCAGTTTTAGTAATTTAAGTGTACATGGCTCACCGGATTTGTAAATTATGTTTTCTACTCTTTGCGTATATGATATTACAGTTTCAGCTTTATTCATGAAAAATGGCGAGTCTTTATATACTTATTATGCATACCTTTTTATCACATGTTTTCCACCATTTTTACATGTTGCACGCATCCCTCATATACTCGGTACATTCCATTGTACTGACCACATACTCGTTGTGTTGCATCCTATCATGATGTAGGTCCTGGTACTCACCCTCAGCACCACGATTAGCTGCGATCATTAGTGCCTACCCAGTTCAGTTGGAGAGTCCTCATGTTCCGAGGATTATGGTTATTTTTCCTGCTTTTAGTAGTGCAGATTTATTCTCAATTCAGTCTTTTGTGACTTCGAGTCAACTGGGGGTTTGTCCCAGCGGCTCTTCAGTATTTTAGAGGTTTGTCCAGACTTGGTAGTATTTCAGCTTACTTTTATGTTGGGATTGCTTTCAGCTAAAGTTGACAGACTTCAGACTTGTTATTTCTCATTTACGTTATTATAAATCAGATCAGCTTCCGCTCATGATTTAAGTTATTAGAATACAGTTTAGTGCTCTGCCAGATGCCATGGGTTAGCTTGGGCTACTTGTAGTCCTAAGCACCGTGCGACGTCCAGTGGGGTAGTCTCGGGGCGTTACATTAAATCTTCAAATATTGGAATGACACGAGTTTAAAAGGAGTAAAGCTTGGGATTAAGTGTACTTGTTGAACTGCAGTGATTGGAATATGAAGATTTATGGTTGACACTTTAGACCAATACAAAAATTAAAAATTAAAAATAAGTAACCACGTGCAGAAGAAAACGTATATATTAATTGTTGTTCCTCCTAATCACTCACATCATATTAAAAAAAATTGCTACTACTATGAAAAGTTTCAAAAAAGTAACTACCCTGACTAGTACAAGTTAATGACCAGTAGACTCTGCACAAATATCTCTACAGCATGACTAAACTTACTTAAGGCGCACAGAGCAAATACCTGATAGGAAGGATCAACAAGAACATCCCAAATTGTTGCATTGAAAGCATGATCTGATGTTGCACGAGCCATGCCTATCAGCTTCTTTTCTCCATTACCCTCTGCCAAGTAACTTGTCCAAGTAGACTAAGGTTTTTATCACTTACTTCTAAAACTCATTTGTAAGGAATTTCAGATAATTGGGCATAAGAAGAAAAGACAAGCCTATGAATTCCACTATAAGGTTGTTCCACGGTGGAACTTCCACCTACATACCTTCTCCCGATGAGAATTTCCTGGAATGCAAAGTTGCAACTATATAGCTATTTTTCAGAGCTGCGGCTAGCTTAGACAGTGGCCTTCGAGGCCAACCAACCTGTCAAACACATCACATATACTATAACAACATAAGTTTAGTTTTACAACACCTAAGAAGAGATTATTTGCAGATGCAGCAGTAGAAACTTGAAAACACAAAACAGAATAAAAAAAGTGTTGGGTCCTAGCACAAAAGTTGCTTCAACCAAATTAAACATCCACAGTGAAGGATTATTCTTTTTGAACTTTAATTTGCATTTTGTTATCCTTAATATAGCTACTCAACTTCTGTCTTAAAGTCCTGAAAATGCCCATATAACCTTAAGATGATCTGAGTTTTAACCAGAGCTCCCACCCCCCACAACACACAATGTACACCATTAGAGTTGAGGCACATTGAAACTTCACATCTATATGCACCAAATCATCATTGTTTTTCACATGAAAATTATGTTGTCTAAACCTCTGAAAAGAAAGAACCATATTTTTATCCCAGTGCAAATGGATTTTGACAAATAAAATCACCTTATCACACAAAGCTTGGAGATCATACACATCAACATCTCCACCAGAAGAGAATATAATCTGTTCAACCGTTCCATCAGGTTGAGTCTTTTCGACTAGAACGAATTCCTCAGGCAGTGGTTCTTCCTCTTCCTCTTCTTCACTGGATGGTGTTTCTATAACCTGTATGGGGTTATTTTTGCCAAACCTGCACCATTGAGCATCATAAGGCTATTTAAGCTTTATAAGTCTAAGCAATATATTCTACTATAACTCCAAGACAATCTATTAAATGTTTTTTAAGAAAATTAATATACACTCCACATGAAACATCCTAGAAAAAGCTATATAAACATTGTCTATCACCAGTTTGACGTCGGAAAATACTTATGAAAGTGAACCTATCCCACTACATTGCACTTACATCATGTATAAGAGAACCTATCAACGTATAAACCATTAAAAATAAAACCTCCTGAATATAAATCTCATATACATCAGAGAAACTGCTCCTTATAATAACTCCTATCTTCTTCCACGTTCAAGGTAACTTTTGCTCTGATAAAATTTGAAAACTGAAATGGATCCCGCCTGCCCTGTCAGAATAACCCCCAGGAAAGTGGTTGGTGAAAGTGAGGCTAGAAAAAGTTAACCCAGGAAATGTGCCTGAGAGCAGCTCGTGAGATTTTACTAGATGGGATGTTTTCTCACACATAATAGTACCTCATATGATTTTATACATGATTTGACATTTTTCTACCTTTTTCACAGCTTCAAATTTTAGCAAAATCAAATATAACAAAACAGCTCTTTTTCTCTCAACTGAAGTGAAGTCAACCAAAGTCAAAGAATTTAGGATAGAAGATACGTCTTAAGGGAAATGAAAAAGAGGTCTTAGGAAAAGTGGAAAACTCAATGCCTTGTAAGATAATAGAATTTGTAAGTGTTAGAATATGAGTAGGTATTCCTATTCCTACTCATATTCTAACAGTAAGCGTTCCCATTATTTATGCAAGAGATCCCACCAATTTGCATGAACATGCAGCAAGATGACTACCCATGAAACTTCAATCTATTTTACAAGTACCTAGAGAAATATTGTTAATCACTATAGTCACACAAAAACCACTGAATGAAATATTAGAAAGGAAAAGAAAAGAAACAGAAAAAATAAGGTGAAGTACAAAGCCATATTCATAAGCAATTGTTTGGCGAGAAAGATCTTTTAAAATTCAAATTAAAAATGGAGTCATGAAAGTCGCATATCTTTTGGATTGAAATCATAAGCATTGGATTTTGGTGGTAAAACCAAACTGAAGTGCTATAAGTCAAAATTTGAAGCGAAGAAAATATCAACACAGTTTTTATGATATTTCATGAAGAGCTTGTGAAATGTGAAACACACCCTTTCATCGATGAAGTTCGTATTCTTACTAAGTTGTTAGTCACATGCCTTAACTAGCAAGTAACTACTAATAACAACATTTAAACTTAAGTCTAACTTTACAATAACAACCTAGAAGTCTAATATTAAAGTCAAACTTCATGTTTATAGTACATGAAAATTGTTATGCAAACAATCATCAAGGATGCTAATTGGGAGGTCAACCATGGGGTCTGCATTTGGGTGAACATTCACTAAGTATACAATCCATCGATATCACAACAACCGAACATACCTATAATGACCTTACATGTGGAGAATTTTTGCTCTAATAAGAAATGAGGACCCTTGTGGTGGGGCCCTTCCCCGGACCCCGCGCATAATGGGAGCTTTAGTGCACCGGGCTGCCCTTTTTTAAGCAATGAGGACAATTAGAAGTTAAACCATTGTTGTCCCTAGCGAAATGAGTGAGTTTCAAGGAATATAAACAAAAACCAGTAGCAGATTTATACGCCGACATCAGCTACAAGGCGGATAAACTACTCAAAACATGCAGCCTTTTTGTAGTTTATTTTTTCTTTTACTTTTTGGTGAATAAGCACATATCCTTTATCATGTCTTAGGCTCTTAGCACAAGATCTTGGCAAGTTTCCACTATCACAGCAATAACAGCTTAAATTTCAAAATCTCGTCCCAGTGCCATACCATTTCTTCAGACACCACAGAAAATTAGCATAACCATAACATGATAAAACCATATCATTGGCCAGGATTTCCTATAATGATTTCTAGTGAGGTTGATGGGAAAGCGAGAAATAAACTTTAAGGAGTTAGTAAGTTGACAGCAAACATTCCAAATTATAAGCTTTAGTGCAAGTTTTTGTTTTTGTCAAATGGAAAGCTTGCTAAACATTTCAAGTACCCGGATCTGATGGATTCCCAGAAGCCAGCCTTCAAGTTAGAAACCTTTGGTTGCCGCTTAACTGCAAATATGATACGAAGTAAAAACAACTTTGTATTGGGAGACAAATTATTGAAATCCAATAACTAAAATGAACATTATGAATTTCCTGTCTTCTTGTTATTGGTGTTACCTTCTATTTCATTTTTATGCAAGTGGAGCACCATGAGGTTTCCTACTATGTCAACTAGACAAGGTAAGAAACCTCGAAAAAACAGGATAGGAAAGTGGAAAAGAAGCAGGCTTTATTTCCAAAGGTCAGCCAGGTCTTTCTACAATTACCAACTTCCAGAACAATCAAGTCATACAACGATCATGCAGTTACAACCACTATTAAAACTCACTACACATCTCAATTTTCAAATACTGATTAAAGCTTTGCATCCAGGATTTCAACACCGAAAAGGAAACAGCTTTTACATCCAAATGTCAACCAGGTATTTGACAGTTCAGAAACTTCCAGAAGAATCAGTTTTGACAGTGCACTTTGTAGTTACAATGACAAGAGCTTTTCAATCAGGATTCAGACATTGTACAAGAAACAGATTTTTACATCAAAATGCCCAAACAGTGCCTGTTCTAGTATTTAAGGCGAGGCAGTGGGTACTCCTTTGTAATGTGCAAACATATTTTGACTTTTTTAGTTTTCTGATCTGGATGGTGATGAGTGCTTAGTGATTGTAAAACTGGCACCATTGTGAAACCTGATTTTTATGGAAGTTGTTACATTGTCATAATTCCTGGCTGACAACTTTCATCTACCCGTTAAGAACTTAGGGTTCGTTTGGTTGGTGATAAGGGTAATAATCTCAGGATATCTCATGAGATTATTTTAGCCTACATTTCGTAATGAGTATTATTTAGTCCCATATTTTTTTTTCCCACCATTTTAGACTTATAGGTGTTGTTTGGTACAACACGGGGTAAGGTGAGATATCCCAGGATTAGATTTATAATGTGTTTAGTTGACGAATCCTGGAATATCTCATCAAACATGGGATTATTTTATCCCACCTGAGAGGTGAGATAAATTAGTCCCAGGAATTATAATCCCAGTGTATATATATATATATATACACACAAATGAAAAATTTTAAAGAAAGGAGCTACCTTTGAGAAAGCCCAAATTAGTGTTGGGAAATGGCAAGTGATTAGAAGGTTGACAGTGGCAGGAATTAAGAGAGACAACAGTGGGCCTGCAACACATGATACACAAAACAACAAATTCAAAAAAAAAAAAAAAAAAAAGAATAAATTGGGAAAAGAGTGAGCAGTAATTGGTGGTTACTTACAGGGAAGAAGATGAAGAAGTGGATAGTAAATGGAGACTTTGCATTTGCATATCTTTTAGGATAATGAATGGTTTGCCTCCTTTGACCTTTTTGTGTTCCAGCTCCAGCTTCCACACTTATGTTAATGTTTGCTTTAATTTAGTTGTGTGTTTTACTCTTTTCTTTTGGCCCAATTATGGCCAAACCAACTTTTCATGCCCAAAGATATCTCCAGTGTTTCTCGTCTAATTTCATTGTCAAAAGTCAAAACACATCTTAATTAATAATTAGGGGTGTGATACATTCTTAGAAAAATATTTAAAAATATTAATCAAAGACTAAGTAGAAGTATGGCCATAAATATTATTCACAATATTCTGGAATACGTTTTCACTTTATTCCGAAATACCTATTTGACCATAAAAATCAAAAACATATTCCGAAAAAGGTTTTCATAGTTTTTGATTTTTTGAAAAACACCTCTTGAGGTGTATTCCCTTTTTTTTTTGGATTGAATTTTTCCACTCACTTTATTCTTAAATAAAACACCAACCAAATTTTAATGTCCAACTATATCTGTCAACAGGGCCGGCTCAAGGGTCAAGCAAGAGAAGCACTGGCTTTAGGCCCCCAAAAATTGTTAATTTGTTATAAATGTATTACCATATATAGTGAATGTTTATTTATAGAAAAGTTAAAAACCCTAACTTTGGGATAAAGTTAGTTTTCCCCTATAAATAAATGGGTTTTTCCTTCATTGTAATTCATCCCTAATCCTTCATTCCTTAATACAATCTCTCAATAGAAATAAAGAATTACTCTCTCCTCTCTATTCTTCTTGTTCTTATTTCTTATTGTTTTATAACATAATTACTATTAATTTCTTTCTTTCTTTTTTTGTGGAAAAAAAAAAGGTACAGATCCATTTCCTTGGGTGAATGTGATAGGAGCAACACCTCCAGACGAGGTAGAATAATTGATAAGAAATATTCTGAAATTTACTCCTGAAGTGGCAAATCTGAAAATTAATTTATGTAATAGTAAATCTAAAATTTACTAAAGCAAAAACCACATGTCATATTAAACTTGGAGTTTACTAGTACAAATAAGTTCATTAGTTGACATGAACGATTATGACATCCCAAAGATATGTATATTGAGTGTTAGACATGTAATGAAGAACTAGAAGATTCTTGAAGAACTCATATTGTTTGTTCTCGTGATAAGTTGTTTGGATCAACTAATGTTGGGATTGTATCCCCTAAATTCTAGAAAGTATAAAAGGTGAATATGGACCCGTTCACCTGTCATGTGATATATTGAATAGATGCAGCAATAAGATGATCACATGTGCGTTTATTGTCAACATGCAGTTTGAAATGAACAAAATTGCTTGTGCAAAATAATTAAGCTTAGAGCACAACTTCCAGATTGATAAATATCCAAGTTGGTTTGGCATTAAATACCGTCAGAAAATAAGCTGAATCATTGCTTATGAGAACAAAACTTCATGTGTTGGTTTGAAATATGATATATTATATACAAAAGTACTTGTATGCGTCAAACCAATAAATTATGATTAATTCCCCCTCAAATTGGTTTAGGGTCAGGAACCACATCTTTTCCATCTAATAATTTTTAATGTGTAGTATATGGTTAATGGATATACCATGATGCACAAAGATGAATTCTTCAAAGAAGATAGAGGATGTTTGTTAGTTTTCGTAACATAAGGGGGAGATAATAAGCAGTTATGAAATATGTTAGGAATTATCATTAGATCCTTATTCAAAAGATAATTCAAGTCAAATGCTAAAAGCATTTGCTGACCCAAAATTAATTTCATAATTAGCTTTAAATGCTGCTATTGAATGTCCATGAAGGACAAAGTCTACGGCATGCATGAAGCATGGTAGATCAATCGGTTCCAAATGCAATAATTCTTGAAAAAGAAAAAGGAGCAAATAATCATAATAAGGAGGCAATGTGCTCTTAAAGAGCCTACGATATAACACTTCATGAAACCTTATGAAAAGTTTAGGTACCTGAAAATAATGAAGTTATGAGATCTCAAAAGTTATCTCTTATCGCGAACCGATATAAATGATATCTTGTCGACGATATCTTTAATACAATATGGTGCAATATTGTTAAAGATTATGAGGATCTGAATTCTATGTTTATTTAAGCATGCTAGCGTAGAAATATTTATCACGTGACATGAAAGGATGCATCTTGATAAGCATAAAGCTTATTTGATTTGCAGTCCAGACACTAGAAGATGTCATGCATTTAATGTTGAATCTTGTCACTTGACAAAATCTACACGAAAATCCTTAAAGGATTCAAAATTCCTGAAGCATATAAAAGTTTCTGGGAACTTGTTTATAATCCTTATAGGAATAAATTGATTATGTGAATATTATTGGAACTCTTGGAGAGTTTTCAAAAGCGATAGATTTTCTGCTAAAAGAACTTGATTATGAGATATACATGAAAATTCTCGAAGGATTTAAGATGCCTGAAGCATTTGGTTCAAAGCCTCGAAAAATGTATTCCATTAGATTGCAAAGATCATTGTGTGGTTTGAAGCAATCTGGACACATGTGATATAACCGTCTTAGTGAGTATTTATCTAAGGAAGGTTATACAAATGATGAAATTTGCCCATGTGTTTTTATAAAGAAAACAGCATCGGAATTTGTTGTACTTGTTGTTTATGTTGATGACATAAACCTTATTGGAACTCCAATAAAACTTCAAAAGGCAATTGATTATTTAAAGATGAAATTTGAAATGAAAGATCTTGGAAAGACAAAATTATGTCTTGGTTTGCAAATTGAATATTTGACAAACGGTATCTTTATCCATCAATCTGCCTACACAGAAAAGGTGTTGAAAAGATTTTATATGGATGGAGCATATCCATTAAGTACTCCGATGGTTGTTCGATCAGTTGATGTGAATAAAGATCCATTCCAACCTCAAGAAAAGAATGAGGAAATCCTTGGTCTTGAAATACCATATCTTAGTGCAATTGGTGAACTAATGTATCTTGCAAATACTACAAGGCTTGATATAGCCTTTTCGGTTAACTTGTTAGCAAGGTATAGTTCTGATCCTACTAGGAGACATTGGAATGGGATTAAACACATATTGTGGTACCTAAAAGGGACTACCGATATGGACTTATTTTATTCTAACGATTGCAGTCCCGATCTTGTTGGTTATGCTATGCAGGGTATTTATCTGACCCGCATAAAGCTCGATCTCAAACAGGTTATGTGTTCATATGTGAGGGTACTACTATATCTTGGAGATCTACAAAGCAGTCTATCGTAGCTACTGCATCAAACCATGCTGAGATAATAGCTATCCATAAAGCTAGTCGAGAGTGCGTGTGGTTGAGGTCCATGATACACCTCATTCGAGAAATAATGTGGTTTGAAATATCCAGTTATATAAAGATGTCACATGCATAGCACAATTAATGGAAGGATTCATAAAAGGAGATTGAATGAAGCACATCTCGTCAAAGCTTTCTATACACATGAGCTCCAAAAGAACGACGATATTAACGTGCAACAGATTCATTCGAGTGATAATATAAATGATCATTCACAAAGTCTCTACCTACTGCAACTTTCGAGAAGATGATGCACAAGATTGGAATGTGAAGATTCAAGATTTTGAATTGATGTTCTCATCAGGGGAAGCCAATACGCGTTGTACTCTTTTTCCCTTTCAAGGTTTTGTCCCACTGGATTTTTCTTGTAAGGTTTTTAATGAGGCAGTCGAAATGCGTATTATTAGTGTTGTGTACTCTTTTTCCTTCACTAGATTTTTTTCCAATGGGTTTTTCTAGTAAGGTTTTAACGAGACACATTATCTATCAATTAGACATTCAAGGGGGAGTGTTATAAATGTATTACCATATATAGTGAATGTCTATTTCTAGAAAAGTTAGAAACCCTAACTTTGGGACAAAGTCAGTTTTTCCCTATAAATAAAGAGGTTTTTCCTTCATTGTAATTCATCCCTAATCCCTCATTCCTTAATACAATCTCTCAATAGAAATAAAGAATTACTCTCTCCTCTCTATTCTTCTTGTTCTTATTTCTTATTGTTTTATAACATAATTACTATTAATTTCTTTCTTTCTTTTTTTGTGAAAAAAAAAGGTACAAATTTAAGTGTTATGTAAAAAATAAAGAATTAGTTACGAAAAAGGACGATTAAGGGAAGAGAAATTGACATAATGAGCTTTTAAGTATAAGGAAATACATAATTTACTGGCAAATCACATTTCCTTTACCATGTCATGTCTTCTAAATTTGTAATTGTTTCCATATGCTTCTCTTTTCTTTTCGTATGCATCTACATTTTGGTGTCTTATGTAATTTGGATATGTTCGGACTTAAATGTGACAACAAGAAATAAATATGAATCAAGTTGTTGAAAACTTAAAGAAGAGAATAACTGAAATCTTAATACAAGTTCACAAAAAACTTCTGATAAAATTTTAACAAACAATAAAAAGTTAAAATTAAAAAATGGGAAAGTATTTTAAAATGGATTAGTCTCCAATTTAATTACCAGGGTAGATAGTAACGAAATTCAAGAAAAAGAACTACATGTATTAAAAAGTAAAAGAAAATACATTTCAAGTAAACAATATATATATTTATATATATGCCTCTTCAATGAAGATTGACTTTAGGCCACAAAAATCATTGAGCCGCCCCTGTCTGCCAACCAAAAATAAATGTCCAACTACAATCACCAACGAGAAGAAATTGTTTACATAATGTGGGAGGATTTTAGTAAAAAATAGCCACTTACTAGTGTTATTAATTTATGCCTTGATGAATATTTGTAATAAACTTATTTCATGCATGTATGTTGATTTTGGGTGGTGGAAGATAAGAATTTGGCATGGTATAGATTTTGATTTATTGGTAATGTTATGGGAGACAGAAACATGGCTCCATGTGGTTGTTTTCAATTTTCAATAGTAATGCTGTTTACTTTTTGTATTATAGTGGAGTTGTAAAAGTTAACTTGGGTTATTTTGCTAGTTTTAAAAAATTGAGGGTATAAATCATATTTATAAAAAAGTACATCAAAAGTCTAAAATATTTTTGAAAATATTATGGCTAAACACAACTCCAACTCTATTTTCAACTTCAAAAATACCAAATAAAATAAAAATGTTTTTTATTTTTATGGCCAAACGGGTCTTAATTTGTTAATATTATTTTTTATTTTTTTCAAATTCTTCTTAAAAATAGAAATAATTATTATTTGAAATTAAAATAAGTTGAAATCTCATTAAACAAACATGGCGCAGTTGCAACTTACCAAGGACATGACCTTAGAAAGGAAGGTATGGAGGACACAAATTAGGATAGAAAATTAGTATAGGGAGGAGTGCATCCATACTAGTAGTTAGGTGTCACCGGAGCAGTTTGCTACGCTCAGATTCTGCCGGAGGTCAGCCCATTGTGCGGCAGTCAAGTTCGCTGACTTGACTCAATTTGCGTGAAATTAAGTTTGCTTGTTTTTTAGCAATGCCTACTGCTTGGACTTAAAATATTCTTCAATGATTAAACTGAAATGAACATAAGATATATAGGAAAAATCACAACCGTTATATTGATTTCAAAACAACACAAAGGATCCTCACTCGTTAAGACAACAATTCTGCCATAACTTTGACTTCGACCTAGGCACAATCACAAGTTGATTATTGCCTTAACACTCTATTGAAACCCACACGTTTCTTCTAGTGTCATTTAGTGAATTTCAAATTTAATCTCCCTCATTCACTGCTGATTTTCGTCCAAATCTAAGGCTACACATTTATAGAACATGTAACAGCCTTTGGCTTACAACCAACAGTTTTCTGACACTTGTCGTGATCAAGACCAATCAAAACTAAAGTGCAATTGACATCCCCAACCTCCTAGGCATTCAAAATTTGAATTACAAAGCTATTAAAGAAACAAGTAATCTTCCAACAAGTAGTTAAAAAAAGGAAATTGCCTCATGTGCATGTGCTGCCCCATTTCGCTCCAAAGGGTCCAATTTTGTACCCTGTTTTTGGTGCCAAGGTACTTTCTAGGCACTGCTAGCCATTGTTTGGCTACTATTAACTTGAACCCAACAGCAAATGCCACTACTGGTGTCTTGCTTGAGCTTTCCTTGGCTATGCTAACTCTTGTTTGTCTCGTGTCATTCCTTAGTTTTTTGTTTGTCTAGCTTTGTTTTTGCCTAGTCTTGCCTTTAGCTCCACTTGATTTGCTCGCACTTGATCCGATCTTGACACTAGACACCTGCTAACTTGCCATTACCGACGTCGTCCAGCACCCATGCCATGCCATGGCACACTGCCTTGCCGACGTTGCTTGTTTCCAATTTGGTAATACCACCATGTTGCGCACATGATTGATTCAACCCACACTTAGGCCCTTGACAAAGTCATTCATGCCAATCATTTGTTGTTACCGTGTCATCTGTCGAGTTTAAGAGTCAGGCCTCTTACAATAGGAGTGCATTGACTTGTTGCTCTTTCTAGAAATCATAGAAATACTCTTGTAGTTTCGCGTTCTTCAATTTATGTTATTATTTATTGTTTTGGGGTAGTTCAAGTAGACTATTATTTTGTTGTAGTACTTTTTCTTTACTGTTTGTTGTTTTTGATAATATCTATTGTCTTTTGTACTTCCATTACATCTTTTTTAGACTATTTTTGTCTTGAACCGAGGGTCTACAAGGAACAACCTTTCTACCTCATCTCTAAGGTAGAGGTATGATCGCTTACATTCTACTCTCTCCATATCCCACTTTTTGGTAATACACTGGTATGTTGTTGTTGTTGTTGTTGTTGTTGAAATCTCATTAAAACAAGGTTAATTCTCGAAAAAAGTGTCAAGGATTCATTTATATTGAACTAGAGAGAGCATCAATTTTTTTGCGTTTCACACCCCAGCTATCAATTATTTCTTTTTCCTAATCAACCATCACCATTTATTTATTAAAACACACCTCAACTATCAGTTATTTCATTTTCCTACCTTGCAAATAGTGATAATTTAAATATACTTTTAACCACTGTCTCATTATGTTTAGTTTATGTATAATCCCCTGAACTATACTTTTCAAGTGCTACTAATTATATGTTATGTAAGTGTGTTCACACTTCCAAAAAGCTTTAAAAAATGTCAAGTGGCACTACATGTGTTATTTAATTATTCTTTTTTTTAGATTTCGTGTAGATTATTAATGATTTTAACTATAGCATAAATTTTAACCAAATAAGCATAACGAAAAAAATATGGTTAAAGTACAAAAGGAATTAAAGCTAGAAAAATGGCTAAAATACGCTTATATTATGGTGTAACACCCCAAAAAATTTTCATGGTCAAATTCAGACTTAGATCAGAAAATCACCTGAAAAACCAAAATTTCAGACCATTACGACTCGAGGTACGAGTCATACTATGAACCCCGAGCTGTAGTACGACTCGTGGTATGCTGCCCTAAGTCTTTCCCTGTTTTCATTCACCACGACTCATTGTAAGAGTCGTGGAGTGGGAGTACTAGTCGTATAGTAACTCGTACTGATAGGAATCAGAGTTTTGTCAAAATGTCCTAGGAAACCACGAGTCATTGTATCTAGTAGGACTCGTGGTCTCCAATGTAGTGAAGGTCCCAAATCAGTCTCAGGCACCACGAGTCATAGCACGACTCGTGGTGTCAAGGCACGAGTCGTACTACAACTCGTAGACCCCTTAAGCAGAAACCATCTAAAACAGGTTTCAGAGATCACGAGTCTCAGTACAACTTATAGGTTCAGTGTATGAGTTGTACCTTGACTCGTGGGGACGAAATCTCCAGAATTTAAAACGGTTTCCTAAGGGACAAACTAGTTTTTTCCTACTCGCTTAAATCCAATACTACATTATTTCACATTCTTTTAAAGGGGATGAAAGGTCAAACAGTCGATTCCCCTCTCATTCATGTGCTCTAACACTTAGAAACTCAGAAAAACTCTGTCAAGCGGTGAAGACCTAGGGTTTTTCTCCAACTTTTAGCCTAGATTTCTCAGGCTATCAGGTATGTGGAATTTCAGTAAGGGTTTTCTTTCATCCTTATGCCCAAAAACTTTAGATTTTCTATATGATTTTTAAGACTTTATGATTTAGGGTTTATACCCAATTATGTATTTTTCTTGAAATTCAGTTTTCTTACGATATTTTTATGATTATGGTTCTTGATAAAAGTGATTGTGCATGATTTCCCTAATTTAGTTACTATATTTGAAGAATAATTATGCATGATTTGACAACTTCCAATCTATTTTCA
Source organism: Capsicum rhomboideum (assembly GCA_031232105.1). Taxonomy (NCBI): domain Eukaryota; kingdom Viridiplantae; phylum Streptophyta; class Magnoliopsida; order Solanales; family Solanaceae; genus Capsicum; species Capsicum rhomboideum. Next base: position 103,446,852 of record CP124710.1, read on the forward strand.
GTATAACTTGGCATGTTATGAATACATGATTCCAAAACTTAGTAAATTTAGCATGACTAGCTTCAATATTTAAGATCATCACTAAAATAGTAATTAAACTAGTCCATATTTTATTTTCAGACATCGATTTATATTTATGAGCAGTTAGTAGTATATTTGGGAGAATTATTTAGCATTGAGTGGACATGGCTTCCAGATGACCCAAGTCCCATAACTGCATTGTCATCGTAGGATAAGAGTCTTTCGCTAATTGAGATTGACATCTTTAGCCCGAATGGGCTTAGTTAGTGGATCCCCACCAGACAGGTTCTATATTTTTGGTCGGCTATAGGGCACCCTCTCAACTAGGGTTGTATGTTGGACTCCATGTTGCTTGCATGGTTATGTCGGTTATAAGAAACTCCCACAAAAATAATCTAAAATATGACATTGGTACATTACTCACCGCCTCAGCTCAGTTTAGCTATTTTATGACTTACAGATATACTTCATGTTTACAGTTTATGATTTTACTTGAGTCATTGTACTACAGTTTTGATACTTCATCCAATTTGCTTATGGCATCTAAAACCAGTTTAAAATCATGTCTTTCCAGTATTATTTATGGCATTTGCATATCTCGCATGCTCAGTACATTTGATAGTACTGACCTCATACTTTTCTTTTGTGTCATATCCTATTATGGTATAGATTCAGGTGCCCATTTTCAGATTCGTGATTAGAGCAAATTGCAAGTATTCCAGACCAGCTTTGGTGAGTCCTCATTATTCGAGGACTAGTTTTAGTTTCAGATTTAGTTGTTTATTTCAGACAGTATTTTAATCATTTAGAGTTAGTTGGGGTTCTTGTCCCAGCAACTCATTTTTTTCTAATAGAGGCGTTCAGACGTAGTCATTATAGTAGTCTGATTTAATGTCTTAGATATTGTGTTATTCATTTAAATACTCAGTCAGTTTATTATTACTAAATTTCCTATTTCAATTATGTTATGCTTCCTCACAGTGTTTCAGTATTTACTCCCAGTAATATGCCAGTACAAAGGGTTCGCTTGGGACCACTTATGGTTTTAAGTACCGTATCTCATCCAAGGTGTAGACTCGAATCGTGACATATGGTCAGATTTGCAGTAAAATGCTCATACTTCAGTGGTCCTATGTCCCTTTTGAATATTTTTTAAATCATTTCTTTTGTATTTATCAAGTGAACTGAATAATAAATCAAAATTTTGTTATTTTACTTGTACATACATGATGATCAAAGGCAAAAAGACAAAATGGTCCAATCAATATCACTCATTTACACTTTTCGAACAAATAAAAAAATGAAAATCCTTACCTTTGCACTTCAATTTTTTCCTGCAAAAATTTTTTGAATCTCATAAAATATAATCTCGTGAATCACTATATCATCTATAATCGAGTTTTGACTTGTGTCATCAAAATCTAGTTTGATTTTTTTTCAAATAGTTGAATAGTTTTGTGGCATTTTGAGCAAGACATCATGATGGCATCACACCTCAAGCCTTAGCTTGAATCTTGATTGTCCATACAAAGCTATTCAGCTATCATCTTAGGGATCGTTTGGTAGAGTGTATTGAAAAAAATAATGCATGCATTAGTTAATGTGTGCTACTAGTACCTTGTTTGGTACATTTTTTAGCCTATGTATAACTAATGTTTGCATTAGTTATACACTCTATTGTGTATTGAGAGGTGTGTATTACTAATACACACCATTTTCCATTTATTAGAAATACAAAGACTTTCAACACATGCATTACCTTGATTAATGACAAAACTACCCCTCAAATCCCTCTAGATCATTTCCCAATTAGTCCTTTTCCACTGTACGGTGCCTCTCTTTTCTCTTTATGTCGTCATGGAAGAGCCACAAGTTCCAGCTCTATGAGTTTACTTTGGAACAAAAACTATTTTTTATTACAATTTATTTACCAAAGTTTCTGTCACCACAGTATGAAATTTTAATGGCACCATGGGTATACTAACGAAAGGACTCAACTATTTGTTTCACAGGTATGAGGTGTTGTTGTATGGCATGCTTTTCACATGACAAACTGCCCAGAGTATGATGAAGCAATGCTAATAATTATTTAATTTTATTTTGGGGGGAAAAAATGAGCCAATAAAGTTTTAAAGGTAAAAGAATTTTGTTGCAAAGAAAGTGTACAAAGCTAAATGAGGATATTTTTATAAACAAACATTTTTTTTATAGAAATTATGCAAGAGATGTTATTTTTGATACATCAAACCAAACAATGTATAAGAAATAATGTCATCATTACTAATACCAGCATAACTAATACCAGCATCACTAATGCAAGTATTACTAATACATCATATTCTGCATTATTCTTATACACTCTATCAAACGACCCCTTAATTCTTTCATGGCTAACCTAATTTTTTCTTCACAAATGGATGCTTACCTTTTCAAGATAGAATTAATTAATTTTTTTTAATTTATGTTTAAATTAATATTTTTTTTAATTTATGTTTAAATTAATATTTTTTTTTAAATATAAATATGAAAAAGTATTAAAAAAAGCTTCTCCATTATTAATTTTGACATTACTTTATATAATAAGAGGAAATGTGAGCGAGCAGCTTAGGATCAATTGCTTACACAGGGGTATTTTTGAAATTTTATGTGAGGAGGTGTTTGCATCATCGGCTGACAGCTTGTATAGGTAAGCTTTTAGTGTTGTTCTTTTCCTTTGAAAGTAAAAAATAAATAAAAATTCTTTAAGGTAATCGTCATCTCTATCCTAGGAGTTAATCGCCGCTACAAGGATATTCAAACATTTAACTCTCTTTAAGTGCTGCAACCTTTGTACCTATTGAATACAAGATGAAATATCTTGTTTAGTTGTTTTTATTTGTCCAGATTTTTGAACTGTTTCTCTTAGTCTATGGGTGCATTTCTGTGGGCCAAGAACTCTCAATCAGCCATAATTTTTTCAAAAAATGGTGCAAAATATGGGCCCACACAACAAGAAAGTAAAACAAAGGAAAAATGGGCATGGAAATATGAAGTATAAAAGTTATACAACATAAGTGCAAACTGTATAGATGAACTTAAAATTCGTGATTGAAATGAGCTACAAAAAGTGTAAAGTTACACAAATAGTCCATCACTTTAAAGTGAATCAGAATAATTAATTTTAATTTATGTAACTTTTTTAATGGAGGCATTAACCGTGTTAAATAATTAAATTTGTGTATAAATCGAAATATTATGTTCTGATTTATAACTCAAAATTAAATATTCCGACTTATAAGAAATTTATAACTCGGAATTGCTAATTCTGTTTTATATCTCAGAGAAGGCGTGGGTAGGTATGTGTTGTCAGTTTGACTTTGGACACTTGGAGGACAGTGTCTCGATGTTCCATTTATTTTTAGAAGCTAATTTAGTCATTCACTCACTCCGTCCATTTTTATTTGTTTCATATACTAAAAATAAATGTCTAATTATACTTGTGAAAATCAATGAATAATTACCATTTTATGTTCATTTTACATAATATTGTGTCCATTTAACCATTCGATATAGTCTTTTACGGAATATGCCACTGCCCACTAGTATCACTTTATTAGTTTCCTAAACTAAACAAATTTTAGATCAAATATGCTACAAGTATTATAAGTAAATCATCTAAGTTTCATGTTAGAATTATTAGATAGATGCCTAGATCCGATAATTAATTAAAACTACACCCTTCACATGCAACAAAGATTTTATATTTAGAATTATCTTCACAGTTTTATAACTCAGAATTTTTAATTCCGTTTTATAACTCGGAATTTTTAATTCTATTTTATATGTCGGAATTTTAAATTTATTTTATATCAAATTTTTACTATTCAATACGGTTAACGCCTTCATTAAAAAAGTTACGTAAATCAGAATAATTAATTCCGACTAGCTTAGTTTGGTTACACTTTAGAAAGGTGGCTTATTTCTATCACTTTTAAATTAGGATGGCTTATTTCAGTCGCAGTTTTTAAGGAATAAGATTCATAAAACTATAGTGAAATTTTCTGAAGTTTTTTTTTGGGGTTTTCCATCCAATGTTCGATAGCTCCATTGTTGACTTATATGAACCTACCAAGAGTCAAGAGACCAGGTCCCTTGACAGATAGTTGCAGTACTTTAAAGAACAACGAAGTTAGATGCAAGAGCAGTAAATGACACACAATATTTACGTGGAAACCTCCTTTCTCAAGGGAGGAAAAATCACGACCTATCTCATAGGATTTCAAGCAACTCCTCTATCTTCAAGCCAAAAGTGATTACAAATTCCAATAATCACAAAGATTAAACTCTTAATCCTAACCACCTTGCAATAACTCTATTACAAGACTAATGCAGCAACTCTACTGCACCCACATATCAACTAACTCTAGTTGACACTCCTAGGTAACTCTACCCAAGAGAAACATCACACAATGATGAAGACAAAGCTTGACTAAAACAAAGATGACTCGACAATCTAACTCTAGTTAATGCGACTCAATCTAAAGACTTAGATAAGAGAACTGTCTACTATCATTTATAACTTAGGAGTAGATTTACAAGATAAGAATGAAAGACACAAGACTCAAAATACAACAAAGACTCAGCAACACTCGATCAGGTCCCTTTGTTGAAATGAGCAATGTTCTTTTATGAGAATGGCTTTTGCTTTTGAGAGATGAAATTTTATGATTGCAAAAACTAGGTTTTGCACTTGTCACACGTTTCTTTTATATGAGAGAGCAAAACCTAGGAAGCATGCAATTGGTCGAAGTTGGTCTGTCCTACAGTGCCTCTGCTGCAGTGCTGCCAACCAGCTGTAGAAGGTACAGTTTGATAGTTGTAGACAGTTAACCTTTCAAAAAGCACATTGGGACCCTTGCCCGGTAGTTTGGACATCATCAAAACCAAAAATACAACATTTTCTCCCTTTTTGATGATGATAAACTATTCCTCCTGTCTACTAGGTCCCTTCAGCAATTATTCCCCCTGACTATCAGATCCACCTGCAAATGCAACTATTCCCCCTGTCTACTAGGTCCCTTCAGCAATTATTCCCCCTGACTATCAGATCCACCTGCAAATGCAACTATTCCCCCTGTCTACCAGGTCCTTCAGTGAATCAACTGCCCTATATCAACAATATCTTCCCCCTTTTGGCATCATAAAAAAGTAATAACAGTAAACCAAGTGAAGTAAAGTGCACATCAAGTTAATTCATGGCCATTAGGTCAACACTAACACGAATGAACAAAGCCAAAAAGAAAGAGAAAATAGTAGGCAAAAATAATATTTCATTCATAGTTCATAGGAACAACATCATAAATATTACATGAAATAGAAATGCATAGGAGAACTGTTCATAATTAGCCATTGGCATCAACAAAAAGGACCAGGTTTGGAGAGAAAGAGGGGCTTAGGAGGTAGGAGGCTTAGGGGCAAGGGAACTAAGGACCAGGTCCATGTGCGCACTTTCAGTTGTGTGCGCATTGAGAAGTTGTTTGGTCAGATCCTTGACTTTGGTATTGACGCTCTTGACTTCAGTATTTAGGTCCTTAACCTGTATCTTCAAATCTTTGTTTTCTTCTCGAAGAGCCTCAGTAGTACCAGGTCCCTCAACTAAGAGCTATTAAATTATTGCTTTTAGCTGAGAGATTTCAGCATCTCGTTGGGCCAAAACCATATTCATTTCCTCCAAATTTGTAGTCAATTTCTCTTGTTGTGCAACAAGTCCCGATACTTGAGACTTGGACTTCGTCCCTACCTTTCCTTCGACATACTCATTCTCAATTAGAGTAGTCATGGTGAAAGTTTACTTAACAGATCCTGCCATCCCTTTTCCACATTCAACCTTGAAGTGATTGAACACCCTATTCAAGAGATAACCATAGGCCATTCCATGCCTTTCATCTTTAACAATCATGACCTTGTGCATTTTCTCAATCATGATAGCCGAAAGATTGATAATTTCAAACTTACTGAGAGACTCCATAAGGAATAGGTCTGATGCAGAAGCAACAGTACGCTTAACCTTGTTGACCAGTTCAAATAACAATTGAAACTCCTCTTTCAAGAATTTCTTGAGTACCCCAGCCTAGGATGACCCACAACTCTACCAGTTTCTTTAACAAACTCAAGAGAGGAAACCTTATTTGTCACGGACCTGATCCCTTCCACTGGTACCTCAAAAATCTCTTCGAGTGTAGATGAATCTCAATACCTCATACAGTAGTGGTCAGGCTAAAGCAGTCCTCAGAGAAAACCATTCCATTAGTAGAATTCCATCACTTCTTTCTAAAGAACTGTAGGAACTGGCAAGTAAAACAGATAGAGCCATTCCTGACACTTCACACACTCTATTAACTCACACTTCACACACTCTATTAACTCACACATCCTTGGACTTTCAAAGATAGCAGGGTCAAACACTCTTCCTTTTAGCACTCTTTGTTTCTTCAGAACTTAGATCTTTTCCTCCCCAGTAAGATTTTTCTCAACTTTCTAAATTTTTCTTCTTTTGGAAGAGGTACCTGGTCCCTATGCAGACTGACCACTTGTGAAGAAGTAGTGGAGTCATCTTCAGGACCAGGACTCTCTAAGACATCATTCCTCTTCCTTTTGACAGAAATAACCTTTTTTCTAACAACTTTCTTGGGCTTAGTTACTTTCGATACTGTGGTTTTAGTAGGACCTACTCCCTTTCTTCTCGTTGTTGTTGTAGCTGTAACATCTGAGTCAATACCACTTTTGATATAAGCCAAATCGGTGTTAACCTTTTAAGGACTATAAATCAAGGCCGACACAAAGGGACCCAAGCGACGATCATCACAAGGATACAAGGACATGTTTGGAGGACCTTTTTCAAGCTCCTAAGACTTCAATACCACGTTTGGAGGATAGCTTGGAACCGAGGGAAGCCATGGCACAATGAATAAAGAGAGTCATTGTGGGTTATTTCCAAAATAGCCACTTTTGGGCTATTTTTGTAATAGGTTATTTGGGCAAAGACAAATACTATAAATAGGTGGCTTAGCCATTTTATTTCCTTATTTTTTGATAAATATCGAATTTATGTCTCTTGAGAGAGCATGAGAGCTTGGAAAAGCTTGTGCTGACTATTTGTTTAGAAACTGTGGTTTCGAGGGCGTTACGATTCCCTCTTGGTCATCGTAAGAGATATGTGTTTTTAGATAATCAAAAGGGAGGTCTTGGATTTGATATATCCATAGGTTTCCCTCTTCTTTATCTTCTTGTGTCTATCTATCTATCTTTATCCTCTATCCATCACTTTTTACATTTTAATTTTATCATTTTTTTTGTTTTCGTACTTTTTTCCCTCTTTTCGTATTTTGGGGGATATCATTTGGTATCATAGCCGAGCTTAGAATCGTCCCCACGATTCTAGTCTTGGGTTTGTTATCTTGAAAATCACAAAAAAAAGTGTCAAAAAAATATTTTGGGTGTTTTTGAAATTTTGATTTTTTGATTTTTGAGTCCTCTTGAGTTTCTAGTGCTAGAATCTTGTTCTCTAGTACTATTTGAGTCTTTATCTAAAGTTTGAGCTTATTTCGACAAGATTTGAGTGTTCCACCATTGTTGAAGTTTGAGTTTGAAGAAATTTGACATGGGTTCTCAAATCTGAAATTTGTGGTTGAGTTTTTGAGCTTAAAATTGCTTGGGTTGTATTCGGGAGTTTGAAGTGATCTTGAGTTTCGAATTTCGAGTTCATTTGCTTCAGGGTCAAATTTGAATGTTCTTGTGTTCTTCATATTCTTCATATCTTGTTGAAGAAGAACATTCAAAAAAAGGGTGTGTTTGATCAAAAGGAGTGAAAGAAAAAGGGGTTGTACTTGTTTATGCCAAAGAATATTCCAAGATTCCAAAAGAAGAAAGGATAACGTTGGTACAAGAGGGAATATTCCAAAAGAGAAGAGACAAGAATAGAGTACAAAAAGGGGGGACCATAAAGAATTCAAGGCTGCCAAGAGCTTGAAGGATCCATTGAAGAACACCAAGTCCTTGATTAACAATCAAAGTACTCCGTCAATACCTTAAGAGAAGGATTGTGTGTTGTTTTTAGCTTGATGGGAATCTTGGCGATCCTCCACCCCATTGACAACCCTCCACACCCTCCATCGCACAAGAACACACCTTGAACGACCTTTCTTATTAGTTGTGGCGGATCCCTTGATGAATTCCCAAGCCATTGACGATCCACCAAACCAACCATTGACTAAGAGAACCCAAGGACCATTCTGCCTAAGCAGCGACGACCAGGTCGACGGGCCACCAAGGGGTTGATGGTCCGCCACTATGGCCGTTACCTAAGGCATTTAGAACCCCTTCACTAGTTAAGTGGTGACGGGAAGGCTGACTGACCGCCACCAACCTGACGGGCCGTCAAGTTGGACCCAAAATTCAGTAAGCTTGTTTTAGACTTCAAGTTTCTTTTCTTGATTCTTAATCCTCTTTTCTTTGATTCTAAACACTAATTAACAACTAGTAATCTCTCTACTTGATTGTGATTAGTTTTTTGAGTCTATTTTTCTTTTTCGTCCTATCTTTTTTGAGCTTTTCTAGTTTTATTTCGTTGTAACTTCTTGGTTCAAATCCATAAATATTTTATTTGAGTCTTTCAATACAAGAATCTATTCCGACCAAGAGTAGCAATCGACACCTTGTGTACCACTGGAGTATAAGCAATCTTCAACATTAGCCATTCCAATTGTGAGGCATACAAAGGTGAGAGAATCTTATGAGTATTGGTGATGAGATTTTACTACTAACCTTGTTTGCTCGTTTTGTAGGTACTCTAAGGAAGTATGTCATCGGTAGCCTCGGATACATGTGACTACGACATAGGAGACTATGATTGTAGTAATGAAGGCTATGGAAATAATGGATATGGTGATTGTGGTGATTTTGGAGGCTATGAATATAACCATGATCAAGAGCCGTGTGGGGATGAGAGCTACTATTCTGGAGAAGAATATGAGGCGAATGGTGAGTCTAGTTCTTATAGTGAATATGGAGGGGAAGAAGAGACTTGTGAGGACTCTTATGATGATCATGAAGCATGTGAGGAGTCTTTTACTTCCCACTTCAATCATGAAGGAGATGTGAGGTATAGTTCATTCTTCTATGCACCTTATAAGAGTTATGGTGGGAATGTACATGAGGATTGCAAAGATTCGTACTCCTTGTCTTGTGGTACTTCTTGTCGTAGTCGAATCAGTATGAGTGGCTATTCTACTTATAGTAAAAGTCGTCCAATGAGAAAAAGAGAGTGTGTATCTCCAATGTCAAGGGATACTACATCTTACCTTTTTTGTTCTAGTGCTCAAACATTGAGAAGTAGGAACCAAAGTGGATGTGAAGGGTATAGTATGAGTCGTAATCCCCCTAGAGCATTCCTTCCTATCTTTAAAGGGGAATGTGATCCTGAGGTTTATCTTGATTGGGAATGGACATATGAAAGGTTTTTCAAGGACTATGATATGAGCGAAGTTGAACAAGCCACATATGCTCTTAAGCACCTTCAAGGTCAAGCATTGAGTTGGTGGAAACTTGCAAAAGAGACCACTCAAACATGGAGTGCATTGAAAGGGTTCATGAAGTCCATCTATGTGCCGGAAGGATACATGAAGCTTTATAATATGGATCCGAGAAGACAAGTTGGCACTAGGAAGGTGAATATTTGTGGGGTTCTGGGATGCATTCTTATTCTCGATGATTGGTGCTATGGAAACTACATCACTCCTTCTATAGTTGACTATTTGAGGATGCCTCGAATGTCAAAGTAATGTCCATATTTCTTGGAAGGCCACAGAGTTACGGATAGTGTGAAGGTTTCCTTCACCCGAAATAGGTACTATGAGGAGGTTTGGTGTGATATATTTCCTTTGGACTTTGGACATTTATGTTTGGGTGCCAATTGGTTTAACCAGCATGGAATTTCAAATGAGGAAAATTGGCCCAAGATCGTTGTAGACCATTGGGGAAATCACCTCTATCCACCCATTCTTTCTAAACCTTAAAAAAATGTGACCACTTACTCCAGGTCCCTTGAAAATGAGAGACAAAAGATAGAGAGGAGTAAGGGAGTAAAAAACGGTAACCTAAGAGTGGAAAAAGGAGAGATTGTGAGGAATGACGTGAGGGAATTACCACAAATCCAATCTAACTTTGTTTGTCCTTCTCTTACTAAGGACACTTGTGCAGGTACTAATATTGCAAATGGAGGAGGAATACAAACTTCCAATATAGGGTCTAATCAAAAAGATTGGGAGATTAATTTAGACCTATGTATCAAACCAAACGAAGGGTATTTCGACACTTTGAAAAGAACCTTGCACAAAGGTAAAGAAGAATCTTCCCATGAGCTTCAAGGTATCATAGCTAACTCTTGCACTTTAGTAAATATGAGTGACCATTGTGTGGCTAATAGCCAATTGAGTGTGAGTGATAGCTTATCTACATATGAGCCTAATGATTCTTTACCTTGTGATGATAATGTACATATTGAGAGTGTGGATACACTAGTTGATCCTATTGATGACCGAATTGATTCTTCTTGTAAGATCGATTTGAGTCCACCTAGTGTTGAAGCCTTGGTGTTGAGTGATAGTACATTATCTTGTGAAAATGGTGTTGATCAACTTGTGTGTGAATTGGGTTCACTACTTGAGGATGTTTGTGATGTGACTAATGAACCTCAAGTTAGTAATGATGTTGATAATGTTGATCATTTGAATAGGAGTGACCCCTTGAGCATGCTTTAAATGACAATTCTATTACTTGTTTGGCTCATGGGGATGGTCATGTGTTTGAAACTTCTTCAATATTTGATAATTGTCTTTTTGAGAGTAAATTTACGTGTCCCAATTCTCCTTCTTGGATTGATCCTTCTTTCTTTAAGTACAATTTCTTGTTTGAAGATGATAAAATCACTTCTATTGAGTTACCTAGTGGTGTGGATCATGTTAATGATGTAGCTCTTCTTGAGGTTTATACTCTATATAACAACCCACTATGATGTGACAATATTCCTCCTAAAGATGGAAATCTCTTCTTAGAAGATGAGAGTACTCTTATGGGAAAAGAGTGTGAAGAAATGGAAGGTGGTCTTTGTTTTCCAATTATTTCTTCTTCTTTGAGTGTTCCAATTCTTGAGCATACTCTTGATAAGGTTCTTGATCAAAGTAGTGAGCATGCCCTTGAGGACACCCTATATGAAATCAATTTGCGAGACACCTTTTTTTACTCTCTATTTGCTTATGATATTACTTATGGTTGTATAGAGAGTATGTCTTTTTGTGATTGTGGCAACTTTGGGGAGAATGGGCATAGACTTGACCCATATTCATGGATACTTCTTCCATTTGATCCCAGTGATCATTTGGGAGTAAACCTATTCTTGGAGATAGCTAGTGCATTGAGTTAAGTCTTAATTTGGAATGATCTTGTTCATGACATTGCACTTAGCTTTAGGGTTTATCATGTGACTTTTGACTTAAAAGGGATTGTGTGCTTGTTGAAACATGGAACCAATGTGGGTTATCATGAGTGGTTGACTAATTACCATAGTCCTTTTAGCCTTTCCCTTTGTCAAAGTCCTTTGAGTGGCCAAGTAGCTTTTACTTTGTGGGGTTACACACCCTTGATTGATCATTTTGATTCTTGGCTATATGTTAAGTATGTTCCTCTTTGGCTTGGTGATAAATTTGATGTTGCTAACACTAACCCTCATGCCATGAGGATATTGTTATTGCTTGTGTCCCCTATGGTTTTTCTAGGTTTGGATTCGAGGTCGAATCCTTTTCAAGAAGGGGAGGATGATACAAGCCAAATCGGTGTTAACCTTTTAGGACTATAAATCAAGGCCAACACAAAGGGACCCAAGTGACGATCATCACAAGGATACAAGGACACGTTTGGAGGACCCTTTTCAAGCTCCTAAGAGTTCAATACCACGTGTGTAGGATAGCTTGGAACCGAGGGAAACCATGGCACAAGAAATAAAGAGAGCCATTGTGGGTTATTTCAAAATAGCCACTTTTGGGCTATTTTTGTAATAGGTTATTTGGGCAAAGGCAAATACTATAAATAGGTGCCTTAGCCATTTCATTTCCTTAGTTTTTGATGAATATTGAATTTATGTCTCTTGAGGGAGCATGAGAGCTTAGAAAAGCTTGTGTTGACTATTTTTTTAGAAACTGTGGTTTCGAGGGCGTTACGATTCCCTCTTGGTCATCATAAGAGATAGGTGTTTTTAGATAATCAAAAGGGAGGGCTTGGATTTGATATATCCATAGGTTGCCCTCTTCTTTATCTTCTTATGTCTATCTATCTATCTTTATCCTCTATCCATTACTTTTTGTATTTTGATTTTATCATTTTTCTTGTTTTCGTACTTTTTCCCCTATTTTCGTATTTTGGGGGTTATCAACTCTCCTTTTCTTCATCCCCCATAACCACCACTGCTTCCACAGGAACAATAGCCTCATCAATCACCATCGACTTTCTCAATCTTCGTTTATGAGTAATGGCTGACTTGTTTGCCTTCAGAGCATCTCCCATGAATTTCTTTCAGCCTCCCTAGTGCCATAACTTTTCACAGACTTTTTTGGAAAAATCAATCTTTTCCTTTCCTTTTGAACCTCGTTGCCAACCCTTTGCCAAGATATCAGATCATAGGCAGTATCGTCCTCTTCTTCATCCTCCATAGGAGGCAAAGGAATTTTCTTTAGAGTGGTTTTGGAGGTAGGTGTTCCATCATAAGTAGACCTTGGAGAACGGATGGGAGACACGGACATCCGAGATTCACTGGTCCTCTTTTCATTGGCCATTTAAGTCAAACTTTAGACAATCAGATCATTCCCTGCTGCTAGTATGTTTGATAGATTACCTTTTTAGACCGATAAATCTCCGTCAAACATGAGTTTATAGACAGGGAAAGATTCGGAGGGTCTGTTGGTACCTAGTCCCTCAAAATCTTCTTCACTTACTCGAGTTTGAAAGGGAACAGGTTGTGTGTCAAACAGGCATTTCAAAGAAAACTTCCAAAGCGGCTGGGTTTGGGGACAAAGAGACCTCAGTAGTCGTGGAGGCTGATTTAGAAGAAGAAATCGGGAAGATAGGGGACATTTCTGGAGTATTTGAGATCGGAGAACCAGCCTTTTCTTAGTTAGAGGTAGATGAAATGGGTGTTTCGAAAAAAGTTTTCTGAGGCTTGAGGGAGTATCTAGTAGAGAAGACTCCATTTGAGAAGCTTTATCCCCAAAAGATGATTTGGATGGAGATGTAGGCTGAAATATTTTGAGAATGAGAAGGAGAAAAGATTATAATATAGAGGATTTGGAGATTTTGGAGACAAGAAAAACTCGAAAGCTTGTGAATATGAAAGATTTAGAGTTTAAAGTAAGGTATTTAAAAAAAAAAATGGTGTTAACTGCTTACTATTGTTCAACACAAAGCATTTGCAGCTAAAGGCCCTTAAGTAGCTCAGTTTGGGCTTTCTTTTGTACATAAATTCATAGAGAGTTTTGTTTAGAATTGACCTGATCAGGCACCTATTGGTAACATAGCATGCAGTGTTAACTGCTTCAGCCCAAAAATTTTTTGGAAGGTCACCATCAATGAGCATGGTTCTGACAATATCAACCAAAGCTCTATTTTTCCTTTCAATAATGCCATTTTGCTGAGGAATTTTGGGAGCTAAGAAGTTGTGACTTATTCCATGTTCTGCACAGAATTCCTCCATCTTTGTATTTTAAATTTTGTTCCATGATCAAACCTGATCCCTGCAATTTTGCAGTCCAGCTTAACTTAAGTCTGTTTAGAAAAAATCACCAATACTTTAAAAGTTTCATCTTTAGACCTAAAGAACATGGTCCAAGTGAATATTGAGAAGTCATCAACAATCACCAGTATATACTTTTTTCCTCCTCTGCTTTGAACCTTTACAGGCCCACATAGATCCATGTGAAGTAGCTCAAGAGGCCTGGTAATGCTAACTTCCTTCTTCTGCTTGAAAGAGGACCTGGTTTGTTTTCCTTTGACACAGGCATCATACACCTTGATGTCTAGAAATTTCACCTTAGGAACACCACAGACAAGTCCTTAGAGACCAATTTATTTAGAAATGAAGAGCTGACATGGTCAAGTCTTCGATGCCATAGATCAACATTATCACTTTGAGCACTGAGAAAGGTAAGATTATCACCGAGAATTGAATCCAAGTCAGCAACATACATGTTCTTGCACCTGTTAGCTATCAAAATGACCTCTCTAGAGTTGAGATTTGTGACTGTGTAGCAATCCGATGTGAACTTGGCTTCATTACCATTGTCACAAATTTGAGAAACACTGAGGAGACTGTATTTTAGTCCACTCACATAATATACATTCTCAATTGCATGATTGAGAGATCTTCCAATTTTTCCAACACCCAAAATATACCCCTTCTTTCCATCACCAAAAGAGACACCTCCACCTGAAGTGCCTTAAGTGAGAGAAAGTTTTCAGATTTTCCAGTTATATGCTTGGAACATCCACTATCCATGAACCAGTTGTGCCTGCTTCCTCTTACTCTCACCTGCACATGTAAATTATTTGTTAGTTTTGGGAACCCATATAAGTTTGAGTTCCCAAAAAGAGGATAGGGGAGCAATCAAAGCTTTCTTTGTCCAAGCAGGTAACTTAGTTCTCTTGGTTTTTGAAAAGGGATCAAGTCCCCTTCTGACATATTTCTCCTGTTCAACATACCTTGAAAAACTTTTTTTAGCCCTCTTCCTGGCTTTACAATCCTTCTTGAGCTGACCATTTCTACCACAACGAGTGCACAATAAATTGTTAGACACAAACACATTTACTGTAGGGATTGTATTGAGGATTGACCTTTTGGCTTCCTAGACCTCTACCATTATAATACCTTTGACTAGTTAGACTAGCTAGGATCTGGGAAGAGGCAGTCCATTTGAGAGACTTGTTAAGTTCTTTCTTAACTCAGACTAGGTCCCTTTCAAGATCAGCGTTTCTTTCTAGAGAGGTAGCAAGATTTACTTTGGATTGGTTCCGATTCTCTTCAAGTTTGAGTTGAAGGCTGCTTGCCTCACTCTTGCCTTTTGAGCTAAATTCAAAGGACTTACTGAACCTTCCCTTTAGATCAGCATTTTCAGAGGTCATTAAAGAAAGTTTTTCTTTCAACTCAGAGATTTGAATAGTTAAAGTAATTTTTTCATTTTCAAACCCGTCTAGACTCTCATTTAAGAAATCTTTCTCAGCAGTAACCTCACTAAGAGAATCAATCAAGTCGCTTGCTAAGCTTTTCAGTTTCTGCAGAGAGTAGTCATTGAGATTTTGTTTAATGTCAAGAAGGGTTATTTTTTCATCTCTTTTATCTTCTGATTTCAGCATAAGAGCAAAGAGTGAGTTGAAAACACTATTTTCATCCTCTATGGACATCATGGAAATATCTTCAGGATGCTCAGATTCATCAAATTCACTGGATGAGTCTCCTCATGCAGTAAGAGCTTGCTTAACAGCATAGTCTACAACAACTCTTCTTTTAGATTTGTCAAAGGCCCGGTCCCTTCTTTTACCTTTGTAACCACCAGCTTTGACATACTCCTTGTACTCAACCTTGTACATTGGACAGTCTTTGATGAAGTGACCAGGCTTGCCACACTTGTGACAAAAATCGTTTACATTTGAAGAATTGTTTGCATTTCCTCTTCTCCGAAATCCTCCATTCTTTCTTACCACTTTAAGGAACCTTTTGGTGATACAAGTTGTGTCCTCATCTTCTTCACTTGATTCTCCTTTAGCAGCTTTGAGAGCCCAGGTTTTCTACTTTTGGGCTCCCTCTTTGCTTGATCCTGCTGCTTCTTGAGTTCATAGGTTTTCAAGTTCCTAATCAACTCATCCATGGTAAGAGTCTTAAGATTTCAAGATTCGGTGATAGCATCAACTTTGCCTTCCCATGATTTTGGAAGAATGCTGAGTATTTTTCTCACTTGTTTGCTCGTCCTGATTACCTCTCCAAGACAATGTAACTCATTAGTAATGGAGGTAAACCTAGTGTACATTTCCTGCATGGTTTCACCTTCATTCATAGTGAAGGTTTCGTACTGAGTAGTGAGCATGTCCACCTTGGACTCCTTAACTTGACTTGTTCCCTCATGAGCCATCTTCAGACATTCCCAAATATCCTTTGTTGATTCACAAGCAGAGATCATGTTATATTCGTCAGGTCCAATTCCATATACGAGCACCTTCTTTGCCATGTAGGTTTTTTCTATTTTATTCCGATCATCCTTATCATACTCCCTTCTTGTCTTAGGGACCAGTTTCGTAACACCTCCTTCCTTAACTTCTTTCATGGGAACATGTGGTCTATCACAAATAATATCCCATGACTCACTATCTTCCGTCGTTATGAAATCGTGCATGCGAGTCTTCCACCATCTATAGAACTGTTCGTTAAAACTAGGTGGTCTGGTGGTCGACTGACCTTCTTCTAAGTTTGGTAGAGTAGCCATCAAAGCAGGATCCTCTCTAGGTGTTAGCCTTATAGAGAGAACTCGCTCTGATACCAATTATTGACTTATATGAATCCACGAAGAGACCAAGTTCCTTGACAGACAGTTACAGTACTTTAAAGAACAACGAAGTTAGATGCAAGAGTAGTAAATGACACACAATATTTACGTGGAAACCTCCTTGCTCAATGGAGAAAAAACCACGAACTGTCTCACAGGATTTCCAGTAACTCCACTATCTTCAAGCCAAAAGTGATTACAGACTACAATAATCACAAGGATTAAACTCTTAATCCTAACCACCTTGCAATAACTCTATTACAAGACTACTACACCCATATATCAACTAACTCTGGTTGACACTCCTAGGTAACTCTTCCCAAGAGAAACATCACATAATGATGAAGACAAAGCTTGACTAAAACAAAAAATAACTCGACTAACTAACTCTAGTTAATGCGACTCAATTTAAAGACTTAGACAAGAGAACTATCTACTATCCTTTATAACTTAGGAGTAGATTTACAAGATAAGAATGAAAGACACAAGACTCAGCAACACTCGATCAGGTCCCTTTGTTGAAATGAGCAATGTTCTTTTATGAGAATGGTTTTTGCTTTTGAGAGATGAAATTTTGTGATTGCAAAAACTAGGTTTTGCTTTTGTCACATGTTTCTTTTATAAAAGAGAGTAAAACCTAGGAAGCATGCCATTGGTCGAGGTTGGTCTATCCTGCAGTGCCTCTGCTGCAGTGCTACCAACCAGCTGTAGAAGGTACAGTTTGACAGTCGTACACAGTTGACCTTTCGAAAAGCACATTGGGACTAGGTCCCTTGCACGGTAGTTTGGACATCATCAAAATCGAAAACACAACATACATTGATATCGGAGCCCGACTAATTCGGTGTATATACCTTTTTTTTAAAGTCAATTTTTTTTTACATTTTTTCTTTTTTTAAAAAAGAAATGGGATCTTCACACATCAATCACCGGTGTATATACCCATATAAGAAGGTATTTGATATTCTATACCCATATTGTGTACATGTTTCTAAATTACGTAATAAGTATTATAAATCACAAAAATTAATAATTAAAATATTTTTAAAAATATAAAAAAAAAATCATTGAGTCTCGAAGTTTTATCAATAGCACATGAATTGAAACAGAGGAAGTAACTTATATTGTACCCATGTTGGTATGGGTTAATGTATCTAGTTGATTAATAAGGTACAAAAATAGAGTCGATCAAAAAGAATTAAAGAATAAATTAATTAAGAAAACCTTTTTATTTATATTTTTTGAAAAGATGCAAACAAGAGAAGGTGAACAAGTAATATGAGATGGTTAATATAATTTTACGAGGCGAATCCTTGTATGATTCGTGCAATTAACAAATGTATAATTACTTTCATACAATTAATAGCATCATCCAAACAAAAATTGAAAAAAGAAAAACTATTTTGAGTGACGCACTGCAAGAAAAGACAAAAATAAGAGTGAGTTGGTTTCCATTAAGGAGAAGAAAAAGAATTCAAATAAGGAATTAGCGGTATGTCGGTATATTATGTTTCTACTACTATTTGTAGGAATAAACATGAAGAAGAGTGAAAGGTTTTCCATTTCTCGTTATTGTACTTTTCATAATCAAAATATTTTGAGACAGTTGAGATTTTTACTACTTTTAAGAGAATATATAGCATAGCAGTATGAGTGGGGATAGGAGTGTACCTTCAAAACTAGTAACAAGCTGTTGGAGGTGGGATGGGCTTTTGCTTCTCTTCAAGAAAGTACTACATGTGCTTTTTTGTAAAATTTTGAGGTACATATTCACCCTATCATTTGGTTTCTTTTTTAGGATTTAGTTTATATGGGCCAATTATCTTTTTATTAAAAATGTATTACTGGTATATTTTAATTTGTTGTAGCTAATTATTTGTGTTAATTTTTCAAATTATTAATCTTACTTTGTGTTGTTTACTGATTAGCTTGCAGTTATTCTTGACTTATTAAGAGCTTACAATGGTTTAAACTCTTCTTTTTATGCCAACTTTTTCTTTATGTCGTAGCAAATTCATTAAATATCTATAAATATTTAATAGTGAACTCAATTTTTATTTGTTAGGGTTAATTACAATTATCTTTCTTGGTGAAAAAGATATAGTAGTCATTAAAGTCTTTTTCAAGGGGAGATTATTCACTCTATAGTTTTAATATTTTTTTTTATATTGATTTAGTTTTTCATATATAGGTCAATTGATTGCTTTTTTAGTTGATTTTTCGTTGTTTTAAGATATGCAATTGTTAGCTTCTATATGACACTATGATATTTCGATCCCAACACTATTCTATATATAATTTAAGATAATTATAGAAACTCATAAACTCCCAATTCTGAATCCCTATTTGCATCCTAGGATCACTTATTAGGAGCAATGGGCACTCCTAAGTTTCTAGTATCATAATGAGAATACAAGTTGTTCTCTGTTTGTATTTGATGATTTCAACTCCAATGAGATAATGAGGTTTTTTTTTGTTGAAATAGATTTCCATTTTGGTGCTTTTTTTTTAAAGAGATTTTTACTTTTCACTTTAACTTTTTTCCACATATATGGCAAATGAAAGAGTGCAGATAAAGGAACCAGGATGCCAATTAAAAAGTACTACTCCCTCCGTTTAAAAAAGAATGACCTATTTTGACTTGGCACGGAGTTTAAGTGTAGACATCTATACTTGTGATGCTTCATTTCCAATGCTTTGAAGCCAAGGACCACTAACCATCTGACAGTATGTTATCATTAAGGAGGGTCTGGTTTTTATTTTTTCACAGAAGTTTTATATTGATAAAGACATTTGAGCCAAATTTGAAAGCCATCCATCACAAACTTAATATTTTTGGTTTACTCCTTAATGTCAAAGTTATTAATTTGATCAATATCCATAACCATTTTAAATGTTTTGAGAAAAGTATGGAAATATGAATATAATGTCACTAGTTGTAGGAACAAGAAGGGACAATGGATCTTTGCTTTCAAGGTTACTTTGATCATTCCCTCAAGAACACTTCTGTTTATTATCACAAGCTTGTTGCTTATACCAAACAACCTTGGATACATCATATTGTACATCTATATATATACCATGTTGTTCAAGATAACCTCAACTTGTCTATTCATTTGCCAAAATGGTCAACCAGGAGCAGAATTTTAGTTCTAAATTTCTTTTTCTGGCTGCTAGCTTTGTACTTGTTATGTTCATAAAGAACGCAAGTTGTGCTCCGTTTGATGTAGATGGGAATCAGTTAGCATCTCTCATTTTCTTGTTATGTTGCAGAGAATTGTTTGTTTCTTTGATGTTGATTTGCATTTTTCAATGACAGGGGAGAGATGGAAGATGGAGAGGCGTGGACGATGGTGCAGAAGAGCGGAAACCAATTTGTGGTGAATGGCCAACCTTTCTATGTGAATGGATTCAATACTTACTGGTTGATGGTGTTTGCTGCTGATCAGTCCACAAGGGGGAAAGTTACTGAGGTGTTCCAGCAGGCATCTGCTGTCGGTCTATCAGTATGCCGGACTTGGGCTTTCAACGATGGCCAATGGCGTGCTCTTCAGAAAACTCCTGCTGTTTATGATGAAGACGTTTTCAAGGTGTGCTTGCTTATCTTATAGCCCATATTTTCCTGTATACGCATATGCTAACCTTAAAAGGACTGAGGTAACATGATCAGTAGGGATTCAAATATCCGATCCCAATTTGCTTGGATTGAGACGTGGTGATTGTTGTTGCTGATCCCAATTTGCTTGGATTGAGACGTGGTGATTGTTGTTGCTAACACTTAAAGAATTATCTGCATTAGAAGAACATTTTCAGATCAAACAGAGAAGCTAACAAGTGTCGATGTTCTTGTTATTCAGGCTCTGGATTTTGTGGTGAGTGAAGCCAAGAAATTCAAGATTAGGCTCATACTGTCACTAGTCAACAACTGGGAAGCATATGGTGGAAAATCCCAGTATGTTAAATGGGGTAAAGCTGCTGGCCTGAATTTGACTTCTGATGATGACTTCTTCTCCCATCCCACACTCAAAAGCTACTACAAGGCTCACGTGAAGGTGCATCGTTCATTTCCATAATATCACAGCAACACATTATAAATATTTTCTTCTTTAGTACATGTTAGTGAACTCCACAATGAATCTTTGTATTCACTATCGAGCATGAATTTGTTTTCTGCAGGCTGTGCTCAATAGAGTTAATACCTTTACCAACATGACATACAAGGATGACGCAACTATTTTCAGTTGGGAATTGATGAATGAGCCACGGTGTGAATCAGATCCTTCTGGTGATAAATTGCAGGTTTGTCACACTCTTACTACTAGCTAACACTCGGTGGATCGTATATTTTCAAAGCAAATAACTAGGTTTGAACTTGTCACTTAAATGTTGTTCTGTTGACATTTTATAGGCTTGGATAGAAGAAATGGCAGTTTACATGAAGAGCATAGATCCAAAGCATTTGGTGCAGATCGGACTGGAAGGTTTTTATGGTCCCTCGACTCCTAATAGGGCTCAGTTCAACCCAAACTCCTATGCTCAACAAGTTGGAACTGACTTCATTAGGAACCATCAGGTTCTTGGAGTTGATTATGCCTCAGCTCACATATATCCCGACTCTTGGTAAGCACACTGAACTATTGCAGCATCATTCATATTGCAATACCACTAACATTCTGCACTGCCTCAGGATTTCACAATCGCTTTCTGATACTCATATTGAATTCACCAAGTCATGGATGCAATCACACATTGATGATGCGGAGAACTATCTCAACATGCCAGTCGTATTCTCAGAGTTCGGTGTTTCTTCAAAAGACCCTGGCTACAATTCAACTTTCAGGGACACACTGATCAGTACAGTTTACACGACAATCTTGAATTCTACTAAAAAGGGAGGGGCTGGAGGTGGAAGTCTTTTATGGCAAGTCTTTCCAGAAGGAACAGATTACATGGATGATGGCTATGCAATAGTACTCTCAAAGTCACTTTCCACCGCTAACATCGTATCTCTTCATTCTAAGAAGCTAAATACCTACAATTCCCTCTGCTCTTGGAAATGCCACTGGGGTTGCAAGAAGAAACATGTCCTTGACAACTTCCAATTTCATGAAGAGCTTTAACATGTTGAAGAAGATATTTCAATGTTTGCACAAGCCGTAAAAGACTACATATATGTATCTTATGTGGAACATAAATCAAGTTTGTCTATATGTAAGTGTATGCACAAGGAATGCAAAACGCCAATAAAGAAAAGTCAGTATCTATATGTAAAGTATGTTTGTGAAGTCAATGCAAGCTCCTTTTGTTGATTTACATCATTGTATAAGAAAATTGTCACAAACTACGGTTTATCCTACGATATAAGTAGTATTAATCATTCTTCCATGAACAACTATTTTGCATGAATTACAAATACATACATCTTATCTAAATGGAGATCAGAGACGCACATTTCCAAATATTCAAGTCTTTTATCCGTCTTACGAAATTTTAGATGAAAAAGAAGAAAAAAAAGAACTTACAGCTAGAATTTCATACTTCCTTTTGTTAAACCATGATAGTCGATAAACATATACATTTCAAAGTAAATACATAGAATTAGGAAAGAAAGCTAGTAAGTAGCAGTATGTTATCTTGTCATCCGTACATACCGATAGCTATAGTATTGCTCCTGCAGTTTCGGATCCTTCTGCTGCCTAGTTCCCATCTGTTACTTCGTTTTCTGGGCTGCTTTGGACTACTTTTTCCTTGAGCCTAGGGTCTATCAAAAACAGTCTCTACCTCTAACTAGAGGTAAGGTCTGAGTATACTCTACCCTCCCAAAATCTCCACTTTATGGGATTACATTGGGTATGTTGTTAGCTCATGAGAAATGAACCACCCAAAATTAAGCATTTGTAAAAGATAAAGAATACAGAAGAAATAAGTCTACAGTTCATTATCAAGTTGCATTTTAAAAAAAAAATAAAAAAATCTCTACTCTCTTCCTTCCCAAAGCCCAAATACATATTGATACTATCAAAGAAAAACAGGATCATTCTTTGTTTTCAAAGTACAACAATCAGCCATGAATCTTATTTTAAAGTACAAACAACCTTACAAAACCTTGGTGTCATGCACCTGATGAAAGGTCTAACATACAAAGTCTGTCAATCAGTAACAGAAAATGAAACTACTTAAATAATGGAGTAGAAGGATAGGTTTCATTCTCCCAACAATGACCTCAGCTGGCTACTACATCCTTGAGAAGAAAATGATACAACATAAAGCGCTATCTCATCAAACCATCCTAGCACAAGGGACTGCTCCTCTGGAGAAAGGAAGCAGCAGGCCTCACGAAAGTATAACCCAGAAAATGGTCTGTATTATCCTTTGGACTCGAAATTGGAGAATCAACCAATGACATATCTGTCCAGCACTTGTCAAAATTTGCAATGCAGTGTGTTCCAGCAATTTCAGGACGGAAACTTGGCAGCATCTCTCTTGCCTCCAACTTCTTCCAATTGATCGGCTTGAACCATTTATGGTCCTTGATTACATCACTTCCCTTCAGCCCACTGCCAAGCCTTTTAGTTGGATCCTTTTGCAGCAGCTAGAGAATTGGGAATATTGATTAGTCTTATGATAAAGAACAAAATATTTATCCGAGAACACATCAACAGCAGCATAGTTCTACCTAGGCAGGCATGACATTATTATAGAACCGTAAACAAGTAAAGATACTCCCACTGTCCTAATTTAAGTTAGTTTGACTCGACATGGAGTGAGAGAAAGAAATGAGAGTATCATCGTTAGTTAAAACAAGGATGTGAGGAGGAAAAGGATAATTTCATCTGGTTTTTGCAACTGTACAAGTGAAATACAACTCAACAAGACTTGCAGAGAGAATAAGAGGAGATAAGGAAAATTACCCCTTTAAGGAGGGAATGTGCTTCACTGGACAAAAACGCTGGCAGCTTGAGTTTGTCCTTAACTATCTTCTGCTGAATCTTTTGCCTATTTCCAGTGAAAGGAGGCTGCAACTACAAAAAAACAAAGCATTAGCAGGGAATGTCCAATTGAGTTTTTTGAAGGATGCAGCATTTTCTTTCCAGGAAAATAAACATACAACTGAAGAGTTTCCTGAGGTCCAAAAGATCTTAATATTTGTAAAAGAGTCCAACAGTTTCTGCTAATGATAGATTCCTTTCGTGCCCCACAACTGATAGAAGTGATATATCATAAATTATTTAGTGCCCGTTTGGATGGGCTTTTGGCTTCTGGCTTATTTTTTAGCATTTTAAGCCAAAAGTTATGGCTTTAGGCTTATTTTAAGTATTTTAGCCAAAAACCAAGTGCTTATAAGCACTTTTTAAATTTACCCAAACACTTCAAAAGTGCTTAAAAGATATTTTTAGCTTAAAAGCACCCAAAATAAGCCAATCCAAAAGGGCCCTATAGTAAATTGTCCACCAAATTAATAAATCACCATAGGACACCCTTTATTTCTCCATATGTGAATGTAGTTTGATGAGATTGTTGGAATAGGTCAAACCAGAGTAAAAGCTTGTTGGAACGGCAAGTGGCTCTTAAAGCAAGTCTAAGAACATTTTTGGAGCAGGATTTTTCTCATAAGAAAAATTATTAGGTAATGGCTAAGACTTATGACAAAAGGAATTTCTTCTCCAGCTATACATGAATATAGATAGGGGTGTCTATGGTTTGGTTAAAAACCAAACCGACATTTGATTTGGTTTGATTTAGTTTTAAATTTTAAAAACCGACAATATTTGGTTTGGTTTTGGTTTTACTAAAAAATATCCGAATAAATAACCAAACCGAACCGATAAATTATATACATAAATTTTATAATTATTTGAATATATGATATTAGTTATTCATAAATAATTATAAACATTTTATATTTTTTAATCATTAATTTGACTTTAGTCTTTTTAATCATTAATTTGAGTTTAGTCTACTTCTTACACATGCACTACAAGACTCTCAAGTTCCATTATTAAAAATATGCCCAAACCCAACACTCTAAATTTAATTATCTATATGTGGAGTGATATATTGTCAATTTTTAATTTTTTTTACTAAGGCATCCATCTACTCTTCAATGCCTTGCCCTTTTGATTTTTGTAGGGTTAACCATTCTATTTAAATTTGTATCTTAGTTTTGTGGATTTTAGAGTTGTGATGTGGAGTAACCTCTATTAATGTGGAGTAACCTCTACAGTTAATTAGTTATGCAACTTAAACATGCTAAAACATCAGAATAGTATTGAAAAATACTAGAAGATTCCAATACATTCATCTTGTAATAGTAAAGAGAAATTCTTTGATTCCTAAAGTTCATTTGAAATAGTTGTCTCATGTCTCCGTTTGTTTTACCATATCAATTTATCATTAGCTAGTTAAAAACCGAAAAATCGAACAAAACCGACAAGAACCAAACCGATGGTTTTTTATTTTATTTGGTTTGGTTTGGTTTTATAAATTTAAAAACCGATTAAATTGGTTTGGTTTTGGTTTTAATCAAAACCGAACCACGAACACCCCTAAATAAATATAGCTACTGACCTTCCCCGTGAGCATCTCAAACAACAAAATTCCTACACTCCACCAATCTGCAGCCTTATCATGGCCCTTCCCTTGAACAATCTCGGGTGACATGTACTCTACTGTTCCACACATGGAGTTCGATCTTGTATCCTCCTTGAATTGCTTGGCAAGTCCAAAATCAGTCAACATGGCCTGCAACAAGGGAAGGAAAAAAATCAGATGGGTGAAGATTCCCATGCGCGCACTAAACAAAAACAGAGGGAAGGAGAGGTGAATATACATGGCCATCCACATCCACTAGAATGTTTTCCGGTTTGAGATCCCTGTGCATTATTCCATTTGCATGAAGGTGAGACACTGCTGATACAATTTCAGCTGCATAAATTCGTCCCAGATCCTCTCTGAGGAGAAAAGCAGGAACTAGTTAATTCATAGTTTCAGCTTTCACAAAGCAACAAATAGCAAGAAGGGAGACTTCTACCTGAAAAGGCCTTGTTTATAGAGCTGAAAGAAGAGATGACCACCATTAATGAAGTCGAGCACAAGGTACAGCCTATACTTTGTCTGCAAGTTAAAACCATAAAAAAATGTCTGATTATCAAAAAGAGCTCCAAAGTTGAAAGATTGGATTGTAATCAACAGTGCTAAAGATTGCAAAACAGTACAATCCATGAGTGGTTGCGCAATGATTGAAGACCTATTGAATGAGAGTCTAGAAAATCACCTGGAATGAGTACCTAAGCTGGACAACAAATGGGTGATCTATCTTTGTCAAGATATCTCTTTCTGCTTTCATATATTCAGCATGGTTCTTCTCCATAATCTTATCCTTCCTCATCACCTTCATTGCATAAATATCTGATGTACCCTTCTTTTTAACCTGAAATACTTTCCCAAATGCACCCTGGCCAACGACTTTCATGACTTCAAAATCTTCAAGGCAGACGGTTCCACCTTTTGCTGAGTCATTGACGGATAGCTCCTGGTCTTCCTTAATTGTCTGCTCGATAATGTTCTCTACCAGTTCCAGCGAATCTTCTGCTTCATGAATGGTGAGCCTCCCAAGTTTCAGTACTTGATTTTTATATGAAGAAGGACCAACCAAAGAATGTGACCTACTGTGTACAATTTCTGGATCATCATACACAAGCTCACTCATATCTGCTGGAAACACCACACTCTCGGACATTCCATTACTTGTTTCATTTGAGGCCAGACAAGGAGGAGGACCAAACACATCAGAGAAATCAAGTTCAACCTGCTCTGAAGGAACCACACCGGGGGCACTCAGTGGTAAAAATTGCTGGTGGAAGGATTTTTGCAAGTTTGTTTTTGTCGGAGCAAAGAGCTGAGAGGAAACCATGTTTCAGCAGCTCTTTGATGGATGTAGATGGACAAATATTAATATTATGGTAGGCAAGGCTTTCCAAATGCTTCAAAGGAGTGCACGTTCAGCGTAGCAGTCTTAAAGAACTTAGAAAGCAAGCACAACAAAATCCAGCAGAAGAAGCCGTTCTTGTTTCCCGATTTACAGGAAACTGCAGATACCACAGTAGTTCTAGTATTCATGAAGATTCTGAATTCAAATCTGTCATGCACGTCAAAACAGAGAAAACGGGGAGCAAGTTAGGAAGATGTAGTAAAGTTGAATGTAAGTCATGTAAATACTTTATAAAATAGAAATTACTGGAAGAGAAACCCTCAAAGGATTGCATACACTATAGTATTCAACACAGTATACACAAACAAGTACGTTGCACAAACAAAATTTAGCATAAAGAAGAATTTAACAGTTCAAATTGATTGCATCATTCAAGAAAATGAAGAAAAACAACTTGAAGATTTATCCATACGCATACACACACATACACACACAGAGTAATATAATGCAGATGAAACATCTAACTTTTATATCTACACCCAAAATCAGGATTTAAAAGAAGAATTCACCTACCACTTATCATTAGTAGTTTCCCTAGTCCTAAAAGGGAAGTTACAATTGACAATAAAGAAACTCAACATCACTGTTTCTGCATTTTAGGAAAATCTACTCAATAGCATATCGAGTCAACACAACAAATTGTTATTAAATTACTTCCCTTTCGTTAAAGAATTTCTCTAGTCCTACTCCAAATTTAGGTTAATCTTTCTTCAGCTTTCCCTTTTCTCGTCCACGAGGAGGAACAAAATAAGGACATCTCCTTACATGATCTCCCTCAGATCCAATAAGTTCACTTAATTGAACACCAGTTCCAACTATTTGAAGACTACATTGTACTAAAACTATAAAACAATTTTATATAGTATTTATCTATGTTGTTCGGACTCTCCAAAAATACTGCCGCACCCGTAAATCCTTCGATTTTTGGAGAATCCAACACACACTGGTCGACATTTTTAAAGAATCCGAGAAGCATATATTATTATTATTATTATTAAGGTACCCAAGCTCTAAAATTCCAGCCTACAAATCATCGTAATTATAACAAAATCAAACAATGAAACAACTAGAACTTGCTGAAAAGTTAGAGATCTGAGCCAAAAACATAAAAATAACAAGAATTGCGACAAAAACTGTAAATACGAACACATAAATTTAGGAAGAATTGATTTTCTTTTTCAAATCTAGATCTGTTTTGACAGGAAAAAAAGAATGAACAATAATAAATTGAATATTTTTCAGACTTTTTCCTCCAATTGATGAAATGAGATGCAAAGTAGAGCGCGTCTTACCTGGAAAATGGCGGAGAATAGTTTTATTTTTTCAGGAGAGCCGTCTAAAAAGCAGAGTATTTCGCGTTTGGCTATAAATAGGCACTGGTGGCGTGGGTAGGTGGGTGGGTCAAAGGCGGATTGTGGATCTGGTACGCCAATCAAACAGTTCAATTTTTATTTGTTATTTGTTGATGATAATTCACACGTGGCATGATTCGACTGGTTTGGGTGGACCCCAATATCAAATATGCATATTGCACTTTGGTAGATTACAGCATATTCTTTTCAGGACTCCAAAATTCCATTCTTCAATTTCCATTATTTATTTTTTTGTCATTTATAAAAGAAGAAAGAAATAAAAAAACAATACTCCGGAGCTCTCGGAGCAGAGATCAAATCAATGTTCAATGTAAGTTTGTATATAAATTTTTACAATATTTGAAATAAAATTTATATATTTAAAAATTATAAAAAAAATTATAAAATTATAATAGTTGATAATTTTTAAAATATATATGTATATTTGCGGAATCAAAATTTTCACTTAAGGAGTTCAAAATATAAAAAAAATACAGAGAAATTAAAGGGGATTCAACACTACTAAAATATACATAAAAGATAACGTTAACCATATATAAACATATAGTTTTCCGCCAAAGGGATTCAGATGAACCCCCTCGGCTATACCTAGCTCCGCCTTAAGAAAAAATCTCTGTCTTTCTAAATAATACTAGTAAGGGACAAATAAAAAAAAATCGAATAAATAAAATAATAGTACTAGCAAGAAATTTTCATCTCGATGGAATTTTCCTTATTTTCTCCCTCTTTCCACTATAATGCCATTAGTGTTGTCCTTTGCCCAAGTTGTTAGTAACATGCGCATAATAAATATGTCTAAGCATAGTTGACCTTTTATTTGTCATAAATAACTCAGTGTGTATGTGAGTTTGAGCATGCAAGCTAAGATAGCTATCTTATTATACTTTACTTTTTGTCTCAAATTAATGTT
Organism: Capsicum rhomboideum; assembly: GCA_031232105.1. NCBI lineage: Eukaryota > Viridiplantae > Streptophyta > Magnoliopsida > Solanales > Solanaceae > Capsicum > Capsicum rhomboideum. The sequence continues at coordinate 103,475,763 of CP124710.1, forward strand.
CAACACATTATTTCAAGATGTGTGGCGAAAATGGTGTCGAATAATATAGTGGCAACTTTTGATCTCCTAACCTAAGATTGGATGGCCAGCCAAACATATATATCTTGAGGATATGTCAAAAGTTTCAAGGATAAGTGACTTAGGTGTTAGGGGTAGGAGTACCTGTTTGATTGACATGCTAGGTGTTAGGGGTAGGCGTATCTGTTTGATTGACATGCATGTCTCAACTGCAAGTACCTATAATTCGCACAATTTATGAACAAACGCTAGCTTGTGTTTCTTATTGTTCTCTAATAGAGAAGCTTGATCAGCTGGGTTTTGATCTTCAACCTAGAGCCCGCAAAGTTGCTAGCTACATATTTTCTGGTATGAATTGCCATGTCTTGAGAAGGAAAAAAGAAGAAGTATAAAATTAAAAACAGATAAAAGAGAATATATTGCAACTTATAAGCTAATGACCACCAATGCAAGAATGTGTTGTAGGAGATGGGGATGGGGTTGGTCCTTCCTTAATTAGAGATTTCTGTTTTGAGTAGCCCTAGGTATGAAAAAATTCTTGATACGAAGCGCTTCCTCCAAATAAACCTTACACGGCGGCAAATATAAACTAATCGAGCACCAATGTGAGTATCTAACACCGAATGATAAATTGAAAAAGAAAACTTAGTATTAAGTTAATGAATTAAGAATCTAGGAAATTAATGAAATACCTTAATGAAGATAGAGATGCAATGAGAAATTAAACCATACATACAGATTGGGAAGTTATTAAAAGATGTATTAATTGGTCAAATTTAAACAGAGAAACAAAGAAAGAACTAAGCAGGCATGGCAACATAAACGTCTGTGTCTCGCGTGGCCAAGTGAAAAAAAGTTGATTAAAAAATTAGTGATAACATTGGCCCATGCAGGTCTCGAACCTGCGACCTTCGCGTTATTAGCACGACGCTCTAACCAACTGAGCTAATGGGCCTTGTTGCTTTCTTTTATGTTATACTTAATATAATGTAGCCTTCTCTTTAAATTTTCAACAATACTAGATAGGATTCTTGTAATATTTTGTTAGTTCATCTTCCATTGCGATGTTGTTATTGATAATCAAGATTAAGGGATAATATCGAAGCTTAGTCAAATTAAAATTCAAGTTTATCTCGTGTTTAAGAGGTTAATTTTGCGTACTATCACTAAAATTCCTTGACTTCAATGGTAAAGTAATAGTATAACTATTTTTATTCATATTAGAATAATCGAATTATATGTGAATTGTTCAGAAAATACAAATAAAATAACATCAATTTTCTTGGATTATATATGACATGTCACTTTTTTTTTTTTGGTTTCCTATCCGGTATCCGCATTGGAGTCCGACTAATTTGAATTCGCCTCGGGTAGGGCCCATTCGGGGAAAGCGCTCCCTACCAAGGATTTTTCCATACCCAGGGCTCGAACCCGAGACCTCTGGTTAAGGGAGGAACAGCCCCATCCACTGCACCATCAATGTAAAAACTTTGGCTACCCATCTTTTAAAAAAGAAAATTAATTTTTATTTTTATTTTTTAAAAAAAGAATGATTATAGTAGAAGTTGATCGATTCTTAATGAATTCATTAATTAAAAAAATGTCTGCGCTTTGCGCGGTGCATTAATTTTGTCAAAATAATGGATAAAATTTATGTTTAAATGCATAAATATAAACTATAAATATTTATGAAATTGTAAGATTTCATTATTAAAATTAGAGGCTAGATGGATTATATCATTTATTATTATATCTTCTTCAAAAAATGAAAATATATAGACGGAGATTTTCAATAAAAGATTTTCACTTTTAGATACAATGTGTATGTTCTAATAGTATTAGATTTTTTTAAATTTTTTTTGGAGTTTTCATCCGTTGTTTGGTATCAGGGGCAGAGCTAGCATACAATGAAGAGGTTGAACCCCTTTCGGCGGAAAATTATACTATTTATACATGGTTAAAATTATTTTTTATGTATACACAGTAAATGTTGAACTCCCTAGGCTAGTTCGTATGTGCACTTTTGAACCCTCTCAATGAAAATCCTGGCTCCACTATTGTTCGGTGCCCACATTGGAGCTCAACTGATTTGGATTTTCACGCTTAGTAGGACCCATTTGGAAGGGGGGTACCACTCCCTATCAAGGATTTTTCTATATCTTGGACTCAAAATTAAGACCTTTCACTAAGGGAGGAACAATTTCATCCACCGCACATGTCTTTAGGTGGTAATAGTATTAGATTTCTAATATTAGATAGTAGTATATAATTTTTATCGTCCAAACATTTCATTACAGACAGGTGTTACTTTTGAGAAGTTTGCTTCACCAAATGCATAAACGCAACTATAAAAAAATAGCTATATTTCATTATTTGTGTTGATTTAATACTAATTAAAAGACATAGGAAACAATTAAAAACAATTAACATGAAGCACATGCAATGGGATTGCTCCTGTTTATATTGGACAGTTGGAAGGATCTTTATTTCGATTCTTTTAGTTATAAAATTAAAATTCTGAAACGACATTAATTCTCTTTCCTTAATTTAAATCTTTAAACGGAGCGTATTAAATCTTATTTGTAATGATGTCTTCCCTTTTTCTTATGTATTATCATATGATCAGAATAAATCGACGTCTTTCTCCGTGATTATTTACTATGGATTGTGAAATAATGTCTTTTCCTTTCCTCCTGCATTTATTGTGGAGCTGCAATTAAAAATTATTTTCTTAAAATTATATAGTAATAGAGTATTGTATTAAAATGAGAGAAAAATTCAAAAATCTTAAAACTTAGATAAATAGTAACCCTGAATGTATTGCGTCACATCATCTCTTCAAACCCTCTAGGCTCTAAATATATAAATATTGATTGAGTCTCTTTGTTTTCTTTTATTTAAAAATATCATTTACAAAGTAGATTTACATAAATCTTGCGAAAACGATTGAATCTTAAAGCACTATAATCAATATGCACATTTCCGATCGTGATAAGACAACCTATATATGCTCCTAATTTGATACTATGCACTATGTTGATCCTACAATAAATAAATGAAGTTCAACAAAATGAACAGGCAAATACTAAGAAATATATAACTTGCATGCAAAATATAATTTCTTCATGTATATTCGATGGTGGATATAGGCTTTCGGTTACAAGTTTGATCACCGAATCGTGTAATTTTGATCCAAATCCTGTAATTAGCTTAAGAAATTTATTAAATATATATAAATTATTGACCTAGAACTCAATAACTTAATAAAATTAAAATCCTAAATTCATAAACTTCAAATCTTAACTCCACTGCCATGTATCAGAAGATCTGACGTACATAATTGCAAATGTGGGTTGCCCCATAAGATATGTTAAGGATAAAACAATGCGTTCAATTGATGAGGTCATTCAATTGCAAATTCAAATGTAAAAAAAGAAATTAAAAAAATTATATATACACATAAAAGTGTTTATGCCTTCCATTTTCATGAGCTTTTTTCTCTTCCATAGAAGACAAAACCTTTGATTCCATGCATACAACTACAACACAATCCTTCCAGTATGTTACTCTCCATATTCGAAAAAGCTACAATGAAAATCTTTAAGTCTGTACCTCTTGGGCTAATCTTCAAGCAAGGTGAAATAGGTAGAATAATAGGTAATACTTTTTTCTTTTGGTAGGCTAGCCATCAATTTTTCCCTTTGTGATATATTCACATTGACACACTCTTTGACATAATTTATATACAAATAATATCCCATTCTATTCATTAATATTAGAAAATGAAAAGACATGAGTTATCAAAAAAAACTTACAATTTTAAAAAACTGATGTTTAATTCCTTGATTTTTTCTAATAAATAAGAGAGAGTAAAGAGAAAAAAAAAAAAAGGGAAAGGAGTGATTTAAGGAAATAATATAAATAACATTAATGATGAGATTAAGGGGAAGGAAAAAACGGACAGCTATAAAAGAAGAAATGAGAATGTTTTAGGAAAAGAGATTAATTGCATTGAAGATGGAAGGAATTAAATATGGCAATCATTAATATTTTGAAAAATTTTAAGTGAATTTTTAGTCTTTTAAAATTGGAAAAAAGGCTAAAAAAAACCACAAAAAAAATAAATAGGATTCAAGGCCTTAGAGAGCGCCACGTCAGCGGGACTATGTTTCTGCTTTATTATTATACTAGTATACGTACCCGCGCGATGCGCGGACTATTATAGAGAAAAAAAGAGGAGAAAGATAATCGCAACAATCTTGACACTAACCTAAGAATCATCTTGATTATTGCTAACATAGTAAGAAATTATACTAACACAATAACATGAAAGAGTTGAACCGCCAAAAATTGAATTCATCTTAAATTAACCTTGGTGATGTCCATAATTCAACTTTCTAATTTGCCCAATGCCACTATCATCAGGAGGTTTCCCAATATACACACTTTGAAATAAATTGTGTTTTCAATATTTGAAAATTCAAATGACATAGTTTCGAGTGCTTACATTAGTTTATGTGTCATTGAAGAGGTATTTATGTAAGGGTTAAGAAGTAAAAACTTCAGGCTATCTCAAATTTTGTTTAATTCACATTCAAATTCAAATATCATAACAATTTGTTGTAGTATTATTCTGCTACCATCTGTTATTTTTATTACTATCTATTATCTCTTATACTTTCATTATGTCTTTTTTAGACTATTTTTGTCTTGAACAGGAGGTATACAGAAAGCAACCTCTACCTCACCTGTAAGATAGAGGTAAGGTCTGTGTATACTCCACTCTCCCCAAATTCTATTTTGTATGACTACAATAGATATATATGTATATATGTTGTAGTGTTTTCTTTAAAAATATCATCTATTTGAAAATATATGATTATAAATATCCTTATCTGTTGAGTCTATATATTTTGAGTTTGAAAAAAGACATTTCGAATCAGTGAGATCAATTCTCAGTTTTCTATACTAAAAACTAATAAAAGAAAAGTAAACTCTATACTAAAAACTAACGAAAGAAAAGTAAACATAAAATTAGTTAATATATGTTACTCTTACTTTTTACCTTTACCCATAAGTTTTTTCTTCTTATTATTTTTCTTTATCTTCTTTTATTCTTTCCTTTATTGGTTACAAATAACATAGAGAGCAAGAGAATATAACAGAAAATACACTATCAAAGCTTCTTCTTCTATAGAGCAGTAACCAAAATATAGAACATTTGAATTTTGTACAGCTTCTTCCAATAAAATACATCTACACACCAGCACAACAGCTAAAGTGCCAAACCAGGAAGTTGGCTAAACCAGTCGCAAACCTTCCAACAATAAGAGCACACGCAATAAAATAACATGTATAAATGTTTAGTTACACACATAACCTTAACAACACACAAAAAGGCTCTCTTCTCACTAACGAATCAGTAGTGAACTGTGAATTCTTATTAACATAACCGATAAAAATAACCAAAACGCAAAACTCGCACTTTTAAACACCACTGTATCTTTGTCCCTGAAACCTCTTTGACAAAGTCAAATTTAGCAGCCATATTTTTAATGAAGCGAAGGATTGAAGTGATTGTTTTTCTATAAATGATGCAGTAGCTTCAATGTTCATATTACATAGGAATCATGCCAATATATAGTAATTTTTACAGGCATCTGTAGTTAGAAGCAATATTGGTCAGATTATGTACTTTCCATGTATATGTTGTGTAATTGCTAATAAAATATTGATCAAATATTCATTTACCATTCTTATATGATTGCTAATCATGATTAGCTGTAATAATAATTTGATAGCACTTACCATAGCCATATAATGTAATGATCAGCATCAATACGATTCACTTTCCATAGCCATTTACTTTTCATCCAATAGGAGTAAGGAAATTTACCATTCACTTACAATAGCTATCTATGAAATCTCTGATTTTTTGGAATACAGATTGTGGGAATAATAATTGTCAAAAATTGCGGAAATCTGAAACAGAATTGTAGAAAATTGATTGGACTAAAAATTATGGAATTGGGAGTAATTGTTTGATTGGAATATAAATTTGGAATACAAATTACGGAATTAGGAGTACTCTTATTTTTTTTCTTTTGAAGCTCCATTGATTTCTAGCCTAAAATCTTAATAGTGTATCTAATAAGAACCAGCTCTGACGTCAGGCTATTCTCCGATTTTCTAGCCGGTTCTTCTCATATCAGAAGAACTGCTTGAATATTGGGATCAAAAAATATTTTCAGGAGAAAAAAAGGAAGAATGAGCAAACAGATGAGTTCCTACGGCAAGTCATGTACCTTGGTTGTTGGGGATAAAATTAACTTTTACGTCTTATAATCATGCTAATTAGTTTTAACTTTTATAAAGTGCTGAGTTATTTAATAGGAGTCAATCTTAGTTGTTTTTTGTTGTAAAAGGAATTAATATGAAATAATTAAATAATTAATAAAATATGAAATAAAATTATAAACTTATTTAATTATTTAATAATTGTCAATCAATTATTCACTTCTATATAAAAATAATATGAAAAATTAACAAAGAAATAAATTAGAATTTACAAAAAAATAAATATATGATAGTTATATTTACTTAGATATCTAAAACTTCCTATTTAAAATTGTCATAGCAACATGTGTATTATACCCACGCCACTAATTATGTGTAAGTAAGTCAATGTTAATTGATTTTGGGTAGAATAAAATAGCATAATGTGAAATAATTAAATAATCAACAAAATATGAAATAATATGAAAAAATTAACAACTAATCTTAATATGAAATAATTGAACAATCATAATAGTTTTCATCCAACAGGATTCAATCTTAATGGTGTTCATCCAATAGAAGTCAATCTTAATTATTTTTTACCACAATATGAAATAATATTATTTGTTTTTTACCATAATATGAAATAATATTAAATAATTAAATAATCAACAAAATAGTTTTTTATTGTAAAATAATAGTTTTTTGTTGTAAAAATGTCAAATAGGTAGTTCTCAAGATGACACTTGTCATAATTTTAGGCTAACTACTCCCTTTTATTATATAGATAGATAGATATGAAATAATATTATTTGTTTTTTACCATAATATGAAATAATATTAAATAATTAAATAATCAACAAAATAGTTTTTTGTTGTAAAATAATAGTTTTTTGTTGTAAAAATGTCAAATAGGTAGTTCTCAAGATGACACTTGTCATAATTTTAGGCTAACTACTCCCCTTTATTATATATATAGATATGAAATAAAATTAAATAATAAAATAATCAACAAAATAGTTTTTTGTCGTAAAATAATAAATTTTTGTTGTAAAAATGTCAAATAGATAATTCTCAAGATGACATTTGTCATAATTTTAGACTAACTACTCTCCTTTATTATATATATAGATATGAAATAATATTAAATAATTAAATAATCAATAAAATAGTTTTTTGTTGTAAAATAATAGTTTTTTATTGTAAAAATGTCAAATAGGTAGTTCTCAAGATGACACTTGTCATATTTTTAGGCTAACTATTCCCTTTTATTATATATATAGAGAGAGATATGAAATAATATTATTTGTTTTTTTTTACCATAATATGAAATAATATTAAATAATTAAATAATTAAATAATCAACAAAATAGTTTTTTGTTGTAAAATAATAGTTTTTTGTTGTAAAAATGTCAAATAGGTAGTTCTCAAGATGGCACTTGTCATAATTTTAGGGTAACTAATCCCCTTTATTATATATATAGATATTAAATAATTAAATAATCAACAAAATAGTTTTTTGTTGTAAAATAATAAATTTTTGTCGTAAAAATGTCAAATAGGTAATTCTCAAGACGACATTTGTCATAATTTTAGACTAACTACTCTCCTTTATTATATATATAGATATGAAATAATATTAAATAATTAAATAATCAACAAAATAGTTTTTTGTTGTAAAATAATAATTTTTTGTTGTAAAAATGTCAAATAGGTAGTTCTCAAGATGACACTTGTCATAATTTTAGTCTAACTACTCTCCTTTATTATATATATATATATATGAAATAATATTAAATAATTAAATAATCAACAAAATAGTTTTTTGTTGTAAAATAATAGTTTTTTGTTGTAAAAATGTCAAATAGGTAGTTCTCAAGATGACACTTGTCATAATTTTAGGCCAACTACTCCTCTTTATTATATATATAGATAGATATGAAATAATATTATTTGTTTTTTTACCATAATATTAAATAATTAAATAATCAACAAAATAATTTTTTGTTGTAAAATAATAGTTTTTTGTTGTAAAAATGTCAAATAGGTAGTTCTCAAGATGACACTTGTCATAATTTTAGGCTAACTACTCCCTTTATTATATATATAGATATGAAATAATATTAAATAATTAAATAATCAATAAAATAGTTTTTTATTATAAAATAATAGTTTTTTGTTGTAAAAATGTCAAATAGGTAGTTCTCAAGATGACACTTGTCATAATTTTAGGTTAACTACTCTCCTTTATTATATATATAGATATGAAATAATATTAAATAATTAAATAATCAAAATAATAAATTTTTGTTGTAAAAATGTCAAATAGGTAATTCTCAAAATGACACTTGTCATAATTTTAGGCTAACTACTCTCCTTTATTATATATATAGATATTGATTGATTCCAAACACAACAAATTTCCTTGTTAAGCTATTGAATTGAAGTCTGTTAAGATGATGATCCTTAGAGAGTTCTCGCACCATGCTTTTTTTTTCTTTTTAAAATTATTGAATCCTTTTGAAAAAGGATTTAAAGATGGTGGCTTTATGGCAAAAGGAATCCCAAAAGTATAATAGAGCATGGGGTGACTCCCAATTGTGATACTTTAGCATTTTTCGAATTCAATTTCGTAGACCAACCTATCTCGCCCATGACTATGATTGTAATGGAGATGCAATATTAATTTGGGACGTTTATCAATTGATTTGGTCCGATATTATGTACTATTGGTTTTGTTTATTAATTTTTTATTTTTAAATACAGTAAATCAATAAGATATTCGTTATTGATTTTTGGTTAATTGATTTTTGGTTTAACCACTAAAAAAAATCTCCTCTAATTTCTTATGTTTTTTTAATTGTTCTTGTTCATATATACATTGCATTCATTGTAATAATTTCTCAGAAAGAAAAACAAAGTCAGTTCATAGTTCACACTAATGAGTATATAACCTCCACCAAACTAATGACTTCAAAACGAAAACAACAGCATGAATACTACAACTATAAAATGCAAAAGAAAATAAAATTTGTATTCAAATCTAAAGTCAATATTATATAACTACGAATGAAAGTTTTAATATAATTTTATTGACTTATCAGTTTAATCATTAACTAAAATATAAAATCAGAAAACGAACTAATAACTCAGTAAAAAAAGTTACAAAGCCCTTAACCCAATAAATAAATAAAATTCTTTTTTTATTCAATTTATCGATTAAACCTATTTATACACCTAATATTAATGCATGGACAATGTTCCTGTTTGGTTCCAATGATTGCAATGAAGGGATAATACCTCACGGGTGAAGCCAAAAGTTTAAATTTATGATTTTCTGGTTCTAATTTGTCTTATTTTATTGGAATTTAATTTAATAATTTATACATATTCAATAAACTTAAGACAAAAGTAGATTTTGGACCAAACTAATAAGTTCGATCGTTTGGCCAGTATCACACTCCGCACCTAATTACCCCAATACTAATACGGGCTTCAGTATATAGAAATGAAAGTATTTGAAATTGAGAAAAGAAAAGGCATAAAATACCCTCTAAATAACTTTCAAGTGAATTAAATATCACCCTAAAATTATAATACCGCTCTCATAATATGGATGCATTATACACACGCCATGTCATAGCCATATAAGCATCACGTCATAGCCATGTCATTATTTTTTTATTCTTTTTATTTTTTTTAATTATTCACCATTTTTTTTTCTCTTCTTAAATGTCTTTTTTTTTTTACTTATATACACTATTAATCCCTTAATTCACGTGGGACCATTTTCTTTAACAAATAGCTTCATCATCACTTACCCCAAATTAAAACTAATTTCTTTCAATAATGGCAGCCCTAAATTGAAGCTAATTTTTTTCAATAATGGCAACTAAAAATTGTCAGGCTTCATACCTTTAATCAACAATATTTATCTCTACACCAAAAGTAAAAACTTGATGTTTACCATCTTTAAAAAAATATAAATTTTCTTGAATTTTGAGTGACCCATTTTTTTATTTTCTATTATTTGTGGTGCAAAAAGATGTGAGCCTCTTATCATAGTCTTCATTTTTCATTTGAATTGTCATGAAAAAAATATCTTCTAAGAAAATTCATTGATGAGCTTGAGACTGCAAAAGCTTTAATTGAAAATTTGGAGCTATGAAATATTTGCTTTCACAGTTGATACTGTGGTGATAATGACGAGATACCAATGCTGCATGTTGTGGAGTTGATTTCTGCAATGGTGATGTTGGTGTTGGGTCTTGTAAAATCGATAAGGAAAGATGATAAGGAATATGGTAGTGGATTACCTATGGGCTAGTGGAATGAAAGTGGTGAAATAGGGTGGGGAGGAAGAGGAATGAAAGAGGTCCCCTGGAAGAAGAAAGGTATTGTGTGGAGTGAGCTGCAATGAAGAAAAAATAGATTGGAGAAGACAACCAAAATTTTATTTTTTTTAAAAAGAGAAAAGTGGGACCACATAGTTTATTTTATTTTAAAATAAAAATTCAAATTGGTCAAAAAAAGAGAAGCTAATCAAGAAAAGAATATTAAAAGTATCAGTTATACATTGGCGAATAAAATAATGCCACGTGTACGATTTTGTCAATTCAATTTTTTTTCTCCTCTTCCCACACACTTTTTAGAAAGTGAGTACACTCTCTCTGCTTAGGGAAATACTTAATAGCTAATTCACTTGAAAGTTGTTTAGGGGGTATTTAAATGCCCGTGGAGTTAAAGGTCTAAAGTAAGTTTGCTGGACAAGTTTAGGGGTGTTTTTATGTTTTAAGCTTAATACTTTCTATTAAAAAAAATACAAGAACCTAAAAGTAAGCTTTCCATATTAATAAAGGCATAAGAATTAGGATTGTTCAAAATTAAACTATTACTGATAATTCAATCGCAAAATTAGTATATTAGATTAAAGGTTGGTAAATGAATTAAAATTTTATAGTTAGTAGTTAATCGGAGCGGGAATGGGTTACTTAATTTCTTTATCGAAAGAAAGATAGAATAAAAAAGTAAACATAACCAAACGCAACCGACAAAGTCTATTATTTTGGTATACTACTTTAATAGCTCTATCTTTCTTTATAAAAGAAAAGGTTAGAATCTACTTTTATAAAAATTGTTTGTTTATATTCCCCCAATAATTTTTGGATATGGGAGCCTTCTTAGCTTTTAACTATTCCTTTTCTTTTGTCTTTTGCTGACGTAGAAGATTCTTCCAATTGTTCTTTGAATTTGTGCAGATACTTTTCAATGTCAATTTCTTCATTACTTTGAATACCTTGAGATTCTCATGCTAAGCAATCTTCTTCATTATTGTTGGTTTCAGAGCCATGTATCATTGATAGTGATAGGTGTTATATGTTCAACACATTTCTTTTAATAAATATCATTAAGAAACATGTTACTGTTAAAAACATTAGAAAAGAAGAATATGATATGCCATAACATTTAGATCTTCTTAATAAATGGACAATTATAAAAGTCTAACCCAAGGTTATATACCAAATGGGTACTTTTAAAAAATTAAATTTTAAAACAAGTTGTTAAAACAACTGAAGAAACAATCATTGTTGATAATAATCATGCTACGTTTAAATTATTATCTGAAAGTGATTTAACCCCTTATAGGAAAACCCATAAATCTATGCACATTGGGTTAATACAAGTTGTTTTAGGCCACTTACTTCAAGAGGCTTATCTGAGAGTTTTATAGCAGCTCTAAGAGATGGAAGAAATCAAAACTGAAAAAGATCACTTATAGGAACTATACAAACAGGCTTATCTGAGAGTTTTATAGCAGCTCTAAGAGATGGAAGAAATCAAAACTGAAAAAGATCTCTTATAGGAACTGTACAAACAAGTTTAGCTCATAGTCCTGTTTATTTCAATGCTTATCCTTATTTGTAGATATTTTTGAATGATGAGAGTTTTCTAAATGCTTTAATATTAAGTATTAAACTACATCGTTATAATTACATGTCAGGTACTGAAGTTATATACATTTGTTATATGCATTTAAAGTATATACAAAAATAGATTTTATGCCAAGTTAATAAGTTCGATCGTCCAGCCGATATCACAGTACTCCGCACCTAATTACCCCCAATACTAATACGAGCTTCAGTATATAAAAATGAAAGTATTTGAAATTAAGAAGCTTAATACTTTCTACAAAAAAAAAATATAAGAACCTAAAAGTAAGCTTTCCATATCAGTAGAGGCATAAGAATTAGAATTGTTCAAACTGATAATTCAATTGCAACATTAATATATTAGATTAAAGGTTGGTAAATGAATTAAAATTTTATAGTTAGTAGTTAATCAGTGCAGGAATGAATTACTTAATTTCTTTATCGGAAAGATCATTAACCTGTTAAAAATTATCATAATTATATTTTTATCCTAGATATATAAAGTATCTATTATAAACCTAAAGCTTAAGCCCCATTTAATACTCTATTCACTTCTTAACTTAACAAATAACAAGTCATTTCTCGTCACCTTAACCCTAAAGCGCCGCTTTTCATAAAATTGATCTAAGCAGAACAACAATTTTCTCTTAGTCTCTTCTTCCAAAACAACGAGTTCTTCTCCTTTCTCTAAAGTTCGTCATGTTAAGTAAATCACTCAATTTTTGGTTTATCTTCGACTTCATAAATAGAAAGGTTGGCTTACTGTTTTGATAAATCACTATTTTTTTGAGATAGTTTTGCAGTTATTTTCTTAATTTCTATTGCATTATGTGTTAATGGTCTAATTTTCATATTGTTTGTTCTTATTTTGGTAATTTCTTGAATTGCTTGGGGCGATTTAGTGAGGGATTTGTTAAAGTTTTAAGCCTTTTATGTTAGAAATTAATTTAGCAAGCGTTTAGCCATTGAGTCCCAAATATTTTTCAGAAATTAAATCATAACTTTAATTTAATTATTTATTTCTTGATTTTTTTAACATAGTGATTCAAAGTCTGAAACTCACAGCATAACAATTATGCAAAAGAATTAGAAATTGTGATTTTAAATTTATCGGTGGAAGTTGGACTAAATGTTGTGATAATTTTTGTTGTCTCTTAAATTTAGCCGATGGCATTGGCTCGATAATTGCTAACTCAATACCTAATCAAATCGTATCTTATTGATTGGCTAGCGGATTGGGTCATTCGCACAAATTACATTTTTTGAAGTGGTCTTTAATTTTTACCCCTCAAAATCGCTAGTCTTTTGATTTTTTATCCTTTAGAGCTTTAAGTTAAAAAAAAAGCCAAAAATGATTCTGATAACGACAAAAAATCGCAAGGCATAAGTTCAGTGCTACAAATTATGCCCCAGGTATAATTTCAATAATACAAGTTATGCCACAGAGCATAATTTTAGTGGCATAAGTTATGCCCCAAGATAAAAGAAATTAAGTCAAGACATAAATTATGGCCTAAGACATAAGTGTAGTGGCATAAGTTATGCATGAAGGCCAAAAAAAAAAAAAAAAAGCCTAAAGCATAAATTTAGTGACCCAAGTTATGCCCCAAGATAATATACCACAACAAAATTTAGTGACAAGAGTTATGCCCCAAGGCATAAGTTCAATGCCAAAAATTATACTACAGGGCATGAGTTCAGTGGCAGAAGTCATCCCTTAAGAAAAAAGTTTTCTAAAAGTCTTGCCTAGCAATTAGAAGTTATGCCCTGCGAAATTAGTTTTGTCCACCGAAATTAGGCATAGCTAAGGATACTTTGCCCCATAAATTTCCATTAAATGAGTAGTGGAGAAAAAAATAAATTAAAGACCACGAATTTGAGGGGTAAAATTAAAGACCACCTTGAAATAGGAATAGTCCATGCAAAAACTTGTAGTGAATTGGTGCACTTATAAGCCGATAATCGATAAATTGAGCAGTTACACATAATATTTGTCCGATCAATCCAATAAGCAATCCTAATAAGAATGTTCCACATTACTGGTATGGAGGAATTTTATCCAAAATAACATTTTAAAAAAAAAAGAAAAAAAAGAAGAGTTCTTCATGTTTATTCGGTAATATTATATTCCAAGCAAATATAAAAATACAAAAATAGATTTTAAGAAAATCATTATATATGTCAGCCCTCAGTCTAGGAGCTAGGTTTACCTGGTGAGATAAAAAGTTTCATTTTGATCTCCCATTAGTATAGGTTTCAATTTAAGAAAAATAACTTCCCTAATAAAAGTAGGGAACACATTTTTCTAAATTCTCTTTCAACCTCACCACCTAAATGACCCCGACCCCTAGAACCTCAACATACCACCTCATAACGTGACCTACCTCGCTTGATTGACTCGAGATTCTACCCAGCATAGCCTGCTTCAAGACTCACCCAGGACTTGGGACTTGTCCAAAGACTCGACCCTAACCTAGGATCTTGGCTCGACTTGTGACTTGACTTTATTCTAGAATCGTGACCCAAACCCCAACTTCGAATAGACTCAAGACCAAACCCCTGATCCTAACCTGATGCTCAATCCTTACCATAAACTCGATCAAGTATGAATTTATGTTGGGATCGAGTCCGGATTCAGGTTAGAGTTGGTTTTGGAGGTCGGGGTTGGGTCAAGTTGAGTTTCAGGGTCAGCTTGGGTTGGGGTTGGGTCTCAAGGTTAGGATCGGAGTCGGGGTTGGTTCTCAAAGTCAAGGTCAGGTTGGATATCAAAGTTGGGGTTAACTCTCAAATCTCGAGGTTATAAATCGTGTCTTGGGCTTAGGGTTAGTGGTCGAGGTTGGATCTCAAGTCTTAGGGTCGGGTCAAGTCTCGAGGTTGGGGTCGAGGTCAGGTCTTAAGATTGGGGTCAGGTCTCGAGTAGGGGTCGCTTTGGGGTTGGTATCAGGTCTTGGGGGGTTGAATTCTCAAGCTCAATTTTGGGATTGAGTGTCAGGGTTGAGGTTTGATCTCGGGCAGGGGCGGAGCTACCCTTACTCGAGGGGCGTCAAGCGACACCCCTTCGTTGGAAAATTACGTTGTATATATAGTTCAAATTTTGATTTTATAGGTATATATATTAGTATTGACACCTCTTGACACAAGGTGAAGTGTTAGCGTAGTGGTTAAGGGGTATCAGATTCGCGCTTTGGGCCAGGACGTCGGGTGTTCGATCCCAGCTTGCGCACAAATTTTAGAAGTTTTTATTTCAGTTTTTTTTTAAACTACAAACTTAAACTAACAGTAATTATTTTAATAATTTTAAAATAAAGAAACGTACTCTACTTTAAAACTTAAACTACCATTTATTGTGTTGACTTTATTTATTTATTATTTTATTTAAAAATAATACTTAATAAAACTAGGGATTAACAAATCCCAATTCGGCAATTTCAATACAGAACACTGAACACGCAAAGACAAAACATCTCAGGCACTCGGCCTTTTCATGCCTCCCTGTCAGTCACCGCTCACCGTTGTTCGTTGCTCATCACCGCCTATGTTCGTCACTCGTCGTTCCACTAGCCAACCACTCGTCGCCATAGGTCCAGTCGTCGCCGGTTTGCAATGGTAAGTTTTTTTTCCGTTTTTATCCTCTAATCTCTATTTATATCTTTTTGTTGTTTAGATTTCTAAATTCTCTTTTTTGTTGCGAAATCAGTAATCAAAACATTAGTTAACAAGTTTTAATTAGATATGTTTCTTACTAATTTTTTTGCTTTCTATAATTCAATCTCAAAAATCACTGAAGAAGTATTTTTTCAAAGTACCAAAATCAAATTCGGTCTCTCATAATCAACCTATTCGGGAAGAAAATGTCAACCAATTGAAAGTACCATTACATTCTTCTCAAAGACAAGAAATTGATTTAGATTCTTTAGAGTTTGATCCGGCGAAAAGACAACCAATCTTGGAATATCATCCAAATGACCATGATGTAATTAGGATAACATACCTTCGGGAAGGTCCTTGTCAACCTGATAATCATATCTTTCCTCAAACCAATTTTTATGGAGATATGCATCGTTTTAATTCTGAATGGTTTAAAGAGTATCTTGATTGGTTGGAGTATAGTGTAAGTAACGATGCAGCATATTGCTTGTACTGTTATTTATTTAAATATGATACTCCCTCCGTCCCAATTTATGTGATGTAGTTTGACTTGGCACGAAGTTTAAGAAAAAAAGAAAGACTTTTGAAACTTGTGGTCTAAAATAAGTAATAGATGTTTGTGTAGTTGTAAATCATTTCATTAAGGGTAAAATGGATATTTTAAAGTTAAATTGTTACTAAATATAGAAATGTGTCATTCTTTTTGGGACTGACTAAAAAGGAAAGTGTGTCATATAAATTGGGACAGAGGGAGTAACATTCATCAAGGTGGAGGTGAAGTATTCTCGACTATAGGGTTTAAGAGTTGGAATAAGAAGAGCAGTTTTAAACAACATATTGATGGATCGAATAGCACTCATAATCAAGCAAAAAAGAAAAGTGAAGATTTGATGCGACAAAAACAGTCTATTGTATCTGCATTGGAGAGACAGTTTGATCAAGTTAAGCATGAGTATTTCCTTCGCTTTTCTGCTTCAATTGATGTAGTAAGACTTTTTTTTTGAATCAAGGATTTACTTTTCGGGGTCATGATGAATCTAAACCATCACTCAATAGAGGTAATTTTCTTGAAATTCTCTCATGGTATGTGAAACACTATGATAAAATTCATGATTATGTGTTGGAACGTGCTCCTTAGAATGACCAAATGACTTCTCCAATGATTCAAAAAGATATTGTGACCTCATGTAAGATAGAAACCATCAAAGCTATTATTGAGGAATTAAATGGTGATTATTTTGCTTTATTAGTTGATGAATCATTTGATGTGTCATGTAAGGAGCAAATGGCTATTGTTTTACGATATGTTGATCGACTGAGATTTGTAATGGGGTGATTTATTGATATTGTTCATGTTCGATATACTAGTGCTTTATCTTTGAAGAGCGCAATTGTCAATTTACTTGTTCAACATTCATTGAGTCTATCTTATGTGTGTGGGCAATGTTACGATGGGGCAAGTAATATGCAAGGTGAGATGAATGGCCTAAAAATGTTGATTAGGCAAGAAAGCATCTCATCTCATTCTATTCATTGTTTTGCTCATCAACTTCAACTAACTCTGGTTGCGATTTCTAAAAAATGTATTCAAGTGGGGGAGCTTGTATTATTGGTTTCAAATGTTTTGAATGTGTTGGGAGCTTCTTTTAAGCTTATGGATGAATTTCGAGATTCTAAAAAATAAAGAATTGAAGAGGCATTAGATATGGGTGAGCTTACAAGCGGTACAGGCTTGCATCAAGAACTTGGTCTTATAAGAGCGGGTGATACTTGTTGGGGATCTCAATACAAATCTTTTAGCAATTTTATTCTTATGTTTGGCTCTATTGTTGATGTTCTTGATACACTTGTTGTTGATGCATATTCTACAGATGAAAGAGATAAGGCAACAAGATTTCTTGAAGCTTGTCAAACATTTAAGATTGCTTTTATGTTGCATTTAATGAGGGATATCTTAGGAATCACAGATGAGCTTAATAAATCCTTACAAAAGAAAGAGTAGGACATTGCAAATGCTATGCTACTAGTTGAAGTAGCAAAGAGAAGGTTACAAACGCTAGAGCCGTCAATATGGGCTGGCCCCGCCCAGCCTATAATTTGATAGGGTTGGACTTCAATTTTTGCAGCCCATTTAAGAACAGAGCTTTTTAGCCCGGCACGAATAAGCGCGTGGCCCGTAGGGCTTCAACAATGTGGGTTGGGCCGGCCCGTGAGTCAAATAAAAATAATTTAAAAATAAAATAGAGTATTAAAAATTAAAATTAATAAAAGAGTCCAAAGTCCAAACTCAAAGTCTGTTTAAATCATTATAAATATTTAAATTTAATTATATTTATAAAATATGTAAATAACCACAATACAAAATTAAGTAGTACTACTGTACTAGGTTTAAACAATTAAACATTAAACATCCGTCTTCTTCTCCTTTATAGGCGTCCAAAGTCACGCAATTCTTGTTCTCCAATACCAATTCAAAGATTTTTCCTAGTACAGGTAGTTACTTTCTCTTGTTTCTCTTTATTTTAATGTTTTATTATTTTATTTTATTTCTAATTTATTGTTCTTTTTGTATACATTTGATCTCCCCTCTTTGTGTTTGAATTTTGATATATTCTATGTCTTTAATACAAAGACGAATTCAAAATTTAAATTTTATGAATTTTTATAATAATCTCAAATTAATATTACAATAAAAATTGTGCTTATAGTCAAACATATTTTTTTACTTAGTAATTTTTTTTGATATATCATATATATACACTATCTAGGTAAAAGTTATCGAGTATCGGTATAAATTTGTATATTATATGCTAGATTCGTCATGTCTAAAAAATGTGTGAGTTTTTATTTTATGGATTTTCTATTATCACATCTCGTTGGTTGCTAAAAGAATTAACTGACACACTTTTCATGTCAACTTATTGTGAGTAAGTCCATATTGTTTGTTCCCTGCATGCATGCAATACACCAAATCACTTTCCTTTCTTCTTTAAATTTAATTAAAAATTTAATCACCCATTGCCATACATTAAATACATAACTATTATTGATCTATCATCAAACAAATATATCTGAAATGGGATTATAAATAAAACATATATATATATATATATATATATATATATATATACACAAAATATGAATTATTGGTATTATTAACTAATTTTAAAATTATTTTATTTCACCATTTATATTAAAATGATGAGATTAAAATACCATATGAACAGTGAGATAAAATAATTCTACGGAATATCCCAATTTTATTCGATTTACCGAACGGTCTCTAAAATGTTAGACTTCTTAAATTATTTATATATAAATTAAAGTATGTCATTAGTGGTTCAGTTGGTCTATTATTTTTTTGATAATCTTCTTAATGTTTATTTTACTACAGAAAGCTAGGGAGATTAATGGATGACGCAAGTAATATACGTGAAGATGCTGCGGAGGTAACTGAATCGATAGAACAAAAACAGAAAAAAACTAAATCAACAACATCAGATGTATGGAAATGCTTCACAAATACTGACAAGGCTGAAGATGAAATTGAAAGGGCAAAATGTAATGGGTGTAAGATTGCAACTTTTAAAGTTGGTAGAACTCCCAAAGATAAAAATTATGAGACTTCACATTTACGTCGTCACAAAGAGGTATGTCCAATGCTTAAATATCATGATCTGGGTCATATGTTTATCGATCAAGAAGGAAAGTTACAGTCTAGAAAAGTTGATCAACGAACACAGCGTGAAAAGCTTGCTAAAGCTATCATAAAGCATAATTTATTGTATTCTTTTGTTGAATATGGAGGAATTAGGAATTGGGTGAGTTATATAAATGTAGATATTGTAATGCCTTCTAGGAACACAGAAGTTGCATATGTAAGGAAAGTGTATATTAGAGAGAAGGAGAAACTGAAACAAGACTTGGCTAAAATTTCTAATAGAATATGTTTGACTTCTGATTGTTGGACATCATCTATTACGGAGGGATATATTGTTTTAACGGCTCAATTTGTTGATTAAAATTGGAAGTTAAATTGTAAAATTCTAAATTTTTGTCGTATGTACCCTCCTCACACTGGAGTTGCAATGGCTGCTATGATATATGATTGCTTGAAAGAATGGAACTTAGTTAAGAAGGTATTTTCTATTACTTTGGATAATGCCACCTCAAAATGATAGCTTTCAAACTATTCTGAAAGGTCATCTTAATTTACAAAATAGTTTGATATGTGGTAGTGAGTTCTTCCATGTGCGTTGTTGTGCTCATATTTTGAATTTGATTGTTCAAGAGGGTTTAAAGGCAGCTGGTGATTCCTTGTTTGCAATTAGGGAAAGTGTTAAGCATGTTAGAGGATCAGATGGAAGAAAATAAAAATTTGAGCAGTGTGTTAAGTAAGTTGGAATTGATATTAATATTGGTTTACGTTTAGATGTATTAACTAGATGAAACTCGACACATTTGATGCTTGAAAGTGCTCTCCCTTACGAAAAGGTTTTTGCCTGTTTACATTTGCATGATAGCACTTATGTTCATCATCCTACAACTGATCAATGGAGAAGGGTCGAAAAAATATGTGAAGTCTTTGAGCCATTTAATGAGATAACAAATTTGATTTCTGGTTCAAGTTATCCAACTTCCAACTTGTATTTTATGCAAATCTGGAGAATTGAATGTATGCTCAAAGAGAAATTGAATAATGAAGATAAAGTTATTAAGGACATGGCTTCGAAGATGCATGAAAAGTTTGAAAAATATTGGAAGGAATATAGTGTAGTACTTGCATTTGGAGCCATCCTTGATCCTCACATGAAGATGCAATTTTTAAACTTTTGTTACTCTAAATTGGATCCTATTTCGACACAAGAGAAAAAAGAACTTGTAAATAATAGATTGTATAAGCTTTATGAACATTATGCAAGCAAGCAAAATGTTGCTAGTGCTTCTTCTAGTATTCTGACTACACCAAATGAAGATAGGAGTAAATTCAAAGGTTTCAAAGTATTTAGTGTAAGTAATTTTCATCTTGTTAAGAATTGAATACTTTTTTAACTATATCAAATATTTTTTATATTATTATTATTTTCTTGTATTTATTAACTATTGTTATATTCATAGGAATTTAAAGCATTTGAGAATGAACCTACTTCTATCGATGGAAAGTCGGAATTGGATCTTTACTTAGAGGAACCAAGGCTTGATCTTGAAAAGTTTGAAGATATGGATGTTATCATGTAATGGAAGGACCACTCTAAAAAATATCCTGATCTTTCAATGATGGCTCGTGATTTACTTAGTATTCCTATTACTACTGTAGCATCAGAATCATCATTCAGCACGTGTTCTCGCCAAATATAGAAGTTGCATCCATCATGAAAATGTTCAAACACTTGTTACTACTCGAAACTGGTTGCACGTTTTCTCTCAAACTGGTAATATTTTTTTGTGTACATGTAATATATTATTAGTTCTTAAACTTTATTATTTCTTAATGTTTAATTAATTAATATTGCATATAAACTATAGATGAAAATGAAGATTTTGAGACAACTTTCTCAAAAGCTGATTCAGAGATGCTTGATGAAGATAAAGTGGTGGTGTTGGAAATATAATAAGCACCATGAAAACTTTTCTTGAGGAGTTCATTTTCATTTTTAATGGATGAAATATTGACAGTTTTTGTGTTTTATTATGATATATCGAAACAAAATTAGGCTAATATTTTTATTTATTAGTTATATTGTTACTCATTAACTATTTAGATTGCTTATTAATATTTTTCTTTGGTTCGAAGGGTATCAAGGCAAAAGTTATTTAGTTTCGCTATTAGAATTAATTTTTTGATATATTGAAAACTTGATTAGCAAGTAGTAACACTATTAATATTTTTTAAAAAGTGGGCTGGCCCGTGAGGCCCGCAACCCACAGAATGATGGTGTGGGCTCGGTGTTTTCTGGCCCATCATCTTAATGGGCCAGCCCGGCCTGGCTGGTCAAACTCCAAAGCCCGTGTGGGCTAGTTCGGATGGGCTGGGCCGACCCGTATTGACAGCTCTAGCAAACGCTAAGGGATGATGGATGGGATACACTTATTGGTAAGGTATTTATATTTTGTAACAAGTATAATATTTTGATACCTAATTTTAATGAGTCATATGTTAACTCTGGAAGATCACGACATAAGCCTGCTGATTATACCGTCTTACATCATTATCGTGTTGAAATATTTTGTAAGATTATTGATTGACAACTTCAAGAACTCAATGATCGTTTCAATGAGGTGACTACTGATTTGCTTCATGGAGTTGCTTGTTTGAATATAATTGACTCATTTTCTAGTTTTGACATCAAGAAGCTAATGAGAATGACTAGATTATATCCTGATAACTTTGATGAGTTTAGTATGGGTGCTCTTGAGAATCAACTTGCTACTTATATTATTGAGATGTTCCTGATATTGATGAAAGGTTCTCCAATCTGCATGGGCTTTGTGATCTCTCTAGAAAATTAGTTGAGACAAAGAAGCACTTAAACTTTCCTCTTATATTTCGCTTAGTGAAATTTACTTTGCTTCTACCAGTTGCCACTGCATCTGTTGAAAGAGCTTTTTTGGCAATGAAGTTTATTAAGAATGCCTTGCGGAATCGGATGAATGATGAACTTTTGAGCGGTTGCTTGGTGCCTTATGTAGAAAAAGATGTATTTATTAATATTTCGAATGATGCTATTGTAAAAACATTTCAAGAGATGAAACCTCGTCGAGTACGGTTGTGATAATATGATTACGTTCTTTTTCATTAGTAAAGTTTTTTTTTGTGTGCTTACTTTTTTATAGTTTGACACCCCGCAATGAAAATTCTGGTTCCGCCACTGAACTCGGGTCTTTGGTTGAGATCTTGGGTTGGGTCTCAAGTCTCGAGTCTTAGATTGACGTTCAGGTCGAGATCAGGGTCGTGTTCGGATTGGATCGTAGGTCGGTGTTAGGCTGATGGTTAGGTCCTTTATTGGATTGGGACATGAGTTCAGGGTCATAGTATTTGCCTAGCCCTTGGAACAATATTTTCTCCTTACTAATTTGTCGAAATTTATTCGGTGTGACTGGAAATGTTTTCCACAAAAAATAAGTGATGTTCTTACTTATTTTCTAGTGTTCAATTAGTAGAAAATAAATGTATGCTAATTTATGGTAATGAATCTACAATAAATTTCTCAATTATAAAAATTCGAACTTGAGACATCTAATTAAGTGGGTGGATCCATCGCATCACATGTCTTGACAATAAAATACGTTATAATAGCAATACACATAATTTAGTTAGTTGATTTTAAAAGAGAGTGTTAGGGTAATCTATATTCAAATTGGGTACTAAAGATTACTAATAACATCTATATTAATTGAAACAAGTAATATAAATTTTTTAAATTAGATATTTATAATAGGTACTTCTGTTTTGTTATATCAAATATAAAAAAAAGAAGACTTTTTAAATGAATTTTTTTCCCGAAAAATAAGTTCCATTGAACCAAACACACAATAAATAATTTAGATGCGACTATAACTTCAAATTCTTAAAAAGATTTCTACAACATTCAAAAATAAAAGATAAAAAAAACGAAAGAAAGAAAGGAAAGGCTTGGAAGTTAGAAAGATGATTGAGAGATAAAAAGAAATTAAAGAAAAGTTTGTACCGGTGGGACAAGCAATAGCAAAGGGGAGGCAGAGACCGACTTGTTAAGAAAAAAAAAAAGAAAACCCAAATAATACATCCAATATTTGTGCTCCACCACTCTCTCTCTCTCCCTCCTCTCCGTCTCTATCAACATTTTCCTAAAACAACAAAATTTTCAATCTGATCGATCAGGTATTATTGCGAGATCTTTTTTTTTTTTTTTTTTTTTTGGGTTAATTAGATCTGTAAAATGAGTTTAGCCCGATGCGCTAAAGCTTTCGCCATGCATGGTTGGGTTGAGGGAAGGGTGGGACCACACATGTTTGCAAGAGGGCTTGAATACAACCCGTACCCTCGTGGTCACATGTCAATAGTTTAATTAGTTACTCTTAAGGCTTCCCTTCCTCAATTAGATCTGTCATCTTCACTATTGAATTGCATTGTTGGGTAATTTATGCATTACCTAGGACATTGGGTTCCTATTTGAGATCTAAGTTTAATCACTGTTTATTCGAATTTGGGTTCTTATGTTTATGCTTTATTTTTTTTTGGACTTATTTGGCATGTGGGTTTTGAAATAGTTGGTGAATGCATCAACTTTCATCCGAATTTGCTTTCTGAATTTTGATCACCTGAAGTTAAATTACAGGAAAAAAAATCATCTTTTTTCTGGCGGGATTCTTTGAAATCTGCAATATCGCAAGCATTTCTGAGGATTAAGCAATAAATTCCCTCAATTATTGGCAAAAAAGACTGAGGAATAGCGCGTTGTTTGGTGATTGTATTATGTTTATATATTGTTTGAGCATTTCAATGGCTAATTCAAGGTAAATAATGATTGAGGAATAAAATGCAAGTTCAAGATTTTCAGTTAGCAGGGGTTACAGTCAATTTTGTGGATGATTTAGGGATTTGAGAAAATCTTGGGGGGTTTTAGTTTGATACTTTCCAATGCGATTTCGTTGGAGGAGTATTTATGACTTCCGGCAAGCCATTGCTGTCACCATCTGACCCTTCTTCTGCACCAAGTCCTCACCATAATAGTAACTCATCATTGGGGATCTGCTCGTTGGGATGTCTTCCCCAGAATGCGTCAACTTCTGCTGATTTAGATGAGTCACCACGGACCAATTTACGTGACTTGAAAGAGGAAGTGGGAAAAGGTAATCAACCACTAGAAGATACATCAAGTGTAAAGAATTCTAGGCTACAATCTTCTTCACTTGTAAGTGGAAATGGGACAGCTGAACTACAATCGTTTTCATCAAAAAAACCTTCACGGGAGAGGAAACGCCTTGTGTCATGGGGTGGTACAGCAGACCATCCACTCGAGCAAGCAACCTTTGAAATATCCAGTGATTCTTCTAGGGTGGCTTCATCTGGAGCAGCGTCCACCCGGACGTCATCCCAAAGACATCTTGATGAGTCGAGGTCTTCTTCCCGTGGCCAGGATAAGCTAAACAAATCCCAGAGGCTTCTTCAAAAAAGTATGCAGCTGGAGAATGACTTGTTACACGCAAGTAATGCTAGGTTGATTCATGTTAATGATCCAAAAAAGACCAACGATCAGTTTGAGTTCACTGGAAATGAGATCCGAACTAGCAAATATACAATAATAACTTTCTTGCCGAAAAATCTCTTCATTCAGTTCCACCGGGTTGCTTATTTATATTTTTTAGCAATCGCTGCTCTGAATCAGCTTCCACCTCTTGCAGTTTTTGGGAGAACCGTATCTCTCTTTCCTCTTCTATTTGTGCTTTCTGTGACAGCTATAAAAGATGGTTATGAGGATTGGCGAAGACACAGGTCAGATAGGAACGAGAATAACCGGGAGGCTTTAGTACTTCAATTGGGCAAGTTTCAGTTAAAAAGATGGAAAAATATTAGGGTTGGTGAGGTCGTGAAAATCCTTTCTGATGAGACAATTCCCTGTGATATGGTGTTGTTAGGAACAAGTGATCCTAGTGGGATTGCTTATATCCAGACAATGAATCTAGATGGTGAATCAAACTTGAAGACAAGGTATGCCAGGCAAGAAACAACTTCATTAATGAGTGAAGTGGAGACACTTTCAGGAGTTATCAGATGTGAGCAGCCTAACAGGAATATATACGAGTTCACAGCCAACATGGAGTTGAACAGGCATAAGTTTCCACTCAGCCAATCAAACATTATCTTACGTGGTTGCCAGCTGAAGAACACAGAATGGGCAGTAGGAGTGGCAGTTTATGCTGGTCAAGAGACCAAGGCAATGCTAAACAGTGCGGCATCTCCTTCTAAAAGAAGCAGGTTGGAGACCTACATGAATCGGGAAACGCTCTGGTTGTCAGTTTTTCTTTTCGTCATGTGCTTGGTAGTAGCATCCGGGATGTGTGTATGGCTGAAGCAACACGAGAAGCAGCTTGATACCCTGCCTTATTACCGGAAAATTTACTCTGAAAAAGGAACGCATCCTGGTAAACGGTATAGATATTATGGGATTCCTATGGAAACATTTTTCTCTTTTTTGAGTTCCATCATAGTGTTCCAGATAATGATACCCATATCTCTTTACATCACCATGGAGTTGGTTCGCTTGGGACAGTCGTATTTCATGATTGGAGACAGGCACATGTATGATGATAACAGTAATTCAAGGTTTCAGTGCAGATCCTTGAATATCAATGAGGATTTGGGTCAGATACGTTATATTTTTTCAGATAAAACAGGAACACTTACTGAAAATAAGATGGAATTTAAAAGAGCAAGTGTGTGGGGAAAAAATTATGGGAGAGCCCTTTCTGCTGCAGGTGCATCATTAGACACAGATTTTGCAGGTATGATTTTCATACACAATGTACTTTTCAAACATAATTTAAATCTTTTAGCCTGTACTAGTATATCATTGCATTATCAGACTATGGACAGTCAATGATGTAGAATACTAGAAGTGTTTTACCTATTATGCATTGTGAAAAGTAATTGAAGAAACAAATGCAACAAAAGAAGTAACGAGGAAGGAATAAGAGGTTATGTAAGACTTAATTATAAAAAATAGAGGGGTTTCAATAACTAGAGGAAAGAAATAGGATTCAGAATGCAGGCTCTTTTCTGGTGTTGTTGGTGTTAGTTAATCTTTGATTTCACGGAATCAGAAATGCCTAATGGCTAATGATTCATTCCTTGATGGCACTGTCTTTTCTCAATTAAGGGTTTCTATGGAGTATGGACATATCTTTTTTCAAGTTCGGCTGCTTATTATTTCTTGGCTGTGACCTCGCATTATGGAGTGTACAAACTAATGCTCTTTACTAAATAACAGATTTGTAACTTTAGCCTCAAAAGCCCCAATCTGCTAACAGTAGTATCTGTTTCTGTTTCAGTCAGTTTGAGCCTTGCTTGCTGCAGCTTCCTTCCTCTCCTTGTATTTGAGTTCATTAGAAATTAGGGAATGAGCTCATTTTCAAATGCATTTGTACAATATATACAATTCTTGTATGCTTTTATCTTGTGTATGTATCATAGAAGTAATGGACCCAAAGACTCAAATTAGTTGACTTGTGTGCCTAGAGATGATATTGTGCAGTGATTAATTTTTTTAAAATAAAATAGCCAACGATCTTGACAATAAGTTCTCATTTTGCACCGAAAAAATAAAAATAAAAATAAAAATGAATAACTGATAAAAAATAGAGAGAAAAATACTATCTATCTTTCTTACTTCTAGCACCCAAAGGTGTGGCTTAGTGGTCAATAAAGTGGAAGGGGAACCATGAGGTTTTAGGTTCAAGTTAAACACTACGTGATATCTTCTCATCTACCTAAGTCTTGGTGGGTAGAGTTACCCGGTAACCGTGCTGGTGGGAGGTAGCAGGTCGCGGTGGATTATAGAGAAGTCGAGGTGCGCACAGGCTGACCCACACCACAGTAATAAAATAAATGAATGTTCCTTACATTCATAACACTATTGTGAAGCAATCTCCTATTTCTTTATTCTGATAATCCAAAGGAGATGTAATGGTGTTGTTCTACAAGCTACTTGTATCTCGCTCCCAATCTTTTGTGAATTCTGGACCTATACAGTAACATCGTCTATTGGTCTTGTCAGCATCTGATGAAATAAGTGAGTAGCAATAATGAAGTAAGGTTGAGTTTCACATGATGTGGTTCATTTGACATTGAGTAATGACGAAGGTTAAGTGAGTAGCAGCAATATTGGTTCTGAAATCTGAACCCTTGATAAACTAATAAACACTCCTTTGGGAGCTGAAATGGCTATTATGAACAAAACACGTGCAGACGTGCTCCTAAAAGTACGAAGAGGTAAAGAATATAAAGGTATGTGGAAATAAGACAAACTGTGAGACTTGATTCTGGACAACAGATGAATGCATATGATTGAGCAAACAAAAGAATGTGAAGAGTAAACCTGTTGAAAATGTTGAGATTGTATGGCACAAATTTAAAATAGGGAGGTCTAATAATAATCCCTTGAGATTCCATGAGCGGCTGAAATTTAGAAGATAACTACTTTTATGTGTCGAGTGGACAATATTGGGTACGATGAAGGACATGTTATACAACTAAGCTTTTAGAAAGAACGAAGAGATGCAAGGCATGAATTTTGCCTATTTAGCTCTCATATGGGTTATAGGGAAGGAGAGAAATAATAGATAACTACTTTTATGTGTCGAGTGGACAATATTGGGTACGATGAAGGACATGCTATACAACTAAGCTTTTAGAAAGAACCTAAGCTTTTAGAAAGAACGAAGAGATGCAAGGCATGGATGTTGCCTAGTTAGCTTAGCGCTCATATGGGTTATAGGGAAGGAGAGAAATAACAGAGCTTTTGAAGAGATGGAAAATGACTTTGTACATTTGAGGAGTAACTCTTGTTTTTGGTTTATTTTGGTGCACCCATGGGACCCTGTTTCTGTATATGATTGGATGTCTTATGAGAGAATGATGTTTTGTTTGTAAGGTTCTCTACTTTTTGGTATATGTGTGAATTTGTCCCTAATCGATAAAACTATTACATTATCAGAAAATAAAATACTTTTGTTCATTGACTATTGCAAATGAAAATCCCAAATTGAATTTATATTTTAGCATAAAATGTTTGGAGGATTCAAAACAATCTTTCATTAAGAAAATCCAAATTTGACAAGACTTACTTTTTTGAATAGTCATCAATGCGGATAAGAAAGTACGGAAACGATATGGAACTTACTTGATGTCCCAAAACATTTGAAGGACTAAAGAGGAGATTTTGCCCAATTATCTGGACGACAGAGAAAATAAAGCAAGTGCGCGTCACGTTCTAAGGTAACAAGTGAGACAAATTACATACCTTTTTGGTATTACATTTAGATAAACTAGGATGAGCTGATGTTTTTGGAACAATAGAGCGCCGGAATATTCTATTGGCGGGAAAAAGTTGCTGGAAAATTTCACTGGAAAACCGTAAACCAACTGAAAAATCTGCCGGAAAATTTTGAGTTGGGTAGACCGAAAAACAAGAAACTGAAGAATCCTCGGGTGTTAAATTGGTGTTACATTTTTTAAGGAGCTTGGATCAGGATATGAATACATTTCTGCTACATTGTAGGTTTATTGCCCATCATTGGCATCTTTTTCTTTTTGGTATTTAATATCTCATCGCTGCTTCCAAAAATTGTGGATGATGTAGTAATAAGATTGAGATTATTGAGGATAGATAAAGAGAGAAGGCAGGTCAGACTGCTATGCCATCGTGCATCGTTTGACTAATTTGGAATGCGAGAAATCAGGGATGTTATGGGGTATTTAAAGAGATGTATCAAAAATATCAGTTCTATTTCATGTATTCTTTAGCTATGAAGAGAATGCTCACGTGTATTAATCATTGGGATAGTCTGGAAGACCATTTTGGTTTAGCTAATATCATGCTTTGAACATATATTTGTTAATGCCATCTTGGATGATATTAATGAAATTAATTTTAGTTGTTAAAAAAAAATTTAAAATGGCTGTCCTTTTTCTTGTATTACCAACCTCGAATTTTTCTATGTAACCCCTCTCAATTGTCTTCTCCTTGAGTCTACCAAAGACCTGTATCATGAACACGGAAAGTAGTGAGAGAACAGAATGCAATGACAATGAGATTTATGGTATATGTTTTTTTTAATAAGGTAAGTGTATTTCATTCATAAACAAGGCCAAGTTGGCCATATACAATGGAGAAACCAAAAGGTAAAGAATCTACAAAATCTGATTCTCTACAAAGTCCACCCATTCTTCTATACAACTAGGAATTTTATGGGTGCACCAAAAGAAAATAAATGACCGGAGGCTATTCCTCACATGAGAAAAACTTGACTCTACCCCCTCAAAAGCTTTCCTATTTCTCTCTTTCTAAATAACCCACATCAACGCAAGAGGGACCAATTTCCATACCCTACGTTTTCTCCTCCCATTCTCGCTTCTCCAACAAAACATTAAATCTTTCACAGTTTTTGGCAATACCTAAGAAACTTCGAACCACCGAAGTATATCCCACCATAATCTCATGGTAAAGGCACAATGGATGAGAAAATGATCCACTTCTTCCGCTGTCTCCTTACACATGTAACACCAGCTGACACAAACAACCTTACGCTTTCTAAGATTTTCCGCCATCAAAATCACCTCTCTAGAAGCTAGCCAAGAGAAAAAGCATACCTTCCTCGGCACCATTGCTATCCAAATTGCATCACATGGAAACACAACCTCCTCCTTAGTTAGGAGTTTCTCATAGAAAGATTTAACAGCTCCATTGTTATCCAAACCCCACCACAAAGCATCAAGTTCATCCACCGAATTGACTTGCCTATGTAGGATAGCCATCAACCTTTGGAGCTCAGTCATCTCCCAATCATGAAAATGCCTTCTAAATCTCAAGTCCCAAAAAGTCTCTCCACTATGTATCTCCCTAATTTGTTGGACCGATAGGTCTCCTTGGCATGACATTCTATACAAAACCTGAAAATCATCTTTCAACAAGCTATCCCCACACCACCTTTGTCACCAAAAATTAACTCTCCTCCCATTTCCAACCTTGAATGAGATATTTCTATTGAAATCATCCCATTCCTTCATTATAATCCTCTGCAACCCACACCCAAAAGGCATAGTGAAATCTCTAGTTCTCATCCCCCTTCCGTTACCCCATATTTATCACTTATCACCCCTCTCCAAAAGGTTTGTACCTCCATCCCGAAACGCCAAAGTCATTTTCCCAACAAAGCTTTGTAAGAACCGCCAAATCTTTAATTCCCAGATCTTCCCATTTTTAGGAGATGTGACAGTCTTCCATCGCACCAAGTGAAATTTCTTTGCTCTATCTGCCCCATCCCAAAGAAAGTTCCTCTGCAGCCTTTCCAATTTTTCTGTGACCGAAGTTGGAGCCTGAAACAAAGACATGAAGTAAGTGGGAGTACTTGATAAAGTGCTCTTAATAAGCACCTCTTTCCTCCTTTGGACAAGTATCTTTTTTGCCACCCTGTTGTTTGGATCGATTAGTATAAAACACTAAGAAACACTTATATGTTTACTGTGCCCTATAATGCTTAGTAAAATTGTTATGGAGATTTGGGACCTTGGAAAAATGCTTTTTGGAAAGAGGTGATAGTGGAGAAATATGGGGTGTTGCATTATGGAGGAATATTTTGAAGGGATGAAACGAATGTACGTTTTTTGAGAGCACAAGTGGTGTGGATATAAGACTTTAAAAATGTTATATCCAAGTATCTTCAGAATTTCTTGCCAAAAGAAGTTGACAATCCATAGCATTTGGAGGACACATGCCAGATTAGTTTTTTGGGATTTGAGCTTTATGAGGAATTTCTAAGATTGGGAGATGGGAGCTTTATGGGGTGTTGGATTATGGGGGAATATTTTGAAGGGATAGGATGAGTCAATCAAGTTCCAAAGCTGTAGCTATGTCACTTTGAGGTAAGCTGTGGAGAAGAATGGTATCTTTTCAGTCAAATTGTATTATGAAAAGTTATTGGATATGGACGAGGTTGGTATGGATTCCAGGGGTGCCATGAAAGGTGTGTTTCTTCATTTGGCTAGCAACAGGAGTGATTTTGCTGGTTGAGAACCTGAGGAAGTAGAAGGTACTTGTGTTAGTTGGAGTTTTATGTGTAAGGAGTCGAGCGAAGATGTAGACCATCTCCTTCTACATTATTGAGTTGCCTTGAGGTTATGATGGAAAATTCTTAGACGGTTTGGAATCTCTTAGGTGATGCCAGACACGGTAAAGGGTTTAATGCTTGGTGTGTTGGGAAAAGGAGGAGAAGACACAAGGTTGGAATGTTGCCCCATTTTCACGTGTGTTGTGTTTGGAAAAAGAACAATAGGAGAGCTTTTGAAGGTGTAGTGATGAATTTTGTTCAATTGAGGAGTAAGCTCTTATCCCTTATTTCTTTTGGTGCAACAATGAGGTTCCTTGTTGAGATTGGGTGTCTTTTTCATAGAACCATCTTTTTGTAGTTTTTCAACTTTTTTGGTATACCTCTTGTAGAAGGGCGTTTTTTGCCCACTTTTTGATGGAGTTTATTATTTTATAAAAAAAATGCTTATTTATTTAATTATTGCTACTATTATTTAATTATACTGTTATTTATCCTGAGCCGGGAGTCTATCGAAAACAACCTCTCTACTTTATCTGAGGTAGTGGTATGGACTGCGTACACTTTACTCTCCCCAGACCCCACTTTGTGGGAATACACTGGGTATGTTGTTGTTGATTGCTACTGTTCAATTCAATGATATGCCTTGTAGAACAGGTAATTGTGCATGCATACCTTTGCAGATTAAATGATATCTAAGCGCAAACTGCATTACATTATGTGATGTTTCCTTTTGAGATTTCTCTTTTCTCTAGCTAGCGCTGCAACTGGACAATTACTTTTGTAATCTTTTGCGCAGAACCAACAGCTGCCCCTTCAAGTAGAAATAAGTTGAGGCTTAACTCAAAAATTCCAACTGATACTGAACTTATGGAATTGTTACATATTGAGCTAGCCGGTGAAGAGAGGATTGCTGCACACGAGTTCTTTATGACGTTGGCAGCATGTAATACCGTGATTCCTATTCTTGCCCACAGTTCATCTTCATGTGATATACTGGATGAAGTGCATGACACTGTTGGCACCATTGATTATCAAGGTGAATCTCCTGATGAACAAGCACTAGTTGCTGCTGCTTCTGCATATGGATATACACTTTGTGAGCGGACATCTGGTCATATTGTTATTGATGTCAATGGTGAGAAACTAAGGTAGTTGCTCTCACTCAAACTCTCTAATTTGGTGGTAGTTGCACATTGACACTTTTTAGAACTTAACTAAATAATGTGGATTAGTCTAGTAAGTGTGATGCACTCTATTTATGACATTGGAATGTTTCCAAAGCATAATTTATTTTCTCTCCTTAAATTTCAATTTTCTTTTCGTGGTTGGTTTCTTTTATTTAGTTGTAAGTAAATCTTTTTCATTCAATAGTCTGTTCTCAGTCCTTCAGAATTGTGGACTGATTTATTGGCTGCTGCAGATTGGATGTCTTGGGACTGCATGAGTTTGACAGTGTACGCAAAAGAATGTCTGTGGTTATCAGATTCCCAAGCGGTGCTGTAAAAGTTTTGGTCAAAGGGGCTGATACTACAATGTTTAGCATTTTAAGGAAAGACCACAAAAGCCACCACGACATACAAAATGCCACTCTTAATCATTTGAATGAGTACTCATCTGAAGGTTTGCGAACCCTGGTTGTTGCTGCAAGGGATCTTACGGGAGAAGAGCTGGAGGAGTGGCAATTCATGTATGAGGATGCAAGTACATCTTTGACTGACAGATCAGCAAAATTGCGCCAAACCGCATCTCTCATAGAATGCAACTTAACTCTACTAGGGGCCAGCGCAATTGAGGACAGACTACAAGAGGGCGTACCAGAAGTTATTGAATCTCTACGCCAAGCTGGAATGAAGGTTTGGGTTCTTACTGGAGATAAGCAAGAAACGGCAATTTCAATTGGTATGTCTTGCAAACTCTTGACCTCAGACATGCAGCGTATCATCATTAATGGCACTTCAGAAAATGAATGCAAGAGGTTATTGTTCGATGCTAAGGTCAAATTCGGGGTAAACTCTGCAAGTTGTTGTAATCAAATCTCAACATGCCATAGTGATGCAGAAAATGGTTATCACGAAGTTCCTGCTAGTATGAAGTCAAGTAATGTGCCAGAGTCATGTGCAGGAGAGGAAGGAGTTTCTGGTGGACCTTTGGCACTCATAATTGATGGGAATAGTCTGGTATACATCTTAGAGAAAGATCTCGAAGCCGATGTATGAAACATATCTCCATCTAAGGCTTTTTAGTGATAACATGCACGTTGCGGATATATATTGCCCTTTTTTTTTTTTTTTTTTTTTTTTTTTTTAGCTAGAGTCCTAATGCGTGATTGGAATCTTTCCACAGCTATTCCACCTTGCAACCTCATGTAGGGTTGTTATTTGCTGTCGCGTTGCTCCGTTGCAGAAGGCTGGAATTGTTGACCTAATAAAGAGCCGCACAGATGATATGACACTAGCCATAGGTGATGGTGAGTTAGCTACACCCGATGCCTTGTCGGTACAACGGAAAATTTATGTTAGAATCTTGGTTGGTTGTTGGAAGAATGCAATTCTATGATTTGTGTATAAAGTTTTCAGGTCGTCTTTTAGAGTCAAATTTTATGGTTTTTCATGTGCATTGCGTTACTGTTTTTTGAGATGCATTTGATGGGATGATTTTCTGCATTTGTTAGCACCTAATTTTAAAACTTCCTCAGGGGCTAATGATGTTTCAATGATCCAAATGGCGGATGTTGGTGTTGGAATATGTGGTCAAGAAGGGCGCCAAGCAGTGATGGCATCAGATTTTGCTATGGGACAGTTTCGTTTTCTTAAAAGATTGCTCCTTGTGCACGGACATTGGAATTACCAGCGAGTTGGTTATTTGGTTCTTTACAACTTCTACAGAAATGCTGTTTTCGTTTTCATGCTTTTCTGGTATTCTTCTTTTTCCTTCTGACCTGCATTCTTTTGTATGATATCTGGCAACCATGCGTTTCCTTCTCATTGAAAAGAAAATGAAAAGAAAAGAGGAGAATATACATTAAATAACTTTTTTTTCAATAAGACAAATAATTTAATTATTGTGGGAGAACTCATGTATACAAGCATTCTACCTAAAACTAGAGAACCTGCATAATACATTAAGTTATTGCCCACCGAGTTTGAACCGTGCGCCATAGTCCTCAGAGATTTATCGGTTATTAAAAGAACATCTCTTAAACAAGTGGAACATGTACATCTGACTTGAGGAAGAGCTCATGGCTGACATTTTCTTTTCTTTTTATCCAAAACGCATCACTTGCCTAATCTAAGCTAGTTTTCATTTGTCTAATGCCCCATTTGTATATTCCCTTGTCAATAAACTTATAATCTCTGTATAGGCTTTGTCTCTTGAGCATTTAAAATGTCAAACGACTCAGATATACGTGGTACTATAAGTCTATATTGTCCCTAGGTAGACGATTGGTGGGCGCAGTTTCATTAATCAAGGATGTATAGATTCAGTCTGTTGGGTTTGAAGATGCTGCTGCTGTACATGTGTGTTAGCATCCAATATAATGTGTGAAACATAAATGCATTAAAAATCTGTACTTTTGGTGTTATAGCAGCACTTTAGATATGATGGACAAGTATGTGGACTTTTTTTACTTGCTAGGAGATGATATGTAGTATTGGATTATAGAGTTTGCTGCTAAGTCATGTACCTTTTGCTGTACCATCTTGGTACTCTTTAAATAAATCCTTATAAAATAAAATCCAATATAATGGGGACTTTTGAGCAGAGCTACTGAGCCAAAGGAGTGTTTGAGGATGTTTTACTTCGGGTCAAGTTCTGTCTGTCTGCTGATGTGATTTAGTGATTCATGGTTGAAAGTTGTCTCTTGTTTGGTAAGGATTTTGAGTTCTGCTGGATGAGAGTGGTTCTTAATCTTTGTGTTGGCTATAGATTGGTTCCTCATTCATGACTGAAGAATTATGGTGATGTGATGCTCTTTATTCTAGCAGTTGATTCTTTTCGGGGTTGAGGTTGTTCATTGTGTCTTTGTCGGATCTTTGCTAGTTTTAGTATCCTCTATAGAATTCATCTTCTACTTTGAAAAGGTTTGGGAACATTGACAAGCTAAAGGCAAGTTCTTCTATTAATAGTGGTTAGCTTTAATGGACGCTTTCATTTTTGAAAAAAATTCAACGGATGCGTGAACTGAAAATTGAAACACTGAAATCCAAAGAATACTAGTGCGGTGAAAATGTCTGTTGATATTGTCAATGCTATGGGCTACGTATCAAAACATACAGATATTAGTGATGGTACCAGTTGTGGAGCTCCAAAATATACATATTCTTGCATGGATTTGTGGATGTTAATGCCAACTTTACTGATAACATACTTGGGACTGCTCGGGAAAAAACTTTCAAGGTAAAAATCTGCGTCAGTCGGTAATTGGCTAGTTCAGGAAAAGGTCGAGCTAATGAAAGAGGTAATATCTGAGGGTGGAAATTATGACGACATACAGTGTGTAAAAGTAGGTCTGGGGAGGGTGGTGCGCAGCCTTACCCCAAGTAGAGAGACGGTTTTTGATAGACCCTTGACTCAAGTAAAACATAAAAAATGTTAAGTATGAAAAGGGGGATACAACAGTGAAGCAGTCATGCTAGAGGTAATGGAGGAAAGAACATTAGCAACAACATATAACACGATAAACGAAGCAAGGAAACAACAAGTATAATAAGATCGAAGAACAGGATAGTATGTGAGATAATAATAATAATAATACTGATAAGGGAACTGGACAATGCTGGATTACCTACTAATCTTCTACCCTAATTCTCATCCTCCTTATCCTCCTATTGGGGTCATGTCCTTGGTAAGCTGCAACTGTGCCATGTCCTGTCTAATTACCTCTCCCCAATACTTCTTCTGCCTACCTCTACCTCTCCTCATACACGCCATAGCCAACCTCCCGTACCTCGTCACTGGAGCATCTGTGCATCTCCTCGTCACATGCCCGAACCATCTCAACCTTGTCTCCCACCTCTTGTCCACCATGGGGGCCACTCTCACCTTCCGAATATCTTAAAACTTGCATTATTACTTTACCCGCATAGTACAATGTTTCCCTATTTTGCATGTACAGGACCTTCTTGTTTGATAGGAAATGTTGATGAGTTTCTTATGTGAAGCAAAGGAGGGGGAGGAAAGTATCATTGAGTAGATTGAAATAAGATTTTAGTCCTGTAAATTAGAGGAACTAGGGATAAGCAGAGGTGGAAAGCGGTCATGGAGTTGTCAGATTTTCATTCCATATCTTGATGCCTAAAACGGCTGGCCTGAATCACTGTACCATGCGACATTAATGCCAAGGAAACCAAGAAAAGAGACTCTTCTCTGACAGTATGGTCTCTTGACCTAAGAAGGTGAAGGAAAAATGTTAAGCTGACTTTGCATGTGATGCTGGTAGCATTGGCTTTGATTTGCATTTGAGGACAATGGAATTAAACTGATTCTTAAACCATGCTTGGTTCAAGGATGGGGGAGGGGAGACTGACTAGTTCTTCTTTTGGTGAAGCCTTATCCTTCACATATGTTTAGTTTGACTGAAAATGAGTAAGAGAGATTTACCTACTCATCATCTGTATATCCTGTACTTCAGCATCATCGATAAAGTTTACTAAGGAAAGGAATCCTGCAAACTGGTATGGAGAGAGTGAGTTCTTCCCTTTGTAAGTTGTGTCTTCGACATATTTTTGCTATGCTGAGGACACATTCTTAATATTTGTTTTCTATATGCTGAATACCTGAGTTTGATTTATCAAATCCGCAATTGTTGTCATGCAATATAGTCCCCTCTTCTTTTAATTGTTGTCAAATTCTCGTGTTTTGATGGTGCAACACTTAAATTGTAATGTGTTTGTCATCTGACTATATTCCTATACTTGGTAATTTTAGGTACATATTGTATGCAGCCTTTTCTACAACATCTGCATTGACAGATTGGAGTAGTGTGTTTTATTCTCTCATCTATACTTCCATACCTACTTTAGTTGTTGGTATTCTGGACAAGGACTTAAGTCATAAGACACTACTGAAGTATCCAAAACTCTATGCTGCTGGATATAGACAGGAGAGTTACAACATGAAACTCTTCTGGATCACAATGCTTGATACAGTGTGGCAGAGCCTTGTACTCTTTTATGTACCATTGTTCATCTATGATCAGAGTGATATTGACATATGGAGTTTGGGTAGCTTATGGACAATCGCTGTTGTGATCATTGTAAACGTGCACTTGGCAATGGACGTACAACGGTGGTTAATATTTACTCATATGGCGATATGGGGGTCAATTGTTATCACATATGGCTGCTTGGTGGTGCTGGACCTAATACCTGTCTTCCCCAATTATAAGTTAGTATTTCCTTGTGAAGTCCAACATATTGGCTCTAAGCATTTTAAAAGTTATTGAGGTCTATGGCATGGTACTAACTTACTTCTTTTGTGTTCTTGCAGTACAATCTTTCAATTGGCAAAATCTCCTACTTACTGGCTCTCAATTTTGCTTATTATAGTTTTGGGTTTGCTTCCTCGCTTTATTGTCAAAGTTATAAACCAAAGTTTCTGCCCTTCAGACATCCAGATAGCTAGAGAGGCAGAGATCCTGAAGAAAAACCACAGCTATATTATGTCTAAGCCAGATCATGATACAAGCTAGTGTCTCCTGTTTATATTGTCAATCACCCTATTTTGGTGTAGCTTCCTCGAGTTTCCCTATACTTGGCTTCCTACAGCATACAGAATTAGAAGTAGGCAGGTAAGTCATTTACTCCTGCAATATTATTATTTTTTTGTCCGTCCTTCTTTCTGTATCACGTCTATGATATCCGAGTTGGAAGTAAATAATAACTCTACCTCCATTAGGATTTTTTTCTCTAGTGTTTCATTAGCTTTGTATTCTCAATCATCTGGTTATTATGGACAGTTTTAGAGTGAAAATAATAGTTAGAGGTTGGCAGCATCCTGTCTCAACATACCCAGTATATTCCCACCACGTGGGGTCTTGGGAGGGGGGGGGGGTAAGTGTACGCAGTCCATACCACTACCTCAGAAGTGAGATAGAAAGGCTGTTTCTGAAAGACCCCCGGCTCAAGAAACAACAGTGTAGACAAGAAATAGTAAGGGACAAGATACGAAATGTAAAACCACACCCAATAATAATATAAACAGGACCCACCAAGTAATCCACAAATAATAACACACTATGAAGTAATACAAATACTCTAGCTACAAGCACTACTAATGCAACAAAATTCTCCTATCTAATAACACTGACGCCCCTTTCCTACTACCCTTCTACCCTAATCCGCCTCCTCCACACCTTCCTATCTAGGGTCATGTCTTCGGTAAGCTGCAGCTGCTTCATATCATGTCTAATCACCTCCCTCCAATACATCTTCGGTCTACCCCTTCCTTGCCTGAATCCATCCCTAGCCAACATCTCACACCTCCGCACTGAGGCATCCGTGCCCCTCCTCAACACATGCCCAAATCATCTCAGCCTCATTTCCCGCATCTTGTCTTCCACCGACGCTACTCCCACTTTATCTCGTATAACCTCATTCCTAATCCTATCCTTCCCGCATCGTGTCTCAATTTATTAAATTATGCTTTGGAGAAGTATCTGCCAAGTAATGCTAAAAATTACCAATACCATCTTTCTGATTCCTGGCATTGACATGCCACCTTGTTTCAAAGCCAGAAAAGTGATTCAGTAGTGTTGAAAACGTAATGAGATGCAGAAGTTGGTACTAAATTCAATTTTCTATGGATGCAAAAGCTGACAGGTTTTACTTTTGCTCTGTTGGTGTTTGGGGAAACGGGGGTGTTGAGGAGAGTGAAGAAAGCATGCAATCTGTGATATCAACTGTTAAGTGTCCCACATTGGTTTGAGGAAATGGGCTGTTGCGTCTTTATATGGTTTTAGGCAATCCTTACCTTATGAGCTTAGCTTGAATGTGTCTCAGTTTCATCTTCTTAACTTAGTATCGGGTTGAGACCCATCCTAATTGTTGGTTTATGCAGTGTTGGCACCTCATGTTACTGTTGTCCATGCTCAAGATGTCTAGTCCCGGGCGTCCCCCGGAGGTGGTGTGTGTGGTGTGTGTGTGTGTGTGTGGGGGGGGGTTATGTATCCCACATTGATCGAGAGAATGGATTGTTGTCTTCGTATATGGTTTTATACAATCTCATGTCATGAGCGTACCATTGGGGCTAAGTTAGGTCCAAGTTCCTTTTTCTTAACATATTAACAATTGCAACAATGCCGTCATTAAAATCAAACCAAAATCCATCATGTTGGTTGTGATATGTGCTGTATAATAGTGTTTCTGTATAATGCATTTGGTTTTTCTGTTTTTTGGTTATGTTCCGCTGCATGTTAGCTTTAGCTATAGCTTGTGGGATGATCCGAGAGTTCTTTGGTTGCTTCATATCTTGCACCTTACACCTGCTATGCTAAGGCAACGTCTCCATGGAAGATTTTGTTTCAAAATTTTCTAATACTGAGTGGACCATGCTTATGATGTCTTTACAAATGCTTCAGATGAGCTACCCCAACTCAATGTCAGCAGGTGAAATTGGTGAATGTGTGAAAAGGAAATGAAGGCACCATGTAACGAAAGAAAGGGAAGCAAGGGTTAACTCAGAGCTAAGTTTGTCGAGAGCTGAACAAACAGCAGAAGAGACATCTTGTTGAGGGCGACGGGACTCATGAAGGTTTTTGAATGATTTTTGTTATTTGTTGTTGATAACACTATTGGGCTGTTTTCCAAGAAGTGAAAAATGATAGGCTGCTTGTTAGGTATTCAGGTGTAATTCCAGCAATTCCCACATAAAGAAAGAGGAGAGGAGAGAAATACAAGTGTATCATAGTTTACCTGTAAAGATTGAGCTTTCTTATCCTTACTCTTGTAACAAATTAAAGGAAAAAGGAAACTGTTCTTGATTCATCAACATTATGTGATTTTGAAAATCTGTTTCCCCTAATTTGATATAGAGTAATTGTATTTTACATGTTGGGCAGGGGTGGTTCAACGAAATCTTGTGGTCTGAAGTTAAATTTCAGTAAGAAGCCTTACTTATTCGATGAAATTCATATGTACCTTTATTTGATTCATTCTTCTAGTTTTTTTGAGTTGCAAAGTGAAATCATGGCAAATTGTATGTATTTACTGTTCATATATATTTTTATTTAGAGTTTTTTCTTTTATCTTTTTCAGGCAAATTCTGTTAAAATTGAAAAAAAAAAAGAAAAGAAATCGTCTTATAATGAAGGAAAAATAAAAAGAACAAAAAGGAGATGATGTATTAATTAGTGAGGTAAAAACTTATCATAAACTCCTCATTCTTTTTGAACAACTCGATCAAATTTCAATTGAAGCCTGTGTTGTGCACAGGCTCAATAACTCTATGCTAAATATAATTTTTTTATTATTATTACAGAGCTCTTATTTTAGCGTCCTCTTCGTAGAATTCTATGAAAGTGCGAGAGGGTGAATAACTCATTTTTTCGATTTCTTAGTCGACTGTCTAGATTTGAAAGTCTACTTATCAAAGCAGTATATAAGTTGCAGAATATAAAGAGCAGGAAAGTAAACTTGACATAAGATATTTTTATACTGGTTGAAATCCCTAATGGATTTTACTCCAGTCCCCTTGGGTTGTAAGGATGTTCTACTAATCTTTTCAAAGTTTGGTTTGGTACAAAAGTTGCTTTTGAAAGCAATACCTAAGTATACTCTCCGTTTTCTATCTTTTGACACTATTCTCACCAACAATCTTTTTCTCTCCTCTGGTTTTTTTGTTACACAGTAAATCTCACAGAAATACAATGCTTATGAAAATTAGAGCAAAGAATGGTAGATGATAAAGACTAGCAGCGTAAGTTTGTCTTTCTTCAAGGTTCTTTAAATAGAGGAGGATATGGACGTTGAAGGAGATGCAACCCAAGAGATTTGATCCTTGGAAAGAGGAAATTGAATATTCTTTTTCCAAGAATAAGGGAGAGTCATCAATGAGATGACTCTTTTCCATCCAACCGCTTCCCTTGTGCGTGATGATTACTCCTTTCCGTATGTAGGCAGATTTGATTTTGCCAAGATGGTAAGTAATCTTCTTTCTTCCACAACGTCGCTTGAGATTGTTTTCTCCTTGACTTAAGGACAATCTTCCTTAAGGTCTTTATTTATTTTCCTTCTATGGCACCCATATCATTCTTCTTCTTATTTTCCTTAAGCTGATATCTCCTCACGATTTTTTTCACTTGTCCTGCCATATTTGATTTGAGGTAGTATTTTCCTTAATTTTGTGTAGTCAACTTTCCTATTGGTTGTGAATCGCCTTGAGTTGTTCTCCCCGACTAGTTTACTTGTTACCTGTAATATGCTTTACTCTCCCAGACTAGTTGACTCATTTCTTGTATAATGTAACCTTTTCTCCCTTTTGACATCAATCAAAAAGGAAAATAAAAGAACAATAGTATATCGAAAATAAACAGGCAAATCATTCAAGCTAAAACTAGTGCCCGCATAGTATAATAGTTAGTTACAGACCCAAAAAAATAAAAAATTATTCAGATGTAGCATGTAAACAGTAATCAGGGCTGAGGATTCCGAATGTTAAACCAATAGCAGATAGTGTTGATAGTGGCCTCCTTGAGGGTATCGAACTTGGCATTCAAAGTTTTAGCTATGGAATCACCATTAGTCTGAATCCTGGTAGTGACTTTAATGGCTTCTTGAATGACCTTGTCTAGCTTGAGTTGAAGTTTGGTAACATCACTACCTGTTTCCTTGGTAACTTCACGAATACGATCAATCTGAAATTGATTGGAGAGGAGCATATCCTTGAAAGTGTCAAGCTTGTCATTGATGTCAGAGAGCTAAGCAAAAAGATCATTCAAACCAGCAGATGAAGGATTAAGAGGGCAGGAAGAAGATGGAACAGAACTTGAAATGGCAAGGGTAGGAGCATGAGCATCAGTCTCAGCTTTAAGAACCCAAGAGTCACCAACACGAGTATATCACATACTCCCAAAAGCTCATGAGTTATAGCATTGGCGAATAGTGATGGAGGGAACCTCCATTAAATTGAGATGAATGCCTTTCAGAATTCGTGAAATAACCATGCCATAAGGAAGTCTGAGGGGATCAGAAGCAACTTCAATCATGTTATTGAGGATAAGCGAAGAAAGCTTGAATTGACGCTTCGACATAATGCAATAAGTGAGAAGAGTGTCACTCAGAGACAGAGTTGAAAGAGAACCAGCACGAGGAATTAAAGTAGTGACAACAATATGGACAACCACCCATGTCTAAAAAAAGAGGTCTTTGGGACCCAATTGAGAGGTCAAAGGATTTGGGCCACCCAAAGCTATAACCCGCTTAAGCTGATCAAAAGTGACTTCAAGATCAGAAGGCCACACACTCTTTGTAGGGATAGAGATTCCCCGAACTTTGAATACGGAAGATGTGATAAAAAATATCACAATCAATGAATATGCGTTTTCCCATGATAAGAGTATCAAGTTCATTAGGCTTAGAAGAACGAAGATTAGCATAAAACATGTGAACAAGGGGTACATAAAAAATTTGAGAGAATGTGTAAAAGAAGTTTGCCCATTCTTGAAATGCGAACAAATCTTTAACATCACAGTGAAGGGAAGACAAAAAGTCAAGATCAACTATCCTATCATGATCTAGGGTTTTATCTTTGAGAAAATAAAGTAGATTTTCATGAGATGAACCCGAGAAATTAACTTTACTGTCAAGAGAAATTTCAAAATCAAACCTGCATTTCTTTTTGGAGTGAGAGATATCTTCGTCATCTAGAGGACGTTTGAAAGATGACTTCAGGGAAGAGGAATGAGAGGACATAGAGTGAACAGAGACATCAGAGTCGAGATGAACATGCGATGAGGCTTTTTCTTTGCCTTTGTTCCTTGAGCTTTTCCTTATAGGACGAGGGAGGATTATAAGTTTTAGCTATTGGGAGAAGATGAGAAAATGAAGGAAAAAAATTGAATGAGAGGTTTGTTAAGGAGAAGAGAAATAAAAAGGGCGGAGAAAGAAATCAAAGGGTCAGATGTTGACAAGATTGAAAGAAGATACACGAATGGGAAGATGA
This sequence comes from Capsicum rhomboideum, assembly GCA_031232105.1. Taxonomy (NCBI): domain Eukaryota; kingdom Viridiplantae; phylum Streptophyta; class Magnoliopsida; order Solanales; family Solanaceae; genus Capsicum; species Capsicum rhomboideum. The sequence continues at coordinate 103,519,601 of CP124710.1, forward strand.
AGAGATGTAATGATGAACCTAAAAAGATGAGAAAAGACGGCAAGGAATGACAATAAATTGTGTAAAAATTTAATGCACTCACACAGTAATTATGGAAAAGAATCTTAACAAACTATTTGCACAATTCACAAAGATTTTAAAGGATTTTGAATTACACTAAGAGCTTTTCAAAGGAAATAAAATCTTTCCTCAAGAAGAGGTTTTGTAAAGAAATCAACTAATTGAAAATCAGTACTCATAAATGCTAATTCAATATCTCCATTTTGCACATGATCACGAATAAAATACTGCTTAATATCACTATGCTTAGCCCTAGAATGATGCACAGAGTTTTTTGTTAGACATATAGCACTCGAGTCATCACAAAAAAAATTCACGGGTTTAAAGGATAGGTCATAGTCACTCAATTGATGATCCATCCATAGAATTTGAGCGCAACATTGTCCAATTGCAATGTATTCAGCTTCAGTGATTGAAAGAGATACATTTCCCTATTTTTTGTTGTTCCATAAAATTAATGATTTTTTCAGTAGTTGACAGGTGCCGCTTGTGCTTTTTCTGTCATTTTTATCACCTGCATAGTCTGCATCACAAAAACCTTTAAGTGTAAAATCTTTTCTTTTTTCGTACCATAATCTGAAATTAATAGTACCTACAAGATATCTAATAGTCCTTTTTACAACAGTAAGATGAGATTCCCTGGGATTAGACTGAAATCAAGCACATTTGAACATACTAAATATAATATCCGATCGACTGTCAGTTAGATAAAGTAATGATCCAATCATTACATGACACTTCGTTTCATCAACCTTTTTACCTGACTCATCAACATTAAGAGAGCAGGTGGAACTCATGGGTGTACCAAGAGCTTTGGACTCACTCATTTCAAAATTTTGAATGAGTTTCTTAGTATATTTGTTCTGACTAATGAAAATTCTTTCATTTGATTGCGTAATTTGCAATCCTTGAATGAAAGTTAGCTCCCCCATCATGCTCATTTCAAAATTTTCTTGCATAAGTATGAAGAGTTCCTTGCATAGAAGAGAGTTAGTACTGCCAAATATAATATCATCGACGTAAATCTGAATAATCAGGCTTTCAGAATTTGTCTTTTTAATGAAAAGAGTAGCATCAATTTTTCCTCTTGAAAAATCATGACTTATCGAAAAAGTGCTCAATCGATCATATCAAGATCTTGGAGCTTGTTTGAGTCTATAAAGAGCTTTTGAAGGTTTGAAAATATAAAAAGAAAATTTTGAGTGTTCAAAACCTGGTGGTTGTTTTACAAACACTTCTTCCTCAATATAACCATTTTAAAAAAAAACTTTTAATATCCATTTGAAATAATTTAAAACCTTTAAAGAAAGCATAATCAAGTAGGATGCGAGTTGATTCTAATCGTGCTACGGGAGTGAAGGTTTCATCATAGTCGACTCCTTCTTTTTGTGAGTAGCCTTCGTCTACTAGACGAGCTTTGTTTCTAACCACTATTCCAGCTTCATTCATTTTATTTGTAAATACCCATTTTGTTTCAATAACAGAAGCCTTTTCTAGACTTGGTACCAAAGTCCATACCTGGTTTTTCTCAAATTGAACCAACTCTTCTTGCATTGCTTTAACCCAACTGTCATCTTTTAGAGCTTCTTCCACTTTCTTTAGTTCATGTTGAGATATGAGAGCAATGTTGTCTTGATTTTTACTTGATGCTCTTGTTTTCATTTCATCCTTTGGATCTTCAATAATGAACTTCTTTGGATAATCAGGTTCACTTCTTCATTCATTTGGTACAACTCCTTCTTGAGTAGTCGACTCTTTGAAATTTTCAGTTGACTTATTTGATGGAGTTATTTCTCTTTAGGTGATAGTAATTGCTCGACAGTTCTGATTTTCATCGTTATCTGAACCTGTACCTTTCTCGACCAAACTATTAGCATCCTTAAAAACAACATAAATTGATTCTTCAATACATAATGTTCTTTTTTTATAAACTCTATATGATTTACTAGAATTTAAATAACCAAGAAAAATACCTTCGTCACTTCTTGAATCAAACTTACCAACATTGTCCTTACCGTTGTTATGCACAAAACACTTACATCCAAAAGGATGAAAGTACTTGATATTTGATTTCTTTCCATTCCAAAGCTTATAAGGAGTTTTCTTGAGGATAGGTCTTATGAGACATCTATTTAATATATGACAAGCTGTACTTACCGCTTCTGTCCAGAAATGATGGGGCAAAGAATATTCAACAATCATGGTTTTTGCCATATCTTGAAGTGTCTTATCCTTTCGTTCCACAACACCATTAAGTTGGGGAGATCTAGGAGAAAAGAAATTGTGAGAGTATCCTTATTCGTCAAAGAATTTCTTGAAAGCTTTGTTTTTAAATTCTTCTTCATGATCACTTCTGATTGAGGAGATGTAGTAACCCCTGTCTCTTTGAACTTTTTCACAGAAAAACTCAAAATTCTTTAAAGTATCATCTTTATTTGCCAAGAATATAACCCAAGTAAAACGGGAATAATCATTAACAATTATAAAAGTGTACCTTTTACCACCTATGCTTGCTGTTCTAGTGAGATCAAACAGATCCATATGTAAAACCTGCAGAGGTTTTAAGGTGGATACACATTGTTTTATTTTAAAAGAACTTCGAGTCTGCTTACCCATTTGACAGGCATCACATATGTGATCTTTAGTATAATTCAGCTTTGACAATCCACGTACTAGTTCATGCTTGTCAAGTTCTCTATGAGGCGCATGCTGACATGTCCTAGCTTTTTGTGCCAAATTTTAAGATATTGATGCTAAACATATGTGCTCATCAGAATTCTTTACAGAATCTAGAATATACACATTTTGTCTGTATTTCTACGTAGTAGAATCTTTCTAGTTTCATCTTCTATAGTGCAACCACTCTTTTTGAATCGAACTTCCTGATTTGCACCACAGAATTGACCAATGCTTAGCAGATTAAATTTCAAACTCTTCACAAGATAGACATTAGTAATTTTCAAGATTCATTAAAATTAATTATTCCTATACCGATAACAATTCCTTTTGAGTTGTCCCTAAAATGAATAACACCTCTATCGTTGTCAGCAACAGATTTAAATAGGTATTTGTTCCTTGTCATATGATTAGAACATCCACTATCAATATACCATTTACCTTTTGCGTTCTTCTTATGGAGTTCCTATAAAACAATATAATTACCTCTTTTTAGGTACCCAACGATTCTTGGGTCCTTCATTGATAAAATTGTTAGTTCTACTTTTAGGTAACCATACCAAATTTCGAGGATAAGAAAAACGTAGTTTGCATTTAAAAATCTTATGACCACTTTTACCACAGTAATGACAGTACTGAAAAGGAGACTTTTGATCATTAACTTCTTGAGTGCTTTTAACAGAAGATTTACTGCTACAATAATTCACTTCGGCTGACTTTCTAGAGGATGTCGTTTGAATTAAATTGTTTGTAGTATAATGATTTCTGCTAGACTCGGGAGAGTCATTGATAGGTTTCTTACCAGTTGACTTGTTTGAACAAGTTGACTAATTAGATTTCATGTTTTTTTGGCTAGAAGCTCTTTTGGTCTCATTTATGTGAGCCTTGAGTTCAAAGATTTCTTCTCGGAGAAGTTCTCTTTCAACTTCAGTTACTTCTAGCTTAATTTTCAAGTTCTTTTTGTCTTTCTGAGTATTTCTCAGATCAGCAAAGATTTGATTCAGATCAGTTATAGCACGATCTAAAAGATTTCTTAAATGTTCACAATTAGCACAAATTCTGGTAGAGCTTACCTCATTTGTCTCTTCAATATCCATGAAACAAATATTTGCTAAGTCATCCTGCTCATTGTCAGAGTTGTCTTCATCACTCCAACTACTGAATGCTTTGTTCTTTTGTTGTCCTTTAGATTGCCTCCTTCTTATTTCAGGACAATCACTAGCAATCTGTCCATACTTTTCACATCCACAACATTTTCCTTCGTTTCATTTTTGGCCAGTAATGTATTTATTTTTAGAGAAATTTTTCTTGCCTCTCCTGTTGAATCTCATCCTTCTGAATGTGTCCATGACTGATAAGGTGATAAGAGCTACTTCTTCTTCTCCAAACTCACTTTCGTCCTCCTGAATCTCTTCAGTTGTTTTGAAGGCGACTACTTTCTTCTTATGATCATCTTGACCACGCTTGTTGAGATGAGCCTTTTCAAACACAATTAGATCTCCTCTCAGTTCATTATAAGTGAGATTTTTGATAGTCATGCTCTCAATTGCAACAATCTTGGCATGCCATTGCTGAGAAAGGCTTTTAAGAATTTTGGTGATCTGATCAAATACATGATAGGTTTTTCCTATAGCTTTAAGTTCACCAAGAATTTTACTGAAGCGAGCAAACATACTCTCAATGGATTCTCCTTCCTTCATCTGGAATAACTCATACTCATAAACAAGCAGACTCGTGATAGTTTGCTTTACTTTGTCTGTCCTTCATAAGTGATTTCCATCTTATTCTACATTTCTTTAGCAGTTTCACAACTGGAGATCTTCTCATATTCTTCTTCACTAATTGTATTGTATAAAACATTCTTGGCTTTTAAATTGATTTGAATTATATGCATCTGTCCATCAGTGTACTTTTTCAACTTCTTCTGTAGAAGCTTCACCTTTGTTAGTTTTCTTGTTTGGAGGAATAAGCATATCACCCAATTTGATCACCTTTCATGTCTTCATATCGTAAGACTTGATGTATATTTTCATTCTGATCTTCCAATGAGAAAAATGCTTACCATTGAAGTAGGAAGGTCTGGTCTGAGAGGTACCCTCTTGAAATAGTGTACCAATACCAGTTTGTTGAGCCATGATCTTTTCCTCACTTGCTGTTAGGCAATATTTTGTGAGACCAAGAGGGGGGAGGGGAGGGGTGAATTGCTCATTTTTTTTTTCTCAGTCGACTGTCTAGATTTGAAAGTCAACTTATCAAAGCAATAAATAAGTTGCAGAATATAAAGAGCAGGAAAGTAAACTTGACACAGGATATTTTGTACTGGTTGGGATCCCTAATGGATCTTACTCCAGGCCCCTTGAGTTGCAAGAGTATTCTATTAGTTTTTTTCAAAGTTTGGTTTGGTACAAAAGTTGCTTTTGAAAGCAATACCTAAGTATATTCTTTGTTTTCTTTTTCTCTCGGATCTTTTGACACTATAACCTCACCAACAATTTTTTTGTCTCCTCTATTTTTTGTTACACAGTAAATCTCACAGAAATATAATGTTTGTGAAAAGTAGAGCAAAGAATGGTAGATGATAAAGAATAGCAGTGTAAGTTTGTCTTCCTTCAAGATCCTTTAAATAAATGAGGATATGACTGTTGAAGGTGATGCAACCCAAGAGATTTGATCCATGAAAAAAGTAAATTGAGTATCCTTTTCTAAGAATAAGGGAGAGTCATTAATGACTCTTTTCCATCTAGCCGTTTTCCTTGTGCGTAATTATTACTTCCTTCCATACTTAGGCAGATTTGATTTTGCCAAGATGATACGTAATCTTCTTCCTTTCCTAGCGTCGCTTGAGATTGATTTCTCCTTGACTAAAGGACAACTTTCCTTAAGGTCTTTATTTATTTTCCTTCTATAGCACCCGTATCATTCTTCTTCTTATTTTTCTTAAGTTGATATCTCCTCACGATATTTTTCCCTTGTCTTGCTATAATTGATTTGAGGCAGTATTTTTCTTAATTTGTGTTGCCAGCCTTCTTCCATTTGTATGTTCCTTATTTTCCTGCAATCAATGTTGTCGATCATTAAAACCAACACTTAGTTAAAACACTAACATTCTAGATTTAAAAGTCTGAATGGTCATTCAACTTTGGTTAATTGGTCATCATAGTCATTCAACTTTGTTTTGTCTTCCAAAAGTCATTCAACTTTGAGTAATTAGCACTCAACTTTGGGTAATTAGCTATCACCGTCACTCAACTTTGTTTTGTCTTCTAAAAGTCTCTCAACTTTGCCTTATTAGCTTTCATCACACTTTAGGGGTAAATATAATTTTCGGTACTTATCTAAGGCCCAATTATTTACCCGACCGCTTATTCAGTTGTTTAACAAATTATTTAGTTAGTTATTCATTAGCCGAGCAATGATTATTTGACATTTTCAAAGTACTTGAGCTATTAGGGGTGAGAAATATGAAAATATGCAGTTTATTGTTAGAGAGTTCTTCTTTTTAAAATATTTTATAACCATGCCCCAAATATTCCATTAGAAACTTATACTAGGTGTATTAATGAATTAATGAAATAATCATGATCATCTTTTCATAGAAAGGCGGTGGATTCAAAATTTGAATTTTATGAGTTCTGATATTAAACAACGACCTCAAGAGTTATATAGTAGATCAGCTTTGATGATATATTATTGTACTTTTGCTCTAATCCTCCTTGAATCGATAGTCTTTTGTACTTAACCCCCATTTGATTATGACTATTAGATACTTCTTAAATTATTGACAGAACTAATCGAAAATTCTGTGTTACGTCACTATTAGAATCAACAATCTTTTGTACATATAAACCCCATGTGACTGAAACTCAACCTATGGATTTGAAATGAGAGTGTCTTACTACTACTCTTTTAGATGTCTAATATGTTTGAGAATTTTGTGCAACAGGGGTACAAGAAAGAGGCAAAAATTGTGGTTAATGTGACAGTAGAAGGAAGTCCAGGGCCACTAAAAACCATGATCAAGTTGGGATCTATTGTAAATGATACTAAATAGTTAACTGAATAAGCGGTCGGGTTAATAATTGGGTCCTAAATAAATTTTTGTTTTAATCAATTTTAATATTTTAAAATATTTTTTAAAAACTTACAGATGCCACATCATTAATTAGGTATCGAAAATTATATTTACTCTCAAAATGACTATGGAACTAATTAGGCTAAGCTGAGTGACTTTTGAAAGACAATAAAGTTGACGACTATAATGGCCAATTACCAAAATTGAGTGACCATCCAAACTTCTAATTCAAGAATTCTATAAGTTATCTCTAATCACTTAAAATAATTGAAAAGAGGAAAGAATCGTGATTTGGTTCATTACAGTTCTTCATGTATCAATTAGCACAATTTATTTACAGATCATTCTTTTTTATGGTAAGTACTAAGTAGTAACTGAAAAGCATAGTAGCATGGGCGGCTCTACCTTTTTGAAAAAACGGCGACCACGTTAGGCCCCCAAATTTGAGGAGCCTCATTTTTTTTAGTAATAATAGCTATTATTTGTAGAAAAATATTTTTTCTATATAAAATAAAAAAACTATTCAAAGAAGTTTGATATAGCTGGAGTATTATATCTCAAGAAAAATTAAATGCATTGATTATATTACTCCTAAAAAAGAATTATTAGAAGAAAGTAAGTATATAATTTTTAAAATACTTTGTTAAAAAATTATTTTTTTCTTAAGAACTTAAGACCTCCGTTTGATTTTGGCCTTAGGCCACTAACATACTTGAGCCGCCCCTCCATAGTAGTCGTATTAATAGTTTCTTGTTGAGGCCTTACTATATCATAGTAGTAATAGTTACACAATAAGGACTTTATGTTCTATAGTAACTGCAAAGTGTGATAATATTATAGTTGTTTCTTTATTATTTCTTCATTTATCATGATAACTACTACTTGTTTCTTTTTGTTACATTAGGTGAACTCTATTTTGTCTAATAAAAATTGTTCTTATGCAAAACAAAATTTTACTATTGTTTTCATAAAATTTTAGACGAATATACTAAAGTTAGATCAATTTTAATGTACACTGACGGGAATGGAAGATCAACTTTAATATACAAAAATGAGCTTCCGTTAACCCAATTAAGAACTTTGCTATTAAAGAGTTTGTAAAAAGAGTTTTTTTTTTTCCGTATGCAATGAAGTTCATGTCTACAACAACAACAACAACATACCCAGTGTATTCCTACCAGGTGGGGTCTGGGGAGGGTAAAGTGTACGCAGTCCATACCACTACCTCAGATGAAGTAGAGAGGCTGTTTTCGATAACCCCCCGACTTATAACAGATAACAATCAAACAAAAGTCATAGAAACAAACAATGAATTTCATGTCGAAGAGGGAAAATTTGAAAGCACGTTAATCAAAAAAGTTGGATCTACAGTTGTGAATTTGTAAGAGCACCATCATTTTTATGTATCACATCAGTATGTATGTCGTCTCTTTTGGATTTTTTTATTTTTTTTTGATTAAAGATTTTTTTCTTCCAAAAACACCAATTTCAATGGTATGCCATACATGTAAACTTTTAACATGAAACAATTAGGGGTCGTTTGGTGTGATGGATAAGGGGAGATAATCCTGGGATAAGTTTTTAGTACCCTTTTATCCTTTGTTTGGTTACAAAGTGAGGGATAACTTATCCCAGGATTAATAATTAATACTGGGATAAGTTATCCCTATATGTGGATGGAATAGTAATACTGGGATAACTTATCCCGGGATAAAATATGTAAAATAACAAAAGTACCCCTTAAACCCTCTTTTATACATCACTTTTCACATTTATGTATATTTACATAATTTTTAATAACCTTCACTACTCATTATTTTTATGATAATATATTTTTCCATTAACAAATTACACTATAGAATATAATTTTTATTTATGAATATATTATACGTTGAATTTATTTGACTAATTCTTATGTTTATTTATATTTTGATTTCTCTTAAAATATTTTTATTTTTATTTTTTTGGTAAATGGAGATATTTTATTAATAATAAAATATGTCATTACATGATAAACTTTAATATTTTACAATATAGGAGTGATATGTGCTTAAATGAAGTGACATAAACAATAAAATCTCTTTTATTTTAATAAACTTAAGATGGAAGTTTTATTTTTAAGATAAATAATATAGAAGTTATATTTTCAAAAACACACGGCATAATTATGGAAATGCACATAAAAAAATATTTAAGATAAATAAGATGGAAATTTTATTTTTAAGAATGAATAACTAAAGCTTGCAAAGAAAATATATATATAAAAAAAACTAAATAAGGTGGAGGATATTTTTGTAAACAAACAATTTATTCTTAGCCATCATGCAATGCATATTATTTTGAATATGACAAACCAAACAATCAATAAGAAATAATCCTAGCATAACTATTCTCAGAATAACTTATCTCATCATAACTTATCCCAGCATAACTAATCTCATCATAACTTATCCCAGCATAACTAATCCCATCATAACTTGTCTTCAAACCAAACGACCCCATAGTACTACCAAGACTTGGTCAGTCATGACAAAAATCTAGAAATACGCATGGTGATCTATGAAAAGTTAAGTACTACCCACTTGGTAACATTCATGACAAAAATTCAGAAATACATCTACTTCCTTATATGGAATTTTTTCTTCGTTGATGACGAGGGATCGAACCCTAATGAAAAAATATTTTTCGGAAATTTGAAAAAAGACTTAAATGTTTATTGGATATATAAAAATGTACAAGTGTAACTATTTTGAATAAAAAAAAGAGAGAGAATGGAACTTTAAAAATAGAAATGCGAGCACCCAATGTCAGAAAATACACTTGTTGACATAGATGAGGGTACTATTTATTTTATTAGATAATAATAATAATAATAATAATAATATATATTTTGCAGCGATTGAACCATGATTATTACTATCTGAATCAATTTTACGCTGATATTTCACACAATGTACTTGTGACAAACCATCAAACCCTAGTGAAACACACTAAGGGGTCGTTGGTTAGTGTATATAAGGATAATATAAAATATGATGTATTTATAATGTTTGCATTAATAATGACTATGTTAGTTGTACTTGCATTAATTATGCTTACATTTTTCTTATGCAGTGTTTGGTTTGGTGTATTAAAAATAACGTGAATTGTATAATTTCTAAAAAAATATATTTTTTTTTTTACAAAAATACCCTTCATAAATATGACGGAAAGGATGTGAAAAAGATTTTGAGGGACAATTGTGACTTTAACCATACTAATGCACGTATTAGAATTCATTGCATTACTAATACCATGGATTTTCATGTATTAGTAATACACTCTTTAATACCAAATAGAGTGTATAACTAATGCAAACATTAGTAATACATAGGATGAAAAATATATCAGACAAAGTATTAGTAATACACAAAGCTAATGCATACATTATTTTTTTAATATTCTATATCAAACGACCCCTTATATCCTAGGATTCGGCGCATCACTTTTCGTCCATTTCATATTTATTTTTTCCTTTCTTTCTCACCTTTTTTTTTTTTTTTTCAAAATGTATATTAGTCTTTGTTATGCTTAATGAATATCTTTAGTTTACATATTTTATTGCTTTCTTATTTTATCATAATTATGAAGTTATGACATTTGAAGTGATGTACACAATATTATCCTCTCCTTATCCCTATCTTCAAAAGGAAACTCCCATACAATAAAGGTGGTGAGGAAAGATACTCTTTATTGATTTAATTAAATGGCTCTTGATCACTTAATATCTTTAATGTTTGTCAAAATTTAAAAATACTAGCTAATATTTTATTTTTTTAGATTATATATATATGTAACATATTTTCTAAATGATTCTTTTTCATTGCATTCTATCTTTTTGTCGATTTTTATGGACTAATACGCCATATTGATGGAGTAGAAAGTGCTAAGTCGAATTGGAGGACTACAAGAGAGGTTTTCAATCTATTTTTCGGGGTCTGATTCACAAATTTTAATTTAAAATTGGATGACTTTAACTATGTAATAGCTAGCTTATTTTTCTTCTCTAGTAAATTCTCAACTACAATTTGTTAGACTTTAAGTTTTGTGCACTGTTAGTTTATAAAATATTCTACATTATCAGGTAAAATTACCCTGCTATTATAGGTTACCCATTTTTTTCTAAGTTTCTTTTCTACTTTTTTTTTCTTTCTATAAAGTTGAAAAGAATTTTCTTAACTTATTTATTCTAAAAACCATTCATCTAAATCAGATTCTTTGTCAAAATCTTCCGTCCATGTTATATTTTTTTTTCTTGTCTTTCTACTCCATGTTCATTTCTCCTTTATAATATGATGAAGCACATATTAATTTTTAATGGGCGTCTCTTAACCTTTTTTTCTTCTTGAAAAAAAAAAAAAAGGAAAAACTGAAATTCGTTTGCAAAGTTTTCACAAATTTGAGCGATGAACAATTATTTCATTAATTCTGATGGTTTTGTTGAGAGAAAAATATGAAAAAGTTAGATTTTGATTTAGGTTATAAAATGAAATAGTAACTAATTTTGTTAGAGCACAACTGCGATTCTACTTTTAATATTATTTTCTAAATTTTAATTATATAAATTTGGTGGTAATTATTTAATTTACCTGATGGTGTAGAATATTTTGTACACTGACGATGCACAAAATTTAAACTCATAAATAAAAGTCATATGTTTAACTAAAATTTAATTAAATGTCTTACTCCCTTTGTTTGCTTTTACTTGCCACTATTTTCCTAATTGAATTTCTATTTTTACTTGTCACTTTTGACATATCAAGAAAAAATAAAATATTTTTTTCTATTTTACCCTTAGCATTAATTACTTATTCTCCAAACAATTTTCAAGACATATTACTCTAAACATCAATTAATAGGATAATATGGTAGTAAAATAGTCATATCAATAATTGTTTTCTTAATGGGTATGACATATAAAAAAATGACAAGTAAAAGCGAATGAAGGGAATATAATTGTTGTGTTAACTGAGTGACAATTTATCATGGTTAAGTCTGGAAATAATGATAGGGGTAACTTTGAAGTTTGATCCAATAGGTGGGAGGAGGATATTTTGGAGGTTAAAATGTTACCCACATTCGGTTACGTGATTTAATGAAGTAAAATACATGTTAATTAATTATGATTAAGTAAAATGAACTCTAAATTCAAATACATGACATGCATACATTGGCTTGGTGTAAACACCGAGTATAAATAAAAATATTTTTTCTTCAACAGATGAAAGAGAAGGATAAATTTAATTCAATAAATAGAAAAATGACATTTTTATTTTATTTCTAATTCGTTGTGCACTTTTGACCCATTTTCTGCATTACAGTGTTTGAGCCGCTGAAAAACTATGTATAAATTATCCTGTGACATTTATTTGCTTAAGGTTGCATATGAGTGCCTATTAGTTATTAAGCATGCATAATGAGTTCTCTATGAACCCAACCCACTTCGGTAATGGAAAGGCAAATTGAATTTCTTATATGATTTTAAATAATTCTTATTTCATAATTTAATTTTTGAGATGAGGGTCTTTCGGAAACAACCTCTCTACCTCTCTGAGATAGTGGTAAGGTCTGCGTATATTTTACCCTCCTCAGACCTTACTTGTGGGATTTTACTAGATAGTTTGTTGTTATATTTCATAATTTAATTTTTGGAATTGAATTACATTCAAAGTCTTTTTCTAAAAAAAATATATTTCAAAATAAACTAATTTTAGAAGATTGACTAAACGGTCAATAAGTTATAATCTAAGTTCACTAGCTTGGTCTTCAGGACTCGTGAATTTGATATTCATGTTATAATAAAGAGATTCATTTAGAAAAAAGAAAAAAACTATTCCCTTCGTTTCAAATTAATTAATTGGCATATTTGTAAAAATATTTGTCTCAAAATAGTTGACATGTTTAAGAATTCAAGAGATAATTAATCACTTTTTTTCAAGTATGGCCATATTAATTGAAGAAGATTAAATAAGGTCATTTTAGTCAATTTACACCCCTTATTAATTTTTCTTTAAGAGTTGTGTAAAAAAGAAACATGCCAAGTAATTTAAAACAGAGGGAATATAAAATTTCATTTATATACAAAAAAGTAAATAGTTTACAACTAAAATAGCCAATGTTTTGTTTATTACTTAGAATGATCATTATTACTTAAAATGGCCTAATAATTTATTTTTTTTAATTAAAAAAAATTGTTTTCGTTTTTTTTTCCAAACTTTTTCCACGCAACCATTTTTTTTTCATGTATCAATATTGTATAAATGGTCTATAAACATGTATATATGATGTACAAATAGTTATGTAGAGTATATGTAATGTATCGATATTATATAAATAGTTATATAATGTATATGTAATATATCGATATTGTATAATTAGTGCACAAATGTGTATCGATATTGTATAAATAGTGTGTAAACATTTATCGATATTGTATAAGTAGTGTATAAATGTGTATCTATATTGTATAAAAGTTATGTAATGTATCGATGTTGTATAAATTGTGTATAAATGATATATAAACATGTATCGATATATATCGATATTGTATAAATAATTATATAATGTATATATAATGTATTGATAGTGAAAAAATAGCATTAATTTTTTTAAAAAAAAATTACAGCGAAAAAAAGTTTCTAAGAAAAAAACAAGAAAGAATTATTTTATTTTTTTAAAAAAAGTAGTGCAGCAAAATAAAATATATATATTTTTTTTTTAAGAAAACGGTGAACAAAACAACATGGCAAATGGCGACTGCCATTTTTGTTGTAATTTGTTAGGCCGAATATTTGGTTAGAAGTTTAGCTAAAACACTATTTTGGGTAAATAAATAATAAGTGGGTTATTTTTTGTGTAAATTAAGGAAAAAGAACATGGGCTGACCTTTTTAAAATCAAATGGCCAAAATTTGGCATATTGGATATTCATGGCCAGTCAGCTTAAACAAATTTCATATTATGGTCATTTCCTAATGGAAAAATAACATAAAAAACACACACCTTAACTTACCATATTCATACAAATTCCCACACTTACAAAGTAATTACAAAAATTTCAACTAATTATGTATCAGGAGTTAATTATGTATCTCGACAGACCCAAAATAGAAAAAAATGTATTGGGAGCTAATTATGTGTCTTTACAAAGGAAAAAATGCATCTTCGTTGGATGTATTATCTATCTCGACAGATCCAAAATCAAAAAAATGTATCGGGAGCTAATTATGAATCTTTACAAAGGAAAAAATGTATCTTCTTTGGATGTATCGGGAGCTAATTATGTATCTCGACAGACCCAAAATTGGAATTTTCAGTAATTATGTCAGGATTTTCTGTAATTAAGGTCCAAACTGTCGGGATTTATGTTGTTTGTCCTTTCCTAATTTAGGTCATTTTGGCCCAGGTAGTTCAGATACAGTTCATATACCATACTGATACAATCCATATACTATACTGATACAGTTCGTAAAAAAAATAGAACAATGAATTTATGGATAAAAATTGTATCATTGTTATATAGAATATGTATTTTTTTTAATATGATGTGCATAGAATTTGTATCATTTGTTGTATAAAATATGTATATGTATAAGATGCATATAGAAATTGTATATTTATGATATATTATATATCTGTATAAGATATGTATCGAAATTGTATGAGATATGTATCAAAATTATATCAGTATTGTATAAGATATTTATCGAAATTGTATCAGTATTGTATAAGATATGTATCGAAATTGTATCAGTATTGTGTAAGATATGTATCGAAATTATATCAGTATTGTATAAGATATCTATCGAAATTGTATAGGATATGTATCAAAATTGGATCAGTATTGTATAAGCTGCCAGCGAATGGCTAGAAAATAGAATTAAAATTCAACGGGCATTTTCTTGTCATTAGTTTAAAGCGAGTGACTATTTATGTCCTTTCCCCAAAATTTAACTCAATGAATATTTTGTATAATTTTTCCTTGTTTAAATGCATTAGAAAATTGAGAATCAAGACAAACAATACCTCGAGGACGTGTTTCCTTGTTGAGGTCTGAAGATCACAGTTGACAAACCCCCTCTGTATGATTAGTATATTAAATACACAATTTAATGAACTAAACAATTCCCATATTAATTCTGGCATCGTCACTTAAGGGCTAAGGCGTGTACTTTGCCTAATTGTCCCCCCTAATTACTCCCCAATAAACCTCCCCAGGTAGAATTTTTTCCAAGAGTTCACATTTACCAAAACAACAACAATAAACCCCAATAACAAAATTACGCAAACAACCAAACTTAAGGACCATTATTTCTAAAAATTTCATATCTTTTAAAATATTTCATAAAATACCATATTTATTCATTTCCCCTTTATACATATCTCCCTTTCTCCTCAACCATATACCACTCCGCATATGTCACTCCAAATCTCACCATTTCATTTTCAAATCTCCGCATATTTTTGTGATTCCTTCCAAAAAGGCTGAAAAGTGATTCACCCCCCCCCAATTTAAGGCGATTATGTTATTTCCTTAGTTAAATAACAAATTAATTGTAAATGTATCAAATCAAATATGTATCACATTCAAATATATGTATCAAAAAAGCTAATTATGGTATGTTATGTAATTTAGTTTAAAATGTGGTAAAAGATGTTATTGAATCCTTAACTTATGGTATTTATGTAAGTTACCCAATTCCTAACATATATAATGTGATCCACAAGCGAGGTGTAAAGAGGGTGGAATCTATATAAATCTTACTTCCATTTTGTGTGAGATAGAATTTAGAAATGCTATTTTTAATAGATCCTTAGATCAAGAAAAACATTTAAAAAAAATATATTTGACAAATACAAAATTTAAAGTTATGATAAAAATATTATAAAGATTAATGTCCAAGGCGGAGATTGGAACCGAGCTATGAATTTATCTTAACTCAATAATTTTGAGTCGAGCTATGAATTTAGCTTAACTCAATAATTTTTACTCAAACAATGTGTTTGTGTTCAGTGGCGTAGCTATCTTTAGTAAAGAGTGACCAATCCAACATCCTTCATCGAAAAATTATATTATGTATAAGGAATACTATACAAAGTAATAGATCAAAAATTATTTTTCATATGTATATATTAAATTTTGAACACCTTTAATGGAATTTTTGATTTTACAGTATTTATGTTAAAAATTTTATTAAATATAAATGCATATGTTTAGCTTACAATTATTAGCATTTGAAATTACATTTCTAAAATTCAGAATTCATATAAAGTTACTACTCTTATTCTGTACAAAAATTTTCTCAGGAAAAAGTCGAGCATTTGGCGTTAATATGCATGTGTGAACACTGATGATGATTGATGATAAACTTAATTACGCCCTCCATTTAGAATTACTTGTCACTTATTTTTTTAATTAGATTTTTATTTTTATTTGTTATTTTTGATTTATAAAAAAAAAATATTTTTTATTTTTTTATTTTATTCTTGATATTAATTTTTTTTTTTCTAAATTAATTTTAAGACATAATAATTAATATCATTTAATAGAAATACTATAATAAAATAATTATATCAATAATTATTTTTTTAATAAATATATTAAATTAAAATATGACAAATAAAAATAAACAGGAGTACTTCTCGGTTCTCACTCAACCTTGCCCAAAGCTTAACATAAAGAATTCAACATTTTGACATTAATTTGCATGTGTGAACACTCAGAATGTGAACAGACAATTGGAAAAAAAAAAAAAGAAAAAAGAATGAGAACAGACAATATTTGTCAGATCACGTGAGTACCTCGTCTCGTCACATTAATGACAATTGCTCTGTACATTTTTTACATTATTGTCTTGATTTAAATAAGACGATACCTTCTCCATCTACCTTTACTTATTCAATATAATAAAATAGATATTTATTAATATGTTTAATTTAAAAAATTAATAGATAATTATTATTTTATATCTATTTTATTTTTGTTAATAAATATTATTTATTATTTAATATATATTTTTTAAAATATTAAATTTATTATATTCAAAAATTGATATAATAAAATTATTTTTATTATTTATTATTTCTTAAGGTGTATGCTAAATCATAGTAGACAAGTAAAGATTGACTAAGCCACGGAGGGAGTATATAGATCGTTCTTTAATGATTTATTTGGAATTAATACTACCTAGCTACCCCCTTGTTCAAAATTACTTATCACTTATTTTTATTTTTGATTTACATTTTTACTTATCATTTTTGACATATCAAGAAAAATAATTTTTTTCTTCTTGTTTTACCATTCATTTATTTATTAAGACTTTTTGAAATCCCAAATGGTCAATTTCAATTAGTACTAATTAATAGGGATAATATGATAAAATCACTATTTCAATAATTGTTTTCTTAATGGGCGTGCTAGCTCAAAAAGTGACAAGTAATTTTAAACGGGAAGTATATGATACTCCCTTCATTCCTTTTTATTTGGTTCATTCATTTTTCGTGAGTCAATTTGATTAAGTTTCAAAGCTAATTAAATTAGATTAATTTATTTTTTTAGAATTAAAATTTAGATATTTAAAAACTATACGAAAAGTACTATAAATTATAATTTTTCTTCTTTTAATTTGATTAAGAAATACATCTTAAAATATTAGTCAAAGTTTATATCCTTTGATTTTAAAAAAGAAAAGGGAGCAAATAAAAAGGAATGGAGGGAGTGTTGTACGTCCACATTCAGGTAATTCATTAGTTGTCTATTTTTGTGTTCTTTTTTTTTTTCAGGTAAAAATGCCCATTTAGCTAGCAAAATTGATATGATTAAATGTTCGTTAGTGGGATTAAAATATCCCAACCCCAACAACTTGCACTTTTGTATAAACCATTATCAGTAAGTACAAATATATTTTCTACGTTTAAACAAATAGCAGCGTAACTACCATTTAATAAAATTTCTTGCAGAGTGGCACGTGGATGACGATATTAGAGTGACAACATATTACAAACGTCACCAACTATATATGTGTTGCATTTTCTTAACGTTCCTTGACCATATAGGTTCATGAACATGACCCCGTTAATTATTTTTATACGGCCATTGATCATGGAGTAACTTTCTTAAATTATCATTCAGGTTAGTAAAATTGAACTTTTGATTACTCCATTTGTTTCATTTTACTTGATTCTCTTACTAAAAATAGTTGTTTTAATTTACTTGTTCAATTTATAAAATTAAGAGAAGTTTATCATGTTCTTCCAATACTACCCCTATCATTAAATGATTATATAAAGAGTATAATACTCAAATTTATATTTTTAAAGTATGATTAATAAGGCTAGTTTAATAAAATAAGCCTATAATAAATATTTCTTAAAAGAAGTGTCAAGTCAGCCAGGATCGAGTAAAACGGAACGAAGGGAGTAATACAGTATCTTAACAACCCACCCATTGTATATAAAGGCCCTTACACTAGTTGACTTCTTGCTATATACATACATAGTTATAATATGGAAATCAATTCATCAGACGTTGATATGAAAAGGTTAATAAAAGAGTTGAATTGTGGTCTGAAATTCACAAATGAGCTGAGAGAGTTGACCAAGAAACATAATATTATGTTGGCTGAGAACTTGTTGGGGAAAATTATGACTTCTTTTTCTAAGTCACTCTCAATGTTGTGCTCCAGTGCTGAGTTACATCAATTTTCTCAAGTTCCGATGGTGGCCTTTTTGCCTTGTTCACTAAAAGATCAAGAAGGATGCAACAAGAGAAGGTGAGAATCAACATTTTATTACACTATACAGTGTGTTGTAGCTAAAACTACTACAATTGTTTCACTCCTTTGACGCCTTTTTTAGTCTGTTTCAAAAATAAATATGCACTGAAAAAAGACAGTCAATGGGCATTTCCCTTGGAAATCTGTCCAAATTTTGAGATTTTCGACCGAATTTCAGTCGGAGAATTCAGATTTTCTTTTTTTTCCCCTCAACCCACTTCATTGACCACTAGTTTTGGTGGACAGAGTTACCTAATACTATTGTTGGTGAAAGATGACAGGTATTCCGTAGAATTAGTCGATGTGCGTGTGAATTGGTCAGGGAGACCTCGGTTATCAAAAAGAAATCGAGATTTTTTTAGCTGATGACATATTCCTAAGTTTGGAAACACTCAACTATACACTTCGGATTTTACCGATCTAATTTTTTTTTTTTATAACTACAAATATTATGACATATTTAAAGCTACATGTCCTAAAAGTTTTATAGTTACACACATGTGCTATGACATGCTTTAGATCACATGTTTTAAAGTTTTTTTTGTCTTAAATCTCCATATTGGTTCAAACTATTTCACGTAAAATTGTGACGGAGGGAGTATTAATTAGCATTAGTAAAAATGGTGTCACAAACTTCCACTAATATTTGGAAAATTAAAGCTCCCCTTTTCAACATAATTATTTTTTTGATTTTCTTGTACATTGGTTATTAGTCTCATGGAGATCAATAATGGTGGTTAATTACGTGTGTGTCTCTAACAAATGCTTGACAAATATTTTGCACAGAAAAAGTTCAGCTACAACCATAAAAGAAGCCTCAACTTTGGTGGATGATGGCCATGTTTGGAGAAAATATGGCCAGAAAGAAATCCTCAATTCCCCACATCCAAGGTTTATTTTTTTTTCTTTTCACAAGATTTTTTTTTTTTCATCAATAAAGCCATTGTTGACACTTATATATAATTGATTATATTGATATATGCAGGAACTATTATAGATGTACCTATAAATTTGATCAAGGATGTGAAGCAACTAAACAAGTGCAAAAAATCCAAGAAAATCCACTAAGGTTTCGTACCACATACCAAGGTCATCACACATGCAAAATTTATCCTGCAATTTCCCAAATATTCTTTGATTCTTCAACAAATGAGGATTCTTCAGTGTTACTGAGTTTCAATACCAACCCAATTAATTATCACCAACCTTATGTTCACTCATTTCATTCAACTAAACAAGAAACTATAGAGGGGATCTCTTCAAATTGCTTCTACCCTAATGTTGACCAAAGTCAATCATCAAAGTCCGATTATTGTCAACTATACGATGATTGTCCGATTAGAGCAACGTTGTCACCATGGTCGTCCGATGATAGGGCCAACTACTCTTCTTGTACTACGAAGTCTAATTGTAGTTTGGAGATGGAGATGGATATGATGTTGGGCTCTGTTGATTTTGAAGATTTAATTCCTTTTGACTTTTGAATTATTGATTTTTCTAAAAAAAAATTCTTATCTACTTAATTTTTGTCAATATTATTGTGATCGTATAAATTTTAAATATATTAATCCAAATAAATATGGTGGATTAATATAATTGGATTAATTATTTAAGTCCAATAAATATGGATTTAATTAAAGTCCAAAAATTATCGGGCTAGTCCATTAATTTGGATTACAAATAATGAGCCCACTTGGTTAAGCCCAATATGTCACCTTATTCTAGAGGCCCAATTTGAAGTCACATGTCAAATGACGTGGCATGCCAAGTCAAGTAAAGGAGCCAATAGGACTGTGCCACAGGTCAAAATGATGCAGCAAGCCTAGGAAAATCAAAGACCCATAAGAATGCGCCATGTCACTTAAATCTGATTGGCCGGAAGGAGTTCAGATTTATCATGACTCTTTCCTTTCCACAACTATAAATAGGGGTCTCATAATTCAGAAAAAAGGACCAACAATTCGAACAAGAAGCAAGAGAGAGCTCGTGGATCAAACACCATAAATTTCTCTACAAGCTACAAGTTCAAGCATTCAAGTTCATAAACAACTGAAGATCAAGACGAAGATTCAAGATCAAGCTCAAAAGCCCTTGAATCCAAATTCACAAGTCAAGATCAAGTTCATTAAATCCATAAATCAAGTTCAAGTTCATCAAATTCAAGATCAAGCTCGAAGCCCTTGAATTTATATTTAGAAAGGCGAATCAGAGGATTCATAGAGATTGTAACACTCACATATTGAAATCAATAAACAATTGTTGCAATATTTTTCTGTCCCGATTATTATTTTCTCGATCGCGAATTTTATTGTCTACAAATTCTGGCATCCAGTGGGACGATCTATACCTCTCATCTTAACTTTCCAACTTCAAAGTTCAAGAATACCGAAATGACTTCCAAGAAGGTCAACTCTCAATCCACTGCCCCTAAGGCTGCTGATTCCAAGTTCTCCGCCGAGGTAGAATGCATCCTTGATGTTACTTTTGGAAGCTTTGGGGCTGTCACAAGGAGCAAGGCTAACATTATGGGGCAACAAACACATCAAGTCTTGACGACATCAACTCCAGTTTTTGGATCTTCAACCCCAAAAAAGAACAAGGTCCTCTACAAGCGCTTCAGAAGAAGGAAGCAGTGTGGCAGAGAAAATTTAGAAAACTTTGGCTCTACTTGATCTCTATGGTTCAAAAAACTCTGAGACAAAGAACGATGGTCATTCAACCAACATGTTAACTCCACTTACTCCACGCGAGCCAAGGACTTCAGAGATCAACTTATGTGACAGTCCGTGCTACTCTCCGATGTCTCCAATAATCATGCAAACAATGGTAACTGATGTCTCATCCATGGAGGAGCAACTTGCGAATATGGCGAAAGCGATTGAAGGTTTGACCAAGTATGTGCAAACTCAAGACACTCGGATTGATAAGTTGATGGATCGAATGAAAGGCTTAATAGATGGAGATTCTAGCCATGCACCTGGAAAGGCTCCAGAAGTTTAAGAGATAGAACCTCCTACCAAACAGACACCACCTACTAAAAAGGTGCCAGTCGCTTCTGACGGAATGATCCCAATTGATCTATTGAAGGAGTTCATTGAAGGGACCCTTAAGGACAAGTACAACGTTACTACCAAGTCTTCCCTGACGTAGGCCAAGCCTTACACTGCTAGGATTGATAGCTTCAAGATGCCTGCCGGCTATCAACCCCCCAAATTTCAACAATTTGAGGGCAAAGGGAATCCAAAGCAACATGTCGCCCACTTTGTTGAGACATGTAACAATGCCAGAACATATGGTGACTATCTCGTCAAGCAATTTGTCCTCTCCCTAAAGAGAAATGCCTTTGATTGGTATACGGACCTCGAACCCAATTCAATTGATAGCTGGGAGAAACTGGAGCATGAGTTCCTAAATCGCTTCTATAACACGAGGCGTACGGTGAGCATGGTAGAGCTCACAAATACTCATCAAAGAAAGGATGAGCCAGTTATTGACTTCATCAATCGATGGAGGAATGCTAGCCTAAACTGTAAAGATAGACTCAATGAAACTTCCGCAATAGAGATGTGTATCCAAGGAATGCACTGGGAGTTTCTCTATATTTTGCAAGGCATTAAGCCAAAATCCTTTGAAGAGTTAGCTACTCGTGCTCACTACATGAAGTTGAGCATGTCTTCGGCCGGAAAAGGAGTAGCACCCATCCATGACCCTCGAAAGGGAAAGGACAAACAGGAACCCAGGAGATGGACCAAGTTTGTCCCCAAAAGCGACAACAAAGAATCCATGAATGTCAACGTGTCTCCTGTGAATCTCACCACAAAGGTGAGCAAGAAGCAAAACGTAAAGACTACTTCTCAAGCGCGTCCAAACCAGAAGTTGACTTTCAAAAAGATGCAGGAAAAAGAATATCCATTCCTTGATTCTGACGTTTTCAAAATTTTTGATGAACTTCTTGAGCTGAAGCTCATTAATCTACCAGAAATGAAGCGGCCCGACGAAGCTGGAAAAGTTGATGACCCAAACTATTGCAACTATCACAGGCTTGTGGGTCACCCTTTGGAGAAATGTTTTGTCTTCAAGGATAAAATCATGCAACTGGCTAATGAGAAGAAGATCGTTCTTGATGATGAGAAGGCCAGTTCTCATCAAATCTCCATCACTTTTGGCTCACTCGATCCGGTCCAAATATGCAACTTCAAAGAGCATAATGAGGAGCCATTAAAGCATGACAAGTCTCTAATTGATGAAGGTGATGATGAAGGTTGGACTTTGGTGACTAGGCGGAGATGCAACAAGATGACGAGTCTACGAAAAGACTTATCCAAGAAGCCAACCAGAAGGAGAATAGTGAAGAAACTGAGGAAACAGAGGCTGGTTGAGCTGCCAAAGAGGGCGAGTGTAGTGGAGCATCACCACCAAAAACCACGGTGTCCTGTGACCTTGGAAGAATTCTTTCCAAGTTGGTTCTGCGCCAAGACTACTCAAGACAACATTGAGGCATCTTATTTCAATACTGATAAAGAAGAAGCAAATGACGAAAGCCTATTGATGGAACCTCCTTCTCCTGAAAGGCCTACTAAATATCTTCACCAAGAAGCACATGTATGTAATACAAAAATCACATTTACATATGATGATCTCCTGTTTGGTGAAACACTACACAATCGTCCCTTGTATATGGTAGGTCATGTTCTAGAGAAGAAGATAAATAGAATCCTGATAGATGAAGGGTATGGAGTAAACATCTTACCTATTCGCACACTGAAGGAACTTGGCATCAGAACTGATGAACTTACTGAAAGCCATTTGATGATTCAAGGGTTCAATCAAGGGGGTCAGAGGGCCACAGGATCCATCAAGTTAGAGATTCATATGGACAATTTACGATCAAATGTATTGATGCATGTGATCGATGCCAAAACTTCATATAATATATTGCTTGGTAGGCCTTGGGTACACGAGAACAAAATTATTTCATCCTCCTACTATCAATGCCTGAAGTATCTTGAAAATGGAGTGGAGAGAAAGATAGTGGCCGATGATAAGCCATTCACTGAAGCTGAATCACACTTTGCAGATGCAAAATTCTACTTGAAGAATTATGTCGTGAAGGAGAAAAAGGTTGATGATGTCACATCAATCAAGTGTGATGATCTTGAAGCTAAGAAGGTTGAGGGGACTGTTGAAAACGTTGTCATTAAAAAGCCTTCCTCCACTTCAAATAAAGGGAATGTCACGTACTTTAAGAAGAAGACAACTCCTGTGCTCCGCTATGTACCAAAGGTGGGGAAAGAAGGACACTCATTCGATGTCCAAGATAATGTACTAGGGGGGCTAACTCTTCCGTTAAAGCGAATCGATGCAATAAATTTATCCTCAAAGCTACTTGGGGAATTTGTGGCTTAAAATTCATCGCGAGATATGACACTCCCTTCAAAGTGCACGAAAGAAGGCTTTGATCCAAACGCTTACAAGTTATTTGTAAAGGCTGGATACAACCTTAATGAGCTATCAAATTTGGGAAAAATCCCATCAGAAGCCATTACCAAGCAAACGCGCGAAGGCTTAGGGTACATGCCGCCACCGCCGGTTCGCATCTCTATAAGAAGGGTAGCTAGCGACTATATCACTGTGGAAGAAGAGTCTACTACTTCCAACAAAAGGCCTTCTGTCTTTGATCGACTTGGAGAATCAACCACAAGAACTTCTGTGTTTGAGAGGTTGGGTCCGATGAAGAAAAAGAAGAGTAACAAACCTCGGAGAAGTTATCAAGGTACTATGACACACTCTTCACTTAGAATCTAGAAGGATTTCCAAAGTTTGATTCCTTCTCGAATAAGGCGACGGACAGAACTTGTGGTTTCGTGCAAGGAGATGTTAAAGGCAAAGACTCATACTGTGGTTTATACTAAGGAACATGAGGAATACAAAGAAAGTGTAGGCTCTTCATATCATATTACAACCCAGAGCGAGTACGATACATCATCTCAAATAAAGGTTGAAGAGTCAAAAGATATTTTCTGGTGTTGCCATATATCGGTCAATGACAATGATCCTCAAGAAGAGGAAGATGCTGGAGATGCTCCATCAGAATTTAAAGAAGGAGTAAAGACGACGATAGATCCCCTAAAGGAAGTTAATCTTGGCACTGATGAAGACCCAAAGCCAACTTTCCTAAGCGCTTTTCTAGAAATGGATGAAGAAATCGCTTACATGGACTTACTCAAAGAATATAAGGATGTCTTCGCTTGGAGTTATAAGGAGATGCCTGACTTAGATCCAAAAGTAGCAGTTCATCAGTTGGCAGCCAGGAATGGAGCTCGTCCTATTAAGCAGACCCAAAGACGTTTCAGCCCCGACTTGGTTCCATTGATTGAAAATGAGGTTCACAAACTCATTGGAGCAGGTTTTATTTGTGAAGTCAAGTACCCCACATGGATATCAAGCATTGTGCCAGTACGGAAGAAGAATGGCCAAATTCGAGTTTGTGTCGACTTTAGGGATCTCAACAACGCATGCCCTAAGGATGAGTTTCCAATCCCTATTCCAGAGTTGATGATTGATGCTACTACTGGTTTTGAGGCGATTTCTTTTATGGATGGATCATCCGGCTATAACCAAATCTGCATGGCACCAAAGGATGAAGAGCTCATTGCATTTCGTACGCCTAAAGGTATTTATTACTACAAGGTGATGCCTTTTGATTTGAAGAACGCTGGTGCCACTTATCATAGGGCTATGCAAAACATCTTTGATGATTTACTCCATAAAAATGTTGAATGCTATGTGGACGACTTAGTGGTAAAGTCAAGAAAGAAGAACGACCATTTGAAAGACTTGAAGATGGTATTTGAGTTTCTTCGGAGATATCAGCTTAGGATGAATCCGTTGAAATGCGCCTTTGGAGTTACTTCCGAAAAGTTCCTTGGCTTTATTGTACGACACCGAGGAATTAAAATTGATCAATACAAGGTTGATGCAATTTTGAAGATGCCCGAACCTCAAAACATTCATGAATTAAAAAGTCTTCAAGAGAAGTTAGCATATTTAAGGAGGTTCATCTCAAATTTGGCGGGAAAATGTCAACCATTTAGCCATCTCTTGAAGAAGGGTGCCCCTTTCGAATGGGACCAAGTTTGTAGTAAGGCTTTTGAAAATATCAAATCTTACTTGATGAAGCCTCCAGTTCTTGCGGCACCTATAACTGGAAAATTATTGATTCTCTACATCGCTGCACAAGAAAGGTCAGTTGGAGCATTATTGGCCCAAAAAAATAGTGAAGGTAAAGAGAACTCTCTTTATTACTTGAGCAGAATGATGATGCCAAATGAGCTGAATTATTCACCTATTGAAAAGTTGTGTTTGGCGTTGGTCTTCTCAATCCAAAAGATGAAGCACTACTTTCAAGCTCATGTTATTCATCTCATGTCGAGCAAATCCCATTAAGTTTGTAATGTCAAAACCAGTCATCAGTGATCGATTTGCAAGGTGGTACCTTCAATTTCAACAGTTTAAGATCATATATATCCCTTAAAAGGCCGTAAAGGGACAGACATTAGCACATTTTCTGGCAGACCACCCAATACCAGATAATTGGGAGCTAACTGATGAACTTCCTGATGAGGATACAATAGTTATTGAGTTTGATCTCCATGGAAGATGTACTTTGATGGTGCAGCACATCGTGGTGGAGCTGGTGCTGGCGTAGTGTTTGTCACTCCGTAGGAAGAGGTTATCCCATACTCCTTTACTTTGACACAATGTTGCTTTACCAATGTCGCTGAATACCAAACGTTGACACTTGGACTTGAAATGGCCGTCGATATGAAGCAACTACAATTGCAAGTCTTTGGTGACTCCCAATTGGTGATCAAATAGCTCTTGGGAGACTATGAAGTCAAAAAGGCCGAGCTACGCCCGTATCATAGTTATGCTCAGAAGTTGATAGGATGGCTTGGAGAAGTTACCCTCCAAC
Source organism: Capsicum rhomboideum (assembly GCA_031232105.1). Classification (NCBI taxonomy): domain Eukaryota; kingdom Viridiplantae; phylum Streptophyta; class Magnoliopsida; order Solanales; family Solanaceae; genus Capsicum; species Capsicum rhomboideum. The sequence continues at coordinate 103,546,196 of CP124710.1, forward strand.
ACGTGCCAAGAAAGGAAAATAAGCAGGCCGATGCATTGGCTGCTTTAGCTTCAACCCTTACTCTTCCGAATTAAACACGAGTTACTATCCGCCAAGAATGGGTAGTACCACCACCGGATGAGGAGGAATATACAGAAAACAAACTTGAGCATCTCGTCGCTGTGTCTGAAGCTGTAAAGGTAGATTGGCGACAACCAATTATTGACTACTTGTGTTATGGAATACTTCCTGAAGATCCAAGAAAAAAGACTGACATCCGTCGTCGTGCACCTTACTTCCTTTACTACAAGGACACGTTATACAGAAGGTCATTTGAAGGAGTACTCTTGCGATGTTTAGGAGAGGAAGAAAAAGTTCAAACTTTGCAGGAAGCACACTCGAGAGTATGTGAATCTCATCAGTCTGGATCGAAGCTCCACTTTCACATAAAAAGGATGGGATATTATTGGACAACGATGGTGAAGGTTGCTTGGACTATGCTATTGCTTGGACTATGCTAGAAGAGCAAGTCCTGTCAATTTCATGCGAATTTCATACATCAGCCTCCTGAAATATTACACCCCACTATCGCATCTTGGCCATTCAATTCTTGGGGATTGGATGTTGTTGGACCACTACCAAAATCGTTTGGTGGACATTTGTACATCTTGGCTGCGACAGATTACTTCTCAAAATGGACCGAAGATGTTGCTCTCAAGGAAGTAAAGAACGAGAATGTTGCAAACTTCATCCGAGTAAATATCATCTACCGCTTTGGAATTCCCCATTACATAATAACTGACAATAGCAAGCCATTTGATAACAGGCTGATGAACAAGATTTGTGATCTCTTTGGTTTCAAGCAACTTAAATCTTCTATGTACCACGCTGTCGCCAATGGTCTAGCCGAAGCATTCAATAATACTTTATGTAACCTATTGAAGAAAGTTGTCTCCAAATCCAAACGAGACTGGCATAAATGAATGGAAGAAGCTTTGTGGGCATATAAGACGACTTACCGCACACCGACGCAAGCAACCCCACACTCACTTGCTTTTGGAGTTGAAGCAGTCCTACCACTTAAGCGTCAAATTCCTTCTTTAAGACTTGCTATTCAAGAAGGGCTCATTGAAGAAGAAAATGCTAAGTTGCGTCTTGCGGAGCTAGAAACTCTTGATGAGAAGAGGCTGGAGGCTCAACAAAATCTTGAATGTTATCAAGCCCGTCTATCTCGTTCTTTCAACAAAAGGGTTCGCCTGAGGTACTTCCAAGTTGGAGATCAAGTCCTAGCAGTAAGGAGGCCCATTATCACTTCTCATAAATCTGGGGGCAAATTCACCTCTAAGTGGGATGGACCATATGTCATACAAGAGGCATATTCAAGTGGTGCTTACAAGCTTGTCGATGCAGATGGGGTGAAAATTGGTCCTATCAACGCCAAATTCTTGAAGAAGTACTATCCTTGAAAGGAGATGACGCTCCTTAAGGCACGAGCATAAACTGCATGTCCACTCCTGGCCCGCAAGAGTATAAACTGTGTTCGACTCAAAAAAAAAAATGTCCGCTAGGTTGAAAATCTCGAAAGAACCGGCCTAGGCAAAAGTTAGGACTCAAAAAAAAAAAAATATCCGCTAGGTTGAAAATCTCGAAAAAGGCGGCCTAGGCAAAAATTAGGACCAACAAAAAAAAATAAAATAATAATTAAAAAAAATCACTCTTCCAGAACTACGTTGTGACCTGATCCTCTTCACCGAGGTACGTAGGCGCTTAGAAGTTTCATTCTAAGTTCAGTTGCATGAGTGTCAAAAAAATACATGTTCCCACTTGATCCATCACATAATAGTTAAGTCTGCGAGTATTCTCATCAAAATTTGGACTTACACCAAATATTCATGGCTCAATGGGGGCAACCTTTCAAAAGAGAAATGAGGTTATTCAATGGGAATTAGGATACTCATGTTCTCCAAACCAACAGCTGAGTGTGCTAGTCTACCAAGTCTGCAGTTATCAAGTTTCCAAGTTGTAGGCTTCAATTCTTAAGGCCCACGAATCAAAAATGATCAACAAACAAACTTGAAGAGAAAGGCAAGGTTTAGTATTATAACATCAATACATCAAAATAAGCAAACAATTCTTGAAGCTGAAACGTAAGAGGAATATTGAAAAGAATGCGCAATATAAAGCAAAAATAGTTTTTTTTATTGCTACTACTAATTGAAACTAACCAATAAAATGCTAAAAAAGAAAAAAGAGTAAGTAGAAAGCTTGAAGAAAGATCTCTTGAGGCTAATCTGGGCATAACTTATAATTAACTAATTCTTGGAGAGTGGTCTCTAAGCTTTGCTTTTTCTTTTCTACGACATTCGAGGCATTTTTTGTCGCTATGGAAATGTCAGAGCACTTACAAAACTCTTCCTCAGCAGCTGAAACTTTAGAGTCAACCTCTTCAGCTTCTTGCTTGGCAATATCTCGGCGAGCTTTTAACTTCTTCACATTCTTTCTTGCTTTCTTAAGAGATTGGCAGACAACAGATAGTTCTTCAGATTTCTCATCTCTTTCCCTCAACACGAGCTCAAGATGCTCCTTGGCTTTCAAATATGGATTTGACTTCTCAATTTCGGCGGCTTTATCAACAAGGGTGGATCATGCTTGGTCATAAGAAGCGACAAGCTTAAAGAAAGACCCCAACAGATTCTGCAAAGGGGAAATATCCGCACCCATTCCACTCATGTCATTGAGTACGACTTTGACGTCATCTTGGATAGAAGAAGCGCGATACGGAGTAAGGCTTGAGAGTTTGGTACGAATGCTATCCCAGGCTTTCATAACGAAGTCCCTCTTAAGATTTGAGACAACCTTCTTTCCATCAAAAATGGACATAGCTACCTCTGGTCTTCGGTAGGAATTTGATTCTGAATTTGCTTTAACTTTATCGCAAGGAGTAGAAGTAACCTCTTTGGATGGCGAAGGTAACTCTCTTGAGTCTGGCCCTACTACGGACTCACTACTTTCTTGTGGCTTACTTTGGTAAGAATCCTCCAAAATTTTGACTTTACTGGGCTGTGCACACACACACACACAAAAAAAAAAAAGCATGATAAGGGAGACGTATAAAGTTAATTCGTATGCTATGAAATAATGGGGAAGTTAAGTCATTACCTCTTCAATGGCTAGCGGGGTCCTCGTGGGACTATCATCATTGTCAAGAATCTCCACCACATGCGAGTTAGTATCTCCTGGCTTGTCTAAAGATGGTTTCACCTTCTTCCAACAACGATCTCCATGACTACTACTGCTCTCAGCTTGTGGTAGTCGTTTGTTGGAAGCATGTTGGGTCTGAGCGGGCGGCTCTTCGTTTTAAGTTTCTGCATATAGAGGTCCCTTGACTTTGTATGGAATGACTACTTGAGATTTCAAAATAGGAGGCTTAACCACAATTGGATACTCCTCGTCATCTGCTTGAGGAGTGTCGGTAATGGGACCTACAACATTCACCAATGATTGCAAGTTAACTTCCAGAAAGTTTCCATGAGCTTTGTCCCACCAAAATTTATACGCAGTGGAAAAGTACTTTCGCACATTGGGTGTAGCTTTAGGAAAAGTTGCTTTTGACATAAATCCATGAGACACACAAATTCGATAAAATTTAAGGCCTTCGTCTAATGAAGCGCTGCGAATATCATTTTCTAAGCTGCCAGGGATGTTCTGATAAAATCCAAACTGACGGCTAAATCCGACTCTGTATTCTTATCGTTGTCCACAAAATAGCAAAGAGTGGACTCGATCGGCATGATAGGAGTCCAAACAACACTGTCTCCCTGATGAATGCGTTTTTTGGCAAGCTCACTATCAAAATACCTTGCTCCACCTTCACCGGAGTATGTTGTCATCAATGGAATGGATGGTCCTTTAGGAAGAGGATAATGCGTCTTGAAGTAATAAGCAAGCCAACCATACACGTAATGAATGGGAAAGGATATTTTGAGGTGCTCAAGCTGTGAAGATTTATAGATCCTGTTTAAACCATTATAAATGCTCGATAAGACTAGAACCGCAAGACTGAATGATTGTTTATCTGCCATCATGGCTGCGATCTTAAAAGTTCCTGGACGAATAAGATCATCCTTAGAAGGAAACACAAAGGTGCATAACCAACATGATAAAAAGGCCGCCAAATATGTATTAGTCCTCTGTTCGTACTCCACTTCGAGTTTAGAAAATGTCGCATCATCTGCACTTGACCACTTTGCTGCTTTAGGAATAGCCCCGGTTGGGTTATGTGTTGACTTCAGGCGAACAAATTTTTTCTCCTTCCTCAATGGAGCTGGCTCGTATCTCAAGACCCTTTTGCACCAAAACTTTATCCACTTGCTTATAGGAACTCTTGGATTAGAAGTCTCTCCTTCTTGAAGATGTTGGAAGGCTACAAATAAGAATTCACAAGAACGGGGGATGAATTTCTCATTCTTTTCGTCAACACCTGTGAGCTCTTTAGCTTCGGGCACTACTTTTTCATAAGGAAGACCTCCAATGGGTAAACCCCCAATTTTGTGTAAATCCCAAAGCGATATGAATAGCTCCCCAATTGATGTAAGCAATGTGTTGGTATTTGGACACCAAGCTTCAAAGAATGCCTGCAATATGTTCGAATTTCGATCATAAGTAACTAGAGAATCATAAACGGCATCATATATTTTTGGTGCCTTCAAGGTTTGTTGGCTTCCAGCCAATATGTCTTCAGCCCATTCCCAGTATCCTTGAGTGTGGTGATATCCACCGGTTATCTCCATGGTACCTGCCCAACGTATATCTCCCTGGAGTACTCGACGTCCTAAGCAAGGAAAGGTGCTCACAATATTTAGTTGGCGATGGTTAGGAGTCCGAAGAGACCATACTTTAATCGGTCGATTAGAACCAATGTCGTTTTCTGAAGTCCAGTCTAACATATGAAGAGAATTTCGCAAGGGTGGTCACGGATCCGCATACCTGCCGACTATTGGAGTATCTGTCAATAGCTTAGATAAAACTATACTGTCATCGACCTCGATTAGGAGATACTTGTTTTTGGAAGATAAAGATGTGTAGTCTCTGAAGCGAACCATCTCTGCAAGCTGCATAAACAAAAGAACCTTGGTCAAATACAAAATGGTAATTCAAAAAAAAAATACCTGCAGGAACGCCAACTGACAGAAAGGTCCTCCATGTTTTGGCTTTGTTGGAATATAGTCACGTATACTAAAGCAAATGAGTCCATCAAACTTGAAATCAAACTTGTCAGATTTCAAGGTGACGGAGGCGAAGTTAAACTCTCGCACCTTAAGCTGACCTTTCATAAATGGTATTTGTTTCAACCTACAAAAAAAGAAAGGGAGAGGAAAAGACCAAAAAAAAAGGGGTGAAAAAAAAAAAAAAAGAAATTTAAATCACCTGTTAAAAAAATAACTTTGAACCGGCTTCTGAGCACTGCGAACCTATGCTTATAATTTGGAGAATTATGGACCTTATATAGGCATAGAAAGGCGGTGGTGAGAATCCTAAGCCAATGAAAATTTGGAGGAAGTATCCTAATCGTAAGTAAAGAGAGAGAGGTGGCTGGTACTAATCCTAAGAAAAAAGGGTCACGTACAGGTGATTTTGTGAGGAAAAAGTATTCCACTTGTAAAAGGAAAGAATTAGTGGGGCCCGCATAATTGTCAACTCACTATCCAAAAGGTAATTGGACTAATGTCCATCGTGTCACTGTGCAAGGGACAAATTTTTATTTATTGTTTTTTTTAATAAAGGATTAGGGCCACGTCAAATAAAACAAAAGGGTCCTTGAGCATTTAAAGCTAAGGTCAAAACCCACCCTTTTCTTTTGCATACAGGTGAGCCAAAGGAAAAAAATATGGTATAAAGGTCCCATAAAATATTAAAGAATATTTAATTTGGGTCAAAGATATTCTTATTTGGTATCATATATATTGGTTCACGATTTTCTCTACCAATAGTATTACAACTAAAACATGGAGTGAATACTTTAAGTCTAATCTTCAAAAGATTAAATATCTCGATAAGTTTTAAAATGGGAGCATTTATAATCATATAAATTTTAAATATATTAGTCCAAATAAATATGATGAATTAATATAATTGGATTAATTATTTAAGTCCAATAAATATGAATTTAATTAAAGTCCAAAATTTATCGGGCTAGTCTATTAATTTAGACTACAAATAATGAGCCTACTTGGTTAAGCCCAATATGTCACCTTATTCTAGAGGCCCAATTTGACGCTACGTGTCAAATGACGTGGCATGCCAAGTCAAGTAAAGGAGCCAATAGGACCGTGCCACATGTCAAAATGATGCAGCAAGCCTAGGGAAATCAAAGACCCATAAGAATGCGCCATGTCACTTAAATCTGATTGGTCGGAAGGAGTTCAGATTTATCATGACTCTTTCTTTTCCACAACTATAAATAAGGGTCTCATAATTCAGAAAAAAGGACCAACAATTCGAACAAGAAGCAAGAGAGAGCTCGTGAATCAAACACCACAAATTTCTCTACAAGCTACAAGTTCAAGCATTCAAGTTCATAAACAACTGAAGATCAAGACGAAGATTCAAGAACAAGCTCAAAAGCCCTTGAATCCAAATTCACAAGTCAAGATCAAGTTCATTAAATCCATAAATCAAGTTCAAGTTCATCAAATTCAAGATCAAGCTCGAAGCCCTTGAATTTATATTTAAAAAGGCGAATCAGAGGATTCATAGAGATTGTAATACTCACATATTGAAATCAATAAACGATTGTTGCAGTATTTTTCTGTCCCGATTATTATTTTCTCGATCGCGAATTTTATTGTCTACAATTATATTGACGTAGAATTTATTGTAAGATGCTATATGCGTTGACAGAGTAAATTTTCATTTTATCCCCTTGACCTTTAAGAATTTATTTGGAAATAATATTCCCTCCAAAAAATAAGAAAAATAAAATAACAAACTCCTAAAATGGTGAAAACAAAAGTAACAACATACGCACTAAAAGGAAATACATAGTAACAAAAATGAATAGGTGGTAACATACGCACTAAAAGGAAATACATAGTAACAAAAATGAATAGGTGGTAAGAGGAAAGCAGATATTCTAATAAAAAACTTGTTTACTGAATACATTAGAAATATGTACTTTATTAGGGACTGTATATATTGTATGTTTTTGTTTAGATAAAATATTTAATTTTTATTATATAATGATCATGAAAAAATACATCTAATAATGATCTTATATTCAAGGGAAAAGTATATTAATTAGATCAAAAAATTAAAGTATTTAATTACACCTAATTGCCCCTTCCCATACTAATTTCTAAGACGGAAAAGGGCCTAAAATACTCTTCACCTATTGAAAATGGTGCAAAAATGCCCTCCATCCACCAATTGACTCTATATTGCCCTTCACATTTACCTTTGGGCTCCAAAATGCCCTTCACATCTATCTTTGGGCTCCAAAATGCCCTTCACATCTATCTTTGGGCTCCAAAATGCCCTCCACATTTACCTTTGGGCTCCAAAATACCCTTTATTTAACATCTTCAATATTAAATAAATAAAAAATATTGTATTCAGCGTAGTGTCGGCTCCTCCCTTTCAAGAAAGGGCAATCGCCTTAGGCCCCCAAATTTGAGGGGCCTTATTTTTAGAAATAATAAATTATATATATTTTATTAAAAAATACTAAATACTATTTGTAGAAAAAATAATTTTTTTATATAAGAAGAAATAATTATTAGAAGAAGTTTGATATATCTAAAGTACTTTGTTACAAGAAAGATTAAATGCATTAGTTATATTATTAATTGAAAAAAGAATTAGTAGAAGAAATTGATTATATAAAATTTATTTAACAACTTTGCATCTCAAGAAATTTAAAAAATAGACTTCACGAATAAAAAAATATTGATTTTTTTAAAAAATTTAAGGCCTCAGCTTGTAAAAATCATGTGGTGAGCATTGTTCTGTTCTAAAAACCATGACATGTTCGATGAGTGTACAATAAGTTCTTAGCTGTTCATCACATGAATTTCAACCCACAAAAAGTACTAGATCACATGAATTTCAAAGCAAGTCATTGTGGGTTAGGGGTTTTTAATTTTTTTAATTAATAAAATGCAGACTAATGGGAATGTGCCACTTCATTAATGAATTTATTTTTAATTTAATATTGAAATATTAAATAAAGGGCATTTTGGAGCCCAAAAGTATATGTGAAGGACATTTTGGAGCCCAAAGGTAAATGTGAAGGGCATTTTGGAGCCCAAAGGTAGATTGATGGCATTTTTGCACCATTTTCAATAGGTGATGGTAATTTATGCCCTTTTCCGTTTCTAAGATGCCCAATCGGCAAAAAGTAAATACCCGCATACCCCAAATTTCTAGCACTTCAATTGTTCTTTTCCAGTTAAGAAACAGTGGCATCCTTTTCCTTTTGTTGGTCAAACATTGCGGCTAAGTTATTATGAGACCTTTTTTTTCTTTCTTTTAGTTTGGCTAATACTGTTAACTTTTATATGAAATAAAATAATTAACATTTGGAGATCACAAATTATTTTGTTAATAGCTAATTTTAATATTAGTTAACTATTTTTAGATTAATAAAATAGATAAATTAAATAATTAGACTATAATAATAAATAATTTAAAAAATACTAAAGTCACTAACTTATTTATTAACATCTAAATTAATAATTTTTTTTTAATTAAAAACATGTTTTCTCTTTGTTGGCTCCTTTATTTTTGGGTATTGCCCCCTTCCCCCCGCTCCCCCCTCCCCCTCCAAACTTTTTCACTAAACTTACTTTAATACTTTAACTTTAGGAACAAGTATTATCCCCCTAAACTTATATGAAGTATAATAATATCACCCTTAAAGCTGACGTGACATTAAAAAATAAAATAATTAAAGGCGCATTTTTTTAAAGAAAAAGGTGGTTATATATATATATATTATTTTTTTTTAAATTAAAAAAAGAAAAGAAAAACCCTGCCCAACGGCCAACACTTTCTTCTCTGAAACCCCTCACCCCTACCCCCGCCTGCCCCCTCTGCAAACTCCATCTCCTTTCTCCTTCTAACCACATAACGACCTCCATTAAAACTATCACCTAGTCTAACAACATGATCACCTCCCCTTCTGTAATCATCAGTTCCTTCATCCTCTGAACTACAATCATCACTACTCTCCACCTCCACGACCTCCACCGCCTTCAACCGCCTTTCTTGATTACACCCCTCCATTTTTTTCACCCAATCAAACACAGTTAAATCAATTTTTCTTGAATTCTGTGAAGTGGGATCCACAAAAGATTCAATTTTCACCTCCATCACTCCTCCACAGTATTCAACTGTCGTTCTTGAATACAACCCTCCATTTGTTTTCTCCAAAAACACAATAAAAACTGAAAATCAACAAGGAACTACTAGTTGATTCTTGAATTCTGTAAAGTGGGTATACAAAAGAATCATTTTTTTTAGATTTCCTTTGCATTCAATCTATGGATTTGAATTTTTTTTTTTCAAGATTTTTTAGATTGTAAGTTGTGTTAGCTGAATTTAAATTTTTTTTTGAATTGTAAATAGGGGGTTGATCGTATAAGGAGAAAGGGGGTGGGGGGTTTGAACGAGAACGTAGGGGGAATGGGCGGGGGGGGGGGGGGGTATGCAGATGAAGAAAAAGGGGGAGGGGGTTGAAGAAGAAAGGATTTGGGGTGGGGTGGGGGGTTATATATATATATATATATATATATATATATATATATATATATATATATATATATATATATGGAATTATTTAAAAAAATAATTTTTTTGCGTGGCTCCGACGTGGCATTGACATGGAGCTGACATGTGGCGTGTGTAATTCACTTTCCATTGTGAGAGTGGTATTATATATTTAGTGTGCTACTTAATTCACTTGAAAGTTGTTTGGGGGGTAAATAAGGGGGGTAAATAATTACCCGTAAGTTAAAATATTAAACTAAGTTTTGTGGACAAGTTTGTGGGGGGGGAGGTTTGATGCATTTTCCCTTATTGTTTTGTTTTGTTTTCTTATTTTTTTTTAAATTTTGGGTAAGAATATTTTTTATCGATCTCTTTTTAAAGATAAAATATAATATAAAAATAACGATGTTATCTAACAATTTTTTTACTTATAAAAATATAAGAATATGTATAATTAGTGTATAGAATATATATTTGTATAATAATGACTAAGGAGTGTCATTGAAGAACTAGAACAAACCTCTATGATACCATCACATTATATCCATATACTGTGATGGTATCATTAAGGACTGAAACAGACATCAATGATACTATGATAGTATATGGATATACTATGATGATATCATGCACTGAAGTAGTCTTCCATGATGGTATCATTGGGGACTGAAGCAAACCTCAATGATACTATGAAAATATATAGCTATACTGTGACATCATGGAGATCTCACAGAAGGACTGAAACAAACCTCATAAATGATACCATGATAGTATATAGATATACTGTGATGGTGTCATGAAGGTCTCACTGAAGTACTGAAGTAAGCCTCAATGATACTATGATAGTATATATAGATATATTGTGATGATATTATTATGAAGGTCTCACGGAAGGGTTGAAGCAGGCATCAATGATACCACGAAGGTATATAGATATACTGTTATGGTATTATTACAGACTAGAGCAAACCCAAATGATACCATGTCAGTATATATATACTGTGATGGTATCATGGAGATCTGAATGAAGGATTGAAGTAGACATTAATGATACCATGTCGGTATATAAATATACTGTGATGGTATCATGGAGGTCCCACTAAGGATTGAAGCGGATATCAACGATACCATGACATTATATAGATATACTCTTATGGTATCATTATAGACTGAAGCAAACCTCAATGATACCATACCAACATATATATACTGTGATGGTATCATGAAGGTTTGTCTGAAGGAAGCAGACATCAATGATACCATGACGGTATATAGATATACTGTGATGGTATCATGAAGGTCCCACTCAGGATTTAAGCAAACATCAATGATATCATGACAGTATATAAATATACTGTGATGGTATCATGTAGGTCTCAATGAAAGATTGAAGCAGACATCAATGATACCATGACAGTATATAGATATATTTTTATGGTATCATTACAGACTGAAGCAAACCCAATGATACCATGTCAGTATATATATACTGTGATGATATCATGGAGGTCTGATTGAAGATTGAAGCAGACATCAATGATACCATGACGGTAGATAGATATACTGTGATGATATCATGGAGGTCCCACTAAGGATTGAAGCGGACATCAATGATACCATGACAATATATATATATATATATATATATACATGTACACACTGTGATGGTATCAAGGAGGTCTGACTGAAGGATTGAAGCAGACATCAATGATACCATGACGGTATATAGATATACTGTGATGGTATCATTACGAACTGAAGCAAATAATAAAAAAGGAGAATAAAATAAAATTACAAAAAAAAAGAAATAAATAAAATAATAAAAGACCGAAAAAATGTAATTAGTTTGTGGTGAAAAAATAAAGAGTATTATGATTTAAGGAAAAAAATGAATGAAAAAAGAGTAAAACAATAAAAGAATAAAGTAATAAACGAAAAAAAGAAAAGGAAAGGAACAAGAAATAAAGAAATTGAAAAACAAAGGAAAAATAAAAAATATGAAAATAAAAGGAACCAATAAAGAAATAAAGAGAAAATCAAAGCAGGAAAAAAAATAAAGAATAAAGAAATAAACAAAATAAGAAAAGAAAAGGAACAAGAGATAAAGAAATTAAAAAATAAAGAGAAAATAAAAAATACGAAAATAAAAGGAACCAATAAAGGAAAAAAAAGAGAAAAATAAAAGCATGAAAAAAAAAGAAAAAAAGTAGAAAAAAATAACTGAATAGAGAAATAAACAAGAAAAAAAAGGAAAAAAAAAGGAGTATATAAAATAAAAATTGAGTGTGAATTAGATTATGGTGTAAAAAGAAAATAAAGAATAAAATTAGAAAAAAAAGAAAAAAAGAAAGAAGTAGAAAAATAAAAATAAAAAGAATTAAAAGGGAGATAAATAACTAAAGCTACAAGGAAAGAGGACATTTTATGTAATAAGTTAGGGGGACATTTTATGTAAAGGGATATTTAGTTGTAAATAGTTTGCTCCTATGAGGCATGTATGTATTTTTCCAAAAAAAAAAACAAAACATTATGAGGAGCTAAACAATGCTCCAATGACAAGTGAGGCTTGCTCTAGGTTGAGCAGCTCCATCCATTAACCAGTAGCTTGAGGGTTTGAGTTGCGCTAGAAGGTAAGTAGGAAAATTATATTGATGCTCTTGATGCTGATGGAGTGGGTGGAAAAAAAGAACAAAAAAAAACATAAAAAAATAATGCCCCGATTTGATCATGAACTCTGTCATATAATATTACTCCTTTCATTCCATCTTAACTGTTGTTTTAGCTCATTTTACATTCATTAAAAAAATATAAGAGGTAGTTTACTAAATTACCCTTACCAATAAAATAGATTGATTGTTTCTTCTTAAATATCATGCATTCTTTTTAATATATTAAAGGTATTGTCCGGCATGTGTAAACTATACATGTGAATGTACTCTTCACTTCAAATCAAAGAATTCTCTCCCTGCATAGTGCATCACAATTCAATTTCTCACAGCTAGATTCGTCTTCTAAAGAATTGTCACATAATTATTATCAAAGGCATAACCTTCATTGAAATATCGATCAATTTTCTCACCAATTTGATGAATTAATTCACGATGTAGCACTTTAATTGTCATATTGGCCAGAATGATGGAATTCTATCCAAGTTTATAAATTTGTCTTGAAAATAAGAAATGCGTTGTTGGTACTTGGAACAAAATAATCAGTGTATTTAAAAAAAAATTATAATAAAAAAAATGGCTAACGAGGTAGAATATGCGTTGTATATTTAAATGAAACAAGAAGAAGCTTGCAACATAGAGAGAGAAAGACCAACCAATCTCTATACTCATCAACACTCCATCTAAGATGACCCTCTCAACAATCCCTAGCTTGGATCTACCCCCGTCTACCCCACCGGAACCACCAGATTCACGAGACTTCTCTATGGACAGTGACCCACTTGAGAAAACATCCTTCAAAGATATAGTGATGGAAAAGAATAAAATGAAAGAGAGTTCCTTCAACTTTACTCTCCCTATATAGACTCCTTCCACTGAGGCTCTCTTCGAAGAAGATATCAGTCTCTCTATGGAAGATAAATTGCGACTCTACTTGTCCTGGAGATATTCAGTTATCATAAAATTAGTGGGGAAAAAATTCAAACACGTCTCCCTAAAAACCAAGCTCACAGAGCTTTGGAAACTCGGAGAATCCTTAACTCTGATAGACCTGGGTTGGGATTTCTTCACCATCAAACTCAATTTGAAAGAAAACCAAAAAAAGATCCTTCACGAGGGGCCTCGGTTTATAGGAGGGAAATACCTTTCAGCAAGGAATTGAGAACCAAATTTTGTCCCAAAAGAATTAATTATCTTATTCACGACTGTTTGGCTTTACTCCCCCAACTCCAATGGAATTCTATGACAGGGCCATTTTAGAAAGGATTGGTAGGAAAACCGGAAAGCTCCTAAAAACTGATTCCTGCACATCTTCCACCTTAAAAAGAATATATGCAAGAATATGTGTGCAACTCCCGATAGATTGTCACGCCCCGAATCTCATCGAGACATGATTGGCACCCGTAGCCGATAAGGCCCGAGAGAACCAACCTTTGCCTATGTTCAATCATATGCATATCATAATCATAACCACCATTGCGTAAGAACATGGAAGACGAATAAAGGCAAACATGGGACATATTTATACATACATATGAAACTTGGCCGTTGAGGCCATCTAGTCAAAACAACATAAGTCTTTTACACTGATACACCCACATCCGTCTACAAAGCCTCTAATATGAGCATTAACCAAACTGAACCATAAGTCGGGACAAGTCCCCGCTTTACACAATATGTACATCACCCAAAACATATATACACTCTGACTCGGAGAAGCCCCGAATGAGCTGGAGCTCACCAAAGAACCGTTAACACTGGCAATCTACTGGGGAGGCCTACTGGTACCTGCGCCTGCAGCAAGTAAGGTAAATTCCCCGAGAGGGGTCAGTACGAAATAAGTACTGAGTATGCAAGGCTCAGATGAAACTGTACAATACATGAATATTTCAATGAACTCAAAACATATGAATAATCAATGTGAATAAGTCACCATTTGGTATTTTGGGAAACCATGTGGATTGCTTTCATTACTTTCTTTGCTTTCTTTATCTCAATGCTCAATGATAACAATGTACCCGGGCCCCTACTGATCAGTGGGTCTTTTCATATTATAACATCATGTTGGGATCGAGTTGAGCTAGGCTTATGCCCCTAGACTTGCCACCCATAAATCAATACATCGGGATCGAGTCGAGCTAGGCTTACGCCCCTAGACTTTCCACCCATAAATCAATACATCGGGATCGAGTCGAGCTAGGCTTACGCCCCTAGACTTGCCACCCATAAATCAATACATCGGGATCGAGTCGAGCTAGGCTTATGCCCCTAGACTTGCCACCCATAAATCAATACATCGGGATCGAGTCGAGCTAGGCTTATGCCCCTAGACTTTCCACCCATACTTGATCATTGACCACATTTGCATTACTTTGATCATTACTTTGAGATTGATACTTGGATAGTCATAACATCACTTGAGCTTTGGATCATAGCATTATTGGAAACTTTGAATCATTAACCAATGAGTGAGAGACATGTGAATAAACATCATGAGAAATATAACATTACTAGCACCATGATACCATTGGAACCATTGGACAATAATCCATGAACAAGAGACACAAGTATAGGCACTATTGGAATATTGGAACATAACCTTATTTGAGCTTTTGGAACATTAACCATGAAGATGAGACATGAGATTCACAAATGATATGACAATGACTAGTGATATACGGATATCGTATACCTTAGCACATTTTGGGATAGGACTAGTGACATGTCAATATGGACACTATTTGCCGCAGAAAGATACGGACAAAGTAACCTTACATACCTTGGATTCGCAATACGAATATACAACCTTAGATGCGTATACAATACTCCCGCTCCTTCTTTATGTGTCACTCTACAACATAAATACATAACGAAATTCACATTAACCACCAATTACTTTACAAATGCATACCATGTCAATGAGTTACATGTTTGCCTTTAAACATGTCATTTCCCCTTGACAAAACCATTGATCATACTATTATTCCAAAAATTCCATAATATTCCCAACATTGACCAATACATGATAATTGATACATTTTACCACAACACTTCTCCTTTACACTTTCTTATCCATCACACATCACAAATAACCCATCAAATGACCTTAATACAACTCATAACACATATCGGCCAAAATCCCACAATTTCCACTTATAGACAAGAACAAGTTTAATACCAAAAATAACACCATACATGTTCATAGTTTGTTCATACCATGCTTTTTCATCAAAGGCACAAGGCCTAATTCAAGTTCAATTTACCAAGATAGCACATCTTTCACCAAAGGCAAAAATACACTATTCACCACCTTGCCAACACATCTACCATAATATACATAATCTTCCATGCATATAATATGTTAATTCATGTGAATAGATACTTACCAAGGCTTGGAATATGTTGATCTTGTCCAAGGAGTCCAAAGGAATATGTTGCTTTAGGGTTTGAAGCTTAAAGAAATATGTGAGAAAATATCACAAAGGCATGAGAGTTTTTGGACAATAAAATCTGATCTTGGGGCCTTTATATATACCCCAAGTCATCCTTAGCCACACTTGGCATTACATTATATGTTTAATTGGTCAATTATTGGAAGAATGGATCACTTTGCCTTTGGCCCATGTATTTTATTCCATTTTGGGCTTTAATTTGGGCCCAATAAGACATATCCATTTAGCCCATTAATTTTCATGTATTATTCACCTTATATCTCATGTTTACATAATTCCATAATGTCACGACAATATTCTCTTAAAAGATTCTCATTCGTCCTTTCGATCGCAAAAATAGGCATTCTAGTCGCCCTTGGTTTCATTGGACATTTTGGATCACTATTCACATTTCATGATTTGATCATGTAGGAGTATGTAGGAGTGTATTGACATGTTTGAAGCTTTAACAATGTTCAAATAACCCCAAATAACCAAAAGAAACCATCTAGAAATCGTCGTAGAATTGCGTTACGAAACGACTCCGGAAAGGCACATCTTTTGTGCCTTGCGCCACTGCTGAAAAACAAGGTAGTGGCACAAGAATCCACTGCCCTCTGAATCTTCAGCCTGCAGGTGGCTTGCGCCACACCCCTGAAACAGGGTAGTGGCGCAAGTTTCAGCACTTTGCTGAAATTTTCGGCCACTTATCCAATGTTTACGTATCGTCCAATCCTTTATCAAAACACTACAAAATACTTACTTAGTGATCTTAACCATCAAGTAAACATGACTTAAAGTAACCAAATGAGGTTAGAATGTGTACGAGTTCTCACCCAAATGCTCCACGAAATCACAACACACCTCCTACGAAGATCTAATCGCACATGTTAAGTCCGATATCAAATGTTTCACCAATGACACTATAAAACACATATGCATGGCATCTCAACACCTATGTAGATATGATCCCAAGGTATCAAGTGAGGTTATAAAAGTACGGGGTGTTACAATCTACCTGTCATGACATCGATTACCGTCGGTCAACATAAATAACCCATTTGTTATGAGGGAGGATTCCTATGCAAGGGATGTGGGAATTTGGGTCATACTTTACCCCACTGTAGCTACAGAACCATACCAAATCCAATTCCTCAATCCTCAAGCAATACCTCTATAGATAATCATGCACCAACCAAAGAGGAATTATGACAAACAGTCACCTTCAATTAAAGAAGAAAGACACCAACTGGTAAATAACCCACGAATGACACAAATATAGTACAAGAACAACGCAACAACGTCAAGGTAAAAATGTACAATGTGGAGACTGGGTAAGTTCCTTGAAACCCAATCTTTTGCCTATAATCAATCCAAATCAAAGGCCACCGACTAGGAAAACAGAGGTATGAAATCTCCTTGTCCTCGTAGGGCTCCCTCCGATGGGACGATGGACCAAAATTCTCCTGATGTTCCCACTTTGGATTCTTACGCCCAATTAGGCTCCAAAAGGAAAACCATCGCTAGTGCTGGGCCTTCAGGATCACAATCCACAAGACCAGGGAAATCTGTAGAGTTAGGCGAGCCCTCTTTAACGAAGGAGGGCCCAATGTTAGTTTTAACAACTCTCAGCACCTTCCCCCTTTAATAAAGAGTCAATGGCTGTCAACCCCAAGACTGATGGACTCTATTCCAACAGACAAAAGTTCCCTTTAGAAAAATTCACTCCTTCCAAAAAGGAGATTTTCTCTTTCCCTTCCCAAAAAATGATGGCTCTACAATCAGAGCATATTCAGTCTTCCAACTCTGAACTAACAGTAAATGTCAAATCCAAGACGACTATTGTCATGGCTCAATCGAATCAAAAGAAAGAATCCCCTTTCTCAAACATTGAAAGATACCACTCTAATCCTACTCTTTCTCATCCCATTCCCATTGCAAACTCTTTTTCATCCTTGTCTAATGGCGAATCCTTCACAGAATCTACCATTAACCCTCTTCTCCAAACCCCTCTCAGAGGACCATCAACCGACATCTTAGTTGGAAATGGGCCTACTGGGTCTGACCTCAACTCTAAAGATATAAGTGGAGAACAGACCGGTCTTCATCCACTTAGAAGACCTAGATTACTTGGCCCGTTTAATCACCAAGGGACTGAATTAGGGACTCTAGAACTTCGGGCAAAACGTATGGATGACCATAATAATGAGTGTGATTAGTCATACACCAGAGGAGAACCTCACCCAGAGCATCTTAGCGAAGAATATGAAATAGGTGTCACTGTCTCTCCTCTTCTTCCCTCTACTGGACCTATCTCAACTACTGGAGAGCCCCCCTTTTTGACATGGAATGCTCTTCACCCCTCTCCCCCTCTTTCCATTCCAATCCCTCCTACTTTGCTGCCTCTAGATCCTATGATATCCAAACTAGACAGGGCTCTAGAGGAAAAAAAAATAATAGACTCCTTAAGAAAATCCAACAAAGATATGGAGTCTCTTCTAGCATCAATAGCAGTCCCAATAACAAATGCCATTACCCTAGGAAAGCCACTTAGTCAAAGTTCAAAAATCCAATCAACAAACTTCTTATAGTGCTCTGTCCCAAGAACCTCAACAACTTTTATATGGAAATCTCACCTTATTGTCCCTAAATCTCGGGGAACTTTACAATCTCTTTGAACCCAAGTTGACTACCAACGATGGACTGACAATGTTAGGAACATCCAACCTAAGAGAGAAAGGAAAGGATGTGTTAATGTCCCCTCCAAGCCAAACCAATAAAATGATGAGGAACTCCATTATATGGAATGCTAGATGTGCTAACAGTGCTGAATTCAAAAGGCACTATATTTCTATGATATCCCTTCACAAACCCACTATATTGGTCTTGGTTGAGACTAGGATGAGTGATCACAAATCTCTCACTGAGGAACTTGGTTTCTCAAAACTCTTCCAGTCTAGTGCCATTGGTAATTTTGGGGGTATTGTTATGATGTGGAAAGATGATGATTTTAGCATTGAGGAGATCTCCATCACCTTCAAAGCATTAATGTGGCTATCAAGGTAAGCTCTCCCCCCACTCTTTGGTTTTTTACTGCAATCTATGCAAGTAATCACTTTGAGGACAGAAAACTCCTCTAGGATCAGCTCAAAACTTTTGCTAATACTATTAACACCCTTAACCACAGACCTTGGCTTATTGGGAAAGGGGGACTTCAATGAGGTTCTTTAATCCACAGAGAAGTTTGGAGGAAATGCTATTAACAACAATAGAGCCTCCCACTTCTGGAGTTGCACTAACCAATGCAGACTTGTTGATCTTGGTTTTAAAGGTAGCAAGTATACCTAGACAAATAAAGATATATGAACAAATATAATCTCATCTTATAAAGATTAGATAGGTGTTTTGCAAATGATCATTGGATTCACCTCTTACTTGATGCCTCTGTTACCCACCTTTTAAGAACTCACTCCGATTATTGGCCTCTCCACATTCAAACTTCTAACTTTGGAGGCCTTTTTAACAATCTCTTCAGGTTAGAAACTATGTGGTGTAGGCAAACTGACTTCATTAATGTAGTCACAAAATTCCTTTGCCCATAACCTCACTGAGACAATTACCCTTTTTAAATAAGATGTTACTAACTAGAACAAGTCTATCTTTCGTAACATCTTTCTTAAAAAGATGAAAATCTTAGCAAGGTTACAAGGCATTCAGAGGTCCAATATTTACCCCACTATATCTTTCCTACATGATCTTGAAAGCTCCCTTACTAAGGAATTCAGTGAAATCCTTAGGCATGAAAATGGTTTTTGGAAACTTGAATCTAGAATTAACTGGCTGGCTGGGGGTGATTCTAATACCAGATTTTCCCATATTTCCACTCTAAATAAAAGGAGGATAAACAAGATAAATTCCATTAAAATATGATCTTGGCAACCAATTCCATGAACCAGCCTCTATTGCCACTCACATCCAGACCTTCTACCATTCTCTCTTTATTGGTGATCATTCTTTATCCTACAAAGTTTTCCAATTAAACCCCTCTTATTTTGGATCCATTAGAAAGGATAAGCACCCCATTCTTTACGGTCCCCCCACCTTGACTGAAATCAAGAGTCTATCTTTTCTTTCAAGCCTAACAAGGCTCCTGACCTGATGGAATACACCTTTTTTTCTTTCAAAAATATTGGGATACCATTGATACTTCCTTGATAGACTTCTGCAACTCCACTTTCTCTTCTAAAACCATGCCTAAGGAAGTTAACACTACCTATCTCTGCCTCATACCAAAATACACTAATGCCACCTCCCCCAAGAACTTTAGACCCATAGATTTGTGCAACACTCAATATAAGATTATAACCAAGATGATTACCAATAGTATCAAGCCTTACCTCAACACCATCATTGGTCCTAGACCGTCCAGTTTCCTTAAGAACATGAGGGCCTCTGACAATGCCATTATAGTTCAAGAATACATTAGCCACTTAACCAAAATAAAAGGCAAAAAGGCTAACATGATCTTGAAAATTGATCAAGAGAAAGCTTTTGATAGACTGGAATGATCTTTGATAAGGCAAGCCCTTCATTTCTTCAATTTTCCTGGAGATTTGATTTCCCTCATCATGTCTTGTGTCCCTTACTCTTCTATTTCCATTCTTGTCAATAGAGATAGTACCCCTTTTTTAAACCTACCAGAGGCATAAGACAGGGCCCACCCTTTCCCCTACCTCTTCATCATTTACATGGAAGTACTGTCTAGAAGAATTGGTCATGAAGTTGACATTCTCAACTGGACTCCTGTTTCCATCAGCAAGAGAGGCCCGAAAAATTCCCACCTCTTTTTTGCAGATGACCTAACTCTTTTTGCCAAAGCTGATATCAATAAATGCAACACCTTATGAATACTCTTAATAGTTTTAGCTCCTTTTCTAATCAAAAGATTAACGGGGCAAAGTCCAAGATTTTCTTCTCTAAACACTACAACACTAGTGATATTGATCCCATCTTCAGGAATTTAGATATTAAGTCCACCACCTCTTTTGGTAAATACTTATGTTTCCCAATCTTTCACAGAAAATCAGTCACCAGTGATTTTCAATTCAACATTGATAATATCAACACTAGATTTGCTGGTTTGAAGACCAAGTACCTCTACATGGCTGGAAGAACTATCCTCACTAGATCCACCCTCAATAGCATTCCAAACCACGCCATGCAATAAATCAACTTCCCCTCGAAGATCCTAAAGCTCATTGTCAGAGCACAAAGGAACTTTATATGAGAATCCACTGATACCAAGAAGAAAATGCATATGATTGGCTGGAAAACTGTTACTAGGCCCAAACTTGAGGGTGGTCTAGGCATTATTAAAGCCCATACTAAGAATGAAGTCCTCCTTACCAGCCTAGCCCAAAGAACTCACCACAGGCCTAACTCTCTTTGGGCTAGAGTTCTAACCAAGAAAAATTACAAAGATGACAATTCTCATAAGACCATCATCACCAGAACCTAGAAAGCCATCCAAAAAGGCTGGATCTTGTGTAAAGAAGCCTCCCAATGATAGGTTCACAAGAGAGACAAGATAAATTTTTGGCTTGATAGATGACTCCCTAACTAAGACCCCATCAGAGGTCACATTCAAGTCCCTCTTAATAGGGAAGATCTCTCATAAAACTCTTTGACATTTGGAAGAATGGTGCTTGGAATTTCAACAGCCTCAGCATAAATCTTCCCCTCAATGTCTTCATAGTACTTTCTTCACTAACAGGGAAGCCTCCACTGAATCCTTGGTATGGAGGCTCATCTCCAATGGAACTTTCTCCAACAAAAGCTTTTCTAGCCTCCTCATCTCTAGAAACAAGAAGCCCACCTTAAACAACCACAAGAACTTTTTTTGGATATGAAAACTCCATACCCCCAATAAAATAAATTTCTTCCTTTGGATTGTGCATCACAACAGGCTTCCCTGCAAGTTCAACCTCTACTCCATGGGTCTTGAGGTAGACCAGCAATTCAAGCAGTGTAACCATCCTATTGAGGATCTAAACCAGATTTTTTGGGGTTGTACCAAAACCCACTCCTTCTGGAATGACTTTATAAAGGGTGTTACATAACCCTATACTTTTGAACCTACTACTTTTGACCCTAATAACTGGTCCAACATCTGGACTAACATTAGGAACAAAAACTATGATCACCTCATCAGTTGGAACATTCTTTTCCACTTCTGTCTCTAGAATATCTGGAAAAATAGAAATAATAACCTCTTTAATAGCAAAGAGAATGAAGATTTGTTCAAATAAAGCTATGACGAAGCCTTGGAATATTCTCTCTGGCCAGCTAATGAAGCTTCCTTATTACTACCATCAGTGTTAAGTGGAACCCATATGAAAGGGGTTTGTTCAAACTTAATACTGATGGTTCTTGCCTTGGAAACCATGAAATTGGTGGTATGGGAGGGGTTATCAGAGACAGTAGGGGAAGCTGGGTTTTGGGTTACTCCAAAGGCATCCTTTTCTCCACTAACAATCAAGCTGAACTCATGGCCCCTGGCAAGGACTTAAATTGGCTAAGTCCCACAATCTCACCCCTCTAACCATTAACACCGACTCAACTGAAATAATCTCCATGATTAAAAATGTAACCTTTTCTATAACTCTATTATCAATGAATGCGGGTACCTTCTGGAGAAGTTGGGGAAACCACGAATTGAGCATAATTTTAGGGAACAAAATAGGGTTGCTGATGCCCTTGCTAAGGAAGGAGCTAAGAACAAAGTTTTTGGAGAGGTGCAAGTTTTCGTAGTTATTTTCTAAGAAGACATCTTAGGAACTTCTTTTAATATATCAATTAAGCTATGTAATATTATGCTACCGCTCCAAACAATGCAACAACTATTTTGGAACCTGATTAAAGGTTCAATACTTAGTAACTTTTTTATTTTAATCAGGCACTCCTTTGTATACCGATAAAAAATAAACAAGAAGAAAACTACTCCCTCTGTTTCAAAAAGAATGACCTACTTTCCTTTTTAGTCCGTTTAAAAAAGAATGACCTCTTTCCTTTTTTGGCAATACTTTAATTTTAGCTTTTCACGTGGCATATTTGAAAGCACAATATTATAGGGCATTTTAGTACATTTGACATAACTTTAATTTAAGACCACAAGATTCAAAAGTCTTCTTTATTTTTTAAATTCCGTGCCAAGTCAAAACATGTCATTCTTTTTGATCAAAATTCCAATCAAACTTTTTAAATAGACCGATTGAAAAATTAACCGATCAAGCTCAATCGATTTTATTTAATATTTTTTTTTGGAAAAAATTGGGTTTAAGTTATCAAATCAATTGAGTCGATAGATTTTTGGTCAATTTGAAAGTCGTTTGGATATTTTCAATTGATTTTTGTCGTTTTTTTAGTAGCTACTGCTAGTTTTTAACTCTATTCTATTAATTGAATCATAGGTGCTTTGCTTTAGCAAGTTTAACTGAAAAAAATAATTAAAATTACATTTCGAAGGACCAAAATATACCAAACTTTCATAAATAAAGAATAACTTTAGCTAAAGACACTGCAAATTATTTCCTCCGTTTCATATTAGTTGGACACTTTTCATTTTGTACAGTGTTTAAGAAATCATTACTGGAATTATCTTTCATTTCTAACTTTGTTAAAGTGAAGCACTTTTCATATCCCTAAACCATGTAACACCCATGTAACTTGTAAAATGCAAAACCCATCAGAGAAACTGTAACACCCCGTACGTTCCCAACCCTACTTGACGACATTAAATGATATGTACTTAGGTATCGAGAGCTATAAGTATGCAGTTGGTAATGCTATTGGTGAGCTAATTGAATTTGGCTCTTGGTATGTGAGTAAACCTTCACAGGAGGTGTTTGATGATCTTCGTGGAACATTTGTGGGGTTCAAAATGAGTCTAAGAATACCTCTAAACAAAGTATATTAAGGTTAAGAAGTGAGTTAAAGAATAGGACTTGAAGTATCTAACCAAACCCGCGAAGAGAAGTCGAAAAATGAAATTTTTGAAAATTTTAAGGAGGGGTGAATTTGGGACCGTGCCACGCCGCTCTGGGCTAAAATTTTTAGCCCAGAGGCAGTAGGTTGGTGCTCCCATGAGCGTGCCACCTTGGGTTTTGCACTTTTTTGAAAATTGGAAATTTCTAAGTCCCAAGGGTATCCGGGGTCGTACCGAGCCGATTTTTGCTACGTTTATTTTACAACCAAGAGTATATACATGAAATGAATTACATATTACATTGGTATGATAAAATTACTCGAGAATGAATTTGGGGCCAAAATGACGATTTTACCCTTATAGTCAAAATAAGCAGAACGTGGCTAGAATCACTTGTTTTTTGGATTGAGGCTACGGATATGAATAGCATGAGTGGGAATATTATTGTAATACATATGAGATGACTTAAAAATGATAAATTATTGATTTTATCGGGTTAAGTGAATTGGGCCCAAAAAGGGCCCAAAAATAAAAAGAAAGCATGGCCCAAAAAATGGGTCAAATGACCCATTCTTGCAAGACCTTCTAGAACCCAACATTTAATGCTAAAGAGTGACTAAGGAGGGCACTTAAGGGCCTATATAAAGGGGCAAAATTCTGATTTTTATTGAAGAGAAACACACATGCTTTTTCTAGAAATTTCCCAAGAACATCTCTTTGGCTTTCAAAACCCTAAGGCACTTCTTGGAGCAAGATCATCATCTTTCAAGCTTGGGTAAGTGAATATTATTGTACTTTAACATATTATAAGCATGAGAGAATATGTATATCATGTTGTTTATGGTTGAAATGTTGGACATGGCACTTTGTGCTTTTGTATAAGATTTGTGATCCATGGGATTTAAGCTTGAATTTGGACTTGTGCCTTTGATGAAAGATCATGGTATGGATAAAATATGAACGTCTATGGTGTTATTTTTGTTATTAAATTTGTTATTTTCTATAAGTGCAAATTGTGGGATTTTGGCCGATTTCTGCTATGAAGTGTATTAAGGTGAATTGATGGATTGTTTGTGATGTGGTGTGGATAAGAAAGTGTAAAGGGGAAGTGTTGTGGTGGAATGTATTGATTATCATGTATTGGTCAATGTTGGGAATATTGGAGGATTTTCGGAATAATGATTTTATCAATGGTTTTGTTAAGGGGGAAAGGACATGTTAAAGCTAAACATGTGACTTATTGTTGTTGTATGCCATTATAGGGTAATTGGTGGTTAATGTTGGTTTCGTTATAAACTTGTGTTGTAGAGCGAAACATAAGGAAGGAGCAGGAATATTGTATGCACGTCTAAGATTGTGTATTCTTATAAGAATACAAGGTATGTAAGGTTCCTTTTTCCATATCCTTCTGCAACATGTTGTTCACATTGACATTGGACTTGTTTCAATTCCGAGAGGTTTGAAGTATCTCAAATTCAGTTTGACGTATATTGTTATTTATATGTGTCCTACTCTTAAATGCATGATGATTCATTTGTCTCTGGTTCATTGAGTGAAGTTCCAAAAATGTCATAACGTTATCATTCCTAAATGAACAATCTCAAGAGGGTAATAATATAAATGAATCTATGTATTCTTGAAAAGCATTTTCCAATCATGTCATGCTCCAAAACCTATATTGTGATGATCATCTTAGTACCATTCTCATAAGAGTAATAAGAGAGATAATGTGCAAGGTAGTGTGATTATTACTCATAAGTGAAGATGTCAATCTCATGAGTTAAATGGGGTGAAATGAACACCTGCATGATGGTTCTCCTTACATTATCCATGGGGTGAAATGAACACCTGCATAATGGTTCCCTATACATTATCCATGGGGTGAAATGAACACCTGCATGATGGTTCTCTATACATTATCCATGGGGTGCAATGTACACCTGCATGATGGGTCTATGAATTTCCCACTGATCAGTTGGGCCTGGGCGGTATATGATTACTAAGTGATTAAGTGAAGTAAGGTAAGGTAGAGAAGCATGTAGGGTGGATGTATGATACCCCACCCATAGAGTGGATGTAGGTTATATTATTAATCCACCAAGAGAGTGTGTGTGTGTGGATGAATGTTATTATTTTGTAATTTACTAACCAAGTAGTATAACAATAGTGGTAATGAGCATAGAAGCAAGAAATAAATCTCTTGCATAGAGAAAAGTCTCACGAATAGAGGAGAAGAGTCTCTTGAGTGTAGATGTATATGAAAGATATTCTATGAATAGTAAGGATATAAAATGAATGTCCTAAAATGTTCATAACGAAAGCAATAGACAAGTTTCCAATTAGAATGATGGTTTACCCATATTGAAAATTCTCTCATATTTATTTCATTGACATTCTCATGTATGATGTAATTTCTCTATCCTTACATACTCAGTACATTTCTCGTACTGACCCCCTCGGGGGACTTACCTTACATGTTACAGGTACATGCATTAGTAGACCTCCTCTATAGACTGGGGATCATTCGCAGAGTTTTGGTGAGCTCCACTTGATTCGGAGCTTTCTGGGTCATAGTTGTATAGTTGTTTTGGCATTGTAAATTTTGTATCAAGCGGGGACTTGTCCCGACTGTAAGTTGGTCTTGTTGATGCATCTGTTAGAGGCTTTTGTAGACATATGTGGGTATATGGATGTAAGCTATGTACGTTCAGTTAGACGTAATGGCCCCAACGACCAAGTTTGATATATATG
The DNA here is from genome assembly GCA_031232105.1 of Capsicum rhomboideum. Taxonomy (NCBI): domain Eukaryota; kingdom Viridiplantae; phylum Streptophyta; class Magnoliopsida; order Solanales; family Solanaceae; genus Capsicum; species Capsicum rhomboideum. The sequence goes on from CP124710.1 coordinate 103,572,772, forward strand.
TTTATATCATATGTTTTCATGTTCATGTTTTCCATATAATTTCATAAGGTTCATACGAAGATATACATACGAATGAACATAGGCAAAGGTTGGTTCTCTCGAGCCTTATCGGCTATGGGTTCCAATCATGTCTCGATGGGATTCGGGGCGTGACAAAAGTGGTATCAGAGCAGTTCGTTCTAAGGGTGTCTACAAAGCTGTGTCCGAGTAGAGTCTTGTTCATGGATGTGTTGTGCACCACATTTATGAGTCGGAGGCTATGGGACATTTAGGACGTTGTTTCCTTTTTTCACTTCTAGATCGTGCAATAGAGCCAGTGTTGTAAGTAAGATTGTAGCTTTTCTTGTGTATAGTAAAAATATCGATGATAAGAAAGGGAGAAGGCACAGGTAAGCAGGTGGATATGCCTGCCGATGAAGGAACCACCTGATCAAGCCAGTCAAGGTGGAGCTAGAGACCCTAGAATTACTAGTCAAGTCCTTTGACGTCTTTACATCAGATGGTGAATGTATTATAGTTGAAAGGGCATATCGTAATGGTATAGGAGATGTTTGTGATCAAGTTATGATGGTTGATCTTATGGAGATGGAAATTAAGGATTTTTAATGTTGGAATGGGCATGAAATGATTGACTTCTTGTATGTCACGAAGATTGCCAAGCAAGAGATACCTATTGTTATTCTAGACCGACAAGTGAAAAGGCTAATAAGGAAAGAAGTACATTTTGTATGAGTTCTTTGGAGACATCAACAAGTCAAAGATATCGCATGAGAAGTTGAGCAAACAAAATAAAATGAAATCGACGTACCCATATTGGTTTCAAATAGAAGAAAAGGCCCAAGCATTTGTTGTAAGGGAAGCAACATCGTTAACATTCGAGGATGAATATTTCTAAGGGGGAGAGAATGTAACACCCCGTACGTTCCCAACCCTACTTGACGACATTAAATGATATGTACTTAGGTATCGAGAGCTATAAGTATGCAGTTGGTAATGCTATTGGTGAGCTAATTGAATTTGGCTCTTGGTATGTGAGTAAACCTTCACAGGAGGTGTTTGATGATCTTCGTGGAACATTTGTGGGGTTCAAAATGAGGCTAAAAATACCTCTAAACAAAGTATATTAAGGTTAAGAAGTGAGTTAAAGAATAGGACTTGAAGTATCTAACCAAACCCGCGAAGAGAAGTCGAAAAATGGAATTTTTGAAAATTTTAAGGAGGGGTGCTTTTGGGACCGTGCCATGCCACTCTGAGCTAAAATTTTTAGCCCAGAGGCAGTAGGTTGGTGCGCCCAGGAGCGTGCCACCTTGGGTTTTGCACTTTTTTAAAAATTGGAAATTTCTAAGTCCCAAGGGTATCCGGGGTCGTACCGAGCCAATTTTTGCTACGTTTATTTTACAACCAAGAGTATATACATGAAATGAATTACATATTACATTGGTATGATAAAATTACTCGAGAATGAATTTGGGGCCAAAATGACGATTTTACCCTTATAGTCAAAATAAGCAGAACGTGGCTAGAATCACTTGTTTTTTGGATTGAGGCTACGGATATGAATAGCATGAGTGGGAATATTATTGTAATACATATGAGATGACTTAAAAATGATAAATTATTGATTTTATCGGGTTAAGTGAATTGGGCCCAAAAAGGGCCCAAAAATGAAAAGAAAGCATGGCCCAAAAAATGGGTCAAATGACCTATTCTTGCAAGACCTTCTAGAACCCAACATTTAATGCTAAAGAGTGACTAAGGAGGGCACTTAAGGGCCTATATAAAGGGGCAAAATTCTGATTTTTATTGAAGAGAAACACACATGCTTTTTCTAGAAATTTCCCAAGAACATCTCTTTGGCTTTCAAAACCCCAAGGCACTTCTTGGAGCAAGATCATCATCTTTCAAGCTTGGGTAAGTGAATATTATTGTACTTTAACATATTATAAGCATGAGAGAATATGTATATCATGTTGTTTATGGTTGAAATGTTGGACATGGCACTTTGTGCTTTTGTATAAGATTTGTGATCCATGGGATTTAAGCTTGAATTTGGACTTGTGCCTTTGATGAAAGATCATGGTATGGATAAAATATGAACGTCTATGGTGTTGTTTTTGTTATTAAATTTGTTATTTTCTATAAGTGCAAATTGTGGGATTTTGGCCGATTTCTGCTATGAAGTGTATTAAGGTGAATTGATGGATTGTTTGTGATGTGGTGTGGATAAGAAAGTGTAAAGGGGAAGTGTTGTGGTGGAATGTATTGATTATCATGTATTGGTCAATGTTGGGAATAGTGGAGGATTTTTGGAATAATGATTTTATCAATGGTTTTGTTAAGGGGGAAAGGACATTTTAAAGCTAAACATGTGACTTATTGTTGTTGTATGCCATTATAGGGTAATTGGTGGTTAATGTTGGTTTCGTTATAAACTTGTGTTGTAGAGCGAAACATAAGGAAGGAGCAGGAATATTGTATGCACGTCTAAGATTGTGTATTCATATAAGAATACAAGGTATGTAAGGTTCCTTTTTCCATATCTTTCTGCAACATGTTGTTCACATTGACATTGGACTTGTTTCAATTCCGAGAGGTTTGAAGTATCTCAAATTCAGTTTGACGTATATTGTTATTTATATGTGTCCTACTCTTAAATGCATGATGATTCATTTGTCTCTGGTTCATTGAGTGAAGTTCCAAAAATGTCATAACGTTATCATTCCTAAATGAACAATCTCAAGAGGGTAATAATATAAATGAATCTATGTATTCTTGAAAAGCATTTTCCAATCATGTCATGCTCCAAAACCTATATTGTGAGGATCATCTTAGTACCATTCTCATAAGAGTAATAAGAGAGATAATGTGCAAGGTAGTGTGATTATTACTCATAAGTGAAGATGTCAATCTCATGAGTTAAATGGGGTGAAATGAACACCTGCATGATGGTTCTCCTTACATTATCCATGGGGTGAAATGAACACCTGCATGATGGTTCCCTATACATTATCCATGGGGTGAAATGAACACCTGCATGATGGTTCTCTATACATTATCCATGGGGTGCAATGTACACCTGCATGATGGGTCTATGAATTTCCCACTAATCAGTTGGGCCCGGGCGGTATATGATTACTAAGTGATTAAGTGAAGTAAGGTAAGGTAGAGAAGCATGTAGGGTGGATGTATGATACCCCACCCATAGAGTGGATGTAGGTTATATTATTAATCCACCAAGAGAGTGTGTGTGTGTGGATGAATGTTATTCTTTTGTAATTTACTAACCAAGTAGTAGAACAATAGTGGTAATGAGCATAGAAGCAAGAAATAAATCTCTTGCATAGAGAAAAGTCTCACGAATAGAGGAGAAGAGTCTCTTGAGTGTAGATGTATATGAAAGATATTCTATGAATAGTAAGGATATAAAATGAATGTCCTAAAATGTTCATAACGAAAGCAATAGAGAAGTTTCCAATTAGAATGATGGTTTACCCATATTGAAAATTCTCTCATATTTATTTCATTGACATTCTCATGTATGATGTAATTTCTCTATCCTTACATACTCAGTACATTTCTCGTACTGACCCCCTCGGGGGACTTACCTTACATGTTGCAGGTACAGGCATTAGTAGACCTCCTCTATAGACTGGGGATCATTCGCAGAGTCTTGGTGAGCTCCACTTGATTCGGAGCTTTCTGGGTCATAGTTGTATAGTTGTTTTGGCATTGTAAATTTTGTATCAAGCGGGGACTTGTCCCGACTGTAAGTTGGTCTTGTTGATGCATCTGTTAGAGGCTTTTGTAGACATATGTGGGTATATGGATGTAAGCTATGTACGTTCAGTTAGACGTAATGGCCCCAACGGCCAAGTTTGATATATATGTTTATATCATATGTTTCCATGTTCATGTTTTCCATATAATTGCATAAGGTTCATACGAAGATATACATATGAATGAACATAGTCAAAGGTTGGTTCTCTCGGGCCTTATCGGCTACGGGTGCCAATCATGTCTCGATGGGATTCGGGGCGTGACAGAAACTCATTCCCGTTCTTGCATGGTCTCATCATCATGCCTCATGAGAATCTGCATACATAAAGCTGGCTAGAGGAATAGATGAGTGCATAGGAACTCAGGGTCTATTAGGGTGTCACGACCCAAAATAGGCACGTGATGGCGCTTGTCACACCCTCCGGAAAAGTAAGCCTAACCTATCCCAAAGAACATAATTTAAGAAAAAAGAAGCGGAAGCATAAAGAGTAGATCAATCCCAATTTATATAAGCGAGACTCCAGTCTCCAAAATACATCTCAGGTCTGGTAATACATCCAAAATAAGGTTCTATCACAGTAATACAATACAAGAGTAAATACTAATATAATACCAAACCATACCATGGAATGTCAATGCAGTACAAATGATGCAGTGCAATGTAGTGATGATGATGAATATTTGAAAGTTATCGTATAATTTTCTGTATACACCTATCGAGCCTCGCTGTTTCCAAAGTAGGATTCATGGAGGGTTCGCAACCCATATACTTTCCATAATCTCAATCCACCTCTCCGGATAATTTTCACATATCAAGGTTACCACAATATCTCATAAAATATCTCAATCAATCTTGCCAGCAAACGATCTCAGCCAAGGGTTTTATAAAAATATCATTTTCTTTTGAATAGGGAAAATCTCAGTGGTATCAATCTCATGAACACGTATGAATGATATGAGGATGTAATGCTCACAACCAAATCAGTATGAAGATATGAATCAATTCAATACAAGTATAAGTGAGCCCAGAATCAACTCCATATGACAATGTTCTATGATATAAGCCATTGTAGGGCACCGCTGGTATAAATAGTCATGCATGACATCAATAATATTATTTAAATTCCCTTATTCGAGTATAATCAATATGATAAAGACAATTTCATGAACTAACATGGTCTATGATAACAAGTCAAGCCCTTACTTGGCGACACAATAATAAATATGGCAATTAAATGTACAATCATAACCAATAATATCGACTCAAGCCTCCACTCGGGCATCTTCACGATATATACTCTAAATCAGTAATAATATGCACATAAACCCCACTCGGGCACATGATAATAATAATTTCTCAAGTTAATAATAATGTTCACATAATCCCCCACACGAACAACACTAAATTAACAATAATCCCAATAACAATATATCGCGAAACTACCCAAACCTAACTTATTCCATACGATAAGTGTCATCCACTATTACAAGTCCATTTATACCCTAAGTATTCTCTAAAATTCGATCATTCCATCGCTAACAATAATAAAATAATTATTCTCTAAATGTCAAAAATTCCCGATCATCACAATAATGTCCGCTAAGCAAGATTAAAGCTCTAAAATAGGCATCCAATATCAATTATTTAAGATCACTAAGTTATCTATCTACATTCTACTCTAAGGATATTTACAAGTAGTAATTACTAACAAACCAAGACAATAATCTAACTACAATCCACCAAAAGACTCTGGTACCTGTAGAGATGCTCGCAATTTCACATATGTAGGACTCCCAATCCTAAGCGATTCACAAATTACAAGTAAACAAGCATACAACACATAAACACTTCAGAGAAAGTTAAGGTACATCTCAACTTGCCTTGAAGGAAGATTCGCAAGCCCAAACACAGTCCAAAGCCTCAACCAGAAGCTCGAATCCCTCGAATCAAAATCAAATACATACAATCTATCAAATATGACATCTACAAGTCAAAAGGAGTCCAACGATACCCATATCGACTATATTTATTGTGGGTCCAAAATTCACTTCAAAAATTATTTCCAAAAATACAAGGATAAAATCAAGATTTTAATTTCGAATAACGTTCTCCATAATCATAGAAGTCTACAGTCGAAAACCTACATGAAAATGAAGTGAAATAGGACTTTAAATCAAAGAAAAATTCCTTTTGCACTTTATCGGGTAGTAACCCCAAAATCAAGTTTAAAATCAAATATTTGAAGATGAAAACATGAATTAATCAATGAAAATAATGAAATACTAGTTTGGAAGCTCACCTAAAGTTCAAATCTTGAAAACCCTATATACACGTAATTTTTGACCCTCCCCGAACTTTAACCTGTTTTTAGCATTGAATATTTATTTTTTGTCTAATCTTTATGCTTAGCTTTCATTTTATTTTTAGTAGGTTTTATTTGAAAACTTGTGAAAAAGATTTCAAAAAATTAAGTCACATTTTGGGGTTACTATTTTTAAGAAAAATGAAATGTAAAATATACATATTTATTTAATTTAGGCTTTTATAAATAAGCTAGTAATTTTAATAGTTTTCTTAGTTACATATAGTTTTACTAGTCTTCTAATTTTTCAATATTTTTTGTTAGTGTAAAATGATTAGGATAATATTTTGTCATTCTATTTTATTTTAGTTTATTTATTGAAAACATAGAAAAGAAAAAAAAAATTCCTAAAAAACCATCCCCACTCTCTCACTAATCTACCCCCCATCCCTCACGTCACTCTCCCCTTACCCCCTATTTTCCCCACAGTTTTCTCCACACACACATGCACTACACTCGCACACATGCACTACACTTACCTGCACACACCACATTCCTATATAAACTAACACACACAACACAGGAAGAAAAAAAAGCACACACATAAAAAATATAAACCTCTCACCCAAAACAGATTACTCCCTCACGTTCCAATCTATATAACCAGCAACCAAATTACTCCCTGACGTCCGAACACCCCAAATTCCTATACAACTACTACTACTATAAAAAAACAACCAGCAACCAAAAATACTCCCTCACGCAACAACCAAAAAAAATAAAATATTCGAGGTCTTCTATTCCAATTTCGAGTTCGCGGTTCTTGAAATTTATCCAAGAATTAACTCAAGTCGAATATAAGTTGATAAAAGCGACCGTTCTAGAACCACGGGACTTGAGGGATGCCTCATACCTTCCCCTCAGCCAATAGAATTCCTTACCCGATCTTCTATTTTTGTAGACCAATAAAGAGTCATTTCCTTTTGATTAGGGATTCAAAAATTTGGGTTGGAATACCATAACTCAATTTCGAGTGGCGACTTTGTAAATAAAAATAATCCCTATTCAAAACCGTCACTTTAATTGGAAAAATCCTTCGACCCAACAAGCGAAAAAGGGGTGTGACATCTCTGGCGACTCTGCTGGGGACATTAACTAGAATTTGTGCTTTGTGTATTGACTTATTTTAGACTTTCTTTAATTCTTGGATATATATTGTGTTTGTTGGCCTAATGTGCTCTTTGCTTGCTTGTTTACCGCTTTAATATTATCTGAATTGCAATGTAAACTATTCTCTCTCGCACACACCTCTTAGTCTCTGAATATACCTACCACTGTTCACTGTATGTGCAGCTACGCTCCACAAAACCTTCTATCTGAGACAAACAAGTGTTCGGTTACGCTCCTGGTTTAACGAATATTAGTCACATATGTTAGGCGGGGTTGGATCATCAGTAAAACCGGAATAGCTCTGCTACCGATAAACTGACCTTTCCCGGTCCGAGTTGTCCACTTAGATTAGCTAGTCTAGACACCTATTTTCATCAGGTTAATCCAAGTAGAATTGAAACTCTGATGTGGCTATCCCTATTAGGCTCCATTTTATCTGCATCATGTGCATTTGACTTAGTGAAACTCAGCACAGGGGCCGAGTCCGTCTAGGACAGGTGTCTCTCTTTATATGACCAACATGAGCATCCAATGTACTCTTTGATATTTATTTGGAAGACATGTATGATTGTTGACCGGCTTTAGGTTACTCAACGAAACAAAAGAGAGAAACTTCCTCTGACCTTTGCAACTATTTTCCTTAACACAAACTACGCGCACCTGATTGTCACCTTGATAAGATACGTAGGCAACCCTCATGGGGTTCGGTGCTTTTCTTATAAAACAAAAAAAAAGAGTTTTAAAAAGTTGAACCCTGATATATTCGTTGTCACAGAGACATACATAAAGTATTAAGGTGGTTGGTTTGTGGTTAAGCTGGCATCTCATATGTACAATACCAGATCCAAAGGAAAGGGCAAAATGACACACAAAGAGGGGATAGATTCTGACTGTGAAGATGACCAAAATCAGTTGATTCAACAAGAATTTGCATCGATAGAAGAGAATAAGTTATTGAAACAGCAGATGATAGAAATGTATCAAGCCTGGATAAATGGGCAAGCGCCACCTTCCTCATTTCCTGGACTTTTGAACACGACTATCCTAATTTCCACTCGGGCCAAAACTGATGATCCGTTTTACCCACCAGAATTTGGCCCATATACTAATGTGCCTAGTGCTCCCCCAAAATCCATCTCTCACAAATAACCCGCTGCTCATTCTCGCAGTACCAACTACTATAGATCCCCAACCAAACTTGATACCGAAGTCTGCTGGTGAGATACCTCATGATCAATTCTATTCCACTAGAGTAACTTTTAAGGTACCGGAATCCTCCAATCCTACTTATCTGCACAACTCCCCTATTGTGATCGAAAAGATGACGAAGAATGAGGAACAAGAGGAGATGGCCAAAAAAATGAGAAGTTTGGAACAAAGCATGAGGAACATGCAAGGACTAGGAGGGAAAAAGAGTGTTTCTTACAAAGATCTGTGCATGTTCCCCGATGTCCACTTGCCTCTAGGTTTCAAAACCCCAAAGTTTGACAAGTACGATGGCCACGGTGATCCTTTAGCTCATTTGAAAAGGTTTTGTAATCAACTAAGAGGAGCAGGAGGAAAAGAAGAGCTACTTATGGCTTACTTTGGAGAGAGTCTGGCGAGGATAACTTCAAAATGGTTTATCGATCAAGATATCTCTCGTTGGCTTGTTTGGGATGACATGACTCAAGATTTTATCCAGCAATTTCAATATAATATTTACATAGTTCCAGATCATACCACACATTCAAACGTGAGGAAAAAGACCACTGAAAATTTTCGTGAATACACTATTAAGTGGCGGGAGCAGGCTTCTAGGGTCAAGACACCAATCAAAGAGACATAGATGATTGGCGTTTTCCTTCAAGCACAAGAGTCTGATTACTTTAACCACCTGCTTTTTCCAGTAAGTAAAATATTTACTGAAGTAATAAAAATCAGAGAAATGGTTGAAAATGGCATCAAGTCTGGGAAAATTGTAAGTCAAGTAGCCCTTAAGGCTATAACTCAAGCAATTCAGAATAGTTCAGGACACTTTGGGGTCAAGAAGAAAAATGCTGATGTAGCAATGATCGCGCAAGGCCTTCAATACTCTTTTGGTTCATCTCAGTATCCAGTTTATAGTGCACAACCATATGTCCAGCCATCAATCTATCCACAATGGCGTGTACTAACACATCAAAATCCTCGTCCCTATTCTCCAAATGTTTGAGCCCCCTACAACCCCGGTTCAAGGTAGGAATATGGAGGAAATAATGGGCCTCGGGATCAATTCACACCAATTGGAGAGTCTTATGAAAGCTTATTCCAGAAACTAAAAAGTTTGAACATGATAGAAGCTATCCCTCAGAATAATGCAGATCCACATTTAGAAGGTTTTAATCTGGCTGCACGTTGTGAATACTATTCTGATGCTCCAGGGCACAGTACTGAAGAATGTCGATCTTTGAAAACAAAAGTGGAGGGGATGATTCAGGCAAAGATTATCGTAGTTCAAGATAGTGATTCCCCAAACATAACTAAGAATCCTCTGCCCGAAAATAATGATGTACACTTCATTGAGATGATATGTGATGACACAGAATGTAGCAATCCTCTCAATTCTCAAGAAAAGGCAACTAAAACTGATGGAGGCTCCACTAAGGCTGATGTGCAAACTAGTGGCTGAGATGGTAGGCTTGGTAATTAGAAAGTCACTCCTTTCTTCTCTAGGAAAGAGTGTGTTGGTAGTTTATTTTGTCGTCATTGCTATTATGCAATTTAGATTTTGTATTGTTTGTTTGATGAGTCAAACCCTCCCATCCTTTTATTTTGGCCAAATCTTAAAATCCTATCTAGTCATGGAATGAATACGCCAAGAGAGTTAAAAATGAAAAGAAAACATTTGAGAAAATTGGAGAACTCAATCATTTTGACTATAGCAGTTCGAATTTATTCAATAAAATAAAATAAATCCTGGGACAAGTTTGATCTATATCAACACATGTCATCTGTTGTGAGAAGATATTGCCAAAATGAAGACTTCTAATGGAAGATAATGAAAGGAAAGTGGCATACATGTTCATCAATATAGCTGTTGTGATTGTCACTTCTAATTCTTAAATTCATGCTTGTACGCATCATTATTAAGAATTGAGATGACGAAGGCATTTTATTCTGCTATCCAAACAATGTGTCATCCTTTGCCTTCCCTTTTGAGCCTTCATTGTATTTTTCTTTCTTCATATCCCTCTTTTGGAATCTATAGAGTCAGAAAAGGTTCAAGAAAAGTTTCAAGAAAAAATAAATAAAATCAGAAAAGTTCAAAAAGAGATAGAGAAAAAGAGTCAAAAAAAAACCTTCTTGAACTACGTTTGACCTGATTCTCGCTCTGAAGAGATACGTAGGCAGCCCTATCTTGGGGTTCGGTCCAACCAAGAAAAGTTTTGAAAATTTCTAGTCACAGAAATTGGGGCAAAAAAAAAGAGTTTTTATTTTTTCCAAAAGAGTTGATTCCAAAAGCTGTTAGTCTTAACCCCGCTATATGTGTTATGTTTGAGCCTTCATGCCCTTTCTTTCTTTCTAACCCTGTCCAAAAGCCATATTACAGCCCAAATAAAGACCTTCTGATCAACTTTTAAGAATGACAAGTCAAACATGATTTCAGTGTTGATTATCATGAGGAGTAATGTCATAAGAGAGTCTTATCAGAGAGGATTTCGCAGCACCATAAGGCATGATTGAATCAAGAGAAAGTGAAAATGAGAGAGTCTTATTGGTGAAAACCCTCGCGGGCGCCATAAGGCGATGGTGAGTAAGAGATATAAAATTTTTTGAGAGACTTGTTGGTGAAAACTCTTTGGGCACCACTACTCGCTTGAATGTTGAGCGTCTAATGCAAAGGTCGCAACTTAGAAGCATGACTTCAAAGTCTGAATGTTCAAAAAGAATAAAGTTCAGATTGAATTGAAAGATCAGGTCATTTAATTCAAAATGCATGTCACGATCATTAAAGGTGACTATCACGTTTAAAGGAGTCTTTTCTTTCTTTCTTCCGGTTTTCTAAAGGGATAATTTTTTGTCAAATACTCCTTTTGATCGCTTTATTCTTTTCCATTTTTCGTTGAGTCAGTCTTTGTTAAAACAAGCAAGAAATGATTTCAAAATTTGCTATCAGTTTCTCATTTGCCAAAGCAAAGTCTGGCCAGCACATCAAATGTAATATGATTGGAGAAGAAATGATATGCACCATAACTTGTTGTGGTTGACAAGTTTGAGAATGAATACAAGATTCAGTGTTCGTAGAAGGAGGAAATTACAACAAATATTGGGGTCTGAAAACTTCAATTAGAGGTTCCTCAATGAGGTTGTTTAAGCAACAAGCACAATCTATCCAAGTCGAAGTGGGGTCAAACATGGCAACAACAGAAGCTTTTACACTCATAGTCAAGCCACAAACCAACCACCATTTTAAAACTCAAGCTTTCTTTCTTTTCTTAAAACAGGGGCAATATTGTTGATATAAAGAAAATTTTAGAGGTTCGAGCTTGCAAACAAGATTAAGTAAAAGCGCTCACTCTTTCTTTATTTCATGCATATATCCGTTATTTTTCATTCGTCTCCTAGGATAAGCATTTCCTAGCAGTAGGCAGTTATTTTCCAATTGTCTCCTAGGATAAACATTTCCTAGTAGTAGACAATTATTTTGCATTCGTCTCCTAGGATAAACATTTCCTAGTAGTAGACATTTATTTTTCCCTTCGTCTCCTAGGATAAACATTTCTTAGTAGTAGGCAGTTATTTTTCATTCGTCTCCTAGGATAAACATTACCTAGTCGAAGACATTTATTTTCCCACTCGTCTCCTAGGATAAATATTTCCTAGTAGCAGACATTTATTTTTCCATTTGTCTCCTAGAATAAACATTTCCTAGTAGTAGGCAGTTATTTTGCATTCGTCTCCTAGGATAAACATTTCTAGTAGCAGACATTTATTTTTTCATTCGTCTCCTAGGATAAACATTTCCTAGTAGTAGGCAGTTATTTTCCTACTCGTCTCCTAGGATAAACATTTCCTAGTAGCAGACAATTATTTTACATTTGTCTCCTAGGATAAACATTACCTAGTCGAAGAAATTTATTTTTCCACTCGTTCCCTAGGATAAACATTTCCTAGTAGTAGACATTTATTTTTCATTCGTCTCCTAGGATAAACATTTCCTAGTAGTAGACATTTATTTTTTCATTCGTCTCTTAGGATAAACGTTTCCTAGTAGTAGGCATTTATTTTTTCATTTGTCTCCTAGGATAAACATTTTCTAGTAGTAGACAGTTATTTTGCATTCGTCTCCTAGGATAAACATTTTCTAGTAGTAGACATTTATTTTTCCATGCGTCTCCTAGGATAAACATTTCTTAGTAGTAGGCAGTTATTTTTCATTTGTCTCCAAGGATAAACATTTTCTAGTAGCAGACATTTATTTTTTCATTCGTCTCCCAGGATAAACATTTTCTAGTAGTAGGCAGTTATTTTGCATTCGTCCCCTAGGATAATGATTTCCTAGTAGCAGACAATTATTTGGCATTCTTCTCCTTCGATAAATGTTTTCTAGTCGAAGACAGTTATTTTCATTTTTCTCCTAGGATATACATTTCCTGGTCTGAGTTTATTTATAAAGTTTACCATTGCTAATAACTCACAAAAATTTTTCGTGAAAACTGGGGCAAATTTTTTTGTTTGTTTCTTTTGTTTATGATGTCTTGCAGGTTTTTCCTAGTAGAACATGATCTTGATGTCCGTATACATAGTCCTAACTCTTACCGGACGTTCAATATCAATGACAATCAAAGTTAGTTTTCAAATGCATGTAGCGGCCTGGCATCCTGACGTCAGTTTATATTCAACTGGTGGTCAAGAAAACAGGTATTCAAGAACTATCTATGACTGTCATTTGAACGAACGTCAAAGACTCAATCTAAGTTTCAAGTCCAAGTCTCAAATCGAAGCTTCAAGATCAATGCACTCACCATAAAAACAATATGACATCCGAAGATCAGGACTCATGTGAAGATTATTCAATTCAAGTTTCGAGAGAAGCTGCATAGATAGGATCTTATACTTGTATTTTCTTCTTTTGACTTTTGATTTTTATTTAGCATTAAATATTTATTTTTTGTCTAATCTTTATTTTTAGCTTTCATTTTGTTTTTAGTAGGTTTTATTTGGAAACTTGTGAAAAGGATTTCAAAAAATTAAGTCTCATTTTGGGGTTACTATTTTTAAGAAAAATGAAATTTTTGCAAAATATACATATTTATTTAATTTAGACTTTTATAAATAAGCTAGTAGTTTTAATAGTTTTCTTAGTTACATATAGTTTTACTAGTCTTCTAACTTTTCAATATTTTTTGTTAGTGTAAAATGATTAGGATAATATTTTGTCATTCTATTTTATTTTAGTTTATTTATTGAAAACAGAGAAAAGAAAAAAAAATTCCTAAAAAACCACCCCCACTCCCTCACTAATCTACCCCCCATCCCTCACGTCACTCTCCCCTTACCCCCCCCCCCCCCCCATTTTCCCCACAGTTTTCTCCACACGCACATGCACAACACTCACACACATGCACTACACTTACCTGCACACACCACATTCTTATATAAACTAACACACGCAACACACGAAGAAAAAAACAAATATAAACCTCTCACCCAAAACAGATTACTCCCTCACGTACCAATCTATAAAACTAGCAACCAAATTACTTCCTGACGTCCGAACACCCCAAATTACTATACAACTACTACTACTATAAAAAACAACCAGCAACCAAAAATACTCCCTCACACAATAACCAAAAAAAAAAATAAAAATTCGAGGTCTTCTATTCCAATTTCGAGTTCGCGGTTCTTGAAAGTTAGTCTTTTTTTTTGTTAACTTTGGAAATCAGTAGATTGTAACGACTTCATTGTTGTGAATTAATCTTCTCGAAAGGTAACACTTAATTTCTTTGTATAGCTTAATATCATGATTCTATGATACCTGATTTCAATGTTACAAAGTTGCTTAGATATTCGTCTTGTTTCCCTTTAATTCTTTACTTCTAAATAAGGTTAATTGTTTCATGTTCTTCGCTATTATATATACGATGATGTGCAGTTAAAATATTTCTCAGTTATATAATTAAAGAAAACATTTATCCTCAAACAATTTTATTTTTGAATAAGTAGTGACAATGTAAAAAGCATCTGCTTGAAGTTTATTTTGAGAAGATTCTTGTGATTAAAAGGTGCTGCTTCTATATATTATTTACAGGAATTCAAAGTTTAATATTTCAATAAACGAATAGTATAAATGTGGTGGACATTTTAAAATAAATTGCTAATTTCATGAAAGCATGCCTTCTGTTCCTTTCTTTGTAATTCTTGCGGGTTGTACTCACATTTGAATCTTTAATAATTAATTGTTTTGAGTTGTAAAAAAACAAACAAATTAGAAGATCACTCGTGAGAAGATCGAGATGATTTGCATGTGAATCTACTTGAAATTCTGTTGCTAACAAAGTAGTAAAAGAGAAGAACAAATTTAAATTAATATATCGAGGTTGATCATGTGTGTGGTTACGCTACTTGATTTACTTCTTGATCACAAGACTTCTTGTGCAGCTACGCTCTTAAGTCAAAAATATAAGTCATAATCTCTATCATAATCCTTAGGTAAATTGAGCAACTAATCAAACCTAATTTATCCAAGAATTAACTCAAGCCGAATATAAGTTGATAAAAGCTACCATGCTAGAACCACGGGACTTGAGGGATGCCTCATACCTTCCCCTCGGTCAACAGAATTTCTTACCCGATCTTCTATTTTCGCAGACCAATAAAGAGTTATTTTCTTTTGATTAGGGATTCAAAAAGGTGGCTTGGAACACCATAACTCAATTCCGAGTGGTGACTCTATAAATAAAAATAATCCCTATTCAAAACCGTCACTTTAATTGGAAAAACCTTTCGCCCCAATGAGCGAAAAATGGGTGTGACATCTCTGGCGACTCTGCTGGGGACATTAACTAGAATTCGAGCTTTGTATAGTGACTTATTTTTGACTTTCTTTAATTCTTGGATATATATTGTGTTTGTTGGCCTAGTGTGCTCTTTACTTCCTTGCTTACCTCTTTAATAGTATCTGAATTGCCATGTAAACTGTTCTCTCTCGCGCACCCCTCTGAGTCTCTGAATATACCTACCACTGTTCACTGTGTGTGCGGCTACGCTCCACAAAACCTTCTTTCTGAGACAAATTAGTGTTTGGTTACGCTCCTGGTTTAAGGAATATTAGTCACATATGTTAAGTGGGGTCGGATCATCAGTAGAACCGGAATAGCTCTGCTACCTATAAACTGACTTTTCCCTGTCCGAGTTGTTCACTTGGATTAGCCAGTCTAGATACCTATTTTCATCAGGTTAAACCAAGTAGAATTGAAACTCTGATTTGGCTATCCCTATTAGGCTCCGTTTTATCTGCATCATATGCATTTGACTTAGTGGAACTCGGCACAGGGGCCGAGTTCGTCTAGGACAGGTGTCTCTCTTTATATGACCAACATGAGCATCCTATGTACTCTTTGATATTTAGTTGGAAGGCATGTATGATTGTTGATCGCCTTTAGGTTACTTAACAAAACAAAAGATAGAAACTTCCTCTGACCTTTGCAACTATTTTCCTTAACAGTAACTACGCACACCTGATTCTCACCTTGATGAGATACGTAGGCAACCCTCATCGGATTCGGTGCTTTTCTTAAAAAAAAAAAAAAGAGTTTTTAAAAGTTGAACCCTGACATATTCGTTGTCACAGAGACATACATAAAGTATTAAGGTGGTTGGTTTGTGGTTAAGCTGGCATCTCATATGTACAATACCAGATCCAAAGGAAAGGGCAAAATGACACACAAAGAGGGGATAGATTCTGATAGTGAAGATGACCAAAATTAGTTGATTCAACAAGAATTTGCATCGATAGAAGAGAATAAGTTATTGAAACAGCAGATGACAGAAATGTATCAAGCCTGGATAAATGGGCAAGCGCCACCTTCCTTAATTCCTGGACTTTTGAACACGACTGTCCCAATTTCCACTCGGGCCCAAACTGATGATTCTCTTTACCCACCAGGATTTGGCCCATATACTAATGTGCCTAGCACAGTTGGGACCTTCACTGTACGCCCCCCAAATCTATCTCTCACAAATAAACCGCTCCTCATTCCCACAGTACCAACTACTATAGATCCTTAACCAAAGCTGCTATCGAAGTCTGCTGGTGAGCTACCTCGTGATCAATTCTATTCCACTAGAGTAACTTTTAAGGTACCGAAATCCTCCAATCCTACTTATCTGCACAACTCCCCTATTGTGATCGAAAAGACGACGAAGAATGAGGAACAAGAGGAGATGGCCAAAAATATGAGAAGTTTGGGACAAAGCATGAGGAACATGCAAGGACTCGGAGGGAACAAGAGTGTTTATTATAAGGATCTGTGCATGTTCCCCGATGTCCACTTGCCTCTAGGTTTCAAAACCCCGAAGTTTGACAAGTACGACGGCCACGGTGATCCTTTAGCTCATTTGAAAAGGTTTTGTAATCAACTAAGAGGAGCATGGGGAAAAGAAGAGCTACTTATGACTTACTTTGGAGAGAGTCTGGCGAGGATAACTTCAGAATGGTTTATCGATCAAGATATCTCTCGTTGGCATGTTTGGGATGACATGGCTCGAGATTTTATCCAGCAATGTCAATATAATATTGACATAGTTCCAGATCGTACCACACTTGCCAACATGAGGAAAAAGACCACTGAAAATTTTCGTGAATATACTATTAGGTGGCGGGAGCAGGCTTCTAGGGTCAAGCCACCAATGAAAGAGACAGAGATGATTGGCGTTTTCCTTCAAGCACAAGAGTCTGATTACTTTAACCACCTGCTTTCTGCAGTAGGTAAAATATTTACTGAAGTAATAAAAAATGGGGAAATGGTTGAAAATGGCATCAAGTCTGGGAAAATTGTAAGTCAAGTAGCCTTTAAGGCTACAACTTAAGCAATTTAGAATGGTTCAGGACACTTTGGGGTCAAGAAGAAAAAAGCTGATGTAGCAATAATCGCGCACGGCCTTCAATACTCTTTCGGTTCATCTCAGTATCCAGTTTATAGTACACAACCATATGTCCAGCCATCAATCTATCCCCAATGGCGTGCACCAACACATCAAAATCCTCGTCCCTATTCTCCAAATGTTCGAGCCCCCTACAACCCCGGTTCAAGGCAGGAATATGGAGGAAATAATGGGCCTAGGGATAAATTCACACCAATTGGAGAGTCTTATGAAAGCTTGTTCCAGAAACTAAAAAGTTTGAACATGATAGAAGCTATCCCTCAAAATCATGCAGATCCACATTTAAACGGTTTCAATCCTGCTGCACATTGTGAATACCATTCTGATGCTCCAGGGCACAGTACAGAAGAATGTCGATCTTTGAAAAAAAAAGTGGAGGGGATGATTCAGGCAAAGATGATCGTAGTTCAAGACAGTGATTCCCCAAACATTACTAAGAATCCTCTGCCAGCAAATTATGACGTACACTTCAGTGAGATGATATGTGATGACACCGAATGTAGCATTCCTCTCAATTCTCAAGAAAAGGCAACTAAAACTGAAGGAGGCTCCACTAAGGCTGATGTACAAACTAGTGGCAGAGATGGAAAGCTTGGTAATTAGAAAGTCACTCCTTTGTTCTCTAGGAAGGAGTGTGTTGGTAGTTTATTTTGTCGTCATTGCTATTATGCAATTTAGGTTTTGTTTTGTTTGTTTGTTGAGTCAACCCTCCTATCCTTTTATGTTATTGGTTTGGTGAGTCTTGTTGTAATTGGTTGTTTGGGTTATTTCAGGGTCGTAGCCTAGAATCCAGTTTGGTTATCTTGTTGTGAGACCTTTCTATATTTACTCAATGAAATGCAATTTAATATTCCATTTAGCGCTCTTTGTATGTATTTCTTTTCATTTTAGCTTTAGTGTGCCAGGCATGCAGGATTTTTGGCCAAATCTTAAAATCCTATCTAGTCATGGAATGAATACACCAAGAGAGTTAAAAATGAAAAGAAAACATTTGAGAAAATTGGAGAACTCAATCATTTTGACAATAGCAGTTCGAATTGATTAAATAAAACAAAATAAATCTTGGGACAAGTTTGATCTAAATCGACACATGTCATCTGTTGTGAGAAGATATTGCCACAATGAAGACTTCTAATGGAAGATCATGAAAGGAAAGTGGCATACATGTTCATCAATATAGCTGTTGTGATTTTCACTTCTAATTCTTAAATTCATGCTTGTACGCATCATTATTAAGAATTGAGATGACGAAGGCATTTTATTCTGCTATCCAAACAATGTGTCATCCTTTTCCATCTCTTTTGAGCCTTAATTGTATTTTTCTTTCTTCATATCCCTCTTTTGGAATCTATAGAGTCAGAAAAGGTTCAAGAAAAGTTTCAAGAAAAAATAAATAAAATCAGAAAAGTCCAAAAAGAGATAGAGAAAAAGAGTCAAAAAAAACTTCTTGAACTACGTTTGACCTGATTCTCGCTCTGAAGAGATACGTAGGCAGCCCTATCTTGGGGTTCGGTCCAACCAAGAAAAGTTCTGAAAATTTCCAGTCACAGAAATTGGGGCAAAAAAAAAAGAGTTTTTATTTTTTCCGAAAGAGTCGATTCCAAAAGTTGTTGGTCTTAACCCTGCTATATGTGTTATGTTTGAGCCTTCATGCCCTCTCTTTCTTTCTAACCCTATCCAAAATCCATATTACAGCCCAAATAAAGACCTTCTGATCAACTTTTAAGAATGACAAGTCAAACATGATTTCAGTGTTGATTATCATGAGGAGTAATGTCATAAGAGAGTCTTATCAAAGAGGATTTCGCAGCACCATAAGGCATGATTGAATCAAGAGAAAGTGAAAATGAGAGAGTCTTATTGGTGAAAACCCTCGTGGGCGCCATAAGGCGATGGTGAGTGAGAGATATAAAAAATTTAGAGAGACTTGTTGGTGAAAACTCTTTGGGCACCACTACTCGCTTGAATGTTGAGCGTCTAATGCAAAGGTCGCAACTTAGAAGCATGACTTCAAAGTTTGAATGTTCAAAAAGAATAAAGTTCAGATTGAATTGAAAGATCAGGTCATTTAATTCAAAATGCATGTCACGATCATTAGAGGTGACTATCACGTTTAAAGGAGTCTTTTCTTTCTTTCTTCCGGTTTTCTAAAGGGATATTTTTTGTCAAATACTCCTTTTGATCGCTTTATTATTTTTCATTTTTCATTGAGTCAGTCTTTGTTAAAACAAGCAAGAAATGATTTCAAAATTCTCTATCAGTTTCTCAATTGCCAAAGTAAAGTCTGGCTAGCACATCAAATGTAATATGATTGGAGAAGAAATGATATGCACCATAACTTGTTGTGGTTGACAAGTTTGAGGATGAATACAAGATTCAGTGTTCGTAGAAGGAGGACAATACTACAAATATTGGGGTCTGAAATCTTCAATTAGAGGTTCCTCAATGAGGTTGTTTAAGTAACAAGCACAATCTACCCAAGTCGAAGTGGGGTCGAACATGGCAACAACAGAAGCTTTTACACTCATAGTCAAGCTACAAACCGACCACCGTTTTAAAACTCAAGCTTTATTTCTTTTCTTAAAACAAGGGCAATATTGTTGATATAAAGACAATTTTAGAGGTTCGAGCTTGCAAGAAGGATTAAGTAAAAGCGCTCACTCTTTCTTTATTTCATGCATATATCCGTTATTTTTCATTCGTCTCCTAGGATAAGCATTCCCTAGTAGTAGGCAGTTATTTTCCATTTGTCTCCTAGGATAAACATTTCCTAGTAGTAGACAGTTATTTTGCATTCGTCTCCTAGGATAAACATTTCCTAGTAGTAGACATTTATTTTTCCATTCGTCTCCTACGATAAACATTTCTTAGTAGTAGGAAGTTATTTTTCATTTGTATCCTAGGATAAACATTACCTAGTTGAAGACATTTACTTTTCCACTCTTCTCCTAGGATAAACATTTCCTAGTAGCAGACATTTATTTTTTCATTTGTCTCCTAGGATAAACATTTCCTAGTAATAGGCAGTTATTTTTCATTCGACTCCTAGGGTAAAAATTTCCTAGTAGCAGACAATTATTTTGCATTTGTCTCCTAGGATAAACATTACCTAGTCAAAGACATTTATTTTTCCACTTGTTTCCTAGGATAAACATTTTCTAGTAGTAGACATTTTTTTTTCATTCGTCTCCTAGGATAAACATTTCCTAGTAGTAGACATTTATTTTTTCATTCGTCTCTTAGGATAAACGTTTCCTAGTAGTAGGCATTTATTTTTCCATTTGTCTCCTAGGATAAACATTTCCTAGTAGTAGACAGTTATTTTGCATTCGTCTCCTAGGATAAACATTTTCTAGTAGTAGACATTTATTTTTCCATGCGTCTCCTAGGATAAACATTTCTTAGTAGTAGGCAGTTATTTTTCATTTGTCTCCAAGGATAAACATTTCCTAGTAGCAGACATTTATTTTTCAATTCGTCTCCCAGGATAAACATTTTCTAGTAGTAGGCAGTTATTTTTCATTCATCTCCTAGGATAATGATTTCCTAGTACCAAACAATTATTTGACATTCGTCTCCTTGGATAAATGTTTCCTAGTCGAAGACAGTTATTTTCATTTTTATCCTAGGATATACATTTCCTGGTCTGAGTTTATTTATAAAGTTTACAATTGCTAATAAATCACAAAAATTTTCAGTGAAAACTGGGGCAAAATTTTTTGTTTGTTTCTTTTGTTTATGATGTCTTGTAGATTTTTCCTAGTAGAACATGATCTTGATATCCGTATACATAGTCCTAACTCTTATCGGACGTTCAATCTCAATGACAATCAAAATTAGTTTTCAAATGCATGTAGCGGCCTGACATCCTAACGTCAGTTTCTATTCAACTGGTGGTCAAGAAAACAGGCATTCAAGAACTATCTATGACTGTCATTTGAACGAGCGTTAAAGACTCAATCTAAGTTTCAAGTCCAAGTCTCAAATCGAAGCTTCAAGATCAATGCACTCGCCATAAAAATAATATGACATCCGAAGATCAGGACTCATGTGAAGATTATTCAATTCAAGTTTCGAGAGAAGCTGCATAGATAGGATCTTATACTAGTATTTTCTTCTTTTGAATTTTGATTTTTATGTGCATGTAATGATAGGAGCCACGAACCGAAATCTCGACAAGACCTCACTTGACTCTCCATCTCAGTATGTTCCACCTCCCTCCTTAGCCTTGAACTACACGTGACCTGATTCCCTTATAACCCGGGATATGTAGGCTGTCCAAAACCAGGACTTGATCGCATCTTTTCCTTCTTTTCTTTTTAATTTCAAATAACGGTCGGACCAAAATTTATCTCGTTGTCTACTTCTTTGTCTGAAAACTCTTCGTGTTCTCAGACAAAGAAGGGCAAATGTAGACACGTAATTTTTGACCCTCCCCGAACTTTAACCTGTTTTTAGCATTAAATATTTATTTTTAGTTTTCATTTTATTTTTAGTAGGTTTTATTTGAAAACTTGTGAAAAAGATTTCAAAAAATTAAGTCACATTTTGGGGTTACTATTTTTAAGAAAAATGAAATTTTGCAAAATATACATATTTATTTAATTTAGGCTTTTATAAATAAGCTAGTAATTTTAATAGTTTCTATAGTTACATATAGTTTTACTAGTCTTCTAACTTTTCAATATTTTTTGTTAGTGTAAAATGATTAGGATAATATTTTGTCATTCTATTTTATTTTAGTTTGTTTATTGAAAACAAAGAAAAGAAAAAAAATTCCTAAAAAACCACCCCCACTCCTTCACTAATCTACCCCCCATCCCTCACGTCACTCTCCCCTTACCCCCCCCCCCCCCCCATTTTCCCCAAAGTTTTCTCCACACACACATGCACTACACTTACATGCACACACCACATTCCTATATAAATTAACACACACAACACACGAAGAAAAAAAAAAAAAAACACAAAAAATATAAAACTCTCACCCAAAACAGATTACTCCCTCACGTTCCAATCTATATAACCAGCAACCAAAAATACTCCCTCACGCAACAACCAAAAAAAAAATAATATTTGAGGTCTTCTATTCCAATTTCGAGTTCGTTCTTGAAAGTTAGTCTTTTTTTTTTTGTTAACTTTGGAAATCAGTAGATTGTAACGACTTCATTTTTGTGAATTAATCTCCTCGAAAGGTAACACTTAATTTCTTTGTATAGCTTAATATCATGATTATATGATACCTGATTTCAATGTTACAAAATTGCTTAGATATTCGTCTTGTTTCCCGTTTATTCTTTACTTCTAAATAAGGTCAATTGTTTCATGTTATTCGCTGTTATATATATGATGATGTACAGTTAAAATATTTCTCAGTTATAAAATTAAAGAAAACATTTATCCTCAAACAATTTTATTTTTGAATAAGTAGTGACAATGTAAAACGCATCTGCTTGAAGTTTATTTTGAGAAGATTCTTGTGATTAAAAGGTGCTGCTTCTATATATTATTTACAGGAATTCAAAGTTTAATATTTCAATAAACGAATAGTATAAATGTGGTGGACATTTTAAAATAAATTGCTAATTTCATGAAAGCATGCCTTCTGTTCCTTTCTTTGTAATTCTTGCGGGTTGTACTCACATTTGAATCTTTAATAATTCATTGTTTTGAGTTGTAAAAATAATAATAATTATAAGATCACTCGTGAGAAGATCGAGATGATTTGCATGTGAATCTACTTGAAATTCTGTTGCCAACAAAGTAGTAAAAGAGAAGAACAAATTTAAATTAATATATCGAGGTTGATCATGTGTGTGGTTACGCTCCTTGATTTACTTCTTGATCACAAGACTTTGTGTGCGGCTACGCTCTTAAGTCAAAAATATAAGTCATAATCTCTATCATAATCCTTAGGTAAATTGAGCAACTAATCAAACCTAATTTATCCAAGAATTAACTCAAGCCGAATATAAGTTGATAAAAGCGACCGTGCTAAAACCACAGGACTTGAGGGATGCCTCATACCTTCCCCTCGGTCAACAGAATTCCTTACCCGATCTTCTGTTTTCGCAGACCAATAAAGAGTCATTTCCTTTAGATTGGGTATTCAAAAAGGTGGCTTGGAACATCATAACTCAATTCCGAGTGGGCGACTCTGTAAATAAAAATAATCCCTATTCAAAACTTTCACTTTAATTGGAAAAACCCTTCGACCCAATGAGCGAAAAAGGGGGGTGACATACCCACGTTAAAAATCTCAAAAACTAGCTTGGAAGCTTTGAAAATGGTGGAATGGATTTTTGAATCTCAACTTTGGCTAGAAATATTGAAAAATAGAATGCATATTCTTGGAAAATGAGCAATATGAAGGTATAATCTCATATATAATGATCATATGAGAACAGCGCATCTAGAATCGCCCAAAACGGAGCTTCCTAACTCCTGAAATGTCAAAAATACTAAGACTTCGCGATCTGCCGATTTAAGCACTGTCCAGGTGAAATTATTGTTTTTCGCGTTCGTGGGATCCCTACAACATTTTCGAAGAATAAATTTTGTCAGTGACCGGTCAAAAAAATGGTCCTTATTTGCATTCGTGGGACCCCAACCACGTTCACAAAGAAGAACCTCCGCACCAGAAAACCAACTATTTTCAAAACTTGGTTTTGACCCTTGGAACTCATTCGGAACTCTATAAACATGAACCAATAGTGAAAATTGATCATAAAACACGTTCCGAACTCAATGGAATCATCAAATTTACGAATAAAAATATCATTTACAACAAATTAATTTCCGGGACCCCTTATAGGCTATTTTAACTAGTTTTCGAACGGAGGGTCAAAATGCAAAATAAAGGTTTCGAACTCGAACCAACCCTTTTATTAACCCAAATTGGACATTCCGGATCTAATGGAACTGTTATAATCACCATACGATGCTAGAATCATGAAATTTTGACCGAAGTTAAACTAATCCCTTTAAGGAAGTTCAAAACTGCAAATTCATTTAAAACACTTCCAAATGCATCGAGAAACGTGTCAACCATTCCCACAACTCGTGAATGAGATAAAGCAATCACGGGAAAAGGTAAAATGATAAAAATGCAGAAAATTTTAAATATCAATACGAGGGTCAGTACATAGGGAGGCCAAAAATGCTCCGCTTCAATAAAGGTAAGGAATTAAATATGTTCATAGTTATATTTAAGGGATAAACCTGAAGCCAATCTCATAGATAAGGGATAATTTTAGTCCAAAATTTCGCTGCTTTAACAAAATTTTTCATTTTGAGGGGTTTGAATTCGAGATCTAAGATCCCACTTTGAAGGGTTTCATTCTCAAGGGTTCGACTATGAGATCTCAATTTTCATTTCTGCATTGCCCTTTCAACAAGAATTTTTATATTCCTAGGGATTCGAATTCGAGATCTCTACGACAGTAACATATTCAGTATGATATGAGAGAGTTGAGTGTATGTAAATCTTTTCTTTAAATTTGTGAGAGAGACTTTTACCCACTTATACTATAATATATAATTAATTTATTATTAATCCCCGAAATTTGTGTTTGATTAGAATTCTTTAAGAGTTTCGACACAGAGTTTAAAAAGGTATTTTTTTTTTAATCTTGTGGTCTTAAATTAAAGGTATATTAGATGTATCTAAATATCATTTAAACTATTGATTTTAAACATGTCATGTGAAAAATTAAAATTAAAAAATTACTTAAAAAGAAAAAGATTATTCGTTTTGAAATGTATTACAAAGTAAGGTAGGCCAAACAAATTGAAAAAAAGGGTGTATAACAAAAGGGAAAAGGGTCAAATTTACCCCTCTATTTTGGAAAATTAGCTAAATATATCTTTCGTCATACTTTGGGGTCAAATTTACCCTCGCTGTTAAGAAACTTTTCACATGTACGCTTCCTTTAATATAAAAGCTCAAATTAACGTTAAATGCCCCATTTTTTTAAAATAAAACATACTCTAATCTAACCCGCCCCACCCGACCGAACTCACAAAAAAGACACAATCAAATATACCCTTTCCTTAGTTCTGTTGGTCGAATTTTTCCAACTGAAATATACACGAGATCTGAAATAATATAATTAGTGAAATACCATAATAATTTAATAAGAATAATTTTTAAAACCTTTTTCTGGCTAAAAGCATCCAATGTCACATGATTCTTCTTATTTTCTTAATATAACAAAAGTTTCGTTAGTTAGAAATGACTAATCACATCATTAATCTACTAACACTATAGAAGTCATAACAATTAGGAGTATTATAGTACAGTGTTAGAAACTGCACAAATCGTCTTTAAAATGAATTGATTTTTTAATTTTTGTTTTTAAAATTTAAAGGATAGTCTGGTGCATGGTACATTAAGCTCTCGTTATGCACGGGTTCGAAGAAAAGTCCGATCATAAAAATTTATTGTATTCAATTTTAACCTATATTTCTGACATAGACTGTTTTCACTGCTCGAACTCGTGACCTTTTGATCACATGACAACATCTTACAAAATTGATTGGTTTTTAATTTTCCTATACCAATTGAAACTTAACATAAATTCTTTAAAAACTAAAATTACTCTCCATATTTTTTCTTTTTGTTACGAGAGGGTTAGATTAGGGTGTATTTTATTTTTAAAAAATGGAGCATTTAACGTTGATTTGAGTTTTTCTATTAAAGAAAGGGTACAAGTGAAAAGTTTCTTAATGGCGAGGGTAAATTTGGCTCCAAAATATGACAACGAGGGTAAATTTAACCCCAAAGTATGGCGAATGGTATATTTAGTCAATTTTCCAAAGTAGAGAGGTAAATTTAGCCCTTTTCCCATAACAAAAAGATTCCTATGCTTCCTATAATCATTGTGTTTGAACTAGCTTTGACATACCACCATTAATTATTTGAGTTACCTACTATATTTTTGGCGAGCACAAGTTTTATGCAACTCTATCCTACCGAGACTTCATAGATGAAACAAAATAAATATTCTTACCTTTGCTTGGTTTTGAAAATGAGACCTTCATGCGTCATTGACCATTATATCACATTCTTAGGTGCAACGTGGCAATAATATATAATCATCCAGTTAGGGATGTCAAATGGACGGGTTAGGTTGTCTAAGTTGTAAAATGTGTAATGTGTAATTCAATGCCATCATTTTTTTGAAAAAAAGTTAAACACAAATGCGAAGTTTTGATAATTGAGAAATCTTAGTATTTCAGTTAGTTGGCTACAACTTTCACCTTGTTGGTGAGGGTTCGATTTCCCATTTTATTAATGTGCTATCCCTTTTTCGCTTTCCCCTGTCCCCAATTTTAAAAAAAAAAAAAATAAAGAAGAAGGAAAAATGACAAATATACCCTTAATAAAAAAATACATTCTTTAAAGGGCCCCTTATCAAGTTGGCATATTTTTCGTTTGTGGCTTTTAATTTCCATTTTGTGTTTCTCATTCATTACATATTTTACTTTCTTGGCTTTTAATTTTCATTTTGTATTTTTCTCTCATTACATATTTTTACTTTCTTGGCTCTTAATTTCCGTTTTGTGTTTCTGACTCATTACATTTACTTTTTTTGGCTTTTTATTTCCATTTTGTGTTTCTCACTCATTACATATACTTTTTTTGGCTTTTAATTTCCATTTTGTGTTTCTCTCTCATTACATTTTTTTTTTTTTACTTTCTTGGCTTTTAATTTCCATTTTGTATTTTTCTCTCATTACATTTTTTTTTTACTTTCTTGGCTTTTAATTTCCATTTTATGTTTCTCTCACATAACATTATTTACTTTATCGAAAAAAGAGTCAACCATTCAAGAGGTATTAGTATATAACTTTAGTAGCTGAATCACTACTCACCATTCATATCAAACCTTGAGTTGTTTGCTGTTACAGCATTTCAGGTTAGCTCTTACTTCTCTCTTATTTGATCTTTGTGTTATATTTGGTTTATCTATTTTGTTATGTTTAGTAGTATATTTTTCATTTATCTCATGACAATGTGATGTTCAATTTTGAAGCGTTAGAGTGTGTTAGAGACTTACATTGGTTGAGAAATGGACGGGAGGTTTGCTTATATGGATTTTGGCAATCCTCTCAGCTAGCTTTTTAAGTTGAGTTAAACCCAAGTGTCATATCTTTGTGTGAAAAAATAATATATTTGCAGAACATTTCATCATTTATTATTAATTAGGAAAGATCTTTCAAAAATATAATCAAGAGAAAGTGCTAGAACTGATATAAGTAAGATCCGTTATAACTAGAAGTCGATCTGGTACCTTCCTTGTGGTACTCAACAACTAGAGTCATTTTCCTTTTTCCTTTTAGATTGAGTCAGTCAAGTAGCTTATTCGAACGTTGTATGATCCATTCAGATCGTTTATAGTAGTAATTAGATAATGCATTAGGATGTTCTTCACTTAAGATTCATGTGAGTGTGACTCTTTTACCATTACTCTATTATCACATAACAATTATCACCACTACCAACCTCCTATCACCTTTGCCAGCTACCATTACTTAACACCTCTATCGATAGTCATTACCGCACACCTCCAGTGCCACCATCTTTCGTATATGGTAAAAATTACAAAAAGAGCAACTTAAAGATACTCCAGTGTTTTGATCTGCATACTAGTCACATAAATTAGTATACAAGGATTTTTATATTGTGAATAATATTACATACTTACTATCAGGCTGTGACTTTTCATTTTTCGTAAACCTTGAAGCTTATTGCTGCAGAGTCATGGCACTAGCATCTTTCCGTACTAAATTGAAGGAGTTATATGATGAGTTAAAATCTAAAGGTAATGAGGGGATCATTCTCACTGGGAAAGACGTTGACATTGAGTACTTAACATAGATTGCAAAAAATTCAAGTGGTCGTGCTATTGTAGAAGGAAAGTTGGATTTCACAAAATTATGGGAGCTATCCTTTCCAAACTGTGATATTAGAGATATTGATAACTTACTGAATACTGGAAGGCTTTCTCGGTCCTTTAGATTGTTTTGAGAATGCTTACGAGAAGGGACACCGTGTTCTTATGGCGCTTGCTCATCATGGCTTCATTAAAAAGCTACAGGCAGGATATATAAGGAAAATTGGGAAAACATTAGATTTGAATGCTTGTGATCATTGTAGAATGGAGGAGACTGTCCGTCTAGGTCTTGCGAATGTTTTTGAAGATCTTGGACGAATCACACATGCCGATGGGATGATAAGAAAGCTTGGTAAGGTTGAAAAAAGGAAAAAATCACCAACATTGTTGATTGATAGGAACTTTCTTAGCGGGGAAGTCTCAGTTGATCTCTTTCAATCCATGGGGGAAATAGAAGCTCTTGCAATCTTCAACCCAAAATCCAAACCCGAGCCATTATCCTTGGAGATACAGAATCTTAGGCTTCTTGTTCTTAGAGGTTGTAATTTTTTAGGGGGCATTGAGAATCTCTTGAATCTAAGATCAACTATTGCTGAAAACACTTCATTCTAGATTCTTGAAGTATCTGGTCCTAGCCCTTGGTCCCCGATGAACTTTTCAAAATTATGCCTCATATTCAAAGTCTCAATTTTTCATCTCTTGTCATGACCTGTATTAGTGGTCACGTGAGAGGCATATGTTAGGGTGACGTGACAGTCCACTTCAATATAAACACAGCGAACTATTGTGGTGCGGGGCAATAAATCATTTTGGTAAAATCCTAACGATCTTCCCCTCTCATTCTCTCTCATTTCTCTCTCTTCTTCCTAACTACTTCTTTTTCTTCTTCTCGACTGATTCTATCCCTAATCGCCATTGACAGGTGATGTTCGGAGCTTCCATGGTGACCTATCTCTCATAGTTTCCAATTCAGTTTATCAATTGTAATAGCTAGTTTGTATTGAATTCGGATTAGTAATAAAAATTCCCCTTTCGCGATTCCAATTTCCCTTTCATTATCGAAGTACATAACAATTGGTATTAGAGCAGCAAACATGTATCAATTGTGCGTAGTAATTCGAAGAAAATATTTGCGGGATCATCAACTTTGAATGAATTGGTTGAACGAAACAATGCCAATAGAAGGGCCCCTATGGATGAAATTTCAGGAATAGTTGTGGATTTAAAACAATTTCAGAGGTGGTGTAAGGATTGCATATGTAGTGTTGACTGCCAATGCAACTCTTACGTGTTTACGTAGTGTTGACTGCCAATGCTGTTTTTGTCTTAATGTTTGTTCGGGGGAAATGAATGAAGGGGACAACCAAGCTAAGGTGGGTTCTTGCAACCATGCTATTGTTGAACTACTGAAAGTAGAAAATAACAGTGAGATCAATTTAGAATACAATGAGGACCAGGTGTTTGACGAATGTCCTCAATACGTAGAATATGAAATTCTAGTTGAACTTCATTCCGTTC
Organism: Capsicum rhomboideum; assembly: GCA_031232105.1. NCBI lineage: Eukaryota > Viridiplantae > Streptophyta > Magnoliopsida > Solanales > Solanaceae > Capsicum > Capsicum rhomboideum. The sequence continues at coordinate 103,602,569 of CP124710.1, forward strand.
ATAATACAAACATCATGGAGAACAAGATCATGGACTTACGTCTGGATTCACGACTTTATGTTCTTGATGTGGAGTATACAATACCAAAATTTATGGGTCTCGATGATCTGCCATGCAAGGGACATAAGCTTGACATAGAGTTTAGTGATAAGCTATTCAATATAAAGCTAGAAAGGCATAGTTTGGCAGCATGTTGTAGCCCTCTTACAACTACTGGTTTGCTTCCACGTGCTTTGAGTTTATACAGTTGTAATTGGGTTGATACGGGGCCGATTTTTTGGGTTTTCCTCGATAGGGTAAAGTAGGGTGTGTATTCATTCAGCCGAGTTTTTCTTTTTAGTTATTCCGATGTCTTTCCATTTTTGAATGTGTAGACGCTGAAGCAAAACTACCAACAGTTGCTATGAAATCAGCGGATTGGTATCTTGATTCCTTGTTCATGGAAAAACAAGTTGATGAAGATGCTTTAGGCAGTGCATAATTATTCTTTGTTGTATATATGAGTAAGATGCTTTATCAATTTGATTTCCTGAATTGACGCTTATTGGACAAACCTTCGCTTTCGAAAGCAAAGATGTCTATAGTTGATATTCTAGATAATTCTAAGTTTCTGGCTAAAAATAAAGTGTTTGAAATTCCATGGAATTGGGTTGACATCTTGCTCATGGTTGGAAATAGCTTGCTGCATACGATTAAATTTTTAAAACTTCTGTTTCACTAGGAAATTCTGTTCCGTTATGCATGTATCAACTTCCACCTGATCAATTAAAATTAGACTTTCCATTTGATCCGGGTTGTAGTTAGCTTACCATATTTCTTGTCACTATAAGACATTATTCAATTATGGTTCTGGATGATTTCAAAGAGATCATTCAGCTCTTATCTTGTCATATTGATTCTACGCCCAATGATCAAAGTATTTTGAATTAATTTCCCTTTGATTCCGGAGCAAACTTGTTTATTATAACCCCTGATGGATACCTCCAAATTCTACAATTGAAACCTGGGGCTTATGTACACACTTTATTACTTATGAATGACATATTTCAGCATTGGGTTCCAGGAATTAATTGTGAGTTCATGTCTGCAAGTTCAAGTGCCGCTAGACTCTCTGTGTTGCCTCGAAGTAGAGGCTATTTTCTATGGCATGTGGACTCTATATTTGGTGCAGTGGGCCATCCATTTCTGGTTGCCATAAAGTTTCAGCTTCATATTTTCATTCGGAAGTACTCTCCTTGATGACCCGCAAAAGTTTTGACGAATGAATGAAATGACCCGAGTTAATTCATGGCTTGGATTTACCTTAGGCTTACACAATTGCAATTGGATTGATATTGGACAGGGACAGGTTCTATGGACTTTCTTGATGGGGTAGAGTTGGGCATGTCTTCATTCCTATATGTGCTCATTGCTTATTCTAAAGGGCTGATTAATAAACTCACTGCTGACTTCATCTCTTATGGCTCTATTATAGTTTTTGACCCTGGAGGTACTATTTTGGATGTGATTGATATCAATTATATGAAGCCTATCAAGTTCAAGTTGTCATTACTAAGCACTATTGCTCATTTATGTCTACTAAGTTGTGATACAGTGGAGGTTCTTGTTTTGGCCTACCGCACACACAAGTGTATGTGGTCTAGCAAGTACTACAATGACTCTTTGAGAGCTGGATATCAAACCCACAGGAACTAAATGATTAGCAATTTACGTAATTCAATTTCCAATTGTATTTCAGACATGTGATGATTATTATCAAGAGAGTTTCAGAATATGTGGCTTCCTAATAGTATGCCATGAGAATAAAATATAACATTCACGATATTTAAGAGAGTTGTAAATAATATTTAGGGAAATTCCAGGGCTATGACATTCACCAAAATCATGCATACTATTTATTTATCTCAATGAACCTTATTTCTCGAGTTACGGGTTTCGGGGTCAAGTTACGATCCGAGAATGATCATCTGTCGCGCCCCATTTTTCTCGCGAAAAGCGGAATCCGACGTGACAACTCTTTTTGGAATGATTTAGGGAGAAGAGTCGCCATCTAACAAATTAAGGTGCATTAGGACACCATTCTAGACTAATTACGAATTTATTTTAATTATTAGCCTACGTCAACAAATAAGGATCCCGGCCGAACTTGTATATTACGTGGAAAAATTCTATGTGATAAACTAAGGTCTATTATTTTATTAACCTAATATTAACTAAGTGTTTAAATAGGGAAAATATAATAAACAAAATTAAATATACAACTTAGTTATTATCTAATTAATAATTAACTACGTGATAAAGTAGTAAAAATAAATAAAGGAATTAGAGAAGCGAGAAGATAGAAAGACACAAATTATAATGAAAAAAAATTCATCAAGTTATACCTAAACTACCCAAACAAGCATGCAAAAATAAATAAAATCTAGACAAAGGTTAATTTTATATTATTCGGATCAGCGCCCGGCTTATTAACGGGTGACAATGTCGCATATCGCATTGTCGAATTCTGCTCGGGGTAACTTCCATCATTTCCGACTATCTACCCCCCCCCCCCCCCCCCCCCCCACCTAATTGGTTATTAAGCCTAAAGGAGTTCTATAGAAAACGACAAAGCTAGCGTTCCCTAAAATACCTACCCGTCCCAACATAATGTCCAAGAGGCATTGGACTTACTATTTTTGGATTAGGTTCTAGACAAGAAGCCTAGGCTACCTAATTTAACTCAGAATTTACGTCAATCAAAATAAATAAGACTAGCATTTAGCACGTAACGGTTTCAAATATGCCTCTTATTTAATTGAAGTTGATTAGTTGATTAACATGGTTGAAAGGACAATTTATTCATTTTTACATAATTGAAACTTATAGGCATGATTTCTAGGCGAAGAGCATTAATCAAGGAGCCAAAAATTAATTAACGTGCTGAAAATTAATGGTCGGTTATTGGAAATTAATTAGCGAACGCTGAAATCTATTCTAAAATGCTGGAAAATCGATTAACAACTACTAAAATTTAATTTAAAGTACTGAAAATCAATTTAAGTTGCAGAAATTAATTTAAAGTTGCAAAAATTAATTTAGAGTTGCAGAAATTAATTTTAAAGTTGCAGAAATTAATTTAAAGTTGCAGAAATTAATTGAGCAAGCTGGAATTTAATTAGAAGTGCTGGAAAGTTAGTGTTAAAAACTCTGGAAATTACAAAATATGCTAAAAATTATTTAAAGTTACTGAAACTTGATTTCCCAATGCTGAAAATTAACTAAACATTCTAAAAAGTAGTTTAGGCATGCTGAAAATTGTTTAAATATGCCGAAAAGCAGTTTAGACATACTAAAGAATGAATTTTAATATGTTTAAAATGAAAGTAAAGGTGCTGGGAAGCAAAATTGAGGTGCTGGAAACTCATTTTTAATGCTGAAAATTAATTTTAAAATTGTTGGAAATTGTTAAAAATTGTCGGAAATTGATTAAACATGCTTAAATTAAATTAGCATGTCAAAATTAATCTAATCCGTCAAAGTAATGATCCGAAGATATGATCCCAAAACCATAAACTAATTGATTAACGATCCTATATTGTTTGCCTAAGTGACAAAATAATTCAACTTAGATTTTTTTTAACAATCCTATAGGCATGATATCTAAATAATAGAACAAACGAATCACATAATCCCCGCCCCTCATAAGCAGTCCCTGTAATTTCCACTATGCTAAGAGTTTATACAAATTAATACAGACTCATAATGAACACAAAATAAATCAAAACGAAGGCTGTTTGGACAACCTACAAATCATCCCCAAACCCCGACAACTCTTCAAAATCTCCCTATCAAGGCATGGGTTCCTGTCAGACACAAAATCACATGCGAACAACCATAGAGACCGAAAGCCAGGTCAAGCATATAGGATACAAATTATTTCATGTTGGTCATAAAATGGGTATGCATAAAATTCACATAAGTTTCAGGCAGAACAAATAAACACAAAAGAAAGAGGTGTTTAAGAGGCTAACCAGTTAGACAGCGAATAGATAATAAATCAAAATAGCAAGAGAAATTTCGTAGCCAATCCTCTCAGAGCCAGAGCAAAGAAACCTTAAAAGTATGCATATATATTTTGTATAGGGAGTAGATGCTTGAAAAAACCTCCCTATTAATGAAAAGGAAGATCTATTTATATAGTGAGTAAGAAAAAATCACTGAAGGGAAGAGAATCCGTCCAGAGGGAATCCGGGATAATCCCTGCTTTAAAGGGGTTGACAAAATCTATTAAGGGTAAGAAATCATGCTTGGTTACCATAATTAAGTAAGTAACACACAACAAAAATAAAAATAAGAGGAAAAGCAAATATTCATAATAATCAATCAATGAAGAGTTACCATAAAAGGTAAAACGGATCACCATATACTATCAAGTACCAAGGCTGTCTCATATCCAACAAAGGAAAAAAAAATCAACTAGAGCAGAACCTACCAAAATTGACTAAGTACCAAGTCATTTCGATTTAAATAAGGGGACTAAATCAATTAGAAGGGTGTAAATATACTAGAGTGAATCAACTAATATCAAAATTTTTACCAGACATCAAATAATCAGCATTTAATAAAAAAAGTCAAGCAATATTCTGAGTTGTTGACACCTAACAACATTCGTAAAATATCATACTAATTGTATCGAAAATCACTCCAAAACTAAACGAAGGGGCAAGCATGATCGAAGGTCTGGCCTATTAGCTCAACTTTCGCTACCAGTGTTGACAACACTTCAATTGACGGACAAGAACATAAAGATGGACAAATCAGCACCCCAAATCGAAAAATTAGGTTTAGCCAAGGTTGATGGAAATTAGGGGTTTTCGTATATGTTAATCCAAAGGGATCGGTAAACATGAAATTGAAAGAAACGGATTGAAATTCGAAGTCAAATGTTATGAATTTTAAATCTAAGAAAATTGTTTTAAAGAAAAATAAAGAAAATGATGAATCCAAATAATAGATATAGCAACCATGAGTTTAGTAGAAACATACCGGAGATGAATTTGTCTAGAATAAGGATAAAACTCTTAGATTAAAACCTGAACATCTGAACACGTTTTTCTCTTCTTTTGGCGAATTCTGGTCGAGTCTTCATGCTCCGAGTGGGATAGGGCCTTTGAACTCTGATTGTGGGTGATGAAGTTGTTAACGGGGTCTCACTGGTCATCACCTCCGGTGAGGCGAAAACAACAAGAAACAGGCATGGCTAAAAAAAGAAAAGGGGAGGAAAAGAGGGAGAGGGAGGCGGCGGAAGTGAGGTTGTGGGTGGCGGGTGTTCGCCGGCGATGGAGGTTGGGAGATGAGGGAGATCGAGGAGAGAGAAGGTTGAGAGAGAGAGGATGCGGTTGAATGAGTTTAGGGTTGGGTTTGGGGGTTAGTTTTAATTAAAAAGGAAAGAAAAAAATGTTTTGATCTCAGTCGTTGATCTCTTGAGATCAATTGTTGCGATTGAAATTAGGATGGATCTGATCATGGGTTATAATTGGGTCAGAAATTGGGTCATGGGAATTGGGGATTTCAATTTGGGTCAGATTAACACCAAATTGGGTTAAAATTGTCACACAATTGGGTATAAGAAATGGCCAGAATTTAAATAATTTGGGGAGATTGAATTGAATTAGACTGCTATTTAATAAATATAGTAATAAATCGGAAAATAAAAATTCCTAACAAAATTAATCAAATGTCATAAAATAATTATTCTCCAATTAATTATAAATATTTATAATAAAAATTAATGACACATAATATATTATTTGAAATCGACGATAATAATAAATTGGGAGCCGATAACTTATGAATATGAATTTTAAGGAAATGCTACAATAGTAATAATAATAATAATAATAATAATAATAATTAATAATAATAATAATAAACCATGTGTTTGTAAATTATGGGTACACATAATTGCGGGAATGATTTAATAAATATTTACAAAATAATGCAAAATATATTATTTAAATTAGTAAATTATAGATATTATATAAGAATATAAAATTAAATACTAAAAAATAAATTGCATACCTTAAAATTCTAAATATGAAATGTCAGAATTTATTTGATATAAAAATAATAATTTAAAATTCAAAACTTATATTTTTTGATAAAATAGCAGCCCAGGAGGAATATCGGGAGGTCAAAATTGGGTGTCAACAGCTGCCCCTTCGTTGTGTGGGAATGATAGAAGAATTGTTGAGCAACGAACGTTGACATAGTAGCCAATTTTGTCCGACCGAAAGGATGGTTTGCTCGAATCGAAAAGTGAGAGAGATTTGTTAAAATGGCGTGGCCGAGACTTTGGTTTCAAGTCGCCTACATATCTCTGGTTTTACGAGAATCAGGCCGTGTGTAGTTCTAGATTTAAGAACGAATAATATTCCTAAAGAATGTCAATGATACGGTTCACAGGCAACAACAAAGATAGTATGCCGATGAGGTTTGAGTGAGTAGAATTCAAAACAGTAATTGAATGAGAAATGTGAGAATAAGAGTTGAATGTGTTTCCAGCTGTATTGGAGTGACTGAAAGAAAGTGGAGTTGTATCTCGGAAACAGGAGTGAGAGTTACTCATATTCCTAACTCGTTCTTCTTTAGTTGCCTGTGAGATTTCTAGTGTAACTAGATAAAATGGTTAGAGCGTGTATATCAAATATATAATAAGTAGTTATTGGGAATATTTAAACATGATGCAATTTCCCATTCAGACTATGAGCAGTTTCTTTAAGACGACAAAGGTGATGTCTTAAGCTATGATGTCTTAGGGCCATGATAAGCAGAAAATAAGTCCTAAGCCTATGAAATGATGTCTGTCGGCCATGAAGATGATGCCTTTAGACTATGACGCCTTTGGAGCATGATAAGTAGAAAGTAAATTCTAAGGCAATGAAATGAAGTCCGCAGGCCATGGAAATGACGCCTTTAGACTATGACGCCTTAGGGTAATAGTATGAGGATTAAAGAGAGCGTATCTGTGATTTTGAACTTAGTTTGTAATAGTCTTATAGGACATCTGATGTCGAGCTTGTCAAGGCATTGCGTTGTTGGACTGGCTGTCGGGCCTGTCGATGCACTATATTGTTGGACCGACTGTTGGGCCTGTCGATGCACTGTGTTGTTGGACCGGCTGTCGGGCCTGTCGATGCGTTGTGTTGTTGGACTGGCTGTCTGGCCTGTCGATGCACTATATTATTGGACTGGCTGTCGGGCCTGTCGATGCACTATGTTGTTGGACCAGCTGTCGGGCCTGTCGATGCACTGTGTTGTTGGACCAGCTGTCGGGCCTGTCGATGCACTATATTGTTGGACCGGCTGTCGGGCCTGTCGATGTACTGTGTTGTTGGATCGACTGTCAGGCCTGTTGATGCACTATGTTGTTGGACCGACTGTCGGGCCTGTCGATGCACTGTGTTGTTGGATCGACTATCGGGCCTATCGATGCACTATGTTGTTGGACCGACTGTCGGGCCTATCGATGCACTGTGTTGTTGGACCGGCTATCTGGCCTATTGATCACTATATTGTTGGACTGGCTGTCGGACCTGTCGATGCACTGTGTTGTTGTTGAGGGGGTGAAGTAGCTTAGCCTCTTCTCCACGTTATAGTGGAGGTCATTTGTGATAAAATTGTTTAGGCTGTTAAGGAGTAATTCCTGCAATTTGTACCTGTCATTCCTGCACTCAAAGAAAAGTTGTAAGTTTGTAAGGGGGGAAGGTTGATTCGTGCCTCTGTGTAGATTGACGTGTCTTCTCCTTACTCGGTGTTGCAGACTAGTGATGGGCTTCCTACGGTCATTCACTTGGGTAGGAAATAAAAATAACTTTGAAATCATATTTTGAAAACATTTGCCTTTTAAAACCAAAGTGAGAAATGTAACGTGGAAAATGTTGTTTGTAAAGAAAATATGAAATATTGTTGAGTCATTGACTGTGACATACTTCGAGACAATGAAACATTTTATAAGAGTTTATCTTCATGTTTAGAAATTTTTGAGGACCACTCAAAAATTTCTGCCCCAGTGTAGAGTTTCGGCAGGTTGCAGGGATCACTTGTCATGAATTTTTGAGACTTTCTCAAAAATTCTGCCCTAGTGTCATATTTGCACAAATGCTATCCCATGGAATTTTTGAGATCCTCTCAAAAAATCTGCCCCAGTTACATGCTTATAATGGGAAATGGGAGAATTTTATTATGATAGGACCAAACTCCAAAGGAGCACCTACGTATCCCTCTTAAACGGGAATCAGGTCAAACATAGTTTCAACTACAAGGTAAGAAGGCATGAAATAAAGCTTAAACATAATATCTCTTAATAGCATCTGAATTGATAGACTTAAACTTTGCCATCCATTTCTGCAAGAATGAGTGCTCCTCCTGTCAAAACTCGATGAACCACATAAGGACCTTGCTAATTTGGTGAGAATTTACTTTTTGCTTCATCTTGGTGTGGAAAAATCCTTTCCAAAACCAACTGCCCGAGCGAGAAGTGTCTCGGTTTAACCTTCTTGTTGAAAGATTTGGTTATTCTATTTTGATAGAGTTGACCATGATATACTGCATTTATCCTCTTTCCGTCTATGAGTGCTAGTTGCTCGAATCTACCTTGTACCCATTCAGCGTCACTCAATTCTGCTTCCTGAATAATTCTGAGAGAGTGTATTTCTACCTCAGCAGGTATCACTGCTTCACTACCATAAACCAGAAGATAAGGTGTGGCTCCCGTAGAGGTTCTGATTGTAGTGTGATATCCTAGCAGGGCAAAAGGTAACTTTTCATGCCAATGTCTGTAATTATCAATCATCTTTCGAAGTATCCTCTTGATGTTTTTATTGGCATCTTCCACCACTTCATTCATTTGTGGTTTATATGCTGTGGAGTTTCAATGCTTGATTTTTAACATCTCACATGTTTTCCTCATCAAATCACTATTGAGGTTGGCACCATTATTTGTAATGATAGACTCAGGTACTCCAAATCGGCAAATAATGTGATTTCAAACAAAATCATCTACGACCTTCTTTGTGACTGACTTATGAGAGGTGGCTTCAACCCACTTAGTGAAGTAGTCAATTGCAATAAGAATAAACCTGTGACCATTGGACGCGGCCGGTTCAATAGGACTAATGACATCCATGCCCCAAGCTGCGAAGGGCCAAGGTTAGCTAGTGACATGGAGTTCATCGGGAGGAACCCGAATCATGTCGGCATGGGTTTGGCATTGATGACATTTTTGCACATAACAAATGCAATCAGTCTCCATAGTCAACCAAAAGTAACCTGATCTCAATATCTTCTTTGCCAACATAAATCCATTCATGTGTGGACCGCATGTTCCAGCATGTATCTCCTCAATCAACCTGGACGCTTCCCTAACTTTAATGCACCTTAGCAAAACCAAATCTAGAGTCCTCCTATGTAGGATTTCCCCATTTAAAAAGAATTGATTTGCTAACCTTTGAATGGTGCACTTCTGGATACTCGTTACATTCTCTGGATAATCTTCATTCTTCAGATATCCCTATATATCAGTATACCATGGTTTTCCATCCACTTCTTCCTCTACATGAAAGCAACATGTAGGCTGCTTTTGTATGTGAATGGGGATGGGGTCGATATAATTCTTGTCTGGATGCTGGATCATGGAAGACAAAGTGGACAAAGCGTCTGCGAACTCATTTTGTATTCTTGGAACATGCTTGAACTCTATCTTGTAAAACCTCTTGCGCAACTCTTGTACACAATCTAAGTACGATAGGAGTTTTGTATTTTTTGCGGCCCACTCACCTCGTACTTGATGAATCAATAAATCTGAATCTCCAATCACCAATGTTTCCTGGATATTCAAATCGATTGCCAAGCGAAGCCTTAAAATGCAAGCTTCATATTCAGCCATGTTGTTGGTATAGGGGAGTCTGAGCTTGGCCGACATAGGATAATGTTGACCAGTCTCCGAGACCAGAACGGCGCCAATACCCACTCCTTTGAAATTTACCGCTCCATCAAAGAATAATCTCCAGCCATCATATTCTTCAGAGATATCCTCCCCTACGAATGCCACTTCTTTATCAGAAAAGTAAGTTTTGAACGACTTGTACTCTTCATCCACGGGATTCTCGGCCAAATGATCTGCCAAGGCTTGTGCTTTTACAGCTTTCTGCGTGACATAGACTATGTCAAACTCACTCAATAGTATTTGCCATTTAGCTAGCTTCCCTGTTGGCATTAGTTTCTGAAATATATACTTCAGAGAATCCATTCTGGAGATCAAATAGGTAGTGTATGCCGAGAGATAGTGTCTCAATTTCTGAGCTATCCAGGTCAAGGCACAACCCGTATGTTCCAGTAAGGAATAATGAGCCTCATACGATGTAAATTTCTTACTCATGTAATAAATTGCTTGCTCCTTTCTGCCTGTTTCATTGTGTTGCCTTAGAATACAACCAAAAGCATTATCCATCACAGATAATTATAGTAATAAAGACCTACCAGGTTTGGGAGGAATCAAAATGGGAGGATTTGATAAATAATCCTTGATTTCGTCGAATGCCTGTTGACACTCTGTCGTCCATTCTATAGCCGCATCCTTTTTCAGTAGCTTGAAAATCGGCTCACAAATAATTGTAGACTGAGCTATGAAGCAACTGATATAGTTAAGGCCACCCAAGAAACTCATTACCTCTTTCTTGCTTTTTGTAGGCGGAAGATCCTGAATAGCTTTGATCTTGGCTGGATCCAATTCTATATCTCGTTGACTGACAATGAAGCCCAATAATTTTCTGGCAGGGACCCCAAAGACACATTTCGCAGGATTTAACTTCAAATTATACTTCCTCAATCTGTTAAAGAACTTTTCCAGGTCGTCCAGATGACTCAATCCCTTTTAGGATTTAATTATGATGTCATCCACATAAACTTTAATTTCCTTATGGATCATGTCATGGAACAGAGCGGTCATGACCCTCATGTATGTGGCTCCAACATTTTTCAACCCGAAGGGCATAAACTTGTAACAATAGGTTCCCCAAGGGGTAATAAAAATGATTTTCTCAGCGTTATCATCATGCTTCTTTATCTGATGATAACCGGCGAAGCAATCCACAAATGACTATGTTTCATGCTTGGCATAATTATCGATTAACAAATGTATATTCGGGAGCGAAAAATCATCATTCGGGCTAACTTTGTTGAGATCCCTATAATCCACACAAACTCTGACCTTTCCATCTTTCTTTGGAACAGGCACGACATTGGCCAACTAGGTCGGATACTCAGTTACTTGGAGGATACCGACCTCTATTTGCTTCGAAATCTCCTCTTTAATTTTCAAACTCATATCGGGTTTGTATTTTCTCAGCTTCTGATAGGAGGACAAGATGGATCAGTGGGCAACCTGCGGGCTACAATTAACGTGCGTAGTGCTGTCATATCGGCATACGACCAAGCAAAAACATCCGGGTGTTTCCTCAGAAACTGGATATATTCCTCTTTCTTATCTTTTAGCATATAAATACCAACACGGGTTTCTTTTACTGTCTCAGAATTCCCTATGTTCACTATTTTCGACTCTACAAAGTTTGCCTTGGGTTTATCTTCAAAATCTTCTACCTTACGAACAAATTCCTTGGGCACTTCACTTTCTTCCACCTCTTCTAATTCACTTATATTATGTTGCATAGTCTTATTATGTGTCACAATCTCAGACTCAACATTTTTAAAAGTAATTTTGCTGAAAGAAACAAAAATAAATAATATCAACAAAATGAGAAGAGAGCTTTTATTAATTCAAATAACTTTAAATGTCTTCAAACATAACAAAATAACTAAAAAGATGTATATTAGCTCGAAATCGAGTCTATTTATTTCAAACAATAATATAAAATCAAAATCTTCAAATCTACCTAAGTGCTCAACGAGGCCTGGAAGGCGTGGCAGTCCAGTTGCTGAGTATAGCCTTTTGTTCAATGTTCTGACTAGGGGCTCCTCTCTCCTCACTGATGATGACGTTACAACCTCCTTCTTCAGATTCAGTCAAAAAAAATTCTTTAGACTATCCAATATTTCATCTTCACCATTATCAAGAAACCCGATAGAGTGGAAAATTTGGTACAATGACAATGAAGGATCAAGTACCTGACCATCGTCCATGTAGCCTAACCCGAAAGTGTCATTCTTCACAGAAGGGTGTATGGGTTCAACTATTTCTTGTAATCTGGCCCCAAGACCCTTACCTGGTTCATATCCAGATTTGAGCATTTTCTCACCTTTAATCTTCCAACTCGGCTCTTCTTCCAAGTTTCCAACCATCTCTAACGTGTGAAATATTTCTCCATCAAGAACTTCCTTTCTCTCGACAGCATAGACGGGATATCCTCTTTCACCATATATTACAACCTCTTGGTGATCGTACTCGAATTTGAGGCATTGGTGTAGTGTGAAGGGGACTGCGCCAGCCATGTGAATCCATGGCCTACCAAGCAAGAGGTTGTAGGAAGCGGGGATGTCCATCACTTGAAATGTTATGGGAAAAGTGACAGGACCCATTACCATGTCCAATGTAATCTCCCCAATAGTAGCTCGCTGGGAGACATCAAACGTTTTTACGTTCATCTTCTAATTTTGCATTTTAGCCAAATCGACCTCCAACCTTGTCAGTGTATCCAAAGGACATATGTTTAATCTCGAACCTGTACCAATCAGCACTCGAGATACAACTCTTTGTCCATGTTATACTGTAACATGCAAGGCTTTATTGTATGACCTTCCTTCAGGTGGTAGCTCATCCTCGTGAAAGGATATCTTGTATGCCTCGAATACCTACCCGACCATGTGGGCCATCTCTTCCCATGTTATAGCAGATAGTACATAGGCTTTGCTTAACACTTTCGTCAGAGCATTTTTATGGTGTTCAGAAGTCTACAACAGTGTCAGGATGGATATTTGAGTTGGGGTCTTATTCATCTAATCTATCACAGAGTATTCTTTAGCCTGTATCTTCTTTCAAGTACCACTCTCCTCCATTTCAATCACGGGTTGATTGCCTTTACTAGAACTTCCATGAGTCAAATTTTTTGGTGTATATATTCTCTCAGATCTGGACACACCTTGGGCAATGTCTGCTTTAGCCACTCTTACTTTACCTGGAGTGTTCTGCTCATAATTCCAAGGAACTGCATGGGAATTATAAGTAGTAGGGCAGGCTCTAATGACTGTGAAGGGAGTCTTAAGACTTGATACCTCAACCTCAAATGGTGCCCGCTTTGGGGTACTGATGGGTGTACCATTTGCCTTTTCAATGAACCAGATAGAATTTTCCAAGTCCACCAATTTATCAACATCGAGCATGTTTACTTGATGATTTGGAAGCGGATTGTTGGTGACATTCGGCGTTGGATCTTTTAACTGAATGGTCTTGGTATCAATCAACTTCTGGATTTTATTTTTAAGGAAAAACATGCCTCTATAGGATGTCCCTTCATCCCAGAGTGGTAGGCACACACCTGGTCCGGTTGGTACCATTCAGATTGAGTATTAACTGGTACAATAGCAATGGGTGTGATGAGGCCTGCTTTCTTGAGTCTCTCGTATAGTCGGGCTATTGGTTCGGCTAAAGGAGTGCATTGTTTTTTCTGGAAATTGGCTCTAGGTCTCTGATTTTGTTGGGGAGAAGGCTGGGGTGCTTGGACATGAGTGGGTTGGACATTATACTCGGGGTAAGCAGGGCTTTGAAATTATGAATGTAGTGGATATGGGGTAGGTGCTTGGTATAGAGGGGAATGATATGGCATTGGGGTTTGCATTTGGTAAGGAGATATTGGGTATGGCATTGGAGATTGTGGGTAGGTAGGTGGAGTTGTAATAGGTGTTTGGTAATTGGGCACACTCTTTGAAGGTTGGGCTAACATCACTATACCTACCTCTTTTTTCTTCTTGTTCTCAGCAATTCCTCCAGATTGCAAAACCTTATTGGCAGCCTGTAAAGCTTCCAAATTAATAATCCTTCCGTTCTTCAGACCTTTCTTGAGAATTTCACCTACCTTGATGATTTCAGCAAAACTTTTATCCACGACGGTTATCATTTTCTCAAGATATTGCGGCTTCTGCGCACGAATAAAGTACTCCTTTATTTGAGATTATTCAATCGGGGGTCGAGCTCTTGTAGCCTCAGACCTCCACCTTATAGCATAGTCCCTGAATGACTCATTGGGCTTTTTTTTCAAAGTTTGCATATAGAACAAATTGGTGGCATTGTCAATGTTGAACCCAAACAGTTCCATAAAATCTGATGCCATATCGATCCAGCCTTTCCACTTCTTTGCATCCTGCTCAATATACCATGTTAAGGCTTCCCCAGTAAGACTTCTCATGACCATTTTCATTCTTATCTTCTCGTATCTCCCGACTCCGGCCAACTTATCACAATACATGTGTGAATGCACCTTGGGATCTCCAATCCCGTTATACAATTCAAACTTTGGAGGTTTGTACCCCTCCGCTAACTCCACATCAGGGTGTACACATAAATCCTCATAACTGAGTCCCCTTGATCCCTTGCTTCCCTCAAGTTTCTTTAGCCTCTCAACCATAGATTGCATCATGGGGTCTTTTTCTCAAGGATCGGGTGCATACTGAGGATAAGTGAATGAGGTTGTTTCGACATAGATATGATTCAAAGAGTTGCTACCAGATGCTTGGTTGTAGGATACGTTATTGAAGGACGTATGTAGGTAAGTGGGATGTTTAGAATTTTGGACATGTTGAGTGGGGTACATGGGATTTGGAGTATTATGGGTATTTTGAGGAAGAGGAAGGTTTTGGATTTTTTGAGGAGGAGGAAGATTTTGTATGTTTTGAGGAGGATGAAGGTTTTGGATGTTTTGAGAAGGAGGAAGATTTTGGATGTTTTGCGGAAGAGGAAGATTTTGGATGTTTTGTGAAAGAGGAAGATTTTGGATGTTTTGAGCTGAGGACAATTGATGGCTTGGGGTAGAGGTTTGAGATTTTGCACCAGTACGACCGTCGATTTGTGGTTCGAGAGGAGTATTGAGGGTAACAGAAAGATTGACCAAGTTGCGCACTTGCGCTAATTCTCCTTGTAGTTCGAGAATCTGTTGTCCCATTCTTAGGATAATTTTATTTTGTCCCATGACACTTTCTCCTTCTGTGCTTTTATCTGTAGCGCTGTTGTTATCTCTTATTTTTTTCTTTATATTTCAAACTTATGAGAGGAGGAGGAGCCCCTTTTGACCGTGTGTGATAGGCCAGAGTGCACAAATCAACCTTTGGGAAAAGGGAAAGACAAAAACAAAATCAAAGACAACCAGAGTTAGCAAGGTGAGACATAGTGTTAGAATAAACATATTGTTTTATAACAAATAATCGCCCTAAAATGCAGGAATCCTCGTTGAGCCAGAGGTAGGCCTAAGACGACAAATTTTATGGTTCATGATGATTAATCCAAGCCGCATTAGACGCAAATGGGAGTTTAGAGTTAGATAACAATAATAATAAAATCCAACTATTTTATTAAATCCATAAATTTAAAAACTACTACAATCTTTTGCGAAAATAAAAACATAAATGAAACTACGGGAAATGGGTAACAAAAGGGTAACATCCTATCATTCAAACTCCTCAATGGTGGTGATGACCCAAAGAGCCTGGAATGATTTGCAGCAACATCTCTGGAGAAGTGACATAGTGTTGATTCAACAAGTTCCGTGCCTAGATGGATTCCTCCACGTCCTCAAACCCGTGATCCTGCTTTTGCTTGCTGAGCTCCATGTAATATCCCGTACATTTCCGACCTTATTTGATGCCTTTGAGACATGTTTACCTTAGTATTAAGTACAAAAAGTATGTATCTTGGATGGTATCGGAGGGTAGGCTAGTATTTGGAAAGACCAAAAAAAAACTTCAGAGAAGCAGAAAATCTCGCGCCACCCCTTGCTTTAGGTGGTGTGGAGCGAGCCTCCAGGTTCAGAGGGGCTGCAAATCTCGCGCCACTGCCCTGCTTTGCAGCAGTGGCGCAGGGCTCAAGTGTTTTGACCTTTCCGAGCTCGTTTTGCGATGTAATGCAATGTCGATTCTTCCATGGTTTCTTTTGGTTCTTTGGTGTTTCTTTACTCCTTATTAAGGCTCCAAGTACCTTAATACACTCCTACATGATCAAACCATGAAACACAAGAATTTACCAAAAATGTTCAATTAAGCCATGGACGGCTAGAATGTCTAGTTTTGCAATTGAGGCTACGAAAGGGAATCTCGTGAGTGAATATTGTCGTGACATTATGGAATTATTTAAACATGAGATATATGATGGATTGTACATTTAATTTAGTGGGCTAAGCTAATATGTGTTATTGGGCCCAAATTGAGGCCCAAAACAAGGCTAAAATGAAAAGCCCAAAGGAGAATGACCCATTCTTGTTGACTATAGAGACATGGCATTTAATGCCTAATGAAGTGGCTAAGGATAACTTATGAGGCTATAAAATACAAGGAAAAATCAGATTTTATTCATTACACACTCTCATAACTTTTTGATATTTTCTCAAACATTTCTCTCTTTGCCAAAACCCTAAGGCAACTATTCCCTTTGAACACTTTGGACAAGATCATCACTTTGCAAGCTTGGGTAAGTATTTATTCTTGTGATTTAGCATATTATATGCATGAAGTATTGTGTAGATCATGATGGTTGTGTTGGACAGGTTGAATAGGACACTTTTGCCCTTTGGTAAAAGATGTGCCATTTTGTGAATTAAACTTGAAAAGTGACTTGTGGTTTTGATGAAAGTGCATGGTATGGATGAAATACCAACATGTATGGTGTGATTATATTTCTAAACTTTTTATTTTCCATAAGTGTAAATTATGGGATTTTGGCCGATATGTGCTATGAGTTGTATTAAGGTGACTTGATGGATTCTTTGTGATATGGTGTGAATGAGAAAGTGTAAAGAAGAAGCTTTGATGCGAAATGCTATTGGTTATGATGTTTGGTCAATGTATGGCATGTTGTAGTATTTTTGGAATGGTCATGCCGAAATTTCATTGTAAAGGGGGAAATGACGTTATAGACAATTATGTAACTTTTGTCGTCTTTTGCACTTGTAAGGTGGTTAGATGTTGACGTAAACTCCATTATGTACTTGTATTGTAGAGTAAGGGGCTGAATCATTATATTCATTAGGATTGTGGATTCTTATTGAGAGGCTAAGGTATGTAAGGTTATTTTTGTCCGTATCTTTCTGTAACACATATTGCTTCCTTTGCCATTGTACTTGTACCTATGTCGAAATGTTCCAAAGTATCTCATGTCAGGTTGGTTACCTATATATATATATATTTATTCATGTGTCTCTTGTACATTGAACATTGTCCCAAAATTCCAATAATGCGATAACCAACAATGTTTCAATTTCATAACTAAAGATTAAAGTATTGTTGTAAAGATAAGTTATGTGTTCTTGGGTGGTATCCCAGGGGTGGAAGGAACACCTAGCATGGGTCGATCCCAATATTACGGGTGGTATCCCAGGGGTGAAAGGAAAGCCTAGCATGGGTCGATCTCGATATATATATTGATGAGGACCGTATCCCAGGGGTTAAAATTCCTAGCATGGGTCATCCTCTTTTACCACTGATCAGTTGGTCCCGGGCATGATATGATTATTGTTGATATTGAGATGATCAAGGAAATAAAGAATGTAATGTACATGATTCCACACGTATGGAATGTTGGTTTATCTATATTGTCTATTCTCTTATCTTTGAGTTACTTTGATGTTCTCACTTATTGGTACAGTTTCTTATAGCCTTACATACTCAGTACATTCTTCTAATTGACCCCCTCGGGGGAATTTACCTTACTTGCTGCAGGCACAGGTACTAGTAGGCCTCCACTGTAGGTTGCGGATCATTTGCGGACATTTGGTAAGCTCCAGTTGGTTCGGGGCTTTCCGAGTCTTATATGTACATTTGTTTTGGTCTTGTGTATATGTATAGAGCGGGGTGTGTCCCGACTCTAGGATGGTTTTGGTTGTGCATCTGTAAAGGCTTTGTAGATATTGTGGGTCAAATGAAAGGAGTGTAATGGACATATGTTTTGTCTTGATGACCCTAACGGTCAAGTTTCATATTTCTTATATATTTTTCATAACTTCCACTATTGGCTTCTTATTTCTATTTGTGGTGGTGATGACTATTGCGAGGTCTGTGTATGGGTGTTTAGGGATGAAGATTGGTTCTCTCGGGCCTCATCGTCTTCGGGTGCCATGTCCGTCCCTTTGGAACTCGGGGCATGACAAAAGTGGTACCAGAGCGGGTCGTCCTAAGGGTGTCTACAAAGCCGTGTCTAAGTAGAGTCTTACTTATCAATGTGTTGTGCAACACATTTATAAGTAGGAGGCTACGGGAAATTTAGGGGTTGTTTCTTTCCTTCATTTCTAGATCGTGCAATAGAGCTATTGGTGTAAGTGGAATCGTATCTAACCATTAGAATTGGTTTTCTTGTGTTATAGAAAATGCCGATTGCGAGGAAAGGCAAAGGCAAAAGTAAAAGAATAGACAGGATTGCTGGAGAGGGAACTAGTAGACCACCACCAGAACAAGTTAATCAAGGTGGTGTTGAACAGGAGTTTGCGTCGCGGGCTTCTTCTACTTTACCCGCAGAGCCGCCTATGAATGCTACTAATTAGGATTTGAGAAATGCAGTGCATATGTTGACGCAGATAGTTGCTGCACAAACGCAGGGACGGGTTAATCCAATGACAAATGAAGATGATGCAACTAGAATAGCAAGCCGCAGAACACAGGATTTTCTGAAATTAGACCCTCCTACATTCACTGGGTCAGACCCACAGGCAGATCCACAGGACTTCGTGGACCAAATCCAAAGGGCCCTAGATGTTATGCACGTGACTGGTGTAGAAACGGTAGAACTTGCGGCCTACAGGTTGAAAGGTGAAGCGATATTGTGGTATGAGGACTGGAAACGGTCGAGGGGCATTGGTGCAAATCCACCCAGTTGGGACGAATTTAAAACAGCATTCCTTGACCACTATCTTCCCTATGAGATCACAGAGGCACGTGCAGATCAGTTTCTAAACCTTCGACAAGGGAATATGAGTGTTCGAGAATACAGTCTTCAGTTTAATTCTTTGGCTCGATATGCTCCGAATGTAGTGGCTACAATGACGGACAGAATCCATCGATATGTGGACAGATTGGAGCCGTATTTGGTAAGGGACTGTACTATTGCTGCTTTGAACAGGGACATGGATATTGCCAGGATCCAGGCCTTTGCACAAAAGATGGAGGATCAGAGGCAACGGAGGAGGACACAGGAATCTGAAAGAGGGCCATCAAAGCGGGCTAGACCTATGGGGCAGTCTATGGTGTCCCAAGGAGAGTTTAGGCCTCGAACGTTTCCTAGACCATCTAGACCATTATTTTCTCATTCCATAGCAGGCGCTTCCTCCCAGTTTCGAGGGTCTAGGGGCGGTTATGTTGGGCAAAGCAGTGGGGTTCAAGGCTCGCAGACAGCAGGGTTTTCTCGCCCACCGTGTCAGCACTGCGGAAGGCATCATCTGGGTGAATATCGGATGGGGTCTCCGGTTTGCTATTGGTGTGGTATGACAGGGCACCTAATGAGAGAATGCCCGCGGAGGAGCACGGGAGGTGTAGCTCG
The DNA here is from genome assembly GCA_031232105.1 of Capsicum rhomboideum. Classification (NCBI taxonomy): domain Eukaryota; kingdom Viridiplantae; phylum Streptophyta; class Magnoliopsida; order Solanales; family Solanaceae; genus Capsicum; species Capsicum rhomboideum. The sequence continues at coordinate 103,622,295 of CP124710.1, forward strand.
ACCTACGGGATCAGCCGTTGCATCATCATCCTCGGTTCCTTCCCTAGGTAGAGGTGTATAGCCTGTTGGTCGAGGTAGAGGTACCAGAGGAGCATCTAGTTCCAGTGGAGCTCAGAATCGCACTTATGCTGTAGTGGACCGACAGAATTCGGAGGCATCCCCTGATGTGGTCACAGGTATATTATCTATATTTTCACATGGTGTATATGCATTGATAGATCCGGGCTCTACTTTATCATATGTTACTCCGTTGATTGCTGCAAAATTTGAAAGAACACCAGAATTCTTAGATAAGTCTATTGAAGTGTCTACACCGGTTGGTGAATCTATTGTTGCAAAAAGAGTATATCGTAATTGTGTGGTAACTGTGTGTGGTCATGATACACTAGTGGATCTTATTGAACTTGATATGGTGGATTTTGATGTCATAATGGGGATGGATTGGTTGGCTTCTTGTTATGCTATGGTGGATTGCCGAGCTAAGGAGGTACATTTTCGCTTTCCACAAAAGAATATTCTTGAGTGGAAGGGTAATGTGGGGGCACCGAGAGGCAAATTTATTTCCTATCTTAAAGCTAGGAAAATGATAGCTAAAGGATATATATGCCATTTGGTAAGAGTGCAAGATCTCGACGTGGAACCACTAACTCCTCAATCGGTACCAGTGGTCAATGAATTTCTCGACGTATTTCCTGATGATCTTCCAGGTTTACCTACAGAACGAGAAGTGGAGTTTGGCATTGATGTGATTCCAGGCACTCAGCCGATCTCTATTCCTCCGTACAGAATGACTCCAGCAGAATTGCGAGAATTGAAGGAGCAATTGAAAGACTTGCTGGACAAAGGCTTCATCAGGCCTAGTATGTCCCCGTGGGGCACGCCGGTATTATTTGTGAGGAAGAAAGATGGCACATTGAGAATGTGCATCGACTATCGACAATTGAATAAGGTAACGATCAAGAACAAATATCCCCTCCCTAGAATTGATGATTTGTTTGATCAGTTACAGGGTGCCAAGTGCTTTTCAAAGATCGACTTGAGGTCGGGTTACCATCAAGTCAGAGTTAGAGAAGAAGATGTACCCAAGACAGCTTTTCGAACACGGTATGGCCATTATGAGTTTTTAGTTATGTCATTTGGACTAACAAATGCTCCAGCTGTGTTCATGGATTTGATGAATAGGGTGTTTAAGCCATTTCTGGATGTGTTCGTCACGGTATTTATAGATGACATCCTAGTTTATTCAAGATCACAGGAGGACCATGCCAATCACTTACGACAGGTGTTGCAAATTCTCCGAGATCGTAAGTTGTATGCGAAGTTCTCTAAATGTGACTTTTGGTTAAAATCCGTAGCATTCTTGGGTCACATTGTGTCAGATGAAGGAATTCGGGTCGATTCTCAAAAGATTGAAGCGGTGAAAAATTGGCCAAGACCTACGACGCCTACAGAGATTCGTAGTTTTCTTGGTTTGGCAGGTTATTACAGGAGATTTGTGGAAGGGTTTTCTTCTATTGCTGCACCATTGACGAAGCTAACACACAAGGAAATTAAGTTTCAGTGGAACGACGCATGTGAGACAAGTTTCCACGAACTGAAAGATAAATTAACTTCCACGCCAGTTTTGGTACTTCCCAAAGGCATAGAAGGTTATGCAGTGTATTGTGATGCTTCCGGGGTTGGCCTCGGATGTGTATTGATGCAGCATGGTAAGGTGATAGCGTATGCCTCACGACAGTTGCGACCACATGAGACAAATTACCCAACACATGATCTTGAATTAGCCGCGGTGGTCTTTGCTTTAAAGATATGGTGTCATTTTTTATATGGAGTTCATGTTGATATCTATACGGATCACAAAAGTTTGCAATATCTCTTTAAGCAGAAGGAACTCAATTTGAGGCAACGAAGGTGGTTAGAGCTCTTAAAAGACTATGATATTGATATTCTTTATCATCCAGGCAAGGCAAATGTGGTAGCTGATGCATTGAGCCGCAAGGCAGTGGAAAGCTCTAGTGGCCAGTTGACTGAAAAGCGAGCGATAATCAAAGATTTACACCAACTAGCCAGCTTGGGAGTTCGCCTTATTGAATCTCCAGAGGAAGGGGTTATTGTGCAGAATGCGGCAGAATCTTCTTTAATAGCTGAGGTAAAGGAGAAACAGTATGCGGATCCTATCTTGTTACGGCTGAGAGAGAATGTGCAGCAAGAGTTGACAAAGGCATTCGACCTTACGCAAGAGGGAGTACTTCAATGCCAAGGTCGTGTATGTGTACCGAATGTAGATGAGCTAAGGAAGCGGATTATGACAGAGGCACACCACTCACGGTTTTCTATTCATCCAAAAATGTATCATGATTTGAAATACATGTATTGGTGGGGAAATATGAAAAAGAACATTGCGAAATTTGTAGCTCAATGTCCAAATTGTCAACAGATAAAAGTGGAACATCAGAAACCGGGAGGTTATATGCAATGTATCAATCTTCCAGTATGGAAATGGGATATGATTAATATGGATTTCATCACAGGTTTGCCTCGTACGTTGCGGAAATTTGATTCTATATGGGTTATAGTTGACAGGCTTACCAAGTCAGCGCATTTCCTACCAGTCAGGACCACCTATACCGCCGAAGATTATGCAAGGTTGTATGTAAAAGAAATAGTGCGATTGCATGGGATTCCAATTTCTATTATATCAGACAGAGGAGCGCAGTTTACCGCTCATTTTTGGAAGTCTTTCCAAAGGAGCTTGGGCACACAGGTGAATTTGAGTACGGCTTTTCATCCCCAGACAGATGGACAAGTGGAACGTACTATTCAGACACTTGAAGATATGCTACGAGCTTGTACGTTAGATTTTCAGGGCAGTTGGGATGACCATTTGTCTCTTATTGAATTTGCTTATAACAATAGCTATCATTCAAGTATAAAAATGGCACCTTATGAAGCTTTGTATGGAAGAAAATGTAGATCACCAATTGGATGGTTTGAAGCGGGTGAAACTGCTTTACTGGGGCCAGATATTGTTCATCAGGCTATGGAAAAAGTTAAGGTGATCCAAGAGCGGTTACAAACGGCTCAAAGTCGTCACAAGTCGTATGCCGATGTGAGAAGAAGAGGGCTTGAATTTGCCATAGGTGATTGGGTCTTTTTAAAGGTGTCACCGATGAAAGGGGTAATGCGGTTCGGAAAGAAAGGGAAATTGAGCCCACGTTACATAGGCCTATCTGAGATCATTAGAAAATTTGGGCAAGTTGCGTATGAGTTGGCACTACCTCAAGAACTTTCCTCAGTCCATCCGGTATTTCATGTTTCGATGATTTGAAAATGCATAGGAGATCCTTCTCGTATTGTTCCCGTAGAGGATGTTCAAGTTACAGAGGATATTACTTACGAAGAGGTACCCATTGCTATTCTGGATAGGCAAGTGAAGAGGCTAAGAAATAAAGACGTTGCTTCCGTAAAGGTACTTTGGAGAAATCAACAAGTAGAAGAAATCACGTGGGAAGCGGAAGAAATGATGAAATCCAAGTATCCCCATCTATTTCAAATGGACCAAGAAGTACACAGTGCGGAGGTGGAGCCATAACAAGTAAGTATTTACAAGTATTGCGTGTATGTGTATATATGTGTTAAGATAGGAATGTATTTGTTAAACTTGAGACGATGTTCTTAACATTCGAGGACGAATGTTTCTAAGGGGGGAAGAATGTAATATCCCGTACATTTCCGACCTTATTTGATGCCTTTGAGACATGTTTACCTTAGTATTAAGTACAAAAAGTATGTATCTTGGATGGTATCGGAGGGTAGGCTAGTATTTGCAAAGACCAAAAAAAAACTTCAGAGAAGCAGAAAATCTCGCGCCACCCCTTGCTTTAGGTGGTGTGGTGCGAGCCTCCAGGTTTAGAGGGGCTGCAAATCTCACGCCACTGCCCTGCTTTGCAGCAGTGGCGCAGGGCTCAAGTGTTTTGACCTTTCCGAGCTCGTTTTGCGACGTAATGCAATGTCGATTCTTCCATGGTTTCTTTTGGTTCTTTGGTGTTTCTTTACTCCTTATTAAGGCTCCAAGTACCTTAATACACTCCTACATGATCAAACCATGAAACACAAGAATTTACCAAAAATGTTCAATTAAGCCATGGACGGCTAGAATGTCTAGTTTTGCAATTGAGGCTACGAAAGGGAATCTCGTGAGTGAATATTGTCGTGACATTATGGAATTATTTAAACATGAGATATATGATGGATTATACATTTAATTTAGTGGGCTAAGCTAATATGTGTTATTGGGCCCAAATTGAGGCCCAAAACAAGGCTAAAATGAAAAGCCCAAAGGAGAATGACCCATTCTTGTTGACTATAGAGACATGGCATTTAATGCCTAATGAAGTGGCTAAGGATAACTTATGAGGCTATAAAATACAAGGAAAAATCAGATTTTATTCATTACACACTCTCATAACTTTTTGATATTTTCTCAAACATTTCTCTCTTTGCCAAAACCCTAAGGCAACTATTCCCTTTGAACACTTTGGACAAGATCATCACTTTGCAAGCTTGGGTAAGTATTTATTCTTGTGATTTAGCATATTATATGCATGAAGTATTGTGTAGATCATGATGGTTGTGTTGGACAGGTTGAATAGGACACTTTTGCCCTTTGGTAAAAGATGTGCCATTTTGTGAATTAAACTTGAAAAGTGACTTGTGGTTTTGATGAAAGTGCATGGTATGGATGAAATACCAACATATATGGTGTGATTATATTTCTAAACTTTTTATTTTCCATAAGTGTAAATTATGGGATTTTGGCCGATATGTGCTATGAGGTGTATTAAGGTGACTTGATGGATGTTTTGTGATATGGTGTGAATGAGAAAGTGTAAAGAAGAAGCTTTGATGCGAAATGCTATTGGTTATGATGTTTGGTCAATGTATGGCATGTTGTAGTATTTTTGGAATGGTCATGCCGAAATTTCATTGTAAAGGGGGAAATGACGTTATAGACAATTATGTAACTTTTGTCGTCTTTTGCACTTGTAAGGTGGTTAGATGTTGACGTAAACTCCATTATGTACTTGTATTGTAGAGTAAGGGGCTGAATCATTATATTCATTAGGATTGTGGATTCTTATTGAGAGGCTAAGGTATGTAAGGTTATTTTTGTCCGTATCTTTCTGTAACACATATTGCTCCCTTTGCCATTGTACTTGTACCTATGTCGAAATGTTCCAAAGTATCTCATGTCAGGTTGGTTACCTATATATATATATATTTATTCATGTGTCTCTTGTACATTGAACATTGTCCCAAAATTCCAATAATGCGATAACCAACAATGTTTCAATTTCATAACTAAAGATTAAAGTATTGTTGTAAAGATAAGTTATGTGTTCTTGGGTGGTATCCCAGGGGTGGAAGGAACACCTAGCATGGGTCGATCCCAATATTACGGGTGGTATCCCAGGGGTGAAAGAAAAGCCTAGCATGGGTCGATCCCGATATATATATTGATGAGGACCGTATCCCAGGGGTTAAAATGCCTAGCATGGGTCATCCTCTTTTACCACTGATCAGTTGGTCCCGGGCATGATATGATTATTGTTGATATTGAGATGATCAAGGAAATAAAGAATGTAATGTACATGATTCCACACGTATGGAATGTTGGTTTATCTATATTGTCTATTCTCTTATCTTTGAGTTACTTTGATGTTCTCACTTATTGGTACAGTTTCTTATAGCCTTACATACTCAGTACATTCTTCGTATTGACCCTCTCGGGGGAATTTACCTTACTTGCTGCAGGCACAGGTACTAGTAGGCCTCCACTGTAGGTTGCGGATCATTTGCGGACATTTGGTAAGCTCCAGTTGGTTCGGGGCTTTCCGAGTCTTATATGTACATTTGTTTTGGTCTTGTGTATATGTATAGAGCGGGGTGTGTCCCGACTCTAGGATGGTTTTGGTTGTGCATCTGTAAAGGCTTTGTAGATATTGTGGGTCAAATGAAAGGAGTGTAATGGACATATGTTTTGTCTTGATGACCCTAACGGTCAAGTTTCATATTTCTTATATATTTTTTATAACTTCCACTATTGGCTTCTTATTTCTATTTGTGGTGGTGATGACTATTGCGAGGTCTGTGTATGGGTGTTTAGGGATGAAGATTGGTTCTCTCGGGCCTCATCGTCTTCGGGTGCCATGTCCATCCCGTTGGAACTCGGGGCATGACACTCCACATCCTCAGCATCTTTCTCAAGCCATACATAGTACTCTGAAGTGCAATAAGCCTACTCCCCGTATACACTGATAGTCAATAAATTATCCCATCGTCGCAACACTTTCTTGACCTTAGGGCTTTCTTGGACCGGCCCAAACTCAACTTCTGACTTGCCCATATGTTCTCGCAGAGGTACGACTTGATTCCTTCCAAATTGATGAAGCACTCTTATTGGGGCGTAAGGTTAAATGTTCTTCAGGCCAATAAGCTAGATGTAATAGAGCTCACGGCCTCGTATGATAGCAATTGGTGCAGGCAACCACGAGTACTTCCATTGAATTTGATAACCCGAAAGCTCTTTCATATACATGTGCCAATCCTCCGTTCCCACAGGAGCACCAAATAGCCTCATCCTTTTGGAATGTGTATCAATCCTATTGCCCATTCCATCAAGGACATCCACCATGTTGGGGCACCTGTAAAAGTGCTCCACAGCCCACAATTGAAGCAATAGATTGCAACCCTCAAAGAACCTTCCTCCTCTAGCACACTTAGATAGGGCCCTCAGCATTTCCGCCACAATCATAGCAACCAAACTGACCTCTATATTGCCGACTCCCCGAGTTATACCTCGAACCACAGAACTAAGACATATGTCAATCTTCCCATGCTCTCTATGAAAGACCAAAGCACCCAGTAGAGCTATAGCAAAAGTATTCAACCTCTTCTTTTTCCATTTTTTGGCTGAGCAGGAGAATTCCCTTCGAAATATTGTATGTCCCTCTTTGTGACCAAAACGTTCATATAGAAAATCCAGGGAGATCCACCCAAAATCCAAGCAAGCCAATTTGAGGTTATTTTTAAGCCCAAGATAATGCAAGAACTTCTTTCCCAATTATTTGTGAGGCAAGATCATTTTTCGATCTTGATAAAGCAAATTAGTGAATCCACCAATTTCCTCGATGGTGGGTGTTATTTCAAAGTCCTTAAATTTGAAGACCACTAGATTTGGATCCCAGAAATTTAGCAGAGCTTTGATCACATACCGATCAGGAGCAACATCCATCAAAGATGTCAGAAAACCCAGTGACTGGCGAATCTCTTTACCATGCTCCCTTTTGATGTCATTCCACCACCTCCTTAACTTGTGAGGCATCCCGATGACCATTTGGGTGTTAGCAAAAATCGGTGCATCCTCCATGGTACAATCTGAATAATAAGACAACAAACAAAATTTCTAAACTACATTTATTATAATTTGGCTTGGATTGAATCATCATGACCACTTAGCACATAATATGTATTTAGGTCGATGGGTGGTGGGACCCTTTGGACAATTGGTTGGTTATACTTAGTGTATTGACCTCGAGGGTCAACTCACCTATGGCTAATGTATGCATGACTTAAATGCAAAGGGTGGATACGACACTATCTTAATTTTTTTAAGAGTTGGTAGACTCGGACTGAGGGTAACCTTATACGAGAAGGCACGTGGTCTTATGGTAGTAAAACTATCCACTCAACCGCGTCTTAACTGACTCTCTATAACAGGATTTTGAAGAGAATTTGGAGAAGTGTGAAGGCACAACATCCTAGTATAGTGAAAGTGTGAGATTTTCGAGTGGGGGGAAGTATGAGCGGAATGCCAGTAATACATAAAGCAGTAACACGTAGCATATAATAACATGTTGAACAATATAAAAAAAAAAAATTAAACAGATAGGACAAGAAAGACAAATACATAAAGTAAAGCTAGGGAATTGCACGTAAACAAATAAAGGAGGTAAGGAAAGGGATTGACATGGAAGAAAAATAATTAAATTAGAGTAATAAAATAATGGAAAAGAGGAACGGGATATAGCATGATCAAATATTTAAAAATTAACAAATAAAAAAACAATGAGTTAATAATAAACAAATAGACCAAAATATCTTTAAAAATCCCACATAATATACAAATTCGTAATGGTTAGAACCTAAGTAATCCCCAGCAGAGTCTCCATGCTGTCACGCCCCATTTTTCTCGTGAAAAGCGGGATCCGACGTGACAACTCTTTTTGGAATGATTTAGGGTGAAGAGTCGCCACCTAACGAATTAAGGTGTGTTAGGGAACCATTCTAGACTAATTACGAATTTATTTTAATTATTAGCCTAAGTCAACGAGAAATTCGGGTAAGGGTTCAGGTTACCTCGAAAGGAAGGTGTTAGGCACCTTTCGAGGTTCACAAATGTGGATCTCGACCGAACTTGTATATTACGTGGGGAAATTCTATGTGATAAACAAAGGTCTATTATTTTATTAACCTAATGTTAACTAAGTGTTTAAATAGGGAGAATATAATAAACAAAATTAAACATACAACTTGGCTATTATCTCATTAATAATTAACTACGTGATAAAGTAGTAAAAATAAATAAAGGAATTAGAGAAGTGAGAAGATAGAAAGACACAAATTATAATGAAAAAAAATTCATTAAGTTATACCTAAACTACCCAAACAAGCATGCAAAAATAAATAAATTCGATCGAATCTAGACAAAGGTTAATTTTATATTATTCGGATCAACACCCGGCTTATTAATGAGTGACAATGTCGCATATCGCATTGTCGAATTCTGCTCGGGGCAACTTCCATCATTTTTGACTATCTACCCCCCCCCCCCCTCCCACGTAATTGGTAATTAAGCCTAAAGGTGTTCTATAGAAAACGACAAAGCCAGCGTTCCCTAAAATGCCTACCCGTCCCAACATAAAGTCCAAGAGGCATTGGACTTACTATTTTTGGATTAGGTTCTAGACAAGAAGCCTAGGCTACCTAATTTAACTCAGAATTTACGTCAATCAAAATAAATAAGACTAGCATTTAGCACGTAACGGTTTCAAATATGCCTCTTATTTAATTGAAGTTGATTAGTTGATTAACATGGTTGAAAGGACAATTTATTCATTTTTACATAATTGAAACTTATAGGCATGATTTCTAGGCGAAGAGCATTAATCAAGGAGCCAAAAATTAATTAACGTGCTGAAAATTAATGGTCGGTTATTGGAAATTAATTAGCGGACGCTGAAATCTATTCTAAAATGCTGGAAAATCGATTAACAAGTACTGAAATTTAATTTAAAGTACTGAAAATCAATTTAAAAATTTAATTTAAAGTACTGAAAATCAATTTGAGTTGCAGAAATTAATTTAAAGTTTGAAAAATTAATTTAGAGTTGCAGAAATTAATTGAGCAGGCTGGAATTTAATTAGAAGTGCTGGAAAGTTAGTTTTAAAAAAGCTGGAAATTACAAAATATGCTAAAAATAATTTAAAGTTACTGAAACTTGATTTCCCAATGCTGAAAATTAACTAAACATTCTAAAAAGTAGTTTAGGCATGCTGAAAATTGTTTAAACATGCTGAAAAGCATTTTAGACATACTAAAGAATGAATTTTAATATGTTTAAAATGAAAGTAAAGGTGCTGGGAAGCAAAATTGAGGTGCTGGAAACTCATTTTTAATGCTGAAAATTAATTTTAAAATTACTGGAAATTATTAAAAATTGCCGAAAATTGATTAAACATTCTTAAATTAAATTAGCATGTCAAAATTAATGTAATACGTCAAAGTAATGATTCGAAGATATGATCCCGAGACGATAAACTAATTGATTAACGATCCTATATTGTTTGCCTAAGTGACAAAATAATTCAACTTAGATTTTATTTAACAACCCTATAGGCATGATATCTAAATAATAGAACAAACGAATCCAATAATCCCCGCCCCTCATAAGTAGTCCTTGTAATTTTCACTATGCTAAGAGTTTATACAAATTAATACAGACTCATAATGAATACAAAATAAATCAAAACGAAGGCTGTTTGGACAGCCTACAAATCATCCCCAATCCCCGGTAACTCTTCAAAATCTCCCTATCAAGGCATGGGTTCCTGTCAGACACAAAATCACATGCGAACAACCATAGAGACCGAAAGCCAATTCAAGCATATAGGATACAAATTATTTCATGTTGGTCATAAAATGGGTATGAATAAAATTCACATAAGTTTTAGGCAGAACAGATAAACACAAAAGAGAGAGGTGTTTAAGAGGCTAACCAGTTAGGCAACGAATAGATAATAAATCAGAATAGCAAGAGAAATTTCGTAGCCAATCCTCTCAGAGCCAGAGCAAAGAAACCTTAAAAGTATGCATATATATATTTTGTATAGGGAGTAGATGCTTGAAAAAACCTCCCTATTAATGAAAAGAAAGAACTATTTATATAGTGAGTAAAAAAAAAATCACTGAAGGGAAGAGAATCCGTCCAGAGTGAATCCGGGATAATTCCTTCATTAAAGGGATTGACAAAATCTATTAAGGGTAAGAAATCATGCTTGGTTACCATAATTAAGTAAATAACACACAACAAAAATAAAAATAAGAGGAAAAGCAAATATTCATAATAATCAATCAATGAAGAGTTACCATAAAAGGCAAAACGAATCACCATATACTATCAAGTACCAAGGCTGTCTCATATCCAACAAAGAAAAAAAAAAAAATCAACCAGAGCAGAACCTACCAAAATTGACTAAGTACCAAGTCATTCCAATTTAAATAAGGGGACTAAATCAATTAGAAGGGTGTAAATATACTAGAGTGAATCAGCTAATATCAAAATTTTTACCAGACATCAAATAATCAACATTTAATAAAAAAAAGTCAACCAATATTCTGAGTTGTTGACACCTAACAACATTCTTAAAATATCATACTAATTGTACCGAAAATCACTCCAAAACTAAATGGAGGGGCAAGCATGATCGAAGGTCTGGCCTATTAGCTCGACTTTCGCTACCAGTGTTGACAACACTTCAATTGACGGACAAGAACATAATGATGGACAAATCAGTACCCCAAATCGAAAAATTAGGTTTAGCCAAGGTTGATGGAAATTAGGGGTTTTCACATATGTCAATCCAAAGGGATAGGTAAACATGAAATTGAAAGAAACAGATTGAAATTCGAAGTCAAATGTTATGAATTTTAAATCTAAAAAAATTGTTTTAAAGAAAAATAAAGAAAATGATGAATCCAAATAATAGATATAGCAACCACGAGTTTAGTAGAAACATACCGGAGATGAATTTTTCTAGAATAAGGATAAAACTCTTAGATTGAAACCTGAACATCTAAACACGTTTTTCTCTTCTTTTGGCGATTTCTGGTCGGGTCTTCATGCTCCGAGTGGGATAGGGCCTTTGAACTCTGATTGTGGGTGATGACGTTGTTAACGGGGTCTCACCGGTCATCACCTCCGGTGAGACGGCAGCAACAAGAAATGGGCATAGCTAAAAAAAGAAAAGGGGAGGAAAAGAGGGAGAGGGAGGCGACGGAGGTGAGGTTGTGGGTGGTAGGTGTTCACCGGTGATGGAGGTTGGGAGATGAGGGAGATCGGGGAGAGAGAAGGTTGAGAGAGAGAGGATGCGGCTGAATGAGTTTAGGGTTGGGTTTGGGGGTTAGTTTTAATTAAAAAGGAAAGAAAAAAATGTTTTGATCTCAGTCGTTGATCTCTTGAGATCAACGGTTGCGATTGAAATTAGGATGGGTCGGATCATGGGTTGTAATTGGGTCAGAAATTGGGTCATGGGAATCAGGGATTTCATTTTGGGTTAGATTAACACAAAATTGGGTTAAAATTGGCACACAATTGGGTATAAAAAATGGCCAAAATTTAAATAATTTGGGGAGATTGAATTTAATTAGACTGCTATTTAATAAATATAGTAATAAATCGAAAAATAAAAATTCCTAACAAAATTAATCAAATGTCATAAAATAATTATTCTCCAATTAATTATACATTTTTATGATAAAAATTAATGACAAATAATATATTATTTGAAATCGACGACAATAAAAACTTGGGAGCCGATAAATTATGAATATGAATTTTAAGGAAATGCTATAATAGTAATAATAATAAATAATAATAATAATAATAATAATAATAATAATAATAATAATAATAATAATAATAAACTATGTGTTTGTAAATTATGGGTACACATGTTTGCGGGAATAATTTAATAAATATTTACAAAATAATGCAAAATATTATATTTAAATTAGTAAATTATAGATATTATATAAGAATATAAAATTAAATGCTAAAAAATAAATTGCATACCTTAAAATCATAAATACTAAATGTCAGAATTTATTTGATATCAAAATAATAATTTAAAATTCAAAACTAATATTTTTTGATAAAATAGCAGCTCGGGAGGAATATTGGGAGGTCAAAATTGGGGGTCAACATCATCCTCTAAATCACCTGCTTGAACTAGTCTCACAACTATATCATTGAGTGAGGATGTGAGTTTCCAATTCAAATGCTTTACATTTTCATCCCTTCATAGCCAAATAAGGCAAACATAGGTATACGTCTATCCTAGCTGTAAATCAACCCTAACTCGCGTAAGAGTTGATCTTATTCCCCATGTTCTTTGTCCAATCCTTACAATTCCATGGTTAGTTCATGCAAGAATTACCCATTTATTCTAATGTTGGCCAAACACTAAAATAGTAAATTCAAGAATACAAGCACAATCTAATGAGAAACAAACTTTATTGATTATAATAATGTACTACGCAATCATGTTCTAGCCGTAACCCCAGAACAAGGGTTTTTAGCCACTCAGTTTGAAATAAACGTACAAAATTAATGTTGTTCATACCAAACAAGTAATGAGTAGAAGAGTTTACATAAGATGAACCCTATTCAAAACCTTAGCCTCTCATTTCTTCTCTGAAAATAATGTGTAACCTTATTCAAAACTTGCTTGGGGTATTTATAAATGTATGGTGAAATTACCCCCAAGCCCTTAGACTGAATTAAAATAACAAGCTGCCATGAAGGAGAGACCCACGCCGCATTGCTAAATTCATGCCCCAAGGGGTATGGTGCAAGGCCAAATTCACGCCCCAAGGGGTTCCACGCAAGGCCAAACACACGCCTCAAGGGGTGCGATGCAAAGCCTAGTTGTCGCCTTTGTTTGTCCGCTTCTCACTCTCTTAACTTTGTCACTTGTCATGTTTAGCTATCTTGAGTCTTCACATGCCTCATTTACTCCTGAAATAATGCTAATCATGTAGGTTATCTCATTTACATCAAAAGTATAACAAAACACACATACAGTAAGATTTGCTCTATGAACTTAGCTAAAGTATGGGCAAAACATGTCATTTGGGTGTATAAATATGCCCAAGATCACCACCCCACACTTAAAACTTTGTTCCTCCTCGAACAACTCTATGCTTCACGTTCTCTATCGAGGCGCTAATGTCACCACTTGAAACAAGAGCACAAGTTCTACGTTAAGCATATCACGCAAGCATATGATTGACCATTCGAAACCTCTTAGCCTTAAGAGTTGACTCTCTAAAATTAGCAAACTTATGTACATTGCCCAACCAGGAAGTCATATAGGTCACCTATCTATCATTAGACATGTGCCCTTACAACAAGAGAGTTACGCATAATCACTCACCAATATGCAATTAACACAAGAATGGGTATAAGAATAGAATTACGCTCACTCTCACAAAGAATTCACATGCAACATAAGATGAACCATAAGCTTTCCCTTAGTGTAGCTCCACTAATATAAGAAGATCAAAGCTCAAGATCAAGTAGGAATTCAAGGTTTGTAATGTAGGCTAAAGGATGGGTAGGAACTGTTTCGGGTAAAATAGTGACAACTATCCCAAGCGCTTTAATACAACACTCTTCCATTAAGCTCAATTTAAAACAACCTATTTTTCACCACTTTTATCTTCATAACTCTCTTTTGTTTTGTCCCATCTCTTTAAGCTAGCTTACACATCTTCAGTAGGGAGTATTTGTTATCAACATATGATTCACTTGACCAAAGCCTATTTTTTTTTCGTTACACTACTCCCCACCAATCACGTTTGAACTTTTCAACACACCTATAGCTACTATTTTTGGGGCTCCAGTTTCACTCTTTTCTTCTTTCTTTATTTTCATACTCCTTATCACCTTAGTTTTTCCCACTAAAGCACTTAGGAGTTTTGGATCAACTTATGGTTTATTGAAAGAAAGGAAATAAGCTACACATTAGGCTACCGAACAATAGGATAAAGGCTCAAAGGGCTAACGATGGTCATACATTATGGGTAGGTAAAAGAGGGTCTCAAATATGGCTAACAAAGAAATTCCTACATCATCTCCTAAGTTCAACATTCTTCATTTCATTTTGCATACACACCGGGCAAGTTCTAGGCAACCACATGTAAACATGGAGTAAACTAAACCTTACACACATACGACACATGTTCAAATAAAGATGGAACCCTATAGATTCTCAACCAAGCAACGACACAAATTCAACTTTAAGCTAAAGTCATGCAAGAGTCACATAAATGAGCAAAAGCATTTCAAAAGTAGTCATTCATCCATAACACATGCTTTTGATTTAAACCACACTTGAGTCATATAGTCATGCATCCTACAAGAGCACTTAATCCCAAATTAGTGAAAAGGTTCACTTCTTACTCTCTACCTATGACTAATTTTCTCTTAAGACGGTCGTCATCCATACATCATTGAGAAAAGTACTCAACCATGACTTAAACACATACTTAACCCTAAAAAAATCAATTTTTTTTGATCCTATTCGGTTCAAGTGGACTATCCTCGGAAAAGAACCAAAAACAAAAGTCGAGGAACCCAAAAACAAAACAACTAATACCAAAAACAATTACTACTACCAAATCATAAGAGTCACCCAAGTGCATATTACAACTTATTACAAACCAAAATAATCCGACTTGCAAACATAAAAAAATTAAACAACCCAAGGAACACTTTTACCTCCACCCCACACTAAGACTATGCACTGTCCTCAGTACACAATAAAAATAAAAGATAAACAAAGGATGGGGAAAAGAACTTCCTGGGCATAGTCATCATACTCATCCACATCGAGACTCATATATCCCGCCTCAGAATCCTCCCGATCAAAATCAACATCCACATCAGAATCAACTAGCAAGTGCTTATCATCTGTAGGAACATCATCATCCACGGGCTCTGCAAATATTTGACCCACTCGCCACATATCTTTTGCATGCTCATTTTTTGGGTAGTGGGGTCTCTAACTGTCTCAACTCATCCAAAGTGGGTGTGCATCCACCATACATCATCGTCAACTTGGTCATGCCATAGAGGTGGTGAAAGAAACTGTCATCAAGTGCATTTCTCTCGACAGTGGTGAGCATTGGCCTATAGGTAGAATCAGGCTTCTTCACCTTTGATAAATCAACCCTCTCATGTTTTTAGGAGGTTTGTAATCAGCAGGATCCTCCTCGACCCCATTATCCCTTAACAACTTCGTCGCTAGACTCTCAAACCTGAACCTTACGCCCTTGTGAACTCGGGCTTTCTTCATGGCCGATGTAAGCATTGCACCGACATTGATATGAACATCAGTCATCAATGTAAAAACTAGACATAACCAATCACGCATGACATGAGTGAAGTGGGTCCTTAGAATCAAGCAAGCACTAACAATCCGCATCCAAATTTGAGCTTCTTTGTTAAAATGAGCATAAGGGTAGGTTCTGTGATATCCTTTGTCTCTGTGATGCTCCCATCTATAAGTGGATCTGGTACCATAAAGTGTATGACAGATAGCTAGATATGGTGGTCGACTGTACAGCTCCTTTAGTCTAGTATGATCAACATCCGATGTGTGAAGGAAATTGTTAAGTGCTGCTGTATTTAATTTGACAATCTTCCCACGAACCTTGACACTGTTGCCTTGCGTATCCGCAAACCAATTAACAAATAACTCCCTCACCAAGTCCAGGTCACATTCACCCATATCATAAAAAATAAACTCCATGTTCAACTGGCAAATCCTTGCTAAGATCTGTAGGTAATTGACCTCTAAGATAGCTTCATCAATACGCTTGGTCGGTTGGTAGTTGCTCTTTTTATTGTCTTTTTACTATTGTACACCTTCCTTTTCAACCCATTTGACGCCAAATCTTCGATGTGCATTTTGAAAAGCTGCCGGGCAGCTAGAGTTACAGTTGTTGGCTCCCCTATTTGAGTTTATTTCAGACCTTATTGGGAGTTGGAAGCAACTCCCTTACCCTTGTTTGGTTTAGGAGCCATGAATCTTGTTACACACAACATCAACAACAAGCATTAGTTTAGTCCCAAACGGCTAACCATAATTAAGTTTTAGGGTCACTCGAACCACCCCACACTTAATTTGTTAGCATATTCATAATTTTTGGGTACTTAGACTTCCCCGACTTTGAATTTGTTAACAAGCATCACCATAAAATCGGTACGATACAAAGTGTTCTGGATGAGCATCACTATAGTGAACAAATAAGTCATACCAACTTAGCTAAATATGCATAACCAATAAAACTCCCTTACCATTACAATACTTTTCATCATAATTCACTACTTGCCTCATCAAGTATCCCATTATGCACGTAGCAATAACTCAACTTTAACATTCAGCACGACACTTTAACATGAGCTTGCTCACCAACAATTTATAGTTAAATAAGGATAAATTAGCCAACCTAAGTACACAACTACCCATTTCAACCCGAAATAGTCCCATAGCAACTCCCCAATTCAATTTCATGTTGAATTTAGGACTCCCCTAATCACCCACTACCCTTAATCATGGTTTTTATAAACCCAAGTTAACAAAATTTCAAAATTAAATTCATTCCACATATTCACACCTTTAGCAAGCAAGAGCATCAACCCAACCTCACCCATGTAAACAAAATAACCATAATAAACTTAAGAATTTATGAAAACATACCTTGAAGTGAAGAGTTGGTTGAAAGAGAGGAGAAGAATCGGGTGGGGGGTGGTGCATCAAACTTCTTGTGTAAGAGAGGGAAGATAAGCTACACAAGTGAGGAAAGAATGAGCGAAATTTTTTTGAAGAGGGGTATTTATTTTTTATCCTACTGGGTTGGGTTGAACCGGTTATTTAGAATTAAAATTAGGGAAAAACCGGGAGGGGGGGGGTCACGGCGCAGAGCTAACTCTAGGCTGGGAGCCTGCGACGCAGGCCCAACGCCTGACAAAACCCTGCAGTACTGGGCTACTGTGTGACCGAGTAAGTGATCACTCGTTCTATGTAGTCCGGTGTGAGGCTATCTCCTAACAGCGACGGCACTGTTCACGGGGTGTTATTTTGCCCCAACACTTACCTTTTTCATTCATATGTTCATCTTTCTTGCTCCAATCGACCATTTTAGGCTCCTTACCAAATAAAAATACCTACAAAACCAGTTAAAATTACATTATAAGGGTGGGTTTCCTCTTACCAAGCACCATGGTTTTGGTCGTGGCTTGACACATCTTTTTGGTATTTTTGATTTTTCTCATTTTTATCTTTTCCTTTGCTTTTCTTTTGAACAGAAATCCTACACTATTACATTACATTCATGGGATGCCTCCTATGTAGCATCTGATTTACCATCACGGCATGACTTAGATCACCATCACTCATCCGACAGTTGTACAGACATCTTAGGATGATCATCTGCTTTGGCCCAGTAGTGTTTAATTTTTTGGCCGTTTACTAAGAACGTCTTACCTTTCTCTCTATCAATTAGTTCAACGGCCCCATGTGTATTCATCTTCACCACTTCAAAAGGGTCGTACCACTTGGACTTGAGCTTTCCAGGAAATAATTTCAACCTAGAATTGAATAACAATACCTTTTGCCCGGGTTCAAATGTACGAGACAACAGTATGCTTGTTATGCCACCTTTTGGTCTTCTCCTTGTAGAGCTTTGCATTCTCATAAGCATGCAATCTAAATTCCTCAAGCTCATGTAACTGTAGCATTCATTTCTGGACTGCCAACTCAGCATCAAGGTTCAGCTTCTTTACTGTCCAATAAGCCTGATGTCTAACTCAACTGGCAAATGACCCACTTTACCAAATACTAACCTGTAAGGTGATGTCCCTATGGGAGTTTTGTACACTGTCCTGTATGCCAATAATGTATCATCAAGCTTCATTGCCCAATCCTTACGCTGTGCATTTACTGTCTTCTACAGTATCTACTTAACTTCGAGATTTGAGACCTCTACTTGACCACTAGTTTGGGGATGATAGGCTATGGAAACCTTGTGTCTTACCCCGTACTTGGACAACAAATTTCTGAACCAATTGTTAATAAAATATGTATCGCCATCACTAATAATAGCTCTAGGAATCCCAAACCTCACGAATATATGCTTCTTGACGAACTTCATAACCACTTTTGAGTCATTGGTGGGGAACACTGCTGCTTCCACCCACTTGGAAACATAATCTACTGCAAGAAGAATATATGTGTTTCCATATAAAGGGGAAAAAGGGCCCATAAAGTCTATTCCCCATACATCAAAAATCTCTACCTCGAGAATGTTGTTCAAAGAAATCTCGTGCCTTTGAAAGATGATACCCATGCGCTGACATTGGTCACACTCTTTTGCAAATTTGACTGCATCCTTGAATAAAGTGGGCCAAAAAAAAATAAACTGTAGTACTTTGTGAGTTGTCCGCTCACCACCGTGGTGGCCTCCATAGAGAGATGAATGACAACTCTCCAAGACCTTTTTTACTTCGCATTCTGAAATGTATCTCTTGATTACTCGATCTGGGCCCTATTTAAAAAAGTAAGGCTCATCCTATGTGTAGAATTGGGACTCAGAGTAAAGTCTCTTTCTTTGCTGACTTGTGGTCTCTATTGGGTACGCTCCACTTACTATCAAATTCATGATATCTGCATACCTAGGTAGCTCTGTAACACTCAATGCTAAGAGTTTCTCATCTGGGAAATCTTCTCAAATTGTACCATCCTCTAGAACATGTTCCTAACTCTCTAACCTAGAGAGGTGATCCACTACTTGATTTTCTGACCCCTTCCGGTCTTTAACATCTAGATCAAATTCTTGTAGCAATAAAATCCACCTAATGAGCTGAGGTTTTTCATCCTTTTGTTTAAACAAGTATCGTATAGCTGCATGATCTGTGTACACAGTCGCCTTAGTACCCACTAAATATGATCGAAACTTGTCAAACGCATACACCAAAGCTAGCATCTCCTTTTTCATAAAAATATAATAGGCTTCAGCTGTATCAAGAGTTTTGCTTGCATAATAAATCGAATGAAAAACCTTCTCTTTTCTCTGTCCCAATACTGCTCCCACAGCCATATTGCTAGCGTCACACATCAACTCGAATGACACTTCCCAATCGGGAGAAATCAATATAGATGCTTCAATCAATTTTTTATTCAAAGCCTCAAAAGCCCTCACAAAATCATCACTTGAGATTTTTGAGAAGTCTTTGATAAACCGCCTGTAAAATCTAGCATGCCCAAGAAAACTATGCACACCCTTCACAAACACGGGTAGAGGTAGTTTCTCTATAACCTGGATCTTAGCACGATCAACTTCCAAACCTGTGTGGGGCACCTTATAGACAAGGAAAATACCTTCCTTAATTAAGAAGTGACACTTCTCCCAGTTAAGTACCAGATTCATCTCTTTACACCTCGCAAGCACCCTATCAAGATTCTGCAGACATACTTCAAATGAGTTATCAAAAACTGAAAAGTCATCCATAAATACCTTAACAAAGTCTTCTACAATGTCATAGAAGATTACCATCATGAAACGTTAGAAAGTGACGGGTGCATTGCATAGCCCAAAAGGCATGCGCTTGAAAGCATAAGTACCATAAGGACATGTGAATTTCATCCTCTCCTAATCTTTGGAAGCAATGGCTATATGATTGTAGCCTGAATATCCATCTAAGAAATAATAATACACCTGCTCTGCAAGCCTGTCTAACATTTGATCAATAAAAGGAATAGGATAGTGATCTTTTCGAATGGCCTCATTGAGCTTGCGGTAGTCCATTCATATTCTCAAACCTATGACTTTCCGAGTTGGGATTAACTTATTTTTTTCATTGGTAATCATGGTCATGCCTCTCTTTTTGGGGACATATTGAACTGGACTGACCCACTTAGTATCTGAAATATAATAGACAATACCTGCATCTAAAATTAATCACTTCTTTCCACACCACATCTTTCATTACCGAATTTAGTCTTCACTGGTGTTGCACACTTGGTCTATGCCCTTCCTTCTTAAAATTTTTATGCATGAAATAACCCAGGCTTATTCCCTGAATATCAGACATTTGCCACCTGATTGCCTTTTTTCTCATTTTTAACACAGCTAGAGCCTCACCAACCTGTACCTCAGATAATCTTACAGAAATAATAATAGGTAAGGTCACATTTTACCCCAAGTAAGCATACTTAAGGTGTGATGGCAACATCTTCATCTCTAATTTTGGGCCTTTTACAATATATGGCTTGGGTGGTGACCCAAGAGGTCAATTCAAAGGCTCAAAATCCCCTGTGTGAATGAATATGCTGGCCACATCCAGTACTTGCACCATATCATGTGTGTCAGGATCCCCAAAAATGTCATGACCACCACGAGCTCTCTCTAACTGGTATTTTAAAGTGATCAATGGAAGCTTTGATTCAATATCAATCATGATTATTGCAGATAACTCCTCATATATAGCAGGGAGCTTCATGACCTTATACACGTCAGATACCTCAATTTTATTATATGCTCTCATTGTCAATTAACCAGCAGTTATATCTATTAGTGCACGACCAGTGGCAAAAAATAGACGCCCCAAAATAAATGGGACTTTCGAATCTGTATCAAAGTCCAGGACTATGAAATTCATGGGGAAGATAAGTGATCACACTTGCACCAACATATCTTTAACTATCATATCGGGCCTTGCTAATGAACGATCAACAAGCTGCAAAATAATTGTAGTGGGTCTCGAGATGCCTAATCCTATCTTCTTGAACAAAGAAGTAGGCATCAAATTTATGCTGGCCACAAAATCACACAATCTCCTGGCCTTGATAGACTGCCTAATAGTGATCTGAATAGTAAAACTACCCGGATCCTTGAGCTTTGTTGGCAGTCTATTCTTAATTTGGGATATGCACTCTTCAGTAAATGCAACAGTAGTATACTCTGTCAATCTGTTCTTGTTATCCACAATGTCCTTAATGTACTTAGTATACCTAGGAATTCCCTACAAAACATCAATAAGAGAAAGATTAACGTGCACTTATTTTAACAAATCAATGAACTTTCAAAAACATGCTACCTCTTTTTGCTTTTTTAGATTTTGTGGGAATGGAGGTGGTGGCTTCAAGCTTGCCATACCGTTCTCATTTTTCACATCTTTCTCAACCTCAGCTTTTTCCACATCTCTTACCATAGCCCTATGAGTTACTTTCTTGGGCTCTAACTCCTCCAATTTCCTACCACTTCGAGTGGAGATTGCATTAACTTGCTTGGGATTAACTTCAGTATCACTTGGCAAACCTTCCTGAGGTCTAGTGTTTTGTTCTCCAACAAGCTTCCTTATCTAAACCTCTAGAGTCTTGGTGGCTAATTGCTATTTTTTTTATGTCAGCAACCATTTGTGCTTAGTTAGCTATGATCTTCTTAAGTATCACCTCAATGTTGCTACTCTGAGAATTTGAGTTAGTACCCTGAGCTTGTTGTTGGAGATTCTGACTTCCCACTTGGGTCTTATACTGGTTTACATTCTGCCCTTGATTTTCACCCCATGAGAAGTTGGGGTGATTTTGCCAATTTGCATTATATATGTTTCTAAAATTTTGATTACCTTGGCGTTGCGCATTACCCACAAAATTCACTGATTCTGGATTAGCTGCACAAACATCTGCTGAGTGATCACCATTACCACATACCTCACACCAACTCTGAGTTTGTTGTACCACATTCATCAGATCTTGTTGTTGCCCCAAATTCAGGTTATCAAACTGAGTATTCATTTGATTTTGCAAAGAGGCAATTTGTGATGCAATAACTGTCAACTGATCCACTTCTAGTAACCCTGCAACCTTTTTTGTAGTACTTCTCAAAGCATCAACATTCCATTTTGGATTTCCCTATGATATGCAATTCAAAAGTGTATGTAGCTCATCATAAGTCATTTTTAAAGACTGTTCTTCAGCTGCTGAATCCAATAAAACTTTTGTGTTAGGCTCTAGTCCTTCTATAAAATTGTGCACCAAAACCTCATTAGTCTGATAGTGGTATGGGAAATCATGAAGCATGGATTTGAACCTCTTCTAGGCTTGATACAGATTCTTACCATCTTTCTGTGTGAAGCTTAAGACTGCACTTCTCAGTTTTGTAGTTTTTCCCAAAGGAAAGAAATGAGTCAAAAACTTCTTAGCCTGATCATCCCAAGTGGTGATGGAATTAGGTGGCTCAGCCTTCAACCACCTCTTTGTTTTCCCTAACAGAGAAAAAGGAAAGAATGTGAGTCTCACATAGTCTGATGAAACTCCCGCGGGAATGTATGTATCACTAATCTCAAGAAAATTCTGTAAATATTGTTGTGGATCCTCATGAGATAGCCCTGTAAACTACTCACTATTGTGCAATAGTTGTACCATATTTTGTTTAAGCTCGAATTGACCTTCTGCTTTTGGTTTACGAATGCTAAAGGTGACATTATTAGCGAGTGGAATTGCTACCTCATGAACTGGCCTAGCATTTGCCATTTCTGTAGGAACAATTTCTACCGGATCAGCCAGTTGAAGTTGTTGAATTGGATATTGAAGAGTTGCTACGCTCCTCAGCTGACGAAACACTCGCTCAAGTTCCAAATATGGTTCAGCCAATTCACTGTCTCGAAGCACAAATTAGACCTGCAAACTCAACCGCTAAGATCAAGTTGTCAACACTTGTATAATACCGTTGAAAATAGAGTTCAGAAAATCATTAATTTTTTAGTTCCCCAGCAACGATGCCAAAAACTTGTTGTGGTCTACCACACACTTAGGTGTACATGATCTAGCAAGTACTACAATGACTCTTTAAGAGCTGGATATCGAACCCACAGGAACTAAATGATTAGCGATTTACGTAATTCAATTTCCAATTGTATTTCAGACAAGTGATGATTATTATCAAGAGAGTTTTAGAATATTTAGCTTTCTAATAGTATGCCAGGAGAATAAAATATGATATTCATGATTTTTAAGAGAGTTGTAAACAATATTTGGGAAATTCCAAGGCTACGACATTCACCACAATGAGGCATAGTATTTATTTATCTCAATGAACCTTATTTCTCGAATTGCATGTTTCGAGGTCAAGTATACGATCCGAGAATGGTCATCCTCTCATTCACCTACTTGGACTAGTCTCACAACTACATCTTTGAGTGGGGATGTGAGTTTTCAATTCAAATACTTTACATTTTTATCCCGTTCATAGCCAAATATGGCAATCATAGGTATACGTCTATCCTACTGCAAATCAACCCTAACTCGCGTAAGAGCTGATCTTATTCCCCATGTTCTTTGTCCTATCCTTAAAATTCCATGGTCAGTTCATGGAAGAATTACCCATTTATTCTAATGTTGGCCAAACACCAAAATAGTAAATTCAAGAACACGAACATAATCTAATGAGAAACTAACTTCATTGATTATAATAAAGTACTACGCAATAATGTTCTAGCCGTAACCCTAGAACAAGGTTTTTTAGCCACTCATAGTTTGAATTAAACGTACAAAATTAATGTTGTTCATACCAAATGAGTAATGAGTAGAAGAGTTTATAGAAGATGAACCCTAATCAAAACCCTTAGCCTCTCATTTCTTCTCTAAAAATAATGTGTAACCTTCTTCAAAACGTGCTTGGGGTATTTATTAATGTATAGTGAAATTACACCCAAGCCCTTGGAGTAAATTAAAAGAACAAGCTTCCATGAAGAAGGGACCAACCCACGCCGCATTGCTAAAGGCGTACCCCAAGGGGTGCAATAAAAGGACAAATGCACGCCCCAAGGGGTGAGGCGCAAGACCAAACGCACACCCCAAGGGGTGCGGTGCACAACCTAGTTGTAGCCTTTGTTTGTCTTCTTCTCGCTCTCTTAACTTTGTCACTTGTCATCTTTAGCTATCTTGAGTCTTCACATGCCTCATTTACTCTTGAAATAATGCTAATCATGTAGGTTAGCTCATTTACATCAAAAGTATAACAAAATACACTTACATAGTAAGATTTTCTCTCTGAACTTAGCTAAAGTATGGGCAAAACATGGCATTTAGGTGTATAAATAAACCCAATATCTTTTCTTACCTTGTTATTTTTGTTATATTAGTTGTTTGATGGAACTACTGCTACTGTAGTCTATGTCCAAAAGGAAGAAAGGAAATATCGTTTTGCAGTCTTCATTGAGAGGAATGAACTTCTTGTACTACTCTTGCCGCATTTGAACACTTATAGTGTACTTATTATTAGGACTCTGCAATTTGGTTATTGGCATTGGTATTTTTTAGGGTGGTCAATACTCCCTACAAAAACAAATTAGATCATCAACTACTTGTCAAGTATTCAATAATGACCTTGAGGACAATGTTGATTTTAAGCGGGAACAATTGCTATGACCTTTATTAGTGGTCACGTGAGAGGCATATGTTTGGATCACGTGAGAGGCATGAATAGTCCACTTCAATATAAACATAGTGAACTATTGTGTAGTGGGGTAACAAATCATTTTGGTAAAATCCTAACGATCTTCCCCTCTCATTCTCTCTCACTTTTTCTCTTCTTCCTAACTACTTTTTCTTCTTCCTCTCGACTGATTCTATCCCTAATCACCATTGATAGGTGATGCTCAGAGCTACCATGGTGACTTATCTCTCGTAGTTTCCAATTCAGTTTATCAATTGTAATAGCTAGTTTGTATTGAATTCAGATTAGTAATAAAAATTCCCCTTTCGTGATTCCGATTTCCATTTTGATTATTGAAGTATATAACATCTCTTCAAGTCGCTACACTGCCCTCTTTCCTTTATCAACTCACTAAACTAGTTAGGCTCATTCTAAAGACTGCTCCAGCTTTAAGGAAATAAGAAGTATAAAAAGCATGACAAAACTTCAAGTTCTCAGTCTTTCTGGTTCTACATATCTAGGAACGTTCTTTGACAAGAGTTTTAGATTAAATACAGAGCTTCAAATTCTTAATCTTTCAAAGACCAAAATAAAAACGTTACCTTTGATCACTGACTTGGGGAAGCTCACTTATCTCTTGTTACGTGATTGTAAATCACTAAGTAGGTTACTCATGATTGGTTCACTAAGCAGCCTTAGAATTCTTGACCTCTCAGGTGCCACAAATTTTTTTGAATTTCATGATCAATCCATAGAACTACTTGGTTACCTTGAAGAAATAAATGTTTCACAAACTCAAATCGAGAAGCTTCCTTCAGATATCTGCAACATGGGCCATCTTTCTTTGAGGGGATTCTCCAAGTTTAAAGAATTTCCATACCTTAAAAACCCCGATCATCTTTAATTTCTTAACTTTTCATCCACAAACCTCATTACTATGCAATCCATCTCCAATCTTAGTAATCTTAGAGAGTTGTTTCTTTCATGTTGTTGCTCCTTTGTGAAATTAAGAGACTTAAACTCATTAAAAAATTTGCTGGTGCTTGATCTTTCAGGTTGTAAGGCTCTAACTAAATTAGCGGATAGCTCATTTAAAATTATGCACTGCCTTCAAAAGCTGAACCTCTCTAAAAAAAACATTGAGTATCTGCCATCCTTGTCATATTTAAGTAACCTCCGTTATCTTTTTCTACAGAAGTGTACTAACCTGGAAATATTTCCATCATTTGATTCCCTAACAAACCTAGAGGAGCTAAATCTTTCTGGTCTCAAGTGCCAAGGAGAAGTTGATGTGGATTTCTTGAAGAATATGGTGAATCTTCACCTTCTTGATATTTCTGAGGCAGTGGTAACACATTTTCCATCCTTATCAAACCTCAAAAAGCTTAAGCATCTTTCTCTTAGAGGTTATCAACACCTTTCAAATCTATAAGGAGTCACAACATTTGAAGTTCTGGATCTTTCTGGATATCACATTGAAGACTTGCCATCCTTTGAGAATTTTTGCAATCTTCATTGCGTTCTCCTCAGAAATTTCCCAAACATAAAAGAGTTCAAGGATCTAGAGATATCTGAAGTCTTGATGGGGTCGATTGCAAAACTTCCCTATAGTATCTCAAAATTGACTTGTTTGAACAACCTCGAGCTACCAAAGATTAAAGATGGAGAAAATGAAGATGGAAATGGGACATGCCACCTAGAAAAGTTTCTTCACTATCCCTGGAGGATCTCCAGCATGCCACTTGAAGCAGTTTCTAGCACTCATATGCTTGACATATTTGTGGATAGCTTTCAAGTTCTTCAACTCTTGAAGAACAATCCAGCTATTGGCAAAATATTCCATTTCCTAGTTTATCCCATTGAGGAAGAGATTGATATTGGAGGTAAGTATTTCTACCAAAATGAACTCTTTCATAGAGATACCTTCTTTTGAACTAGAAAACTTTGTTAGTGTAAGGAGGAGGGGGAAGAATGCCAGTGTAGGAATCTACAGTGATCTCTGGAGATTTGGGGGCTCGTTGATTATCCCTGTGGTCTTGAGCATTTAGCAGCTTAAGCTGAATTCCTTTTCTTGATTGATAACCTATTCATTAAAAGTTTATCTAGTTTAGGTGCTGAAAGCACAAGAAAGATGAAATTCTACTAGATAGAGGGATGCAGTGAAATGGAGAGCATTCTCAGTGGGGAGAAAGTGGCCGATAATTAGGGAAATTTAATGGAGATTATTAAGGGTACCACTGGAGTTGAGCATAGGTTGGAGATTTTAAGGGTTTCTCATGTTGTTTGTTTGAAGAACATATGTAGTGCCAATCGAAAAGACCATGGATTGAGATTTCTCAAATGTTTGTATCTGGAACATTGTCTAGAACTCGCAAAGTGTTCTTTATCTTATTGCCTGGACAACCTACAAATTCTTCAAATCAAATTCTGTGACAATTTGAGGACTCTATTTGAAGATGAGCAACCGCAACCTTTGTTTCCAAAATTGCACACGTTATGTTTGTGGGCACTACCAAATTTGGAGAGCATTGCATTTATAGCGGAATCATTGCAAAAGACCTTGATTGTTGGAGAATGCCCAAAGCTTAAAAGTGTTAATTTATCAACCTTACATTCAGAAAAACTTGAGATCCTTCAAATCTCTTCCTGCGATAACTTGAGGGAAATTATTGGTGCATCTGACTTTCCACTACCAGGATAGATGATCATTAGAGGATGCCCACATTGCAGTCTGTAATACTGATCCATAGAGAAAGTTGATGTTGGAAGAGATTGTTGTTTTTGGGTTACAAAATATGTATTACAATAATAAGTTCAAGAATAACTTCAAGAACAATAAAGAAGTTCAAACAACTTCAAACACAAGTTCAAACAACAATGAACTATCAAAATAAAGTTTAACTATTTTCTGTAAAATAGCAAAACCATAAAGAAAAGAGATGAAACAGAAAAAAATCAAGTCCACCGAATTCACGGTGTGTCCTTAAGGAATATATTCTCCTCAAGTACCCTAGGTTAATGGAATATATCCTTCCAGGATAAAATGATTCACTTCATCAAATAGTGGTACCTCCAATTTATTGAACTTCAAACTTACTCAACGATTGAAGATCACACTTGAGTTTTTTAAAAAGAAGAGAGTGTTTTTACTTCACAAATTTTGTGGCTTTACCTGAGAAAGAATTCAGGTATATATAGCCAAAAGGTGGTGTTTATAAAGGAAGCAATGGTTCTTAAAGAGAGGTAACTTTTCTAAAATGTCACCGACTTGCGGACCCTACCTATGCCCACAGATGGCCACATGCAGCTGTAGGCCATTAAATGGCAATTTCCAGAAAGTTCTGTCTCTTCTGCAGAGCTCACCTGTGTCCACAAATGATGACCTACGCCTGTAGGTCGTCCTTTCTGCTTTAAAATAGTGCTTTAAAGGGTCGTGTCCCTTCGAGGTATGTTGTGACATGCATCCGAACTTGCTTGGGTGAGTCGACAAATGGAGAAATTTCAAATTGAATTTTTGGATCATTAACTCTCAAGTTTCAAATGAATTTTTTCCTATAAGATAGTTTCTCGATCGATCATTTGACAAATCCAAATCCAAATCCAAATTCGAAGCCGAAGCTGAACCGAGCCAGTGACGACGACGATAACACGAGGCTTATCTTGTTCTTACCTCACTATCCACATGAATTAATACTTCTCAATATAAGCAAAGGAAATTTCCTTTCTCCCACCAATGTGGGAGAACTTTACTTCCTTAAAGTGAAAATACAATTCACTTTTTCACTCCATTTGTTCCCTTCATTTTCCATTCACATTTTATCACTAGAACCCAACAATCCCCCATATGAATAGGGAATGACTATTTCATGAAAGAATTTATGGACAAGTGTATGATCTACAAGCAAAGACTAATTGCATCTAGATAAGTAGATTTTCCTTTGAACTTTTTGGTAGTGAACTTGCATCAGATGCACTCAGTCAATCGGTAGATGTGATATCTTTGAACCGTCAAACTATAATATTCACCTAAACAACACAGGTCACATAACCAGCCTTTTACCATTTATGGTTCTCACATTTTTGTTCGTTTCAGCCATGAACACAACCTGGTTTCATGAGAGCATAGAGAATAGGCCTTCACTATCATTCTCCTTGAAGCTGCTTCCACTTCACTCTCACATAGGTGATTTTTAAATATTTAATCCTAGAGATCAAACAATTTGGTCAAACCTGCCAAACTTTGAAACCATTAAATAAACTTTTGACCATAAGCCTTATCCTTGTTTCCTAAACATTGTCTTCATCATGAGAATGGATTGAGTTAATTGACAATGTTGAACCATTATTCACAACTTTGTTTAATCTCCTTGAACCTAGCTCTTGGGATCTCCAGTCCGCTAGTAGAGTTACCCTCATGAAGACTTGTCCTAGGCCTTAAACCCATTCCCTTCGATGATCTCTCAACTTCCGCTCTAGATAGGCCTTTTATAAATGGATCCCACACATTATCCTTTGACTTCACATAGTCAATGGTGATAATTCCACTAGAAAAAAGTTCTCTAATGGTATTAAGTCTCTATCTTATATGATGAGATGTACCATTATACATCATGCTCCCTGCCCTACTATCACAGTGTATGCATACTGGTGCCAATGGTTTGGGCCAATATGGAATATCTTCCAAGAAATTTTGGAGCCATTCAACTTCTGCACCGGCTTTTCTAATGTGATAAATTCAGATTCCATAGTAGAGTAGGCAATACATGTCTGTTTGAATGATTTCCAAGAGACTGCTCCTCCACCAAGAGTAAACATAAATCCACTCGTTGATTTTACTTCATTCGATCTGGTGATCCAATTTGCATCACTATATCCTTCAATTACCGTTGGATATTTTTTATAATGCAAATTAAAGTTTTGAGTATGTTTTAGACACCCCAAAACTCTTTTCATTGCCATCCAATGAGTTTGATTGGGATTACTCGTGTACCGACTCAATTTACTAATAGCGCATTCTATATCTGGTCGTGTAAAATTCATGATATACGTCAAACTTCCCAACACTCTTACATAATCCAATTGTGAGTCACTTTCACCAACATTCTTTTAAAGTGCAAAGCTCACGTCTAATTGAGTCTTGGCAATAATGAAATCTAAATACTTGAACTTCTCAAGTACCTTTTCAATGTAATAAGACTGTTACAATGCCAACCCTTGTGGAGTTCGATGAATTCTTATTCCTAAGATCACATCAGCAACTCCAAGGTCTTTTATATCAAACTCGCTCTCAAGAATTCATTTAGTCGCATTTTATGTCAGAAATGTCTCTACTGATAATCAACATGTCATCCACATACAAAATAATAATGACTTTGCAATTTGTAGTGTCTTTAATGTAAACACATTTATCACATTCATTTATCTTGAATCCATTTGCCAACGTGGTTTGGTCAAACTTTGCATGCCACTGTTTGGGTGTTGTGTTTTGTCCATAAAGTGACTTAACAAGTTTACACACTTTTCTTTCTTTACCAGGAACCACAAAACCCTCAAGTTGTTCCATGTAAATTTCTTTCTCCAATTCTCCATTTAAGAATTTAGTTTTCACATCTATTTGATAGATTTCAAGACCATATACCATAACTAATGCAACTAGCATCCGAATGGACGTTATCCTTGTTACCGACGAGTATGTGTCAAAATAATCAAGGCCTTCTTTTTGTCTAAAGCCTTTCATAATAAGCCTTGCCTTGTATTTGTCAATAGTACCATCAACTTTCATTTTCCTTTTGAAGATCTATTTAGAACCTAAAGGTTTATTTCCTAGAGGAAGATTAACCTACTCCCAAGTATGGTTGCTTAAGATTGAATCAATCTCACGATTGATTGCCTTTTTCCAAAAGGATGAGTCCGCAAACGACATCGCTTCTTTTAATGTTTGAGGTTCATTTTTTAGAAGAAATATTACAAAATCTGATCCGAAGAAAGTTGATGTCCTTTGACGTTTACTACCCCTTGGATTCTCTTGATTAAGTACATTCTCCCTTGATTCTATTACCGTATTATCATGGATATTCGGATGTTTGAATTTATGAATCAAAAATCGACATGCTTTACTGTTTGTAGCATATCCAATGAAAACACAATCCACAGTCTTTGGTCTTATTTTCAATTTTTTGGGTATAGGAATTTGGACTTTGGATAGACACCCCTACACTTTGAAATATTTCAAGTTGGGTTTCCTTCCTTTCTATTTTTCATATGGAATAGATTGTGTCTCACTATGCGGCACTTGATTGACTATTCGGTTTGTTGTAAGGATAGCTTCCCCCCCACCCCCACCCCCACCCCCACCCCCCACACCCACAAATTTTGTGGTAAACCTGAACTTATAAGTAAGGCATTCATCATTTCCTTCAATGTTTGGTTTTTCCTTTCCACAGTTCCATTTGATTGAGGTGAGTATGGGGTCGTAGTTTGATGGATAATTCCATTTTCCAAACATTTCTGCACAAAAGAAGATTCATACTCTCCACCCCTATCACTTCTTATCATTTTGATCTTTTTATTTCAACTTCAGTTTTATATTGCTTAAATGCTTCTATTGCTTCATCCTTTCTATTCAGCAAATAAACATAAAAAAATCTAGTGTAATCATCGATAAAAGTTTTGAAATACTTTTTCCCACCACGAGATGATGTCGACTTCATATCACAAATGTCTATTTGAATTAAGTCTAAGGGATTTGAATTCCTTTTAACAGACTTATACGGATTCTTAACATATATAGATTCAACACATGTTTGACACTTTGATTTATTGCACTCAAAGTTAGACAAAACTTCCAAACTAATCAGTTTTCGCAAGGTTTTATAATTGACATGTCTTAAATGTTCATTCCACAATTCAGTTGACTCAAGTAAGTAAGAAGAACCAAAACTTTTATTCATATCAAGATTCATTACATTGATCTTAAAAAGGCCCTCGGTGAGGTAACCTTTACTTACATACACTTCACCCTTACTTATTATAACTTTATCAGAAACAAATACACATTTGAATCCATTGTTTGTCATAAGTGAAGTAGAAACTAAGTTCTTTTGGAACTCCAGAACATGAAGGACATTGTTTAGTGTAACCACCTTGCCTGATGTCGTCTTCAAGGAAATCTTACCTGTTTCTTCAACCTTTGCCATTGTGGAGTTTGCCATCAATATCTTCTCATCATCTTGAGTCGGAGCATATGATGCAAATAGTTCTTTGTTAGCACACACCTGGCAGGAGGCACCAGAATTCATCCACCACTCTCTAGGATTTCCAACTAGATTGCATTCCAAAAGCATAACACATAGATTGTCCATTTCTTCTTTGAATTCATCCATGTTAGCTTGGTCCTTTTTCTTGTCCTTCTTCGGAGATTGACAATCAACAGACTTGTGCCCAACTTTGCCACAATTGAAGCAATGTTCTTTGAACTTCTTCTTAGGTGAATTGCCTTGTTGTGCTTGTGCTTTCTTTCTCTTTTTTGATTTTTTGGGATCATCTTCCACAATATTTGCTCCATATATTTCAAAATTCCCATGAGACCTCTTCTCCGCTACCTTATTATCTTCTTCAATCCTCAACCTCACAATAAGATCTTCAACAGACATCTCTTTGCATTTATGCTTTAAGTAGTTCTTGAAGTCTTTCCACAAAGGTGGTAACTTCTCAATTATAGCAGCCACTTGAAAAACATCATTCACAATTAAACCTACAACAAAGGTAAAGTGAATATTTAGAACATTCTTAAAATGTTTAACAAAGGTATTAACTAAAGTTCTACCTTCAGCAAGGAGATCATGGATTATGACTAGTAATTCTTAGACATGGGTAACTACAGCTTAGCTGTCTACCATCTTGAAGTTCAGAAATTTTGCAACAATGAATTTCTTCATTCCAACATTCTCTGTTTTTTACTTTTTTTCCAAAGCATCCCAGAGTTCCTTTGAGGTCTTCATTTTGCTGTACACGTTGTACAAATCATCTTGTAGGCCACTAAGAATGTAATTCTTACATAAAAAATCTAAGTGCTTCCAAGCTTCAGTTACCATGAAGCAATCCTTTTTTGGAGTTTCTTTTGGCAATTCAGGAACGCTTTCCATGATGAAATTTTGCAGACATAGTGTAGTCAAATAAAAGAACATCTTCTGCTGCCATTATTTGAAATTAACACTAGATAATTTTTTTGATCTTTTCGTTGGTGCCATGGCAGGAGCAACATTCGAACGGCTTGAATTAACAATATTTGTTGCTGCAACATTCACCATTCCATCAGTGACTTGATTTTTATTAGTTTTTTTACTGTCACTAAGACAACCAATTTAGTATCACAAATACTAGCAACAAAGTCTAAGACTTTAAACAACTTGTTTCTAGTTTAACGACAAAGGTTTTATATTCTTCAAATCGTCAACCGAATGAATCTTTGACTCATGATGAAGTTTTTATATCTTTAAATCACTATCAAGTTCAAACAAAGTAGAAAACCAAATGGTTTTAATCTTCAAAAATCAGAAATATAGATTATAATAAATTTCTTAAGATTGTTGTTTTCGGGTTACAAAATTTGTATTACAACATCAACTTCTACACTAAGTTCAAGAATAACTTCAAGAACAACAAAGAAGTTCAAACAACTTCAAACACAAGTTCAAACAACAATGAACTATCAAAATAAAGTTTAACTTATTTCTAGAAAATAGCAAAACCATAAAGAAAAGAGATGAAACAGAAAAGACTCAAGTCCACAAAATTCACAGTGTGTCCGTAAGAAATTTATTCCCCTCAAGTACCCGAGGTTAATGGAGTATACCCTCCCAGAATAAAATAATTCACTTCAGTAAATAGTGGTACCTCAAATTTGCTGAACTTCAAACTCACTCAACGATTGAAGATCATACTTGAGTTTTTAAAAAGAAGAGAGTGTTTTTACTTCACAAATTTTGTGCTTTTACCTTAGAAAAAATTCAGGTATTTATAGCCAAAAGGTGGTGCTTTAGAAAATAAGCAATGGTTCTTGAAGAGAGGCAACTTTTCTGAAATGTTGCCGACCTGCAGACCCCACCTGCACCCGCAGGTGACCACATATAGCTGCAGGTCATTAAATGGCAATTTCCAGAAAGTTTCATCTCTTCTGCGGAGCTCACCTGTGTTTGTAGGTGACGACTTCCCTGCAGGTCATCGTTTTCACTTCAAAACAGTGCCTTAAAGGGTCACATCCCTTTGAGGTACGTTGTGACATGCGTCGCACTTGCTTGCGTGCATCCGCAAATGGCGAAATTTCATATTGAATAGAGAAATTTCAGATTGAATTTTTGGATCATTAACTCTCAAGTTTCAAATGAATTTTGTCCAATAAGATAGTCTCTCGATCGATTATTTCACAAATTTAAATCCAAATTCAAAGCCGAACGAGCGACGACAATGATGTTGTGAGGCTTGTCTTGTTCTTGCCTCACTATCCACATGAATTAATGCTTCTCAATATAAGAAAAAGAAAGTTCCTTTCTTCCCCAATGTGGAGAACTTTACTTTCTTAAAGTGAAAACCCAATTCACTTTTTCCCTCCATTTGTTCCCTCCATTTTTAATTCACATTTCATTACTAGAACCCAACAGAGATATCGAGAGAAAGTATTGCTTTTTTGCGAGTTCCTTTTCTGAATTATCACCAACTAATTATCAAAGCATACCTTGAAATTAATAAGTCAGCTGCCATGTGGACGAAATTTTATGGGAAAATTAAGTTGTCACGTGCCTTTGGCGATTGTATTCAAACACTTGGTCTAGTCAGCTTTGAGGTGTGTTTTGATGAATAGTTGATGATCGTTCAGGTATGAAACTCGCAAGAAGGTGACACTTTAAGTGTGTTATTGACTATTATCTCTAGATTATTCAAAACTTCCTAGTTTGTTTTAGTTACTTTCACTTAGGCTTTCTTTTCTCATGTTATTGACATCTTTCTTGTAATAGATTTTGTTTTCCTTTCAAAACCAGTCACCAGTCCTCATAACGAGATACCTTAAGATGAGTGTTAATGTTTCTTTCTGCAGTTGTATCTTTGTAATGCATTGTTTCTAGAGTTACAATTTGGCCTGCTTTGTAATTCTTGAAAGTAATGATTGTTATAGACTCACAGTTGATGAAGTTTGAAATATACAAATCAGTGTGCTGATAGATGTTCAACCCGATAGTTACACAATAACAATCTAGACAGAAGTGGTTGTTGCAATTACAACAATAAGCCTCAAATCCAGTCAAGTTGAAGTTGACTATGTGACTAAATAGAAATGGTTGCTATTTATCTGTGTACACTCTACCCTCCCCAGACCCCACTTGTGGGGTTTCACTTATGATAAATATCTCTCTCCTTTGATAATAAAGCTTCACTATTTTTGATTGTTTTGTTTATTTGGTTGAATTAACTGGCTCGTAATCATTCGACTTCACACCATATTTCTCCTTTTTATAAGAATTCAATACGAATAACAAATAAATGGTTCGGTAACCAGATTTTGGAAATTTTTGTGTGGTAGATTAGCAAAAGAGGCAATTAGTGCCTGAACTACTCAGAATGGGACACTTCCATTCATATCTTATCCAAAAGTTTGCTCTCACCGCTAACCAGATAGTTTGAAAACAACCTTCTTACTAATGGTTTCTCCAACTCTGATAAGAACACAACTAAAACAAGGGAAAATTGACCAATTTTATCACCGAATAGGACTAGATCAAACTATTACCATCTGTCAATATTTAGACACTGCTATTTCTAAGATAAGATAACCAAATAGAGTTATAACTTATTCCTAAAATGTGACAAACCTATTAATCTATCATATGTAATCACCGCATTGCAATGAAGGTAAAGGCAAAGCTTGATAGGCGAGAAACCAACTTGGCATTTTCTATTAATTTGCAGTGTCGTCTTTTATCTTATGGTTAATGATGATCTTCAACCCTTTATGTCCACACACTTGTTGTTCTTCCTCAAATTCCCGTGTTGAATCTTCAATAGATCGACTACAATACTTAACCCCAATCACCTTTAATGATGGAATTTCAACTAAAATAAGGGGGATCTTTTTTTGTTTCTTACATTTCTGCAACTCCAGCCACTCAAGGTTTGGAAATGCAATATCAAAAATGTACCACTCCTCCAAGTTCAACGTATCTAGTTATTCGAAGAACTTAAGACTAAGAAGTTCATGTGATAGGAGGAGTATATTTAAAAGACAAATAGATATGTAAATCATGAAAAATGATCTATATGTTAGTCATTAGGATCTTCTGTATCACAATAAACATCAAGATATTTAATTGAAATCCTCATAATGAAATACAATATAGTGTGGAAAAAAAGCTACTTGACCACAATCAGTTTTTCCATAGCATGACCTCTAATTTGGAAATTGCTTCCCAAACTAAAATGAGTCATCAACAACCAGACCAAAGTGATAAGCTATCCTCTTTTGCTAAGTTGTTGGCAATGATTATTGCCTTTCCAATAAATGGCATCATGGGACAACATTTAAACCTATACTTTACTTATTAGCTCCCATTTATTAATGGCATGACCAAGCTCTTCCAGTTCTTTGGCTAGATGACATCTATCAAACAAGGCTGATTTACTTTTATCTCCCTTCACTTACAATGGGTTGACAACCGCATTCACTCCAAGGATCACTTTACAAGCTCTTCCATGTTTCTCTTATCTACTTGGCCCCCTTTTGGAGAAAATATTTTGTTATTCCTCTCTACGTTTTTGGACTTGGCCTTCCTCATCATTTGTTGTTCATTTTAGGCAGCTACAAGTAAAGAAATTATTGCAACATTGCTCGCCTTGATCCTTATTATTAGTATTCTTTATTATGTCTCTGTTGAGGAAGAAATTTTTGGCTTCATCATAAGTGTCTTTGTATCTAATCTGTCTGATGCCTACCACAACCGACATCATAGAAGGCTGCATTACAAGAAGATAGAGCATATAATCTAAAAGAATCTTTGATATCTCGCGGTAATTGACTGAGGAAATCTTTGGTTTATCACCATCAATAACATCATTGTCTTTACTATAACAGAGTTCAGTAGCAATGTGCCATACCAGAAATCTTACATTTTGGTTAATAACATCATTGTCTTTACTATAACAGAGTTCAGTAGCAATGTGCCATACCACAAATGTTGTATTTTGGTTTTGATGATTTACAAACAAGAATGCAAGAGACCTAGCCCGTGATATGCTGATTTAACAAGTCAAAAGAAACTTTGTACAACTGGAAACTGTACTGACTATTTTGGCTGGTAGTGTTGTGACTGGCATGCTAACACCTAGAAAAATAGAGTGCTGTTAAGATTTTGCTCTCCAGTATAAAAGCAAGATGTGATAAGAGCAAAACCTAAGTTTTGCAAATCAAAAGTTTCCACTCTTAAGCAAAGGCCTTTTTTAAAAGATTACTGCTCATCTTCAACAAGGGACCTGATAGAGCTAAAATTTAGTCTTTGTTGATTTTTTGAGTCATAGTCTGGTGTATTGAAATTGTAAACCTAATCCTGTGTTATAAAGGATTGTAGGTATTAGTCTTGTCTATGCCTTAGGTTGAGTCGTGTCAACTAGAGTTAGTTACTTGAATCAACCTTTGTTTAGTCAAGTTTTCTTCATTATGCCTTGTGTTATTCTGGGTAGAGTTACCTAGGAAGTCAACTAGAGTTAGTTGATTTTAAGGGTATAGTAGAGTTACTGCACTAGCCTTGTAATAGAGGTGTTACAAGGTGGGAAGGATTAAGAGTTTAATCCTGGTGATTATAGGAGTCTGTAATCACATTTTTGGCTTGAAGATAATGGAGTTTGCTGGAAATCCTGTGAGACAGGTCATGGATTTTCCTCCCTTGAGAAAGGAGGTTTCAATTAAATATTGTGTGCTCTTTACTTCCAGCACTTTACGTTTATTCGTTATCTTTACTTCTTTAGTGCATATGGGATCTGGACCCTTTATCTTTGTTGGTCTCGTACAACTCATCAATTGGTATCAGAGAAAGTGCTCTCTAAACGTTTAACACCTAGAGAGGATCCTAAGCTAATGGCTGCTCCACCAAATTTAGAGAAAGATCAGTCAACCACCAGAACCCCCCGGATTCAATGGAAAATTCTATGGTTGGTGGAAAACTCAAATGCACGATTTCATTATGGATGAAGATAACGAGCTATGGGACATCATCTTTGGTGGACCACACATTCCCATGAAGGAGGTCAAGGAGGGAAATATTACAAAACTGGTCCCCAGGACACGAAAGGAATATGATGAAGATGATCGAAAGAAGCTTGAAAAAAGCTAAAAAGCTAAGACACTTCTTGTTTGTGGAATAGGCCCAGATGAGTACAATATAATATCTGCATGTGAATCAGCAAAGGAGATTTGGGACTGCTTGCAAACTGCTCATGAGGTGACTAGTCAAGTAAAAGAATAAAAAAATGGATATGCTCACTACTCAGTATGAAGCCTTTTCAATGAAAGAAAGTGAGACTGTCCAAGAAATGCACACCAGGTTCACTATAAGTACAAATGAGTTGCACTATCTTGGTGAGGTAATTCCTCCCAGTAAACAAGTAAGGAAAATTCTTAGCGTGTTACCTAAGTCATGGGAAAGAAAAGTCAATGCCATTACGGAGGCTCATGATCTCAAAACTCTTACAATGGATGAATTGATTGGAAATCTGAAGACTTATGAGTTGAAAAAACAAGAAGAACAAGATAAGAAGGAGCCCAAGAAAGAGAAAACTCTAGCTCTCAAAGCCTCAAAATCAGCTTCTGGTGAGGATGATGAGGATGTGGCCTACTTAGCCCAAAGATTCATAAAGGCTTTGAGAAGGAATGGTGGATTTTAGAAGAAAAGAGGCTCTAGCAAGTCACTTAAAACAAATGAATGTTATCACAAATGTGGGAGCCCTAGTCACTTTATCAAAGATTGTTCAACAAACAAGATAAAATATAAAGATTATGTGAAGGCAGGAGGAGATAAAGGCAAGAAGAAGGACCGAGTCCCAGACAAGTCTAAGAGAAAAGATGCAGCTGATTATATAGTTAAGGAAGCATTGGCTGCTTGGGGTGGACTCGTCCAGTGAGTCTGATGAGTCAGAGCACCCTGAAGATGCATCTATGGTGGTTTTGGAAGAAGTTAAAAATGTTTTCAACTCTCTCTTTACTCTCATGGTAAAATCATATGATGATGAAGATGAAGAGGTAATGCTTCTTGACATTAAGCAAATCTCAATGACTATTCTCTGAAGAGATTGAAAAAAATAGCTAATATGTTAATTTATTCTCTCTGTGAACTCACTACAGAAAAGGATTTTCCTGAAGAGAGTCTAGAAAATCTTGAAAATGAAAAAATATCCTTAACTATTCAAATCTATGAGTTAGGAGAACAGTTTCAAAAATTGACCTTTGAAAATGCTGAAATGAAAGAAAAGTTGAGAAAGGTATCTGTGTCAGCTTTAAAGTGAAAGGTTGAGGCTAGTAGTCTTTAAATTGAGCTTGAAGAAAAGTTGAACAAGTCCTAAGGACATCTTGCAACCTCTCTTGAGATAAATGTTGAGTTAGAGAAGAACCTGGTCCATATTAAGGAAGATCTTAACAAATCTCTGAAATGGACTACCTCATCTAAGATTTTAGCCAATCTGACTAGTCAGAGGTCAAATAATGGAAAAGATCTAGGATGTCAACATGTTAATCCCCCTTACAATCCCCAAAGAAAATATGTATCTGTGTCTAACAATTTGTTATGTACTCATTATGGAAGAAATGGTCATCTAAAAAGGGATTGTCAAACCAGGATGAGAGCTGAAAAAAATTTAACTAACTATGTCCAACAGGAGTAACTGCTTAAGAAGGTACCTGGTCCCTTTTCAACAACTATAAAAACTAGGTTGCCTGTTAGGACAAAGAAAGCTTTGATTACTCCCCTGTCCCCCTTTTGGGAACTCAGATTTAAATGGGTTCCCAAATCTAATAAATGATCTTTATGTGCAGGTGGGAGTAAGAGAAAGCAGTCATAGTTGGTTCATGGACAGAGGATTTTCCAAGCATATGACTAAAAGAATCGATTGCTTTCTCTCACTTAAGGCACTTCAAGGAGGAGGTATCTCATTGGGAGATGAAAATAAGGGATACATATTAGGTATTGGCAAAATTGGAAAAACACTAGATCATGCAATTGAAAATGTATATTATGTGAGTGGGCTTAAATATAGCCTACTTAATATCTCCCAAATCTGTGATAAGGGAAATGAAGTGAAATTCTTATCTGATTGTTGTACTATCACCAGTCTCCAATCTAGTGAAATCATTCTTAGATCCAAAAGTTGCAAGAACATGTATGTTGCTAATATAGATTCTATTACTGGAAATGATCTTACTTGTTTATGTGTTCAAAGTGAAAATGTTGAGTTATGACATAGAAGACTTGGACATGTCATCTCATCACTTCTTAACAAGTTAGTCATAACGGACCTGGTCCATGGTGTTCCCAAGTTGCAATTTTCAGACATTAAGGTTTGTGATGCCTGTGTCAAAGAAAAATAGACCAGGTCCTCATTCAAGCAGAAAAACCAAGTTAGTACTACTAGGCCTCTTGAATTACTTCACATGGACCTATGTGGACTGGTGAAGGTTCAAAGTAGAGGAGGGAAAAAATACATCTTGGTCATTGTGGATGATTTTTCTAGGTTCACCTAGACTATGTTCCTGAGATCCAAAGATGAAACCTTTGAAGTTTTGGTGATTTTTGCCAAACAAATCCAAGTGAAGTTGGACAGCAAAATTGCAGTGATCAGGTCTAATCATGGAACAAAGTTTGAAAATGCTAGAGTTGAGGAATTATGTGCATAAAATGGAATAAGTCATAATTTTTCACTCCCAGAACTCCTGAGTAGAATGGGGTTGTTGAAAGAAAAAACAGGACTTGGGTTGACATTGCCAGAACTATGTTGATGGCTAGAACTCCCTAAGAGCTTCTGGGATGAAGCAGTAAACACTCCTTGTCATGTTACTAATAGGTGTCTTATCAGGTCTATTCTCAACAAAACTCCCTATGTATTGTTATTTAATAGAAAACCAAAACTTAGCTACTTCAGGGCTTTTGGGTGCAAATGTTTTTTGCTGAACAATGGCAAGGATGATCTTGGTAATTTTGATCCAAAGAGTGATGAAGGGACATTTGTAGGCTATTCATCAACCAGCAAAGCCTACAGAGTCTACAATAAAAGAACACTTTGCATTGAAGAAAGTGTTCATGTTATTTTTGACGAGCCAGGGGATAGTGAAATACTGAAAAATACATATGATGCAGACATGGAAAAACTCATTCCTATTCCAAGGAAAGGGTCTATTGAGGAAAGCATTAAAGATCAAGCTGCTCAAGATGATGAAAATGATGAAGAAGAAGGGCCAGGTCCTTAGCAAGATTCTACTGAACCTGATGCTCTACAAGATGCTTCTCAGGATCTAGCTGCTGAGAGACCTGGTACTAGTCATCCACAGTCAGCAATGAGAAGATCTAACTAGAGCACAAACTAGGAATCTGGCTCCCTTCTAAGCATTCTTATCCCTTATTGAGCCTGAGAATGTTAAAGAAGCACTCAAGGATGTTGACCGGGTTAATGCAATGTAGGAGAAACTCCATCAATTTGAAAGAAGGAAAGTATGGAATCTGTTCCCTAGACCAGCAGATAGATCCATTATAGGGATTAAATGGGTGTACAAAAACAAGCATGATGAATATGGTATTATCACAAGAAACATAGCTAGAATTGTTGTGCAAAGATACAATCAAGAAGAGGGAATTGATTATGATGAAACCTTTGCACCTATTGCAAGGATGGAATTCTCATTGCTTTTACTACATATAGAGGGTTTAAGCTATTTCAAATGGATATGAAAAGTATCTTCCTAAATGGGTACTTAAAAGAAAAAGTGTATGTGAAGCAACCACTTGGTTTTGAAGACATTTATTATCCAAATCATGTGCTGAAATTAGATGAGGCTCCTTATGGATCAAAGCAGGCCCCTAGAGCATGGTATGAAAGGTTGTCAAAATTTCTTCTCGAAAATGTCTTCAAAAGAGGAAAAATTGACAACACCCTCTTTCTCAAAACAAGAGATAAAAATCTACTAATTGTGCAAGTTTATGTGGATGACATCATCTTTGGAGTAATTTTAAATTCACTATTTGAAGAGTTTGCTAAACTCATGTAAAGTGAATTTGAGATGAGTATGATGGGTGAACTAAGCTTCTTCCAAGGGCTGCAAATCAAGCAAACTACCAGTGGAAAAATGATTTGTTAGGAGAAATACATCAAGAAGCTTCTGAAAAAATTCCACATGAATGATGCTAAGCCCATTGATACCCCTATAGGGACAAACTCAAAGCTGGATGTTGATGAACCTGGTCCCTTGGTGAATCAGATTATGTACAGAGGACTCATTGGGTCCCTCTTGTACCTAACTGCCAGTAGGCTTGACATTGTCTTTAGTGTAGGAATACGTGCTAGGTTCCAAGCTTGCCCAAAGGAGTCTCACTTGAAGGCTGCAAAGAGGATTCTCAAATATCTGAAGGGAATAGGGGACCTGGTCCTGTTCTACCCATCTAGTGATAACTTTGATCTAATTGGCTATTCAGATACAGATTATATAGGGTACTTGGGTGACAGGAAGATTACTCCTGGGATGGCTCATTTCTTAGTGTCCTTTCTAATCTCTTGGGGATACAAGAAACAAAACACAGTAGCACTATCCATAGCTGAAGTTGAGTATGTAGCAGTTGCTTCTTTCTGTGCTCAACTACTATGGATCAAGCAGTAATTGAAGGATTTTGGGATAGTTTTTGATACTATTCCTCTATTATGTGATAACACCAGTCCTCTCAACATGGCCAAAACTCCTGTGTAGCACAAGAGGACTAATCATATTGATGTAAGACATTATTTCCTAACAGATAATGTGGAGAAGGGGACTATCTGCATGAAATTCTGCAAGACTGAAGATTAAATTGCTGACATTTTCACAAAGGCTCTCCATAAGGATCAGTTTGAGAAAAACAGGCTAAGGTTAGGACTAATCAAGTTGAATTGAGTTGCTCTAGTGGTGTTATCACTCCTGATTTTGGCTATGATTAGGGAACAGGTATCCTTGTAGTAAATTTGTTCATTTGGTCTAATTCAGTTTCATACCTTCTGCAGGTATACACACATGGTGGCCAAGCTAATGAGAGAGTTGGATAAGACAGACTTAAAAGAAAAAACTTCGACAATAAGAGAGGGGTCAGGTCCCTACTCAAAGGTTAGTGTCATGTATATTTCTTTTTGAAAACATAGGAATTTATTGTTCTAAATAGCCACGTGTATCTTCCCACTTCTC
The DNA here is from genome assembly GCA_031232105.1 of Capsicum rhomboideum. Taxonomy (NCBI): domain Eukaryota; kingdom Viridiplantae; phylum Streptophyta; class Magnoliopsida; order Solanales; family Solanaceae; genus Capsicum; species Capsicum rhomboideum. The sequence goes on from CP124710.1 coordinate 103,665,590, forward strand.
TGTACCATTGTCACATAGTTTGTAAAGCAAAAATTCATGTCCAATAGGGACCAGACACGTCCTTTACCTTTAATTCCAAATGACACATATCTTAACTCTCTTTAAATATCAGATCAAAACCCTAAATTCTCACATTCTTACATTACATTCTTAGAAAATCCTTCTATCCTCGTTAATTATCAAATTCCTTCATTCTCTCTTCATCTCAAGAAATGTCTCAACCCTCATCTCTTTCTAAACCTCGTTTTGATGGCAAAAGTCCCCAGGTTGCTTCACCACTGATCGACAACTCCTTTTTGAGGAAAATCTCTCATTGATGTCAGAAAAGGATACCTCAATCACATCCTCCATTGCTGAAACATCTCCCATTCCTTCTGCAATTTTCTCTGAAACTATTTCTACTATAGTTGAGGAACCAACTCCTACTATTTTGACTGTGTCCAAGTCCTATATCAAGTCAGTTGTTCTTAAGCATCAACCTGGTCCTCTAAGTACTGAAGAGACTACATAACTTTCTCAGGGACCTGGTACCCTTAACCTCTCTGACTTTATACCCTTTGATGAACACTTGTTTGAAGGAGATCTGCCAGTTGAAAGAACCAATCCCTCAAATAGAGTAGTAGCAGAAGTAGATTGGGTTGCTGAAAGCTTGACCCTATTGGCTGGAGACCAATGAACAACTCTAAATGAACCTATCATGCCTAGGTCGCCCATTCGATCCCCTTGTCCAACCTATGATGGAACCCCAGCCTCAGTTTATATACAAAAAGAACCACGCTTATCCCCAATTAAGGATAAAATAGAGGAGAAGAAAAGTGGTGGTCTGACGTGGAAAAGGTTTGGACAGTATGGCTCCAAGGGAAAAGAAAAGATAAACAGTGCTGAGAAGGTGGTAAAGACCTATGGCACTAGACTAGATGGAAAAAAGTTTATCAGGGATGCAATGAAAGTGAACAAATCTGCTACTGTTCACAAAAGAAGACTGAGGAAAGTTTCCATGTTGGAGATAGAGAAAACTCCCACAAATGAGTTTGTTATGGAGAAGGATGAGAAAGAATATGATATAGATTCTGATGTTGTTGCTACAACATCAAAAAGAAAAAAATGAGTAGGTGCCTGAAATCCTTCTAAGACTTCTATTACAAAGCCCAAAGGAGTTCCCTTGAAGAAGCATATTCTGTTAAGAGAAAGGCAGTTAAGGCTCTGAGGGTACCACCTGGTCCTGAAGTTGACTCCACAAATGGACCAGTACCCCTTCTAAGTGAAGGAAAGTTCAAAATGATGAGAAAATTCTTACTAGAGAAGAAAGAATTAGGGTACTCAGCAAACAACAAGTGCTGAAAGGCCGAGTTTTTGATCCAAATATCTTTGCAAATCCTGGTATGTGTGAATTGATTAAATATTTGAAATGTCAAGAGTGGCTTCATTTGTTTGGGTTGCCAATCCCTTCAGTCTATGAAAAGAAGTGAGGTACTTCTACTACACCATAAAATTCTCTGAAAATAGTCTGAGTCTGACTACTATGGTTTGAGGCATTGAGATTTTTCTCGATGAAATGGTGCTTGGGGATATACTTGAGGTCCCAGTAAAAGGGATCAGGTCCTTAGTGAACAAAATTCCATCTCTTGAGTTTGTACAGGAAGTTTGCAAAGTTGTTAGCAAATCAAAGGCTGGAGTGAGGAAGAAATTCCTAAAAGGGGAGTTCCAATAATTGTTTGAACTGGTCAACAAGGTTCTACTGCCATGCTCTGAAAAGCGTTCAATTGCTTTGGTAATGGTCCTGGTCCTTATGGAGTCTCTCAGTAAGTTTGAGTTGATAAATCTTCCAGCTATCATAATCGAGCACATGTACAAGATTATGCCTGTTAAGGATGGGACGCATGGGATGTCGTATGGTTATCTTCTAAATAAGGTGGTTGATCACTTCAAGGTTCAGTGTGAGAATGGAATGGTAGGATCCGTAAAGCAAACCTTCACCATGACAATCTTGATTGAAAATAAGTGTGTAGAAGGAAAGGTGGGGACCAAGTCATAGTCCCAGGTGTCGGAGTTGATTGACAATCAAGAAAAATTGGCTGCTGACTTGGAGGAAATGGGAGTGACATTAGCCAAAAGAGATGCTGAAATTTCTCATCTGAAGGCCAAGGTACATCAGTTGTCAGCTCAAAGACCTGTACCATACCACTGATGCCCTCAAAGAAGAAAATGTCAGTCTAAAGACACAGGTCAAGGATCTGACTGCAAAGGTTAAAATTCTAAATGTTGAGATTAAGGACCTGACCAAACAACTTCTGAACACTCACACAGATGAGAGTGAGCATATGAACCTAGTACTCCGCTCCTTTGCATTTAGGCCTCCTTCTTCTTAAGCCCTCTTCAAATTGTCCTAGTTCTCCTGTTCTTTTTGTTGTTCCGATGGCTATTTTGAAATAGTTCATTTATGATTTTTTATTAAGTTTCATATGTATGATGTTGTTCCTTTGTTCTCATGAATGGAATACTTGCCTTTGTCTATCATCTATCTTTCTTTTCAGCCTTGTTCATTTGTGTTAGTGTTAACCCAGTGGCCATGAATTAACCTTATGAGCATTTTGCTTAACTTGATTTACTGTTATTACTTTTTTATGATGCCTAAATGGGGAAGATATTCACATCAAGGGACCTGGTCCCATGTAGACAGGAGGAATCTAGTTGATAGGGAGAACATATGGAAATAGTCTGAAGGAATCTGGTTGAAGGGGGAATAGTTGGGAAGAGTCTATATAGTTTGTCATCATCAAAAAAGGGGAAATTGTTGTATTTTTGTTTTGATGATTTACAAACAAAAATGAAAGGGACCTGGTCCATGATGTGCTAATTTAACAAGTCAAAGAAAGCTTTGTACAACTGGAAACTGTACTGACTATTTTGGCCGGCAGTACTGCAGCAGTGTTGTGACTGGCGTGCTAACACCTGGACCAATGGAGTGTTGTTAAGGCTTTGCTCTCTAGTATAAAAGCAAGACATGGCAAGAGCAAAACGTAGTTTTTACAAATCAAAAGTTTCCATTCTTAAGCAAAATCCCTTATTAAGAGATTACCGCTCTCCTTCAACAAAGGACCTGATAGAGCTGAAATTCAGTCTTTGTTGATTTTTGAGTCATGGTCTTATGTTCTTGAAATTGTAAACCTACTCCTTTGTTATAAAGGATTATAGGTATTAGTCTTGTCCATGCCTTATATTGAGTCATGTCAACTAGAGTTAGTTACTTGAATCAACCTTTGTTTAGTCAAGTTTTCTTCATTATGCCTTGTGTCATTCTGCGTAGAGTTACCTAGGGAGTCAACTAAAGTTATTTGATTTGGAGGGTGTAGTAAAGTTACTGCACTAGCCTGACAATAGAGGTGTTACAAGGTGGGAAGGATTAAGAGTTTAATCCTGGTGATTATAGGAGTCTGTAATCATATTTTTGGCTTGAAGATAGTGGAGTTTGTTAGAAATCCTATGAGACAGGTCGTGGTTTTTCCTCCCTTGAGCAAGGAGGCTTCGTCGTAAATATGTTTATTCGTTATCTTTATTGTTTTAGTGCATAAGGGACCTGGTCCCTTTATCTGTGGTGGACTCGTACAACTCATCCAAAAGGATCTCGTTGAAATTAGATTCAGTAATATAAGATAGCAGATTACTAGAGCTATTGGCATGAAGCGTCCAATATCCTTTCGCTAACCATATTTCCCTTGCTATTTCTAAATTCTCCACTAGCAAAGATTTATTCTTTATTTCCTGATAGATGAAGTCTCTCAATTGGTCAGTGAATTTATCACACTTCATATACACGAATCGATTCAATACAACAACAATTCCAAGTCATCGATATATGCCTTCCTCAAACTTGGAGCACCCACACACACAATAGTTAATTAAGTTGAATTGTGAAACATATTCAGCCCATCTGTGGTTCAACCATCCATAAGATATACACAAACACCATAGCATATGCCCCTTATTCTTCAGTTCAACTGTCGTCCAGTCAGGGAAAAAGAGCATAAAAAACGAACTGAAATCCAAGATAAGAGCACCAAGGAGAAGGGTGTAACTGAATCCAATATCCCACCTTGGAAGTCCCCGTTAATCCCAAAGTTGGAAGAGGATCGCAGGAGCAACTATGAGAAGGAAATAGATCAATTGAAATATATAACCCCAGTAAGAGTTTGTGACAATCATTTTGTTAAAAAGAACATAATAAATGAAATTGAGTTCAAACTCAATAACTCAAAATGCATCACTTGCGTCTAAGATGAGCAAGAAATTTTGGCTTTCATTCCATTGGCAGAAGTCAAATATCAGATTAACAATTAGTCTTTTGAATTTCTCAAAGAAGTAATGAGATTTTTTCACTACCTCAAGTTCAGATATCCCTTTTACAACGGAGATTTCTTCTTCCAAATCGCCATAGTAGATCATCTCTATGTTCGTCGGTAGGTTGGTTTCTATCTTCGAAGAGTATTTGTCCATCAGCTTGACATAGTTTGGGCAGGGATCGGGATTTTTATAATGGACTCACGAAATGGATCTAAACTCATAAGATACAGAGCCCAAATACACTCACCATACTTGATTACTCTGGCCATAAATACCAGCACTTTTGGGATCCACAGCTTGTTTTTGGAAACTGTTAGGAAAAAACATAGGCCACAGAGCTGCCCTGGGTTGACACAGGAAATACTTGTACCACAGCACATTATCCTCGAGGATAAATGCACTAATTGTGTGAAGGCCCCCGAGATGTACTAACAGAAAAGGTGTCCAGAATACAAGAACATCTTGAACTTTGTTCTCACAAGCAAAATTGTTACCATTCCCTTTGTTGTCGGAGATGTGTCCAACTGTAAATTTACCAGCCCATTCTATGAGCAAGTAGCTGCACTAGAGGGGCAGTGTCAGGTAGGGTGTTGAGACACGCTTTCTAAGGGGCACCAAAAGATGAGGATTATTTGGAGAGTAAGGCTAAAGAAAATCACAACACGAATGTCCCATGCATACCATATCTTCTTCAAATTGAATTCATAATTCACTCACTCTTTACTTTTTTACAAATGATCTTAGAGTGGTTAAGAATGAATAACAAGTTGCTTGGTAAATAATGGCTTTACCTTTACTTGCTCCAAAGATGCTATTAATTAGAGTTCATGGTATAAAGTTCCACTTTGAAGATAAAATAATTTTTATTAAAGACAATTCTATGTCCAATGTCCCAGACTCGAAAGTAAGACATCTGATTAAGGACAACTACATTATAACTTTTGTGTGGTGGTTGGCAATGATGTATCTATTGTATTATTTCTGGAAAAAAAATATCTGAATTATTAAATTAAGGGAAAAGGCTCAAATATGTCATCGACCTATATAAGAAATGACTCATCTATGTTATCCATTAAAAGTTTGGCTCATTTATGCCATCGCCGTTAGAAACCAGGCTAATCCATGCCATTATTTTTTAAGGATCGTTTTGCAAAATCCATTTTACCACGTAGCTTCTAATTAGAGGTCCACATCAGTAAATCAGACCCACTAAAAAATCTGACCCATAAAAAAGGACCCCACCAACATCCTACCCATTTCCCCATTCCAACCCACATTCTAAAGGGCATCTATTAATGGATAATTAATTGTTGTTTCTTAATTTATTTTTCTCGTTTAATAGGTATTTCCATCCATAACTAGAAGTCTAAATTTTGAGGTTCAAGGCGTGCATATAAAAACAACCCTGATAGAAAATTCTTTCCTTTTTAATAGGCCTTACACAGTACAAATTACAATTAGTCGACCCTAATATAAATACTGAATTAGCAAAAGATGATCCTAACTCTTATAGTTTTACCTTCTGCTATTTTGTCCCTTTCTAGACAGGTGTGTATTTTTTCACTATTACTCCCGGCCACCATTTCATTTTACTTGGCACACCTCTTAAGAAAGTTTTAATAGGGGTTTATTTTAGTAATTTAACCTTGTTAATTATTATTTAGAAATCTAAATTTGACTACTTGTACTTTATATAGTTTTTTAAGGATAATGGTAATATTGAAAGAAGATAATAAATTTATCTTGATTTGCTAAGATGCACAAGTAAAAAAGAAATGTACCTATATTTGGCATGAAGGCCAAGTAGTAACTTAAACATGCTAATCAGTGTCATCATAATTCATATATAACAGGCACGTAACCCATTTCTAAAATGTATGACATCAAACAGAGTTATAATACATACAAATTAGTATGACCTTTTTCGTCATCACAATTATCACCACCACCAGTTGCAGCTCCGCCAGTAGAATTGCTTTCCGTTGAAGTATTCTCTTGCTATGTTATGATGCAAGGCTTTTCTAGGAGATGCCACTCCCAAACAAGAATCAACCATGAAATTAATCAACACATACAATATGAATATTTTATCCTTTTGGCACACATAATATCAAAGAAGGTAGGTTCGTGTAATATTTAAAACCACAAGAGAAGTATTCATTACAGGCCTAAACACAAACTCAAAAATTTTCTCCTTAAATGCTAAACAATGTATATCACGAGAAATCAACTAGGCATTTTCTTTTAGTTTGTACTTGCAGTGCGGTCTTCTCTCTTACGAATGATGACCATCAACCGGACATTTCCTAAATCTTCTTGTTCTTCCTTAATTCTTGGGGGTGAAACTTCAACGGATTGGTTGCACCACTTCACCTAAATCTCTGTTAGTGTTGGAATATCACCAATGAGAGAAGGGATCTCCTTTAGTTTCTTATATTTGTGCAATTCCTATCGCTCAAGGCAGGTAAATGCCATGTAGGACGCCACATAGAACATGTTTACCTACTTGTTTAACTTTATATAAGTTTAAGTGTCTACTTATGCACATCCAAGTTGGAAGGCATAGTTGCCGGCTGAGGCCAAGTTAAAGGGCACATATGTTGTTTGGTGATTTCTTTAGGCAATAAAGTAACTACTATAGTTTGAAGGTCGAGATTTGTTTCATCAATGCTTTTTTCCATCTCAACCTTAGTTAGGGTAAAAATTGACAAGAGCTAAACTTTGGTGAATCAAAATGGTTGAATCAATAATGACTATGGTTAAATCAGCCATAGTCATTGTCCAATAGTGCCCAAAAGTGAAAAAGGTAGGATAAGAAAAGGTTCATCGGGAGTTATAGTTTCCATCTATTGTGATCATTTGGTTAACAAGTTGATATTATTGTGATTTTTGAGCACAAAACAAAGTTGTACGCCTTCGATACAAATTTTTTTTGCTAGTTGTGCGATCATCTATGAAATATATCCTATAATGCATCCTCTTATATTTCTATTGGCACATTTGAAAAAGATTGATGGAGAAGGAAAGGTCTCCTTTTGATGCCAAATTCAACTATAACAAGAATGGATCATTCATTTCACAAAATATGTAATGGTAAAGAAATCACAAGCAACAAATACATTTTTATGAGAAAACTGAGAATGAATGTTAGAATGTAATTAAGGAATCTTAGTAGCTCAGTTGGTTTGCTACCTAAACTTTACCATCTTGGTGAGGGTTCGATTCTCCACCTTGTAATGCCCCACCCTCAATTTAAGCAAAATAATGTTAAAATGTAATCTTCTTGTTTTTCTAAACTCCATGGGCATTGCATGGGAACATATTGAGCTTTGGGCAGTTCACTTTCTCCAGATATTCCTGTTAGGAAATATTATAATTGTATAGAAATTACAGAATATTCTCTTTCCTAGAATAGGATTTAATTACAGATTTAGTAGTTATAACAGTATATACTCTTTCCTAGAATAGAACTCTAACGTACAGTTGTATAGCTATAAGTATTTCATTATGTATCATTGAAGAATAACAAGCGACTATTCAGAAAATCTTGGTTTCTCTATCTCGTTCCTCTATCATGGTATCAAGAGCCACCATCTAATTTTTTTTTCGTGTTGTCTATTTTCTCTGCACAGGTACTTTGCTACCTTCTTGAGTTCCTTTTGTGCTCTGTAGTTTCCCTACATAGGTACCCTGTACCTTTTGTTTTTTTCCCCTCTTTTGTAATCGGTCAATCAATGGATTCACAATCATCCTCGTACAAGTTGCTCTCCATAAAACTGGATGGTTCTAATTTTGCTCTCTGGGAATTCCACTTTGGAATCTTTGTTCAAGGTAAGGGCCTTTTTGGGTGGTTATATGGTTCTGCTTATTCGCCAAGAGACCCAAAAGAGTTGGATCTCTGAAAATTGAATAATACAAAGGTAATCACTTGGATATTGAATTTGGCACATGCTGACATTGCTATGGGGATTAGACCTTTCAATTTTACTTCTGAGATGTGGACCCACCTCCGTACAGTCTATCAACAAAGCAATCTTGCATGAGAGTTTAAAGTGGAATGCAACATTGCAGAATACACACAGGGGGACAAGAATGTTTGTTCCTTTTATGCTGGCTTGCAGTTGCTTGCTCTGATCGGAGCAAGATCAAATTCTTGGGCAAAATATTTCTACGGCAGGACTCAAGGAGGTGTTGGGAGAACGGAAGAAGACAAGGGTGGTGCAATTCTTAATAAAACTCTGGCCTAAATTTGAGCTGATTCATGGAAGTTTGTTTAACAGGGAAGTCACACTTGCTCTTGACGTTGTGTTGGCAGCCGTCTTACGTGAAGAGATAAGACTTGAAACTCAGGCTACCATGGAGTCTATGCCATTACCTTATGTTGCATTACTTACAGGAAAATCAACAGTCATTGCTTCAATAGGAAATACTAAGAGAAGTGTCTAGTGCTATGAATGCCAAGACTTTGGTCACATCATAGCCAATTATCCTAAGAAGAAAAAATATTATCCTTATTGAAAAATATTAGGTTAGTTGGGTACATCAAATATGCCAAAAAAGTTTCTGTTTGGTTTATCCATCTTCCAGCACATGAATGACATAAGCTTTCAGAAAAGGCAGTACAATGTATTTTTGTGGGCTATAGCAACATACAGAAGGGGTATCTCTATTATGATGCATCTCATCGTCATCTCCGAACATCTAGACATGTTATTTTCTTTGAGGGTCAGTTTTCTTACAAACACAATTCTAAATATGCTTTAGAATCTCTCTCTTTTCTGTACAAGATTGATGACGATGTGGTAGCTATTGACCCTCCACTTGACTCTCCAGAATAGCCCATGAACTATGATAATGGTGATCTCTAGCCCTCATCTTCTTCCTGTACTGACCCTCTACTTGACTCTCCAGAACAACCCATGAACTATGATAATGATGCTCTCCAGTCCTCATCTCTTTCCTGTATTGACTCTATATTATCATTCTCATCTTCAAAAGAAGGATTATGTCATCCAGTTACTCCTCTCCATCAGTCTGGTAGAATAAATTGCCATGCTCCTGAACGGCTTGCTTACTCTCCAGGGAAATTTGGTAAGTCCTATGCCTTGCATACCATACTACATTCTGTTGAAGTACCTACATCTTACTCCCAGGCTTCTACACAAACCTGTTGGAAAGAGGTAATGTCGGATGAACTTTGTGCACTAAATGAAAATTCAACTTGGGACTTTGTTGATAAACCAGCAGATGGAGCTCTCATTGGAAGTAAGTGGGTGTATTCCATTAAAATGAAGGTAAATGGTATAATTAATCGCTACAAAGCTCAGTTGGTTGCTCAAGGGTACAAACAACAGTATGGGGTGGATTATGAAGAGACATTTGAAACTGTTTCTAAGATGACAATGGTAGACATTATTGGTCGTGGCTTCCATAAAAGGTTAGACTTTACATCAGTTGGATGTGAAAAATATGTTTCTTTATGGCAATCTGAAAGAAGTTGTGTTTATGAAACCACCACCTGGGTTTGTTCTGCCAAGACAAAATGTAGTTTGTCGTCTTCGAAAATCTCTCTATGGCTTAAAACAGGCTCCAGAGCTTGGTTTGGCAAATTTCAATCCACGATTCAAACTGCGGGATTCTCTCAAAGTTCTTCAGATCATTTCTTGTTTCTTTGTACTTCTCCAATAGGTATCATAATACTTCTCATCTATGTTGATGATATCATTATCACAGGTAATGATCCAGAGAATATTACTAAGTTAAAAGAATTCTTGCATACCTTATTTAAGATGAAGGACTTGGGACGACTGACATACTTTATTGGACTTGAGGTTCTATACTTGCCTACTGGTATCATGCTTACACAACAAAAGTATGGCAGTGTTCTTGTTGCTATGGCTGGTCTTACTAATGACAAGGTTGTATACACCCCGATGGAGATTAATACGAAGTACAAGGAGGCTGTTGGCGAACCATTCAGTGATTCAACATTGTATCGGCAGTTGGTGGGATCATTAGTTTATCTCACTATGACAAGGCCGGACATCTCATATGAGGTACAATTTCTAAGTCAGTTTGTGTCTAATCCTTACCGTATACATCACACTGCATTACTTCGTGTCATTCGGTATGTTCCTTGTTCTATGAATCAAGGTGTTCTCTTTCATTTTGATTCTCCTATACATCTTGGCACATCCTTGATATTTTAGAAATATAAGAAACAATCTCGTACATCTAAATCATCTATGGAGGATGAGTATCGGGCTATGTCAGCAGTAAGTTTGGAAATTGTTTGGCCATGATGTCTATTATCTAACCTTGGTGTTGCTATTATATCTCCTACGATGTTACATGCTGATAACACTAGTGCGATTAAAATAGCTATAAACCCTGTGCAATATGAAAACACAAAGCATATAGAGGTGGACTGCCATTACATTCGGGAACTAGTTATTGATCATCTCATCACTCTACAACACATTTCTTTCATAATCAGCTTGCCAATTTGTTTACAAAGGCTATGACACGCGCACGACATAGCTATCTTATCTCCAAATTGCTACTGTGTGATCACCGGTATCAATTTGAGGGGGATGTTAGGCAATAGTATAATTGTATAGAAATTACAAAATATTCTCTTTCCTAAAATAGGATTTAATTACAGATTGTGTAGTTATAACAATATATACTCTTTCCTAGAATAGAACTCTAACCTACAATTGTATAGATTTCATTATGTATCATTGAAGAATAACAAGCAACTATTCAAAAATCTTGGTTTCTCTATCAATTCCACCTCAGGGAATAATTCTAGAAATTCCATCCAGTTCATCTCCATTTCTGTCAAGTACTTGAGACGTAGTATTTTCACGTTATTCGAAGGCACTGGATCATTTTCAAACTCAAATTAACCTAAATCGCGAAGTTCCTCTCCTCTGATGTACAGTCTATCCAACTCCTTTAAATTCTCAGCTTTTAGCCAAGTGGAACTTCTCCTAGGAAAACATTTAAGGGCCAACTTCTCTAATTTTAGATAAAATTCAGCTAAAGGTAAGACATCGTCATTCACAATTTTCCTGGTAATTGTACGAGTCATTATTCTTGTGATTCTCGATATTCCAAGTTTCTGAATGGAGGACACTATTCAGGAGTCTGGATTCCGTAACAAATTTCCTCCTCATTCTATAGTTAAGATGCAGAGTTATTTGAGTTTCTCCAGCACGTACAAGTCACTCCGTCTTGGAAAATCCTCGATTTCCATATGAGTACTTAATTTACGTAACTTTTTCATGGATAACAAATCCTCCAAAGTGCATGAGTGTGATTTTTCTGTTGAATCTTGAAGATCAAATCCCTTGAGCACCATAAGATTTGTTAATGCCCCGAGACCTTTTAGCATGTCACTGAGCAAGTAACACTCCTATAAGTCCAAGTATGTCAAATTATGAAGTGAACCAATGTCCCGCGGGATCATCTTAAGACTGTGACAACCTCTGAGATCTAGGATTCTAAGGTTCCAGAGCTTTGAAATTAACTCAGGGATCTCTGTTATCCCTAAAATTCCTTGCAAGCTCAGGAATTTTATGTACTTTAAATTAGCCATGTCTTCTAAATCTTTAGGTTCCTCTTCCTTAATATGCTTCTTGCTTGTGCTATCCCATCTTCCCAAGTAAATAATATTCACATGCTTTATCTCTGTAAGCCATTCGCGCTTAAGCTGTAGGAAGGCATCATTCAAATAGAACACGACATGAGACATGGGTTTAGAATTACCTGATTTTGAGGACGAGGTTGTTCGCGAATTGGAATTATTCTTGCCATGGGACTCCAACTTCTTGTATTTCTGAGGAACCAGAAAAGATCTTAAAGAACAAGCATGCTCTCTCATGGGGTTGCCTTTTTTATTGAAATCAATAAAATTATGCCCTTTCAGCTAGCATGGTTACTGCAGTATGGACTAAAGGTTGCAATGTGTAGCAATGAGCTTTTTTCTTAAAAGGGTATTTGTCGTAAACTGGATGGATGAAGTTTTTTAAGATAAGTTCCTTCAAGACCTTCTCTGCATCAGCCTCTGTGTCTTCATCAGATCGAATGAATCCCTTACCAATCCACCAGTACATCAAGAGTCACTTCTTGATTGTTGCATCCTCTGGGAACAGAGCAAAACAAAGTAGGCATTGTTTGCGTTGAAGATAGAGGAGATTGAAACTTGCCTAGAATTCTTTGAATATCACTTTGTTCTTGAATAGATCCTTCTTATAGAAAGAATGCAATCTAGCTAAATGTTTGTTCTTCCTACGGTTAGGGAGATTCTCTTTTTTCTTTGCATTTATATATGTTGGCGTCGAGTACCTAACTTTCACCTTTGAGAGGATCTCTGTTTTCAACCTCATAACTACCTTCTCGACCTTTGGAAATTTCTTGATATATAAGGTTCTCCTTTGCACGCTTAAGATTCTCCTTTGCACCCTTAAGGTTCTCTTTTACATGCTTATGTTGTCTCACAACCTCAGCCTTGTAATTGTTGAGATTCTCACAGGCCTCTTCGATGAATCGAAGATCATCCTCCATCAATTTATGCAGCTTTTTTGTTTTCATTTCAATCATGGTTTCTTGGTTTCCAATATGAGGGACGAGCTCATTCCTAGGCTGTTGAGGTACGAAATTTGCTCGGTAGAGATGTACGGGCTCGTTCTTAGGTTGTTGGGGTGCAGAATTTACTTGGTATAGATGTATAGGCTCGTTTTTAGGTTGTTGAGGTGCAGAAGTTGCGCGATAGAGATGTACAGGCTCGTTATTAGGTTGTTGGGGTGCCAAATTTACTCGGTGGATATGTACGGGTTCGTTCTTAGGCTGTTGGGGTGCGAAAGTTGCTCGGAGGTGATGTTCTTCCTCATCACGTTGTATTTCATAGGAGTGGATTATATCAGAAGAAATATGGGGGATTGCAGTTGCCATTATCGACAAAGCAAAAAGAGAGAGATGAACAAGTTTTAAGGAATAAGGTAGCAATCAAAGAAATTTATCAAACTCTAAAAAGTGTCCACATATGACATCAAGATATATACAGGAAGTCAAAGGTACACTATGTACTCTTATCACATTTTGATCTGATTTTACCCCTTGTACGATGGTAAAAATTTACCTGCATCGAGTGTTTATGATACCTATCTTCCCAACACGAAAACAGTAAAAAAGTAAAATGGAGAGGCTTACCTCGAGTAATTTTTGCTGTATTATTCAATCAGATTACCTATGTTCATCACATATTACAAAAAGTTGTGGCATAATATATAAACTTTGCCCTTTAACTTGGCCTTAGCTAGCATCTATGCCCTCCAACTTTGGGTGTGCACAAATAGACATTTAAACTTTATAATGTTGAACCCGTGGACAGCATGTCCTACATGGCAATTTGCGTGAGATACACTTCAACTGAAGCATGTGAGGGCTAAGCTTGTATAAAGTTGATAAGCTCAAATTACACATGTGCTCCTGTCACGACCTAGGACTAGGCCCTGGACGTAATGGGAATCCCAGGCTAATGAAGACCTGAGAAGACCCCTTAGCACATTATCATAAGTATATTCATAACCAGTTGCAGAAATAGACACAAATAGAGGAAGTCCAACTTAGATAGAAATAATAAAACCAAACTCAGAAATACGACATAATAACATCAGTTTACGAAGCCTCTAAACTTTACGAATGTAAATCCTAAGCCGAGGCATGGCCCTAATGATACCATAAAATAGAATGTTCAAAGTCTAATTAAGAGAAGCCATATGTCTTCCGGAAGATGGAGGGCTCACCACTTGCTTAAGTTGTCCCGAGAATCCTAGTGTTGCACAGAACCATGGGGAAATGCCTCCGAATCTACATCATGAAAAGATTTAGCATTCGGAGATGGTCAGTACAACAAGTATTGATATGCGACCCAAGGAAAGGGACAAAGAAGTTTATAAAGCAAGTCATAAAAGTCTTAACATAAATCATAATAGGGAAAGCATGGGACAAGTGACTTAAGACATAAGGCATAACCGATTAATAAACTTTAATTCTGAACTACATAGTTTTCACCGACATTAAGTAACCCACGAGCTATATGGGTCCAGTCTTCACCCAACTGGCGGGGCCTCCAATTCATGTTTTCTACATGCATTGAGATAAATATAATTTGGCCATCATAATATCTTCATAGAGGAAAACATCATAAGGTTGTCTCGTTAAGAAGCGAACCACCCCTACGTCGGCAAAACATAGGTTTCAGGCGTTGGGTCACAAGGACTTACACTTTCTCAATGAACTACATAATTCTCTTTAAGTCCATTTTCTTGTATTTTCATAAACATTCACCATTGATATAAAATAAGTCTTTCATAGGGGCATTCGTTAAGTTGGTATCGTCATACCAAGACTTGCAAGTCATACATATTATGCCATATCTATTTCATGTATTTAAACATCATTAGCCCCATCATTTTGAAGATTTAAATATCCTTTAAAGGTTGAAGGTTTCACATTTAAAGATCATCATTTTCAAAACCGAGGGATGTAGGAATTTCCTTTTTCTCACTAAAAATCAAGACTTGAACAACAAAGGTGATTTATAAAGAGAAATACGACATTCTTGACTTCAATGTGTCCCAATAAAATTTCATAATAGCAAGGTTTCATAATCCAAGCAATAATCTCAATTCTCAAGTTCAAATAACAATTTAAGAGTAATTTCATAGAAAAGAGTTCTTAAACTTTAAGTAAATTCGTCTTTCAAAAATCATTCAACAAATCCATATTCAAAACCCACATAAATATGACTCTCATAATTAGGAAATCAACCACTAATGGATTTAGTTGAAAGGAGATTGTTCAACATACCTTTTGACGGAAAGAGTTTTGAGAAAGCTTGAGATTTGAGCCTTGAATCTTGAACCTTAGGTGCTCTTGCTTCTAAGAATATGTTTGGGGAAGAATGGGATGATTTGTGACTGATTAACTCGTAACTTAGGGGTTTGAGGTCGTTTAGTATAAGTGGGGGACAGTTTTAACTAAGGAAAGGACCAAAAAGCCCTTAAAGGTAATTAATAGAAACGAAATCCCATCAGACGAACTGGGGGAGGGTTGCGACGCAACCCCCATCGCACGACACCAGCCCATGCGGCATGCAGGCCAACACAGAGGTGAACTAGTAGGTTCCTCTGCTTGGCTGTCCCAATGCATGGCCTCCTACTATGCGACGCACGGCCCAAAATCTCGTCTAAAACTTCCTTAACGTTCTCAAACTCATCCCAAATGATTTCTACTCAATCTAAGGGTCATATAGGTTCATTTTTAAGCTCTAAAGAGACATACAAAAGTTCGGGTGTTACAACTCCATAATCTGAGAATTGTGCTAGCAATTGAATGATTGTGCTTGCAATCGGGTCATTGTACTCCACAATTCAGTCGAGTGATCTTTTACGAAAGGAATGAGTTCACCGAGTTTTACACTTTACTTTTATCTTAATTTTTTTGAAAAAAAATAAAAATCTCAAATCTACGTGTAAATTAGTTGGCAGCCTCTAATTGGGTCAATATCTACCTAGGAGCGTGTGTTTTTCATGCATGTGACCTGCCAGAAATTTGTGTTTACTGATTCAATTTTAAACAAGTTTAAGTGTCTACTTGTGCACACTCAAAATTAAAGAGTACATATGCCAGATGAACCAAGTGAACATATTTATGCATGTATTATGCTTTTTCAAAGTTTAGATCATGTGTTATATTCTCGACTCTCTCTCTCTCTGTAATTGGATGAGTAATAATACTCTACAGATGTATCTCAATAACTAACAGAGTATGTGGGGACATAATCCTTACTTATACAACGTAAAGATTGTGCATGGATTTGACATTTTGCAAGCTTTATGCTAGTTAAGAACTTGTGGTGAATGAAAGAAAAAGATACTACAAATATCTCTGTGTTTTGTACTTTATTTATTGTCTAATACTCTCTCTCGTTTCAATTTGTTTGTCTGATTTTGACTTAATATGAAGTCTAAGAACGTAAAAAAAAAACTTTTGAATCTTATAACCTTAAACTAAAAACACATGGAATGTACCAAAATGTCTTTTAATTTTGTGGTCTTAAACATGTTATGTGCAAAGTTGAAATTAAAGAGTTTCCAAAAAAAAGGAAAGAGACTTTTTTAGACGGACTAAAAAGAAAAATAAGATAAACAAATTGAAACGAAAAGAGTATTTTTTTACTGATCCCTGTGAAAAAGATCATATAACTAAGGAGTATAACATTTGTAATGGAATAGTTAAGCAGAAACAATGTGTTTATCAAATGTCAACGTCAAACAGAAAATACAAAGAAACCATTGGAAGTAGAATAACAAGTTACAAAAGAGCAACACAAGACTGATTAATCACTGACATATTGACATACTCGGTGAAAATTGAAAAAAAATCGCGAATTCTTGTTTATGGTTGGCAATCAGAGCCTCAGCTTCTAAGAAAATCAATGCCACGAGACTCACGACGAGCTTTCAGTTGAGTGGTGTTGTGTTTGCAGGCATTTTGTCAGTTCTTCTTTCATGATTTTCTCCATGATCTTGGCAGCCAAAGGGAGGCCACCTAATTTGCTCATAATTGTATCCTCTAGATCATGATCAGTCTGATCCTTAAGCAATTGCTTCACTTTTTCTCCAGCTGAATCTTCGAAAATCTCCCGACAACTCTTATGTTGCAATGGCAGAAGGGGATGTACGTTCTCCTAGCCAACCCTGTTGGTTTGGCAATCCAAGCGCGAGTTTTTCAGTACAATTATCTTCCAATTTTGGTTCCGGCCATAAGTTATCGAAGAAATCATGGACATTGAAGGCGTCATCCAGCACAATCAAGTACCTTCTACCTTTCAGTACACTTCGCAGAGCAAAAAGTAACCCCTGAAGACCCCGAAAAATCGCATGTAAATTCGATCACTTCGTCTTCAACACCGAGACACTTGAGCATCCTTTTTAAAACCTCTCCAATATAGTCATCATCATCATCGGGGGATTTTGACATACAAACCCAAATCTGAGGAAAGAAGTGTAGAGAATAGCAGAAGAAAGGTAATATCGGGGAAACCTTCCGCTAGCCCAAGATCGTTAACTAAGATCGAAAGATTCAACTAAAGAAGAGGAAGCTAGAAATAAGAACTTTGTTATGGAAGAAAACACTTGAATTGGATTGATTTTTGTTGGTTACAAATGTCTAATGTCATCCCCTATTTATACTAGTCTATAGATGGTTCTAGAAATTCTTCTAGATACATCTACAAGAATATTCTACCAAACTTTATCCTCTACAATACTCTAGAATATCTAGATAATTCTTCAAGATAATTATCTAAGTATCTATACTAGGACATTCTAGAAAAATCTATGCTATTTCAAAAAATCATCTTTAGCTTTTTTCACAAGAAGTTGTTCATTACTTGCTCGTTGTCAACTGACAAAGTGTCGTCTTACCAACTCTAGCCACACCAGAAATACCAATTGCCTTGAACCCGTTAACTTCGTTGTCCCTTCGAATAAGGAATCTCTCCATGAAAGTCTCCTTTTCGCTAAACCCAAATACTTTGTTTCCATCTACTGTGGCAGCTCCACCTGTCGTGAGATTGGGTAATAACTCTGCTCTGTCCATCATCACTTTCCCTCTCTGAACTTCCACCACCAGTCGTTGATTTTTCGCATTTAAGGCTACTTTCCATTTTTTTCAATTCGCTGTTAAGTGCAAAAGTGAATTGGATTCCCTTAGGGGAATAATCGCGCTTCCTTTCCAGTAACATTTGCCACTTTGCAAGAGCATTAAGGAGATAGTATAGCATTCCCCTACGGCTCGATTCACCAGCATCCGAAAGATCACCATTTTTAGCCTCTCGGAGCAAACTATTTACATTTTCTAAATGCGTTTGTATATTAAAGAGGATCTTTGATAGACAATCTTCATTACCTGCGCTTGCTGGAGTGCTCCATCAAGTTTATTCAGTAGATATTCTTCTGTCTCGCCAGCCACTCGGAAGCACTTGGCTGGAAAAGTTTCAATGGAAGAAAAAGATACAACTAGATGTTACCTAGTAGTTGAGATTATGTTGTAGTCATATTAGTACGTGGTCATGATGATAGATACAGATTGTATCATTTTCCATTGTTACATAATTGTAACACCCCGTACTTTTATAACCTCACTTGATACTTTGGATCATATCTACATAGGTGTTGAGATGCCATGCATATGTGTTTTATAGTGTCATTGGTGAAACATTTGATATCGGACTTAACATGTGCGATTCGATCGTCGTAGGAGGTGTGTTGTGATTTCGTAGAAGCATTTGAGTGAGGACTCGTACATATTCTAACCTCATTTGGTGACTTTAAGTCATGTTTACTTGATGGTTAAGATCACTAAGTAAGTATTTTGTAGTGTTTAATAAGGGATTGGACGATACGTAAACATTGGATAAGTGACCGGAAATTTCAGCAAAGTGCTGAAATCTCAGCACAAACTTCAGAGAGGCTGCCATTTCTGCGCCACTACCCCTGTTTCAGGGGTGTGGCGCAAGGAACAAGGAGTAGGCCTTTCCGGACCCGTTTTGCGACGTAATTCTACGACGATTCTTGGATGTTTTCTTTTGGTTCCTTGGAGATATTTTAGCGTTGTTAAGGTTTCAAATACCTCGATACACTTCCACATGATCAAACCATGAAACACACGAAGTTACCAAAAATGTTCAAGTAAGCCATGGACGGCTAGAATTCCAATTTTTGCGATCAAGGCGACGAATGAGAATCTCGTAAGAAAATATTATCGTGACATTATGGAATTATGTAAACACGAGATATATGGTGAATAATACATGATATTTGATGGGTACATGGATATGTGTAATTGGGCCCAAAAATTAGGCCCAAAATGGGATTAAAAGACTTGGCCCAAAGACAAATGATCCATTCTTGCAAGAATTGGCTAAGTGGACATATCATTTAGTGCCAAGTGTGGCTAAGGATGACTTGAGGTCCATAAAAAGCACCCAAAAATCAGATTTTTAAATCATTCAAGACTTCCATGCCTTTAAGATATTTCTCTCAACATTTTTTCATTTTCAAACCCTAAAGCAAAATATTCCTTGGGACTCTTTGGACAAGATCAACATATTCCAAGCCTTGGTAAGTATTTCTCCTCATGGATTAACATATTATATGCATGGGGGATTATGTATATTATGATAGTTGTGTTGGCAAGATGGTGAATAGTGTCTTTTTGCCTTTGGTAAGAGATGTGTTGTCTTGGTGATTTGAACTTGAATTAGGCCTTGTGCCTTTGATGAAAAAGTATGGCATGAACAAAATATGAACATGTATGGTGTTATTTTTGGCATTAAATTTGTTCTTGTCTATAAATGAAAATTATGGAAATTATGAGATTTTGGCCGATATGTGCTATGGGGTGTATTAAGGTGATTTAATGGATTCTTTGTGATATGGTGTGAATGAGAAAGTGTAAAGAAGAAGCTTTGTTGCGAAATGCTATTGGTTATGATATTGGTCAATGTATGGCATGTTGTAGTATTTTTGGAATGGTCATGCCGAAATTGACGTAATAGGCAATTAGGTACCTTTTGTCGTCTTTTACACTTGAAAGGTGTTAGATGTTGACGTAAACTCCGTTATGTGCTTGTGTTGTAGAGTAAGGGGCTGAATCATTATATTCCTTAGGATTGCGGATTCTTATTGAGAGGCTAAGGTATGTAAGGTTATTCTTGTCCGTATCTTTCTACAACACCTATTGCTTCCTTTGCCATTGTACTTGTACCTATGCCGAAATGTTCCAAAGTGTCTCATGTAAAGTTGGTTGCCTACATATATTTATTCATGTGTCTCTTGAACATTGAACATTGTCCCAAAGTTCCAATAATGCGATAACCAACAATGTTTCAATTTCATATTTAAAGAATGAAAGTAATGCGTATATGGTTGAGTACGGGTGGTAGCTCAAAGGGGCGAAAGCCTAGCTAGAGACGATCCCGATGTATCACGGGTGGTAGCTCAAAGGGGCGAAAGCCTAGCTAGAGACGATCCCGATTGATTATTGGACACAGGGGGTAGCCCAAAGGGGTGAAAACCTAGCTAGGGCCGAACCTGCTTTATTGATTTATGGGTGGTAGCTCAAAGGGGCATAAGCCTAGCTAGAGACGATCCCAGTATTGTTATTTACCACTGATCAGTTGGTCCCGGGCATGATGTGATTATTGTTGATATTGAGATAATTGATAAAAGAAATAAAGAATGTAACGTACATGGTTCCACACATATGGAAATGTTGGTTTATCAATATTGCCTATTCTCTTATCCTTGATATACATTGGTGTTCTCACTTATTGCTACAGTTTTATTGTGGCCTTACATACGCAGTACATTTTTCGTGCTGACCCCCTCGGGGGAACTTACCTTACTTGTTGCAGGCACAGGCACTAGTAGACCTCCGTGGTAGGTTGCGGATCTTTTGCGGACATTTGGTGAGCTCCAGTTGGTTCGGGGCTTTCCGAGTTTCCTATGTATATTTGTTTTGGTCTTGTGTATATATATATATAGAGCGGGGTGTGTCCCGACTCTAGGTTGGTTTTGGTTGTGCATCTGTAGAGGCTTTGTAGATGTTGTGGGTCAGACGAAGGGTATGTAATGAACGTATGTTTTGTCTTGATGGCCCTAAAGGCCAAGTCTCATATTTCTCTTATATTTGTCATAAATTCCGCTTTTGGCTTCTTATATTTAATTGTGGTGGTGATGACTTTTGAGTGGTGCGTATGGGTTGTTATGGACGAAGATTGGTTCTCCCGGGCCTTGTCGGCTTTGGGTGCCATGTCCGTCTCGTTGGAATTTGGGGCGTGACAAAAGTGGTATCAGAGCGGGTCGTCCTAAGGGTGTCTACAAAGCCGTGTCTAAGTAGAGTCTTACTTATCAATGTGTTGTGCACCACATTTATAAGTAGGAGGCTACGGGACATCTAGGAGTTGTTTCTTTTCTTCATTTTCTAGATCGTGCGATAGAGCTTATGTTGTAAGTGGAATTGTATCTAACCATTGGAATTGGTTTTCTTATGTGATAGAAAATGCCGATTGCACGAAAAGGAAAAGGTAAAAGCAAAAGAATAGACAGACTGGCTGGAGAGGGAACTAGTAGACCACCACCGGAACAGGTGAATCAAGGTGGTGTTGAACAAGAGTTTGCATCGCGGGCTTCTCCTACTTTACCCGCAGACCCGCCTATGAATGCTACTGACCAGGACTTGAGAAATGCAGTGCATATGTTGATGCAGATAGTTGCTGCACAAACACAAGGACGCGCTGGCCCAACGACAAATGAGGATGATGTGACTAGAATAGCGAGCCGCAGAACGCAGGATTTCCTGAAACTAGATCCTCCAATATTCACTGGGTCAGACCCACAGGCAGATCCACAGGACTTCGTGGACCAAGTTCAAAGGGCCCTAGATGTTATGCATGTGACTGGTGCAGAAACGGTTGAACTGGCGGCCTATAGGTTGAAGGGTGAAGCGATATTGTGGTATGAGGACTGGAAACGGTCGAGGGGCATTGATGCACTTCCAGCTGGTTGGGAAGACTTTAAAATGGCCTTTCTTGATCACTATCTTCCTTATGAGCTCAGGGAAGCACGTGCAGATCAATTTCTAAACCTTCGACAAGGGAATATGAGTGTTCGAGAATATAGTCTGCAGTTTAATTCTTTGGCTCGATATGCTCCGAACGTAGTGGCTACAATGACCGACAGAATCCATCGATATGTGGACAGATTGGAGCCGTATTTGGTAAGGGACTGTACCATTGCTGCTTTAAACAGGGACATGGATATTGCAAGGATCCAGGCCTTTGCACAAAAGATGGAGGATCAGAGGCAACGAAGGAGAACACAGGAATCTGAACGAGGGCCGTCAAAGCGGGCTAGACCTATGGGGCAGTCTATGGTGTCCCAAGGGGAGTTTAGGCCCCGAATGTTTCCTAGACCGCAGAGACCATTATTTTCTCATTCCATAGCAGGTGCTTCCTCTCAGTTTCGGGGGTCTAGAGGTGGTTATGTTGGGCAAAGCAGTGGGGCTCGAGGCTCGCAGACCACGGGGTTTTTCCGTCAGCCATGTCAGCACTGTGGAAAGTTTCACCCAGGGGAATGCCGACGTGGGATGAATACTTGTTTCTGGTGTGGTATGTCAGGGCACATGATGAGGGACTGTCCACGAAGAGGCTTGAGTGGTGTGGCACGACCTATGGGGTCAACCGTTGCATCTTCATCATCGGTTCCTTCCGTAGGCCGAAGTGTGCAGCCTGCCGGTCGTGGTAGAGGTGCTGCAGGAGCAGCTAGTTCCAGTGGAGCACAGAATCGCACTTATGCTCTAGTGGACCGACAAAATTCGGAGGCATCTCCTGATGTAGTCACAGGTATATTGTCTATATTTTCACATGGTGTATATGCATTGATAGATCCGGGCTCTACTTTATCATATGTTACCCCATTGATTGCTGCAAAATTTGAAAGAACACCGGAATTCTTAGATAAGTCTATTGAAGTGTCTACGTCGGTTGGTGAATCTATTATTGCAAAAAGAGTATATCGCAATTGTGTGGTAACTGTGTGTGGTCATGATACACTAGCGGATCTTATTGAACTTGACATGGTGGATTTTGATGTCATAATGGGGATGGATTGGTTGGCTTCTTGTTATGCTACGGTGGATTGCCGAGCCAAGGAGGTACATTTTCATTTTCCACAAAAGAATATTCTTGAGTGGAAGGGTAATGTGGGGGCACCGAAAGGCAAATTTATTTCCTATCTTAAAGCTAGGAAAATGATAGCTAAGGGGTATATATGCCATTTGGTGAGAGTGCAAGATATCAATATGGAACCACTAACTCCTCAGTCGGTACCGGTGGTTAATGAATTTCTCGACGTATTTCCTGACGATCTTCCAGGTTTACCTCCAGAACGGGAAGTGGAGTTTGGCATTGATGTGATTCCAGGCACTCAGCCGATCTCTATTCCTCCGTATAGAATGGCTCCAGCAGAATTGCGTGAATTGAAGGAGCAATTAAAAGATTTGCTGGACAAGGGCTTCATTAGACCTAGTATGTCTCCGTGGGGTGCACCAGTATTGTTTGTCCGGAAGAAAGATGGCACCTTGAGGATGTGTATCGATTATCGACAATTGAATAAGGTAACGATCAAAAATAAATATCCTCTTCCTCGCATTGATGATTTGTTTGATCAGTTACAGGGTGCCAAATGGTTTTCAAAGATTGACTTGAGGTCGGGTTACCATCAAGTCAGGGTTAGAGAAAATGATGTACCCAAGACAGCTTTCCGAACACGGTATGGCCACTATGAATTTTTAGTTATGTCATTTGGACTAACAAATGCACCAGCTGTTTTCATGGATTTGATGAATAGGGTGTTTAAGCCATTTCTAGACGTGTTCGTGACGGTATTTATAGATGATATCTTGGTCTATTCGAGATCACAAGAAGACCATGCTAATCACTTACGACAGGTGTTACAAATTCTCCGGGATCATAAGTTATATGCAAAGTTTTCTAAGTGTGAATTTTGGTTAAAATCCGTAGCATTCTTGGGTCACATTGTGTCGGATGAAGGGATACGGGTCGATACTCAAAAGATTGAAGCGGTGAAGAATTGGCCAAGACCTACGACGCCTACAGAGATTCGTAGTTTTCTTGGTTTGGCAGGTTATTACAGGAGATTTGTGGAAGGGTTTTCTTCTATTGCCGCACCATTGACGAAGCTAACACACAAGGCAATCAAGTTTCAGTGGAACGACGCATGTGAGAAAAGTTTCCAAGAGCTGAAAGAGAAATTAACTTCCACCCCATTTTTAGTACTTCCCGAAGGCATAGAAGGTTATGCAGTGTATTGTGATGCTTCCGGGGTTGGCCTCGGATGTGTATTGATGCAGCATGGTAAGGTGATAGCATATGCCTCACGACAGTTGCGGCCCCATGAGAAAAATTATCCCACTCATGATCTTGAATTGGCAGCAGTAGTGTTTGCTTTAAAAATATGGCGTCATTATTTATATGGGGTTCATGTTGATATTTATACGGATCACAAAAGCTTGCAATATCTGTTCAAGCAGAAGGAACTCAATTTGAGGCAACGAAGATGGTTAGAGCTCTTGAAAGACTATGATGTTGATATTCTATACCATCCAGGGAAGGCAAATGTAGTAGCAGATGCATTGAGCCGTAAGGCAACGGGAGGCACTAGTGATCAGCTGACAGAAAAGAAGGACATAATCAAAGATTTGAATCAATTAGCCAGCTTGGGAGTTCGCCTTATTGAATCCTCAGAAGATGGAGTTATTGTGCAGAATGCAGCGGAATCCTCCGTGATAGCTGAAGTGAAAGAGAAGCAATTTGCGGATTCTATTTTATTGCAGCTAAAGGAAAATGTGCAGCAGAAATTGACCACGGCATTTGATATTACACCGGAAGGGGTGCTTCAATGTCAGGGGAGATTATGTGTACCGGACGTAGATGAGTTGAGGACACGAATTATGACAGAGGCGCATCATTCGCGCTATTCCATTCATCCGGGTGCTACTAAAATGTACCATGAATTGAAGGAAGTGTATTGGTGGGGCAACATGAAAAAGAACATTGCAAAATTTGTCGCGCAGTGCCCAAATTGTCAACAAGTGAAAGTGGAGCATCAGAAACCGGGAGGTTACATGCAATGTATCACTCTTCCAGTCTGGAAATGGGATATGATCAATATGGATTTCATTACAGGATTGCCTCGTACATTGCGGAAGTTTGATTCTATATGGGTTATAGTGGACAGGCTTACCAAATCAGCGCATTTCCTACCGGTCAAGACGACCTATACAGCTGAGGACTATGCGAAGTTGTATGTGAAAGAGATAGTACGATTGCATGGTATTCCACTTTCTATTATATCAGACAGAGGAGCACAGTTCACAGCACACTTTTGGAAATCTTTTCAGCGGAGTTTGGGTACAAGGGTGGATTTGAGTACGGCTTTCCATCCGCAGACTGATGGACAAGCAGAACGTACTATTCAGACGCTTGAAGATATGCTACGAGCTTGTACGTTAGATTTTCAGGGCAGTTGGGATGACCATTTGTCTCTTATCGAATTTGCTTATAACAATAGCTATCATTCAAGTATAAAAATGGCACCTTATGAAGCTTTGTATGGAAGGAAATGTAGATCACCAATTGGATGGTTTGAAGTGGGTGAAACTGCCTTATTGGGCCCAGATATTGTTCATCAGGCTATGGAAAAAGTTAAGGTGATCCAAGAGCGATTACAAACGGCTCAAAGTCGTCACAAGTCATATGCCGATGTGAGAAGAAGAGGGCTTGAATTCGCCATAGGTGATTGGGTCTTTTTAAAGGTGTCACCAATGAAAGGGGTAATGCGGTTCGGAAAGAAAGGAAAATTGAGTCCACGTTACATAGGCCCATATGAGATCATTCGAAAATTTGGACAAGTTGCGTATGAGTTGGCACTTCCTCAAGAACTTTCCTCAGTCCATCCGGTATTTCATGTTTCGATGCTTCGAAAATGCATAGGAGATCCTTCTCGTATTGTTCCCGTAGAGGATGTTCAAGTTACAGAGGATCTTACTTATGAAGAGGTACCCATTGTGATCCTAGATCGACAAGTGAAGAGATTGAGAAATAAAGACATAGCTTCCGTGAAAGTCCTTTGGAGAAATCAACAAGTAGAAGAGATTACATGGGAAGCGGAAGAAATGATGAAAGCCAAGTATCCCCATCTATTTCAAATGGACCAAGGAGTTCACAATGCGGAGGTGGAACAATAACAAGTAAGTATTTAAAAGCATTATGTGAATGTGTATAGGTCTGTTAAAGTAAAGATGCATTTGTGGTATATAAGATAATATTCCTAACATTCGAGGACGAATGTTCCTAAGGGGGGAAGAATGTAACACCCCGTACTTTTATAACCTCACTTGATACTTTGGATCATATCTACATAGGTGTTGAGATGCCATGCATATGTGTTTTATAGTGTCATTGGTGAAACATTTGATATCGGACTTAACATGTGCGATTCGATCGTCGTAGGAGGTGTGTTGTGATTTCGTAGAAGCATTTGAGTGAGGACTCGTACATATTCTAACCTCATTTGGTGACTTTAAGTCATGTTTACTTGATGGTTAAGATCACTAAGTAAGTATTTTGTAGTGTTTAATAAGGGATTGGACGATACGTAAACATTGGATAAGTGGCCGGAAATTTCAGCAAAGTGCTGAAATCTCAGCACAAACTTCAGAGAGGCTGCCATTTCTGCGCCACTACCCCTGTTTCAGGGGTGTGGCGCAAGGAACAAGGAGTAGGCCTTTCCGGACCCGTTTTGCGACGTAATTCTACGACGATTCTTGGATGTTTTCTTTTGGTTCCTTGGAGATATTTTAGCGTTGTTAAGGTTTCAAATACCTCGATACACTTCCACATGATCAAACCATGAAACACACGAAGTTACCAAAAATGTTCAAGTAAGCCATGGACGGCTAGAATTCCAATTTTTGCGATCAAGGCGACGAATGAGAATCTCGTAAGAAAATATTATCGTGACATTATGGAATTATGTAAACACGAGATATATGGTGAATAATACATGATATTTGATGGGTACATGGATATGTGTAATTGGGCCCAAAAATTAGGCCCAAAATGGGATTAAAAGACTTGGCCCAAAGACAAATGATCCATTCTTGCAAGAATTGGCTAAGTGGACATATCATTTAGTGCCAAGTGTGGCTAAGGATGACTTGAGGTCCATAAAAAGCACCCAAAAATCAGATTTTTAAATCATTCAAGACTTCCATGCCTTTAAGATATTTCTCTCAACATTTTTTCATTTTCAAACCCTAAAGCAAAATATTCCTTGGGACTCTTTGGACAAGATCAACATATTCCAAGCCTTGGTAAGTATTTCTCCTCATGGATTAACATATTATATGCATGGGGGATTATGTATATTATGATAGTTGTGTTGGCAAGATGGTGAATAGTGTCTTTTTGCCTTTGGTAAGAGATGTGTTGTCTTGGTGATTTGAACTTGAATTAGGCCTTGTGCCTTTGATGAAAAAGTATGGCATGAACAAAATATGAACATGTATGGTGTTATTTTTGGCATTAAATTTGTTCTTGTCTATAAATGAAAATTATGGAAATTATGAGATTTTGGCCGATATGTGCTATGGGGTGTATTAAGGTGATTTAATGGATTCTTTGTGATATGGTGTGAATGAGAAAGTGTAAAGAAGAAGCTTTGTTGCGAAATGCTATTGGTTATGATATTGGTCAATGTATGGCATGTTGTAGTATTTTTGGAATGGTCATGCCGAAATTGACGTAATAGGCAATTAGGTACCTTTTGTCGTCTTTTACACTTGAAAGGTGTTAGATGTTGACGTAAACTCCGTTATGTGCTTGTGTTGTAGAGTAAGGGGCTGAATCATTATATTCCTTAGGATTGCGGATTCTTATTGAGAGGCTAAGGTATGTAAGGTTATTCTTGTCCGTATCTTTCTACAACACCTATTGCTTCCTTTGCCATTGTACTTGTACCTATGCCGAAATGTTCCAAAGTGTCTCATGTAAAGTTGGTTGCCTACATATATTTATTCATGTGTCTCTTGAACATTGAACATTGTCCCAAAGTTCCAATAATGCGATAACCAACAATGTTTCAATTTCATATTTAAAGAATGAAAGTAATGCGTATATGGTTGAGTACGGGTGGTAGCTCAAAGGGGCGAAAGCCTAGCTAGAGACGATCCCGATGTATCACGGGTGGTAGCTCAAAGGGGCGAAAGCCTAGCTAGAGACGATCCCGATTGATTATTGGACACAGGGGGTAGCCCAAAGGGGTGAAAACCTAGCTAGGGCCGAACCTGCTTTATTGATTTATGGGTGGTAGCTCAAAGGGGCATAAGCCTAGCTAGAGACGATCCCAGTATTGTTATTTACCACTGATCAGTTGGTCCCGGGCATGATGTGATTATTGTTGATATTGAGATAATTGATAAAAGAAATAAAGAATGTAACGTACATGGTTCCACACATATGGAAATGTTGGTTTATCAATATTGCCTATTCTCTTATCCTTGATATACATTGGTGTTCTCACTTATTGCTACAGTTTTATTGTGGCCTTACATACGCAGTACATTTTTCGTGCTGACCCCCTCGGGGGAACTTACCTTACTTGTTGCAGGCACAGGCACTAGTAGACCTCCGTGGTAGGTTGCGGATCTTTTGCGGACATTTGGTGAGCTCTAGTTGGTTCGGGGCTTTCCGAGTTTCCTATGTATATTTGTTTTGGTCTTGTGTATATATATATATAGAGCGGGGTGTGTCCCGACTCTAGGTTGGTTTTGGTTGTGCATCTGTAGAGGCTTTGTAGATGTTGTGGGTCAGACGAAGGGTATGTAATGAACGTATGTTTTGTCTTGATGGCCCTAAAGGCCAAGTCTCATATTTCTCTTATATTTGTCATAAATTCCGCTTTTGGCTTCTTATATTTAATTGTGGTGGTGATGACTTTTGAGTGGTGCGTATGGGTTGTTATGGACGAAGATTGGTTCTCCCGGGCCTTGTCGGCTTTGGGTGCCATGTCCGTCTCGTTGGAATTTGGGGCGTGACAATAATGTCACACATTAACAATTTAAATGTCTGAGTTTGACTAGACACGAAGTTCAAGAAAGTAAAGAGAGACTTCTGAGTCTTGTGGTCTTAAAATTAAAGATGTGTGTAGTACTTTAAAGGCATAACACATAAATGTGTCTTTTTACTTGGCCTGAGCTGACATTTATACCCTTCAACTTTGGGTGTGCACAAGTGGGTACTTAAACTTGTATAAAGTTGAACAAGTAGACACACACATTCTACGTGGCATCTACGCGGCAGGAATGAATCTTTTCTGTAACGGCAGTAGTATAAATGAGCCAAACTTTTAATGGATGACATAGATGAGTCATTTTTAATAGTTCGATGACATATTTGAGTCTTTTCCTTTAGTAAAAGGTAAATTTCTATTTATTAGTACAAAAATATTATAAAAAGTATTTAGATGAGGGATAAAAATGTCATTCAACTTTTAAAGGACTTTTTGGTAATTCAACTTTACTCTTAGGGTCTTCCAACTTCTAAAATAGGTGTAACAAAATAATATATATGATGATATATGATATATGATATTTCGTATACTATGATATTATTACTAGTTAATATATAACTAATTAGATGTTTTATAACATTTTGATTTAATGTAGGAGTAAAATGGTGATTCAACTTTACTAATATGATATACATGATTACTGTTTAATAATTAATTAATTAATTAGATATATATCTTATAACAGTTTCATTTAGTGTGGGGTAAAATACTAATTCAACTTTACACTTTGGAGCTTATCACTTTTAGTATGATAAGATATTTTGAAAATTCTGGTTCTATCACTGGTTGTAACATATTGCATATATTATTTCTAAGTTTCATAATGAATTTGACCTCTTTTTTTTTTGTGTGTGAATAGTTAAATCTTCCCCACCAAACACCCTTGTCAAAACCTCCATAAAAACTTTTCCATAGGGCATCTTCATCCTCTTCCACATCCGCCCCAAACAGGGTAGTTTGCATTGTTTGTGGTATCAAGATGATGATGCTGAGACCATATAGAACATGACCTAAATTATGAGATTAAGAGAGACCATAATTGCAATGTTTGTGGTATCAAGAATAGCTCTTTCCGGTGTAAAGATTGTAAATTCTGGTTCCACGAAGAATGTGAAGTTTTACGCACAAAAAGCATGTGCAAACAGGATGATCACATTCTCTCTCTCTGTTTTTCCTTCCTGAAGAATATCGAAAAAGAAAACTCTGCTGCGATGTTTGCCGCAAACAGCTTCAGTATGTCTTTTGGGTTTATCATTGTCGCCCCTGTAGAATCTTTGGACACATCAAATGCGTTAATAAGAATATGTAAGAAGTTTCTCTTTTTCTTCCTAGATTTAAGTAATTTTCGATTTCTAGCTTACATTTCTCAACTTTTGTGGCTTTCAGGATTACTGAAGAAAACGTCAAACCTTACTCCAACTTCAACATGGTCCAGCTGCCGGTACCTAATGCAGCTGTGAAACTCACTAGCCGATTTCTCAAGCAAAATGGCCTCCTAACTATTCCAAGGTGAAAGAAGATTTCGAATTTTCACAACAGTGAGCATTTATTACTTCTCTCATCCAAAAAAAATGTGGATGAGTTAGTTTGTGATGGTTGTATTGAGCCTATTGTTGATAAGTACTATTATAGTTGTCAACAATGCAGCTACTTTCTTCGCGATACTTGCCCCCAATTACCCAATCGTCTCGAGTTATCGAAACACCCAAGTCATGATGATCAGGAGCACCAACTTCACATAAATCATCCCAAGTACTTTTTTATGGTGGTGAAATGCAGTCAATGCCAATCAGAGACTAATGGTTGGTTTTTTGAATGTAGGCATCATTCTCATCAATTCCTCCTGGATATGAAATGTACCATCATTCCTACTAATATTGCTCATAAAGCACATAAGCATCCCCTTACTCGAAATCCAAATACCAAAATCGATTCTGATTGTAACGCTTGTGGCAAATCTCTCTCCGGTTCTGCATCATATGGTTGTAGTGATTGTCATTTCTACCTAGGGATCGGCTGTGCTCTACTGCCCCCAAAAATCATCCACAAATGGGATGAACATCCCCTTCTCCTTATGTATCCCCCTTTCCCAAAAAATCCAGACGATTTCTTGTGTAAGATATGCGAAGAGTATGTACACCCCAAGCATTGGGTCTATCATTGTAAGGAGTGTGATCAATCTTTTCATCCTCATTGCATCTCGCGATTCTCTGAGAATGGCAATATAAAGTTGGTGGCACCATTAAGATAGCGGAGCATGATCTAAAATTGGTGGAATGAGGTAAGTATAAGTCCCAGTGTGGTGGTTGTAAAAATAGACCATTGGATAAGGAGAACGCGTTACAATGCACAGAATGTGATCTGCACATTTGCAGTAAATGTGCTCTCTAAAACCTGGAGAACAAGAAAATGGAGGATGTAACAACTATATCTCCTTGCAAAGGAATCCTTGTGAATTCTTAAAATACTTATACACTGTCAGTGCACTAAACTTAAACTCGTTGTCATCATTATCAAGTTTGTATACTGTCACTGTTAGATTGAATTATTTTGGTGGTCGTTGTTACATCGGTGTCAACTTACACCCTACATCCATCCCTGTAAACACCTTCTCTAATTCGCTTTGTTAAGTTCATGGATACCTTAAAGGGTTCAATCGTTGTGTGTTATGTTACTTTGACTTTCTAAAATATTTATGTTGTTGCGCCAGTATCCAATCCTCTAAAAAAAAGCATTATTTTTGAAGAATTTGACATACACTCATCGATATTTTTAAGAATCTGAGCACATATATTGAATAAACTATGAAGAATAGAGTATTGACATACTAAAAGCAAAATTATTACAAACGTGAAAGATTAGAAATGACGATATACACATAGCATTGGTCCCCTTACTTGTACTTCTTCCTTTTGAGGATTACTTTTTATTATTAATAAAAGGCATAATATATAAACGTGTCATTTAACTTGGCCTCGGCATGCATCTATGCCCTCCAACTTTGGATTAATAAAAGGCACATGTAGGCGCTTTAACTTGTATAAAGTTGGACAAGTAGACGCATGCGTCCTATGTGGCATTATACACGTAGGACATCATGTAGGACGTGAATTTCTATGTAGGACTTCACATAGGACGCATATGTCTACTGTTGTTCAACTTTATACAAGTTTAAGTGCCTACATATACACACCCAAGGTTGAAGGGC
Organism: Capsicum rhomboideum; assembly: GCA_031232105.1. NCBI lineage: Eukaryota > Viridiplantae > Streptophyta > Magnoliopsida > Solanales > Solanaceae > Capsicum > Capsicum rhomboideum. Next base: position 103,697,930 of record CP124710.1, read on the forward strand.
ATATATGTCAGCTAAGGCCAAGTTAAAGAACACGTTTATGTATTATGCCTTATTAACAGGAACACTATATAAATTTGCTTAAAAATAAAATATAGTTAATTACCACGTGCAAATCCTGCAACTAAATATGACATGGGGATTAATAATTGACAGTTCTTCAAGCGATTATCTAAATCTTTTAGTCTGACAGTGATACTTTCTACGTTTCAATTTGTTTGTCTTACTTTTTTTTTTAGTCGATTTCAAAAAGTATGCTTCCATTTTTTATTAGCAATTTCTTAATTTTAACTTTCCACATGACATGTTGAGACCACGAGATTAAAGAGCATTTTGGTGCATTTTACGTATTATTAGTTTAGGATCATAAGATTTAAAAGTCTTCTATAATTACTATCTTAAACTTCATGTCAAATCAAAACCAGACAAACAAATTGAAATGGAGGGGATATTTCTTTAAGGTCTTGGCCTTCCTTTATAGATTTATTTTTTTACCAACTCATTATATATGCCTTCCATCTTTGGATGTGCACAAGTAGACACTTAAACTTGTATAAAGTTGAACAAGTAGAAACATGCGTCCTATGTGGCGTCCTACGTGTATTATGTTCTTGATCATTTGCAATTATTTATGGCCTCTAGTCCTTGTCTAAACTTTAACAATGTTTCCTTTTACTAAAGTCTATTTAAAGTTTTTCAGCAATTCTTATAGTCTTTGGTCTTTGTCTAAACTTTAATTATGTTTCCTTTTACTAAAGTCTGTTATAGTGTTTCTGCAATTTTTATAGCCCCTCTTTTCTTTGTATAAACTTTAATAATACTTCTTTTTACTAAAGTTTATTTATAATGGGTAAGATTTGTGTACACTCTATCCTCCTCAGCAAGGGCGGAGCTAGCTTTGAGCCAGGGGGTTCATCCGAACCACTTCGGCGAAAAATTATACTATCTATACATAATAATTTTTTTTATATATATATATAGTAGACGTCGAACCTCCTTTCGACTAGTTCGTATATTCATTTCGTTATATTTTGAACCCCTTTAATAAAAGTACTGACTCCACCACTGCTCCTCAGACCCCATGTTGTGGGACTACACTGGGATGTTGTTGTTGTTAGAGTCTCTATTCATAGTGTTTCTGCAATTCTAATAGCCTCTGGTCTTTGTCTAAAACTTTAATTATGTTTTCTTTTACTAAAGTTTATTTATAGTGTTTCTGCAATTCTTATAGCCTCTGGTTTTTGTCTAAACTTTTATAATGCTTCCTTCTACTAAAGTTTATTTATGGTGTTTCTGCAATTCTTATAGCCTCTGATCTTTGTCTACACTTTAATAATGCTTCTTTTTGGTAGAAAAAGTAATTGTTATATCTTAAAAATAATAATATTAATTAAATTAATTATTTCTTTTTATCTATAATTACTAATTTTTTTATCACCTCTCATTTATTAGCCATTATTTTAATACTATTTGTGCCAACGTTCAGAATTTTCTTGTGACAACTCATTGCCTTTATGGATTTGATTAGTATTAATTCCTTGAGATTGAACATTGGCATATCACCTAATTCAATTATAAATATTTTCCCATCTACTCAAGTTTGAGGTTGTGAAACAGTGAGCATATCTTCCTCTTCTCCTTTTTTCTTTTGCTCGGGTTTCTACAAATCTAAAATCTTTGCTAGATTATATCTCATAGTTTATATTAGAGGGGCTTGTTGAATCTTGGGGGATACACCTACAGCGGGTGAAATATCCTTAAGAAAAGTGCCATAGGCATGCATCAAGCTAGAGAGTTTCCGTAATTTTTCAATATTTTTCAACACTTTTTACTAAAGTCCGTTTCTAGTGTTTCTGCAATTCGTATAGCCTTTGGTCTTTGTCTAACTTTAATAATGTTTCCTTTTACTAAAGTCTATTTGTATTGTTTTTGCAATTCTTGTAGCTTCTGGTCTTTGTCTAAACTTTGGGCCCTCCTGGACATGTGAGAATCACGATTTAAAATTAGATTGATTCGAAATAGACGTTTTGTTTGAACATTCAATTTGAATTTTTTAAGTTACGTTTTTTATTTCTCATAAACATGAAAATCTCACAATTTTTGAAAACTATCAAAATTTCTCTAATTCTTATGCAATCTTACCAAATGAGTAAACCATAGTTCACAAACAAGATATTGTAATATTCTACGACACCACATTGATAAATTACATATTATATAAATGTGAAAGGAAGCATTATTAAAGCGTAGACAAAGACCAAAGGCTATAAGAACTGCGGAAAAACTATAAATAGACTTTAGTAAAAAGAAGCATTATTGAAGTATAGAGAAAATTAGGTATTTGCCTTAAGGTTTAAAGTTCAAATCTCAAACACTACAATTTTATTTTTGAAGCCCTCTTAGTAAAAATCATGAATTTGCCATTATTTCGAGCAAGTTGAGGTGAAGTGTGAAACTCCAAGATGAAATATTCTACAACGTCGCATTGATAAATTACATATTAAATAAATGTGAAAGAAAGCATTATTAAAGTGTAGACAAAGATCAAAGGCTATAAGAATTGCAGAAACACTGTAAATAGACTTTAGTAAAGAGAAGCATTATTGAAGTGTAGAGAAAGTTCGGAATTTGCCTTAAGGTTTCAAGTTCAAATCTCAAACACTACAATTTTGAGATTTGTGAAAACTATCAAAATTTCTCCAATTCTTATACAATCTTACCAAATGAGTATACCATAGTTCAAAAACAAGATATTGAAATATTCTACGACGACGCATTGATAAATTACATATTAAATAAATGTGAAAGGAAACATTATTAAAGTGAAGACAAAGATGAAAGGCTATAAGAATTGCAGAAAAACTGTAAATAGACTTTAGTAAAAAGAAGCATTATTGAAGTGTAGAGAAAGTTCGAAATTTGCCTTAAGGTTTCAAGTTCAAATCTCATACACTACAATTTTGAGATTTGTGAAAACTATCAAAATTTCTCTAATTCTTATACAATCTTACCAAATGAGTATACCATAGTTCACAAACAAGATATTGGAATATTCTACGACACCGCATTGATAAATTACATATTAAATAAATGTGAAAGGAAGCATTATTAAAGTGTAGACAAAGACCAAAGGCTATAAGAATTGCAGAAACACCGTAAATAGACTTTAGTAAAAAGAAACACTATTGAAGTGTAGAGAAAGTTCGGAATTTTCCTTAAGGTTTCAAGTTCATATCTCAAACACTACAATTTTGAGATTTGTGAAAACTATCAAAATTTCTCTAATTCTTATACAATCTTACCAAATGAGTATACCATAGTTCACAAACAAGATATTGAAATATTCTACGACGCCGCATTGATAAATTACATATTAAATAAATGTGAAAGGAAGCATTATTAAAGTGTAGACAAAGAGGAAAGGCTATAAGAATTGCAGAAACACCGTAAATAGACTTTAGTAAAAAGAAACACTATTGAAGTGTAGAGAAAGTTCGGAATTTGCCTTAAGGTTTCAATTTCAAATCTCAAACACTACAATTTTGAGATTTGTGAAAACTATCAAAATTTCTCTATTTCTTATACAATCTTACCAAATGAGTATACCATAGTTCACAAACAAGCTATTGAAATATTCTACGATGCCGCATTGATAAATTACATATTAAATAAATGTGAAAGGAAGCATTATTACAATGCAGACAAAGACCAAAGGCTATAAGAATTGCAGAAACACCGTAAATAGACTTTAGTAAAAAGAAACACTATTGAAGTGTAGAGAAAGTTCGGAATTTTCCTTAAGGTTTCAAGTTCATATCTCAAACAGTACAATTTTGAGATTTGTGAAAACTATCAAAATTTCTCTAATTCTTATACAATCTTACCAAATGAGTATACCATAGTTCACAAACAAGATATTGAAATATTCTACGACGTCGCATTGATTAATTACATATTAAATAAATGTGAAAGGAAGCATTATTAAAGTGTAGACAAAGACGAAAGGCTATAAGAATTGAAGAAACACCGTAAATAGACTTTAGTAAAAAGAAACACTATTGATGTGTAGAGAATGTTCGGAATTTGCCTTAAGGTTTCAATTTCAAATCTCAAACACTACAATTTTGAGATTTGTGAAAACTATCAAAATTTCTCTAATTCTTATACAATCTTACCAAATGAGTATACCATAGTTCACAAACAAGATATTGAAATATTCTACGATGCCGCATTGATAAATTACATATTAAATAAATGTGAAAGGAAGCATTATTAAAGTGTAGACAAAGACGAAAGGCTATAAGAATTGCAGAAACACTGTAAATAGACTTTAGTAAAAAGAAGCATTATTGAAGTGTAGAAAAAGTTCGGAATTGGCCTTAAGGTTTCAAGTTCAAATCTCAAACACTACAATTTTGAGATTTGTGAAAACTATCAAAATTTCTCTAATTCTTATACAATCTTACCAAATGAGTATACCATAGTTCAAAAACAAGATATAGAGATATTCTACGACGTCGCATTGATAAATTACATATTAATAAATGTGAAAGGAAGCATTATTAAAGTGTAGACAAAGACCAAAGGCTATAAGAATTGCAGAAACACCGTAAATAGACTTTAGTAAAAAGAAACACTATTGAAGTGTAGAGAAAGTTTGGAATTTTCCTTAAGGTTTCAAGTTCATATCTCAAACACTACAGTTTTGAGATTTGTGAAAACTATCAAAATTTCTCTAATTCTTATACATTCTTACCAAATGAGTATACCATAGTTCACAAACAAGATATTGAAATATTCTACGACGCCGCATTGATAAATTACATATTAAATAAATGTGAAAGGAAGCATTATTAAAGTGTAGACAAAGAGGAAAGGCTAGAAGAATTGCAGAAACACCGTAAATAGACTTTAGTAAAAAGAAACACTATTGAAGTGTAGAGAAAGTTCGGAATTTGCCTTAAGGTTTCAAGTTCAAATCTCAAACACTACAATTTTGAGATTTGTGAAAACTATCAAAATTTCACTAATTCTTATACAATCTTACCAAATGAGTATACCATAGTTCACAAACAAGATATTGAAATATTCTACTATGCCGCATTGATAAATTACATATTAAATAAATGTGAAAGGAAGCATTATTAAAGTGTAGACAAAGACGAAAGGCTATAAGAATTGAAGAAACACCGTAAATAGACTTTAGTAAAAAGAAACACTATTGAAGTGTAGAGAAAGTTTGGAATTTTCCTTAAGGTTTCAAGTTCATATCTCAAACACTACAATTTTGAGATTTGTGAAAACTATCAAAATTTCTCTAATTCTTATACAATCTTACCAAATGAGTATACCATAGTTCACAAACAAGATATTGAAATATTCTACGATGCCGCATTGATAAATTACATATTAAATAAATGTGAAAGGAAGCATTATTAAAGTGTAGACAAAGAGGAAAGGCTAGAAGAATTGCAGAAACACCGTAAATAGACTTTAGTAAAAAGAAACACTATTGAAGTGTAGAGAAAGTTCGGAATTTGCCTTAAGGTTTCAAGTTCAAATCTCAAACACTACAATTTTGAGATTTGTGAAAACTATCAAAATTTCTCTAATTCTTATACAATCTTACCAAATGAGTATACCATAGTTCACAAACAAGATATTGAAATATTCTACGATGCCGCATTGATAAATTACATATTAAATAAATGTGAAAGGAAGCATTATTACAATGTAGACAAAGACGAAAGGCTATAAGAATTGCAGAAACGCCGTAAATAGACTTTAGTAAAAAGAAACACTATTGAAGTGTAGAGAAAGTTCGGAAGTTTCCTTAAGGTTTCAAGTTCATATCTCAAACACTACAATTTTGAGATTTGTGAAAACTATCAAAATTTCTCTAATTCTTATACAATCTTACCAAATGAGTATACCATAGTTCACAAACAAGATATTGAAATATTCTACGACGCCGCATTGATAAATTACATATTAAATAAATGTGAAAGGAAGCATTATTAAAGTGTAGACAAAGAGGAAAGGTTATAAGAATTGCAGAAACACCGTAAATAGACTTTAGTAAAAAGAAACACTATTGAAGTGTAGAGAAAGTTCGGAATTTGCCTTAAGGTTTCAAGTTCAAATCTCAAACACTACAATTTTGAGATTTGTGAAAACTATCAAAATTTCTCTAATTCTTATACAATCTTACCAAATGAGTATACCATAGTTCACAAACAAGATATTGAAATATTCTACGATGCCGCATTGATAAATTACATATTAAATAAATGTGAAAGGAAGCATTATTACAATGTAGACAAAGACGAAAGGCTATAAGAATTGCAGAAACGCCGTAAATAGACTTTAGTAAAAAGAAACACTATTGAAGTGTAGAGAAAGTTCGGAAGTTTCCTTAAGGTTTCAAGTTCATATCTCAAACACTACAATTTTGAGATTTGTGAAAACTATCAAAATTTCTCTAATTCTTATACAATCTTACCAAATGAGTATACCATAGTTCACAAACAAGATATTGAAATATTCTACGACGCCGCATTGATAAATTACATATTAAATAAATGTGAAAGGAAGCATTATTAAAGTGTAGACAAAGACGAAAGGCTATAAGAATTGAAGAAACACCGTAAATAGACTTTAGTAAAAAGAAACACTATTGAAGTGTAGAGAAAGTTTGGAATTTTCCTTAAGGTTTCAAGTTCATATCTCAAACACTACAATTTTGAGATTTGTGAAAACTATCAAAATTTCTCTAATTCTTATACAATCTTACCAAATGAGTATACCATAGTTCACAAACAAGATATTGAAATATTCTACGATGCCGCATTGATAAATTACATATTAAATAAATGTGAAAGGAAGCATTATTAAAGTGTAGACAAAGAGGAAAGGCTAGAAGAATTGCAGAAACACCGTAAATAGACTTTAGTAAAAAGAAACACTATTGAAGTGTAGAGAAAGTTCGGAATTTGCCTTAAGGTTTCAAGTTCAAATCTCAAACACTACAATTTTGAGATTTGTGAAAACTATCAAAATTTCTCTAATTCTTATACAATCTTACCAAATGAGTATACCATAGTTCACAAACAAGATATTGAAATATTCTACGATGCCGCATTGATAAATTACATATTAAATAAATGTGAAAGGAAGCATTATTACAATGTAGACAAAGACGAAAGGCTATAAGAATTGCAGAAACGCCGTAAATAGACTTTAGTAAAAAGAAACACTATTGAAGTGTAGAGAAAGTTCGGAAGTTTCCTTAAGGTTTCAAGTTCATATCTCAAACACTACAATTTTGAGATTTGTGAAAACTATCAAAATTTCTCTAATTCTTATACAATCTTACCAAATGAGTATACCATAGTTCACAAACAAGATATTGAAATATTCTACGACGCCGCATTGATAAATTACATATTAAATAAATGTGAAAGGAAGCATTATTAAAGTGTAGACAAAGAGGAAAGGTTATAAGAATTGCAGAAACACCGTAAATAGACTTTAGTAAAAAGAAACACTATTGAAGTGTAGAGAAAGTTCGGAATTTGCCTTAAGGTTTCAAGTTCAAATCTCAAACACTACAATTTTGAGATTTGTGAAAACTATCAAAATTTCTCTAATTCTTATACAATCTTACCAAATGAGTATACCATAGTTCACAAACAAGATATTGAAATATTCTACGATGCCGCATTGATAAATTACATATTAAATAAATGTGAAAGGAAGCATTATTACAATGTAGACAAAGACCAAAGGCTATAAGAATTGCAGAAACACCGTAAATAGACTTTAGTAAAAAGAAACACTATTGAAGTGTAGAGAAAGTTCGGAATTTTCCTTAAGGTTTCAAGTTCATATCTCAAACAGTACAATTTTGAGATTTGTGAAAACTATCAAAATTTCTCTAATTCTTATACAATCTTACCAAATGAGTATACCATAGTTCACAAACAAGATATTGAAATATTCTACGACGTCGCATTGATTAATTACATATTAAATAAATGTGAAAGGAAGCATTATTAAAGTGTAGACAAAGACGAAAGGCTATAAGAATTGCAGAAACACCGTAAATAGACTTTAGTAAAAAGAAACACTATTGATGTGTAGAGAATGTTCGGAATTTGCCTTAAGGTTTCAAGTTCAAATCTCAAACACTACAATTTTATTTTTTGAAGCCCATTTAGTAAAAATCATTAATTCGCTATTATTTCGAGCAAGTTGAGGTGAATGTGAAACTCCAAGAACTCGGGGATAATTAATAATGGAGTGTGAAATTGAGGACACATGTAGATATGAAGACACCCTCGCTAGTGGGGAAGAGGGAGATATGACACCAACAATTTTGAGGTGGGGTTGGGACTGTGGGGTGGTAGAGTGAGAAAGAGAAAAGGAACAAGAAAAAAAAGAAGAAGAAGAATGGAAAAAGACAAAGAAGAAAAGGAATAAAAATTTGACACTCACCTCAATCAAATGTAATATTATGTTATTTTAAATTGTCATGGTGAAAAAGTATTTAAAAAAATGAGTTTTTTTGTTAAATTTCATAATGAAAGTCGTGTTTTTGACCTATCATATAATTAGTACAATCTTAATTTATAAACAAAAAGGAATGGTATTTTTGCAAGAACAAAGGAATAATCAATAATGGAGTGTGAAATCGAAGATATATGAGAATATGAAGAAACTCTAGTTGGTGAGAAAGAAGAAGATCTGACACCAACAATTTTGAGGTGGGGTTGGGGCTATCGGGTGGTAGAGTGAGGAGGAGAGAGAAAAGGAAAAAGAAAAATAAAAGAAAGAACAAGAAAAGGAAAAAAAAAAAAAGTATTAAGAAATAAAAATCTGGCATTGAGGTGGTATGCAACGTGGGATCCACCTTATCCAAATGTCACGTTATGTAGATTTTAAATTGTTATGGTGGAAAAGTGTTTTAAAAAAATGAGTTTTTTTTTTTAAGTTTCATAATGAGAGAGTTGTATTTGACCCTATAATATAACTATAGACAAACTTAATTAATAAACGAAAGTGAGGGGTATTTTGACCATATTTCCCTTAATAATTGATAACCCAACATGTCACCAATAGGGGTGTTCATATGGTTCGTTTGGATCGGATTTTGATCAAACTTAAAATCAAATCATTTTAGTCGGTTTTTAAATTTTGAACCAAATAAAATAAAATAAAAATCATCGGTTTGATTATGGTCTGTTCTTTTAAGGAAAAACTATGTGATATAGAAAACATTCAACCATAATTACATGGTGTAGCTAATGTTTAAAATAATTATCATTTACAGCTAAGGATTAGATTAAATGGCTAAATATACATTTTATTTGTATTTATATATTTGTATATTTCGAGGCTCATATACATCTCTATTTGAGGAGGGGGGGGGCACTCTCTAATTTCGGGGATCATATACGTTTGTATTTGTATACAAAGAGAATTTTGGGGCTCATATACAAATCTCTAAAGCGAATTTCTCTAATTTGTACACTTAGCTATTAAACTGTAACTACGTCTTATCATTACGCAAAGTTTAGCTATGACGCCTCATTTATCGCTTAAATTTAGCTATTTCTGAAATTTTACCTTTTTTTAATCGAGAAACTTACAAAAAAACCCAGCATTGGGTTGCTTCGGCTGTTCCTCCTTTTAAGGAAAAATTATCTTTTTGTGTACTTTTTATAAAATATTTACTTCTTTTAAATATACTTTTTATTTAATACCTAGATATACCATATTTAGAAAATATTTACCATCTATAGCAACTATATTATGTATTTAAAGTGAATTATGTATGCAATATAAATATATTTTAAGTGTATTAAAATGTATTATACTTATTTTGGTAAAAAAAAAAAAAGGCATTATGTATTAAATACGAATTATGCATGCAATATAGTTGTATTACACTATACTAAAAGGGAATTATGCATGCAATATAGATGTATTATAAGTATCTTAAATGTATTATGCTTGTTTTGGTAAAAAATCTATATCATGTATTAAAAGTAAATTATATATGTATTAAAGTTATATAGCTATAAATGATAAATATTTTCTAAATATGATATATTTAGGTAAGTTTCCTCATTTTAACTCTCAGCCCATGTACCTTTTTAGCATAGCCCAATAGAATTATCACGAATGAGCCCATTCACAGCAATTATAATTTCTGTAACAATAAAAACTATTTTAAAAATTCAATTAATGATTGTTTTATTTGACTTTAGAGTTCATGCCCAAACTGTTCATAATTGTGGCCCAAACCCTGATTAACTTGTTGTAGGCATTTAGATTATTACCATTTTCTTCTTTGATGCCAAAATTATCACTTTTTTTCTTTAAAAAAAAAAACTTTTGGTGCTAATATGGATTCGAAGTATCGGGTATAGTAACAATAATCATCTCTCAAATCAAATATAATATTCACATGAGCCCCCACACGGGCATCACAACAATAATAATATTTCAAGTCAACAATAATACTCACATAGGCCCCCACATGGGCAACACGATGGAATAACAATTTCAAAAGATGAATCTCATGATAATCTCCCAACCCATAGGATACTTTACATGAATAGTTAACTACCAAGTCCAGTCTGAATAAAGTTAAACTATAACCTACCTCGAAAAGCCAAAACCCAAGCCTTAACCCTTCAATAAGGCGGCTTTCCCTTTCGTGCGGCCTCAGAACGATCCAAATCTATCAAAAACGTATTATGCATGTCAAAGTAAGTCCAAAGATACCCATAAAAGCTACTTTCATTTTGGGTTCAAAAATAATTCGAAAATTGACCCCTAAGGAAAAAGGGTAAAACTAGAGTTTTATTGAAAAATCATATTTTCTATACTTCAAGGATCCTAAATATGAAAACTCATCAAAAAATAAGTTAAAATCGAGATTGAAATCATCAAAAAACTATTTTTACACTTTACCGAGTAAAACCCCAAAAATCCAAGTTTAAAATCAAGGTTTTGAAGATTTTTTTGAGATAAAATCAATGAATAATGATTGAAATCAAGTTTAGAAGCTTACCCATATAATTTTGATGATAATCCCACTTTAAAATCGTCTTTCCCGAGGTCCCAAAGTCCAAAAATGGTGAAAATTGAGAAAATGGAGAATTTATATTGTTCAGGTGAACAGTGCCTCGCAATCGTGAGGGTCAACATTGACCTCGCCTAAAAATGGTCTTCGCGATCGCAGGAAGGAGCCACGCGACTGAGATGCCTAACTGACCTAAACTTTGCAATTGCGGTGACCCACCTCGCAATCGCCATGAACAAACACACGACCCATCACGATCGCAACTCCCCTCCACACAATCACGATGAAGAAAATACCTGGTGCACCAGAACTGTGCACCAACAATGATCTAAGTCCAAAATTATTTCGAACGGACCCTCAGATCTTATTTGAGACCCCACAGAAATAAATCAATAATGCTACTAGGCTAATTTCGATGCTTCAGACTTAATGGAACCATCAAATTTATTAAAAGAGGTCATTTTCAATAAGTTAACCCCCGGTAACCCTTTAGGCTAAATTTAACTAGTTTCTCGTCTGATAGGTCAAAACTAAATATAAAGGCTCAGAACCCGAACCAACCATGCTACTAACTTAAAATTGATATTTCGGATCTAATTATACTGACAGAATCACCATCCGATTCTCGGATCACAAACTATTGACCAAGCTCAAACTAATCACTTATAAGGCTACTCAAAATCTCAATCTCACTCAAATCACTCCCGAATGCTTCAGAAACCGTGTCAACCATCTTTACAACTCATAAGTGATATATAGCAACTACGAGAAAGGGCAAAATGGTCAAAACACATAAAAAGTTAAAAATTACAACAGGGGTTGTTACAGTATGTGTCTTCGCCGGTGATTCCCTATGCATTCGGAGGCCTTTTTTGTCGGATTTGGGTGAGCTCTCGGTGTTCAGCATTGTTCCATCTCCTTCACATAGAAACTGTCTTTATTTTTGGATATTCAGAGAGAAATTTTTATATTGATACTTATTTAGTACCACTCTTCTACTAGTTGCTCTTGTACGTGTGATATCAGGTCATGGGGATAGTTTGTATATATATTTTGTTCTTTCCTTCTGCTACTTATGGGCCCTTATTGTATTCATTGCTAGTGTATATCTTAAAATATTACTTTATTAGTACGTGTAGATATGTAGTACAAGACATGTTTCTTTTTTGAAGTTTATTTTTGAGCTATTTATGAGCTAATTTAGTGTTTGATATCCTCATCTTAATGGGATAATAATGTATAATGTGACTATTAGATACATGTAAAATAAAATTGTGGCATATAAATATTTTTAAATAATATTTTACAACCTACACAACAGTGTCACTCATTAAAAGTGCAGTCATAGGGATGTCAATTGTGTGTCCTTTGTTGTTGCATAAAGAATTTTTTTTCCTTTTCATTTGGACAAGATAAAGAATTATAAAGATGCATTGGTTCGCTTGATTTTCCTGCTCTGTTTTAGAGTTAGAAAGCTTGGACTTAGAATTACTGAAGCTAGATGTTATATTTATGGGATTTTGTGAGGATCAAACATTATGTATTATGCTCAACATGCTCAACATGCTAACCTTATGCTTTCTTTTAAATTCCCTTCTCTCACAATTTATGTACTAGGAGAAGAGAGAGAATTGAAAACTACATGTACTTTTGATAAAAGGTCATATGAAGTTCTATTAATATGTAGATTCCATCTTTGTCATGAAGCGATTTCTCAGTTCATGATGGCACCTAATATAACCCATCAGTAGGTAAGCCCACCCATAGTTTGAAACTGTTAGTAACAGACTATTAAGAGAAATAAAGAAAGCAACAGAAAAGAATCTAATAAAGAGACCAATATAAAGATGAAATCCCAAAACCTGATGAAGTCAGTACAAAAGCTTCTAATACAACAGGAGTACAAGTGAAATACAGGATAAATATATACACAAAGATATCTCTGAATACAAAATAGAGATCAGTCTAATAATAAGAGGGAGAGCAGAAATACTCCGATCGTCAGGAGCTCACCCCAAATCTCCAATCCATGGCTGCTCCACACGATGCACACTTCAACGGAGAGAACTCGTACTATGATCTACAGACTGTAAAAGTGTAGTATGAGTAACACGTGGTACTCAGTAGGCATCGGCCGACTGAGCTCCAAAGATAATGCAAGTATAAACAACATGTAAAACAGGAATATAAATTAACAGCCAACTATCTAGGCAACAAAACATAATATTGTTAACGAGGCGATAAGGATAAACTATCCTATTCTACTAATAATAAGGGACTAACGTGGTTCCATAAGTAGCTAGTCCATATATGATAGTATAGTGAAGAAGGAGATATACAATATACAAGTGTAGTAGAAAGGAAGGAAATAATATACAAGAGTAGCCCAAGAAGAGTATATGAATATCTATGTATATATATATAACCACGCTATATGGATAACCAAATATGAAGGTACTACTCTGAGGGACTAGTCTACATCACCGAGATCATATATAAGGTAAAGGAGCTAATTCTAGCATAATCATGTCTCTAATCATAATATGCCTAAGCACGGGTTAATCTAATCATAATAAATCTTACCATAATAAAGAGAAGAGATCAGAAACGTACAGACCATCATGGGTACCAGTCCATAACCATCCTACCACGAACTATGCAGTAATAATCAATAATAATATAGCCAGCTACCTCAGACAATCAATAACCTAACAGGGCCCCCATAAGCCCGGTAGGTACAATTAAATACTCAGCAAACAATAACCATAACCTATACCTATTTAGCCCTCCATAAGACCGATAGATATAGGTGTCACATAATTCTACTGGTGGTAGGCGATGCATATGAATGAATGATAGTCATGAAAAGAACCAGGTGATGTAAGATAAGCCAAGTACCATATCCAACCCAAGTGCCATAACGTACCAAGTATATATATACCTCCTTCAGCCCGCCCGCTCGCAAGGCAGGACCTATAAATATCACCTCTTCTGGCACGTAGCTCAGATAATTGAACCCATAGGGGACTCGGGATGTCCGTATATATACTACATGGTCCCGAACTAGGACTTCCAATAACCATCATAACCAATCTACTCTATCCAGTACCATATATATATATATATATATATATATAAAGTATAGTAAGAGATGCTAGACTTGAACCAGAACTGAATGAGTGTATATCTGTAAATCCATTGCCCGAGATCGAATTCGGGACTAAAATAGTATAGTAATGTAGAAAGGGGTGGAATCTCACTCGACCGAAGTGAATAAGTAGTGGTAAAACGAGTGGATCAATAATGGACCTCGGTCTAATTTCCAAAATAATACATTTTGTTTAAAATATCATAATCTAGAAATAAGGGTGGTACAACTTCCGTTATAAAAGAATCGATTTTAAAATTAAAAAAGTGGGAATAAATCCCTTTTTAGAAAACATTAGAAAATCAAGGTTTTAATTGGAATCGTACCACTAAATAGGTGTAAATGCGCCTAAATGTATGTATGTCATCACCAATATCCAAATAATACAACCGTAAGTGCCTAAGCATCTATAATCTAGAACCACGTCTTTTCGAAGGATAGAATACTAACCTAGTGTCCAACTGACCTCATAACCATGGCCTCGGTCCCAAAAATATATAACTCAACAAGATGTTAGTACCATAAATCGAGAAACTAAGGTAAACAAGGGCATAAAGCTACTAAGAGGACCTAATCGGGAAATATCGCCCAATTCACTAAGTAACATGGTAAATTTCATACTAAAGGGTCATTCATGTAAATCTATGGTCAAGCAAGTTCATAATTCGGTGTAATAAGATACTACAACCATAACGGGTATTCTAGACTAAGGTTCGGGTCACATTTCTATTCTAAATCCTCTAGAATAGGTCAAGTCATGATATTACTAGGAATAAACCTATCCTATAATCCCTACTTAGTATACAATCTATACAATACACAATCTCATAGAGAAAAGTAGACTGAAGCCTACCTCAAAACCGAACCGCAATCTCAAACCGTCCACAAAATGGTCGTCTTTGCTCCACGATCCCAAAATGATGTCACACTATAAAAATCATAATCTACATGTTAATATGAGTAAAACAATACCCATATTGCTATATAATACTCTGGGTCGAAAATTGGATTAAAATGGGCTTGTGAGACCCACATACAAAATTCCAAAATTGGACCCGTCATTAGGTCCCTCATGACTCAAGGAACTTGTGCTCAAAATTTGGCCACAAACCGAGCTCAATAGCTATGCCAAAACAGCCCCAACATTTAGAGAAATCAAGAACCAAAAATGGAGAATTTAAGAGAAAAGGAGCTCGGAGCTTACGAGATTCGGACTAGATAAAGGTTGCCTTAACGTCTCTGTAACAGCTCCGGCCTTAAGTTGATGTTCCCCAGCTGTTTGTTGAGCTTAAATGGCATCCCTAGAGGTGTGGAAATGGAGAAAAAATGATTTGGGTCGAAAGGGGTTCAAGCCTAAAAAGGCTGATTTTAGGTCGCCATGGCGCCAAAGGAGCCTCCCAGGTGCCCCTCTTGCTTGACAGCCTTTCCATTGCCTAGGATCCACTCTTGGTCACCAAGGATACCTCTCCATGGCGCCAGGATGGCCGCCGAGGCGATGACACCAAAACCCAGCAATTTCCCAAACTTCGTTTGGGTGTTCTGGGCCCATCCAGAACCCCGCGGACGCAAACGAACTATGCTACCACATCAAAAATGATATTCCAGACTCAATGGAATTTCCATCCAAGCTCGTTTCGGCAAAATGTGGGCCCAAGACCCTATGTGCCGATTTGAACAACTTCCGGCCAATAGCCCAAAATAAGTCCTGAAGCCTCGAAACCCGGACCAAGGGTCCCCTAGCCTAAAATTGACGTTCCGGAGCTGATAGAACTGTTGGAATTTCCATCCGAGTTTGTTTACTAGGATTTTTGGTCTGAGACCAATTTCCTAACAGCGAAAGCTCTAAAATAGGGAAATGTGCCTAAAATCCAAACGAACTGCTCGATAATCAAACCAAAAACTCCAGTAAGTCATAAATGACCTGTAGCCACTGTGAGAAGGCTCAAAATGCCAAAAGATGTGCAAAAATTGAGAAAATGACCCAAAGGGTCATTACAATATCCACTACTTAAGGATTTTTATCCTCAAAAGTCAATGGCTAAAAAAAGCCTGCAAGCTCGAAAGGACGAGGTACTGGACCTGCATGCTCCGAGAAAGACCCCAGATAACCTCTAAGGCTAACCAACGCTTCCAAGGGATTTCGCTCAAGGCATCCCCTTATCAACCAAAACCTTACTTCACTTCTCAAATAGCCACAAACTCAACCTCAGCAACCAACTGGCAACCAACTGGCCTCCAACTGAACCGAGTATGGCTGAAGCACGCAAACCTAAACCACAACACACTAACATCATTCCGATACAAGCACAACCAAGAGAAAACTCAACCAAGCTAAAGGCAACCTGTTGACAGCTAATTTTTGCCCTCCACAACTAAATTTAATCCTGAGTTTCTTCGGTTTTGAATAAAATCAAAATATTTATTTTATCCGGATAAATGCTTTCTAAAATATTTATTTGAGTTAAAGTTATCATTTAAGTGACAAATTATATATTTTTGTATTCTTGTATACGAGATAATATAATTTTAGTCGCTTAAATGATTATTTTATCAAAAGTTAGACTTTTATCAAGAACCATCTTAAAAATTAATTCAAATGGTTGAATTTCGACTTAAACCTGTAAGTTGTTCCTAAATCATTTATTCGGAAAATATTTATTTGATTTTATTAAACCAAGAAGCTCGAGATTAAATCATTTGTTAATTCATATTGGATTTTGATTTTATTTGGTCCATCTATTAAATTTGGTCATAATCAAAATCAAATTGGCCATAATTGCGATACAATTGACCAAATGATTTTGATTTGGTCTAAAATTTAAATGACATTGGCTAAATTTTAATCTAATTGGTCATTTATTAAATGACCTAAATCTACCCTCTCCCAATTTAATTCCTAACACTACCCTTTAATAACCTAATTTCTACCCAATCCCTAATTAAATCTACCAGCCCAATCCCTTGCAAACCCAAAACAGCCGACCCAGGCCCAATTTCAGATGACCCGAACCGGTCCAACCCCTCAATCTTTTATATCCTTTCTCCTTCACCTCAATACCCGATAAACACAATAACAACAATACTCAGCAACAACAACAACCCGAACCATCAACGACGTTCAACAACAACACCCAAAATCCCTTTCAAGAATCCGTCAAATACACATCCAAACGACCTCACAACATCAAACGGTTTCACACTCCGTTAATTGTCTTCGGATTTTGTCAAATCAAAGACATCCATCGTAAAGCTTCAAGAAAATCGACACCTCACCCTCCCAACGTTCAAATTCGTACCATAGAGGTACAATGTTGTGCGATTGTGATTGGTTGATGAGGATTCCGATTCCCCCCCCCCCCCCCCTCCCCAAATCCCAAATGAATTTGGCCCTATTTTTGGTCTGGTTCATCAATTTCAAGAGCTGGAAAACTCAAATTCTTATCCAAAATTTTGAATTTCAAAATCTTCCATTCATTTTCCCATTTTTACCCCTCCGTTTTCCCCCCAAAACAGCCTCAATTTCCTCTATAAATAGATAATGTGGGTTGAGGGTTGAGAGGAGAATTTTTTGGGGAGGAAATTGAGGATTCGGGAGGCGCATGCTTCTAATCCTACGTAACCAAAAATCCTAGAAGGAATACACTCAAAATAAACCAACTTCCGACGAACTCATTAGAATTCCGACGAGTAAAGTTCGAACTCCGACAGAAGTAACTATAAATTATGGTGGAAGTTGTCTCCGATTAAAGCTTGTTGTCTCAGTTCCTGCTCCAAAACAGGTAATACTCTCTTCATTTTGTCTTAATTCTGTAGTTTGTTCAACTTCTGTGAAGGTTCATGTGAAATGATTTTATATGATGGTTGGAATGTTTGATTGAGTCGATAAGAAGTCTTAATGTTGAGGATATCGTGTTTAGCAATAAGATTAGATTGCGTCATTGTATAACCAGTTTTTTTTTAATTTATTAGTATTATTTTTTTATAGCATTTCTTGCTTCTATGAAAGCTCGCCTAACGGTGGTGCAAGGTTGTACCTTTTCTTTGATTATCATGTATTGACTCGTATGGATTAGAGGATTCTGGTAGATATGTCTGTGTGGTAGCTTAAAGTTGTGTTTCCTTATTCCTGAAATGGTGTGGTTTCTGGATGTTCGTCTGCCTTTCTCAACTTTGTTTGGCTCAATGGAGAATGAGTAGATTCTAGGTTCAATTCGAGCTCCAGTTAAGACCTTGAGTTGATCAATTTGGCTTTCTACTTAATGCTCTGGAATTGGGAATCTTCATGCCCTCTATTGTTTGCCATAAAGCTACTTGAATAATATTAATGGTGTCAATTTGCTTATCTGCGATGGATTTTGAAAATGAAAGTGGCTACTTTGTTTAATTATATACGTTAAAAATCGTCTTGGTGATAAAATGACATCTGGTTCTTTTTGATGTTTTACTCCAATTCTTTTCTTTTTCTCCTACTTAATTTGGTCCATGATTAAATGCTAAGACCAAAGAACTGGATGGTGTCCTTAAATTCCTCGTAATCCAACCGAACATGACTAAGTCTATATAGAATTGGTTGGGGTCTTTTCTACCAAGGTGTTTCCTTTTGTTCCATTTTCTCGAATGAATGCTAATCTTTTTGCATGTTATATAGCTAAGATTGAGACGTTTATAAATTTTTATGCGAAAATGAATCATTTTCTTCACTTTTTTTTTTCTTTTCTTTTCATGAAAGTATGGAAAAGTTTTGCTTTCTCTTAGTTAAAGGATCAAGAGTTATTTAACATCGCGACCCCTATCGACTTAATTTCATGAAGAATTTGTTCGAGGCTCCCCTTTCTTTTCTTTAAAATTTGCTTGAGTGACTGATTTATGACAATGATGTGAACTTATTCTTTAACCTTCTTCTCAGATTCGGGGAATTAAATGTGTTCACCCTTTTTAAATGTTTGATTGCCTCCGGTATAATGCTTTTTGCTTCCTATCTACTGATAATGGTCAGATTTTCTTTGTTCCTTGTTTGTGACCTAAATCTGATCTCCTTGCCCTTGTCGTTAGAGAGTGTAGTCATCTTATTTCTCTGTTTGATGTTGTTTTGGGATTTCCCTGCAATATATATTTTTTTTCCAAAAAGTTTTGCATCCAATTCTTGGTATGATGGTGTTCTATCCGTACTTCCTCGTGTTTCCTAATCTCCTTGTGTATTGATTATTTAAATTGAGGATACATTTTTGGTTGAACAAGGAAAAGCATACTAATACTATGCTTACATGCTCTCATAATTTGAAACTCATGTTTTCTTTGGCATTTATAAATATTATTTGTGTGTTTTTCCTGTCATGTTAGATTAGATTCAAGCATACTTTAGATAGAATATGTTTAGTTTCTTTTAGCCATCTTATGTGTGCTTTTCCGAGTGATCAAATCTGTCCATGTCCATCAATTGTACACCTGTTTAACTAGAATTTCCCTGAATAAATCATATATGTCAAAATTCTTCCATGAGGCCAATTTGAATTATGTTTTCTCGTCATTTTTCTTAGAAGGTTTAGCATGAAGATAGAATCCCTTTTGTATATTTTTCCAGCATGCTTGACCGCTTGATAGAATAACTAGATAAGTTTCAGCATCTAATATCTAACCAAGGCATCTAGTTTGATTTCTTAGCTATTTCTTTTGTGTAAGATCGTCCAGTTTGTTTAGCGACTTAATAGGGGTATTGTAGCTCTCTCCAGAAATCGCTTTTCATGTTTCAAATTGGTTCTTGTGCTTGCATATTATTTAACACATCGAGTATAGATATTACGAGAAGACTTATGAATTCTCATTGCTTAATCGAGGCGCCCCTTTCCAAAGTGAATCTACTATTTATTTGTGTTTCTTTGTGAATAGCATGTTTGAGCACCTAATTTGATATGACATTAGCTATTTGTTTATTCTATCTTTTATATCTAAGTTAAATTATATCCTCTAATCCTTATTTTTTTTGGTACATGTGAACCTTCACCGAGTCCAATGGACTCCCTCCCTTTGCTTATCCTAATGGGCCAACGAGGCCCAATGTCGCCGAGTCGAAACCTCAAGGCCCAAAAATGGGTAAAAAATGGAAATTGAAGAATATGTAGCTAAAAGCTACATAAGGAAGCTAGTATACAGGGATGAAGACGAAAGCGAAAAAATTGAAATAGGCTAAAAGCCTATGAAAATTGAGGATTAAAGCCGAACAGGTCCAAACGGGTTCAAAACCCGTTTTTCTCAACTTCTCTACGTTTATTTATTTGTAATTCATGTTGGATTTATTTGTATGTAATTAACTCTTAAATTTGATTAAATTGAAATAAAGTCCCCTTCGAAATTGGCATTTTTGCTTTATCTTTTTAGTTTCCCTTTTTGTCATTTATCACATAGTCTAATATCTTGGAAATGGTTCTTTTAATAAAAAAAAAATGGCATTTGCTTTTGTTCATGTGTTTAATTGGTTTATTTAAGTTAAAAGAGTTCTCTTTAATATAAAAAATCAATTTTTCTTGTAAAAATCAAAACCTTGCATAACTAATCGAAATTTTCATAACTTGTTTAAGTTGGTACTTTCTTTTAAAATTCCTATTTACTAAAAATATATATTTGTAATTAAAAAAATCACTTCACTTCCCTTTTAATGAAGATAGTTTGTTTTTTTCTTAAATCGACAAAAAATTGGATTTCGTTTAACCTTCTTATTAGGAGAACTTTTTTCTTTAAATGAACTAATTTTCACTCGAATAGAATGAATGCCATATTTGCAAATTAATTCAAGATTTTACAAAGTTAGCCATTGTTTTCAAAACTGATCATTTTACAAATCAGTCAAATTGTGTTTTGGTCAACCGCTTTCACGGACGCTTCTTGAGTGCCTTAAAAATCTTCTCAAGGCGTTACCAGAATCCTTACCCATTTTCTCTAATTTTAAAGATTTGTTTCTGTTTTCGAGTCTTCAAAATTCTTTAAGTTTTTCTTGATATTTTCTATAAAAAATCAAATGGCGACTCTGTATTTTCTTAAATTATTTCGAAATTTTCTCTAAATGTTTGAAATAGTTTGAAAAGTCAAAAATCAATATTTTCCAACCCTTCGAGCCTAGAAAAAGGGGTAAAACACAACCCAATGCATGAACCATACAACCAACTGCAAATTCCAAATCTAATATTTTCTTGCCTTTCCAAACCTGATGTCTACTCTGAACTGCATCAAAGCTCTCTAACATCATCTGAGTCCTGCCCACATAATCACCTCATCCAAAATCTTAGAAGACTGAAGCTGATCTACCAAAAATCCATGTTGTCGAGCATAAGAATAAGCCCATAAGGTGCTACCTGAATACACAAATAGAGATGATCAAGCCTGCAATCTTTTGCCAAAGGTACAACTGGTTCAGATGACCCTCGAGACTGATAGTCAGGAGTCCGAAGTACTAACTCTCAAAACCAAATGATCCGCTCCAAAATACCCCACCAACTATGGATAAACCCACGCTAAGCCCAACTCGAGTACACTTCTTCTGCTAAGTAGACATTCAGAATTATGACGACACCTGAGAATCCAAGCCAAGCAGTAAAATCTAATACCATGTGCCAATGGACTATCCTCCAAGCATTTATCAAGCATAATACATCTGAACTGAAGAAAAATGAGTCGATAGGTAATGAGTAGGCCTAGTCATCCTATCCACGAATGTTCAAATAAAACAAAACTCGAGATGAGGGTTGCAACTGCATTACACAATCCATAGATAAAAACTCATCACCGAAGGTAAACTACTCGATCTCAACTATCCAAACCGATCATGTTGATGAGTAAGCATCCATACTCCAAAAGCTTTCACAACTTTCAAACCGTCATTCAAAAGAGTCAAAAACCACAACTAGAGCCAACAAGTCTTCACTAAGACCAAATACCCAAATCAATCTCACTATAAGAAATCAAGTATATGTCCACCGATTTCTACATGGGCTAAAACTGAAATATTGCCGACGAACACAATCACAACTGAAGGAAACCACTGGTTGAAGATACGAGCAATCAAATCCACATCCGCTGAGGGTATAACATATCAAGGAATAACCAAGAACTCCCCAAGGCTTCAAAGAGTACCAAAGATATCCAAATCTCGAGCAACTCAAAAAATATGATCTTACCCTGAATCTGGTCAAACTGATACTCAAGCATATATCGCCAAGCAAAAGCATTCCACGAAGTCATACCAGACTGAACAAATACCAAACTAAGAAATTTTCAAATTCACCCATTTAAACCAACCTCAATTCCAACTGAACCATGAACCGCATCGTAAAAGAATGGAGTACCATTCTCAACACCAACACCAAGGTCAAATCTACTACCATAAAATAAACCAAGAAAATCAGAATAATAAATTCCCGATTTGCCAAATTTAGAAGCGGCCATAGAAAAGGATCACCCAAGCTAGAATCATAACTAAGGCCATGGAAGGCTAAACCTACCTTCACTTTTGCACTCTCAACAACTGATCTAACTTCACCAGCAGAGAAGGAAAACCAACCAACCAAGGTTCTAAGCCAAACGGGCAAGAATTACAAGAAAGAAAACACTAACTAGATCATACTAGTCTAGCCGTCTATCAAGTAAGAATCAATTAACGTCAAAACAATGAAAATAATAATAATAGTATAAAGTACATGTGGCACAAAATGAAAATACAGTCAGTACCACTCTAAGATCACATCAAGGCCAAAATGCCAAAGAAAATAGACTTTAACCCAAATACTACCCCTAAGGAAATCACAATACTGATACACTCAATCCACTACTAAAAGAAAATATCTACGGGGGTAGTCATGAATGCATAAATCTACACAAGGCTTACAACAATCAACATAGAAATGTCAAGGTATAAAACCATCGATGGGTATGACAACCCTAACTCAATTCAAATAGAAGCTAAAAGATAGCAAATCAAAATCGTACCTATGCGATGGAATCCAAAGTCATGGTCCCTGACTAGCTTAAAGAAGCACGAATCTGAACGTATCCTAACCCAGACTGAGCATCTGAGTGATCAACTGAAATAACACCATATCTAACCGAAGGTGCCATAACACTAACAGAATGGTCTGGTTGTACTGACTACCCAATAATCCTATTCCAGGGACATTGTTTAGACTAATGGTTAGTCTCTCTGTAGTCATAACAAACCCCTAAAGCTCTAACCTGATGAGAAACACGAGCTGACCCCACTGACTCCTGGGGTACTCCTTAGACCAATGACCAATATCACCGCAGTCAAAACACACCCCTGGAAGTCTCTGATGCACTGTACATCCTGACCCAAAATAGCTGCCATGGTCTGAAAACCTAAACCGAATACCCTGTGATGTTTGGCAAAAACTCTATCCACTGTGCCCACCACGATCTATTTGAGAGCCACCTATACTCTGAGGTGCTACTTGTACAGACCTGGTAGGCTGCAAAAGATGTTGACCTCTACTGGGAGGATCTCGACCTCCAGATGAAAAACTACTAAGGGGTACCATAGACGATGGATGTACCCCAGAAGCAGGAATACCATAAGCAGATAGCGGAACACCATTTGAAGTCTAAGAAACACCTGATACACTCAAAGGAACACTATCCAAATGACTCAAAAGGCGAACCAACAAATCCTGAAGCACTGGGGTGTCAACTGAACCTTGTGGAACCTGAGCTACCCCCGCACCCCCTATCTGATAATCATCTCTATCATACTCAACCTCAGGTTCGGGAGAGGCCTCCCTAGTATGTTCTTTGACTGGGGCAGCTCCTCGTGCCCATCCTCTACCTCTGGGTCTGCCTCATCCTCAAATTAGGGCTCTTATATCGGGTGCCTACTGAGCATCCCTAGCATCTCCATACCTAGTCCTCACCATTTACGCAGAAAAGAGTGAAATACAAGTTTAGAACATTGGGTATGAACAACCCACACGATAAGGAATCAAATTAGAGAAGTTTTTCCTAATGACATCTTATAGCCTCTCGAAGATAGATACGGACGTCTACATACTGTTCTGCGAGACTCTACTAGACATCCTGCTCTTACACTTATGATACCGATGAACCTGGTGCTCTGATACCAATTTGTCATGACCCAAAATAAGGTCATGATGGCACTTATCGCGGCCCAGCTTTGACGAGTAAGCCAATCACCAAAGAGGAAAGAAAAATCCAACAAGTAATGAAAGTAGTAAGATGAGACTTCTAGAATAAAGTCAGGCCAACATAGAATATAAATAAAGCAAAAGTCTGAAAGAGATGACATAAACAACCCAAAATCTAGTGTCATAATGTAAGAGCATCTAAGTACATAACTGAATCTGAAAATACGTAGTCTGTCTCTAAGAATGACATAAAGACATAAATAAGGATAGGATGAGATCTGGAATCTACTCTGAATACTAGAACAATCCAGTACCTTGAATCATATCAACTCCGCTCGAGACCTCAACCGCCATACGTAGTACTCGAACTAGGATTTGTACCAAAAGAGCACAGTATGGGTGAGTACGGTCCACTTGTACTCAGTAGACATCATAGGCCTACTGAGCAAAGTAGAAAATAGTATAAGTAAAATAACACAATGAGCATGTCACCTGCCAGCAGAAAAGTTTTCAAACGGTAGTTTACACTGTCTCCACTAACAGTTCTAATATAATTCTGAAATGAAACAACACAAATATACACAAAAAGTATACGTAGCTAAAATACCTGATAAGACAAGTAAAAGAACCACAAAAGATGCATATGCAATGCAATGCAATGATAATGGGATGAATAGTTGAATTCATCGCATGACTTTTTGTATACACCTACCGAGTTCGCAGCTCCCAAAGTAGGATCCATAGGGGGTTCGCAACTCATTTACTATAACTCATACCTCAAATCTCAACTCACTTCTCTAACTTATGTTCACGGAGAGTGTTTTATAAAAATGTCTCATTTTCTTTCACAAATAGTGTTCCTCAATGGTACCAACATCTCATGAATATATATGTATGGAATGAGGTTGTAATGCTCACAATCAAATTAGTATGAAGATATCCCATCCATTCAATACATATATAAGTGAGCCCAGCAATCAACACAATATGTCCACAATTCATGATTATAAACTCTTATTAGGCACCATCGAAATAAATATGCATGTAAGACATCATTAATATCATATCAACCCCTAACTCGGGCATTTCTCATAATAAAGGAAACCAATGCTAAATAAGGCCTATAATAATAATTTAAGCCCCCGTACGAGCGTCATATCAAGAATACAAGCATTTATATGCACAGATCCTACTAAGGATGTCAAATAAAGCCCCCACTCGGGCAACATCCAATACCAAATATCGCAATCAATAATAACAGATTATAAGCCCCCACTGGGGCACACAACACTAATAATAATCTCAAAATATAAACCCCATAGTTATTTCCCCAACCCATACAATGTTTTACCTATTAATTAACTACCTAGCTCAATCTGAAAGAAGTTAAGTCATAACCTACCTCGAAATGATGAAATCTGAGCCTAAAGTTACTTCAACTTGGCACTTCCCCCTTTTGAAACTGCCTAGGAATCAACTAAAACATACGAATATAGCATCTACGCGTTAAAATAAAGCTATCGATACCCATATCGACCATATTTAAAAAGGGTCAAAAACAGACTCCAAAAATGATTTAAAAAATGAGAGGGGTAAACTAGAATTTTTCTTTAGAAACACATTTCCCAAGGTTATAGGAGTCTACAGTTGAAAACTCATGTGAAAACTAGTTAAGAACGAGGTCCAAATCAAAGAAAAATTATTTTTAATCTTTACCAGCAAAAACTTTGATATTCTAATTTGAAATCATGATTTAAAGGTGTTTTTGAAGATATAATTGATAGGAAGTAATGGAAAGATGATTTGAGAGTTTACCCAAGCAAGAATAGTGATATAACCCTAAGAAATCTCCTCTTCTCGAAGCTTGGAGGTCCAAAAATGGTGGAAATTGCGAAAAATGAGGTTTATATATTATTCTAT
This sequence comes from Capsicum rhomboideum, assembly GCA_031232105.1. Classification (NCBI taxonomy): domain Eukaryota; kingdom Viridiplantae; phylum Streptophyta; class Magnoliopsida; order Solanales; family Solanaceae; genus Capsicum; species Capsicum rhomboideum. Next base: position 103,724,229 of record CP124710.1, read on the forward strand.
AAACAGTACCTCACGATCGCGGAACCCACCTCGCAATCGCGAGGGTCAACGTTAACTATCCCATTAAATAGGCCTTTGCATTCGGCGTTGAGGATTCGCGTTCGCGAATGTCCACCACTCGAACCATCGCATTTGCGACAGCCTCATCGCGTTCGCAAAAAAAAGCGTAACCTGACCCGACCCCGAATGCCCTTCGCGATCGCGGCCACTACCTCGCGATCGCGATAAAGGGAAATTTTCTTCACTGCTATCACAGCTAAGGGCCCGCATTAACTAACAAGGATCCGGCATGCACCAGATATCAGCAACTTTGCTGATTTTGTATATCTTCGAAATCTCCGAACGGACCCTCAACATTTTTTTGGGGCCCCACAGGAATAAACCATATATGTTATTAGGCTAATTCCAACGTTCCGGACTCAATGGAGACATTGGATTTTCGAAAAAAGATCTTTTTCAATAAATTAACCTCCGGGACCCCTTTTAGGCAAATTTCCAAATGAAGGATCGAAATGCAAAATAAAGGTTCTGAACCCGAACCAACCCCGCTACTTACCCAAATTTGACATTCCGAATTTAATGGAACTGTCCAAATTGTCATTCGAGACTCGAAACATCAAATGTTGACCGAAGTCTACTATAATGGATTTTAAAGCCACTAGAAACCTCAAAACACTCTCGATCGCATCGGGAACTGTTCCAACCATCCCCATACCCCAAAACTAACATTTATCAACTACGGGGAAGGGTAAAATGGTCATAACACAAAAAAAGCAAATTTTCACAAATCAGGCTCTTATAGTATCCACCACTAAGACTCTAGGTTATTCTCAAACTAAAAGCAAAGAAATACCTGAGTCGGTGAAAAGTTGGGGGTAACTACCGCATATCAGACTCGACCTCCCAAGTAAACTCCTCAACAGAATAGTGTCTCCACTGAACCTTAACCACAGGAATATCTCTAGAACGCAACCATCTAACATCCCTAGCTAAAATGGAGACTGGCTCCTCAACGAAGGTCAACCTCTCATCCAACAGAACCGAATCCCACTGAATCACGTTAGACTCATCCGAAATATAACGTCAGAGCATAGATACATGAAAAACTGAATGAACGGCTAAAAAGTCTGGAGGTAAAGCCAACTCATAAGCAACCTCTGCAACTGTCCAAAGAATCTCAAAAGGTCCGATATACCTCGGGCTAAGGTTGCCCCTCTTCCCGAACCTCATCAATCCATTCATGGGCGACACATGATGGAAAACCCGATCTCTAATACCAAACTCTAAGGCACAAAATCTTCGATCCGCATAACTTTTTTGCCTACTCAGGTCTACTCGATGCCTATCCTGAATCAGTTGAACTCTATCCAAGGACTCGCAAAGCAAGTCGGTACCACGAGGTCTAACCTCGGAAGTCTCAAACCAACCAATTAGAGATTAACAACGCCTACAATATAATGCCTCAAAAGGTACCATCTTAATACTCAAACGGTAGCTATTATTATAAGCAAACTCCGACAAAGCTAAATGTTGCTCCCGCTGACCTCCAAATTCAATAATACACGCGCAGAGCATATCCTTCAAAAATTGAATAGTCTGCTCAAACTGACCATTGGTCTGGGGCTGAAAGGTTATGCTAAGGTCAACCTGAGTACCCAACTCCTCTTGAAACATCCTCCGAAAGATAGAAGTAAACACTGAACCTCTGTCTGAAATAATGGACACGGGCACTACGTGAAAATGAACAATCTCTCAAACATAGATACGAGCCAACCTCTCGACACTAGAGGAAATCTGGATAGGGATGAAGTGGGCTGATTTTGTCAATCGATCTACGATTACCCAAATGTTGTACTGCAGAAGGATACGGTAAGAGTAACCTTACATACTTTATCTTCCTAATATGAATACACAGTACTATATGTGAATACAATAATCCAGCTCCTTCCTTACGTGTTACTCTACAACACAAATTCATAACGGAGCTCACGTTAACAACTAACTACTTTACAAGTGCATAAAAAGACAATGAGTTACATGACTGCCCTATAATATCATTTTACCCTTTACAATACAATTCACTGCATTACCATACCAACAATACCATAACATTCCACACATTGACCAAGACATCATAAACCAATAGCATTTCACACCAAGTTTACCCTTTACGCTTCCTCAATAACTCTACGTCATAATTATTCCATCAAGTCACCTTAATACCTTTCATAACAACATATTAACAACAATCCATAATTAATATAATCCAACATGCCACCAAATGACCCCCTTAAAGTCATTCAAAAGGTACCATATGTTGATAATTACATCCAAAAAGGGTATAGGGGCCTTCGGGGATCAAAGAGAGACAAAATCATACAAAATGAAATTTTGGACTGGGCTGTGGAGCAACCTACGCCCGCAGGTGGATGAAATGCAGCCACAGGTTCCCCTCTGGCCTTGTCCAGAGCCACTTGCATTGGAATCTGTGCCCACAGGTGCTCCAGACGCGAGGGCGGATGCTCGTTTCAGCCTCCAGGGGTCATTTTAGGGTCCTTTTTTATAATAAATGGTCCATGGACATAAATAAGCTTCTCTTTACATGTTTTAGGTCAATTGGATGCCAACGAACCATCATGTCTTTACAACACACATGAACATCACCAAAACCATATTTTTCTTTCAATATACCACTAATTTCATGACCAATTTCATAACAACAATCCCACAAGTTATACACATAGAAAAAAGAAAGTTAAGGACATAACCACATCTTACATGTTGATATTTAATCCATAAAATTCACTTTCTTCAATACCACAAGTCTCCTTTCACGTTTATAAGGCAAAACCCTTTACCAATTGAGCAAAAGTAGACAGTTTTACACATAGTGAACTGTCCAACACTTTGCCAACATAACCAACATGATTTATACACCATCTTAAGCATATAATATATTAAACCATGAGAGTAAACATTAACCAAAGCTACAAGAAGATGATCTTTTCCAAGGGAGTGATAGCTTAGGGTTTGTGAGATAAAAGAAATATCTTGGATAATTCTAGAAATGGCATGTGTGTTTATATGAATAAAAATCTGATTTTTGTGCCTTTATATAGTCCCTCAAGTCATCCTTAGCCAATTCTTGGTCATTAAATGCCATGTTTACTTGGTCAACACAAGAATGGGTTATTTGCCATCTTTGGGCCATGTCTTTTGCATCATTTTGGGCCTCAATTGAGCCCAATGGCACAAGACTAGATTTAACCCAACAAATTTAATGCATGATCCACCAACTATCTCATGTTTAAATAATTCCATAAATGTTAAAACAATCAAGTAGGGTCTAAAATGTACGAGGTGTTATATCCTTCCCCCCTTAGAAACATTCGTCCTCGAATGTTAGTAACATCATCCCATTTACAACAAATGCACTTTTATGTTAGCATATACACATATACACATAATGCTTATAGATACTTACTTGTTATTGCTCCAATTCCACATCTTGAACTTTCTCTTCTATTTGAAACAAATAAGGGTACTTGGACTTCATCATTTCTTCAGCTTTCCATGTGATCTCTTCTACTTGTTGATTTCTCCAAAGGACTTTTACGGAAGCTACTTCCTTATTCCTTAACCTCTTCACTTTTCTATACAGAATAGCAATAGGTATCTCTTCATAGGTGAGATCCTCCGTAACTTGTACATCTTCAATGGGAGCAATACGAGATGGATCTCCTATGCACTTTCGAAGCATCGAAACATGAAATACTGGATGAACTGTGGAGAGTTTTTTGGGTAGTTTCAATTTGTACGCAACTTGCCCAAATCTCCTTATAATTTCATATGGGCCTATATAACGTGGACTCAACTTTCCTTTCTTTCCAAATCTCATTACCCCTTTCATCGGTGACACCTTCAAGAATACCCAATCACCTATGGCAAATTCGAGCCCTCTTCTTCTAATATCAGCATATGACTTGTGTAGACTTTGGGCCGTTTGTAGCCGCTGTTGTATCACCTTAACTTTCTCCATTGCTTGGTGTACAAGATATGGCCCAAGTAAAGCAGTTTTACCCGCTTCAAACCATCCAATTGGTGATCTACACTTTCTTCCATATAAAGCTTCATAAGGTGCCATTTTGATACTTGAATGATAGCTATTATTGTAAGCAAATTCAATAAGAGGTAGATGATCATCCCAACTACCTTTAAAGTCCAATGTGCAAGCTCATAGCATATCTTCAAGTGTTTGAATAGTACATTTTGCTTGTCCATCTGTCTGAGGATGAAAAGTTGTACTCAAACTCACTTGGGTTCCTAAACTCCTCTGAAAATATCTCCAAAAATGTGCAGTAAATTGAGCTCCCCTGTCTTATATAATAGAGATTGGAGTCCCATGTAATCGCACTATCTCCTTAACATACAACCTTGCATAATCCTCAGCTGTATAAGTGGTTTTGACTGATAGAAAATGGGCTGGCTTGGTAAGCCTGTCAACTATTACCCATATGGAATCAAATTTCCGCAGTGTACGAGGCAATCCTGTGATGAAATCCATGTTAATCATGTCCCACTTCCAGACTAGAAGATTGATACATTGCATATAACCTCTAGGTTTTTGATGCTCTAATTTTACTTGTTGATAATTTGGACACTGAGCTACAAATTCTGCAATGTTTTTCTTCATATTTCCCCACTAATACATGTCTTTCAAATCATGATACATTTTGGTAGCTCTCGGATGAATAGAATATCGTGAATGATGTGCCTCTGTCATAATTCGTTTCCTTAGCTCACCTACATCCGGTACACACAATCTGCCTTGGTATTGAAGTACTCTCACTTGCGTAAGATCAAATGCCTTTGTCAACTCTTGCTGTACATTCTCCCTCAGCTGCAATAAAATAGGATCCGCATATTGTTTCTTCTTTACCTCAGCTATTAAGGAAGATTCTGCTGTATTTTGGACAATAATTTCGTCGTCTGGTGATTCAAGAAGACGAACTCCTAAGCTGGCTAGTTGATGTAGATCCTTAACTATATCTTGCTTTTCCGTCAACTGGCCATTAGTACTTCCTATTGCTTTGCGGCTTAGTGCATCGGCTACTATATTTGCTTTTCCTGGATGATATAAGATATCAATATCATAATCTTTTAAGAGTTCCAGCCACTTGCTGCCTCAGATTTAGATCCTTTTGCCTAAAGATATAACGCAAACTTTTGTGATCAGTGTATATATCAACATGAACCCCATACAAATAATGGCGACATATCTTTAAAGCAAATATCATAGTTGCTAGCTCAAGATCATGTGTTGGGTAATTTCTCTCATGTGGCCGCAACTGTTGTCAATCATATGCTATTACATTACCGTGCTACATCAATACACATCCTAGGCCAACTCCGGATGCATCACAATATACTGCATACCCTTCTGTGCCTTCGGGAAGTACTAATACGGGTATAGAAGTTAATTTATCTTTCAACTCTTGGAAACTTTTCTCATATGCATCATTCCACTGAAACTTAGTGGCCTTGTGTGTTAGCTTTGTTAAAGGTGCAGCAATAGAAGAAAACCCTTCAACAAATCTCCTATAATAACCTGCCAATCCAAGAAAACTACGAATCTCCGTAGGCGTCGTAGGCCTTGGCCAATTTTTCACTGCTTCAATCTTGTGTGTATCAACCCTTATTCCTTCATCCGACACAATGTGACCCAAGAATGCTATGGATTTTAACCAAAATTTGCATTTAGAGAACTTTGCATACAACTTACGATCCCGGAGAATCTGTAACACCTACCGTAAGTGATTGGCATGGTCCTCTTGTGATCTTGAATAAACTAGAATATCATCTATGAACACGGTCACGAATACATCCAAGAATGGCTTGAACACCCTATTCATCAAATCTATGAAAACAGCTGGTGCATTTGTTAGTCCAAATGACATAACTAAGAAATCATAGTGACCATACCGTGTTTGAAAAGCTGTCTTGGGTATATCTTTTTCTCTAACTCTGACTTGATGATAACCCGATCTCAAGTCAATCTTTGAAAAACATTTGGCGCCCTGTAACTGATCAAACAAATCGTCAATTCTGGGTAGGGGATATTTATTTTTGATCGTTACCTTATTCAATTGCTGATAATCAATACACATCCTCAATGTGCCATCTTTCTTTCATACAAATAACACTGGTGCACCCCATGGGGACATACTAGGCCATATAAATCCCTTGTCTAGCAAATCTTTAAATTGCTCCTTCAATTCTCGTAATTCTGCTGGAGCCATTCTATATGGAGGAATAGAGATAGGCTGAGTGCCTGACATCACATTAATACCAAACTCTACTTCTCGGTCTGGGGGTAAACCTGGAAGATCGTCAGGAAATACATCGAGGAATTCGTTTACTACTGGAACCGATTGAAGAGTTGGTGGCTTCACATCGGTATCTTGCACTCTTACTAAATGACATATGTATTGTTCTTAGCCCGACAATCTACCGTGGCATAACAAGAAGCCAACCAATCCATACCCATTATAACATCAAAATCCACCATTTCTAGTTTAGTAAGATCAGCCAATGTATCATGACCACACACAGTTACTACACAATTATGATATACCCTTTTTGCAATAATAGATTCACCAACTGGTGTGTAGATACTTCAAATGACTTAATTAATAATTTCGGCATTCTTTTAAATTTTTCCGCAATCAATGGAGTGACATATGATAATGTAGAACCCAGATCAATCAATGCATATACACTATGGGAAAATATGGATAATGTACCTGTGACTACATCAGGAGAAGCCTTCAAATTCTGTCGGTCCGCTAAGGCATAAGTACGATTCTGGACTCCACTAGTACTGGCTGCTCCTCTGGCACCTCTACCATGACCAGCAGACTGCACACCTCGGCCTAAGGAAGGAACCGATGATGATGATGCAATGATTGATCCCGTAGGTTGTGTTATACTACTCAGGCCCTTCTGTGGGCACTCTCTCATCATGTGCCCCAACATACCGCACCAAAAGCAAGCAGTCGTCCCTAACCGGCATGTACCTGAATAAGTCTGTCCGCAGTGCTGACACTGCTGACGAGAAAATTTTGCTGCCTGTGAACCGGGAATTCCACTACTCTGCCCAGCTTGACTGCCTCTAAACCCTCAAAATTGAGAGTGAGTGCCTACTGTGGAATAAGATATTGATGGTCTAGGCGTTCTAGGAAAAATCCAAGGCCTAGATTCTCCTTGGAACGCTATAGACTGTCCCATAGGTCTAGCCCTTTTTTACTGTCCCCTTTTAAATTCATGTACCCTTCTTCTCTGTCTCTGATCCTCCATCTTTTGTGCGAAAGCCTGTATTCTGGCTATGTCCATATCTCTGTTCAAAGCAGCAATGGTACAGTCCCTCACCAAATATGGCTCTAATCTGTCCACATATCGATGGACTCTGTCTTCCATTGTGGCCACTACATTCGGAGAATATCGAGCCAAAGAATTAAATTGAAGACTGTATTCTCTGACACTCATATTCCCCTGACGGAGATTTAAAAACTGATCCGCAAGAGCCTCTTGGATCTCATATGGGAGGTAATGATCAAGGAATGCCATTTTAAATTCTTCCCAACCAGCCGAAAGTGCACCAATACCCCTCGATCATTTCCAATCTTCATACCACAATATAGCTTCTCCCTTCAATCTATAGGCTGCAAGCTCAACTGTTTCTATACCAGTCACGTGCATAACAACTAGAGCCCTTTGAATTTGGTCCACGAAATCCTGTAGATATGCTTTCGGGTCTGACCCATTGAATATGGGAGGGTCTAATTTCAGAAAATCCTATGTCCGTCGACTAGCTACTCTAGCCGCGTCATCCTCACTTGTCGTTGGACCAGCTCGTCCCTGAGTTTGTACAATAACTATCTGAGTCAACATATGCATTGTATTTCTTAAATCCTGTTCAGTGGCATTCATAGGCGATTCTACGGGTACTTCTCTACCTCTTGGCTCTTCCGGAGCTGGAAAAGTAGAAGAAGACCGCGATGCAATTTCAGTGTCAGCCCCACCTTGACTAGCTTGGTCAGGTGGTGATTTACTCGTGCCTTCACCGGCAAGCATATCTACCTGCTTACCTTTGCCTCTACCTCGTCTTGTAATCGGCATTTTACTATAAACAAGAAAACCAATTCTAATGGTCATATACGATTCCACTTACAACATTGGCTCTATTGCACGATCTAGAAATGAAGAAAAGAAACAACTCCTAAATCCGTAGCCTCCTACTTATAAATATGGTGCACAACACATCCATAAGCAAGACTCTACTCAGACACTGCTTTGAAGACACCCTTAGGATGACCTGCTCTGATACCATTTTTGTCACGCCTCGAATTCCCACGGAGCGGACTGGCACCCAAAGCCGTTATGGCCCGAGAGAACCAATCTTCACTCATGTACATTTATATGCATGTCTCTATATGAATATCATTCTATCTCATGTAACTATAAGATACCAATGGCAGAAGTCATGGTAAACATATGCTATATATGAAACTTGGCCGTTAGCGCCATCAAGTCAAAATGGACATACATTTCTTACATTCCTTCGTTTGTCCCACAACATCTACAAAGCCTCTACATATACATAGACATAACCAACCTACAGTTGGGACAAGTCCCAACTTTATACAACATTTACATAGTACCAAAATCAACGTACACATGTGACTCGAAAAGCCCCGAACCAACTGGAGCTCACCAATGATCTACAAATGACCCGCAACCTATTGTGGAGGTCTACTAGCACCTGCGCCTGCAGCAAGTAAGGTAAGTCCCCCAAGGTACGTCAGTACGAAGAATGTACTGAGTATGTAAGGCTATAAGAAACTGCATCATACATAAGAGCTTCAATGGAATCAACTATGAGAGAATAGTCAATATGGATAAACCATCGCTCTATATATGTTTGGAACCATGTATATTGCTTTCATTACTTTCTTTGCTTCTATGTTTATTCATCATCACCTGTATCATACTGCACCCAGGCCCCAACTGATCAGTGGGTCTTAACATAACATAACGTTATGTTGGGATAGGCCCGAGCTAGGCTTATGCCTCTAGAGCTGCCACCCATAAACCAATATATCAGGTTCGGCTCGAGCTAGGTTCTTACCTCTAGAGCTTCCCCCTGTCAGGTTCGGCCTGAGCTAGGCTTATGCCTCTAGAGCTGCCACCCGTACTCTCACAACCAACAACTATGCATTACTTCATTTCTTTACTTTTGAGAGATTGATACGTTGATAATTACAACACTATTGGAACTTTGGAACATCAGTCCATGATTAAGAGACATATGAATAACAACATATGATAACCTGACATGAGATACTTTGAGGCATTTCGGACTGGAACAAGTACGATGACAATGTGAACAATATGTGCTGCAGAAGGATACGGTAAGAGTAACTTTACATACCTTATCTTCACAATATGAATACACAGTCCTATATGTGAATACAATAATCCAGATCCTTCCTTACGTGTTACTCTACAACACAAATTCATAACGGAGCTCACGTTAACAACTAACTACTTTACAAGTGCATAAGACGACAATGAGTTACATGACTACCCTATAACGTCATTTCACCCTTTACAATACAATTCACTACATTACCATACCAATAATACCATAACATTCCACATATTGACCAAGACATCATAAACCAATAGCATTTCACACCAAGTTCACCCTTTATGCTTCCTCATTAACTCTACGTCACAATTATTCCATCAAGTCACCTCAATACCTTTCATAACAACATATTAACAACAATCCATAATTAATATAATCCAACATGCCTCCAAACGACCCCCTTAAAGTCATTCAAAAGGTACCATAAGTTGATAATTACATCCAAAAAGGGTATAGGGGCCTTCGGGAATCAAAGAGAGACAAAATCATACAAAACAAAATTCTGGACTGGGCTGTGGAGCCACCTGCGCCTACAGGTGGATGACATGCGGCCGCAGGTGCCCCTCTAGCCTTGCCCATAGCCACCTGCGTTGAAATTTGCATCCGCAGGTGCTCCAGACGCGAGAGTGGATGCCCGTTTCAGCCTCTAGGGGTCATTTTAGGGTCCTTTTTTGTAATAAATGGTCCATGGACATAAATAAGCTTCTCTTTACATGTTTTAGGTCAATTGGATGCCAACGAACCATCATGGTTTTACAACACACATGAACATCATCAAAACCACATTTTCCTTTCAATATACCACTAATTCCATGATCAATTTCATAACAACAATCCCACAAGTTATACACATAGAAAAAAGAAAGTTAAGGACATAACCACATCTTACATGTTGATATTTAATCCATCAAATTCACTTTCTTTAATACCACAAGTCTCCTTTCACGTTTATAAGGCAAAGCCCTTTACTGATTGAGCAAAAATAGAGAGTTTTACACATGGTGAACTGTCCAACATTTTGCCAACATAACCAACATGATTTATACACCATCTTAAGCATATAATATATTAAACCATGAGAGTAAACACTTACCAAAGCTACAAGAGGATGATCTTGTCCAAGGGAGTGATGGCTTAGGGTTTGTGAGATAAAAGAAATATCTTGGATAATTCTAGAAATGGCATGTGTGTTTATATGAATAAAAATCTGATTTTTGTGCCTTTATATAGTCCCTCAAGTCATCCTTAGCCAATTCTTGGTCATTAAATGCCATGTTTACTTGGTCAACACAAGAATGGGTCATTTGCCATCTTTGGGCCATGTCTTTTGCATCATTTTGGGCCTCAATTGAGCCCAATGGCACAAGACTAGATTTAACCCAACAAATTTAATGCATGATCCACCAACTATCTCATGTTTAAATAATTCCATAAATGTTAAAACAATCAAGTAGGGTCGTAAATATACGGGGTGTTACAATCTGGTTAGCTAAAGGCTGAACCTCTAAGGCTAAAGGTCGCTCCTGAGTCAAGAGATGAGCCAAACTCCCCATACTAGTCGACTTCCGACTCAAGGCATCCGCAACCACATTAGCCTTACCCGGATGATAAAGAATAGTGTGATCATAATCCTTAAGCAACTCAAGCCAACGCCGTTGTCTCATATTAAGCTCTCGTTGGGTGAAGAAGTACTGAAAACTAAGATTATCTGAGAAGATCTCATAACGGAATCCATACATGTAGTTCCTCCACAACTTCAATACAAACACAATCGTGGTCAACTCCAAATCATGGGTAGGGTAATTTTTCTCATGAGGCTTCAACTGATGAGAAGCATAAGAAATCACTTTGCCTTCTTGCATCAACACTTCACCCAATCTAAAACCAGAAGCATCACAAAACACGGTAAAACCCACGCCCTCCTTGGGCAAAGTCAAGATAGGAGCTGAAATCTACAACTCCTTAAGCTTTTGGAAGCTTTTCTCAGACTCTTTCGACCACTGAAAGGTAATCTTTTTTTGAGTCAACTTGGTCAAAGAAGTAGCAAAAAAAAGAGAAACCCCCAACAAAACGTCGATAATAACCTGCCAAACCAATAAAACTCTAAATCTCAGTAGGATTAGTGGGCCTAGCCTAATTATAAATTACCACAATCTTGGTCGGATCGACCATAATACCATTCTTGGTCACCACATGACCCAAGAAGGAGATAGAATCCAACCAAAACTCATACTTGGAGAATTTAGCATACAACTTCTCATCACGCAATCTCTGGAGTACGATCCTTAAGTTTCTTACAAGATCGTCCTCATTCTTGGAATAAACCAAGATATCATTTATAAATATAATCACAAAGGAGTCGAGATACGGTCTGAATACCCTGTTCATGAACTCCATGAATGTTGTTGGGGAATTGGTCAACCCAAATAACATGACCAAGAACTCATAATGACCATATCGAGTCCGAAAAGCTGTCTTCAGGACATTCAAAGCTCCAATCCTCAACTGGTGATACCCAGATCTCAAATCAATCTCAGAAAACACGTACGCACCCTAAAGCTGATCAAACAAGTCTTCAATGCAAGGAAGAGGATACTTGTTCTTAATTTCCACCTTGTTCAACTGTCGATAATCGATCCTCATGCGCATAGAACTATCCTTCTTCTTCACAAACAAGACAGGCGCACCCCAAGAAGACACACTAGGTCTAATGAACCCTTTACTCAACAAATCCTGTAACTACTCTTTCAACTCTTTTAACTTAGTTGGGGCCATCCTATAAGGAGAAATGGAAATGGGCTTAGTATACGGCTCTACATCAATAGCAAAATCAATATCACGATCAGGAGGCATACCAGGCAAATCCGTAGGGAACACATCCATGAACTCGCGAACGACCTAAATAGAATCCATAGGAGGCGGTGAGGCAACACTAGTATCACGACCATGAGCCAAATAAGATAAACACCCATTTTCTACCATACGATAAGCACGTAGAAAAGATATAACTCCCTTCGAACCCAAATTACCCTTCCAAGCTACCCTTGGCACACCCGGCGTAGCTAAGGTCATAGTCTTGGCATAACAATCCAAAATAGCATGATAGGGATCTAACCAATCCATACCCAAAATAACATCAAAGTCTACGATATCTAGAAAAGTCAAGTATACCCAAGTCTCATGCCCCGCAAAGGTAACCATACAAGATTGATACACCCAATTGACCACTAAAGAATATCCTATGGGGGTTGATACATGAAGAGGCATAGCAAGGGGCTCACATGCAGCATCAAAACCAAAAGCAAAATACATAGACAAATAGGAGAATGTAGATCCAGGGTCAAATAAAATGAAAGCAGATGTGTAGCAAATTGAGACGATACCTATAATGACTGCATCAGAGGACTCTACCTCTGGTCTCCCCGATATAGAAAAAAACTGTCCATGTCTGTTCCCCGACAGAGCAACCTCGCGACCACTACAACAAAGCTCTCCTACCTCAACCCCGAGTACCTCTAGCACCACCTTTACCACTCTGTTAACCACCTCTGACTGCAGATATAGGAGTAGGGTAAGGCTGAAGGTGGGATCCCTGTTGAGTAGGTCCAAACACACATCGAGGGCAATCCTTAGCCACATGGACAAACTCATCACATACAAAATATCATCTACGACCCGACTCAATATGAGGATGTGCGAATGAACCAAAATGACCACCCTGGCCTGAAGAACCGAACCTTGAACCTCTACTAGCATGACCTGATACCTGGATACCAGAAGCTGCAGAACCTGAACGTCTACCATCTGATCCCTGCAACGCAGCTTGAACCGATCTACCATGATAACCATGAGAACCTCTACTAGAGAAACCTCTACCTTGAGAGGCGTGTCCACTAAACTCGCCCTGACGACGCACCCTCTTGGTGTTTTTTGGAGTAGCCTGGATAATAGATTTGGTCATCTTGGCGTGCTCAATAATACTCTGCAAAAAAACCCTAAAACTACCATCTGGGTTGTAGCCAACTGATATGAACTATCTAACCCCTTTACAAACTTTTGAATCCTCTAAACTAGGTGGAGATGTTAATGGCTGAATATCTGGATAGAGCATGGAAACGTGCCTTATACTAAGTAATAGACATGGAGCCCTGCTCCAGATGATCAAGCTCATCCCTCATATGATCTCTCAAGCTATACGGTACAAACCTCTCCAAGAATGCCTCAAGAAACTGAGTCCAAGTCATAGCAGGCAATTCCAAAGGCCTACAACTAGCAAGCGACCTCCACCAATCCCTAGCCACATCTGTCAATTGATAGGTAGTATAAACGACTCCGTGAGACTCAAGGGATCCAAGATTATGTAACTTCTCCTGGAAATAAGTCAGAAACTCATAGGCATCCTCTCCAATAGCACCACTGAACTTGGGTGAACCCAAGTAAATAAACCTCTCGAACCTCTTCTGATCATCAGAAGACATCACTGTACCCAAAGCAATCATAGAAATAGTAAGTCTGGTAGGTAAAGAATCTGTATGTGGGGGTACCATAGATGATGGTTGTACCCCAGAAGTAGGAATACCATAAGCAGATGGCGGTACAGTCGGCGGAACACCACTTGAAGTCTAAGAAACACCTGATACAGTTAAAGGAACACCATCCAAATGACTCAAAAGGCGAACCAACAAATCCTGAAGCACTAGGGTGTCAACTGAACCATGTGGAACCTGAGATGGCCCCGCACCCCCTGTCTGATAATTATCTCTAGCATACTCAACCTCGGGCTCGGGAGAGACCTCCCTAGTATGTTCTCTGACTGGGGCAGCTCCTCGTGCCCATCCTCTACCTCTGGAACATCCACGACCCTTGCATCATCCTCAAACTAGGGCTCCCATATCAGGTGTCTGCTCAGCATCTCTAGCATCTCTGGACCTAGTCCTCACCATCTGCACAGAAAAGAGTGGAATACAAGTTTAGAACATTGGTTATGAACAACCCGCACGATAAGGAATCAAATTAGAGAAGTTTTTCCTAATGACATCTTATAGCCTCTCGAAGATACAACTATCATTTGAATTCCAAAATTTTGACTTCCATTATTATTGACATTTGAGATCTGATTTGGATTTCTCTTTCCGTTTCAAATCTTTTTTTTATCGAAAGTTTGTGGTTGTCGATCTCATGAAAAATGTGAATATGAGTTGTTGAGATTTTATTGAAGTTTTATGTTAGATATGAAATTTTTGAACTAGCCTTGCTCTATAATTATTATCTTGAAATCAAATTTGGAGTACCAAGTTGAAAATCCACCAGCGAAACACAAGATTCAAATTCGATGCAAATTTTTTTTTTCTTAAAGTTAAAGAAGCTTAAATGACCATTTTATTGAAGCAAAATCTGTACAAAGGTGGATAAGGCTCGAAACAAAGCCCAGAGGAAAAAAAAAAGAAGGAAAAATTAGATAAAATATCCATTGAGTTAAATTTCTTATACAAAAATAGCGCTTGTCAAATAAATATGAAAAACCGACCGAACCTAACAGTATCGAACCGATTTATATCATTTTTTCAATAAAACCGTGGGCTTTTATTTAAACGTATAACTGTTTCAAATAATTGGGATGGTCTTTTTAATTTATAAGAAAACCCAAAAAATTCCCGAACCGAACCGAATAACTTTACATATATGCAAATATATTATATATATTAACAACATGCTAAATTTAATATATAAATATATTTTATAACATTTTTCAAATATAAAATATAACCTAGGTCCTAGGCCACTGGTGACACCCCTATTTGGGCCTTTGCCCTTTAATTAGTCTTTAATTAATTAAGTTTAAAAATTAAAAGGATATACTATAATAGATACTCCATCAAACAATACGAAAAAACCCATGCAAACACTCCTATTAAAAGTTTGAGATCAAATAATACGGCAACAAGATTTTACATTTTTTGCTTCTTGGTGAAGAGTTGAAGTGCTTCTCCAAGAACAACTTCAAGTTTCACGTCACGATGATGCCTTCAATTTTGTGTTGCTAAATGCTTCTTGATAGTTAATCAACATACAGTAGAAGAACTGCATAAGTATGAAATGTGTTCCTTTTAGTAATAAAGAAACGTTTTAATAATGGTGTATTTTGAGGTAAAACTATAAAAGTAAAAATAAAAAATAAAAAATAAAAAAATAACCAAACCGTACCAATACCGAAGAAAAATCGAGATGATGGAATGGTTTTGTAAAGTCTAATTTTGGTTATATAAAATAAAATAACCGAAAAATTGGTATGGTATAAATTTTATAAAATAACCGTTCGAACCGTACCATTGACAGCCCTAACTCAAATTGGCCACTCTGCATTCTTAATTACAAGAAATGGCCCTTAGTGTTGTTTCTAACTTAACTAGAGGGAAATGGCCCGTGTTCGCACGGGCCCAATATAATAAAAAGTAAAAAGGTTAATATATTTTTGTCAAAATAACAAATATTAGGATAAAAATATGCAGTCTAATTTTAGTTCAAATAAATGCATAATCTATTGGTATTTTAATTAAATTCTAAACTTTCAATTATCAAAGGATTATAGCAAGGGGATGATATTTTTACAAAAAAGTTCAATTTTTTATTTTTTATTTAATTTTATAAGGAAATTATTCTTTCAATTTCTTAAAAAAAGTATATTATTTATATTTAAAAATAACTTAATTTTAAAGATTTTATATTATCAAGATCTTGTATATTGAAACCTATAGTTATGGACCCAAATATGTTAATATACAAAACTTTTCTTTTCAATTAAAATTCTCTAGTATTTGAAAAAGTGAAAGAAAAAAAAATGTATGCCAATATTTAATCAAACTACATCATATAAATTTAAATGAAAGAAGTATATTTTTATTCAAAGTACATCACATAAATCTAAAAAATAAAAGAAGTATATGTTTTTATGTTCTTGCTCCTTTTATATATATATAAAGTCATCTTAATTATTAAAAGAAATTAAACTTGTCATAAGTTCGTATCCTTTTAATGTTAACCAATTTTATTAATAAATATTTCTTTAGTTCAGTTTTAGTTGGTCCATGTTGACTTGACACGGGCCCCAAAAAATATTTATTAGAAGTTTATTTTACTAAATTAATTTTATTAATATCTAATGAATATCTAAATTTGATATAGTTATTTAATCACAAGGCTAATATTAGAAGAGAATAATAAAATTTTCTTAATTTACAAAAACAAATAAGTAAAAAGAAAATTTTAATTTTAGTATAAGAGACAAATGAAAAGAAATAGATGACATTTATTTAGTTTTAAAATTTAATTGGAATTAATTAATATAATTTATGTTTTTTTTAAAAAAACTACTTAATTATATTTATTAGATTTAGAAAAGTTCAATGGTCCCACTCTATTCAATGGCATTTAATATAGGGCAAGATTTGTAATTTAATGGGAAAGGGTGGATTTTTTTTTTGAAGTTGGTGCTAAAGTACAAATAAGAAAACACAAAAGACAACCTTATTTCAGCTATCTAATCTAGTAAATATTGTAAACACTATAATACCCTCACCTTTTCTATAAATGGCATTAAGCAGCCATGTTGAAGGTTCCTCTTCTATAATATTATTATAACAATCTAAATCGGTGGAAAACTTTTCTTTGAATTGCCTTCTTTCATTCTTATATTTTTCTTTACGGAAAAGGGATAAATATATCTTCAAACTATGATAAATGATACGTATATATCCTCCGTCATACTTTGGGTACATATATGCACCTACCGTTAATGAAATGGTACGTATATGCTCCTCACACTAACGGTAGGAGCATATGTGTACCCAAAGTATGACGGAGGGTATATAGGTACCATTATCATAGTTTGGGGGTATATTTGTCCCTTTTCCGTTTTAATTTTTTTTATCCCTAATAATTAACTCAAACCCACTACCCGACCCGATCCCAATTAAAACCCAAGAGGCGCCTATCTAACAGACGCGTTTTTTTCACCCCTATAACGATATACACACACAATACAGTAACATCCACTACTACCAATTTCAAAAAAAAAAAAAATCATTAACTCATAACACCCAAAAACAACACCAAATAAATTGAACCCCTCCGTTTCAATTTCCAGTGAAATTCTGTCAGGAAAACACTACCCACCACTGGTCAACACCACATAGACACAGTCTCCGTTGAATCGAAAAGACCCCACCGGCGAACCATCGCCGCACCCCTAGCTCCGGCCACCTCCGGCCTAATCTCCACTCCCTCTAATCAGTAAACACCAACTAGCAGCAGCGACCAATCACTGTAATTTTATTGGGATTCACGTTTAAGATAAAAACAGAGGGAATACCGAATTTGGAACAAAAAATAGAGGTCGGGTCGAGTTGGTTTGAAATCGGGTTCGATGGGTTTATTGGGTCGGGTAGTGGGTTTGGGTTGATTATTTGGGATAAAAAAATTACACTAGAAAAGGAACAAATATATCCCTGAACTATGATAAATGATACGTATATACCCTCCGTCATATTTTGGGTACACATATGCCCCTACCGTTAGTGTGAGGGGCATATACGTACCATTTTATTAACGGTACGGGCATATGTGTACCCAAAATATGACGGAGGATATATACGTACCATTTATCATAATTCAGGGGTATATTTATTCCTTTTCCATTTTCTTTTTAATTAATTGTTGTATTTCTGGATGAATCTATTGTTGCATGAATATTAATGGTTGGGAAATGATGATATCACTTGCCATTGAGATAAGGGCAGACAGTAACAAGACTAAAATTAGAGAAATCAATTATCATCAATTTTTTTAAATGACAAAACTGCTATTGAAGATGAGTATAAAAATTAAGCTAAATATCTATACAATAAGTTCAATATATGAACCATGCTTCATATATTTAATGAAATATTCTGTTATGGCTCCAAAATTATATAACCAACTAACTAATTGCATAACTTATTTCGAATTGCACATCATTACTAAATTATTTCTCCATTCAATTTTACTTATTCACTATTTTAAAATTATTTTTAAATTATTTTTGATTGAAAAAAAATCAGCTCGTCGAGGAATATAAACTGTTGTAGTGTATAAATATGGTATAAACATTGTATATGGATGTATACATTCTGATACATAGTTATATATCATATATACATTTATATACACCATTTATACAATATTGATACATTACATAGCTATTTATACAATATCGATACATTACATATACATTGCATAAATACTTATACAATATCGATACATTACATATACATTAAGCATACATTACATAACTATTTATACAATATCGATACATTCCATATACATTGCATATACAACGTTCGAAAAGTTATATATGAATTTCCCTTGGTGATTTATAAAATTATTAGTTACAAAAAAAAAAAAAAGGGCATTTAGCCACGGTTTTTATACCATTTAGCCATGGTTGAACCGTAGCTAATACACAAGTTTGTTTTACTTTTCGGCTATTTTTTGTAATTAAAAATATGGCTATATTTATTGAAAACTAATTATTTTATTGTATATATTTGAAATTGTCCCAAAAAAAAAAGGAAGCAAAGTCAAAAGCAAAACAAAAAAATCAGACAAAACAAAATCTAAAGAATCGTCCCTTCCTCTCCGCCATTGTTCGCCATTGTCAAGCTGTTGACATTTCTTCGAAGAAACGAGGTCAAGCAAGAGTGCTCGATGCAAACTGGACAACGAGTTTTGGATTTTCTTTTTGCAGGTGAGTTCAAGATTAGGTTTAAAATCACAAGAAAAATGAGTTGGAATTATTTTACGAAAGCCACGTGGCAATTTTCTAATTAAAAAATAAGGAAAATATTTTTTTAATTCAAAAACGAAAGTCCGTTAGAGAGAAGAGAAAATGTGCTCTATATTTGAACAAATCAATATTGGATCATGAAGATTGACATACGCTAATATTAGTAAGAACTACTATAGAATTTTTTTCCTTTCAAGTGCAACTCTTATTCATAGTTTTTGACAAACTTCTAGTAAAATCGCACTCTCAGACACCCCAAATCAAAGCTAACGGAGACACAATATATAATTATTTTTAAACTATGTTTTAACAAATCAATATTGGATCATGAAGATTGACATACACTAATATTAGTAACAACAACTATAGTTTTCTTCCCCTTCATGTACAACTCTTATTCATAGTTCTTGACAAACTTCCAGAAAAATCACGCTACACCCCTAATCAAAGTAAACAGAGACACAATATATAATTATTTTAGACTATCAAACAATATTGGATCATGAAGATTGACATACGCTTATATTGGTAAAAACTACTATAGTTTTTTCCCCTTTAAGTAGAACTCGTACTCATGATTCTTGAAAAACTTTCAGTAAAATCACACTCCCACACATTCCAAACCAAAGCCAACGGAGACACAATATATAAATATCTTAAACTATGTGTCAAAAAATCAATAGTGGATCATGAAGATTGACATACTAATATTAATAACAATTTCTATAATTGTTTTGTCTTTAGTTACAACTCTTACTCATAGTTCTTGACAAACTTTTAGTAGAATCGCACTCACACACACCCCAAACCAAAGCCAACGAAGACACAATATATAATATTTCAAACTATGTTTTAACAAATCAATATTGGATCATGAAGATCGACATACGCTAATATTCAACTACTATAATTTTTTTGCCCTTCAAGTACAACTCTTATTCATAATTGTTGACAAATTTCCAGCAAAATCGCGCTCGCGCAGACCCCAAACCAAAGCAAGCGAAGACACAACGACAGGAACAGGGCCAAACATCCAGAACAAAAGAGGAAATGTCATACAGAGCACTCTGTCCCCAACAAAAGCCAATGTGAATCCTCTTTCAAATATGGTCTCTGTATGCCTTGGATTTATAGAGAACTCTCCTAATGCATTCACCAAGAAATTAGCATCTATTAAGAAACCAAGTGCCATGGAGCTACACAAGAAGCTAGCCACTAAGAAAATTGATGCTGATCCATATTTTAGTACAATTGTCTTCCCTGTTTGTGACCCAAAGAAAGCACTAGTAAAGAGGTTGCTCACTTTTAAAGTATTGTTTGTCAAAGCTGCCATTGCTAAAGTGATGAGAATTGTGATTGTGGCTGTGAGTATTGTCTCCATTAAAGCATTTCTTAAACTTTGTACAGCCAACGTGCCTTTCTTTTCGCTTCCCTGCCACACACACAAAAAAAACAAAATCATCATCCGAGTGAATTTAAGCTCTAGCTAGAGTCAGTGAGTTCAGAATGAATACTGATTTAAGAAAAATGGTTTTGTATATGCATACATAGTTAGAGTTGAAAGTAGAATTGAAACCATAGTAACCTCTAGATCCGCGTTAGCTCATTAGAATCAAAGGCAGAACCATAGTTGTAATTACGAGTTCGGGAATTCAGCAACTTTGGTTCAACTTCTACATTTGTGTTAAAAATTTATTTAATATGTACAAATAATATATGCAAAAGCCGATAAGCAAAAGAAACTGTGATCAAGAACCAATGAAAAAAATATCGTGACTCTGCCTCTTATTAAAGTCAGGGGCAGAGCCACAGTGTTAATTACGAGTTCTGTAGAACTCAGTGACTTTGACTCAAATCCTATATTTATGTTAAAACTTCAGTTAATATGTATGAATAATCTATACACAACTCCATAAGCAAAAAAAATTGTGATCAAGAACCTCATAAACTAAAAGTCCTTACTCTATCTCTTATTAAAATCTTCAAAAATATTTTGAATTCATAGAAATTTAAAACTAAAGAATGAAAAATGGAAGACTTACTTGATTGAGCTCACGCAGCCAAGATCTCCTCTTGAGCATGTTCATACCAATGGTGGTGTGAGAAGGCTTATGCTTCAAGTGGTGCCAAAGATATGCATGGTAACCAATTGTAATAAAAAGACTCAAAGGGACTAATATGGTGTCCAAGTAATTAATGGCACCCATGAATTCAAATTCTCTATTGTGAAGAGTTTTTGTTTGGTGTTTATTTTTTTAGTATTTGAGATTGGTCTCAAGGGGATTTTACCTTTGCTTATAGAAAGATAGATGGGGGGTGTTGAGAAAAGTGGACTTATACGTCATTAGCAACTAGCAAAAAAGTTGGGGACAAATATGCATGCACTCTTTCGTCAAAATTTAGGTGGGGGGTGTCTATAGTGGAAAATACACATAATGGACAACATATATATAATTATGATGGGAGGATAATAAAATGTCTAATGGAGTCTGATTAAGGTTTAGATTGGACCCATCTTTGCCTCGCATATATTGGTTTATAATTTCTGCGGAATGATTAAGGGTGTGTTTGGTGCGAAGGAAAAACATTTCCCAAAAATACGTGGTTTTCTTATTTAGATTTTGGTGTTTGATAAATATATCGAAAATATTTAAATGTTGTACTCATCAAGATTATACACAGTGCAATACAATACAATACAATATATTATAAGTAAGAAGTGAGCAGACGGTTGTCTGGTGAACAGGATGAAATAATAAGTAGAGATATCTTATGGAACTATTTTGTTCCACCTTTTATATTGAATATTAATCCTACCATTTTAGTACAAATGGTAGATAAAATAGTCTCCGAATCAGCTAATACTTTATACCAAACATGGAATAAAGTTAATCTCAAGTTTTATTCCGAAATTATTATACTTATCACACGTATCAAACGAAGGCTTGGCACACTGTTCTACTTTTCCCTTTTCCTTTACCTTTTTTTCCTTACTATAAGATAAGCTTAAAGTAATTTATATACAATCATGTACTTTGCATGAAAGGAAGTATGAACTTCTAAATTAGCACGTAAAAGCAAGATGTGTGAACGAATGGCCATAATATACATCCTATACTTTTCTTGATTTGTTATCTACAACCAAAGTGGGATAAAGAAGTGGTCAATTCTAAGAAGTAATACCATTATAAGGTACAGTAAACTACAGTAATACAAATGATCCAAGCATTATGGCATTGGATCATTGATACTTTTTAAAAACCAAAAAGAAAAAATCCATTTTTCCACCCCACAAAAGAAAATTAATAGTGTTCTCACTTACCCTCCAACATGACTTGATCCGTCAACCTATCGAAAAAAAAACTCCATTGATTACTTTAAGATAGAAGTGAAAAAAAAGAGATAGGATTCATACTACATAGCCTCCGTTTTGTTGGGTGGTATATAACTACTTTAGCTCAAAATTGGAAGCTAGTATACATAGCTTCATGGAGAAGACAAATTGTGTTAATATAGGCTATTTAAAAAAATTGACAAGTTTGCTCTAAGTGGAAAAGTGGAGGGTAAAAGTCTCCATCAATAAGGGCAACAAACAAAAAAGGTAGCAAGTTAAAGCGTTTTGTCCTGTCAGGAAGACAATTTTATTTCTACGAGGAAAGTTTTAATACATAACTTGATAAGTATAAGATACACATTGTACCTAAACATTTTCTAAATGAAGATAGAGCAAAAGGTTCAAGTCATCTACCACCTTGTTTCACTCTCTAAAGGTGTGCTTCAAATTAAAGGAGTAGTTTCTCTTCTTCTTTTTCTTTTAGTAATTTTTTATTTAATATTCGATATCCCCATTAATGCTCCTATTAATCCAGAATCACACTACATGAAGCCCATCTAAGGGAGAAGGGCTCTAAAAAAGGGCTTTTTACCTAAATGTATCAGCGACAAAAAAAAATTACAACAAAAGTGGCCACATATATATGTAATACATCTAAGGGAGAAGGGCTCCAAAAAAAGGATTTTTACCTAAATGTATCATCAACCAAAAAAAAATTACAATAGAAGTGGCCGCATATATATGTAATGTATCGATATTGTATAAATAGTTATGTAGTACATATATAATGTATCGATATTGTATAAATAGTGTATAAACACACATATATATATATATATATATATATATATGACGTATAACTATGTATGCGAGATGTATCGATATCCATATACACTATTTATACAATATTTATATATTACTATTCAAACAATTTTCAGTATTTAATTATTTTGTGGGGGAGGTAATTGGGATACTAAAACAATTCAAACAAAAGTGGTTGAATTCATAACCACATAATGGTAGGAAATAAGAAAACCAAGACACATGTAATTCTATGTTGAGGTAATGGGTGTGGTGCTAACACTTGGAGGTAGAAAGTGGTGTACCTATGACCCAGATGAGAATGAGGAAGAACAGAGAGAAAGAGAGTAGAAGAACAAATTCAACTTGGACATTCGCCCGCAATGAAGATGACCGAAGGAAGATCATTAAACAATGAAGAAGGAAGGAAGAAGGAAGAAGAAGAATCCATTAACGACAGAAAATGGAGAAAGAAGAAGAAAAGCAAAGGTTGAGTGACCAATTTTCGTAATTAAAAATGGACGAATGGTCAATTTGAGTAAGAAAAAATAAGTGGGCTATTTTTTGTGTAAAAAAAATTTCTCAATGTACATTTGTCTAATTCCCCCCCACCCTCCAAAAAAAAAAATCATACTTAAAACTCAAACCTGAAACATATGATGTAGAGTAGTACATGTAGTTCCTACTCATTAGGGTAGAGGTGTCAAAATTAGCCTATGAAATCATAACCCGTCTAACTTCCCAAGTTTGGGTTGATTAATGACCCGTCCATTTATTAATTCAGCCTATTTTAGCCCATTAAAGTTTTAACTGATATCTAGCCCAAATTGATTCATGAAAAATCTTATGAAAGTATTTTCAAAAGATATTTTTTAATTTAATATGTTATATATACTCAAATAATGAAAAATAATAATTTTATAATGTACTAAACAATTATAAAAGAACAAATAAAGCACTTAAAACTTAGTATGATCAGTTGAGGGTTGGGTAATAACCCACATTATAGCCTATTTTAACCCAACAAATTTCATGCCAATTAACTTTTGGGCAGATCAATAACCCGTTTATTTATTAACTCACTCCATCTTGACCCATCCAAATTATCTAAAAACCCAGCATCGAATTATTGATACTTTTAGGGTAATGTCTAGGATTTATTGTTAGATATATAACCACTTTAGCTTAATAATTGGAAAGTAGCTGACAAGAAAAAAGTATAAAATTTTATGGTATATTAACTTCTGCTTTATTCCTTTTCTCATTTTAATTTATAGTTACTTTTTTTGTGAAGAAGATAAAGTATTCAAAATCAATAATGTGCTTTTATAAGCACCGACGGGTAAATACTCTCTTCATGCAACCCTTAAACCTTAGTCTTTTTCCCATCGAAATCCGCCTATAATGGCTGCTTCAGCCACTGATCAGCATCGATGGCAATGATTAATCAGTCTCCCTTAGTTGCACCACCCAAAATACCTACTTTGACCAACCCTACAACATCTACCGCATTAGATTATGCCAAGTTATTGAAGCATAACACTCTTAATAATGTGAAATCGTGCTCTAACAATAGTTTGCCTGCAATTCTTTCAAGCCTATTACAATCTGACATGGGGAGCCTTCTATAAAATGGTCAAAATCAGAGGTGGCAACCTTAAATATTATTGAAAACCTTCAACATGTAGTAGTGGGGAAGTTTTCATATTGCGTACTACAATTCCAACCCAGTGCAATATCAAAGGAGATAGCCAGATAGGACACTTCAGAAATTGTCATATATTGATAAGGCTCTCACTCACTGAAGGAGAACTTTTATAACGATCCAAATTACGAGATCGTGAGAGCACCTATTTGATTTCAAGTCGATAGGAGAACTCCTTACTACCCAATCATTTTTAAGCGAAAGTTCTTGAAAAACAACAACGTTATAATAGCAATTCAGTGAGGATTCATAATCATGTTAATAATCTCAAAACCATTACATGTCGTTTAATCAATAAAAATACAACATTCCCAAGGACCTAGTCTCGACATATATAAGAGCTTCTAATACAGAGTGATGACAGAAAATACGAAACACAACTTTCGCCTGAGAATTGAGATGTAGAAGTTGATGATGAATACTCGCCACTCCAACCAAGAAACTTTAATCAACCTATAACACACCTTCACCCAAAAAGGGTGTAACAAGAGTAGTATCAGTACATAACATGTATTGGTAGGCATCATTGGTCGATTAAGATTAGTTCACGTAATACCATATAGCAATCAACAAAATTAACATGAAAATCTCATACAATCACTTTATAACAAGTTCACACCACTTATTACGTTCTCAACAAATCTGAAGATCTATATTATCTTTCTTATTTTGATTAAA
Source organism: Capsicum rhomboideum (assembly GCA_031232105.1). NCBI lineage: Eukaryota > Viridiplantae > Streptophyta > Magnoliopsida > Solanales > Solanaceae > Capsicum > Capsicum rhomboideum. The sequence goes on from CP124710.1 coordinate 103,750,057, forward strand.
CACTAGTAGTTATTGTTGGAAAAATACTACAATATTGATATGGAACTGGAATTAATAATAAGAAGAAAATAGTCACAAATACTGTGTCGTGGCAAGCCACTGCCTTGAAAGTGATTTCGGCCCGACTCCGGTGCAAATCCTTCTAGCCGGTCGCTCCCCAAGGTTCCACAGCTACTTCCAAACACGTGCACTCGTGGCTGGAAGTTTGGAGGTTGCTCAAACCAATTGCCCAAAAGTTCACAAAGAATAGGAAGCCAATATTGAGGTGGAGAATTGATGAAGAAGAGAGTATTTTGTTTTCTATGTTTTCTCTACATCTTTAGTTCACAAATGATACTCCTTAAATAGGCACATCATTTACGGTTTCTTTCATCCATCAGAAGAACATAAGAAGCTAAAGAGATTTAATGCAATGAAACATTACTTTTGTTTTAATGACAACTTGTCATAAAGACAAGTAACTTAATTCAACTCTTCTGAAACACAAATTCTTTTAGTAACTGAGTTACAAATGAATAAACCGTCATTTGAATGAATGTGAACCATTTATGAAGTAGTAACTCTCTCGTTCCATGAACACTTACAACATTTTTGCACAGTTTTATTACGGAGAGTTACAAGATGTTTTTATTCTTTGCATTAATTAAGAAGGAACAACCTTCAATCCCCCACTAATGCAAAGATAAAGAATGGGAATAAATTCTGGGCAAAAGGAAGGAACATGTACTTAAGTGTCAATATCTTTCGATTTGAATTGATATGTAGTGATATGAGGCAACAACAAATATCCAAAAAGTGAAGTATTCTTGAACTAGATGGATATATGTTGAGACCCCCACAACACATACCATATCCTTGATTTTAAGCAACCTCCGCGATATAACAAAGTGCTTTTATGGTCATGCACACAAACCTTGGGTTTCATGAGTGCTCTAGAAAGACGACCCAAGTCTTTCATGAAAGGTGATCAACCTTTACACTCACGTAGGCGATCCAACAAGTTTATCTCATAGACCACCATAACGCTATGGATCATTAAGAGAAAATTAAGCTCAACCTTATAATACACTACCTCATGCCATAGGGATAGGATATGTAGTGTTTATTGAAGGCCTATATGGCTTCGTTTGACCACAAATGGGTATCCACCATATTACCTCAATCCATGGGCTTTAGCCCCATCCCCATCGACGATTCAAGGACCATTTTCCTTGTCAAACCCTTGGTCATAGGATTCGCCAAATTTCTTTCGGATCTTACATATTCCAAGGAAATAACACCATATTTCAACAACTGTTTAAATGCACCATGTCTGATGCGAATATGTCTCTTTTTTCCATTGTACACACTATTTTTAGCAATCTCAATTGTCGCCTGTGAGTCACAATGTAAAGAAACTGGTGAAGCTTGTCTTCCCCATAATGGCACATCTGCCAAAAGGTTTCTCAGCCACTCAGTTTCTTGCCCTGCCAACTCGAGAGCAATGAATTCAGATTCTATAGTAGAACGTGCTATACAAGTCTGTTTTGAAGACTTCCATGAAATATCACCTGCATCCAAAGTAAACACATAGCCACTGGTGGAGCTAACTTCATCATTGTCAGTTACCTAGTTTGCATCACAAAAACCTTCTAAAATAGCGGGAAATTTATTAAAATGCAAACACCAATCCATAGTACCTTTTAGATACCTCAACAAGCGATGAAGAGCATTCCAATGTTCATTACTGGGATTATGAGTATATCTACTCAATCTACTAACAGCATAAGCTATCAAGCCGAGTATAGTTCATGAGAAACATTACACTCCCAATTATTTTAGCATATTCAATTTGAAAAACACTAGAATCTTTATTCTTTTTCAAGTGTATGCTAGGATCATAAAGAGTTCTCACTGAAACTACATCAAAACAATCAAACCTTTTCAACATTTTTTCAATATAATGAGACTGACACAAAGAGAAATCATTAACAGTTCTTTTGATTTTGATCCCTAAAATCACATCAGCTTCTCCAAGGTCTTTCATTTCAAATTTAGAAGACAAAAAATTCTTAGTCTCATTTACAACATTCACATTAGGACCAAATATTAACATGTCATCCACATATAAACATATAATCACACAATATGATCCTATCATTGTAGAATAAACACATGTATCAGATGAATTAACAACAAAGCCATTATCCATTAATGTAAAATTAAATTTCTCATACTACTGTTTAGGTGCCTGCTTTAATCCATATAAGGACTTTCTCAATTTGCATACTTTATCCTTTTGTCCTGGGACCCCAAAACCCTCAGGTTGAGTCATATAGATCTCTTCCTCTAAGTCACCATTTAAAAATGATGTTTTGACATCCATTTGGTGTACCACTAAATCGTGAATAGCGGCTAGAGCAATAAGAGTCCTAATGGTGGCTATTTTAGTCACAGGAGAATAACTATCAAAATAATCAACACCTTTCTTTTGGTTAAAACCCCTAATTACAAGTCTAGCCTTATATTTATCAATTGTACCATCAGGCCTCAATTTCTTTTTAAATATCCACTTGCTACTTATGGGTTTACAACCTTTAGGCAAATCATACAAGTCCCAAGTGTGATTAGAGACTATAGAGTCTAATTCACTTTTAATGGCCTCTTTCCAAAAAATTGCATCTATTGAACTCATTGCTTCATCATAAGTCTTAGGGTCCTCATCTATTAAGTAGATAGACACTAATTCATCATTTAAAACATCAATGTCAAAATTCTCAGTCAAGAAGGTGGTGATAAAATTAGGACCAAAACTTGTCTCAGTTCTACGTCTTTTACTCCTTCTAAGTTCATTTTCATTCTAGTTAGAAATAACATCAGAAGAAGGCAAAACATGAGAGTTAACAGACATAGATGCAGAAGCATTATTTTGCATATCACTAGGCACATTAATTTTCAAAGGAAAAATATGCTAAAATAAAATTCTGCATCTCTAGATTCACTAATAGAATGATCATTTAATGACATAAATCTATATGCAACACTATTTTGAGCATAACCAATAAAGATAGTGTCAAAAGTTTTACAGCCTACATTTACCCGTTTAAAAACAGGTAGACCAACCTTAGCCAAACACCCCCACACTTTCAGAAATTTCAAGTTAGGGGCAAATCCTTTCCACAACTCATATGAGGTCTTGTCTAACTTCTTATGAGGGACTCTATTAAGAATATAGCATGCAGGCAGGATAGCTTCCCCCCACATATAGTCAGGTAGACCCGAACTTAAAAACATGAAATTTATCATTTCCTTAAGGGTTCTATTCTTTCGTTCGGATACACCATTTTGTTGGGGAGTATAGGGAGCACTGAACTCATGGATAATACCATTTTTCTCACAAAAATCTTCTGGAGTTTTAGTACTATATTCACCTCCCCTATCAGATCTAAATCTCTTGATTTTCCTATCTAATTGATTTTCTACTTCGGCTTTGAATTTCAAAAACATTTTTTTAGCCTCATCTTTAGACTTAAGAAGATATACCTTAGTATACCTAGAAAATTCATCACCAAAAGTAATGTAATACTTCTTTCCACCTTTGCTAACAATGTTCTTAAAATCTGCTAAGTCAGAATGTACTAGTTCAAGCAACTCGGTCTTTCTACTAGTAACATATTTAAAAGGTTTCTTGGCATGCTTTGCTTCTGCACATACAGGACATTTAGAAACATCATCAATATTTACTGCAGAAATTAATTCCATTTTTCTTAGTCTTTTAATAGAAGCAATATTAACATGACCTAGTTTACCATGCCACAAATTAATAGACTCAGCAATATAAGCAGAATTAGAAATATTTGCATTATTGGCAATCTCTTGAATAATACTCAGTATAAATAAGCCCCCACTAAGATATCCTTCCCAACAAAGTCTCCTCCATGAGAAATAATTATTTTATCAGCTTCAAAAACAAGTTTAAGGCCCACTTTGTTGAGAAGTGCTCTAGAAACTAAGTTTCTACAGAGGGAAGGGACATACAGAACATTATTCAAGACTAATGTTTTGCCAGAAGTTAAAGTAAGAAAAGTTTTTCCTTTACCCATAACTCCAGCAGTAGTGGAGTTACCCATGTCTATATATTCGCCATCACTGGACTCCTCAAAGTCATGGAATAACTCTTTGTTAGCGCAAAAATGTCTTGAAGCGCCTGTGTCCAACACCCAGTTAGTTTTGCTACCTACCAAATTTGCCTCGATGACTACCGCAGCAATCACTTCATCACCATATTTTTTTTTTCAAGTTGTCCGATATTTTCTTAGTAGATTTATTAGTAGCAAATAAATAAAACAAAGGATTAGTCTTGTTCAAAGAAATATCCATTTATCAATATTGTATGTAAGTAAATCGCTTTCAAATTGTTGGAAAAATACTACAATATTGATATGGAACTGGAATTAATAATAAGAAGAAAATAGTCACAAATACTGTGTCGTGGCAAGCCACTGCCTTGAAAGCGATTTCGGCCCGACTCCGGTGCAAATCCTTCTAGTCGGTCGCTCCCCAAGGTTCCACAGCTACTTCCAAACATGTGCACTCGTGGCTGGAAGTTTGGAGGTTGCTCAAACCAATAGCCCAAAAGTTCACAAAGAATAGGAAGCCAATATTGAGGTAGAGAATTGATGAAGAAGAGAGTATTTTGTTTTCTATGTTTTCTCTACATCTTTAGTTCACAAATGATACTCCTTAAATAGGCACATCATTTACGGTTTCTTTCATCCATCAGAAGAATGTAAGAAGCTAAAGAGATTTAATGCAATGAAACATTACTTTTGTTTTAATGACAACTTGTCATAAAGACAAGTAACTTAATTCAACTCTTCTGAAACACAAATTCTTTTAGTAACTGAGTTACAAATGAAAAAACCATCATTTGAATGAATGTGAACCATTTATGAAGTAGTAACTCTCTCGTTCCATGAACACTTACAACATTTTTGCACAGTTTTATTACGGAGAGTTACAAGATGTTTTTATTCTTTGCATTAATTAAGAAGGAACAACCTTCAGTTATTACTAAGTATATTGTTTCATTTGTGATAAGTTCATCAATCACTAACATGGTTATTGACACTTAGCATCATTAACACACCCATTATCACCATTCAGCAGTTTAACCATCATTAAAGATTACTCCCAACACCTATCACCATTTATAGATTCCTCACCCGTAACTTAAATCAACCCAGCGACAAGGAACAACATTACATATCATAATCTAAGAAGACAAGGATACAATTAATGACCTGACCAACTAATAAAACGAAAATTCACGCAATTACAATTACTCAGCAACATAGGAAATCAAATAGTCCACAATGACATGTAGTAATCAAGTAACTAAATACGTCAAGTCAACCAACCAAGACATGTAGGTCACCAAACATGCATATCAATGTCAATAATAAAAGATATATAAGTCATCCAATCAAATAAATTAATGTCAGTAATAAATGACATATAATACATCCGATCATACATATCAATGGCAGCAACAAAAGACACATAATTCATCCATTCTTATCCAATCAGACGTATTAAGTCGTCATGAAATCCTGCATGTATAAGCAGTCACATCACAAACATGGGTTTTATCCATTCTGATTCCATAGCAAGTCAACAATCAAAGATGTATAAGTCACTAAATAGACATATCAAGTCATTACAAAACCCTGCAATTATAAGCAGTCACATCACCAAGCATGGATCTTGTCCACACTGATTTCACAGCTGTATAGCCTTTATATCTCATCAGTCTCACTCAATCATATCAGGACTCTCAATAATCACTCATCTGTATACACATGCTAAAAGGTCTTATTTATGCACAAATAACCATGATCTATAGGGGATGGCCTAGGATCCATATACCGTACTGGCATGGTACTCCCTCCATAACATCACTGCTCATTCGTAAGCTCATATCTATAACAACTATAGTTGTGATTTTTATCTTTGTTGTGTTTTGACCATTTTTCCCTTCCTTATTATTTCTATATGCTATTTATGAGTTATGGAGATAGTTGGAACGGTTCCCAAAATGTTCGGGAGTGGTTTGAGTGAGTTTGAGGTTTTTAGAGGCTTTAAAAATGCTTAGTTTGACTTTAGTCAACATTTTATAATCTGAGCATTGGATGGTGATTCTGTCAGTTCTATTAGGTTCAGAATATCGATATTGGGTTAGTAGCATGGTTAGTTTGAGTTTTGAGCCTTTAAATGTCGTTTTGACTTCTTAGACGAGTTAATACAGCTTAAAAGGGATTTCGGAGGCTAATTTGTTGTAAACGACATATTTTCAACAAATTTATAGTTCCATTGAGACCGAAACATTAAAATTATCCTAATAGTATAATCGGATTAATTCTGTGGGGTCCCAAATAAATCCTAAGGGTCCATTCTGAGACTTTTCAACCTTATGCAATTGTTGGTTTGCTAATATCTGGGGCCTTCTTTGTGTTCGCGGGTCTCAGTTCATGTTTGGGAAGAAGGAATTTTTTGTCCATAGATCATGGTGGGTGGATAGCGATCGTGAAGGGTAAGAATCTCCGATCATTGCGAATGCGAGGTGGTGGCCATGTTCTTAAAGGGTAAGCGGATAGGGTCCGGGTTGGTTCCTTCATCTCATTTTTAATGGACCTCCCACGATTGCGATGGTTCTGGTTTAGGTAAGGTCACGATCGGGTCCAAGGACCTATGTTCGTGAAGGGCATTTTTGGATAGATTTTTAAATCCTTTCTTGGTCAAAACCCCATTTTGACCATTTTTCATCCTTGAGACCTCGGTTCATGGCAATTTCAAAGGAGATTTGCTTCAAAACTCTTGTGGATTTGGTCTGATCTGAAGTCGCACATAAAGAAAAAGCTCTATGTTAAAGGATCCATACTAAAGATTCGACGATTCGAGGTAGGTTATGACTTAACTTTCTTCAGGTTGGGCTAGGTAGTTAACTATTCTTGTAAAATATGCTATGGGTTGGGGATTTTATCGTGAGGATTATATTTTGAGTTAGTTATTTATTCGAGTTGCCCGTGTGGAGGCCTATATGAGTTTTATGGTTAACTTGAGACATTATTATTGTTGTCATGCTCGTGTGGGGGCTTACGTGCATATTATATTTGACTTGATAGACAATTATTGTTGTATACCCCAGTATGGTTTGGTATTGGTGTTGTTTGAGCATTAATTTCTTTTTTAATATTGTGATGCCCGAGTGGAGGCTTGACTTGATGTATTTTTGGTGTCTTACTTGAATGTTCATTATTGTGGTGTCATGCAAAGGTTTATATCATGAATTATTGACATATTGAGGAGATTTGAGCTCATTTAATACCATCATTGAAGTGAATTATCATATAATATTGTCTTGGTTATGAGCATGCATCCTTATTTTATATATACATGGGATTGGAACCACGGAGAGACACTGACTTTGAAAGAAAATAAGACATTTTATGAAATCCTTGGCTGATGAATATACAGGTAAGGTTGATTGAGATTTGAGATTATGAACGTATATGGGTTACGAACTCCCCATAGTGTCCAATCCTGGAAGCTTTCGCTCGGAAGGTGTATACGAGGTGATATTAAGACATTACATCATGGCCATTGCATTGCATTGCATCATTTGCAACCTTTATTTGTTGATGTTGTATTTATCCTTCTTTATTACATGTACTCATGTGTAGTTTTAGATTCGATATTATACTTGTAGAAATTATTAGGTTATACGGTGTGAGCTACTATTTGGGAACTTTTTTGTATGCAGGTAGAAGCGTGCTCATAGTATTCTTTACTTGTTTTATTTTCTACTTTGCTCAGTCGGCCTATGATACCTACTGAGTACAAGTGGACCATACTCACTCCTACTTTTGTGCCCTTTTAGTGCAGATCCCAGTATGAGTGCGACTCGTGATGACTAATTTGAGCGGTTGAGAGTTGATTTTTGGAGTACTGGTGAGCTCCCTGTCTGGAGCTTTATTCCAGCCTCCATTTATCTTCTATGTATTTATTTATTTTCTAAGACACATATGTATTATCAGATTCATTGCTGTTTTAGACGCTCTTTATACTCATGACACTAGGTTCTGGGAGTTGGTTGTATTTCTTTTAGATATTCCAGATTTTATGATATTTATAGCCTGACTTCATTCTAGAAGTCTCATATTTGTTTATTTTTTTCCTCTTTAGTAATTCATGTTCTTGTGGATTTTTGTCTTACCTACCAAGGTTGGGTCAGGGTAGGTTCCATCATGACCTTAACTTTTGAGTCGTGACAAATTGGTATCAGAGCACTAGGTTTATCGGTCTCAAAAGTAAAAAAGCAGGGTTTCTAATAGAGTCTCGCGGATCGATATGTTGACGTTCGTATCTATCTTCAAGAGTCTATGGGATATCTTTTAGAAAAACTTCTCTAAATTGAGTCCTTATTATGCGTGTTGTTCATATTCAATATTTTAAACTTGTATTCCATTTTTTTTGCTCAGATGATGAGGTCTAGATTCAGAGTTATTGAGGATGATGATTCAGCACCCATTATTGGAGCCCAGTCAAAGGGTAAGACATGGGTCGTGGCCGAGTCAGAGGTAGTGGCCGAGCATGAGGAGCAGCTTTGGCTAGAGAACGAGCTAGAGCGGCCTCCCCCAAGCTCGAGATTGAGCATGTTGAGGTGGTGTATCAGATCGAGGGGTGGGACCAGCTCAGTACCCTCAAGGTTTTATTGTTACACTAGTGCTACAGTACTTGCTAATTGAACTTTTGATTTGCTTGGACGATATTACCCAGGTAGGTATCCTATCGGGTACACCGAATAGTTCTCAGACTATAAGAGGTGTACAACCGCCAGGGTAGGCTACTACTCATGGTTTTCAGACTCCTAGGGCACAACCAGTTGTTGTGGTGGCCCCACATGTTGATACTTTGCCTACTAGACTCGTTGTTCCTCTCATAATTCCTGGTCTTGAGATGTCAGTCGAGGAGCAGAAGGGATTCGAGAGGTTTATTCAATTGGCTCCTCCCAAGTTCAGTGGTGCCATTGGTGAGGATGCTTATGAATTTCTGATTGATTACCAAAAGAGGTTGCATAATCTCGATTCGCTCGAGTCCTATGGTATTGCTTACACTACCTACCAGTTGACTGATTTGGCTAGGTAGTAGTGGGGATCTCTTGTTAGTTGTAGACCGGCGGGTTCCCCTCAGATGATACGGACCTAGTTTTCTGAGGTTTTTCTGGGTAAATTTGTGCCCTATAGATTGAGGGACTAGTTGAGGGATGAGTTTGATCATTTAGAGTATTATGACACTTGTTTTCTTACAATGTCCTGACATACTACAACTAGTATCTCTACAGAGCCTGAGAGGATCAGGAAGTTTGTTAAAGGTTTGAATGGTTATTATCAATTGGCGACAACTCATCTAGTGGTCTCGAGTAGTTCCTTTCAGAGTATCGTGGATCATGCTAAGTTGATTGAGACTATTCACCAGGGCACCAATAGTAGTGGTGCCAAGAGGATATGTTATCATGGTAAGTTTAGTAGTCATGCCAAGAGGTTAGCATGGTTATTATAGTAGGCCGATGTAGGCATCCTTACAGAGTTCGGGTAGTAGGTCCATAGTTTCTGAGGCTTCGAGTGGGTAGAGATAAGGACATGCAGGTCGTGGGTCCTATTTTAGTTCATGGGGTTATGAAGGATGTTCTAGTTCTTCGAGGCCCTCTCAGCGTGATTTAGCTAGTAGAGGTTGTTATGTGTATAATGAGTTTAGTGATTTAGTGAGGGATTGCCCCCGGAGTGTTATGAGTCCTTCCCAGCTGAGGACTCAGCTTCAGCTTTATCTAACTCCAGTGTCTGTAGTCAGAGGTGGTACATAGGGTAATATAGGTGGTTTTAGAGGTACCCGAGGTAGAGCTTAGGGAGCTTGTGGCGGTGGACGCAGGGTTGCTTAGTCTGGTAGTAGGTGTGGTCAGTGTTATGCTATTCCTAGGAGACCTGAGGCAGATACCTCTGATGCAGTTATAATAGGTATCCTCCCGGTTTTCCATTATCCTGCTTCTGTGTTATTTGAACCTAGGTCTATATTCTCTTATGTGTCCACATATTTTGCCACTGGTTTTGATGCTACCTGTGAGCCCCTTGCTATGTCTATTCGTGTTTCTACCCCCTAGGCAATTCTTTAGTGGTGGATCAGGTGTACCAATCATGTGTGGTGACCTTTGCAGGGCGTGAAACATGGGTAGACTTGATTATCTTAGATATGGTTGATTTTAATGTTATCTTAGGTATGGATTGGTTGGCTCCTCATCATGCGGTTTTGGATTGTTTTGCTAAGATCATGACCTTAGCAACTTTGGGTGTGCCAAAATTAGTATGGAAGGGTACTCCTAGTCTATGTACGAAGGGGGTTATATCTTTTCTACATGTGCATAGCATGGTAGAAAAGGGGTGTCTTTCTTATTTGTCCTATGTATGCGATACTAGTATTGCTTCACCTCCTCCTTTAGACTCTATTCACGTTGTTAGAGAGTTCATAGACGTGTTTTCTATGGACTTACCTGATATGCCTCCAGGCCAAGATATCGATTTCGCCATTGATGTTGAGTCGGGCACCAAACCTATTTCCATTTCTTCTTATAGGATGGCCCCGACTGAGTTAAAGGAATTGAAATAGAAATTGCAAGATATGTTTAGTCAGGGTTTCATTAGACCGAGTATGAATAGAAATTGCAAGATATGTTTAGTCAGGGTTTCATTAGACCGAGTATGTCTCCTTGGGTGCTCCTATCTTATTTCTGAAGAAGAAGGGTGGATCTATGTGCATGTGTATTGACTATCGGCAATTGAACAAAGTGACTGTTAAGAACAAGTACCCTTTTCCTCATATTAGTGATTTATTTGATCAGCTTCAGGGTGCCTCAGTATTTTCTAAGATTGACCTGAGGTTCGATTACCATTAGTTGAGGATTAGAGCTTTGGATGTTCCAAAGACGATTTTTCAAATGCGGTATGGTCATTATGAGTTCTTGGTCATATTTTTTGGGCTGACTAATGCCCCGAAAGTATTTATGGAGTTGATGAACAGAGTATTTCGGCCTTATTTTGATTCTTTTATTATCATGTTCATAGATGATATCTTGGTTTATTTCAAGAATGAGGCCAACCATGTACGATATTTGAGGACCGTACTTCAGATATTACGAGATGAGAAGTTGTATGCTAAGTTCTCCAAGTGTGAGTTTTGGTTGGATTTTGTTTCTTTCTTGGGTCATGTAGTGACCAAGAATGGTATTATGATCGATCCGTCCAATATAGCAGCGGTTCGTGATTAGGCTAGACCTACTTCTCCTACTAAGACTCGGAGTTTTGTTGGGTTAGCAGACTATTATTGGCACTTTGTGTAGAGTTTCTCTCCTACTGTGGCTCTTTTGATCTAATTAACTCAAAAGAAGATCATATTTCAGTGGTTGGATGCTTGTGAGGAGAGCTTTCAAAATCTCAAGGAGTTGTTGACTTTGGCTCTTATTTTGACCTTGCCCAAGGTGGGCGTGGGATTCACTGTGGTTTGTGATACTTTTGGAGTTGGCTTGGGTGGTGTGTTGATGCAAAAGGGTAAGGTTATTGCTTATGCTTCACGATAGTTAAGGCCTCATGAGAAGAACTACCCTACTCATGATTTAGAGTTGGTCGTGGTTGTGTTTGTGTTGAAGTTATGGCGACATTACTTGTATGGAGTCTATTGTGAGATTTTCTTCGATCATTGTAGCCTTCAATACTTTTTTACCCAGCGAGATCTTAATATGAGACAACGTCGATGGCTTGAGTTGCTTAAGAATTATATGATCTTACTATTCTATATCATCAGGGTAAAGTTAATGTGGTAGCAGATGCCTTGATCCGGAAGGCGGCGAGTATGGAGAATTTGGCTCATTTTTTGACTCAGGAGCGACCTTTAGCCTTGGAGGTTCAGTCCTTAGCTAACCAATTGGTTAGGCTTGATATTTCGACACCCGGGCATATTTTGGCCTTTGTTGAGGCTAGGTCTTTATTAATGGAGCAGATTGAGGGTGATTCATGATAAAGTGTAGAGTGCCGAGGCAAAGGCAATATCTATTGATCTCGAAGGTGTTTTGAGCATTTGTGGCCATATTTATGTGTCGAGAGTTAGAGGTTGGATTAGGCTGATCTTGGAGGAGACTCATTATTCAAGGTATTCCATTCACCCAGGAACAACTAAGATATACCATGACTTAAAGCAACACTATTGGTGGGGTGGTATGAAGAAGGACATTGTGGAGTTCGTGGCCAAGTATTTGAGTTTCCAGCAAGTAAAGTATGAGCATTAACAACAGGGTGGTACGATGCAGAGGAAGCCCATTCCCGAGTGGAATTGGGAGTGGATCAATATGGATTTTGTAGTTGGCCTACCCCCTACCTTGGGGAAGTTTGACTCTATTTGGGTGATTGTGGATAGGTTGACCAAGTCAACACATTTTATACCTGTGAGGGAGAATTATAATGAGGAGAAGTTGAAAAGATCTACATTCAAGAGATTGTTAGATTGCATAGTGTACCTATCTCTATTGTTCTGATAGAGGTACTTAGTTTGCCTCAAATTTTTGGAGTTTTATACAGAGTGAGTAGGGTACTCAGCTTGATTTAAGCACAACTTTTCATCCTCAGACAGATGGTCAGTCTGAGAGGACCATTCAGGTGCTAGAGGACATGCTTCGAGCATGTGCTATGGATTTTGGTGGTCATTGGGACCAGTTTTTGCCCTTAGCAGAGTTCGCCTACAACAACAGTTACCATTCCAGCATTCAGATAGAGCCATTTAAGGCTTTGTATGGGCGGAGGTGTAGATCCCTCGTGGGGTAGTTTGATTTGTTTGAGGTTAGGCCTTGGGGCACGAATTTATTGAGAGAATCAATGGATTGGGTGAGATTAATTCAATAGAGGCTAGTGCTTGCCTAGAGTAGGCAGAGGAATTAAGCCAACTGTCGAGCCCGTGATGTTGCATTCATGATTGAAAAGCAGATTTTGTTGAAGGTATCACCCATAAAGGGTGTGATAAAGTTTGGGAAGAAAGAGAAACTTAGTTGGCCCTTTTGAGATTCTTAAGAAGTATGGAGATGTGGCGTATAGGCTAGCTTTACCTCCACATCTGTCAGTTGTTCATGTGGTATTCTATGTTTCTATGTTGAAGAGATACCATCCTGACGATTCACATGTGATCCGGTGGGATTCTGTGGCATTAGATCATGACTTGTCCTTTGAGGAGGAGTCTGTTACTATCCTAGACAGGCAGACTAGGAAGTTGAGGTCTAAGCATATTGATTCAGTGAAGGTCCAGTGGAGACATCACCCTATTGAGGAGGCTACTTAGGAGGTTGAATCTGATATAAAGTGTAGATACCCCCAACTTTTTACCGATTCAGGTACCTTATTTACTTTTTTGTTTGAGGACAAACTTGTGTCTTAGTGGTGAATAATGTAACAATCATAGTTGTGATTTTTAGTTTTTATTGTGTTTTGACCATTTTTCCCTTTTTTGTTGTTGTTATATGTTATTTATGAGTTGTGGAGATGGTTGGCACAATTCTCGAAGCATTCAGGAGTGGATTGACTGAGTTTGAGGTTTTAGAGGCTTTGAAAATGCTTAATTTGACATTAGTCAATGTTTATGATCTGAGCTTCAGATGATGATTTTGCTAGTTCCATTAGGTCTGGAATGCTGATTTTTAGTTAGTAGCATGGTTAGCTCGAATTTCGAGCCTTTATATGTCGTTTTGACCTCTTGGATAAAACTAGTAAATATAGCTTAAAAGGGGTCCCGAGGGCTAATTTGTTGTAAACAACATCTTTTCAAAAATCTGATGGTTTCATTGAGCCCGAAATGTCAAAATTTTCCTTGTAGCATAATTGAATTAATTCTATGGAGGTCCCGAATGAATCTCCAGGGTCCATTTGGAGACTTTTCAACCTTGTACAATTGTTGGTTTGCTGATATTTGGCGCCTTCTTCCCATTCACAGGCCTCTAGTCGCATTCGCAGAGAAGGAAGTTTTTATTCATCGCGATCGCAGTAGAAGGCTCGCGATCGTGAAGGGTAACAATCTCCATTCCTCGCGAACGTGTGGTGGTGGCTGCATTTGTGAAGGGTAAGCAGATTAGATCCGGGTCAAATCCTTCATCGCGATCGTAATAGACCTCCGACTATCGCAATGGTTCTAATTCGGGTCAGGTCTTGACGCAGCCAATGACCCACATTCTCGAATGCATTTTATGCTTGGAAAATTTTTAAAATCCCTTCTCGCCCAAAACCCCATTTTGACTATTTTTCATTTTTGAGACCTCAGTTTGTGGCGATTTCAAAGGAGATTTTTGTCAAAACTCGTATGGATTTGGTCCGATCTGAAGCCACTCGTAAAGGAAAAGTTCCTTATTGAAGGGTCCAGGCTAGAGATTCGATAATTTGAGGTAGGTTATGGCTTAACTTTCTTCAGACTAAGCTGGGTAATTAACTATTCTTGTTATGCATGCTATGTGTATCGTGAGGATTATTTTTTGAGTTAGTTATGTTATTCGTGTTGTGCATGTGGGAGCCTATATCAGTTTTATGGTTGACTTGAGATATTATTATTGTTGTCATGCATGTGTTGGGGCTTACGTACATATTATATTTGACTTGATAGACAATTATTGTTGTACAACTAAGTGGGGTTTGGTATTGGGTTTGGTATTGATTTTGTTTTGGTATTTATTGCGTTCTTTACCATTGTAATGCCCAAGTGGGGGCTTGACTTGATATATTTTTGGTGTCTTACTTGAATGTTCATTATTGTGGTGTCATGAAAAGTTTTATATCATGAATTATTAACATATTGAGGAGATTTGAGCTCATTTAATACCATCATTAAAGTGAATCATTATATAATATTATCTTGGTTATGAGCAACATCCTCATTTAAATTATCTATATACATGGTATTGGAACCATGGAGAGACACTGACTTTGAAAAAAAATGAGACATTTTATGAAATCCTTGGTCAATGAATGTACCGGCAAGGTTGATTGAGATATGATATTGTGAACATATATGAGTTGCGAACCCCTCATGTTGTCCTATCCTGGAAGCTTTCGCTCGGAAGGTGTATACGAGGTGATATTAAAACATTACATCATTATCATTGCATTGTATTGCATTGCGTCATTTGCATCCTTTATGTGTTGATGTTGTGTATTTAACCTTCTCGATTACATGTACTTGTGTGTAGTCTTAGATTCGATATTATACTTGCAGAAATTTTTTGTGTGAGCTACCATTTGGAAACTTTTCTGTATGCAGGTGGAAGCGTGCTCATAGTATTCTTTACTTATTTTATTTTTCACTTTGCTCAGTCGGCCTATGTTACCTACTGAGTATAAGTGCACTGTACTTAATCTAACTTTTATGCCCTTTTGGTGCAGATCCCAGTACGAGTGCAATTCGCGGTGGCTGATTTGTGCAGTTGAGAGTTCATTTTCAGAGTACTGGTGAGCTCCCCGTCCGGAGCCTTGTTCCAGCCTCCATCTATATTTGATGTCTTTATTTATTTTTGGAGTCAGATGTATTATCAGATTCAGTACTATTTTAGATGCTCCTTATACATATGACACCACATTTTGGGAATTGGTTATATTTCTTCCAGATATTCCAGCGTTTATGATATTTATGGCCTGACTTCATTCTAGAAGTCTCGTATTTGTTTTATTTCTTTTCCTCTTTAGTATTTCATGTTCTTGTGGCTTTTTGACTTACCTACCAAGGTTGGGTCGGGGTAGGTGCCATCATGATCTTAACATTTAGGTCGTAACAACATCAGACTCGAGCCACTCAGCAATAGAATAGTATGTATATTCATGTATTGTACCGGCGTAATACCCGCTCTATAACGTAATCGCTCTTCCATAAGCTCACATCGGACTCGATCCACTCAACAACAGAATAATATGTACATTTTCAATCTCTTTCAACATATCTCAGTATGTTCTCATAATCTGCTACCCTTCACGATAGTACAACAAGTATACAAAATATAACAAATGCACTTCAAAATCATAAGTAATTCGAAGACATACTTCAAACAAGTATACAACTTATTCATACAAGCATTGTCAAGCCAAACAAATACATGATCACAATTTATATTCGAAGACCAACCAGCATGCTTATCAATTCACAACACATACAAGAGACTAAATCAAGTCTAACTACATATAAACACCTATAAGCTCATGTTGCACCCCATTTTTCTTGTGAAAAGTGGAATTCGACATGAAAACTCTTTTAGGATGATTAAAAGGGAAGAGTCACCACCTAACGAATTAAGATGTGTTAGGGCACCATTCTAAACTAATTACGAATATTTCTTTATTAGCCTATGTCACCAGAAATTCAGACAAAAGTTCAAATTACCTCAAAAGGAATGTTTTAAGAACCTTTCAAGGTCCACAATATGCGTCCCGACCGAATTCATATATTATGTGGGGATTTATGTGACAAGCAAAAGAACAATTGATTTTAATAATTTATTTATTGGCTAAGCGGTTAAATATAAAACTGTTTATCTCAATTAACCTAAAATAAAAGGTAAGTGGTTTAATATTGGAAAAATGAAATTTTTTAATCTAATTAATAGGATACTAAGTGATAAGAGAGCAAATATAAATTTTTTAATCAATAAGACGTATAAAAAGGAAACCAAATAATAAATAAAGATTATCAGATGAGCGAGGAGATAGAATTGACACGAATAATTATAGCGAAAGAGATTTACTAATGAATTAAATTAAACCTAAAACTACCCCAAATAAAAATAATTAAAAATCCTCTAAGTTGGAGAGTAATCACTCAACCTCGTGCAAAGTCTTAAGAAATCTCTTAGTCAGAGTGCAATGACTATCATGCTATAAGTGTATCATCTAGATCACTCCCTACGTAGGAGAAAAAAAGTTGAGGGAGAGGTTTTTTTATCCTAACGGGATCACCCTGTGCAACATAAATAATACTCCACAATCTGATTGAGGATTGCTCGCATTATTCAATGGGCACAGACTATCATCTCCCTCTATCCGCCTAAGTTTGATTATTAGGTTGTTATTCAACCAAGTAGCGCACTAAAGAAAATGATAAAACTAGCATTCCTAAAGAAGTCTATCTGTCCTAACTTAATGTACAAAAAGCACTGGACTTGCGATTTAGATATAGTTCTAGACACAAAGAAAATCTCTGATTACTTAATTAGATTCAAAATTAACGTCAAACAAAACAAACAAAACTTGAACAATTAGCACATAAGGTCTCAAACAAGCCTTTGAATTAATTAAGATTGCTTAGGCGATGAAAACATACTTTAAATAATTAAAATCAATTGCGATTAGAACCTGTGAGCATAATTTTAAATAGTGATGACCTCATTGACATGTTGAAAATGTTTTAACATCCTAGTGACCTGATATCTAAATGACAGCTTAACTGACAGGCTGAAACAATCAATAATTAAGTTCCACGGGCAGAATGTAATGATCCTCAAGGTCATTTTCCTTGTTGACATGATTTTATAGCATTTAGATCATCCCTATAGCTGCCCCAGATCATTTATGACTTGCTGGGACTGACAGTTCAATTACCGGGCAGTTCATTTAATTTTTAGAGTCATTTCCCAGTTTAGGAGCTTCTGAAGTTAAGAAATAGGTCTCGGGCCTAAATCTCAGGTAAAAAACCTAGGATTCTATTTGTAACAGTTTCAACAGCTCCAAAATATTGATTTTAGGCTAGGGGGACCCTTGGTTCGGGTCCTGAGGCTTCCGGACTCATTTTAGGCTATTGGGTAAAATTTGGCAAAAATGGCTCCTTGGGGTGTGGGCCCTACTTTTTATTCAAAACGACCTCGAATGGAAATTTCAATTGCGTCGTTAAGTTTGGAATATCAAAGTTGGTAGGATAGAATAGTTCATTTGTGCACACGGGATTCTGAACCAATCCCGAGCATCCGATCGAAGTCCGTTGGGACTAACTAAACTTGGTTGGTGCCAAGTATCGCATGAAACCACTTAAGAGGCCAAGGGACCGCTTTAGCGGTGTCCACTTTAGTGGCCCTAGACCACTTTAGCGAAGCTGGCCAGCCTTGGCCTCTTGGCCGCTTTAGCGGCCCTTGAGTGCTTTAGTGGACCTGGCGGGCTGGGAAAGGGTCACTTTAGCGATCCTAGAGAGCTTTAGCAGTGACAGTTTTAGCGGCCATTTAGCTGCTAAATCTTCCATCGCTGGTGTTATATCTTTCATTTTTCCTTCTTCTCTAACACTTTCATATAAGTGTATCCTCCACTATTAGACATTGCAAGCTTGAAGTCAGTGAGGTGTTAAGCGTGTGAGGTTGGTCTTTAGCTCAGGATTGTGGTTTTGAGCGTATAGCGTCTATATCTTGTAAGTAATTTGGTCAATCTCCACTTAATTTGGTACTCAGATTCTTATTTGTACTTAGCGTCTATAGTTGCGTGGGACGCTATGACGATTTCAATTTAGTGATTTCGCAAGCGGGCCCCGCGGGGGATTTTTAGTCCGATTTTTGACTTGGAGCATTTATATGTAATATAGGTATCTTTTTTCTCATCTTGAAGTATAGATCATTAATTTGATAGAATGGAAGCTCTCGAAGGCCTCTCGGAAGGGGAAAGCTTCAGTTTAGAGGATTCAGTGAGCGTTTGACGGCGTCCAGGTAGGCTAGGCTTATCCTATCCTTAGATTGAGCTTATTTATGGTATTAGTGTGCTATTGCGTTATTTTTAGGCAGGTAGTGTTAGCCTGGCTATCGTTTTTAGTATTTTATGCCTTATTTAGCCGGTTAGAGCCCCTTTTTGGTAGATTACAGGCCTATTGTCCCCTAGTATAGTGAAGTATCATCCTTTTCGACTAGGTTTGATGCTATTAGTACCTTGAGTTGGGAATGGGAAGCCTTAGACTATACTAGGCTAGGTTTTAGCCTAGGTTGGTTATCGGGACCTCATAGTGGGCCCCACTACCCCCTTTTTTTAAGATAGAATACTTGGCGTTAAGTTCCTTTAGGCTTAGTTAGAGTCCTGACTACTATCTTAGTCTATTACCTTAGATTGGGTTTGACTTAGATTTGGCTTCTGACCTGTTTTATCCCTTTTTCCTAGGTAGAGTAGCAACTGATCATGTATCGCACCTCTTGACCTAGTGTAGAGGACCCCCCTTGCCTTAGTGGACTTAGACACCCAAGATTGGTAGATATGACCTTAGGTTCTAGAGATAGGCTTGGAAACCTTGAGTTTCTCCTTGATTAGATAGTTAGGCTCATCCCTATATAAATGTATTTGAGTTTCGGTTCGAGTTCGGCATATGTTTTACTGCTCCTATGATTATGAGTCTTGGCATGGCTTTGGAATCGGTTACGGTATGGTTTTGATATCAGTTTTACAGTTGAGATTGGTTACTTATGGGATCACTAGTTTTTTTATTACGGTATGGCTACTATGAGTTTCGGTTTGAGTCTAGCATCTGGTTATGATACGATTGGGTTGTTTTGGTATTGTTTATGGTTGTTCTGGGAGTATTGAAAGGGGTACTGAGTTTTGTTGTACCTGATTCGTGTGACCTCTCGTTATTACCTATTATTTTAGGTTTGAGGCCTGACATCTGGCCTCTCGTTATTACACATTAGTTTTGGTTCAAGATCAGTGCACATCTGGATAGTTTTATCCTGGATTTGGGATCGGATGGTTAACTAAGATCGGTTCAGCTACGAATTACTTATGCTTTCTACTTTAGTTACTGCTTGTATGCACCCGCCGGCTTATGGGGGCTTAGTAGGGTTAATTATCTTCTTCTGTGTGCCTTCTGGGCTTATGGGGGCCCGCCAGTTAGGTTGTAGTTAGCTTGTATTTATTAATTTTGAGTTATTTATCTTTTGCTTCTACATATGTATAAAACTGTGGATATTTATATTTCTACCCCTGTTACTATTGATTTAGCTTACACTCTCGCATTATATTTATGCTTTTACTATATTTGCACTCAGTCGGCCGATGATGTCCACTGAGTACCCGTTGCTTTGGTACTCATACTACACTTCTGCATCTTTTTCCTGATGCAGATCTGAGTATGAGCCATCGACGTTAACGTTATCCTCAGGCCCAGCTGTTGATCCAAAGGTGGGGTGAGCTTTCTAGAGTTCGAGGCTGATCCTCCTCCATCTATTTCAATTACATTTTTTTGCATTTCGAGACTACTGTATATATGTATATTTTTTATACTTTCTAGTACTTTTTTTTAATAATAGTGGCCCTTGTATCGACCTTGCCAGGTTTTAGGAGGGGTTGTTTTATATATTTTGTCCTCTTCCTTCTCATGTTTGGTATATTATGTATGTATATTTCTTTGCTTCCGCTTATATTATTGTTGTTGTTGATTTTCCTTCTGTTTCTTTTCATCTGCTGCCCGTTGGGTAGTGACAACTTGGTATCAGAGCCTAGGTTTTATCGGCATTATTGGTACAAGTGCTAGTGTTTAATAGAGTCCCGCGGATGGGTACAAAGACATATGTATCCTATCTTCGAGGCTATAGAACATTTTTTAGGAAAATCTCATCTTTTGATTCATTTCTATGCATTGTGTCTGTATTGGTTTCTAAATCCTTATTTGTTTCTCTCTTTCAGAAATGTTTAGGACGTGGGGTGCGACAGTTGGGGATCAGGATCCGAAGCCTGCTCCTAGAGCTCCAGTCAGTGGCAGAGGTCGACCCCAAGGTTGGGGGCAGGCTAGAGTTGCTGCCCCAGCTTGAGTTTAGGCTAGAGAGCCATTGCCAGATCCTACTTTAGCTCCTGAGCCATAGATAGCTCTAGATATTCTGCCGCCAGAGCAGTAGGCGAGCCAGGGGCAGCCTAGGCCCCACTCGAGTTTATATCCTTTGTGGTTCTCCTTGATGCATTGGTTCAATTGTTGGGGTTAGTTCCGGTCCACCGACCGATAGAGCTCAGCCAGCAACACATGGTGGTATTGATTTAGGGGCGCAGCCTGCAGCTGTGGCTCCCAGAGCAGAGGTTCCACCAGCACCGGTAGTTCCAAAGCCGGTAGTAGCCCAGCCAATTATGCCTACTAAAAAGTAGAAGGTGTTAGGCTAAATTCTGAGATTGACTCTACCCAGGTTTGTCGGGACCCCAGGAGAGGATGCTTATGAGTTCCTGACCAGTTGTGAGGAGAGGTTACGAAATTTGGGGTTGGTTGAGTCATGTAGAGTCGACTTTATTGTTTATCAGCTAGACACAGCAGCGAGGAGGTGGTGGAGAGGTTATCTTAATTCCTGGCCAGCTGGATCTCCACCTGTGACTTGGACTCAGTTCTTCGAGGTTTTCTTGGGGAAATATATGCCTCGCAGCATGCGTGAGTGCCTGAGAGATGAGTTTTGTGCATTGAGATAGGGTTCTATGACTGTGGCTAAGTATGAGGTGAGATTTCACAAGTTAGCCAGATACGCCACTATGATTCTGCCTATAGAGTATGAGCGGGTTCAATGCTTTGTTAGGGGTTTGAGACTACTGCTTCACAGGGCTACTCAGAGTTTGGTGACTTCGGGGAAGCTTTTTTCTAATATTGCTGAGCATGTCTATTCTATAAAGGAGATAGATCGCGAGGTCCAAGGGGGCAGAGATAAGAGATCCCATTATCAGGGCAGTTTCAGTGGGAACCACAGCGGCTCACTTTTCAAAGGCCAAGGGTTCCAGGGTAAGTACCCCCAGCAGTAGCCTTATCGGCGACAGGGTCAGTCTAGTAGGCCAGTTCAGGCAACGCTTCAGATATCAGATGGAGGTCAGCCCAATTATAATGGTACCGGTGGGAAAAGTAGTAGTCAGCCGTAGAGGGGTGTTCATTCAGGGTCGTCGGGTAGAGGTTGTCATTTCAAATCAGCCAGACCTTCTAGATAGAGTAGAGAGCCAGGGGCATGTTATGATTGTAGGGTTATCGATCACTTCGCTCGAGAGTATCCCCTCCGTGGGAGGATTGAGTTTTCAGTTTAGAGTACTCAGCCAATCAGATCAGTTCCACCTCCAACTAGGGGTGGTGTGCAGGGTCGTAGGGGTTGTCCTCATGGTTCTCAAGGCAGTCCTCAGGCAGGTAGGATATGTGGTCGGGTAGGCACCCAGTCCGATATTGGACAGGGCCATTTGTATGTTGTACTGGGTAGACTGGAGGTTGAGGCTTCGGATGTTGTGATTACAGGTATGATTTTTGTATGCATTAGCCATCTTCTACTTTATTTAATCCAGGATCCACATTTTCATATGTTTCTGCTTATTATACATCGCGGTTGGGTTTGTCTTCGGAGTCTTTATTTGTACCATTGTGTGTTGCTACCCCTGTGGGTGATTCCTTAGTAGTATATCGTGTATATAGATCATGTTTGGTGACTGTATGAGGGTATAATACTCAGGTTGATCTTATTGTGTTAGCTATGGTGGATTTTAACGTGATTCTGGGCATGGAATAGTTATCCCCCTACCATGTGGTCTTGATCGCTTTGCCAGGATCGTTACCTTAGCCATGCCTGGTATACTCCCAATTGTATGGCAGGGTTCTTTTAGCCATGCGCCGATGGGGATTATTTCTTATGCACGGGCTAAGAGACTGATATTGAGGGGTTGTGAGTCATTCCTTGCTTATGTTTGGGATGTTAGTGCTGTGAGTCCTTCACCTGACTCCGTTCATAGTGTTCCTGATTTTCTCAATGTTTTTCTTACCGACCTACCTGGCCTTCCCCCTGAGCGAGGCATTGAGTTTGTTATTGACCTCGAGCCGGGCACCCAACCTATTTTTATGGCTTTCTATCATATGACTCCTGCCGAGCTAAAAGAGCTAAATATTTAGCTTCAGGATCTTCTGGGTAAGGGTTTCATCAGATCGAGTGTATCGCCTTGGGGTGCTCCAGTTTTATTTATGAAAAAAAGGATGGCTCTATGCATATGTGTATCAATTACAGGCAGTTGAATAAGGTGGCAGTGAAGAATAAGTATCCTAGGCCTCGTATCGATGATTTATTTGACCAGCTTCAGGGTGTAACAGTGTTTTTTAAGATTTATTTGAGGTCTAGTTACCATCAGTTGAGGATTAGGGCTGAGGACATCCCTAAGACAATCTTCAGGACTCGTTACAACCATTATGAGTTCCTAGTGATGTCTTTTGCGTTGACTAATGCCCCAACAGCGTTTATGGATTTGATGAACTGTGTTTTCAGGAAGTATTTGAACTCCTTCATGATAGTTTTCAGTATAACAGCTTATTGTATTCGAGGAGTAGGGAGGAGCACGAGCAACATTTGAGGACTGCACTCCACACTTTTAGAGATCATAGGCTTTATGCTGAATTCTCAAAGTGTGAGTTATGGCTTGAGTTTATAGCTTTCTTGGGGCACGTGGTGTCCAAGGATGGTATTAAGGTGGACCCAGTGAATATTGAGGCTATTCTTGGTTGCGCTGGGCCTACGTCTCCTTCTAAGGTTTGCAGTTTTGTTAGGTTAACAGGCTACTATAGGCAGTTCGTTGAGAGTTTTGCTTCTATTGCATCCCCTATAACCAGATTGAATAAGAAGAAGATTCCATTTCAGTGGTCCATGAGGTTTGAGGCTAGCTTTCTTAAGCTCAAGGACTTGCTTACTTCAGCTCTTATTCTGACTCTTCTAGTTGAGGATGAGGGGTTCACCATCTATTTTGGTGCTTCTGGCATTGGTTTGGGGTGTGTTCTACTGCAGCGAGGTCGTGTTATTACATATGTGTCAAGGCAGCTGAAGGTGCATGAGCGCAACTACCCCACTCATGATTTGGAGTTGGCTGCGGTAGTTTTTGTGCTTAAGATTTGGAGGCATTACCTGTATGTTGTTCGTTGCGAGATCTTCACTAACCATCATAGTCTTCAGCATTTTATGACCCATAAGGATCTTAATTCGAGGCATCGTAAATGAATTGAGTTGCTGAAGGACTATGATATCTCTATTCTATACCATCTGGGCAAGTCAAATGTGGTAGCGAACGCCTTGAGTCGGAGGGCAGTAAGTATGGGTAGCATGTCCTTCATTTTAGTTTCAGAGCGGTCGTTGGTTTTGAACATCCAGTCCTTAGCTAACTTGATGGTTCGACTTGATATTTCTAACCCCAGAAGGATTCTTGCTAGTGTTGAGGCTAGATCTTCCTTGTTGGAGTAGATTTGGGGTCATCAGTTAGAGGATAGCAGGCTTTGTAGCATTTGAGGGTAGGTGTTGAGAGGTGATTACAGGAGGGCTACCTTAGATTCTGAGGGTGTTTTAAGGTATGATGGTCTCATTTGTGTTTCGAGGGTCAGCTAGTTAATTCATTTGATTCTTCGTGAGGCTATAGCTCTAAGTATTCTATTCACCCCGGGATAGCTATGATGTATAGGGATTTGAGGCAATATTACTGGTGAAGTGGTATGCGGAGAGATATATCAAAGTTTGTGGCTCGGTGCCTTTGTTGTCAGCAGGTAAAGGCCGAGCATCAAAGACCCGGTGGATTATTTCAGAGGCTGCCCATTCCCGAGTAAAAATGGGAGCGGGTTACTATGGACATCATAGGTGGTTTGCCTTACACTTCTCGTGACTTTTATAGCATTTGGGTCATCGTGGATCGATTGACCAAATCTGCCTATTTCATCCCTATTTAGACTTCCTACAACACCGAGAGTTGGCCTGTATCTATATTCGGGAGTTGGTTCACCTTCACGGGGTGCCCATGTCCATTATTTCAGAACGAGATTCCCAGTTCAATTCCAGCTTCTGGAGGACATTTCAGGAGAAGTTGGGTACCCAGGTTAACCTTAGCACCGCCTTTCATCCCCAGACTGATGGGCAGTCAGAGCGGACTATTCAAGTTTTGGAGGATATGCTCCGCGCTTATGTGTTGGATTTTGGAGGTCAGTAGGATCAGTTCTTAGCGTTGGCGGAGTTTGTATATAATAACAACTTTCATTTTAGTATTCAGATGGCCCCATTTGAAGTGTTGTATGGTTGGTGATGTCGATCTCCGATTGGTTGGTTTGAGACTTCTGAGGTTATACCTCGCGGTATAGATTTGCTTCGTGAGTCATTAGATCGGGTTCGGGTGATTCAGGATAGGCTACGGACAGCTCAGAGAAGGTAGAAGAGTTATGTTGATTGTAGATGTCTTGCTTGAGGCTCAAAATTGGTGACTAGGTCTTTCTTCGAGTATCTCCCATGAAGGGCGTGATGAGGTTCGGGAGGAGGGGCAAGCTCAGCCCCAGGTATGTTGGCCCATTTGATCCTGCGGACAGTTGGGGAGGTAGCCTATGAGTTGGCATTGCCTCCTGCCTTTTTCGCTATCCACTTGGTGTTTCATTTATCTATGTTGTGGCAGTATATCCCAGATGAGTCTCATGTGCTTTGTTGGAACTCGATTCAGTTGGATGCGAGGTTGGCATTTGAGAAGAGCCTGTGTCAATTTTGGCCAGAGATGTCAGGAGGTTCACTGTCGAGACATTCTCGTAGTTAAGGTTCAGTGGCATCACTATCCAGTCAAGGAGGCTACCTAGGAGATTGAGCGTGATATGCAGATCCAGTATCCCTACCTGTTCGACCCATCAGGTACTTCCTTATCCTTTACTTTCACGGACGAAAGTCCTCTTAGTAATGGATATTTTAATGATCCTTAAGGTCATTTTCCTTGTTATAGTGCTTCTCAGTATTTAGAGCATCCCTATAGCTACCCCAGGTCATTTATGGCTTACTGGGACTGACAGTTCGGTTACCAGACAGCTCGTTTGGTTTTTAGAGTCATTTCCTTGTTTTGGAGCTTCTGAAGTTAAGAAATAGGTCTCGAGCCTAAACCTCAAGTAAACAGCCTCGGATTCCATTTTTGACAGTCTCAACAGCTCTGAAACGTTGATTTTAGGCTAAAGGGACCCTTGGTC
The DNA here is from genome assembly GCA_031232105.1 of Capsicum rhomboideum. NCBI lineage: Eukaryota > Viridiplantae > Streptophyta > Magnoliopsida > Solanales > Solanaceae > Capsicum > Capsicum rhomboideum. The sequence goes on from CP124710.1 coordinate 103,776,073, forward strand.
AGGATCCCGAGGCTTTCGGACTCATTTTGTGCTATTAGGTGGAATTTGGTAAAAATGGCTCCTTGGGGTATAGGCCTCACTTTTTATTGAAATGATATAGAATGGAAATTTTAATGGCGCCATTTTTTTGAAATGTCAAATTTGGTAGGACAGCATAGTTCGTTTGCGTGTATGGGATTGTGAACCAATCTCGAGCACCCGATCGGAGTCCGTTAGGACTAGCTAAATTGGTTGGTGCCAAGTATCTCCTACAACGGCCCTGGATCGCTATGGTTGTAAGTAATTGGTTCAATCTCTGCTTAATTTGGTACTTAGATTCTTTTTTCTATGGTTTTTCGTTGGAACTGATTTTGCTATCGTTGAGCTCATAATTCGCCAAATTTATTGTGGCTTTTGATCCTTGAACTGCGTGGGATGCTGTGATGGTTTCAATTTTGTGATTTCACAAGTGGACTCTGTGGGGGATTTTTAGTTCGATTTCTGACCCTAAGCATTTATACATAATTAGGTATTGTTTTTCTCGTCTTGACACATGGATCATTATTTTGATATCGTGGCAGCTCTCGGATGCCTCTCAGAAGGGGAAAGCTCCTGTTTAGAGGATTCGACGAGCTTTCAGCAGCGTACAGGTAGGCTAGGCTTACCCTATCTTTAGATTGAGCTTATTGTGGTATAATGTGCTATTGTGCTAGTTCTGGGCATGTATAGTAATTTATGCCTTATTTAGCTAGTTAGGCGCCCGTTTTGGTAGATTTCGGGCATGTTATCCCCCAGTATAGTGAAGTATAATCCTTTAGGGCTAGGTTTGTTGCTATTAGTACCTTGAGTTGGTAATAGGAAACCTTAGACTAGACTAGGCTAGGTTTCGGCCTAGGTTTGGTTATCTAGACCCCGTAATGGGCCCCACTACCCCTTTTTTTAGCTAGAATACTTGGCGTTAAATTTCTTTAGGCTTAGTTAGACTGCTGACTAACATCTTAGGCTATTACCTTGGGTTGGGTTTGACTTAGATTTGGCTTCTGACCTGTTTTAGCCCCTTTTCCAGGGTAGAGTAGTAACTGATCCTGTACCGCACCTCTTGACCTAGTGTAGAGGACCTAACTTGCCTTAGTGGGCTTACCTACCCGAGATTGGTACATACGACCTTAGGATCTGGATATAGTCTTGGAGACCTTGAGTTTCTCTCTAATTAGCTAGTTAGGCTCATTCCTATATAAATGCATTTTAGTTCTGGTTCGAGTCCGGCATATGCTTTACTGTTCCTATTATTATGAGTCCTGGCATGAATCTGGCATCGGTTACTATATGGTTTTAGTACCAGTTTTACAGTTGAGATTGGTTACTTATGGGATCACTGGTTTTTTGGTTACGGTATAGTTACTATGAGTTTCGATTCGAGTCCGGCATCTGGTTATGATACGATCGGGTTGTTTTGGTATTGTTTATGGTTGTTCTGGGAGTATTTACAAGGGTACTGAGTTCTGTTGTACATGATTCATGTGGCCTCTAGTTACTACACACTTTTTTCAGTTCGAACCCAACGTTTGGCCTCTTGTTATTACCCATTGGTGCCGGCCAGGTGCACATCTAGATAGTGTTATCCTGGATTTGGGATCGGATGGTTACCTGAGATCAGTTCAGCTACAGATTTCTTATGCTTTCTACTTTAGTTACTGCTTGTATGCACCCATCGGCTTATGCAGCTCTGTAGGGTTAATTGTCTTCTTCTGTGTGTCTTCTGGGCTTATGGGGGCCGAGTTAGGTTGTAGTTAGCTTGTCTTTCTTAATTTTGAGTTATTTATCTTCCTCTTCTACACGTGTTTAATACTATGGATATTTATATTTCTACCCCTGCTACTATTTACTCAGCTTACACTCTCGCATTCAATTTATGTTTTTACTGTATTTGAGCTCAGTCGGTCGATGATGTCTACTGAGTACCCGTTACTTTGGTACTCATACTACACTTCTGCATCTTTTTCCTGATACAGATTTAAGTACGAGCCACAGGCGTTGACGTTATCCTTAGGCCCAGCTGTTGATCCGTAGGCGGGGTGAGATTTCTAGAGTCTGAGGTTGATCCTCTTCCATCTATTTCAGTTACAGTCTTTTACATTCTAAGACTACTGTGTGTATGTATATTTTGGATACTATCTATTACTCTTGTTTTGGTTATAGTGGCTTTTGTATTGACCTTACCAGGTCTTGGGAGGGGTTGTTTTCTATATTTTGTCCTCTTCCTTCTCTTGTTCGGTATATTATATGTGTATATTTCTTTTCTTCCGCTTATATTATTGTCGTTGTTGGTTTTCCTTCTAGTTTCTTTTCATCTTCCGCCCGTTAGCCCGTTACTTGTTGTTCCGGGTTATGGCTTGGCTTACCTACTGGTGGATTGAAGTAGGTGTCATCATGACCTGAGAAATTGGGTCGTGACTCAGAATATCTAAAATAAACTAAAGGGGGATTGATTAGCATGTTGGAATTAATTATGTATTTCCTATGAACATGATTTCTAGGTGAGAATAAATATATTCGACGCACTGATACAGAATAAATCCTAATGGCCTAGTATCCTTATGTCGATAAAAATTGCCAATTAATATGCTGGAAATTTATTACTAAGCTTATAAATATGATTTCTAGATTAATAAGGAATAAGTTTAATTAATAAACCTATGGACATGATTTCAAATGAACAACAGACCAAAGCATGTTGTTAAAACATACAAGACAATTGAGAAATAAATAATTAGCACATAGATTCCCCTTCCGACAGTCCCCTAATTATTTTATTATGTCATAAAGCTTATACAATAGTTATTACATGTCGATAATGAATATGAAAGAAATCAAAAACCAAAGACTGTTTGGACGACCTTTAAAAGAACCCCAAACCCAGGCAACTCTTTATCTTTTCCAGCCAAATCAACCTTCTAATAAAGAACCTGTGAAATACAATAATGTATGTCAAACTAATCGATTCTTATAGACACTATCTAAATGGTTGCATAAAACCAAAACCACTGTGAGCAGTCCATATTGAGACTAGATTTCATACCAGGCCACATAAGCAAAGAAAGGTCATGGCATTCGTACTTAAAGGTTTGGAAAAACATACCTGGATGCTTTCCATGGAATATTTAAAGCATTCAACTAGCCCAAGCATCAGGTGCTAGGAGAATTCTTAACACATATAAGCAACAAATCTTAAGCATGCGAGTTGGAGCTATTCAAGAAAGAAAACCTGATTAAAGTCAGAATAACACGAGCAACATCAGAGCTCTACAAGGATCACTGTAGAATTATACAAAATGCATAAACCAACAAAAAACATATGGATAACACAACAACCATCAGCAACAACAGATTTTCAGCTATTCATATTCAACAACATCATTCTTAAAAGGGTTTTAATTTGTTCTAGGATCTGACTCTTAAGTGGTGGTATTAACCTCTTTGAGATTCAACCCACTGAGAGAAGGATCCGAAAACGTTTTAAATGTTTTACACATCCACTCAACCAGCTCTGAATTTAAAGAACTATGGAACTCACCTGAGTCGACAACATTCTCTAATCTTCATGATCAAAGATTGAAGCAGTCTTCCTTTTGGATTATTATCATAGCACTCGGTGAGAGCATTGGAGTGTCTTGAGTGATAACACCAAAGCTTTGACATATGTTTTAGATTAAGAGTAGTTGTTAGTAGATATGGAGTATCATGGGTCTAATAAGAAAGAGTTGGGTCACGAATTTACCTCCTTCCGTCGATGGTTCTTCACGAGATTGTCATCTATGGTAGTTTATTCAGCTACGGTGATCGACATCCATGGCGTTAGAACCTGGTGGGCAGCTTCTTTAGAGTTTCCTAGAGACTCTTTTCATTTCCACTTTCTCTTTCAATCTTTTGTCTTTTAGTTTTGTTTTTCTGATTTATTTTGTTGTGTCTTGTTGAGTCTTTGGGCCTGATGTATGGATTGGGCTAATTTTTTGTAAATATTGCCCCTTTTATTTTGTAATAAATGGCCTTTGGCTCTTTTATTTTTTTTAAAAATAAAATGGAATATTTAAAGCATTCAAACCTTCCAACTAATTAACTAATGCAAGATTTAAGGTTTGCACATAACTAGCACACAAAAATTGAATGCATCGTTATGAGAACTAATCAGTGGACAAAAATAAACAATCAAGAAAGTTTCAAAAACCAACACTTCGAATCAACACACAATAGTTGGGCAGTAGAAAAATAAATAAAAAGAAATCAGACCAGCCTCCCCAGAACACAAGCAAAATGAGAACTTGAAGTATATTATTTGTACAAAGAGAGTAATGTCAGAAAGTATGAAAAATGAATGGGGGGGGGGGGGAGGTTATTATATAGTAGGGGAGTTGTAGTTGTGCCAATTGTTAAAAGGAAAGGAGAATATTCAAAAAAAATTAATGAAAAGAGATCATTTTCCTTAAACCGATAGACTGAATCAATTAAGTCAAGAAAGAAATTAAATTTACCATAAATAAGCAAGTAAAAAATTTGTTCAAATTAGAAAGAGGGGTAAAAGAGTAATCAAGGTGCAGGGTAAGCGAAGCTTACCATAAAGAATTAAGTACTAAAATTGTCACGAAATACAATAAAGAAAAGCAATTAAGACAGGTATATTAACCAAATCATAATCAACAAATTTTAGTCAAAACATACCATAAATAGTAGTGTAAAAAGCTGTCCTATTTCAATTAAGGAAGAAGGATCAATTAAAGGGAGTAGAAATATGCTGAGGTAAATAAAATCAAGATTTACCAAAAGAATCAGACATTAGGTTGTTACACGTCTATAGTCAATATATTACTATAATCATATGAGTAATTCAATCAAGTGAATCGAATTTGCTGGAATTAGTGAGTATGCAATTTCAAAGTTATCAAACCTCAATGACAGTTGACAAGTATTAAGAATTTTCATAACCTTTTGAACGCACGGTAGAATAGCATGCTCATCATACCAAATCCTCAACTAGCAAACAAAATAGAACGGTTTCGAAAATCAATTCCAAGCTTAGGGAAATCTAGGGTTAATCAAAGTTGGTAGAATTTGGGGCTTTTCATATTTGTCAATCTAAAGGAGTAAATAAACATAAAATCGGAAGAATCAAGCCAAAATTCATGGCCAAAAATCATAAATTTAAATCTAAGAATCGGATCAAAGAAGAAAAAGATGAATTGAAGCAGCAAAGATAACAATCAGGCATAAAAATGAGTAGATGAACCAAATTCGGGACGGATTCATGAAAATCCGTCTTACATTTACATCCTTGAATCTTGAACAGGAATCAGATGACTCCCAAAGTTTTTCCGATCATCCTAAATTTTAGTCTTGGGAGATCATTAGCGCTTAAACTAATGAGTTGATTCATCGGAGAAGATAACCCTTAGGGTTTTGGGTTAAGATAAAGATAGAGCAGAAATGAAGGGAGATAGAAGATGATGGATGATGGTATAGTTTCATCGAGACTCATTCCATAGTTCCGTCGGGACTCATTGGAGTGGTGATGATGTAAGAGAAAGAAGGAGAAAGAAGAAGAAATAGAGGTTGGTTTTTGTTTGGTGGCGGTTCACTGGAGTTTGTGTTGGTGTGGCGGTGATCAACGGATGAGAGGAGAGGAGAGAAGATAAATAGGAAAAGACGATAGATAGCAACATGGTGGAGGAGATTTAGGCGAAGGTAGTGGCCATAGTGACGGGGTTCATCGGAGCAGTGGTGACCGCGATGAACAGGTGCGACTATGGAGGGAGTTAGAAACAAAATATTAGGGATTAGGGGCTTTGATTTCATTAAAAGAGAGAAATAAGGGATTAAATCTAATCTGTTGATTTCATGAGATGGACGGTTATGATTAAAACTGAATTAGGTCGGGGCATGGGTTGATTGGATTGGATTTAGATTGGGGGTTGAATTTGGGATTTTAAATTGAGTCAAAATCAATTTAGGCTAAAATTGAAATCAATTGGATAAAATTAGGCTAGGAATTAAACAAATTGGGGGAAACTAGATTGAATTAGGCCGCTATTTAATAAATACTATAAAAACTAGTAGACAAACAATAGTCGATAGAAAGATCATGTAAAACATTATTAAAATATATATATATATATTATGTATATGAAACAGTTGATGATGATGATGATGATGATGATGATGATGATGATGATGATGATGATGATGATGATGAAAATAATAATAATAATAATAATAATAATAATAATAATAATAATAATAATAATAATAATAATAATAGACCATGCATTTGTAAATTACGAATATCAATTTATAAATACTTGCATTAATAATTTAGTAAATATTTAATAAAATTATGTACGATACTATTAAATTATGTACGATACTATCTTTAAATTAATAAGTTATACGTATACTATATAAAATTAGTGGTAATAAATAATAAAATTAATAAATGATTAAAACATAAGTTAGATATTTTAAAATCATATATGCGAAACATCGGGATTTATTTGATATTAAAATAATGAGTAAAGAAATATTAATATCTCAAACTAATAATTTACAAAATAGTAGCCAGGGAGAAATATAGGTCAAAATTGGGTGTCAACAATTCTTCTCAATTCTCAGTGTCACAACCTAAACCCGCCGTGAGTGGCACCCACACTGAACCCCCCGGTGGGAGAATCAACCAACATCATAAGTCAACAACACTTGGCCTCAAAAATAGGCAACTAAATCCAAATCCATTGAATAAGAACAATATCCCATAACATAACCAAAAAAATGAGGAAAATAATCCCCTAGGAACTGAAAGTCATCACACCAAGACTCTATCAAATGTCAAAAGAAAGAGGATGCAACCCTAAAAACCAAAGTAATGTCAAGTCCAGAACAACTGGACCAGAAATCTATAGAAGAACTCATAGTAGCCTGAAAAGATGTAGCTCGCCCTTGAGTTTGAAAACTATTTGTCTCACAGCTGAGGTCTCGAAATAGTCACTGGAATATGATCTGCACTCAACAAAAAGAAGAGCAAGTGTAGTATCAGCATATAAGAAACAATGGTGTGCCGGTAGGGTCATCGGCCAACCCAAAATGAGAAATATGGACACATAACCAAAACATAGTACAACCAAACAACCAAGAACCCTATCATGCAACTATCTTTCAAGTTCATAATACTTAACCTTGTAACAAGTACAACATGAAGTTTAGTCAAATAAAGTCAACAAGGATAACAAGTCAAGTCAACTAAGACCAATAATAAGACTCCAAGTCAACAATCATGACACAACTATCATAGAACCATGTCCCATTTATACAAGTCATAGACAGCATAAAGCCATGTCCCAACTTACAAAAACCCAGACCACTCAAGGATCCTTAATAATAACAACATAGTGCATCCCGATTTACACAAAAAACCACCTTAGAAATTAAGCATACAAACCCGGTTCACTCAAGGAACCAATGCAATCAAGAAAAACATAATCTCTAGTTCACTCAAGAAACCATCACACTCACTTGTACCTTGTACACACATGTTAAGGGTCTTATGTGTGCGCCCACTAGTCATGACCTACAGGAGACAAGTCCTTGTCTATGTATCCAGATCACAGACATCAAGTGCCTACCAACCTTATATCACCAATCTCATGGAAATGTCTAAATGCTAGTACATTCCAAAATAATGACAGATTATCACAACATATCACAACTATAATGATAAAGAGCAACACTTGTAATATCCAATAAGCTTCATATAAGTTCATTGCATGAGATTAACATTTAGGATATCAAACAACCATTCACTTTCCTTGAACATGTATTGTACAAGCAATACTACAAATTAGTTATCATGAATATATAACATACATTAGGTTTCAACAACATTAAAACCATCACCTATCTCAATCCAAGCTTGCACCACTTAATTAAGCCTGAGCCTTGCCTTTTCGTGCAATTTCTGCTTGGTAGTGGTCTAAAAACATGAACATAACAATAATCAACCAAATGGCCTACCATGTCAAGGATTACAACCTAATCCCTAACCCACAATGCCAATTCAGGATCATTCTCCCCGTTCTAAGGTTTTTCTACCATAATTCAGCCTAAACCTACCAATTTCATGGTTACATTAGTGAATTATTGGCATACAAGAATATATTAATGATTAATAACTAAAACCAAAAGGTTTTACACCAACTTTACCCTCTTGCACCAAAATATTTGCTAAGTCAAGCTTAAACCCTCCCCAAAATACGTAAACTAATGATTCTAAAGTTAATTAACCGAAAAACTTGTTAATGGGGATAAAATATTTACCTTTACAATGAAAATCGATGGAAAACTGATGAAAATTGCCCAAATCACCCTAGCCCTTCCCTAAAAATGAGTTTAGAATAATAAACACTTTGGGGGAAATTTCTGCATTTACAACAATTTACCCCGCTATAGCAACATCATTCGCAATTACGGTATTGACCGGCATTGACTTCCTCTTTAGCTAGAATTTTTCCGCTATAGGGGGAGTCGCTATAGTGACATGCCACTCTCTATAGAGGGAGTAGTGAGGCAGAAACTCGAAAATCCTTCTAGTATTGCCTTTTTTGTAGAACACCCTCATATCATGACATCCCGGACTAACCCCTTTATGTCAAGTTCGATATCGAGAGTTCTACTCACCCGAATTCACTTCTGAAAAGTCCTACGGATTCCTTAACAAGTTAGCTAACATAAAATTAAACTAAACTTTATTATATTTACCCGATCCATTCCTGGATTTCCCTAGATCATACTTCGCTCCGATTTCGTTCCTAGCCTAAAATTTTTAACTTTCATTTCAGGGAAAACTTAACCCCAAATTCTGCACGCTTGACTCACCCATAACGACGGAAAGGGCCGTTACAACAGATACCAATTTATCCATCATTTTTCCCCGAATGATCCAACAAAAAAATAAGCCAAGTCAAGAAGAGAGAGAATACATGTATCCTAAAACAAGTGAGGGTACTTGTCCTGCATGCCCTTCTTGGTTTCCCAAGTGGCTTCTTCAACCAGACGATGCTTCCGTTGGACCTTTACCTATTGAATTTTATTTGTCCTCAACTTTTGGACATCTCGATCAAGAATGGCAACCGACTCCTCCTCATAAGTAAAAACCTTATCTAACAAAACTGAATCCCACTTGATAATGTAATCCCCATTCCCATGAAATATCTTTAACATGGATACATGGAACATCGAATGGACCCTCGATAAGCTTGGAGGCAATGCCAACCTATATGCAATCGAACCCACATCATCAAGAACCTCAAATGGACCGATATATCAAGGGCTAATCTTACCCTTATTGCCAAACCTCATAACTCCCTTCATAAGAGACACCTTTAGCAAAACTTGTTCACCAACTTTGAATGACATGTCCCTGACCTTACGGTCTGCATACTCTTTTTACATACTCTAGCTACCAACAACTTGGTTTGAATGAACCACACCTTTTCCTGAGTTTTCTTAACCAAGTCAGTGCCCAAAGGCTTCACATCACCAGTCACAAACCATCCTATGGGTGATCTACACCTCCTCCCATAGAGTGCCTTGAATGGGGCCATGTCAATGCTGTAGTGATAGTTGTTGTTGTACGAGATCTCACACAATGGCAAGAACTGATCACTATGGCAACCAAAGTCAATCACACATGCCCTCAACATGTCCTCAAGCATTTGAATCATTCTTTCCTCCTGTCCATTAATCTGAGGATTGAAAGATGTGCTAAAAGTGAGTTAGGTGCCCAACTCTTCATGCAACCTATCCCAAAATTTAGAAGTGAATTGTGTACCTCTATCTGAAATAATGGATAGGGGAACCCCATGCAGCCTTACTATCTCCCTGACGTAGATCTTGGCCAACTGTTTAGAGCTGAAATCCACTCTAACCAAAATGAAATAGGTTGCTTTAGTCAGCCTATCTACTATGACCCAAATCAATTCATGTTTTCCCAAGGTTTTAGGAAGACCTACCATGAAATCCATAGCTATCCTCTCCCACTTCCATGCGAGAATGGGTAATATTTGGAGTAATCCCACAAGCCTTTGATGCTCATACTTTACCTGCTGATAGTTATGGCATTTAGATACATACTCCACTATGTCCCTACTCATCCCAGGCCACCAATAAAGCTGCCTCAAATCACGGTACATCTTGGTTGCACCTGGATGAATAGAATACCGCAAACCATGAGCTTCAGCAAGCACATTTTGAATCAAGTCACCAACCCGAGAGACACATATCCACCCTCTAAACCATAACACTCCAAACGTCTCAAATGTGTCATCTGAAGCCTCTCCAGACATTGCCTTGTTCTGAAGTACCCTGTAACTGGTCAAAGAGATCATCAATATAAGGTAAGAGGTACTTATTCCTGATGGTAACCTTATTCAACAGCCTGTAATCAATGCACATCCTCATGCTAACATATTTTTTTAACCAATAACACTGGAGCACCCCAAGGTGAAGCATTGGGACAGATAAATCCCTTACCAAGGAGTTCCAGTAACTGAGTTTTAAGTTCCCTGAATTCCATCGAAGCTATGTGATATGGAGGAATAGAAATTGGGTGAGTGCCCGGCTCTAAATCAATACACAAATCAGTATCCCTATCCAGAGGCATACCAGGAAAATTCATAGGAAATACCTACTAAAACTCAGAATCCATAGGAATAGGCTCAATAGAAAGTGACTCCGTACTAACATCTAAAAGATGAGCAATGAAGGCTAGAAACCCCTTCCCCACTAGCTTTCTAGCCTAAACAAAAGAAATGATTTTCACTGGCTTAGACTTATACACTCCCTACCACTCTAGTTTACCCATACCCAGCATTTCTAGAGTCACTGTTTTAGCATTATAGTTCAAGACAGTATGTCATGGAGATAACCAAGTCATACCCAAAATGATGTCAAAATCAAGAATGTCCAAAATGATCAAGTCTACCCAAGTCAGAAAACCCATAAACAATATAGAAAATGCATAATAAACATGGGTTACCACCACAGAATCTCCAACCAGAGCAGAAACATACACAAGAAATTCAAGTACATCATAAACCAATTCCAGACCCAAAGCAAATCTAATAGATACATAAGAATATGTGGAACTCGGATCAAACAAGACAGAAGCCATCCGGTCACAGACAAGAATAATACATATAATAATGGCATCGGATGCCTCAATCTCGATCTTGTCTGGGAAAGCATAGTAGTGAGCTCTATCATCAAGTTGGGAAACCTTTCTAACTGATTGGGCTCTACCCTCCCTGCATTACCATTACCTCTATTTCCACAGTGACATTCCTGAATATTACCCCATCCACCCTGTGGACAACCGTTACCGTTACCACCTCGATCTCTACCTGCTGGAACCAAAGCCTTGGTCTGCTGTTGTGCTTGATTACCTACCTCCATCAAAGGACATTCCCTCTTAAAGTGATCTGCAACACCACAATAAAAATAACCTCGCTCAAGAGAAGGCATGTTAGCCAAAGAATAGGAGGTACCTTGACCCTTAGAAACTAGAGGCTACTGAATAGCACCTGAATGACCACCTGTAGAGGCTGACAAAGCTAACTGAATGGGGCGAGCCAAATGAACCTACTAGCTGTGACCCCTAGAATAGGAACCACTGAAGTTGTCCGCATTCCAAGACTTCTTGGCTAATGTCTTAGCCTGACCAGCCCGCTGAACTCCCTCAAGATTCTTCACATAATCAGACACATCATTAAAACATTTCCCTGCAGAAGTCATGTGAACAGACAAAACCTGAAGATCAGTGCTCAAACCCTTAACATATAACCGGATCCTCTCCTTCTCTATGCCCAATAACTGGGTAGCATAGTGAGACAGAGCATGGAACTTGGCCTCATCGGCCGCAACTGGCATACTGCCCTATTTAAGGGCCAAGAACTCATCTTTCATACGGTCATGAAGGGTGCAAGGCACATACTTCTCCGAAAATAGGGCATGAAATTAGGTCCAAGTTAATGAAGGCAAAACTTATAACCGTCACTCAACATAGGCTCTCCACCGCTGCTTGGCATCCCTTTACAGTTGGAAAGTCTAAACTCAACACCATGCTATTGTACAATCCCCAACTTGTAAAGCCTCTCATAGTAATCAATGATAAACTCAAATGCATCCTTAGTCTCAGTACTATAAAATAAAGGAGGTTTCATTTTCAGAAACTTGGTCAATGACTCATGCTCGATCCAGGTCATGACGGGCCTAATACGGGATGGTAAAACACATCAGTACCTAAAGCCTCATCCATTCTTGGATCTAAAGTGGCAGTGGGATGAGCACCCAGAACCTGAAAAGTTGGCATAATGGGGGTAGCTACAGTACCATCTAACCCTCTCAAAAAAGCCTAAACCTGCTGAATAACCTCTAAAGATAACGGAGGAAGGTTTGCACCTCCAGGTAGTGCCACCACATCTGGTCCCAAACCATCTTTATCCACAGCTTCAACCTCCTCAAAATGATCTTGGCGTGAGAGAAGTGATACTAACATCTGTCGGGCCTAGTCTACTGCCTGAGCTCCACCCCTAGCGGGTGTTGCTCTCCTCCTTCCCCTTTGCCTTCCCCCTCCCCTACCTCATTCTCATCCTCGTACAGCTGATTACACAGCTAGAGCTGCTAGCACTAAGGTTGCTGCCCTTGCTCTATGTGACCTATTGTTCACCATTTGTGGACAAAAGAAAAAAGAGGGTCAGATACCAATTTGGATCGCCAGATACCAATTTGGATCGCCAGATATCAATTGGAATCAAGTTATTGAATGAAAGAAAAAATAGTTTCCTAAGGTCCTATAGCCTCTAGAAAAAGAATAGTTTCCTAAGGTCCTATAGCCTCTAGAAAAAAAGTACGGACATCTCTATACCATTCTGCAAGACTCTACTAGACCCGTTTTGGTATGACAAGATCAACAAACCAAGGGCGCTGATACCAACTTTATTACGACCTAAACCCGCGGTGAGTGGCATCTATACTAAACCCCTCAGTGGGAGAACCAACCAACATCATAAGTCAACAATACTTAGCCTCAATAATAGGTAACTAAACCCAAATCCATTGAATAAAAACAATATCCAATAATGTGGAAAATAATCCCCTAGGAACTGAAAGTCATAGTACCAAAGCTCTTTCAAATGTCAAAAGAAAGGGGATGCAACCCCAAAAACCAAAGTAATGTCAAGTCTGCAAAAATTGGACTAGAAAACTATAGAAGAACTCATGGTAGCCTGAAAAGATGAAGTTCTCCCTTGAGTTTGAAGACTATCTATCTCACAGCTAAGGTCTCCAAAAAGTCGCTGGAATATGCTCTTGCAGTCCATAAAAAGAAGAGCATGTGTAGTATTAGCACAGAGGAAATAACGGTGTAACGGTAGGGTCATCGGCCAACCTAAAAGGAGAAATATGGACACATAACCAAAATATAGTACAACCAGATAACCATGAACCCTATCATGTAACTATCTTTCAAGTTCATAATACTTAACCTTGTAACAAGTAAAACACGAAGTTTAGTCAAATAGAGACAACAAGGATAACCAGTTAAGTCAACTAAGACCAATAATAAAACTCCAAGTCAATAACCATGACACAACTATCATAAAACCATGTCCCATTTATATAAGTCATAGACAACATAGAGCCATGTCCCAACTTAAGAGCAACCTGGACCACTTAAGGATCCTTAATAATAACAACATAGCAATATTAAGCATTCAGATTTACATAAGAAACCACATTAGCAATTAAGTATACAAACCCGGTTCACTCAAGAAACCAATGCAATCAAGAAACACATAATTCCTGGTTCACTCAAGAAACCGTCACACTCACATGTACCTAGTACACACATGCTAAAGGTGTTATGTGTGCACCTACTAGTCATGACTTACAGGGGACAAGTCCTTGTCTATGTACCCAAATCCCAGATATCAAGTACCTGTCAGCCTTATATCACTAATCCCGTGGAGATGTCTAAATGTCGGTACATTCCACAATAATGACAGATATCACAACACATCACAACCACAATGATAAAGAGCAACACTTGAAATATCAAACAAGCTTTTATATAAGTTTATTGCATGCGATTAACATTTAGGATATCAAACAGTCATTCACTTTCCTTGAACATGCATTGTACAAGCAATACTACAAATTAGTTATCATGCACATATAACACACATTGGGTTTCAACTATATCAAAACCATCACCTACCTCAATTCAAGCTTGCACCATTATATTAAGCCTGAGCCTTGACTTTTCGTGTAATTTTTGCTTGGTAGTGGTCTAAAAACATGAGCATAACAATAATCAACCAAATGGCCTACCATGTTAGGGATTACAACCTAATCCCTAACCCCCAAGGCTAAATTTATGATCTTTCCCCCATTCTAGGGTTTTTCTTCCCTAATTCACCTTAAACCTGCTAATTTCATGGTTACATTAGTAAATTATTAACATACAAGAGTAAATTAATGATTAATAACTAAAATCCAAAGGTTTTACATCAACTTTACCCTCTTGCACCAGAAAATTCGCTAAGTCAAGCTTAAACCCTCCCCAAAATTCATAAACTAGTGATTCTAAAGTTAATTTACCCAAAACTTTGTTAATGGGGATGAAATATTTACCTTTACAATGAAAATCGATGGAAAACTGATGAAAATCGCGCAAATCGCCCTAGCCCTTCCCCAAAAATGAGATTAGAATAATCTTCAGATAAATACTTTGGGAATTCAAATTTATTAATTGTACCCTTATTCATAGTCTATAATATTACTCAAGGATCAATTAACCATCTACTAGTTCTAAATTATTCACATTATCTCAATTCATGGCGTTTCTACTCCAATTACCCCTTTAAAGAAATTTTTATGCTAAAAGTTCCATTTTTTTAAACTAAAGATTCCTAATCACCATAAATCATATTTAAGGCTAATAAATTCATGCTAGGCAGTGTCAATTTACAACATAGAAGCAGAACATGATGATATTACATCAACCTATAGGTTTTCCCACACTTTTTGTGAACACAGGGTTCTAACCCACAATTCCACCATTATAATCTTCCTAACAATTCTATGATGTTAACAGATTACTAGGTGAAGAAATTGATGCCTCAACGAGAGAATTTTACCCTAGCCTTGAGAAAATTGCCTCTTTGGAGCTTTGAAACGAGGTTTTAGAGTTTATGAAATATGATCGGAAGAAGTGACTTAAATCAGGCATTATGCCAAGCGAGCTTTGCTACAATGATTGTATTCTCATTGTAGTGGCCAACAGACCGCCATAGCAGACTCGTCTGGTTGATTCCACTTCTTTTGCTATATTCTATTCAATGTTTGTTAAGCACAATTAATTGTTATCTAAAACTCAAATTCAAATTGGTAAAAAATTTAACTTCTTATAATTAAATTTTTACATCTTTATCATGAATATTTCAATAACGATAAAATGGACCGTTACAACTTTATTTAATTTTTTATTAAATTTGTCTCCATTGATCATTTCATGTGCAAAAATTAACATATTGAGTTTGGTATGCCAAACTTTATACAAGATCATTGAGAGACTTAAAGTTAATCTTAACCAAAAAAGTAAAATGAATACAATGATCTAAGGTGGTTCATAGACTTTAAGGCTAGGTTTGGTTGGTTTGATTCTAAAATATGGAAAGTCTCATCTATAAATATTAACAAACCCTTTCACTTATGAGGGAGGATTAGAAAAGGAGTTGAATACATGAATCTGCAGACCTATTTCTTTCTCTGAGACATTGAATGATACTAAATTCATGCTCTTCAACTAGATCTTGTATCTCCCTTATGATGTTGCTATTCCTCCATTGGACTTTCCATTCTTTTTCTAATCCATTTAGCAAGTAGAAAAGAATCATTTTCACCCATAGCCTATCTGTAACCAATTGTAGCACACCACTTGAGGCTAAAATGTAAAGTAGTTATTTCTACCAAGTTAATGGTTTCTTCGCTTGCAAATTCCATCAGCATTGAGTTTAACAATATGAGAAGAGGGTTTGAGCCATTTGACAATTGTTGAGGTTCTTTGTACAAGGTTGGGTTCACAGGCTGTGGCAATGACATTCCAATTTTCTCCAAGCCTTGCACTACAAAATTTTCTATTAAGTACTTGCATAAGAGATCATATAGTTTTAGCTTTGGTATTATAGAAAGAAGGTTTGATGTTTTTAATTTTTTTACTGCATATAAACCTCCATAGTTCCCAAAAAATTAAATTTGGAAATTATTTGTAATGAAATTAGCAATATTGTTATGAGTTTTATAGTTCAACCAACTGAAGACTGTCATCTTGAGATTTCTAGAGTTATTATAAATCCCTAAGAAGCCAGTAAAATAAATCCATATTCTCGTAGCATTCTCTCCTTGGCAGAACGGGTAGTCAATATTTTCTATAATAGGATCTTGAGAGGTATTATTACAAGAGTGGCATACTTGGTCAATAATAATCTCAAGTCTTGTTATTCTTTTCTTAGTTGACAACTTATTTTGGAAAGGCCTCCAGGTGAGAAAAGACATCTTAAAAGGTATTTTTTATGTCAAACTCTTCTAATGAAGCTATTATTGTTCTTTATCTATCTAAAAGTGTTCCAGGCAAAGCTAGGACAAAATTGACCAATGTGTGTTTAGCATCCAAATTGTCATATCCTTTTTATGATCAAATTTTTTTATGTCAAACTGAGTGATCTTCTCCTTGATGTTTAGGTTCCATCAATGAGGATTTCCTTAATCTTATTTTGGTCTAGGATAGCCTTTTTTAGAGAGAAAAAGGTAGATAGGACCCATACTAGACCAATCATCATACCAAAATGAGATATATCTCCAGCTCCAATGTTCCACTTGATTTTGCCGTCAACTTCCTCTTTGATATTGCACAGACTTTTTCATATTTATGATTGTCCTATGGTCCATTGAGCTATGAAAGGGTGCTGATTATAAAAAAAATTAACTTTCATGAATTCCTTCTAGAGAGAATTTGTTGTTCTCAGATTCCACCACTGTTAGAACTGGAAGGCATAACATATATCAGTTAAACTCATAAAATTAGCACCACTTTCACTGTAAAGGTAACATAAGTTACTCCAAGAGCTCTAATGATGTTTGCTACCTATTTCTTTTTCTGACCAAAAGAATCTTGTAATGTACTTTTCAATAGTCTCAATGGTACCTTTAGGAGGGTTGGTGGCATCTAGACGATGAATAGGAAGAGATAGTAGAATATTCTTAATCATGATTTAGCTTCCCCTATAGACAATTACTTAGTATGTCATCTTTTAATCTTATTGATTGCCTTATTGACTATCTCAGAGTCGTGATATATCTTTTTTTTTTTAAGTGATCAAAGGGAAACCAAGATACTTATTGGGAAATTGATGGTGTTTTATCCCTGTAATAGCTTTGATCATGTTGATAGTAGCAATTTTAGTATTATTAGCCGCTGCAAAGCAACTTTTTTCTTTGTTTATGAGTTGTCTAGAGACTTTTTCATAAATGGAAAGGGTTTTTAAGATCATGTCCAAAATTCTTTTACCCTCTTTAAAAAGAATAGTATCATCTATAAAGAATAGATGATTTATTCTAGGACTACTATTGTTCATCTTGTAGTTAATATACCCTTGTCTATCATGAAAGTTGTTTAGCATTTTAGACAAAAGCTCAACATTGGTGATGAAAAGGGAGGGAGACATAGGATTTCCTTCCCTCAAGCCTCTACTAGACTTAAAGAACCCATGTCGTCCTCTATTCACTATAATTGAATACCAATTGTTGGAGATGAAACTATGAATAAGATGTATCCACCAATCTGTGAAGCTAAACCTTTTAAGAGCCATATATAGGAAGACCCAAGAAATATGTCATAAGCTTTAGCCATGTCAAACTTGATGACAATATTCCTACTTTTGATATATTTCTTAATATCATTAGTAATCTCCTGAGCTAATATTATATTTTATGTGATAGCTCTACCTTTAATGAAACTAGACTGATTTGTGGATATAATTTTAGGAAGAAGTAGGGGGATTCTATTATTTAGGAACTTGTAAATAATTTTACTAGAGGTATTACAAAGACTGATTGGTCTGAGTTTAGAAAACTTCTGAGGGTGATCCACTTTTGAAATTATGACCAAATAGGTATGAGTATAGAATTTAGGCAGTTTGGAGCCATGAAAGAATGATTCCACCATTTTATGTAGGTCAGTATTGGTAATATCCCATGCAGACTGGAAGAAAGAGTTGTTAAGACCATGAAGTCCTAGGGAGCTATCCTAATCCATAGCAAAAAACATAATCTCTTATTTCTTGAATAGTAGTAATAGGTATTGCAGAGCTGAGTTGTTGTTTGTCAAATTACTACATGGTGCATTTGTGAGGTTCTCTTTGGCATCTGGTCTACAAGAAAAGGCAGGTAAGAGTGTTATCTATATAGCTAGTATGACTAATTATGTTAAGCAAAACATACTTGAAGAATTGGGATATGCTTTAGGATCCTTACCTTACAGATATTTAGGTATACCTTTAGCTTCTCAAAAACTGAGTGTTAATGCTTACTTACCTCTTATTGAGAAGATAACATCTAGGGTCACTTGTTTGTTAACAAAGTTATTGTCTTATGCTAGTAGGGTGCCACTTATCAAAGTAGTGCTCTTTGGGGTGTAAGCTTATTAGAGTCAAATATTTCTTATGCCCAAAATGGTCTTGAAGATAATTGAACAAATTTGCAAAACTTTTCTCTGGATAGATGTTGCGACAGTGTCCAAAAAAGCTTTAGTATCATGGTCTATAGTTTGTCTACCAGTTGTTACAGGTGGCCTAAATTTGATGAATATTTGTTTATGGAACAAAACTGCAATACTAAAGTTTGTTGTGGGATATAGCAAGGAAGAAGAATTGCTTATAGGTTCAATGGGTCCATAGTTATTATATTAAGCATAGTGATACAGAGAATTTCCAAATACCTAAGAGTGCTTCTTGGGTGGTGAGGAAAGATTCAAGATGTCAACTCCAATGTAAAAGTGCTAGACATGGGACACTTAATTCACAGCTTGGGCAGATTCAATATACGGGTAAATTTTTTATTCTCAGGATATATATTTCTTTATTGCCTGCTCATCCTAGAGTTGACTGGAAACATATTGCTCTACATCTAAGAATTCATCCTAGATACAAATTTATTTTATGGTTGGGTATTCAGAAAAGGCTTGCCACAGCTGAGAAGTTGAGTATATTTAGCATTGATATACCAACTGATTGTGCTTTTTATGGACAGTATCTTGAATCTTTCTCCCATCCTTTTTTTACTGTGATATTACTAGAGGATTATGGAGTCGAATGTGTTCTTAGTTGGGATATGAGAGGAAGATTATGACTTGGGATGAGGAAGTTAAATGGATTGGTAAACTGGCAAGGATTAAGACTGCCTTAGCTGAGACTGCTAGTTGTATCTTTGCTTTGGTTGTCAACATGCTTTGGAGAGCTCGAAATCAAATTCAATGTCATCAAAGGCCTTTCCAAGTTGAACATATGATCAAGAAGATTGTACTGCACTTGCACATATGTGGAAGACACAATGCTAAATAGGGGATGGTGCTGCAAAGACTTCGAAATATCCCTTAGTGCAGGAGTAATATTGTCAATTTTGTTCATAGGCTTCATTTTGTTTTATTTGGATATGTATAGAAAAGCTAGGAGTATACGAATTGAGAAAGCAATTGTCCAGGTTGCTAATGTTGTATAATGTTATCTTTCATTATTAATGAAAGCTTGATGATTTACCAAAAAAAAAAATAGTGGTAGCAGCAATGAGCATGTTGTTTCTGCTTTTGTGATGCATCTCTCTATATCATTTAGTGTTTCAAAGTTAGTAGCAGTAGGTTCTTGAGTGAACATCTTCTGAAAGTACTTGACTACTACTTTTGTAATGCTTTCAGTTCCTTCAAGCCATTGTTCATGTTCATCCATAGTTTTACTAATGCTTAACTTTCTTCTCCTTTTCTTTATAACATTATGGAAGTAAGCAGTGTTTACATCCCCTTCCTCAAAACATTTTTCTCTAGCTTTTTGTCTCAGGATCTGCTCTTGAATTTTGAGGTACCTTATGAATTAAGCTCTACTCTTAGATAGTTCTCTTCTATTCTCAAGGGAGTTTTCATTCACACATAAGTCTTCAAGAACTCTCATATCTACTTTAAGCTTTTTTTGAACTTCATAGATATCATAATAAGTTGTTTGGATCATTCTCTAAGAACTTTACAAACTTTCTTGATTTTATGATGGAGTATGTAAAGTGGATTTCCATGTATCTCTTTCTCCCAGGCGTTCTAAATAGTTTTTAGATAGTCTTGGTGTTCAGTCCAGAAATTGAGAAGCTTGAAATATTTGATGTGGGGAGTGATTTTGTTATTCAGTTTGACTAAAAGGGGAGCATTGTCAGAACAAGATCTATACAAGTGAGTGACAGAGGTATTGAAGATTGAATCAGTCCAGGTTCTTTTATAGAGCATCATGTCTAGCCTCTTCCATATTGTCATTGGAGGGTCTTTGTTGTCAAACCAAGTATATGAAGAAAAAGTGTATCTTGCATCTTAAAGCCCACTCTTATTGAGACAATCAATTTAGTCTAAGCTATGCTCTAGTCTATAACTTCTTCCTGCTTTTTTTCCAAACTTCTTCCTCCTTTTTATCCTTACTAGAGATTATGCCATTAAAATCACCAACTATTCCCCAAGGACCCTATATGGTATTTACTATATCTTTGATGTCTTGCCAAAGCTCTATTCTTTGTTCATCTGTATATTTAACATAAACAGTGGATGCATTGGAGGATTATTAAGGTAGTTAACCTTGATCAAGACATGTTGCTTTGTATCTTGAATGCTATTCAGATTCACCTCTGAGCTCTAACAAAACCAAATATTATTGGAATAATTGAAACAATTGTAGGGCATAACCATCTTTCTTTTGAACTTCTCAATTTTTCCACTATCTACCATAGGTTCTTGAAAGAGAAAAGGTGGGATTTGAAATTGTTGTCTGAAAGATTGGAGTTTCTCAAGGGATCCTTTGGAGCCTATTCCTTTTATACTCCATGATATTGTATTAATCATTGGAAAATATGTTAGGCTCTTTTGTTCTATAGTGTCCTTTTCTGTCATCTTGTAACTTTGCACAAATTCACCTCCTTGCGTTTGATGGTTTCTTGGCGAGAGGTTATTGAAGTAGGTGATATTTTTTTTGGACTGATGTTCCATTATTTTCACTCATATCTTGGCCACTATTATAGTTGGTCCCTCTGGAGAGCTCATCATCTGATAGAGCCATTCTATCTTCCCATATTTTATTAATATCTAGCTCAGTATCCATAAGCTCCATATCATGGTATACTTCTTTAAACTCTTCCCTTGGATCTCCTTTGTCTGATTCCTGATCATAAGGTTTATAACTAAAGTTGTATTCAACCTCTTAATTGTGATGCTTGTCTGATTCTACCTTATCATCTCTTTGAGTTGTACTGTTATTTCCCTTCTCTTATTCCTCCTGGTTTAATTTTAAGAAAGACCAAGTTCCTGCTCTATCTGTGGTACCTCTTGTGATGGCTCCATTTGAATCATTTATCTCTCTCTGTAATGTAATATCATAAGGATTGCTGATTGGCTTCTTACACTTTTTTCTCTTCTTCTGTAGTCCCTTGATTTCTCTTGGATTCTTGATAATTAGGCCTATTATTTCCCCTCAAAGATTCGTGTCAATGTTGTTGATGTTGATCGCAATTCTACTTTTACTGATCCTTATATTTAGACCAGTTTGTATCCTTTTAGGTTTCTCTCTTCTCATTTTTTGTTGAGCTTTGTCCCATCTGGTGTTTTTCACTTGTTCTTGAGTGGTTTGAGAAGTAGTATTGTCCCTAGTATCCTTTGTGTCTTTCATTTTCTCCATGGTTTCTTTAGTAGTTTCCATTTGTCCACTACCATATCCTTCTTGGAGAATGTTAAAAGAGTTGTTGGCCCCAGTTCTTATATTCGTCTTTTTTTTGGTTTTGCCCTATTTGTTCTCAACTATGCATGATGCCTTTTCCTTTCCATTTTTGCTACGTTTTTCCACCCTTCATTATTGTTGTTCTGGAGAGAGACACATTTTTCCTATACAATTGCTTTATCCAAATGAGTCAGATTCTTATTCCTCCAATATTCCTCTTAGCTTTGATTGATTTATTGAACAATACTATCTTTGTTTAACATGGAAAGATATCCTTCATTCTCCTTCCAGGATGAGTGTTCTCTAAAATATTGATGCTTATAAGATTTTGATCTGCATATTTCTAAGTTGTGCCCTTGGACTTTATACTGAGAGAATAACGTTGGCATACACTCATACTCTATTTTATGCTTAAACATATCTTTTCCCCCACTATGTTCCTTACCCCCATTCTAACAACATGGATTAAAGGTCTGGCCAGATCAATTTAGTCTCAAAGTTTTGTAGTAGTTGACCCAGATTTTGTAGTTGTAGCATTGTTCATGACTAAACAAATGCCTATAGGGCTAACAATATGACACGTGACATCTCATTCATAGTAACGCGATGTTTCAACATTAGGCTTGAAGTTAGGAGTCTATTTCAGTATTTTCATGATTACCACATCTAAGAGGGAGATGAATTTTCTCGAGTAAAGATTATTAAAATTTTCAACATTAGTAACATCGATAAGAACGTGAAATTTATCCTTCGCACCTGTCTTAACCTCTCCTTTAGTAGATATCGATTTAACCTCCCCTTTAGTAGAGATCTATTTGTCAAAACCAGTGAGAAATGTACCTACAATGGTCCATCGACATGTTTTCGTAAGGAGTTCATGCTTTTCTTTGGTGAAAACTACCACAGCCTTGCCATTATTCATCTCATGAGCTGTGGACAGAAGTCTCACTCTAAGCTTTGATCAATTCCCAATTTTGTACTCAAATGCTCCAGTGTAATAGTGTTTTTGCATTTGCTTGGAAGTGTGGTCGATTTCCATGACTTTGTTCATTAGAAGTGAATTTATTTTTTTACTTGCTCTGCTAGAAGATTCTGGATCTAGTGGGTGTTTTGTGAAAATTGAGGTTCAACAAGGTTGTGTGAGTTGTTCATGATGCTTGTTGAAGCCAATTCTGCCTAGCCCTACCGACTCCTATTAGCCATTGGGTGGAGATTGTAAAGTGGGTTTGATTTAACCGTTAGTTGAATGGAGAGAAAGATGTTAAGTTTTAAGGAGTTTATTAATCTGAATATAAAGGCTACTTTTTACATTAAGTCCAAGGATGGGGTCCCAAAAGTATGTGTTTCTTAACTATTTTTTTGGTGTATGATTGGTAAACATAAAATACTATCTTAAGAGTGTGTTTATATATAATCTAGGCAAATGTTAGTGGGGTGGGATTGCTAGTTGATTGCAATTAGTTTTGGCATATAGGTATGTAATTCCCACGAGCTATTTTGTATGCTTCAGTAATATTTAGAATACCCTAAAACCTACTTTAATTGATATTTATATCAACCTTTTGTCTGAGAGAGCTTTAAGTCATGTGTCTCATAGCGATGCTGGTGTTAACTATGGGAAATCAGTTAGGCCAGATTCTTCTTTAATGGATGAGAAGCCTTTATTTTAACCTTTTAAAGCTGCAATATTTGTGTATAGTCTGAAGTGGTCGGTATGGTTTCTATTTAAAGGAAGTTTCTCCGGGTAGAATTGTACCCAGTTGATGATCTAGAGTTTGTTCTTCGCTTGGTTCAGTAATCGAGAACTATACTCTTTATGAACCAACAACAACGTGTTAGAGTAAATTATTGGGAATCTTCTCTGTCACTTTGAAAGATTACATATCCAAAACTATGTCTTAATTATTGGGTCCAAAGTAATATTGACTACTTGATCTTGAAAGAAAGGGTTATCATGTCATTGACACATACCAATTTTTTGAACAAAACTTGGTGAGCTTTGAAAAATGACATGAAAAATTGAACAAAAGGATTGTTGTGAAAGTCCATACATGTAGTTAGAAAGTCATTGGTATTTAACTACAACACATATATAGATTGTGGATAATGACGTGATTCCTCTCAACAATGATTCATTTCTTGATTTGTATGTATGATGCGGCTAATTACTTTATCTTGGGGAAGAACTTTAAACTCGTCTTTATTTGAAATTCAGCATCTACTTTAAAATTTTGGGTTGACAATGTTTTGGACAAAGTTATTACTGCCTCAGTTGTCACTTAGAAGGTTAAAGGTTCAATTGTTATGGAGGAAAATTTTGTAAATCTAGTTGAGAGTTATTTGAACAAATTGGAAAAGTACATTTAACAGGGTTGATGAAAATGATTTTAGTTTGAACATCAATTTTATTGATCCACTTCAATGAATGAAAGTTAAAGAAGTTTGCCTTTTGGTTACTTGAGAACAGAAACATAAATGACTTGAAGAGTTTGCTATGTGGATTATGGATAGTGATTTATCTTGTAATGCAGTTGTACCTTGTCATCCATCATAATATACGGTGGTGTTCGTCAGTGTATCTCCATTATACTTACAATGTGTACATACCTATTATTTGATAGATTTTACATATTGATATTAAAGGCAAGAAGATCGATTAGAGAATAAAAAAAGACAAGCTCACTCTTCTGAAATTTATGTAATATATAATGAATAGCTAATATCAGACATGCTAGTAAACCTCCATCAGTCAAAGGTTAGTCTGAATTAATAAAGGATATAATAGTTTGTTTTTCTCTTCTTTATCGAAATGATTCCATTAGCTTATTGGTGGAAAAGGAAGTGTAAGTGTCACGACACAACCTATCGCGAGTGGCACCCACACTAACCCTCTAGTGGGAGAACCATCCAAACCCAAACTACTCAATACCAACACTTAGTCAAATTTAAGAGAAACAAATCATTTCATTAAATAAGTCAATGTTTCGAAAAGTCTAGCAACAAAACCAAATGCGGAAAATAGAAAAGTCTAAAATATCCCCAAGAACTAAAAGTCGTTGTACCAAACCTCTAATAATTGTCAATAATGGATTCAACCCAAAACAAAAATAAAAGTATCCATGTCCAAAACAAATGGACAAGAACTAAGTAGATGACTTATGGAAACACAAGAACTTGACATGCCCCACAGCACCACAAGTATAGCAACCTCAATATAGGGAAGGCCTAGTAGATGAATACAAATCCCCTTGGCTTCTCCCAACAAAGGTCTGATGAGTAGCCCCGACGGATCCACTATAGAAGCTGGCAAAGCTGACTGAATAGAGCAATTCGGATAGGCCTGATGGCTATGACCCCTAAGGTAAGAACCACCGAAGTTACCCATATTCTTGGACTTCTTTGCTAATACCTTGGCCTGACCAACCGGTTTGGCTCTTTATACCTTCTTCTCATAATCAGCCACATCATTAAAAATCTTTCCAGGAAAAGTCAATTGTACTGCCAAAACCTGCAAGTCAGTGTTCAAACCTTTCACAAACAATTGAATCCTCTCCTCTTTTGTACCAAGCAACTGAGTAGCATAGCAGTACAAGGCATGAAACTTAGCCTTGTAGGCTGAAATAGATAGATTGCCCTGTTAAAGGTCCAGAAACTTATCTTTCTTGCTATCACGAAGAGTACGGGGTACATACTTCTCCAAAAATAAGGTATGGAATTAGGCCCAAGTCAATGGAGGTAAAGCTGGTGACCGACATTCCACATAAGCCATCCACCATTGCTTTGCATCACCCTGCAGTTGGAAGGTTACAAACTCAACCCCATGCTGCTTCACAATACCCATTTTATGCAGCCTTCTCATAAGAACCAACTATTAACTTGAGCGCATCATCAATCTCAGAACCAACAAAAGTAGGAGGCTTCATCTTCAGAAACTTAGTCATCATGTCATGTTCAGTCCCAATCATGACAGGACATAACACTGTGTGAGGGAAAATCTCAGTCCCCAAAGCCTCGCCCATCCTAAGAGCAAAAGTAGCAGTCGGCTGAGCACATGAAAACTGATAAGTAGACATAGTAGGCGTGGCTCCAGTCCCTTCCAACCCGTTCAGAAAAGCAAGAACCTGCTAGATCACCTATGAAGACATCAAGGAAAGAGTTGAACCCCCAGCGGGTGCTGCCTCCTCCTGTTCCATAACATCCTCATTCACAAACTTCTCATGTTGATCCTAGGGTAGGGGTGTCTCAGATCTTAGTCAGACCAGATTAGCTGCCGCTCGAGCTCCACCCCTAGTGGGTGTTGCTCTACCTCTCCCTCTTCCCCTATCCCTTTCTCAACCTCGAACAACCGTTCATCATCTGGAACTGTAACTGCAGGGGCTGCTGCTCTGGCTCCGTTAGCTCTAGTGTTCAACATCTACAGAAAAAAGAATAAACGGGGTCATAATCTAACTAGGATCGTTAGATACCAATTGAAATCAAGTTATAGCACGAAGGAAGAAAGATAGTGATAATTTCCTAAAGTCCTATAGCCATAATTTCCTAAAGTCCTATAGCCTCTCGAAGAAAAGTACAGACATCTCAGCACCGTTTTACAAGACTCTACTGGACCCATTTTGGTACAATGAGATCAACAAACTTGAGGCTCTGATACCAACTTTGTCATGACTCAAACCCATCGCGAGTGGCACCCACACTAACCCTTTGGTGGGAGAACCATCCAACCCCAAGAACTGGAAGTCATTGTACTAAAACCCTAATAATTGTCCACAACGGGTTCAACCCAAAACAAAATAAAAGTAACCATGTCCGAAACAAATGGACAAGAACTAAGTAAAAGACTCATGGCTGCCCGAAAGATGTAGCTCTCCCTTGAGTCAAAATGTGCTCCAATCTAAAGCTAAGGTCTCCATGCAGTAGCTGGAAAATGCTCTGCACTCAACAAAAAAAAAGATCATGTGTAGTATCACTAAACTAAAAAACCACAGTGTACTGGTAGGGTTATCGTCCAACCCAAAATAATAAATGTGAACAAATAACCATAACATAGTAAATAAGTAAAACCATGAACAGCTACCAAATAACTTTACCTCAAGTATGTGACACTTAACCCTTATTTTAAGCAACATCATAGAATTCAGTCAAGGGTAAGCCAATGCAGACAATATACCCAGTCAAGACCATGACTACCCATACAAGACTAAGTCAATAAGTCAACGTGTTACATCTTGCCTTAATTACATAAGTAAATAGACAACAATGGAAGGTGTACCATTTATTTAAATTTTAGCCCGGAACACTCAAGGATCCAATTCAACAACAATAATAATAAGAATAATCGCAAACCCGGTTCATTCAAGGAACTGTCAAACTCACCTATACCTTGTACACACATGCTAATGGTCTTATAGTCGCCTACTAGCCATGACCTGCAGGGGACGAGCTCTGTCCATGTACCACAAATCCCATACATCAAGTGTCTATAAACCTTATATCAACCAATCCCGTGATGATGTCCATTACCGGCTCATCTCACAATAATAATAATAAATCCCATGAAGATGTCCTTTATCAGCTCATCCCACAATAATAATAATAATAATAATAATAATAAATTCTGCAAAGATGTCCTTTACCATCTCATCCCGTAATAATAATAGATATCACGACAATAACAACCACAGTAGGAGTAAACAACATACCTTTAGTAAAATCTCATTACATGTGATTAATATTTAGGATATCATTCAACACTTTCCTTTCTTTGAACATGCATTGTAACAAGCATACAAAGAAACAGTTAACATGAACACATAAACCAAATCGGGCTTTCAACTACATTTAACCATCAATAATCTCAATCCAAGCTTGCACTAATCTAACGAGCTTGAGCCCTTGCCTTTCCATGCAATTTCAACTTAGTTGTGGTCTAAAAACAATAATACAAATGTAATTCAGACAATGACCTAATACATTCAAGGATTACAATCTTTTCCCTTAACCCCAAGGTCAAATTTATGATCTTTCCTCCCATTCTAGGGTTTTCTCTCATCATTCCACCTTAATTCTACCAATTTCATGAATATAACGGTGAATTTTAGACATGCAATTATAATTTAACAACCTTCAACCAAAACCCAAGGTTTTTTTTAGCCCAATTCACCTAATTGCACCAGAAAATTCACCTAGGTCAAGTCAAATCCATCCCAAAACCAGAAACTAGTGATTTTAAGGATTAATTATCGAAAAACTAGTTAATAGGAGGGATTAACTTACCTCAACAAAGGAAATTGATGAAAAATAGGTTGGAATAACCTAAAATCACCTCTTCCAGGCCTTGGAAAAATGTGGAATGAAAAATTATATTTTTGGGAATTTTCTGCATTAATCAGCACTTATCCCGCTATGGCGGCCCTATCCCGCTATGACGGGATTGACCATGGCTACCTTCCGCTATAGCGGGGTAGGCGAGGCAGAACTCAGGATTTTTCTCAGTTTTGCCATTTTCACAACACATCATATTTCGACATCCTAGACTAACCTCTTTACGTCAAATCCGATATCGAGAGTTCTACTAACCCAAAATCACTTCCAAAAATTCCTTTGAATTCCTTATCATCTTAACTATCATAAAATTCCCCCAAATCACTTAACCTTTAACCAATTCATTCCCAGATTTCCCTAGACCATACCACGCTTGGATTTTATCCAGGACTAGTCTACCCTGAAATTTCTAACTCCTAATCTGGGGGAAACCTTAACCCAAATTTTGGCATGCTAGACTTAACCATAATGACGAAAAGGGTCATTACAACAGATACAGATTTACCCATCGTTCATCCCTGAATGATAAAACTAGGAAAAATGAGTTAAGTAAGAAATAAGAAAGTACATGGATCCTCAAATAATTGAGGGTACTTGTCATGCGTGTCCCTCTCGATTTCCCAAGTAGCCTCCTCAATAGGGCGATGTTTCCACTGAACCTTCACAGACCGCATCTATTTGGTTCTCACTTAGAGGTGAATTGCATACCTCTATCAGAAATGATGGAAACTGGCACCCCATACAACCTCAATATCTCCTTAACATAATCTTGGCTAACTACTTCGAATTGTAGTTTACTATAACTGGAATGAAATGAGCAAACTTGGTTAGCTTGTCTACTATGACCCAAATTGAGTCATGTTGCCCCAAGGTCTTAGGAAGACCCACCATAAAATCCATAGCTATCATTTCCCACTTCCATTTGGGAATGAACATTCTCAGAAGCAAACCCATAGGCCTTTGATGCTCGTACTTCACCTGCTGACAATTGTGGCATCTAGACACATACTCCATTATATCTCTTTTCATTTTGGGCCACCAATAGAGCTGTCTCAAGTCATGGTACATCTTCGTTGCACCGGATGAATAGAGTATCAGGAACCATGAGCTTCTGCAAGCAAACTCTGAATTATATCACTAGCACGAGGCATATACACGCGCCCTCTTACCCTCAACACCCCGCACGCATCAAGTGTGGCATAGAAAACTTCACCACACACCACTTTGTTTAGACTTTTATTCAGTTTCACATCCTCAAACTGTCTAGCCTTGATTTGATCAAGGAATGTTGACCTTACCTCTACATTAGCCAACACTCCACCCCTTTCAGAAATACCAAACTATATAAACTACGATGCTAGATTTTGAATCTCTCAAGCTAAAGATCGCCTTGACACCCTTACGCAAGCCAAACTAACCATGCTTACAGATTTTTGGCTCAATGCACCTGCCACCACATTGGCCTTGCCTGGATGGTGTTGAATGGTTACATTATAATCCTTCAATAATTCCACCCACCGCATATACCTCAAGTTCAAATCTTTTTGGGTAAAAACATGTTGCAAGCTACGATGGTCTGTAAACACTTCACACTAGACACTATAGAGGTAGTGTCTCTAAATCTTAAGTACAAAAACCACCGTTGCCAACTCCAAGTCATGGGTCGGATAATTTTTCTCATGAGGCTTCAATTGCCTTAAAGCATAGGCAATAATATTTCTGTCCTGCATTAACACAACACCCAAACCAGAGCGTGAAGCATCACAAAACACAACAAAGTCCTTACCTTTAATTGGCACGGCAGGAATAAGAGCTATGTTCAAAAGAGACTTGAGCTTTTGGAAGCTCTTCTCACACTTGTCAGACCATACAAATGACACCTCTTTCTGGATCAGTTTTGTCAAGTGAGTAGCAATGCATGCAAAGTTCTTGACGAACCTGCGATAGTAACTAGCAAGGCCTACGAAACTTTTAACCTTAGTCACAGAGCTAGGCCGAACCCAACTCTTGACAGCCTCAATCTTCTGGGGATCTACCATCAACCCCTTTTCTAAAACCACATGCCCCAAAAAGGCAACAGAAGACAACCAAAATTTGCATTTAGAGAACTTAGCATAAAGTTGCTTATCCTTCAAAATTCCCAAAACAATATGAAGATGACCTGCATGCTTCTCCTAACTCTTGGAGTAAAACAAAATGTCGAAATAAAGACAATCACAAACGAATCCAAGAAGTACTTAAAAGTACCATTCATCAAACTCATGAAGGATGTTGGCGCACTGGTCAACCCAAAGAACATCACGAAGAACTCGTAATTTCCGTACCGAGTCCTGAAAGCTTTCTTGGGTATGTCCTTCGGTCGAATCTTCAACTGGTGATAACCTGACCTCAAGTCTATCTTGAAAAAAATTGAAGCACCCTACAACTGGTGAAAAAGATCATTTATTCGGGGAAAAGGATACTTATTCCTGATGGTAACCTTATTCAGATGCCTGTAGTCAATACACATTCTTATACTACCATCCTTTTTCATAACAAACAACACTAGCCCACCCCAAGGAGAAGTACTAGGATGAATGAATCCCTTATCAAGTAACCCCTACAACTGAGTTTTGAGTTCTCTCAACTCAGCCGAAGCCATTCAATAGGGAGGAATAGAAATGGGGCGAGTACTCCAAATTAATGTAAAAATTAATGTCCCGATCCAGAGGTATACTAGGAAAGTCTGTGGAATACCTCCTGAAATTCTGACACCATGGAAACTGACTCAATAGAAGGGGACTCTACACTAACATCTCGAAGATGTGCGAGAAAAGCCGAACACCCCCTCTCAACTAATTTCTTAACCTGAATAAACAATATAATTTTCACAAGTCCACACTTATACACACCTTTCTATTCTAACTTATCCATCCCAAGAATCTCCAAGGTCATAGTCTTACCATTACAATTTAGCATAACATGATACAAAGATAACTAAGTCATACCCAGGATGATATCAAAATCAATCATATCCAAGATTATCAAATCTACCTAAGTCTAGAAACCCATAAACACAAAAGAACAAGCACGATACACTTGGGTCACTACCACAGAGTCTCCAACTGGAGTAGACACATACACCGGAGAGTCAAGCATATAACAAACCATGTCCAATCTCGAGGAAAATTTAATAGATACCTAAGAATAAGTGGAATCCGAATCAAACAAAATAGTAGTCATTCAATCACAGATGAGAATAGTACCTGTAATGACAACATCGGAAGCACCAGACTCGAATTTGCCTGGGAAGGCATAAAAATGAGCTTTATCACCACTCTGGCAATCTCCTTAGCAGGCTGCGCACCACCTCTCCCTATATTACCAATACCTCAATTTCCACCCCGTCCACCCTATGGATGACCTCTACCATTACCTCTGCCACTTCTACCAACAGGAACTACATTTCTAGCCTGCTGCTACCCTTGAAAATTAGCCTGTCTTGGAGGACACTCTCTCTTGAAATGCCCCACAACACCACAAGTATAGCAACCTCGATATAGGGAAGGCCTGCTAGTAGATAAATACGAAGCCCCTTAGCTTCTAACAACAGAGGGCTGATGAGTGGCCCCGACAGACCTATTATAGAAGCTGGCAGAGCTGACTGAATAGGGTGAGACGGATAGGCATGATGGCTATGACCCCTGAGGTAAGAACCATCGAAGTTACCCGCATTCTTGGACTTCTTTGTGAATACCTTGGCCTGACCAACCTGTTTGACTCCTTCTACCTTCTTCAAAATGTGCTCCATAATAATAATAGATATCACGACAATCACAACCACAATGTGAGTAAACAACAAACCTTTAATATAATCTCATTACATGTAATTAACACTTAGGATATTAGTGAAAACTTTACTTTCTTTGAACATGCATTGTAACAAGCATACAAAGAAATAGTTAACATGAACACATAAACCAAATTGATTTTTCAACTACATTTAACCATCACCTACCTCAATCCAAGCTTGCACCACTCTAACGAGCTTGAGTCTTGCCTTTTTGTGCAATTTTGGCTTGGTTGTGGTCTAAAAACAACAATATAAACGTAATTCAGACAATGACCTAATGAATTCAAGGATTACAATCTAATCCCTTAACCCCCAAGGTTAAATTTGTGATCTTTCCTCCCATTCTAGGGTTTTCTCTCATCATTCCACCTTAATTCTACCAATTTCATGAATATAATGGTGCATTATAGACATGCAATTATAATTTAACAACCTTTAACCAAAACCCAAGGATTTTCCACCAAATTCACCTAATTACACCAGAAAATTCACCTAGGTCAAGTCAAATCCTTCCTAAAACCCGAAAACTAGTGATTTTAAGGATTAATTATCTAAAAACTAGTTAATAGGAAGGATTAACTTACCTCATCTAAGGGAATTGATGGAAAATAGGTTAAAATCGCCTCTCCCATCCCTTGGATGAATGTGGAATGAAAAATTACGTTTTGGGGAATTTTCTACATTAATCAACGCTTATCCCACTATAGTGGCTCTATCCCTCTATGGTGGGATTGACCAAGGCTGACTCCCGATATAGCAGGGCAGTGGTAGCGGCCTGTCTTCCGCTATAACGGGGTAGGCTAGACAGAAACTCGGGATTTTTCTCAGTTTTGCCATTTTCACAGCACATACTCAGATTTCACATCCCTAACTAACCCCTTTACGTCAAATTCGATATCCAGAGTTCTACTAACCCTAAATCACTTCTAAAATTTCCTATGAATTCCTTATCATCTTAGCTATCATAAAATTATCCCAAATCACTTAACCTTTAACCAATCCATTTTCGGATTACCCTAGACCATACCACTCTTGGATTTTGTTCAAGACTAGCCTAGCCTAAAATTTCAAACTCCTAATCCAAGGAAAACGTTAACCTAAATTTTGGCACTCTAAACTTAACCGTCATGATAGAAAGGGTCATTACAGTAAGTAAACTCATTTTTTGACATATTATTCTAAGTATTCTGTAAAAGTGCCAATAGTGACATTGTGACTTATTCATACGCCAACTTTGGCTGGTCATTTTTGTTGAAGATCATTATACTTAATTTAGAGAACATATGAGAAATTTGCACTTGGCTTCTAGAAATTCTATTGCTACAATTTGTTAATTTTTTCCCCTTTGTGTGTGTGTGGTGGTGGTGGGGATAGAGTCCGAAACCTAAATAATGAGAAAAAACCAAATGAATCGAAATAATGACTGAAAAGGGGTACTCATTTACCTATAATGCGATAATTTTACATGGTGTATGTGATTTGCTAACGGCCCCGTGTAATGATCATTAAAGTCTACAATGATCATATAGTGCATGAAATTATATTGATATACGTCCCCTTAAGTCCAACCCCAACCATATACAAATTAGTTACGCATATATAATCATCAATCCTTATGCCATTAACCTATCTTTCGGTCTAAGGGTAATACCATCCCCACCACCCACGCCATCATGGTCATCCCCATTCTGCATCCTCTTAATAACATATGATGCTCTAAGCCATAATCGTTTACACGAATACGTCCTTTTTCCTTCATTATTTGCTTGACTGAAATGTGCTTCTTGTTATTATATGATTGTACTATCATAACAACAATCTATCAGGATCATAGTTATCATTGACATTATCTAACTTCTCTGGAGACGGGACTGCATACGCCAAAGGATGAGCCTGCAAAAACATATAATGAATAAATAAATATTATTTAAAATTTAACCCGTGTCTGGACAAGATCTTGAGCGGGGATTGATTCGAAGAAAGCTATAAAATTTATTTTAAAAAGAAGTACTAAGTTAAACTATTATTGAGCATATATTAAAAAAGTTAAATATTATTAAAAATCTAACCTTCTTCTCCTTGGGGCCTTCTTCTTTCTCTTGATCTCTAAATCAATTGTCAAAACTTATATTGAGTTTAAAGATACTCACCCAGGATAAACTTGAAGTTCTTACATAGATTTCCATCACACTATCTAGAATTAAGTAATCTATCTGAGTTTAAGTTGTCGTACTATGGAAGGTCACTAAGTGATCCTCCTTCTTCAGGAAACTTGAATTATCTATCACCAAATATTAGATTAGAGTTATAAAAGTCAAACATGCAAAATGTTTTTAGATTAAAGTTTTTGAGTTTGAAGAAAAAAATATTTTTTTCTTTTCAATTTTAAATACTTTAATTTCGACGATAAACGTAGAAAGTAGGATTGAAAAGAATCTAAGTTCCAATAACTTCTCGATGAAAAATTGGATTATGACCCATAATGACATACACCCTCTCTACCAATTTGTATGACATCTTTCTAATTTCGAGATCCAACCAAGTCTTTCTTTGACCATAACTTTTTTCTAATATCTTTTATAAATTATCAATTATTGTGATCTAAACTTAATTAGTAGTCAAAAAAATATCTACTAGCCAATTTCTTGAGAAAAAGGTTAGCTTATATATATACTCTCCGTGTCCTTATTTATGTGATACTTTTGCTTTTCGAAAGTCAAGTTCTACAATAAAATTTATATATTTGAAAATTACATAAAAAGTACTATAAGCCATAATGATTGACAATTTATAACATTTAGGGGCCTTTTGGGACGTAGACTAAATTATCTTGGGATTATAATCTATGGACTAATTTATACCATATAGGGGATGGTATAAAATAATGATAACTATCAGAACAGGACAAACATCAGCAATGTATCTACAGAACCACACCTATATTTAAAATAATTACAAAACATCACTTAACTTAATCAGTACCCGTGTATCTTAGGTGTGAGATTGTATCTTTCACTCCAAATCCTCCCTAGTTTTATTCCGGCTAAAAAAAACTAACGCGTCTCCCCTTCACTCATCTCTACCACTCGTCGCCTTCTTGCCACGGCGATCCTCGACAATCCTTTAAATTCCTATTTCGCCGTTGTTTCACAAAATTATATTCCAGATCTGGACATTGCTGGGTTAGAACCTGAAAAAGAGCACACATCATCGGAGATGACATCTCCTGCGAGATCTAACAATGACGAAGAGAAACATAACGGGCTAGGGTTTCGTTGGTTGTTGGTTGCTAGTTGTTTGGGTCTGTTTAGTGGTGGGGGTTATGGTGGCTGGTGGTCGGAGCGTGGTGGGTCTGTGAGGGAGGAGTGACGATGGAAAAAGAAGATCTAGGTGGTTGTTTCGCCGGATTCCAACATAAACAAACAAACAAAAAAATGGATGGGGTGTTTGAATGGAGCTCTGGCCAGCGGTGGTCTCGTAAGAAAATAGTGGGGAGTCGTCCGAAAATGGTGGTAGAAGTGAGGTGTCTGCGGGAGATAGTAGTGTATCTAAGCGTATCCATGTATCTAGGTGTATATCCCAGATATATGGAAATTACATAAATACGTATTAAACGTCCATGTATCTTAGATACATGTATTCAGGATCATAAATTATTAAAGATATATAGAATTTAAAATATCTAAAATACACAAAGCTAAAATTATTTCAGATAAATAAAATTTAAAATATCCCATATACACAGTCCATATACACAATCTTTAGTCATTTCTTATAAAGATGTGTATCTTAGATACCCGAAATTCAGATAAATACTGTAATTTTTGAAACATAGATAGTGCCTTGTAATTGTACCTCTTATATTTATGTTGTTTGTTCAAAAATAATTTCATGTTGAATGAGATAAGATGATATATCAAAAGTTATTCAAAAATCAAAAGCGTTTTCACTTTATTTGGTATTTTTGAAGTTGAAAATAGAGTTGAAGTTGTGTTTGGCCATAGTATTTTCAAAAATATTTTAGACTTTTTATGTACTTTTTTATAAATATGATTTATACCCTCAAATTTTTAAAACAAACAAAATAACCCAAATTAACTTTTACAATTCCACTATAATACCTAATGTAAACAACATTACTATTGAACATTGAAAACTACCACATGAAGCCATGTTTCCGTCTCTCATAACATCACCAATAAACCAAAATCTACACCATGCCAAATTCTTATCTTCCACCACCCAAAATCAACATACATGCATGAAATAAGTCTATTACAAATATTCATCAAGTCATAGTTGGACATTCATAAGGTTGTAGCTGGACGTTGTAGTTGGTTGGTTTTTTTTGTACAAAATAAAAAGCTGGGGTAGTATTTTAAAGTAAAGTAAGAAAAAATTCAATCCAAAAAAAGGGAATACACCTCAAGAGGTGTTTTTCAAAAAATTAAAAATTGTGAAAATATTTTTGGAAATACGTTTTTTATTTTTATGACCACATAAGTATTTCGAAATAAAATAAAAATATATTTCAAAATATTATGAATAATATTTATGGCCAAATACCTACTAAGTTTGATATTAGTTTTTATCATATTTAGTGGATGGTATAAAGTTAGTAACAAACTTAACAATTGATATATCCAACCTTATGTATATCACATACAAAACGAGTCTATAGACTTATTTTAGGGTCCATTTGGTCATGAATTTTTTTTACTTTTTTCCTAAATTTTATTTTACTTTAATGAAAAAAATAAAATTTCATGGTGTTTGGTCATATTTTTTTTACTAAAGTGAACTAAAATTCTGAAAAATTGAAAATAATTTTTTTTATTTTCATTTTATTTACTTTAATTCTCTCAAAAAAATTAAATTTATTTTTATGACCAAACATAACTTCAATCCAACTAATTTTTTTTTAATTTTCATGCCAAACGCCTACTTAATCTCGAAAACAAAGGCTGGCTTTATACACACACACTTGAGAAGGGTCTTATAAAGTCCAGGTACAATTACCTTCCATCAGACGATCTCTCCAAGGTTTTCAGAAAAGTAAAAAATGGCTTCTTCTTCTTCTTCTTCTTCTTCTTCTTCTTCTTCTTGGTCATGTATGCTCTCTGGAAAATCGGATGATGAGAAAGAGGAACTCCTTGATCGAATGCTCACAAGGCTAGCACTTTGCGATGACTCAAAGCTACAAGACTTGCTCACCAAGCTTCTCCCTCTCTCCATTGCTTCCCTTTCATCTCCTTCCACTCTTATCCGCAACAAAGTAATTATTATATTCCCCCCTTTTCTATTCAATTGGGTCTCTTACTTTTCGCTTTTCTTGAATTCTTAGTTGCACTATTTAATGTTTTCTTGAATTTCTTGGTGGGGAAGTAATCAATTTTCCCCTTTTCTATTCAATTAAGTCTCTAAGTTTTCTCTTTTCTTGACATTCTTACTTGCACTACTAACTGTTTTCTTGAATTTCTTGGTAGGAAAGTAATCATTTTCCCTTTTTTCCATTCAATTGGGTCTCTAAGTTTTCTCTTTTCTTGATATTCAGACTTGCACTACTGACTGTTTTTCTTGAATTTCTTTACAACAGTGGTAGGACTAATATAGTATAATAATTTTTCCTGTTCTTTATTCAATTGGGTGTCCTAGTTTTCTATTTTCTTGATTCTTAGTTGCATTACTAACTGTTTTCTTGAATTTCTTTATATCAGTGTTAGTAGGAAAGTAATCATTTTTCCCTTTATCTATTCAATTGGGTCTCTTAATTTTATCTTTTCTTGATTTCTAAGTTGCATTGCTAACTGATTTATTGAATTTCTTTATGACAAAAATGGTAGGACTAATATAAAGTAATCATCCCCCTCCTCAAGACTTGTACCCTAAATGGGTCTCTCAATTTTATCTTTTCTTGGCTCTTAATTGCTCCATCAAGCATAAATCAATCAACTAGCCTTGTGAACTCTGGTTATAGGCTTGTTTGGTACGAGGGATAAGGGATAACTAATCTCGGGATTAATTTTAGAATGAGTTTATCCCATGTTTGGTCCATGTTTGGTTGGGATAAAATCGTGGAATAACGTATCCCGGGATTTTAGTGTTATTTTTATCACAATCCCGGGATAACTTGTTCCCCAACCAAACGAGCACTTAGTACTTCACTAAACATGGGCATCATGCTTCTACAACTTCCTAAGAAGTTATTGTGCATTATCTGTCTCTGCAATTCTTTTTGGATGACTGTGGTGTCCGGGCCAACTAATTGCACGTGATACTTGGCATCTCCCACCAGTAACCAACAACTAGCAACAAGTACCAATAACTTTGTCCATCAAGGCTAGAACAGATGGGAGGAAATCACATCATTGAACCTGTGACTTATGGTGCTCAGCCCATTTCATTGACCACTAGGCCAAACCCTTGGGTGCTTCTGTCCCTGCATTTTGAACATGCTCTTTTTACTTTAGTTGCATTCTGAAATTTGACTTGTGTGGTATTGTCTGTTTGTTCTTTAATTTTTCTGATAATTCCTTTATTCCTTAATTTTTTGAAACACATATTAAGTTGTACTTGTGTTCTTTCCATTAGGTACTTGAGATTCTAAGCCATGTGAACAAGAGAGTGAAGCACCAACATGACATTGGTTTGCCATTAGCTGACTTGTGGCAGTTATATATGGAATCTATTGACTCATCAATGGTTAGGAATTTCTGCATCATGTATGTTGAGATGGCAGTTGAACGTGCAAGAAAGGAGGTCTGAGTTAATATTGGCTTCATAGGAAGAGAAGCACTCACATATTATTATTTTTCGGGCGAATTTGACATCATTTTACGAGGCAGATGTTGTTAACCTTGCTGATTCTACTATCTATTGTTTCAGGATAAAGAAACTATGGCACCTAACTTTTTAGCCAACATTTCAAAGCTACCGCTTCAACATCAAGACATACTGTTGAGGGTCATAACTAAGGTAATCACATCATCTTCATCTAGAATATATGTGGTTCTTCATTCTCGTTTTAGTTATGTACGGTTGTCAGGATCCGCAAGAAAGATGTAGGGAAGAAGAGTAAGGAAAAGGAGAGTGGCTCTAGTAAAGATGTCCAGTTGTCCAAAACTTTGTGCCGAAGTTAGAGACTATTCATAAGACAACAAAAGATGTTGATCATAGATGTGTTAAGTTCTAGGTGAAATCTTTTGTGATCTCAGGTGATTGGGGAGTGCCATTCTGCTAAAATAAGTGATGAAGTAGCTGTGAAGTACAGAGGATCTGGTGATCTGCCAGACCACAAGATATTTCTTGAATTTTGCCTTCAAATGGTTTTATATCAACCAACTTCTCAGAGGTTGGGCTAGAGTTTACTGTTTATATGAGTATATTGGTTTGGTGATTTTGACACTTTTGAAGCTAATTGACTAATTTGTTGTAAAATAAAATTTATCATTACAGCGGCGCTTGCCCTGCCGGACTTTCGATTGCTCAATGTGACCGTGTCACTGGGAAACGACAATTGACAAGTGACTATTTAAGAAATGTGAAGGTGATTTGGTAGCATAACCTACCATTCAGTAAATATTACTTGGATAGATTGGTGCTCATCTCTGTTGACCATCTGAAGAAAACTTATTGTTGGTCTATCTCTCATTATGCAGTTAGGAATCTTGAATATTGTTCAAGCCATGGAACTGCCTGCAGAACTTGTTTATCCTCTCTATGTGGCTGCCTCTTCAGATTGGTACTTCTTGTTTCTTTCGAAGCTGATTCTGCGGAACCTGATGTGTTTAGGTTTTGTTTTAGGTAGTTGAATGTCTTTGCTCCTGTTTGTGATTTTCAGAACAAATAACATCAGCTTCTTTGGTTTTATTTGAAAGTCAAGAGTCTATTGTTAAGAGAGGAGAGGAGCTTCAGAAGAAGAATGCTTCTGGTGTGAATTTGGAGGATGCAGACCTCGTGAGCAAACTGTTTGTGCTATTTAATGGTATGATATATATTATGTTAGAATCCAGCTGTTTGACCCTGATAATGTGATCTTGGTGATTGGCTACATCTTATTAGTGCTGGACTTGAAAGAGAATAAATCTCTGTTAGGTTATCTTTGCATGAGGTTGGAAGAGCGGACTTCTTATACTTGCAATTCTCTGATAGACTGTTTTCTGCACTTTGATCTTCATAGTGTAGAATGGTGCAATGGAATTTCCAATGTGTAATGTAAAAATGCTCTCAGGCACATTTTCCGAGGCCTAGGTAGTTATAGCCCTTTGTCGACACGGGTGGGTGCGGTAGCAAAAATGAAGAGTCCCCGCAACTTAGGTTATATCCCATTCATCAAAGTTACTTCAAAATTTGAGATCCCTCTCCGAACCTGTTGGACTCTCATCGACAATACTATAGATGTTTAGGTATCACACCACAATCTCCTAGAAATTAACCCTGTACCAGTTCCCATTCTGTGCGGTAGCAAAAATGAAGAGTTTGTGCAACTTAGATTTTATCCCATTCATTGAAGTTACTTCAAAATTTGAGATCCCTAATTAGGATCTGCATATGTAATCTCCGAACCTGTTGGACTCTCATCGACATTACTATAGATGTTTAGGTAAGTGATCTTAGGCTGCATGACATGACTTCATAGTCTTCATTGTGATGTTTTCCTTTCTGAAGTAATGCTTCTAGACTAACAAGGAACTGAAAGTAGACATTTCTAAGAACCCAAAACATGGTATGCTATTAAAAAAGATAGCTTTATTTGTTTTCTAGTAGAATAGTTCTGTGCAATATTAACCTATTTCAACACAATGAACAAACAACAATATGCACAATAATAATCTTGGTTCAAACCATTAAAAGTTCTGATTCCTTAGCTTAAACCATGTATTAGACTAATAAAATCAAATATTCACAACTACTACACCTCAATCCCAAACAAGTTGGGTTCAACTATATGAATTTTCACTTATCCATTTAGGCTCAACTCATGTCATCATCATATCAAATAAAGACAAAAGTAGAAATAAGTTAAGCATATAAAAAATATAGTAACAATAATAATATTAGCAGTCCTCTAACAAGACTAAATTGTGTTCCCCCACTAGTAGATATAACCTTTATCATCTTTCTCGTCCATTATGCACCATCTTTAGCTTAGTCTGCATTAAGTAAAAATCATATACTCAAGAGCATAAAAAGTTGTAGGGAAATCTTTTTCTTCCGAATAACATGTTGATGAATATAACTATTTATGGAAGCAAATAGACTTCCAATACGACAAGGAAAACTATCATTTCTCCAACATAAATTTAGCTTACTTCATGTACCTTTACTACCGTAAGAGCAGTTCCATTCAGAAAGTAGTAACATTTCCTACCATAAAAATAGTATCATTCAGAAAGTAGAAGCACACACATGAAGGTAAGTTTGTTGTCCCTGAGGTGCAATGTCCAACGAAGAGTCATACAACAAAGGGAACTAGTCTAGTTATTAACATGTTATTCACCCCTGCTACCGCCATGATCTGCAACTGCTGTGAGAGGAACATATCTATAGAGGTTCTTGGCACCATTCACTTACTGGTGTTATTGAAAATTATGTTTTAAGAGTTTGTCTTTTCTTGCCTCAATTTTTATTTCTGATGCATATGTCTATGTAAGAAATTGTTTTGCTCTATCAGATGCAGATAATGCTAACGATGCAGCTGTTTTTGTAGGTACCGCTGGGACTGACCAAATTCCACCAGAGTCTAGAGTTAGTCCGGGAAATCCATCTTTGAGAGCAAAACTGATGTCTATTTTTTGCCGATCAATTACTGCAGCAAACAGTTTTCCATTGACTTTACAGTGTATTTTTGGCTGCATATATGGTAAAAATCCTCTCTTTGGTTTAGAACTGGGATATGCTCGTAAACCATTATCGCATGTAAAGCATTAGAGTCATCTCTATAAGGGGACCATAAAACATCAAAAACTTCATTTATGGTTTGCGTTGTTTCTTCAAAATTGTGTGCTGGTATTTTAGCTTCTTTTATACACACGAAATGTCGGATTTAAGCTCATTTAGACTCCTACACTGGGATATCTACTAGTCTAGAATGATTATGTTTACCATTCTGTGATGTGTCCTTAAATTATTTTGCTCCTGATATGGGTAAAAAATTGTTTTTTCTTTATGTTTATGATTTTCTCTTGAGTGGGCTACAAAAGTATAAGTTTGTGCTTCCGAATTATTTTGCTTGCTTGGTCTAGTTCTATAGCCGAAGAGGTACCCTTTCCTTTGACCCATTGGGTTCTCTTAGTTTTTAGATACCCCTCAAGGAAGCAACCTTGCCTTTACCTTATAAGAGCTATTGTCTTAAACTTCATAAGATCCACTGATTGCTTTGTGTATGCAAAATTATAAGAAAGAAGATCTTTCTATTCACCTGATTCTCGAAAATACAAAGGGGCTTCTCATACAGGAGTTGTCATCTAATAAAATAAGATAAGAGATTATTCTCCAATAATGATAAGGGAAGTAATTATTTTCCTATAACTAAGTACTTATTAAAAATAATAACAGAAAATTGGAATAATTTGAGAAACCTCTCTTCAGGTTTGTCCCACTTTCGTTATTTTGATTTTCTTTTAACAATACTTGATTTAAATAGTAAAAGTTTTTATATATTCCAATTTCTAGCTTTATTTACTACATCCTAAGGTTTGTAAGACAAATATTCTCATATGTGATACAATAACTATGCAGTGGTTGGCAATTCATTCAAGTGATAAAAGATGAAAAAATAGTTTTTGTGTATTTGGATTTTTGAAGAAATGCAAGGTAAGGCTGCATACAATACACCCTTGTGGTGGGGCCCTTCCCCGGACACCGCGCATAGCGGTAGCTTTAGTGCACCGGGCTGCCCTTTTTTTTTTTTAAGAGTAAAGCTACATACAAGATACAACCATTTAAAAGAAATAATTTACCATAAAGAAGTTTGCCATTGATACCTCTAAGTAAAATGGGCTGTGCTGGTTTTGTTCAGGCTTAAACCAGGCTTTATATGGGCTTTTTTGAGTTTTATGTGATTTTAATAGTAAATGGTAGTTGTTATAATGTAAATATAATTAGTTAAGTGTTGGGGACAAAAAACGTGAAAACAAAACCTCAAATCTATATTACTTTTAATACATTTGTAATTTTGTAGTTTTCGTTTCAACTTGCAAGCTCATGACTAACAGTTGAAACTAAATAAAAGAAAATTCTAAATTACTATAGAAAATAATAAACATCTTAACTTACAACATCAAAAGAACCATTGCTTTATGACTAATTGTTTGGTATAGTTGGTCCAGCATCACAAATATCTTCAAATTTGGATGTTGAAAACTATTTTTATGAGTCAGAATCATCTTCCTGTATTCCTTGATTTCTTCACTCCACCTTAACCCTGTTTCTGTTATCCATTGTTCTTTCGTGATCGTCTTTGTTCACTTAGCTGATTCTTCCTTGTCTAAAGGCACTTTTTGAAACCATGGTTGAAACAGGAGCATTCAGCACGCCCGAGCCATAGTGGAAAGAGCGAGATATACCAAAGTTATAGAGTTTGTAGAAAATTATGGTTCTTCTATCAGACACACAATCTTCTGTACAAATCGGAACCTTATTGGTGAACCAAAAACACATTAAAAAGGAGTCTATTCTTAGGATGTATAAAATCAAAATCGTGGTTCAACAGTCTGCTAAAAGTACTAACTTCCTCCTAAAAGTCTGCTATAACAGAAGGAAATATTTCGTGGTTGTAAATCTCTGAAGGTCTCCATGTGAAGTGCTCCCATAGATACTTACG
The DNA here is from genome assembly GCA_031232105.1 of Capsicum rhomboideum. Taxonomy (NCBI): domain Eukaryota; kingdom Viridiplantae; phylum Streptophyta; class Magnoliopsida; order Solanales; family Solanaceae; genus Capsicum; species Capsicum rhomboideum. Next base: position 103,820,138 of record CP124710.1, read on the forward strand.
TCAAGTAACTAATTCGCCAAGTTTAAAAAGTTGATCTGCGTTAAAAAAAAATTCCTTGATGTTTTGTGATTCTTCTATAGATCGAGCCTCCCAAATCCCAATCAATTTAAATTTCAAGGGGTGTGCCAAGAGCTATATGTTTCAGTTTTCTATTTATGCTACCTCAAACTTAAAGAAGGTTTTTCTTATTTGCTATTATAAAATGCTGCATCTTATTCTTTTATTGCAATAGTACATCTATTAGGATTTCTCTGTCATTTCTTCGAACTTCCAGTCTTACTACTGTAGAGGATAAGTTATTTATACTTCTTGCTTTTATAGGAAGTAATACGACGTCAAGGTTGAAGCAGTTGGGAATGGAGTTCACTGTGTGGGTCTTCAAGCATGTAAGATTTCATAACCTATAACAATCTCCCAAAACATAATGAAGCGCAACAATCCTGTCATGTGCTAATAAAGGAGCTCAAGCGTTGTTCTACATAGGTTAAAGAAAGATGTGGGAAATGCGATAACAATTAGGTGTACTTGAGAAAATTTTGTTTTTGAAAATAAAGACTCCTTTTCATGATTATAAAGGATTGGAATGCCTTTACTAGATAAGTTAAATTTCTTATCACTAGTTCACCATGAAGGTGCCAAGCATGCACGGTGTGGCTGTGAGTGATCTTCTTGATTTACTGACCAGTCTATCCAATTATATATGCAAAAATGATTTATTTTTTATACCAAATGCATAAATGGTGCATGAAACAACTTTTAAGATTCTCAAATTTCTCTACCAACTTTTCCCATATTTATATCTTGCACCAAATTGGAGTCCAGGTAACTGGATGAGGATCCATACTCTTGCATCCTAAAATGCTTACAAGAACTTGAAGGTTATAGGCCTCATTAACTTTTTGCTAAATTCTATTTTACATTTTTTGGTAAAGCTAAATTCTATTTTACATTGCAATCAAGCCTCAAAGAATAAGTAATAATGTTGGTGGAATTAATAAGAGGAAGTCAGAAACTCTCAAATGCCTAGAACTGGGCGTTACAACTGTAAACTGCATATTGTCGAAGGGGGATTAGAGCAGAATGAAGCACTAAACAGAGGGTTGAGAAATATCATGGAGGCAAAATACCAATTTTTTTCTTCAAAAGACTTTGTAATGCTGATAAAAGATATATGTTGATTGGAGAGGTAATAGGTGATTCATTGGAGATTTTAGAATTTTATAGACCTCTTCTATTGAATAGAAGATCAACAACAACAACAACAACAACAGACCCAGTATATTCCCACAAATTGAATAGAAGATCCACTTTCGCTTATGCTGAAAATGCCAAGATTGCCTGAGCAAGACGGTCTTTGGATTCCAATGACAATTCACCCTTCTTATATACACCAATTCTTTGATTACTGTGGCGATTTCATTGAACTTATTTTCTCTCGACACTTATTATCAATACATGCAGGGAACAATGGACCAATTGAGGCTTATGGGCCCTGTTATACTGACTGGGATTCTGAAATCTCTTGATGGTTATTCAGCATCAGAATCAGGTGCTATTGCTCATATAAAAATGAACTTTGTTTGGCTAACCCCTTTGAGACTGATATAATCGGTTTAGTATAATTTTTAACTAGTAATATCTGTCCAGATGTTATTGCGCGGGAGACCAAAGCATTTGCCTTCCAAGCAATTGGCTTGCTTGCTAAGAGGATGCCTCAACTTTTTAGGTATGTACATTTTCTGATGTGTTTCTTTTCACTCTCCCACTCTCCTCTAGACCTCCCTCCCCTCCTTTCCCCCTTCCCCCGGGCCTTTCTTTTGCTTTCAGCTAAAGTAGATATTTTTTTGATGTGCCAATTTTTTTTTTGAATTTGTTACAGAGATAAAGTCGATGCTGCTTCAAGGCTCTTTTATTCCCTTCAATCTGAGGCCCAATTTCTTCGTCTTACTATTCAAGAAGCAACAAATTCCCTTGCTTTTGCTTACAAGGTTCTATATTCTAAACTGTCAACACTATATGTCGTTTATATAAGTTTTTATGTCTCCACCCAGCTTCTTTTATTACATGTTTTGATGGCTATTTGGTTTTCAGGGTGCACCACAAAATGTATTGAATGATCTGGAGGCGCTCCTTCTGAGAAGTTCTCAAGTGGTGGGATCCATTTGTGCCAGTGATTCCTTTTTCTTGTTCCTGCGTTATGCTTATTCCTGTTAACTTGAGGGGCTGTATTTAAGATGCAAGCTATTATTTATTATTCTTTTCGTTTACTTTTTCAAAAGGAGGAAAGCGAAGTGCGCTTTTGTGCTGTGAGATGGGCAACCTTGTTGTTTGATATGCAGCATTGCCCAAGCCGATTTATTTGTATGCTTGGAGCTGCTGACCCTAAGCTGGATATAAGGTTAGCTTGTGAGGTTTACTTGTTAAAATAAAATGGAGATGCTTCTTAAGCAACTGTTGGATATCTTCCTACAATATTCACTTACAACCATAGTAGTATTTTTGCATATTTAGAATCTTTCCTGAGCTTTTTACAGGTTCCCTCCTTATGTAGCTTCAATTGTAAGTCTACTCAATGCAATGACATTATGAGATTTTGGTTAACATGTCCATTTGGATAGTCTGTATCTCTCTTTTGGTTTCTTGTTCTTGGTATGTAATAAAGAAAGGCAATCTGGCATTTGGCATTTATTCCTTGATATATGGTTATCTTTTTCTTTTTTTTGATCGTTAAAAAGGTATTGTATTAAAAATTTAGCAACCAGAAGGTTCTGTGGGGAATTTACAAGGGCTAGCTCCATTACATATTGTGTAATGAGCTGAAAAAATCTGTCGATCCAACAAATTAGGGAGATACATGGTGGAGAGACTTTTTGGGACTTGAGATTTAGAAGGCATTTCCATGATTGGGAGGTGACCGAGCTCCAAAGGTTGATGGCCATCCTTTACAGGCAAGTCATCTCGGTGGATAAACCTGATGCTTTGTATCCTCTCTTCTCCTTGTTTCCTTTCCATAAGAAAGTCCTTCTCAGTTGGTTAATTTTCTTCTCAATGCTCTTGGGGATGGGGAACAAACTTATTGGTACTCACATTCTTTGAGCTATTAATGATTTTGCCTCAAATGTCATTTCTGGAATTAGTAGCACTGATCTCCTTCTGTCCCTGGCATTAATCAGGCTCATGTAGCGTCCAAACTTATTAAACTTCTGGGCAGAGAAAATTTCGGAGAACACCTCTTTTCTCCTCAAATCTTTTCACCGCATTCCCCACTGTCTTAGATGCTTCTCTCAGGATCTGCACGATCCATTCCATTGATTCTTTGTTGAAAGTTGTTCTTGTGTTGGCGTTTCTACTTCTTTCAGTCCATTTGTACCATCCTCCCACTGTTCCAGAGGTCCTCACAACATCAAACGATTTAAAGCCTATCGCGAAGTAGATGCATTCCCCCATAGCCATGGAAATTATCAACAAACACCAGAGAAGAGGAGGGAAACAAAGAAGTTTAAGAAGAGAAAAGAGGAAGAAAGGAGAGGAAGGGTGGTTCTGGTGATGAGGCGGAGGAACCTACTGGTCTTGGACATAATTTCGATAATCGTGCCTGAGAGCTTTTGTCTCTAGAGAGAGAAGTTTTTTATTCAACACCCTCGATACAAGAAACATATCTAGAACAATGTTTAAGGCCGATCATAGATATCCTAGGATTTTGTTAGGATTTGATCAGTTGTTCTTCCTTTTGCTATGTAAATATGGTTTTAGCACAGCCTATGTGCTGTTTTGGTCAATATACAAATGTTACTTTATCAAAAAAAAGAATGTATTCCATTTGTGTTAGTGGTTGCAAGCTAATAATGATGCTAGAATGGAGGGTGGAGATGTTAGAACCCTGGAAAACTGACTATAGGTTTGGGACAACCAGTCATTGTGCGCCCATCCCAGATACTGATGCTGTGGCTTCTTTGTTGCAACCAGAAATTCATTCATATCGTGAGTCTCTACAGAGATATGTCCTATGCCACATTATACCACCTTCTCCATCAAATGTGTGTGACTTGAGAATTTTTTAGTAATTTGTACTTAAAATTTTAAGGTAAGGCTCTGGGAAGTTGGCAGTTGTGTGAACAAATTGCGCTTGCGGTAACAGCAGATTGATCGAAGGTAGGTGAATGCTGTCTGCTTTTGCTTGGGTATGGAGCAGTGTTGGCTTCTCTGTGGGTACCGTTTTAATAGGATGATTCCTAGTTGTAGCTTCAATTCACCATTGAAGAGATCTTCTAGAGTCCTTTTATGCGTTCACTTTTATGTTTCCCTTAAAACTTGTCTTCTACCAGAGAATAAGTAATAAACTTGTCGTGAGGCCTTGCCCAAGTGTTGGTTAAGGCTGCAGAACATGGAAGTTAGGGTTCAGTTCTCTCTACCAGCTTAAACTGTTGATATAAATAGTTCATTGTCTCTTAGGCCTGACTGTAAAATGCAATTAACTAGATTGTATTCAACAATGGGGGAGGAAAAGCCCGTTGATCAGTTAATTTCTTGCCTCTTACTGTAAAGTGTGCTTCCCTTCCTCCTTATCCAAAAGAAGTGTGCTTCCCTCCTTGTTTGGTGAAACATGGTCAGTGAGGATTCATATAGCCGACCCCAATTTGTTTGGGACTGAATTGTGGTTCTTGTGTTTGTTTATGTAATTTTCTTTTTCTGGGGGGAGGGGGAGGGGGGGGGGGGGAGGTTGGTACATTTGAAATTTATCTAAGTTCACTCCACTATTTTAATTTTCTGGAATTTGGTCTAATTGATGTGGATTCCCTACCTAATGGGGAAAATGAGTCACATGGAGTGAAAAGGATTGCAGTTTTTCTTCCACTGAAAGTAAGCTAGCCCCTAGATTGTCTGAAGATTCTGGGTCCAAGATTGCAAAGCTGAAGCCTGAAGTAATGGCTCCTTGTAATTCCCTTGGTGTTTATCTGGAAAAACTGTCTATCGCAAATATTTGGCTGCTCGTCTTCTTTATCCTTTCAAATGGGTACTGCATAATAGATCAGTAGTAGTGACGGATAGAAAGCAGGAAGTAACTCAAACAGAAGACGTGGTTTTCCTCGTTGTTGAAACAGTTTATTTTGTTTTATAGTTTCTGTTCAAGTTATGTGCAATACATTGTTGGGTGATTTCTTGGATGGGTTAATAGCTATCATATACACAGTCTTCAAATGTGCAACTTGTGTTTTCTGTAGGGAAATTGCACTAGAAGGTTTATTTCCTGATGAAGATCAAAGGAAAGCAGTAAGCAAAAGCCTCAACTTAAAGTACCCAAAACTTTCTGACATGCTAGACTATATTATCCAACAGCAGCCTGCAGTGTTGGATTCTGCTAGTGTGGGAGGTTCAAAGCTTCTTTTTCCATCAAAATCTTATGTGGCTATGATCAAGTTTTTGTTGAGGTGCTTTGAGGCAGATATGAAACAGAATAATTTGGTAGAAGGTGCCCGCTATTCGGCTGCAGTTGAGAAATTATGCTTGCTTCTAGAACATGCAATGGCTTACGAAGGTTCTGTTGACCTGCATGCTAATGCCTCCAAAACGCTTATATCTGTTGGATCTCATATGCCCCAGGTAGGCTCTCACATTTCCATTGAATGGTAGAAGAAGAGGACTTCATTAAATTCTCATTTTATATCTGATTTATGGTTAAGGAATTTTTGGTTTTCTAATATAATTGACAGGTGATAGCTTCTCGATATGTTGATAAAGTCACATGGATGAAGCAATTTCTGGGACATATTGACTTTGATACACGGGAATCTATATCTCGCTTAATTGGAATTGCTTCCTGTTCACTTCCTCTTCACAGTTTGTCTGATCTTATTAGTGAATTGATTGCTTTAATCGGTACAGCACCTAAGTTAAGGTTGTAGCTTTTGGGTATAAAACACCTAGCTGTCTTTCACTTCTTGTGGATCATCTCCCTTGTTGGAGCAACTGCCATTAGTTTTCTGATGATATTATCCATTATCAATTCTTCCAGGTTCGAGATGCAGCATGGCGTGCTATGTACTTTAGGCTATGTTACTGCAAATTGCATGTCAAGAACCGTTTCTGTAAGTTTTTTTTGTTGTTAAATTTCCTTGTCAATTGATGTAAAATGCCTAGTAGAACAGCAGTGTACTTGGTTCAGATGGATACTTTGTTAGCCGAGTTTAGATGTGCATATATGCTTCATCTATTATAAATTTGATTCTTTTCCTCAGTATGACCTAAAACAGTGCATCAAGAGTAGGTGGTACACTGCCTCTGCTTCATAAAAAGAGTGAATCATTCAACTTCCAATTGCTAATTATCGCTCTGTGGATAGTCAAAGTTGGGACTGAAATATGCTGATTTCATTAATGAGTCAAAACAATTATGCATCGCCATATTTTTCAGAGTTTGGTCATACTCAATTCTGCATGTTCTATAGAGTAAATAGGTGTGGGTGTATTTTGTAAGAATTAAGGTAGGATAAACAAACTAAGTTTTCTCTATCACTTTCCTCCTCTCAAGACGCCTAGAGCTTATTCAATTTCCATTGAAATTTTGAATTCGTTTCCACTTTATGCTTCCTAGCCAGATAACATTCATACTGTTTGTCTTACTTGCATGGTCCTTACCTTCAACTCGACCAAATATTTCTTCTTTGTTTAAAATTGAAGTTCCTTTCCCATCTTTTTGTTTCCTCTCTTCCTTTTCTCACGAATCCTCCTTCTCTGCCTGGTTTTCCTGACCTGCTTCTGACACCCACTTCTGCTTCCTGATGCTATAACTGTAAGTTAATCCTCAGTGGCGGCCTTCTCATCCTTCTGTGCTCATTTGGTCTATAAAGCCTTGGGGCAAAGGGCAAAGGAACTGGGGAAAAAATAGTGGAACTGCGTTAAATTGGTTTTTTGTTCAGGGTAGCGCCAGTGAGTTCTCAGGGTAGGACCAAGTTATGGTTTTTTTTAATAAGATGGACCTACCCTCCCCAGACCCCACTTGTGGGATTACACTGGATATGTTGTCGTTGTAAGTAGGACCAAGTTAGTTTTATGACCACACTATTTTGGTACACCATTTCATGCCCCTATTCTTGTGGTATTGTTCTGATGACTCTATTTTGCCAATACTATTGATAAGTTTTTGATCTAGAGAATACAAAGAAAATCAGGAAAGCAGTCCGAAACCATAAAATAAAGTCAGAGAGTAAGATCCGGCCCCATGAATAGATGTAGTTGGCTCTCCTCATTTCGAATTAGCTAAATCCGTGAACAAGATCACACTGGTCCCACTACAGTACTGGTAGAAGGATCTGCACGAACTAAGTTGTTTGGTGAGCTAAGGCCTAGTAAAATCATCGACCCATTCTTCCGTCTTACTCGTCGGAACAAGTTTTAATATACTTGCAACAATAAAGTAATGCATAAATAACCTAATAGGTATAGAATGTAATTAGCCAATCAGCACGTCAACTAAGACACCATGGGCCCTCGCAGATAGAATTGTTATACCTGAACAAATGGGCCCTCACAGTTAAAGACTGCTAGACCTGAGAGAATGGGCCCTCATGGATACCGTTAGACCTAAAGCAATATGATATCAGTATCAACTAACTAACACGAGGACGTAAGACATTCAATGCAGTTTATTAACATCAATTGATTCACAAACAATCAACAACAACAACAACAACAACAACATACCCAGTGTATTCCCACAAAGTGGGGTCTGGGGAGAGTAAGACGTACGCAGTCCATACCACTCCCGGCTCAGGACACATAACAGCAGAAGAAACCAATAGAAAATAAAAGAAACAGGACACCCACAAAGTAATGCAATACACAATCTATCTAGAAATCCCAAACATCACCAAAACACCACGAACAAGGAACTACAAGACACACACGTAACACTACGACTACATGCACAGAAGCAAACAAAGCACACCTTCCTACTAGCCAGGACACACTCCTACCCATGAACCCTCTACCTTAATCCGCTCCCTCCACACCTTCCTATCTAGGGTAATGTCCTCAGTAAGCTGTAGCTGCTCCATATCATGTCTAATCACCTCCCTCCAATATTTCTTCGGCCTACCTCTACCCTATCTGAAGCCATCCATAGCCAATCTCTCACACCTCCGTACTGGGGCATTTGTACGCCACCTGATCACATGCCCGAACCACCTTAATCGCACTTCCCGCATCTTGTCAACTACCGAGACCACTCCCACCTTCTCCCGAATACTCTCATTCTCTCATTCTGAACCTTATCTCTCTTAGTAAGTCCACACATCCATCGCAACATCCTCATCTCCGCCACTTTCAACCTTTTTATGTGGGACGCCTTGACTGGCCAACACTCCGCTCCATACAACATAGCCGGTCGAACTGCCACTCTGTAGAATTTGCCTTTTAATTTAGGAGGCACCTTCTTATCGCACAAAACTCCCGAAGCGAGCCACCATTTCAACTACCCTGCACCAATACAGTGTGTGACATCCTCGTCAATCTCTCCATTCCCCTGAATCATAGATCCAAGATACTTGAAACTATCTCTCTTCTGAATGGCCTGGGAATCCAGCTCCACTACCACGTTAGCCTCATGCGTCAAGTCGCTGAACTTGCACTCCAAGTATTCCGTCTTGGTCTTGCTAAATCGAAACCCTTTAGCCTCTAGGGTTTGTCTCCAGACCTCCAAATGTCACTACGTATGTAAATGCTACATATCATTACAAGCGACTAACAACGCCACTATATACCATGCTCAGTTTATCATATTAAATGTAGAACATGCTTCAGAAGTATCATGTTACAGGCATAAAGTGTATAACATATCCGTGTAAGAGATATAAATCATAGATACCACGTATAAGCTCAAAGTAACATACATGACCTGGTACATGTTCGCCCCACAATATACTAGGCATTTGTAAGCATTGAATGTAAATCTCAAAACCTGCTTTTTTGAAAAACAAATGCTCTGAAGTGTAAAGACTCACTTACCTTAGAACTGACAAATTCCCTAATCATGAAAAATCCAATTAACTTCTCAATTGCCCTTTAACAGCCTCATCCATGCAAAATATCGATTAACAATGTCCATTATGCTATGCGGGGTCAATCCCTTATTTTCGGTCAAGCCTAAGACAAAGTCATCACAGTCAATCCAAAAGTCAACCCTTGGTCAAATTAGTCAAACCCGAAACATGTTATACATTCGGGTTACTTATAAGCTCACGATTCCAAATATGTAATCAGATTCCTAATTACAGTCCATTATATAGTCAAGTCCTCAAATTACCTAATTAGGAACTAGGTAAAAGATCTCCAATTTTGGTTTTCAAATCTAATGATTCTATGGTTAATATTCCACCACATTATAATATAATCATCATAGGATGTTAAGGAATCATTACCTCAGTAATTTGGGTCGAAATCAATCTAACAAGAAGTCACCCACAATCTCCTCTTTGCCAAAATTGGTAAAGCCCTCTGATTTCGTCACTGTTCCAATTGATACCATTAAGGAAATTCAGGGATCATGGTAAATCATGGGTGGGGCCTTAAGCACAATTGGCGTTGTTCACTTACTTTGTTCAGCTCTAATGGCGTTGTTCAAGGACTTTGTTTACCACTGATGTCAGTCTGATGCGCGCTCTTCACACACTTTGTTCAGCCTTTAGCACCCCAGCCACCAGAAATTTCACATTCTGTTTTTAGTTCCCAACTTGTCCGAGAGCACCCCGAGCCCCTTACCAACAAGTTCCAAAATATATCCGACCTATTCAAAGCCTCGAAACATGATTTGAAAGTTGGAACACAAATATTCAGAACAAGTCGGGTTGTTACAACCTTTTACTGATATCGACGCATGTTACTTAGTGTCTTAGTCAGCAATCACCTGATTCAAGACCTGAAATTGACCAATAATCAGGTAATAGTACCACTTTTTTCTTTAAGACATGTAATTTTAGGTGTGGGGTAATTTGCTTGACAGAGGGATAACTGGTTTAGGAGGAGAATGTTGCAGTCACGGTAAGATACACAATCTACTATGAACAAATTCAGCACATGGTCACTTGAGTAACCAATCATCGAATTGAATACCGGAAATTGGCCATAACCAAATCATGTTGGAGAAATGAATGCAGTCATGTGCATAGTGATAATTCTAGTCGTGAGGCTTGTCTGGAAAAATGAAAGACTGCGGTATTTGAAAAACCTAATATGCATGCTTTGCAGGACAGCCAGAAAGCAAATATAGTGTGTAGGCTAGCACAATACAATTGATGCTGATATGGGATCTCATGGATGCTTTGATTGTATTGACATCGTTAAGACTGAGTTATCTATTGCGTGATAACTTAGTAATAAAAGATACGTGATCAATTCTTTTTTGAAGATTTACTATCTTAAATGTACAACTAGTGGATAAACCTATGGACTAATTGTTTATTTCATTACAGATCTTGTATTTATTGGTTTTGTTTCGTTAAGCTTTTCCGTTGGTTACACAGATCTTTTTGTTGCTTTCCTTTCTACATGTGACAGATCCCAGAAGCTGTACTCCAGAGTACACTTAAATGTCTGGTCGATGTTGTCAATTCGGAGACTGCCACATTGGCTTCTTTTGCAATGCAAGCACTGGGCCATGTTGGACTTTGTATCCCATTGCCTCTCCTGCTGGTAGACTCTAGTTCAGGTGTGTTTGTATATTCATTGAGGCCAGTATATAGAATCACTGGATGTGAAGCATGCTTGTAGGATAATTTTACTTAACCAAGCTTAAAACTGCAGTTCCCATATTGGTTGTCTTGCGTGAAAAATTAAGCAAACTGCTTGCTGGTGATGACGTGAAAGCAGTTCAGAGAATTGTTATTTCTTTGGGACACTTGTGTGTCAAGGAATTGTCCTCTTCACGTCTAAATATTGCTCTTGACCTGATTTTCAGTCTTAGCCAGTCAAAGGTAAGTGATATTTCCTCATCGATTGCCCTTAAGGTCTTTCTCTTTGTTCATGACATGCACAGACACTCCTTTTCTCAGGTTCACTGAAATACCTTCTTAATTGTTATAACATCACTGCTAAATAACATCTTTCTTGTGCTCCTGCCTGGCATACTTTGAGTTTTCATTATTTCTTTTCCATCTTGGTTCCTATTTTTGTTGTTAATTAGGTAGAAGATATCTTGTTTGCTGCTGGGGAGGCATTGTCATTTCTATGGGGTGGTGTTCCTGTTACCGCTGACATGATTCTTAAGAGTAACTACACTTCACTTTCCATGAGTTCGAACTTTTTGATGGGAGATGTGTCTTCTACAAGTTCTAGCTGTGTGGAATCTGAAGCCAGTGAAGAAGGCCATGGTACAGTTAGAGATGCAATCACTAGAAAGCTTTTTGACGATCTATTATACAGTAGCCGCAAACAAGAGCGCTGTGCTGGCACTGTCTGGCTTTTGTCGCTGACAATGTATTGTGGTCAGCACCAGGCTATCCAGAAACTGCTTCCTGACATCCAGGTATCTTGGATTTAGCTTGATGCGGACAGTTCTATAGCAAAATTTTATACTACAGACCTGGGAAGAATTTCAGACTGGTTTGGATTAATCGTAATTGTTTTTGTATATCTGGGAGAAGTACTCAACCTGTTGCTTTTCAGCTCTATTAGCCTTTTGTATACGCTTCCCGGACAGTTTTTTTTTTTCTTTTGATTATTGGGATATATTATTAATAAAATCTAGAAATTATTACTAGCTTTGGCCTTCCTAGGTATAGGATTCCCTATTTGATTCATAAGTTAATAATACAAAAGATGGAAGTACATCATAGTACGAAAGTAAACAAAAAACTTGGATTAGCTTCCATGCTTAGCTAGTGTGTCCGCCAAGTGGTTAGCTTCTTTCTAGATATACTGAATCCCTGTGTTTCCCAATCTAGTTAAGGATAACCTTCAGTCATTAATTACAGTTTGATAATAATCATTCTCATTAGAGATCATGTTAATTGTTTCAATAGGCAGTCTCAATTATGATAATCACAGTTTTGTTTTAAAGAACGATGTCTAGACAGCTTCAAGCATCTCTCTTCCCCTAATAAATGTAATTTTAATAACTAATCACCAGGGTGCCTTTTAAACCTTGAGGCCTATCCTCTGCAATTATCTTAAGAAATCAAAGTAACCTTTTATTTTGATGTTCCGAAGAGCGAAGAAGACATTTTACCTGAGCCTTTTGAGTCACGGATTCTTGTACTATTGTAGGAAGCATTCTCTCACCTTCTAGCTGAGCAGAACGAGCTTACCCAGGAGCTGGCATCTCAGGGACTTAGTGTTGTGTATGAGCTTGGTGATGCTTCTATGAAGAAAAACTTAGTAAATGCTCTTGTTGGTACTCTTACTGGCTCTGGGAAGAGGAAAAGAGCTGTTAAGGTTTGATGACTGGTTTTGTGTTGCTATAATTCTTGAGAATCTTTCCTAGTGTATTATTCTATGACTACCCAATTTTTTCTCTGAAACTAGTTATTTTTTTTATTTTTTTTTTAAAATTCGTGTTCCTAGCTTGTAGAAGATTCTGAAGTGTTTCAAGAGGGTACGATTGGTGAAAGTCCGAGTGGAGGGAAACTAAGTACTTATAAGGAGCTTTGCAACTTGGCAAACGAGATGGGGCAGCCGGATATGATTTATAAGTTCATGGACTTAGCCAATTATCAGGCATCTTTGAATTCTAAAAGAGGTGCGGCCTTTGGATTCTCCAAGATAGCCAAGCATGCCGGGGATGCTCTGCAACCTTACTTGCATGCTCTTGTTCCAAGACTACTTCGTTATCAGTACGATCCTGATAAGAATGTCCAGGTACTTCCACATAAGTGCTTGTGCTAAGCTGATATTCTGTGTACTCATAGGTTGGTAGTGTCTTAACTTAATGGTATTCCATTCAAGCAACCCTGAAGATCATTTTGGCTGTTTTAGCTGCTATGTGAACTATTTAGTTTGTTATTTATGTTTTCCTCGGAATTTGTGCTAAGAGGGAGATAACGGTGGTTCCCGTGCAATTTGTTATTGTTAATTTTTTGTATTAAATAAGTTGACATCCTACTGTCTGTGATTGTTTTGGCAGTTTTAGCTTTTAACTGAGAAAAGTTTAGTTTGTTATATGCTTATGCTTTTGTCAAAAGTTGTGGTAAGCGGGAGAAAAAGTGGTTTCCATGCAGTTTGTTATAATTATTTTTATGTCATTTTATATTAAGGAAGTTAATATCCTACTGGTTGTAATGACGAGGCCCATTTTTGATCTATTTTAACTTTTCCTTTAGGATGCGATGACACACATTTGGAGATCACTGATTCCTGATTCAAAAAAGACAATTGATGAACATTTTGATCTTATTATGGATGATCTTTTAACTCAAAGCGGATCCCGGCTTTGGCGATCACGAGAGGCTTCTTGTCTAGCACTTTCAGATGTAATCCAAGGACGCAAATTTGATCAGGTAAAATCATTGATTTGTCATCTTATAAAATCATTGATTTGTCATCTTATGTGCAAGGAAATTGCAGCTGGCTGTGAGAAACCATTATAAATCTTGATTAGAATGACATTCAGCAAATGATGATTGAGAAAGTTGGTCGAAGTTTTGAATTTATAGGGTGGAAACTATTGCATATATCACTCGTCAAAAGAAAAAGAAAGAAGAAAAAGAGAGAATTATTCTTGAGGTACTTGAAAAAAAAAAGTTTATCATATTGAGGTTATTATACTTGATCTAGAGAGGGAATTTGGCGGATGAAAGAAGTACTTATTATCTATTCAGAAACCTGTTCATTTTCTTCATGTACTGGTCACTAGCTTTGCATCTCTTTACCAGCATCAAGGTTATGTATGTGACATTAAATTTCTGGTCTTTGGCATGTTAACATGAAGATGTACATGATGTGATGGTAAAAATGTCCACAAAATGACTCTGATCTGGTAGGTGGGTCACCCTCTTGCCAGTGACTAGCCCAGCTATGGAGCTAGGTGTACACCGCCACGTTGAGACTCTCTTGCGAAAATAAGATACCGGCATCTGTTGTTCCCTCCGTTCCAATTTATGTGGCGGTGTTTTATTGGCCACGGAATTCAAGAAAGAAAGACTTTTGAAATTTGTGGTCTAAATGTGCCAGATATTTCTATGGCGCTATAAAGTCATATCATTAAGGACTCGTTTGGTAGTTTGCACTAATTAAAATAGTCCTCCACCACCACCACCACCAACAACAACAATAACATGCCCAGTGTATTCCCACAAAGTGGGGTCTGGGGAGGGTAAGGTGTACGCAGTCCATACCATTACCTCAAAAGTGAAGTAGAGAGGCTGTTTCCAATAGACCCCCGGTTCAGGACAAAAAAAGTATAAAAAGACGTAATAAAAACAAAAAAACAAAACGGAATACACACCAATAGATAATAACAGAAACAAGACACCCACAGAGTAGTATTATCAACTATCTATCCGAAACCACAAACATCACCAAAACACCACGAACAAGAAACTACAAGACACAAGTATAACACTATGACTACTGGCGCGGCTACAAACAAAGCACTCCTACCTACTAGCAAGGACGCACTCCCACCCACTAACCCTCTATCCTAATTCGCGTCCTCCACACCTTCCTATCTAAAGTCATGTCTTGAGTAAGCTTTAACTGCTCCATGTCATGTATAATCGCCTCCCTCCAATATTTCTTAGGCCTACCTCTATCCCGCGTGAAACCATCCATAGCTAACCTCTCACACCTCCGTACTGGGGCATCTGTTCACCTCTTTATCACATGCTCGAACCATCTCAGTCTCACTTTCCACATCTTGTCTTCCAACGAAGTCACTCCCACTTTCTCTTGAATAATCTCATTTCTAACCTTATCTATCCTAGTAAGTCCACACATCCATCACCGCATCCTCATCTCCGCCACTTTCAACTTTTGGATGTGAGAGTTCTTGACTGTCTAGCATTCTCTCCATACAACATAGTTGGTCAGACTGCCACTCTGTAGAACTTGCCTTTAAGTTTAGGAAACTCCTCCTTATCACACAATACTCCAGAAGCGAACCTGCATTTCATCCACCCTGCACCAATACGGTTAGTGACATCCTCGTCAAGCTCTTTATTCCCCTGGATCATAGACCCAAGATACTTGAAACTATCTCTTTTCTGAATGGCCTGAGAATCCAGCTTCACTACCACGTCGACCTCATGCGTCAATTCACTGAACTTGCACTCCAAGTATTCCGTCTTGGTTCTGCTTAACCTAAACCCTTTAGACTCTAGGATTTGTTTCCAAACCTCCAACTTATCTCTCTTCTGAATGGCCTGAGAATCCAAGACCCTTTAGACCGTGTCAGCCTCATGCGTCAATTCACTGAACTTGCACTTCAAGTATTCCGTCTTGGTCCTGCTCAACCAAACCCTTTAGACTCTAGGACGAATTAAAATAGTCCTTGTATTAAAAATTTAGTCCAGCTAGTACAATGTTTGGTTGCTCAATTCAACTTAATCCCACCTAATACATGGATAAGTTATACACCATAGGGTGTCTTATTTTATACCTAGGAAACCATAGGATTAGTTATATTGGGTTTAACAATACATGGATAAGGGAATTAAATGACTAAACTACCCCTCAATACTTTTTATTAAATTTCCCTTTTACCAGTTCTATTAAATTCTTCTCATGCTCGTTTCTTCCTCTTTGCTATGCATTTGCTTTGTGACCAAATATATGTAATTTTTTTCCAAAAAACAAACTTATCAAGGTTTGAATTGTTTCCAATTCAGCCAAAACAAGTTGAGACGTTTGTGCATTTCAGGCATTTGAACTATTCATATTTAATTTTCAACTTGTCTAGTTAAATGAAATAGAAAATCCCACAAAAATTCAAGGGTATAATTGTAAAGAATTTTTTTGTAGAGTTTTAAACCAAACACAATACATGGCATATCTAGTTTTTAATCCAATGAACCAAACACTTGATAAAAAATAATCCCATTACAGTCCTTTTATTAGCAATCCCTGCATTACTTGTCTTCGTACCAAACGACCCCTAAGGGCAAAATGAGAAGCTTAAAGTTCAATTATTCCTAAATATAGAAAGGTGTTATTTGACAGACAAAAAAAGAAAGTGTCACATAAATGGGACAGAGGGGATATTGTTATTGTTCTGTTCTTTATTATCCTATATAGGGGTGTACAAACAAAACCGTCAAGTCAAATCGAACCGAAGAACTAAACCAAACCGAGAAAAAAAACCGACTTGTGGTTTGGTTTGATTGGTTTAGCGTTGAAAAAACCCCCGAACATTCTTGGTTTGGTTTGGTTTTAACAAAAAAAGGTCAAACCGAACCCAACCCAAACCGACATATTACATATATCATTTTAACTTTTTATACATAAAAATATTAATTATAATCTATTTTATAAATATTTTTTAAATTACTTTTTTTTTATTTTCAATGTTTAGAATTTAGATATATATTCAGATTAGGCTTGCAAATTGTCATTTCTCAGAGGTCATTTGCCTCAAGTAGTTGACCCATCAGCCCATGTACCACCAATTCTATAACAACAAATTAAAATACAGGCTTAATATATTACTTGCGCTTTTGTGAATTTATTATTAAAAATAAATAGATTTAATAGGAGCCAAGTTTAGTTCTGAGAATAGAATTATGTTTTCTTCTAGTTTATGGGTTTGTTCATAGTCTTCCAGAATGTTGCTGGAATATCAGAAACAAAGTGTTGAAGCATATAATTGAAAGGAAAGTAGCTGAAATATTTGCGGAAATTGGACAACGTAAGGGGCAAAATTATTATTTCAATATTGAATCTTGGATGAACTTCCAATTAGTTGAAATAACAAATTAATATGCATAAAAGGCATACATTGATGCACATAGACACAAAGGCAAGGAGGAGGAGAGTTACGGCAAGAGGGTAGATATCTACTATATGCTGTCAACAGTCACCTTTATTATTTGGTCGTCTAAACTTCATTTTTTGTTTCTAATTGATGTTTGTTCTTTTTCTGTGTTGTGTTGAACAGATCTTCTTTAGGATTCATTGCTGCTGCTATGAATATTAGTTTCTAATTTTTGAAAGTATACTTTGAGAATATATTTAGGAAAAATGTTTTTGATCTTTTCAGTGAAAACATAGTTGATCTTTTTCAATCACAATGTAATTGTAACAATTGTAAAAAAAACCGAAAAAATCGAGAAAACCGACTAAATCCGAAACCGAAAGAACCGATTGTATATTGGTGTGATTTGATTTATAGATTAAAAAATCGATATGATTGATTTGTTTTTTTTTAAATGAAACCAACCCGACCTATGTACACCCATTCCTATATAATAAGTCACAGTGAGTAGCTGAAGCAGGTTGCTCATGGTCGACATGCTTGCTTCAGCTGCTTCAACTATCATTTTACTATATCACCCTTAATTAATTATTTTAAGTCATCTAAGTATTAGAAAATAAATAATATTTAATAAAAAGGGTAAAATAGACGCAAAATGATAAATTAACTATTGATTTTTTAAAATGGACAAATAAAATTATAGAACTATTTTTAATATACTAGATAAGTAAAAATGAACGTATGAAGTACTTTTTAATTATTATGTTTGTGTAAAAAAAAGGAGTACTTTTTAAATATATAATAGAAAATAAACAAAAAAGTTCTTACCTTTAATGAGTTGATTTACTCCTGCATAAATATATAACTTATTTTAAAGCATAAATTTAAAAATCAAGACATAACGTAAAAGATGAATAAATCATTAACAGTATACGAAATCGTAATTTCACATATCGCCTATTTTTTGTTGATAAAAATATTATTACAAAGAAAAGAATGAAAAGAGTAACATTGATTATAAATAATGGAATTATGCATATCTTAGAATTTCCAAGTATCAACATTGGATCCGTTGCAATTTGAGAGAGCAGACTACCCTTTTTGCTTGTTGAAGGGAACCCTTGGAGTAACTGGTAAAGTTGTTGCCATGTGACCAGGAGGTCACGGGTTCAAGCCTTGGAAACAGCCTCTTGTAGAAATGCAAGGTAAGGCTGCGTACAATAGACCCTTGTGGTCGGGCCCTTCCCCAGACACCCTGCACATAGCGGGAGCCGTAGTGTTCTGGGCTGCCCTCTTTTTTATCATATTTGCTTGCTGAGGTCCACTTTGGTATACCCTCATATACTAAACATTTTCTGAACTTAGCTAGTGGTTTCTGTATTACAAAATTTTCCTTAATGTAATTAATAATAGTTGGGCAGTTTCTTTTGGTCACATTGGATATTTTCTTGATGCTTCTAAAAGCTATACCAAAAGAGATAATGAGTATGATATCAGAAAGTTTGATGATGCCGTGATATATTGTAGAATTTGATAAAGAAGAAACGACTTTTTTTGTATTCAGTAAGTCTTTACATCCCATGAGAAAGGGATCCTTTAAGGGGCTCTGAAATTTGGCAACGTGGTATAAGAGTATCATTGACTTTTGTGAGATTGATCATTTAAGTGTTTTTGGACATATATCTTTTGATGATGATAGTCACTGTCTTTTGTAAATATATAGCGACACTCTTAGAGCTTCAATAGAGCTTCAATAAATAGCGTGGATGGCCTTTTCCATTTCCTCCAAAGACTAAACCAACTAAGGCTTTTCATAGTAGATTCTTTTTTGTAGTGGAGTGGTTGGCTCTTTAGCTTGTATACTCTGTAGGCTGCATGCTAAATTGGAACTTCTATCGGCTCTATCTCTTCTTTCGTTGTAAGTGGCACTAGTGAGGTACTTTCTTGATATAAATTATGGCCTACTCTTTCCATTCTGCATTGTTTGTCGGCGACCGATTGATAAATAAGCTTATTCTGGATTTTTTCAGTCTTGCGTTTTTATAGTTTGGTATGTCGTCCTTATCCCTTAATTTGATGTACTTGTTGGTATTTTTATATGTGGTATCCCTTATTGCAGAGAGCATAATTGTTGCCTTATCTGAAAATGTCAGCATTGCATATGATATAGGTTGAGAAGCACTTAAAAAGATTATGGACTACTGCTTACCGTGCGATGGATGACATAAAGGAGTCTGTACGAAATTCAGGTGATAGATTATGCCGGGCTATTACTGCTCTAACACTGAGGTTATGTGATGTTTCTCTCACACAAGTCTCAGAGGCAACAAAGACAATGGAGATTGTGTTACCGTTACTGCTATCTGAAGGCATAATGAGTAAAGTTGAAAGCATTCGCAAGGCATCCATTGGAGTGGTTACAAAACTCACAAAGGTTTCATTCTAACTAGAAAATTGAACGGTTGAACTTTGTAGACCTTTCAGTTTCTAAAGTACCCATAATTCCATGTCTTTTTCTCCTCTGTTAATCATTTCAGTCAGATCTGAACTGGATTTTCTTTGCTTCGTTCTGCAATGTCAGTGCATTATTGCACCAGAGTTGAATGTTAAAGTTCTTATCTGGTGGTTGACAATCATCATGTGCATATAGCAGAAGGTGTTTTATATGAAAGAGAAACTTGCCTATTCCACTCTAGGGCCCATGCAAATATCCAACCTTTTTCCTCCTTGCTTTGATCCAATAAATTTGTTTCAGTTTCCTACAACCCGATTTAATTTGTAACAGTTTGTTCAATAATTGCAGGGTGCAGGTATTGCACTTCGGCCACATCTACCTGACCTAGTCTGCTGCATGCTTGAAAGCTTATCAAGCCTGGAAGACCAAGGTTTAAATTACGTTGAGGTCTGGCAAATTCTGTGTTTTTTGATATTGCTTTGGTACTTCTTATTGTCTGGAACATTCTTTTATTTTTCTTTTCATTTTCTATGTTTTCCTCTTTTCTTCTGGCCTCTCCCTTATCTCAGTTGCACGCAGCAAATGTTGGTATACAAACTGAAAAGCTTGAAAACCTCCGTATATCAATAGCAAAGGGCTCTCCAATGTGGGAAACCCTTGATCGTTGCATTGATGTTATTGATTCCCAGTCGGTGGAGTTATTAGTACCTCGTGTCGCTCAGTTAGTTCGTGTTGGTGTTGGATTAAATACCAGGTATATTGCAAGTCCCATATGGTAATTTACACGAAAATTGCAATTTGATTGGATTTTAGTCTGTATTTATCTAGTTCTCTGTATAGTTTCTTTTATGAGAAGGTAACATTTGTATTAAAGTCAAGCACAAAGGTTGTGCTGGTAACTATGTACATATTCCAAAAGTAAGCAAAAGCCTATCCTTTCTCTTCTTACAAGGACTATCAAGTCTAATATGGATTCATCATCATTACATAATTTTCTTTAGACCAAAACATAAACAGGAGGATACAATTCATTTTTAACTTCTGAGTAAAGCTGCTTCTGCCTTCAAAATGGGAACACAGGGCATTCTTTTCCTTCCAGGTTATCCACCAAATGCAAACTGGGATGAGGTTCCCCCATTTCTTTTGTCTGAAATTTCCCCCCTGATTGTACCAGTATCTCGGTAGGTCAGTAGTAGTTTTTGGCAGAGACCACCTAATTCCAACTATACTTGAAAATAGTTGCTACAGTTGAGAAGTGACACCATAGTGTAGAAACAAGTGGCTATTAGACTCTGAATCTTCACAGCATAAGTAACATATGGAGCTCAATTAGAATCTCCTTTATATAGGTTTTCTTGAGTTAAACAAACCTGTCTAGCTACCAGCCAAGCAAAACAAACTACTTCGATAGTGGCCTTGATTTCCAGATCTGTTTCCTAGGCCAATGGCTATCCCTTTGGCTGTTCCTTGAGAATAAAGCGTAGGCTGATTTGACTGAAATATCTTGTTGCTAGCCCCCCACCATGACAAGGAATCTTCTCTGTCTTTTGTACCCTGGGATTATTGAGAATAAAGCGTAGGCTGATTTGACTGAAATATCTTGTTGCTAGCCCCCCACCATGACAAGGAATCTTCTCTGTCTGTTGTACCCTGGAATAATCCCAGCTGGTCAGTATTCAGCTACTCTGTCAATTACTCAATTTCCCAGTCATTGAGCATTCTTCTGAAATTAAGATACCATCCCGTGTGATCCATATCTCTCCAACAATCTCTGTATTGTATGTGTCACTTGAATGATTATTTCCCTTTTGATCTCAAAAATTGAAGAGACCCCCATTTGTTTAGAGGTGAACTTCCATTGATCTAGTTCTTAATTCTAATGTCACATATTTGTCTAGCTACCAGCCAAGCAAAACAAACTACTTTGATAGGGGCCTTGATTTCCAGATCTGTTTCCTAGGCCAACTGCTATCCCTTTGGCTGTTCCTTGAGAGTAAAGCTTAGGCTGATTTGACTGAAATGTCTTGTTGCTAGCCCCCCACCATGACAAGGAATCTTCACTGTCTGTTGTACCCTGGAATAATCTCAGCTGGTCAGTATTCAGCTACTCTGTCAATTACTCAATTTCCCAGTCATTGAGCATTCTTCTGAAATTAAGATTCCATCCCGTGTGGTCCATATCTCTCCCAACAATCTCTGTATTGTATGTGTCACTTGAATGATTATTTCCCTTTTGATCTCAAAAATTGAAGAGATCCCCATTTGTTTAGAGGTGAACTTCCATTGATCTAGTTCTTAATTCTAATGCCACATATTTGTTCTCCTATTTACAGGGTTGGTGTTGCAAATTTTATTAGCTTGTTAGCGCAGAAAGTTGGTGTAAATATCAAACCTTTTACAACCATGCTACTGAGACTTCTATTTCAAGCTGTTAAGGAGGAAAAAAGTGCTACATCAAGACGTGCGTTTGCAAATGCTTGTGCCACAGTTCTGAAGTATGCAACCCCTTCTCAGGCCCAGAAGTTGATTGAAGACACTGCTGCTTTACATGTTGGGGATAGGAACGAACAGATTGCATGTGCTGTTTTATTGAAATGCTACTTTTCCTCGGCTGCTGATGTTGTGGGTGGATATAATGATGTGATTGTGCCAGTAATATTTATTTCAAGGTCAAACTCTTATATTTTGTTTCTCTGTTTCATAGTGTGCGCTGGCAATTATTTATGTTCATATTTACCTTTCTGTCCTTTGTTTGAACAAGATAACATGGCAATATGTAAAGTCTTGGATGAATAAGGTTACCTCATTTTCTACTTACGATGACGTTCTTGAATTTCTAACGGTAGGACAGCCTGATGTAGTAGTCACTGTGAACTCTAAACTTTCTGATTTTTCTAACTCCACCACCCTCCCTTTTTGTTGGGAAATGGTTACAAGTATCTCCGTCCCCCTCTTTTAATTTCTGAATTTACTTCAGGGGTTTGAGGTTTTATCTTTATTACGTGCTGGCAGTTGTAACATCAACAAATACCCAGTATAGTCTCACAAGTGAGGTCTGGTGAGGGTAGAATGTACACAGACTTTACCTCTACCTTGTCAGGTAGAGAGGCTGTTTCCAAAAGACCCTGACACTTGTAACAATATTTGCATAATTGAACCTTCTACTTGAGCTTTCAGCTTTTGTCTGGTTATCATGGTAAGTATTTTAAGTTTCCTGACGGTATTTTCAGTGACTAGTGCTTATCAGTTGACACCAGTAAATAATCTTATGCAGATTTGAAGATGAAAAATCTGTTTCTAATCTGTACGAAGAAATGTGGGAAGAAAATATGAGTAGTGAACGGGTTACTCTTCAATTGTACTTGGGGGAGATCGTTGAGCTTATCAGTGGAGGAATTATGTCATCCTCATGGTCTAGTAAACGGAAGGTATTGATGCTGTTTCTTATGATCACTCCCAAAGTGCATGTAAATTTAACCATCTGCAGTTTCCCCCCCGCACCTTAGCAGAAAAGGTATTTTGAGTTGTTTCTACAGTTGTATTATCCTGTTTATATATCTCATGCAGGCTGCTCAGGCAGTCAGTAAGCTCTGTGACACCCTTGGTGAGGCGGTTTCGTCACAGCACCATGTTCTCCTCTCAGCCCTCTTGAAGGAAATTCCTGGACGCCTATGGGAGGTAGGAGTTGGTACTTTTTATCTTTTTATTTCCTTGGGCAAACTGGTATTATTTCTTCTCAGAATCTCATTCGCTCCATCCCAGTTTATATGGTAGGATTTCAATTTTGGGATGTTCCAAGATCTTAACATGATTCCGCTAATAATAGTATTTGTGAGAAATATTGATGAAGAATATTATTGAATTGTTGTTTCTGCATTATTACACTGAGACACTATTTATAAACACTACATTCCAATCATTTTCCAAGTAGGACACTACACTAAAATCCTTTTCCAACTAGGATTCTATATACTATTCCTATTCCTACTCCAATTCTAACACACCCCCTCAAGCTGGTGCATACATGTCAATATGTACCGAGCTTGTTATAGATGTAATCAAGACGAGGACCAGTGAGAGTCTTGGTGAAGATATCTGCAAGCAAACTGGTAAGGATTGGTCGGGATGTCTGGGCGATCAGACAGTTGAAAAGGAACAAATTGAAAAAGTGGTTGGAAAAGTAGTAAACGTCGCCGGAAAGTCGATTTGTCTCTGGAAAATTGCCGGAAACTGGCATAAAATATATGGGCCATCTTGAAATCAAGAGATGAGTAGATCTTGAACTGGAAAGTCATGGAAAGTCATCGAAATACTGGCCAGAATACACTCACGCACCGGATTATTCGATTTGACAGCTGAAAAGTGGTCATAATCTGAGAAAAAATTATATGGGTAGGGTCAGAATGATGGCACGACCCTACGCAAAACAGATCTGAGGAGTCATCGAGGCGCATGGAACTACGCAAATCAAATCTGAGGAGTCACCAGAAAGACGCACGGTGCTATGCAACTCAGATATGAGAAAGTAGTTCGAAAAGATGTAAGGTACTACGCAAATTATATATGAGAAGTAGTCCGGAGAAATGCACGGTGCTACGCAATCAGATATGAGTAAGTAGTCACCGGAAAGATGCACGGTGCTAGCAAATCAGATATGAGAAAATAGTCATCGAAAAGAAACACGGTGGCCCAATCTTTTGCTAACATGATCATTGGCCAAACTAGCGGCATATATGGGTTATAGCCGCCCACCGGCAACGGAAGCTCTTTGATTCTCTACAAAGATCGTAGAGGCTCTAATACCATGTGAGAAATATTGAAGAAGAATATTATTGAATTGTTGTTTCTACATTATTACACTAAGACCCTATTTATAAACACTACATTCCAATCATTTTCCAAGTAGCACACTACATTAAAATCCTTTCCAACTAGGATTCTATATACTATTCCTATTCCTACTCAATTCTAACAGTATTATTTTGTACATTTTTCACAATTTTTAAGAATTTATATTCACTTAAATTTTTCACTTTTGAACTTTGAAATATTTTCTCCACCAAACTAGCTTTTCAATATATTTTTTCTGTGCCACTATATAATACAAAATAAATTTATGTCTTAAGTCTGTTCAATCAAACGTCACATAAAATGAAGTAGAGGAGAAATATGCAACATGTTTTGTTTTAATTGCCACTATATAATACACAATTTAAATTATGTCTTAAACTCTGTTTCCAAACAAACAACTGTCACGTAAAATGCTGCAAAAGTAAGTATTATGCTGTTTCACAACATATTTTACATGTTGTGATAGTGTTCTTTTGTTACCCATGATCACTACATCATGCTTTGTTTAGCATCAATCTGTTTGTCTGTGTGCTTCTTGTGTGCATGTATATATACGTAATGTAAAAATACTAATATGTATTAGTGATCATATACTACCAAAATGATAATTTTGTAATCCTTTTGCACTGTTGGTGTTGTAGTCATCTAAATCAGAGGGTAAAAGAACTGTAATTGAGAGGAACTTCATCTAAGAGTGATTTTTGCATTCTGATCCTGTGTTATTTTTTGATGATACTGAAATTCAGTTCATAAATGAATATCAGTATTATGATTATTTTTTGTTTAAATCCAGTTGATATTGAATATGACAGTGAATTTCAATAAGAAAATTATGTGTAAAACTTTATAATACAGTAGTTGGGGCGCAGAGAGTATGTGGAATAGGACAACTAACTGTATTAGGGAAGCAGCTAGAGAGGTGTTTGGGGTCTCGAAGGGTAACTTTGGTGGACAAAGAGGAGACTGGTGGTGGAATGTGAGGTCCACGGTAAAGTGGAAGCCAAGAAGGTTGTTTTTATGAAGTTAGTGGAGAGTAGAGACGAGGTGGAAAAAAGGACAAACAAGGAGAGGTATAGGTCGATGAAGAATGAAGCGAAGTTAGCGGCTACGCCGACAAAGATGACAACATTTGAACTCTTGTATGAAGAATTAGTGAAGAAAGACAGGGATAAGAAGTTGTATAGGCTTGTCAAGGCGAGAGAGAGAAAGGTCCACGACCTAGACCAAGTGAAGTGCATCAAAGATGAGGATGACAAAGTATTGGTGGAAGAGGCACACATCAGGCAAAGATGACTTACGTGCTTCCATAAACTTTTAAATGTAGAGGAGGAATGGAGTATGTGTTGGGTGATATAGAGCTCTCCGAGATTCGTCATGATTTTGGGTATGTAGGTGTATAAAGTTTGAGGTGGTTAAGGGGGCAATTTGTAAGATGAGGAGGGGAAGAGCGACCTGCCCAAGCGAGATCCAAGTGGAATTTTGGAAGAGCGTTGGCAAGTATGTATGGAGTGGCTAATGGGTTGTTTAATGTCATTATTAGGACGACTAAAATGCTCGAAGAATGGGGGTGGAGCACTATGGTTTTGTAGTACAAAAACTAGGGTGATATCCAAAACTGTAATCACTATAGAGAGTCAAGCTACTAAGTCACACTATGGATGTTTAGGGAGTGGTGGAGATGAGGAAGGATATGTCTATTTTCGAGAACCAATTTGGATTAATGCCAGGGTGATCTACTACAAAAGCCATTCATCTCGTTAGGGTATTGTTGGAGAAGTATAGGGATAGAAAAATAGAATTAAATATGGTGTTCATTGACCTAGAAAAGACGTATAACAAGGTCCCACAAGAGGTTCTACAGAGATGCTTGAAGTCCAGAGGTGTACCTGTGACATACATTAGAACAATAAGGGACATGTACGATGGAGCCAAGACCCATGTAAGAACAGTGGGAGGCTAAGAATACTTCTTTATTGTGATGAGGTTGCACCATAGATCAACTCTTAGCCCATTTATATTTGCCTTAGTGATGGACAAGTATCTGGCATTTTCAAGGCGAGGTCTCATGGTGTATGTTATTTGCAGATAATATAATATTGATCGACGAGACATGCTGCAGATTTAATGATAAACTGGAGGTCTGGAGGTATATCCTAGAGTCTTAAGGGTCTGTTTGGAAAGCCACTAGAAATTGGAATTGGTGTAATTACTAGGGTAGTAATTACCAGCCTAGTAATTACGATGACCTGTTTGTTTGTCACAATATAATTATAGTGTAATTACAAATGTATTGTTTGGTTGCACAATTGTAATTACATGGTTATATCAAATTTTTAAAATAAAAGTTAATTATCAAAAACTAAAAATTTATATTAGACAAATAAGAGCCTTTACAAATGATATTAAATTATATATATATATATATATTGTCTTTCAAAATATATTAATTAATAAACATATGTTCTTATAAAAAAAATAATTGATTTATATTTTTCAAACTAGTATATTTTAACTAAATTAACCAAAAAAACTTAAAGTACATGATTTTTAAGAACATCATGAAATGCATGTTTGACAAAAAGATTAATATTATAAATATAATGTCATAAAATTATTTAAAGATTTGATAAAAAGATAATCTATCTATTCTAACTAAAAAATGAATGGCTTGCAATATGAAATATCAAGTCAATACTATTATAAAACAAATAAATTGAAACTGAAAATATAACATAAGTTCAAAATTTTAAAAAATAAATAATACTCTTATGTCAAATTTCAACATGACGTGCATAAATATGATTCAAAAGAAAAAGAAAAATCTAAGTCTATAACCTTATTCAACAATTAATTCTACTTAGTTTAAAAGTAGAATACTAACTAAATTATGCTAAATGAAAAAATAAACATAAAATAAATAAAAAATAAATAATACGAAAAATTGCATGGAATCACAAGAAATAAAGGTTGGAAAATGAGAAGGAAATGAAATATAAATAATATAAAATAAAATTTTTTTTTTAAAAAAATATTAGGATAATAAAAATAAAAAAGAATTTAAAATAATTGAAACTAAAAATAAATTAAAACGAAAAAGATAAAAATAGAAATGAAAGGAAGAAATTAAAAGGTAATCAGCTTGTAATTACATCATGTAATTACGAGCAATTCACAACTCCCCCTGTGAATTGGAGTGTGTAATTACCCCCTGCCAATTACACCCAATTACCTGTCGACCAAGTAATTACTTGGCCAATCAAACATGCCAGACAGTGTAATTACACCCAATTACACCAAATCCAGTTACCAGGGTGGCTTTCTAAATAGGCCCTAAAGGCTTTAGGCTGAGCAACACGAAAATAGAGTACATGGAGTGAAGTTTAGTGATATAGCACAAGAGGCGGATGGGGAAGTGAGGATTGATACTCAAGTCATCCCGAAGAGAAGTTGCTTCAAGTATCTTGATTTATAATCCAAGAAAATGGGGAGATCGACGGAGAAGTCGCACATCGTATCGGAGCGGGGTAGATGAAATGGAGCTTCACATTTGGTGACCTATGTGATAAGAATGTATTACCAAAACTTGAAGGTAAGTTCTATAAAGTGCGTATTGCGAAACTTGAAGGTAAGTTCTATAAAGTGGTTGTTGAATTGACATCGTTGTATGGGGGTTGAGTGTTGGCCAATCAAAGACCCACGCATTCAGAAGATGAAGGTGGTAGAAATGAGGATGCTTAGATGGATCTGTGGGCATTCTAGGAGAGACAAGATAAGGAACGAAGATATAGTGGCAAGGGGTGGTGGGGGTGGCCTCCGTGGTGGATAAGATGCGGGAAAAGGGGCTGATATGGTTCGGACATGTCAAGAGGAGGAACGTAGATGCTCCAGGTGTGAGATGTTGGCAGTGATAGGTCTAAGGAGAGGCAGAGGTAGTCCGAGGAAGAATTGAAAGGTAATTAGACAACATAAGAGAGCACGGTTAGCCAAAAAAAAAAACATAAGAGAGCACGAAGGTCAAGGATTGGGGTAGACAGTTAGTTGCTAGTCAAGCGATTCTCTCTTTTCAGTGGTAGAACATGGTTCTAGTTTGGAGCACCTATCTGCTCCCTTACCTGTATTACTAGTGTTGTTTCTTATGCTTTGGTTATCTTTACTATTTTTGATGTCAGTACTTTGTCTTCAATATTTCCATCATAGCCTTTTTTTCTCTTGCATTTTCAAAATTTTTCTGAAAATCGTTTTCTTAAGCTGAAGGTCTATCGGAAACAACCTCTACCCCAAAAAGGTAGGAGTAAGGTCACCGTACACCCCACCCTCTTCAGAACCCACTTGTGGGATCACACTGGGTATGTTGTTGTTAATTCATATTACAGTATATTATTGAAGTAGATTCAAGGTTGGTTTGCAAGAGATCAAATATCAAGTCGGACACAATATTTCTGGGATGTTTTCAATCGATGAAGGCTTAATTTGTCACATGGGTCCTTTTACTTAAGCCTGTAAAGAATATCGTGTTTATTGTTTAATTGTGTGATAGAAAAATGCATTGATATGATCCAGGGAAAGGATGCAGTACTCTCTGCGTTATCTGCACTCTGTATGTCGTGTCATAAAGCAATTTCTGCTGCTGATCCTGACGCTCCAGATGCCATTTTGAGTCTTATTTTATCTGCATGCACAAAGAAAACGAAGAAGTATCGTGAAGCAGCTTTCTCCTGTCTTGAGCAGGTAAATATGCACTCTAGTTGTTTGAGCACCTTTATTCATGCAGGTAGGAGCATCATGTGAATTTTTGGCCTGAAATATCTGACAGCATTTATGTGAATAAATTCCTGTCTATGAAATATTTTTATTTATTTTTTGACAATCTTGGTGTTCGAGCCAGCATGCGCGCATTTCTGTAATGGGTACCAGGTAACTCTGTCCACTTAGATTAAGACAGATGGAAGAAGTCACCTAGTGTTTTTGTCTCTGCTGGGATTTGAACTTGAGACCTCATGGTTCTCGACCCACTTCATTGACCACTAGGTCACACCCTGGGGAAGTAGATGGAAGTTTGGGTTGTGAGAGCTTTGTCATTTTAGTGTTTTATCCCGGGGTTGTTTTCCCACATTCAGTGTGGTAGAAAAATATTACAATTGTGTTATATATAATCCCGGGATTGCTAATCCTGGAAGCAAAAGCTTAACCAAACGTAAGATAAAATAATCATGTATCTTATCCTGGGATTGTTATCCCTTATCACATGAACCAACAACCCTTAAATGAAAGGACTTAAACCTTCATAGCTGAATAGTATCACATCATTCAAACACATTCGACACTGGTAGTTTAGGATTTTGAAGATCCAATCTTTTAGCTTCTTCCATAATCCAATTAAATATGCTTAGATAATGTAAATATAGAAACAGGATTTTACTGTGAAGGGGGCATTGAAAAGGTACTGACATGCATGATGCTGTGCTTACATTGCATAGGTATATTCTGTAGCAGTATGTGTGCATTATAGGTTCAAAACCTCATTAGAACATTTGCTTGTACTATTGTAAAGTTTGTTGGTTAACTTTTATCAAACACCGCCCCCACCCACCCACCCACCCCACCCCGCGCGCCGGCACAAAATCTCTCTTCCAGGTAAAAAAGAACCCCAATAGTTGAAGCATGCTCAAAAACCTTAACTTATGTCAAGAATGTTCGATTTTGCACCAAAGGGATGAAAGGTGAAATTTATATGTTGCAAGAAGTGGATAACCGGATAGATATAGCTGGATCTAAAAATAAAACTGTCAATCAAATAGAACACTTGCCCTCTTCCAGGTAAAAAGACCCCCAATAGTTGAAGAATGCTCAAAAACCTTAACTTATGTCAAGAATGTTCAAGATGTTGCACCAAAGGGATGAAAAGTCAAAATTATGCGTTGCAAGAAGTGGATAGCCGGATAGATATAGGTCAATAAACACTTGCATGTGTTGCTAAGCCGGAGCTCTGGTTTTTGGCAAACTGGAACCGTGTCTCGAGGACTCCTTGCCATACAATCAGAAATTCCAGATAATGGTTTCAGAAAGAGTTTTCTTCCTAGAGGTATTTTTATGTCATATGGTATAGTTAAATGGAGAAACATTGATGTTGAGGATTTATACAGCCGACACCAAATTGTTTGGATTGAGGCATAGTTGTTGTTTGCATGCTATAATTGAACAGGCAAGGAACCAACATTATACTGCTGTACTGAAAGTTACAGCAAATCAAATGCTCTTTGGGATATAAGTTGGGCAAAATAAATGTAGTTAGTACATATGTTGTCTGCTGACAGGGATGATCTTTGCACCGTTGCTTGCTTTCCATGTACACTACGAAATAATCTGGGTAGAAAGTAATTTACTTTATGCTTGTACAGTTTCTGCTCTTTATTGTCTAGTTTAATATTTGATCATTTGGTTTAACGTTTTAGCTTCCTCATGTTTCATGGCACTAAATACTATTTCCTTTGTTCATCTCCCCTTTCAGGTTTTAAAGGCGTTCAATAATCCAGACTTCTTCAATAGAGTTTTTCCACAATTATTTGACATGTGCAGTCTGCAAATTGATACGCCTGGTCAGAAAAATTTGTCAAGTGATCTCGGAGGAGGTATTGCTTGAATTATTTTATTCGTCATTGCCCTCATGAAATATGTACGCCAGTTAATGATGCATATATTAGCGTCTTTGAATCCATTTTACATTCAGTATTGAAAAATTCAATTTTAGCCCATCCTAAGCTTTCTTCTTGATTTTACGCCTGCTAGTTAGCATTAACTTGTGAGAGCTCTTACTTTTTTACTTTTGGTATTTACTTTTTTACTTGATGACAATATCTAATTTGAACTGAGTGATCTCAGTACCTTGAAAGTGCCTCAATCTGCTTAGATCCTTAGTCTAGAAGTGCTGTAAGAGATATTGTTTCAACTTGGAGATACTATACTTATCATTACCATCAATGACTAATAAATATAAACCACTAAGTAAATGCACAAACTTTTAGTAGAATCTTGATAACTGAGGGTGTGTTTGGTATGGAGAAAATGTTTTTCAATTTTCTATATTTGGTTGGTCAAATTGTTTCTCTAGGAAGCAAGTTCCTTAAAAATGTGGAAAATGATTTCCTTAATGGAAGTAGGGAAAATAAGTTCCATAAGTGATATTTCAAGTGCATTGTCTCCTGCCTTCCCACCCAACCCCCACCCTTGACCATCCCACCCCACGTCACACTCGAAGCCCCACTCTCTATGCCATGCCACCCCTATAATATTTTGTTAAGTTACATATAAATGCTTTTAATGATAATCTGTTTTACTTGCTCACCAAACACTAGAAAATAAGTAGGGAACACAGTTTGTTTTCCAAGAAAACATTTAAAGGGAAGCATTTTCCATGGACAACATTTTCCTTTGGACCATCTTTGTTGCAATTCATGTCAGACTCTTAAGGCCTGTTTGGAAAGCCTCCACCTTGCTTTGGACTTGAATGAATCTACTTCTCCTCTGCCAAATCGGTCTTCATTGAAGGGTCAACCCAAGCTATTGCTTTACCACCTCTCCTTATGTTATGATAGATTTTGAATCCCTATTGGGTTTCTTACTCTAGAAAAATTGTAATTAGATTTGGGTGTTATTACATAGTTGGACATATTTGTCTAACATGTAATTACTTGGTCGGTATGGAATTGAGTGCAATTGAGGGGAGCAATTACACTCCAATTCTAAAGGTGGAGCAAAGAGATGGTGGTTATTACACGGTGTAATTACCGGTTGGCCTCTCTACCTCTTGGAATTAGAGGTAAGATCTGTGTACAATCTATCCTCCCCAGACCCCACTTTGTAGGATTTCACTGGGTATGTTGTAATTATCGGGTGACTTTTCAACTTCTTTCATTTTTCATTTTTAATATTTTTTTTATATATGCATATATTTGTCACACATTAAAGCTTATTTACATGATCATTTGAAAAAGTAAAGTGACAATTTCAACTATTGTTGTCCGTCTCAATTCGTTCTCTTTTTTCGTTTGATTATGGTATGGCATGTGTCACGCATATCTATTCTATAGTCAAAGAAGGAGTCTATCATTATCAACATGCTAATACGTAATGTGTTATTACCTGGTGGCAAATCACCAACTCATGAGTCCTTGAAAGCCTTGGTCTACAAAACTGACATATGATTATTTAATTTTTATTATTAGATTTTTTTGAAATAAGATCAAACTATGTAATTACACTTGTGCAACCAAATATGACATTGGGAATTACACTTTAATTATGTCATGAAAAACAAACAGGTCATTTTAATTACTATACTATGTAATTACTACCCTAGTAATTAAAATGTTTGTCCCAAACAAGCCCTTTAATAATCGTGCCGGACTTACAAGGAGATTGTAGAGTAATGTATTTAACCCCCGAGAAAGTTGGGTAACACTTCAGGTTGATCTTGAGAAAGAACTTCTCTTGATCCCTTTACCCTTGCTAGAGAACTTTGGGAAAGACGATGTAGTCGATGCCTTGATCTTCTTGTGAATTTTCTTGCCAAAAGTCATAAATTAAATCAAATTCCAAGTCTCATTCCCGACTAACCGTGAGTATGGTGAAGGGTGGGCCAAGAGCCTTTTCTCCTTGTGAATCTTCTTGGCGAAGTCATAAATGAAATCGAGTTCCAGTCTCATT
This sequence comes from Capsicum rhomboideum, assembly GCA_031232105.1. Classification (NCBI taxonomy): domain Eukaryota; kingdom Viridiplantae; phylum Streptophyta; class Magnoliopsida; order Solanales; family Solanaceae; genus Capsicum; species Capsicum rhomboideum. The sequence goes on from CP124710.1 coordinate 103,853,043, forward strand.
CCCAACTAATCGGCAATAGAGTGAAGGGTGGGTCAAGAGCTTTTTGCACTCATTTCGTTTGGTCATGCGCTCTTGGTAATATCTTTTGCACAAATCTACCTTCCTGAGGAACTTCGCCTGCCCCAATCTATCAAACAAGTTGGCGATCAAATAATTGAACATTACTATGTTAAGGAATAAAACTTTTACGAATGGATGTTGAAGAAAGGTGCATGACTTATTTTTCTCAGGATTTAGGTTATGAATAAAAGACGTGAAACATAGTTATGAACAGAACACAAGAGACATAAGAAGAAAGAGAATACATAGGTGAAGATAGGTATAAAGCAGAGTCTAGAACCTGATCATGACAACAGAGGAAGGCACTGAACCAAATAAACATGTTGTGACCAAGATCTCAATAGAACATGTGATAGAATAAGTAGGATTTTGTTAAGAGGTATAAGGAGATGTTTGATGAATACTCCAACTGGACTTTATGAAGAATTGTTGAAAGTAAGAGGGTAGATATTCCCGAGCAGTATTACTGCAAAAGTACGAATGACAATTCAAAATTGAGTTTGTCTTAGCACGAAAGACTGAAGGACACAAAAGAAGTCAAAATGATTTCTGTAGAAAAAATTAAAGTACACTTTGAATAATCATCACTGAAGATGACACGTGGTAATGAAACACCAGAGTATGTCTCACTTAGGCCCCAGACAGTTGATAGACTAAAGTAAAAGAAGATTTTGTCCGAGAATCAGGACGACGATAGAAGGAAAACGAGTATGCTTACTGAGTTGAGATGACTCAGATTTTATGGTGAATAAGTGGAACGAACAAAGTACCCTTTTTGGAGTTTTAAATAGGTCGGATGCACCATATATGAAAGCATATCGGGGGAGTCGATTAAAAGGCAAGCTGTGGGTGATCTTGGAAGATTGAGGTAGTAAAGTCCATCTGAATCATGCTCAACATCTATTATTCATCCCATGCTGTGATCTTGTCTTCCAACAAATTCATTCAAAAAGATTACTGAATGATTTAGTGTTTGATATGAACAGCTAATGGATGAGATTAAAAGGCAACCAGGTGCATAAAGAAAGGAACTTGGTGTCAAAGATGGTAAAGGGGTCAAGTGACCTACTCTAAGTGTCATGGTCTGGGACTCATTGGTCAATGTGACTTCCGGAAGGGATTTAGAATAGGAAATAGTTGAGAAAAGAGATTTATTATCAGAGAAATAGGCAGCATGGAATTACCAGTTTGGACAACAGATGCAAGTTGTGGATATGTCGGCTTACGTGGCTCCTTTTGCTTAAAAAACTCGGTGTATCTAGATAAGGAAACCATCATATTGCTCAAACCACCAAAAACTTTCTTATAGTTCAATGCTTCTAAATCCAGACGACAAAGAATACAAGAAGCTCAAACCCATTTGTCTAATTATGTGTCTTTCTTATTAGCAGGAGATGAAAAGGAGGATTTTTCTTCTGGGCATGATAAGATAGTAAATTGTGTAACAGCATGCATCCAGATAGCACGGGCAACTGATATTATTCAACAGCAGAAGAACTTGATTGATTTTTTCTTAATTTCACTTTCACCAAACTTTTCATGGCCAGGTATTGCCCTCATAACATTATTTATCCTTACCAAGAGGGTGAAACAGTTGTGCCTGTTCTGATATGCTTGTTTCTTTGCTGCAGTGAAAGTGTGTGTTTTTTCGTCAATTAAAGAGCTATGCTCAAAGCTGTACACTGTGACAGTTGGTTCTCAAGATACTTCTCAATATGCCAGCATAATTTCTTTTGCCCATAAGGTGATTCATCTCCCAAAGTTGCATTTTTGTCCTTAATGGTACTGTACCTGGATTCTAATTAAAATTTTGGTCCTTCCAGTTGTTTTGCCAAACCTCTGTGAAAGTACTTGAAATTATACAAACCGTAAAAATTGCCCAGGTATGTCATCTTCGTTGTGCATTCCTGTCTTTCGCATGTGTCATTACTATTATTTCATCTCGTCCACTATCTACACCTGATTGTCTGTTGTTACATTAAATGGAGATATCTCCATACTGGTGTCTCTTCCTGCCTTTTTACTTCTTTTTTTCAGTTGCGATATCATCCCGACTTCAGTAATTCAGCTAATTTTCTCTGCTGGTTAGGACAATTAAGTATGGATAGCTGTTAAATACTTGTATTTGTGCAGTCCTGTCGTCTGGTCACTCAATCAAATGTCTCGGGTGATAGAACTTAGTAACTATTCTGTAGATTTGGCGTCCTTTCCTGCCCCCGCAAGGTTCTCAGTGCATGCTTTTAGCAGTTATTCTGCATTGTAAGAAGTGTTAATGATGCTGAAATGAACTCTGATCTCATCATCCATTTGAGAAAAGTTCAATCAGGTTATAGCAGACATTTATGACTAGTAATTTCAATTATAGTATTTTTATTTTTTTTTAAGGAAATGAAAGGGCATATTCTATGATTTCTTGCTCACAGAAGGTTTAGGTGATACTTTTTCAATCTGAGTTGTATATTTTTGTGCGTTATATTTCATTGTGAACCTAAAACATGGTTATCCATGCACGTTATATTTCATTGTGAACCTAAAACATGGTTATCCATGCACAAACACAGGTTCACATAGCAGCTTCAGAGTGCCTTCTGGAAATGGTGAACTTATTGAAAGCTACTGGACAGTTGCCTGGTGGAGAAGTGGAATTCAGCCACGAGTTTGTGCAAGTTTATGATGTGGAAAAGAATGAGCATGCCAAGTCTCTGCTCAAGAGATGCATCGACATCCTTGAAAACCTCCAAAAAGAGCACAAAGTTTCAAGTTGAATTCATTGATTATATCTGGACTACTACAGGGATACCTTTGCATGGAATGCAGAACCAATTACAGCTGCACTTGGATCTGCTAGAGCCTGCGATCTCCTGCGCGGAGGAGAAAATAGGTAGCAAAAAAGAAAAAAAAGGATCAAATACAAAGATATTGATCTTGTCAAGCAAAGGTGAACACTACTTTACTATAATGCAACGACAAGCCATATGATTGCGCAGAGATCCATCAATGTAACTTTGAATTTTTTGATATGGTAATGAAGTTTGTGATGGAATTTTTTTTTTTTTAAGCATCATTCCATTAGTGTTATTGATCCTGAACAGTTAATTTATGATTATTAGATCTCACATTTGCTAAGTCATATTTTGATAACTATCTACGGAGTAAAAGTTAAGGACCAAGTGATAACTTAATGGTATTATTTCTTTTTTTTTTTTTTTGGGTTTCCTAATCGGTGTTCCGTACTCGCATTGGAGCTCGACTAAATCCGGATTCGCGCAGGAAAGTCCCACTTTGGGTTTTGGGTTGGGGGTGGGGTGCGGGGGGGGGGGGGGGGGTTAAAGTGCTCCCTAACAAAGGCGACTTTGGAGCTCCGACTAAGTTCGGATTCGCGCAGGGAAGTCCCACATTGGGGGGGGGGGGGGGGGGGGCGTAAAGCGCTCCCTAACAAAGGTGGCTCCGTACCTAGGGGGATCCGAAGCCGAGAGCTCTGGTTAAGGATAAAGGAGTACTTACCACTCCACCACAATCCTTGGTCTACTGGTATAATTTCTACTTTACATTCGATATGTATAAAGTTTAGTTCTCAGCAGTATTTTGTTCTCTTTTCTCCACATGCTTTCTCTCCCATCAAAGAAAGAGATTATGAATGTAGTAATTTATGTCTCAGCCACTATGCTTCTTTGCCATTGAAGTAGTTTGGAGCAACCTTGTGATGAAAATGAACAGGTAAAGAAAAGAGATTGCCGCTACTTCCTTCATGATCTTCATACAATGGACATTGTGAATTTTTAATGCAACTCCATCTAATTAATTTGTCATTGGTAAGCATTCTGTCACACGGACAAATTGAGGATAAATGTGCGTCACTATTATTACAAACTAACTTCCTATATGACGGTCTTCAAAAATTCCCTTTTCAACTTCAAATAGTGAAGTGTCATTATAACGAAATGTAATTATAGTGATGGGTTGTTATAGAGAGGTTTGACCATACGTACCTACTATATCCACATTTTATCATTCTTTTTACATAAATGCCATAAAAACTTACATATGACCGACTGATTCCATACGTCGACATCAAGATATTTAATCCTCTAGTTGATCTTGGATATAGCACAACTTTTTTCATGCATCTAGAGCTTTTGTGGACACTTCTGCTCTTCCAGGTCTCAATTAATTTGATCAGTTTCTTTGGCAATACAAACCATTGAGACCAGAGAACTTCAATGGAAAAAAAAGACATAGGTTTCAGCACTCGAAGCTTATATCAACTATTTATAATCAGATAATACAAATGAACTCTATTACTCTGGAAAATCAAATATTCTTGTCTTTACTAGGATACTAATATATTTTTAAAAAATCTTATACTATATAACTAGTAATTTATAGTAATTTTAAAATAATTTTTAGATATATATAAATTTATTTCGAATATATTAAACAGCAGTAACCAGATTCACATTAAAAAAAATGAATGCATTGAACATTATGCTCCAAATTCCTTTATTATCCTTTTGGGTGGCTAAAGAGAGTACCAACTTTATAATATTGTGGGCATACGAGTAACTATATGTTATAACTTATAATTAGGGAATAGGTCGGCGTGGTGATATAAAGCATATTAATGATTGATCTTATAAATAATTGTCTTCTCTATTATAATGTCTGTGAGATTATAAAAATTTCAACTTCATACGTGATATATATTTTGATCTAAAATTTCATTTGATTCATATTTGATTCACTTTTAAAGAATATTAACATAAAAAGTTCACCTCATTTTGTAAGTGAGGTTATTGCCGCGTACAATACATATATCTTTGTCTTTTCTTCATGCAAACACTTGCATAGAAGAACATTAAATGATTTTAGGATAGTTGATGAATCACTCTTCTCCGACGAAATCCTCGGCATATTACAATCAGTTTTTTTTTTTGTAATTTTGTTAAATACATGACTAAATAACATGATTATTGTATGTTAAACTATTCAATCTCGTCTTGTTCTTACCAGCTATTATACTCAAAAGTAAGATATACAAATTCAAGAATCAATTATGTATAAGTCTGCAAAGCAAATTTTGTCATCTAAGCATCAATAAAAAATATTAGATTCATTTTATGGAATGATAAGAAATATTAGATTCATACTATTGCATGAGAATCTTTAAAGTTACTCTTCGTCTGTTTATTTGTTTCGGAGATAATAAACACTAAACTCACATTTGTATCCCTTTATTTCTTTAGCGTCTCTCCTCTCCCACCATTTAAATTTCCACTGAAAAAATTATTAGGAACTACAAGTACGTATTTGTTATATTTTATATCATATCTAGCACGGAAATTTATTAGAGAAAGTCTTTTCCATCTTCATACTTAATTCTCTCTCTTTTTGTTTGTTTTATAGAATTTTTTTCTTCTTTCCCAACTATATGTCTATTGAATGAGAAAAAGTTTTTTTTATTTTTAAAAAGGAGGATAATTATGAGAGAATAGAAATATACAATTATTAGTTTAGATCGACCGATTGGAAGCTATCGAGGTAATGTAGTTGAAATTTTTGTGGCAACATGAGGTCTTGTTTTTTTTTGTCTTTTTATCTCTACCTTTGATATATATCATATATTAATACACATTAATCAAAATTAATTAAGGGGAAGGGGAGAAGAACCATAACGTTTAGGAAATTTAATATTGACTTTAATTTTAGGCTTTTAATACTCAATATTATTAAAATAGAAGTTATAAAAAGGAAGTGGTGTGAGTTATGAAGACTTTTTAATACCTAAAGTAGATTATTGTGTTTTAATTATATAGTGAAATAGAGTGAGAAATGCCAAAAAAAAAAAAAAAAAAAGAGAAAAAAGATAAATATGAATGGTGATCATAGGGAGGTGCCAATAATAAATAAAAAATTCATAAGGACTAACCTCACATCAAACTAAAGAAATAAAAAAGTTATCCTTAGAAACCTTAAAAAGAAAGTCCAAAAGTTATAAACCTGAAAAGAAATGTATATATATAAAGATATATAATAAAAAAGATTTTATAAGTAAATTGCTTTAGTATATATATTACTGCTAACAAAGAATATAATAAGAAAATTCCAAATAACACGAAAATTAAAGAGAGAATTCTTTCTACCAATTAATTAAAAAAAAAAAAAAAAGAAGAAAATTTTAAGCCAAAGGAAATGCCAAATATGAGAATAATGTGGCTTTAAGTATATCATGAACTTAAGTAAGAAACTAAGAACTCTTCATCATGCGAAAAATGGTTCAAACTCTAACAACTTCCAAACTCCAACTACTGAAAATATGAAAATACAACATTAACAAAAAATTAGGGACCTACAAAAAAGAATTGCATAATAATTAGCAGTCCATTGCCTAACCTTTTGAAGGAATATTTAGACACTTAGTAAGATATTCCCATATGCAGTAGTAACACCAAGCTCCTGCTCCAAAGATTTGAAGTTAAAAAGAAATGCTTCCTGCATTATAATAACACTGTTAATAAGATGCATAATGAAATTCGATAACCTCAAAAAATTTGATTTAAAAGAAAAAATAATGGAACCAATGAATTATAGAATGTTCTATACTTATCTATATCTATATCTATACTATTCTAAAAGTGGAAAGCCACAAAGTTAAAAGTCAGATTACGAAAATATCCCCTAAAAGTTGATTGACCCATTTGCCCTCCACTAAATTACTCTTTGATATATTGATGACTTGGCTAGGGAAGAGTGGTATTATAAATGAAGGTAATGAAGAGTCAATTGAGTCCTTTCATTATCTGATGTATTAATCTTCAAATGTAGAATTCAAGATTAGTTAATTGTACTTAATTAGGTTCAAAGAATGTAAACTTTTGTGCTTATGAATAATGGTGAATTCACAATAAGTAGGAAGAGCCACAGGCTAAATATTTATAAATTAAAAAATTGAATGCATTGGGTTTTCTAACTTTTATGTTTGCTGTTCCGAGTAAATGGCTGGGACTGTTGGATAAGTAATCGTGTCTCTATTTCTTCATTCTTATTATGTATGCGCTATAATTGAGATTTTGTTTATATATTTTTAACATCGCTATTTAATTCATCCTTTATGCAATATCCTTGTATGGCAGTATGCAGACGCAATTCAGTATATTTCCATAATGTAAAAGTTTTTGGATCTTAAATTTCTACAGGTTGGATGTTTTCAGAGCCGGATTCAGGTTTTGAAATTCATAGGTTCCTACAACAATCTCAAGTCAATATAAAATAATATATGAGTCCACAATCAACTATTTATAAACATTTTGTTGATTTCTTAACACAAATATATGATATGAACAAAAGTCATTAGGTTCTCATGAACGCACACATTATCGGCTTGCTCTGTCCCTGGGTGTTCCAACATCTAATAACGCGTCGAGCTGATTGGAGGCATCAAAAAATGGTAAGAAATCTATGTTTAAAGACGTTACCCCTTTCTTGAGAACTTCGTTTGTTTATCTAGCCACCTTTATTCATCAACTGTTTCAACAGGAACAACTTGTTATTACCAGTCTTCGAAGCATACAGTGTCTCGAGCTTGTCCCATAAACTTCTGGCATGTGTCTCATTTACAATATGATTTCTAACATTATCTTCAACCCATTGTCTAATATAGCCACAAACCTGCAAGTGCTCAAATTCCCAATCCTCATCTGTCATGGACTGAGGTTTATTAGAAGCAAAGACAGGCAAATGCATTTTCTTGACAAATAGGAGATCTTTCATCTTGCCTTTCCAAGTATGATAATTACTACCATTCAAACACACCATTTTGCCCATATTTGTCTCCATCATTCAAATCGACAATCAACAACAACCAACGCTTTGATACCACTTTGTTGGGAAAGGCAAGGGCACTAACAATAGTGCACGACAGAGTAGCAGCGGAAGAATACCCAAGTCTAAACTTTCCCTTTCAATTTGAACCAAGAGAAGACAAACAAACTCAAGCACAATGATAATAAGGCAACAAATATATCAACCAAAACAGATAAGCAAGGATAAAATAAACCAGTCACACGAGACACCAGATTTACGTGAAAAATCCTTCAATGTGAAGAGTAAAAAACCACGGGACCAAAAACCTCCACTATAATCACCAAGAGTTACAATAATGTTCTCCAAAATGGCCACCAAATAAATGCCAAACAACGAGCAACACTATATAAAGCACAACACCAAAAACTAGAGAATTAAAGGAGCAAAAAACCCGAAAACGCAGCTACTGTTCACGGATGCAAAACTGGAGCTGCGGGGCACCAAATCCAACTCTGTCAGTTCCTAATCAAAGATTGAGATGAGAGGAACAAGCTGTCCAAAAATCAGCTCAATCGGATAAGAAACGAAGCGGGAATCGCAATTTGAAGTTGGCAATTTAGGGCTGAAATTGGGTGCGAAAATCTGCTCTCTTCTCTCTATATGTGGCTGCTGATTTCTCTCTTTTGTGTTGAGAAAATAAGACCTAAAAAGGTCTATATATATGCCCCATAGAATTGGGCCTATGGGCAAAGTGGGTTGGTCCAAATTTAGGCTTTTATTTATCCACATAGGAAGGGAAAAAGACCCATAGCCCAACAATTCTCCCCCTCACAACTATGTGGAGGAGACCGCCATCCCGGCAATCATGCAACAATCTTCAAACTTCCCTCTTGGCAAAGCTTTAGTCATCATGTCGGAACCATTATCATCTGTATGAATCTTCTCAAGTTCAAGCAACTTAGAATCCAACACATCCCGAATCCAATGGTATCTCACATCAATATGTTTAGACCGACCATGAAATGTAGAATTCTTGCCAAGATGTATAGCACTTTGACTGTCGCAATAAAGCACATACCTCTCTTGAGCACAACCAAGTTCCCCCAAGAACCTCTTCATCCAGAGCAACTCTTTACAAGCTTCAACGACAGCAATAAGCTCAGCTTCTGTAGTAGATAGAGCAACACATTTTTGCAACCTAGATTGCCAAGACACAGCTCCCCCTGCAAAATTAACCAAATACCCTAAAGTAGACTTGCGAGTATCAACATCACCAGCCATGTCTGAATCAGTATAACCACAAAGAATAGGCTTCCCTGTACCAAAACACAAACTCAGACTAGAAGTACCACAAAGATATCTCATAATCCACTTCACAGCATTCCAATGCTCTCTTCCCGGATTAGAAAGAAAACGGCTAACAATACCAACAGCATGAGCAATATCTGGTCTTGTACAAACCATTGCATACATCAAACTACCAACGGCTGAAGCATAAGGAACTTTCTTCATGTCTTCCTTCTCATCATCACTAGAAGGACACTGCTTCGTGCTCAATTTGAAGTGCATAGCTAAAGGTGTACTGACAACCTTAGCCTTGTCCATGTTGAACCTGCGAATTACTTTCTGAATGTACTTCTCTTGTGATAACCACAACTTCTTGGCCTTTCTGTCACGAACAATCTGCATGCCAAGAATCTGTCTTGCTGGTCCTAAGTCTTTCATAGAAAAAGACTTACTCAACTCTTGCTTCAACTTCTGAATCCTGCAAGCATTATGACCAACAACAAGCATGTCATCAACATAAAGCAATATAATAATAAAGTCACCATCAGAGAATTTTTGCACAAAAACACAATGGTCTGAAGAAGTCTTTTTGAAGCCTTGCTGACTCATAAAAGAACCAAACTTCCTGTACCACTGCCTGGGAGCTTGTTTCAAACCATACAAGCTCTTCTTCAATTTGCAAACATAATTCTCTTTTCCCTTGACTTCAAAACCTTCCGGCTGCTCCATATAAATTTCTTCATCTAAGTCACCATGGAGAAAAGCAGTTTTAACATCCATTTGCTCAACCTCTAAATCTAGACTTGCAGCTAAGCCTAGAACCACACGAATGGATGACATCTTCACAACTGGAGAGAATATCTCATCAAAATCAACTCCCTTTTTCTGGTTAAAACCCTTCACAACTAATCTAGCTTTGTACCGTGGAACTGGATTACCATCTTCATGTTTCACCCGAAAAACCCACCTATTTTTCAAAGCTTTTCTGTCTTTAGGTAGCTTAACCAAATCAAAGGTATGATTATCATGCAAAGATTTAATTTCATCTTCCATAGCATCAAACCACCTTTCTTTTTCTTCACTTTCCATGGCCTCATCAAGACTCTCAGGTTCTCCCCCGTCAGTCAAGAGTACATACTCATTGGGAGAATAATGAGATGAAGGTATTCTCTCTCTAGTAGATCGTCTAAGAGAACTCTCTGGAGCATCAATAACATTTGGTTGCTGATCAACCACATCAACTTGCACTGGAGCATCAACATCATTCAGGTCATTCTGAACATGATCACCATCTTCATTATCAACTTGATTTTCATCATTATGAAGATTTTCTTCAGGTGCAATAGTCAAAGGAACTGGATCAACATCAACTAGGCTCTCACTACTCTGAGAAACAACTTTCTCAGCTTTGTCAAAATCTTCAATTGTTTGGTCTTCAAAGAACACAGCATCACGGCTTCTAACAAGTTTCTTCTCAACTGGATCATAGAAACGATAGCCAAATTCATCCTGACCATAACCAATGAAGATACACTGCCTAGTTTTAACATCCAACTTTGACCTTTCATCCTTAGGAACATGCACAAAGGCTTTACACCCAAAGACTCTAAGATGATCATAAGAAACATTCTTACCGGACCAAACTCTGTCAGGGACATCACCATTCAAAGCAACGGTAGGAGATAAATTGATAACATAAGCAGCAGTATTAAGTGTTTCTGCCCAAAAGGAATCTGGCAGCTTAGCATCTGAAAGCATACATCTAACTCTCTCAACTAGAGTTCTATTCATCCTCTCTGCTAAACCATTTAACTGAGGAGTCTTTGGAGGAGTTTTCTGATGCCGAATACCCTGCTCTCTGCAATATCTATCAAAAGGACCAATATACTCACCACCATTATCTGAGCGAATGCATTTCAATTTCTTCCCTGTCTGTCTCTCAACCAAGGCCTGAAAACCCTTGAACACATCAAGTACTTGATCCTTGGACTTCAAAGGAAATACCCAGAGCTTGCGAGAATGATCATCAATAAAAGTCACAAAGTAAAGTGCACCACCATGAGACCTTACCTTAAAAGGACCACACAAATCAGAATGTACCAACTCCAGCAAATCAAGCTTTCTTGAAGGCGGATGACTCTGAAAAGAAACTCTTTTTTGTTTACCGGCTAAGCAATGAACACATCTCTTCAACTTTGCTTGTTTCACTCCAGAAAGCAAATTTTTCTTAGCCAAACTGTCAATCCCCCTCTCACTCATATGACTCAGCCTTCTATGCCATAACTCTGATGAAGTATCATTCTCCACCAAGTTTACTGAGCCTCTAGAAGTGGAGCCCTGAAATACATACAAGTTAGACAACTTGTCACCACGAGCCATAACCATTGAACCTCTAGTAAGCTTCCACTGGCCAGCACCAAAGGTGTTAATATAACCCTCATCATCAAGGTTCCCTACAGAAATCAAATTCAAGCGAACATCTGGAGCATGCTTGACATTATTGAGAACAAGTTTGGAACCATTATTACTTTCCAAACAAACTGTGCCAATGCCAAGTACTTCAACCTCATCATTATTGCCCATTTTCAACATCCCAAAATTACCTGGAGTATAAGAAGAAAATAATTCCTTCTTGGGCGTGATATGAGAAGTAGCACCAGAATCCACAAACCAGCTAGACTCATCACGAACAAGATTAATGGCATTTTCACCACAAGCAACAAGAAGATCACCATTAGTAACAACAGCAACACGATTCTCATTATCGCCTTCTTTCTTTTGTCGTCTTATATCTCTTTTATGCTTGTAACAATATTTCATGATATGCCCGTTCTTGTGGCAATAGTCACATGTAATATTCTTGTATTTGGACTTGGATTTGCTTCTACTTGTACCTCTGTCATTCGGACCTCTGGACTTGTTTCTCCCTCTATCTTCAGTAACCAAAACATCGGAGTGTGAAGCCGAAGAAGATGAGGCCTGAGATCTTCTTCTCATCTCTTCATTTAAGACACCACTCTTAGCATATTCCATAGTTACAACACCACTAGGAGCAGAATTAGTCAAAGAAACTCGAAGAGTTTCCCAAGAGTCTGGCAGAGTATTAAGAAGCCAAAGTCCCTGAATTTCTTCATCGAACTTTACACCCATTCCGGACAGCTGGTCAAGGACACCCTGAAAATCATTAATATGATCAGAAATAGGACTGCCCTCTTTGTACCTGATATTCATCAACTGTTTCAACAGGAACAACTTGTTATTACCAGTCTTCGAAGCATACAGTGTCTCGAGCTTGTCCCATAAACTTCTGGCATGTGTCTCATTTACAATATGATTTCTAACATTATCTTCAACCCATTGTCTAATATAGCCACAAACCTGCAAGTGCTCAAATTCCCAATCCTCATCTGTCATGGACTGAGGTTTATTAGAAGCAAAGACAGGCAAATGCATTTTCTTGACAAATAGGAGATCTTTCATCTTGCCTTTCCAAGTATGATAATTACTACCATTCAAACACACCATTTTGCCCATATTTGTCTCCATCATTCAAATCGACAATCAACAACAACCAACGCTTTGATACCACTTTGTTGGGAAAGGCAAGGGCACTAACAATAGTGCACGACAGAGTAGCAGCGGAAGAATACCCAAGTCTAAACTTTCCCTTTCAATTTGAACCAAGAGAAGACAAACAAACTCAAGCACAATGATAATAAGGCAACAAATATATCAACCAAAACAGATAAGCAAGGATAAAATAAACCAGTCACACGAGACACCAGATTTACGTGAAAAATCCTTCAATGTGAAGAGTAAAAAACCACGGGACCAAAAACCTCCACTATAATCACCAAGAGTTACAATAATGTTCTCCAAAATGGCCACCAAATAAATGCCAAACAACGAGCAACACTATATAAAGCACAACACCAAAAACTAGAGAATTAAAGGAGCAAAAAACCCGAAAACGCAGCTACTGTTCACGGATGCAAAACTGGAGCTGCGGGGCACCAAATCCAACTCTGTCAGTTCCTAATCAAAGATTGAGATGAGAGGAACAAGCTGTCCAAAAATCAGCTCAATCGGATAAGAAACGAAGCGGGAATCGCAATTTGAAGTTGGCAATTTAGGGCTGAAATTGGGTGCGAAAATCTGCTCTCTTCTCTCTATATGTGGCTGCTGATTTCTCTCTTTTGTGTTGAGAAAATAAGACCTAAAAAGGTCTATATATATGCCCCATAGAATTGGGCCTATGGGCAAAGTGGGTTGGTCCAAATTTAGGCTTTTATTTATCCACATAGGAAGGGAAAAAGACCCATAGCCCAACAACTATTTGGCAAAGAATTCCTTTTATTTCTCTTTTGTTATATAGTAATATATAATTCGACTAAATTAGGAATGTCTTCAACGATGCAAAGTTTTGCCAAATTATTTTTTGGAAATTGTTATGGACCATTTTTCTAATGTACAACTCATCTATGGACCATTTTTCTAATGTACAACTCATCATCATATCATTATGCAAGTTATGTTGAAGCTTTCATCCTCTTCTATGGTCTTGTATCTCATCCCCTTCTAGATTATCTTCTTCCCTGTAACTCTCTCCATAGTTTGTGTGGTTATTACTTTGTTGGTCGGATTCTAAATTGTAACTTGTAATCAAAGATTATAAATACATTCTGTGTTTGTGTAAAAAATTTGGATTATTACAGTAAATTAGATGAAAATGCCAAAGTTAAGTGAAGATTTATATAATTGACTTAACTTGTTTGAAATTGAGAATGGAAGTCGAAAATTATGATAAAAAGTTAGTAAATAATTTAACATTACTTAGTTTCTCTTTTCAATATTGTTATTATCACTTTATTTTTCGAATGATCATATCAGACTTGATGTGGTAAATGTAACTCAATAATATCAACTTATAAAACATTGACTTGCCTATAGATATGGTTGTCAATATATAAAATTGTCTCATGAAGTCCAAAAAGTGAGCAAGAGCCCATATCTCAATGAAACTAGTATTGACTATGACTCTACATTTATGGGTCTCGTGCAAACTCCAATCATATGCTCCCCGTTTATTTTCACTTGTCTTATTTAGACTTGACTCACTCATTAAGAAAATCATAATTGAGATATTTTATTATATTACCTTATTAATTGATAATTAGTATTTTCTCTGTCCTATTTTAGTTGGACACATTTTATTTTACACGGTGATTAAGAAATCATAAATGAAATGATGAATTTTATTATTTTATCCTTTATCCATATTAATGATATTCATTAGGCATGGGAATGGACATTCGAATGGTAGTAATTATAGGGCTAAAATAAGAAAAAATTAATTAATCCTATCTTAATTTAGTAAGTGATCGACTAATATGGGATATTTATTTTTAGTAAGATGACCAACTAAAATGGAATAGAGGGAGTATTAGGTATTGAAAAATGAATTAGAGAATAAGTAATTAATGCTAAAGGTAAAACGTGGAAAGAATTAATTGATTTTTCTTAATATGTTAAAAGTGACAATTAAACGTGAAAATATATTTTTAAAATAGTGGACAAGTAAAAATGAACGGAGGAAAAAAAATATAAACAAAAATCAACTCTCTTTCCTAATTTGAAAGCAACGTATGTTTGAAGAAAACAGATTTATGACTAGTATATAGTTGAAACTTAAATACAGGTAACAAATTTAATCTATTTTGACTTGTTCAAATTCAGTTCAATTGATTATCTATTTGATAACCCTACTAAAAAATAAAGAAGATTTGAAGAAATTGAAACTATTTGTTATACTAGTTTTTGAATACGCGTGTTGCATTTGTATTTCATATTTAAATGAAGTAATATTAGGAAAAAAGGTATATTATGCGAAATTTAAAGAATAAAAATACAAGCTCAAGTTGATGAATGATGACTCCATCCGATCATGTTTATTGTCGTTGTATAGCATAGTTTACGAATTATTTTATCAAGTTGAGTCAAGAGAATATATTTCATTTTCAATGGAGAAAAAGTTCTTTTCGATCAATAATATTATAGTTTATAGTTATACACAATCAACTTAATTGATTTGACTTTTTATAAGGCAATTCTTACGAAGTTCCAAATATTCAGCTTGATAATTGTTTTGTTTACATATGTTATTATTTCAAACACTATTTTAAATATGAATAGAAGTTACATCGATTATGATTGCAAATAAATAAAAAAATTATAGATCCAGTTTACAATCGCATACATATCAAGAAATCCTTATTAAATTGAAATAGTATGTTATTGTAAAGGTTGTACAGATTGTTTATCAATGTATACATTCCTAAGTTCACTACTATATCATGATCAACTTCATTGTATATACATGCAAAGAATATAGTAAACATAACGTAAGAATATAGTTACTGTTTACAAAATGTAGCATGAAAATCTTGTGTCAGATGATGGTGGTTTGATAATTTTAATGTTTCATGAAAAACTAACTCTCCTATCATAGTAGACATTTTTAATTCAATTTTTAATAATCAAAAATAAAGTTGGCCGGCAAACAAAATTTATAATATTTAAATATAGCGTAGGGATAAAATGATAATTTAACTTTTAACTTTTTTATTTCCCACTTTTAATATAGTATAATATGATGATATGATAACTTTGATTTGATTAAAAAGTTCCTTCCAAGCTTCAACATGGACGTTAAAAGGAGTTCTTTATATTTTTGTTCCCTATGTCAAAACGGACAGTTAATAGAGTCAATAAAGGAGGCATGATAGCAACTATTGAATGAAGTACAAAATTAAAATAATATTACCTCTTCGTCAACAACTATTAGTTGTCATCGACCACCCTCCCCATTAGCATTTTTATAGGGTTTTATTAAGCTTCTTCAAATGACTAAAATTAACTTTAATCATCCATTCGGTTGCAAATTGCTTCAACTTGCTAATAGGTATGAATTGTTTTTATTACTTTTCTTCGCTTGCTAATATGATTAATCATGTAGTAACTCCAATGTAGATTCAATACATAGTTGATATGTAGAAGGAAAAATATTGGCTATCTAATATATGTCCTAAAGAATCTTTAAATTGACTATAGTTTTTAACACGAGACTTAATATATATATATATATATATATATATATATATATATATATATATATATATATATATATATATACTATTAAAATTTTGCTTTGATTGGAGAAGCGAGCAACTTCAGCTAGTAATATGTGCGATTATATTATTTATAGTTAACAATACGTAACTACATAAAAGTGTGAAATTTTTACTAATTTAATTTTGTGATGTCTTAATTCAGATAGCACTATAGCAGTAGCCATATGATCTGTTTTAATCGAGCAACTTCAGCTTGTAATATGTGCGACTATATTATTTAATAGTTAACAATACGTAACTGCATAAAAGTGTGAAATTTTTATCAATTTTTGTGATGCCTTAATCCAAATAGGACTATAGCAATAGATATATGATCTGTTTTTTCCCTTTGTATATCAATAAGCATACCTTTACGACAATTGTTCGGAAGGCAAACTGAAATATATTAAAGTAACTTTTGAAATCGGGAAAAGATAATTAAGAATCCAAAAGTTTACTATGCTCATGAGTTGAAAATAATTCAAGAAAACAGAGTTGATGAGAATTTTTAAACCACCTTAATCTACGACCAAAAGATTCAGAGGCATCATAAAGCTAACATATTATCGAACATAATTAAATTATAGGATATTTATTACACAACCACAATCACGAAAACAAACTTTGATATAATGATATGAGAATAGGAAGTTTACTCTCTGCATTTAGGATAGGATAAGCATATCTCTTTGATTCATTCGGCTAACTTACCGCAGCGAAGAATCAATACAACAAATGTGTGATATCAACATGGCATCCTATTGGTGCGAATGGGTATGGCTTAATCGCTGAGAGGTATGAAGGACACTCCGTTTGGAACCCAGATACATAGTCAGAAATAAAATGAGGAATTGACATAAATATACAACACTAACATAAAATTGGCAATCTAATGGCAATAATTAGCCAAAAAGTGCCCCCTTTATTAAGGGCCTTTTGTTTTTCTCTAAATTAAAAGAAAATTTTTTAGACACCAAGTCATTAAGAGAAACTGTAGTTTTGCCCGGAAAATATGTTTGCTTTAGCCTGTTAAAACTATCATACTTTCCGTCAGATTCGACCTCTGTCAACTTAAATCAGTAACTAAGCCAAATTCCTTTAAAACAAAACACAATGTAGATTCTTCAATTTTTACATAAAATAAATCCTTTCGTTCATGAACCAACTCTCTTCTAATGAAGTAACAAATAAGTTGATTTTGGACATGGGTTTCAAGCATTTCAAGAAAATAACCAAAAATAATTTTCCTAAACATTTCTAACTGAGCTTCACAAAATTTGATGTCAATTTTGTAACAACCTCCACATTTACGTAGGAGCTATAGCAGCCACATGTAATTTTTTATCTTCCGGGATATAATAATCCCACTCCTCCATATGTACACAACAAACAAAAGAAAATTACAAAAACACTGTGCACACTTATGTATACAACAAACAATAAACAGGAAAAATAAATAAATAAATAAAAGATAATAATAAAATTCAAAAATAACTTCAAGAATTGGTTTTTATAATCTACAACTTCATCTTCAACACCCTTCCTCTTTTTTGCTTTAATTTTTTATAATAGCAGATTCCCTCACTTTACCTCCATTAGCTTGTCTACAAGATCTTGCATGTGATTAAATTGAAAGTTTTGAAGGGCAATCTTCAAAATTGGAATCAGTACACAAACTATTATTAACTTTTTTCAATAACTTTTTCTTACCCATTACTTTTAAGCCAAAATAAAACAGTAACATAACACCAATCTTCGATCAAATCAAGCAAAAATCACGACCGTAAATAGCGTGACAATCCTAAAAATTGATGAGCTTTTTTTTTGTTAAAATATGACAACGTAACTGAGAAATAATTAAAAGGAAATGGAAGCTTATCCTAGATTTGTGACGGAGTGAATCATGGTTAATGGAGAGATTATAGGAAGAAAATGGAGAAAACAATACGGCGAAGAAGAGAATGCACTATTAATTTTGAAAGTGAAAAAAAGATACGGAGATGAAGTGGAAAAGCACGGTTAATTGTAAAAGTGTTTTTTGGGATATGTTAAAGTAAGAGAGAAGATATTTAATAATTAAAATATATAATGACGAGAGATAAAATATATTTTGGCTAGTGATAAATGGTCAAAAACATAAAAATTGGACATTTAATGCCAAGTTTAAGCGACATGGCTATACTTTGCCAATTTGAATCCTATGTTGTTATAGTGTGCCAATTTTTCAAATAAAATAATGAGCATTTATAATTTTGTCAATTCTTTAAGGGAAAATACATAAAATCACCCTTAAACTTGTAGCCACAACTTACTTTAGCACTTTAACTTTACACACATTTAAATACCCCCTTAAACAACTTTTAAGTGAATTAATACCCCCCTTAATAGCTGACGTGACAAAAATAAAATTTAAAAAAATTTAGAGCGTGTTTTTTTTTTAAAAAAGGTGGTCCCACTAATTTAATTATTATATAATAAAAATAAAAGCAACCCTAGCCCACCCTTTTCATCTTCTTCAAACCCCCCACCCTCCGCCCTCCCTCCCTTCTTCTTCGAACCCCACCCCCTCCCTTCTTTTTCTACGAACTCTCACCCCCTTCCTTCTTCTTCGAACCATCTCTCTTCTCTTTCTTCTTTTTCGAACCCCTACCATCACCTAAAGGAAAAACTTCATCTTGCTTCAAGAAATCTTCATTCTAGTTTCTAAATATGCAATTTAGAATACTCACCTTTTTTTTTTTTAAGAAAAAAAAAGTGCTATGAAAAGAGAAATTAGAAGCAGTAATCGGAAGGGAAGAAGATGATAGAGGTTGATGAAAGAAGAAAAATTGGAAAAAAATTAGTTGATGATAAATTCTTGAATAAGTACGTACCTAAAGGTGCAATCTCAAAATCACACTACGAGGAATTAATCAATTTTTTGGTTGGTTGACGTCAATGAATTTCAGATTCTTGGCAATGAAAAAATCAAAATTAAAGTTGCATGTTCTTGCTTCCATGGGAGAGGGAGAGGGAAAGAAAAAAAAAATCAAAAATCAAAATTAAAATAATATTTGATCTGATTCTGACGTGGCAGTGATGTGGCACTGATGTGGCGCGTGTGTAATGCACTCTCCATTGTGAGAGTGGTATTATATTTTTGGGGTGGTATTTAATATACTTGAAAGTTGTTTAGGGGGGTATTTAAATGCCCATAAAGTTAAAGTGCTAAAGTGAGTTGCGGTGACAAATTTAAGGGTGATTTTATGTATTTTCCCATTCTTTAATGGATAGTAACAAACAATATGCAGAATGAATGACATGAGTGTATCATATGTGTTAACCCAACAGAGAAAATAGTGAAAAAAACATAATTTTCTAGGGAAAAATTACATATTAGGCATCGTCACATACCTGCTGAGTTGATTCAATCCAATGGTGAGGGTTAAGCATATGCTTGATGTCTATTTATATAAGATGCTTAATGGACAAAATTTAATATCATTTCATCATTAGTGTTACTCCCTCTAGATCAAAATAAGTGAATTTTTGAGCTTTTTTTCAATATCCAAAATAAGTGAATTGTTCATTCTTCAAGAGACATGTTAGAAATTTCTTCCAATTTTACCCTTCATTTACACTTTCTAGGTTATGAGTTCCAAGAGACTTACTCCCTCCATTCCAAAATAAATGAATTGTTGAGACTTTTTTTATAGTTCAAAATAATTGAATTGTTCAAAGTTCAAGAGAATTGTTTGGACTTTTTTCCATATTTACCCTTTGTTTTAATGATGTTCTTAACTACTTTACATTTTTCTAGGAGAATAGGTTGAATAATCAAAAGGGTAATAGTGGAAAGTAGCCTTAAATTTATGTCCTTAACTATTTTTCTTAATAGGTGTGCATCACCTCAACAATTCATTTATTTTGGAATGGAGGGAGTAATTGATTTTATTTTAATACGGCTGAAATTTCAAGAATAGTTTGATAATATCTAAAAGGGTAAATATGAAAAGTAAAGTACAATTTATGTCCTAATTTCTTTTTCTTAATAAATGTGCATTGAGGCAAAAATTCACTTATTTTGAATTAGAGGGAGTATTTAATAAATGAAGGCAAACCAAAGGTTTATAAACGGCTAAGCAACCATATTTTGGTGTTAAAAAGGATTGCATTAAACCACATAGTCCCTATTAATTATTACATAAACTCTCATAATTTATATTGTTGTGCATGTTTCTGTATTGTTTTGCACGATTGGAGCCAAGAAATGTGTAGTTTTGGTTATTGGAATTTGGTGGGTTATTTCTAAGTGTAAATGCAGCCAATAAATGGGAATTATGGTTATTAGAAGTTGGGGGGTTTATTTTAACGTGTAAATATTAAGTCAGCCAAGTACAGAGTTTTGGTTATGAGAATGGGACTTTGGAGGGTTGTAATTAGTGCAATCTTTAGATTTTAGGTTTAGGACAAGGGATAATTAAGTCAATCAATATTTGAAGGGTATATTTGTAATCTAACGTTCAACTTGAGATCTTCCCACTTTTAGTATAACTAGTTTAGTGTACGCGCTTTGCGCGTGTGCCTATATGTTTAATGTTAACCAATAGAATGATCCTTAAAATAATTTAGGATTGGTAGTAGTATTAATGGTGGCTGCAACCTTGAACAAAAGGTTTGCAAGGGCTTTCGGAGATTATGAGTTGCTCCTCCCCTTCCAATACTTCGTCAACCAATCTTGACAACTTCTCCACAATTTCACCAGTATTTGGTCTTAATGACGGCTCTTCTTCCACGCATGCTCTAGCCAAATATGCCAATGTCACTGCTGAATCAAATGAATAATTCCCTCCCAACGGTTGTCTACACATTCCCTTTGATCATTCTCGTTTTCTGACTCCAAAATGACCTTTATTTTCTTAGAGAGCGCAACTTCTTCTCCTCCAATACCATTGTCACTGCTTATATAGTTTTTTTTTGAAGTGACTCAACAATCCCCAGGGATGTCACATATGTCAAAAAGCAAAATACATATATAGCAAAAACTCTAAATTATTGTTCGACAAAAAGATAAAATCGACGAAATCATAAGAACAGACCTAAACAAAAGAATCAATCTCCTCCAGCCTTGTTTTAAACGCAGGATCTACAAACAACTTGGAAATTATTATGATGACTTGTGAATAAAATGAAGGGTCAAAGACACACCTAAAGTATCTCAATTTTTAAGTTTTCTACTTGAAATTTCACCAAACGCTCTATACATCTAAATGATCATCTAATACACATACTATAAATTACTTTTCTTTTTCTCTATCGACAAATAACTTGGAAATTGTTATGATGACTTATGATTAAAGTGAAGGGTCAAAAATACACCTATAGTATCGCAATTTCTTTAGTTTCCTACCTGAACTATCACCAAATATTTATCAAAACACACCTAATGTCTTTCCTTCTAATGATGAATTAATGAGCACAAAAGTGGTTTGTGCGACATATAGTCATGGTTTTACTTTTTAGATCATACATTTGTACATATATGCATGTTTTGATATTACACCCTCTACAAACTAACTATTCTAAAGATTTGGCTTCGTAATTTTCTTAGAGAAAACTAACCAAGTGAAACCACTAATAATGTAAAGGATATGACAATCAAAAATATTAAACAAACATGAATACTATAGAAAAAGTAGAGAAAATTAAACTAACCAAGTGAAGGATATGACAATCAAAAATATTAAACAAACGTGGATAATATAGAAAAAGTAGTAAACACTGGACAATATAAATTAGAAGGAATTAAGATCACCTAGCTAGAGAAAGCAAAAAACTAATTAACTATGTCATTTTTAGTTGTTTTTTTCCCCACCATGGCTAATTATCATTACTTATTCAATTTCTTCTACAAATATCAAGCAAGGATTATGGCGGCAAGAGCAAAAGTCAACATCATATTAAGACTTAACATTACCAAAACAATAGAGTTGGATAATGATACCAAAGCAAAACTTCAACTTCAATAAAAAATATAACCTCGACAATCAAACCATTAAACCAACCTCTAATCTTATGTCAGGGAGGTTCAAAATCTATCCTCAACCCCTTCTAGATCCGTCCTTGATCATACGGACGGATCCCTAGCATGTTACCTTTTTTTCACTCGTTAACTGCTCAAAAGAGCATATATCATTATAACGCTACTCAATTACTGTAAAAATTTGTTAACTCTATATTATTATATACATGAGATTAATCGAACTGCTATTAAGCAAAGATATTGGGAGAAGACATATTACTTACATAAGGTTAACTGGTCGCGGTACACCAAAAATATAACTTTACACACAAAAATTGCTGCCCCGAAATGATAGAAATATGAAAAAGAACATTCACACAATCATCTTAAACTATAAACACTTTTAACATTCAAAATCATAAGTTACGAAAAATAAATAGAAGCGATAATTGAAAAGCATACCTATAATGCCGACCACAAAACGAAGAGGTGCATGTGTTTATATAGATTTATATAAAAAAATAATAACAAAGTTTTAGTCGGACTATGCCGCAAGTATCAACCGGCGAAACATAGTGTCAAAATATCAAACATAATAATCATTGAAGAAAAACTTGCCAACTTAAGAGAATCATAAAACTTATACCTATACTTCTATGATATAAATTGCAGTTATCAACTGAACTTCTCAAATGTTATATAGACGTTGACGTTGTCCATAAGTTTTGCACTTTGTGATCTTCCTGATCTCCATCTACAACAATCTTTGAGAAATTTGAATTATGAGATCTTCAAAGGAAGAAAGCACTCGTATACAACATAGTTGCTTCACTGATGTTGTCCTAGAAATTGTATTTATATGTCAATGATTTGATTCCCCAGTTTGTCGAAAGATAGAGTGCAGTGTTTTTCTCCTAGTAGCACATATCCACTGTCTTGGTATCTCAAGGTCATCTTCAGTAAGAGTTGGCACATGCGCGCCAACAACCCTGCTATGACTCCTATATTTCAATTTCACACGTACAAAGAAGAGTTGGGCATTAGAATAACAGCTAAGGTGAGCTTAACTTACATGGATTAGTCGTGAGATAGCTCACTTGAATAACAATTGAATAAGGTGGAGGCATATGAAGCTTAAGTCCATCATCTCTTGAAGCTGTCATCCGAATTTGCAATATGTAAATAGTAGTGTGAGGATTCTAACTGCTGATTACCCAATCTGAAAGCATCAGATTGACCCCAATAAAATAAACTCTCCCAGCCCCGTCAGATGAGTTCTTTAATTAAGAGGGCTTCAATTCTCACAACATTCTACATAAATACTAAAAATTATAGGCTTCAATGAATGGTGAGGGATCAATTCCCAGATCGCACTTGTGGGACTACAATAGGTATTTTGTTGTTGCACTAAAAATTGTAGGCTAATTCATCCTCGGCGAATGAAGGAAAACAATTCATACCAAGTTCTTCAACAAACAACACAGTAATTGACGAAGCAATTAAATATCATTGTTGTCTCGAGCCTCAATACATTCAAATATTGATATTGCAAAATTGGTGCAACCAGAAATTTTCACGGACAATTTTCAACCAAGGACTAAAGGAAGAGAGTAATAAATTACGCCTAACAAAATGGCGGAGCATCTTAACAAATTGGATTTTTCCAATCAGCGTTAGAAGGAGAGCATAACTAACACCATCATAAAAATACAGGTGTCCGGACCACCTTGCGCGCACCTCGACTAATTCCACGGGATACTTGCCACCTCTTGCAACAAGTAGCTTGAATTCAGAAAATTACGTGAAACGACAGATTTTGCTAGTTTGATTATATGGAATCTATATGCAATTTGTAAAGATCCAAAACTGATCATACCTGAGATAACATATACAACAATATAAGTAAAAAGAATCTCAAAACACAGAGCAGTAGGCAAAAAACGCAAAAAGAAAAGATAATAAAACTTCGTAATTCTCTTTGACAAAACTAACCGAGTGAAGTCATTGATACCGTAAAAGACATGGCAATAAAAAATAAGTAAACCTACATACATGAAGAAGTATGAACATGAGGAAGAAGCACTTGACAAAAATAAATAAAACGGAATTACATTAATTACTCTTTCATTTAAAGAAACCTGTAAACAACGTATTCAAAGTAGTAGCGTTGATCTGTATAGGGATTTGTATCTGTTTGAACTTTGAGCATTAAAAGGAATTTTAATTGGTATAGAATTCCAAATAGATTTATGTTAGGAAGAGGTTTTTTTAATATTAAAATTAAATCTACCAATATTAATTTATCATATATTTTACCTTTACCATATATGTTAATAGTCTTTAATATTTAAATAACTAATTAATAATTGGAGAAAATAACACTCTGTTTGGATGGTGGTTTCCCATGGTACGGTATGGTATGGTTACTAAGAGAACCATGTTTGTTTTGATTATTTCTTAAAATATATGGTATGGTATTGTTTGATTTCATGGTTTGATAACCATGAAAACCCTCACTTTATGTAACCACCGATTTGGTGGTATCCCATGGTTTTCTTATTTTTTTTTTCAATTATGCCCCTACTTAATATTACATAATCCTATTTTATCCTTTATCATTATTTAACTCTACCCCATACCCCGACCTTCACCCCCACCAGCCCCCCCCCCAAAAAAAAAAAAATATATATATATATATATATATATATTTTATTTTTAAAAATTCTTTTTTAGAAAATTTCAAAAAAAAAAATTCTTATCCCACCCCCTACCCCTTCCCCGACCCCACTCCCTACCAAATTCCCACCCCAATTTTTTTTAAAAAAAAATTCAAAACTTATTTCTTACCCCACCCTCACCTCCACCACCTACCTGCCCCCCCCCCCCTCCCCACCAATTTTTTTCTTTATCTTTTCAATTTAAAAAAAAATCAAAAAATCAAAAAAAATTTCTTACCACCCCCTACCAGGTCCCCCCCCCCCCCAAACCACCACAAAAAAAATAATTTGTTTTAATTTGTTTTTTTAAAAAAATTTCAAAACTTTTTAATTTATTTTTTTATCTTATAATAATTAAGGACATTTTAGTAAACTTACCAGTTACGATACAGTACCATACCGTCAAATCAAACAACAAAACTGTTATTAAACAATAGTAAACGATACAGTCCATCCAAACATTATATTGTACTATATTGTACAGTACAATACCATATCATACAGTACCGTACATTATGAAACCACGACAAACCACCATCCAAACAAAGTGTAAATAACAAGACGATTTTGTCTATTACGAAAACTTTTAATGAAGGGCAAAAAATTCAAATCACTTTTCTAAGGGTGTGAAGTTTGATTATATTATATATTATAGATAAGTTTAATATAATATAGTTTAAATGGAACTTTTTTATTGAAATATTATTTTTTATTTGCAGTTATTAGAATATTAGAGTTTCTTATCTATATCTATAATCTATAATCTATATCTATAATCTATAATATATTAAAAGTGTGAAGACCCTTAGAAAAGTGATTTGAACTTTTTGCCCTTCATTAAAAGGCTCCGCAATAGACAAAATCGTCTTTTCACTATTTTCCTCAAATTATTATTTAATTATTTTAATAATATTAACTATAATATTGAATCCTACAATATATGTGGGAAAAAAAATTAAGAGTCCTAAAATATATGGTAATAAGAATAAAAAAAAAACTACTAAACTCCTAAGTTTTAGGAATCATACGTGTGTATGGTTTCTTAATTTTTTTTTAAAAAATAAGACACTGAAGTCTATTTTGTTAAATAAAAAGCAAAGCAAAAGTCTACAAAGAACTAAAAAAAACGTACGGTAAAAGTCTAGAAAAAAAAATTGTATTAGTTTAGTGGTTTTGGGATTCATATTCTTCTAAAATTGGTAGATATTTATGGGAAAAATAATAAATGTATCATATTTAGATAATTTTTTTCTTGAATGAAAAGGTTTTGGACTTCTATAAATTGAGAATCCTTCTACAACAATACAATAGCATCTTCAATGAATATATGGAACAAGATTATTTACTTTTGGTCTTAGATCATTCTTTATTGTTTGCTTTAGAATTGTTTTTTACGTCAAGAAATATTTTTGTAATATTTAATTTACTTTGAGGTGCATTGATTTTGTAGGTATCTTGATGATGGATGATGATGATAATATATAGACAGTTGATGCAATAGCATCTTCAATGAATATATGGAACAAGATTATTTACTTTTGGTCTTAGATCATTCTTTATTGTTTGCTTTAGAATTGTTTTTTACGTCAAGAAATATTTTTGTAATATTTAATTTACTTTGAGGTGCATTGATTTTGTAGGTATCTTGATGATGGATGATGATGATAATATATAGACAGTTGATGATCTGAATTTTGAAAGCTGATTAATTTCGGGTGATGATTTTTAGTTTTGAATGATATAAATTATTGTAGCTATTAATTCTGATTCTTTTCATGTAACGATTTTTTCTTTGCCTTCTTTTATGATATGTAGTTTATCAAACTTCACAACAAAGAAAAAATCAGTATGATGAAAGCCCTAACTAAATTTGGCTTCTTGATTTTTTTAAAGATTTCTAATCAATAGTTTGTAGGTTTCTTACCGTAAAAAAATATAACGATGCGACAAAGAGACACAACAAGAGACAAAGAAGAGAACGAGCGAACGTTTCTCCAAAAGTATTCACAGTAAGGAAGAGCTGATACGCGTTTCTCTAAAAGTATTCATGAATGGAGTAAAAATTCACCGGACATACGAAGCACGAGGTTTGACTAAATTAAACTCACCCTTTGAGATTAGCTTTTTTTGGTAATAATATTTTGAAAGGTGGGTTGGGAATATTGATTATTATATGGGAATAATTTATCTTTTGGTTTAATTTTTCTCTCTCGTATGTATTTAACATTACTTGAGTTAAGAAGTTGTGGTTGATAGACCTTGCCACCAAGGTAAGTTACAGATGCTAGGCATTATGCTTCGGTTCCTGTTAAATATGTGTTAGCATTAAAACCATATGAATTATAAGCTCTTGGAACGTTGGTTTTAATTTATGCATTTTTTTTTTGCTAATTTGCGTAGCTGAGAATTGAATCATTATCTGGATGAAATTAAATTTAGAATTTTGCATGTGAATTAATTAATCATTTTTTTCATAGTATGGAATGTCATCAAAGTCCATCTAAAATTTTAAACCAAATATTTTATTTCCTTATATTTTCCGCTTCTCTTTTGCTCATGGTATTGTAGTGGTTAAGAGCATGGAGATTGTGGCGACGACTTAAAAAGTATTGATATTACAAATATTAAAACATGAAACTCTCCAAAGATTTACTCCCTTCATCTCAAAATAAGTGTCATCTTAGCAAAAATTATGTTCATTAAGACATTAATATATAAAATATGTAGTTTATTAACTATTCCTATTTAATAAATCTTTCTTGAAAATTGATCACTATTAAGAAGTGGAGTTTATGAGAATAGTTGAAAAAACATACTATAAATTTTTGTCTTGAATCCCTAAGATGACACTTATTTTAAACTAAAATCTTTTGATAAAGTTACACTTATTTTTTATGTGGAGGGAATATTCTTAAATTTCTACACGGGAAATCATGTTCATGATAACCTCCTTATTTACCTTTAATAAAAGAGTGATTAGGTTAAAAGAAACTCCAACATTAGTAATTTTTCTAAAGATCTAAATTATCCCTTCAAATCAATGGCTTGCACGTTCTCCATAATGACAGAACATTATTTGTGAGGCGCAAGTAGAAAATTAAGTGAATGTTTTGCCGTGAAAGTCAAAAATTTCATTTTATTTAATTATTTGGAGTTGTGTTTGGCCGAAAAGAATATTTAGAATTTAAATATTTTTTTTTCTAAATATGATTTATACCCCAATTTTTAAAAACTAGCAAAAACATACAATCAAATTTGCTCTAGAAGAGTAATATCTCAAAATAGGCAGTCGCATAATGTCATACATTAGATCGCATATACAAGCAACATACCATTAATTTTTGAAGATGAAGTTGTGTTTGGTTATAATTTTGCAAATTATATTTGGTTTGTTTGAATGTACATTTACTTTAAAAAAAAATGAAATACACTTTAAACATGAAATTTAGGGTATAATTTGAAAAAAGAAAAAAATATGAAAGAAAAAAAGTGAAAATAAGGTTTTGAATATTTTTAAAATTCCACATATAATTTCGTATTTAAAAATTTCATAGTCAAACATTGATTTTAAAATAAAATCTACAAAAAAAAGTCAAAAAAGTGAAAAATTCTCATGGTCAATCGCATCCCAGTATAAAACTGCAATAAAAAATATTCAATATGGAATCCAAATTAAGTTCTAGAATGATAACTATCAGAGACCTATCACCTATCAGTTATCACATATTCAAATTCATAAGTCTTTTTCTAAGGCATATTTATACGTCTTTTAAAGACTAGCATGAAAAAAATTACAATCAATCTTCTTTGTTTAGAGAATAACATCCTATTTAAACAAATACAATTTAAAAGGAAGATCAAAATTCTAATTAAACCACATGGTTACTTGAGAGTATTTTATACTTTACATTCTTTGGAATATATTGGCTTTAAAGTTTAATCCAACCGTTAGAATGAAAACAATCAGAAACTTATCTAGCAAACATTAATGGAAGTTGGAGAGGGATTTAAACAACCAATTTTTTTATACTCAGCTTTTTAATAATTGTGTGATTTTGTAGATGATGTCCTTACCAATTCGTTTTAACAACTTATTGTTTGGGAAAAGTTTCAAAAATATTCAAAGAAACTGCAAAGATGAGGGTTATTAGAATTAGAAATTACATGTCAAAATGTATACGTGAGATAGCACTCAATCTTTAAAATGTTGAACGATGAAAATCTCCTCAAAATCTTTATAGTGTCTACTTTTATATGAATTGATTGTCAAAAATATGATGTTATGATCCAAGCAAAAGTTATTGTCCGATAAACGGTTCAATAATCCTTGTATTACAACTAATGGATGGAAAGTGTCACGGGACCATCTTTGTTTGAAGACTTACTACTAATTGATAAAAGTGTTTTGTATAAAGAAGTTGCAAAATAAAGAGAATTATAGAATCAGATAACGACATTTCAAAATGCTTTTGTGAAGCAGTTTTATCTCTTCACAAAGTTTTAGCAGCTACGAATTTTGTTGTTTAGCTTCAAAATTTATCTGTCGCTAGGTATAATTTTTTCAGTAGTGATTATTATTCACTTTGGTCAAGTCAAACATATGAAAGAACAATTTTCCAACGAAACATGTTGATCATCTGAACATCTACGTGCTATTATTAATGTGCAGCAGATGTTCGTAGATATTAAAAGCACGAAGTTCTTTAGAACGTTGGTTGACAAAATTGTCATTTACTAATTTTTTAAAAATATAATTAAATTATTTTTATGATATTTAAATTAAGGAGTCCTAAAATATATGATAGGAGGAAAATATATTTTAAAAATTCAAGAATCTTAAAATATATGGTAAGAGGTGTTAGAAGAGTTAAAATTAAGGAGTCCTAAATATATGGTAAGAAAAAATATATTTTAAAAATAATGAAGTCCTACATATATAAGAAATGGAAAAATATATGGAAGAGTTCTAAGATTTAAATATCAAAATGTAATAATACATATCTTTATTAATTATTTATTACACGATCCTTTAATTTAAATGAAATCAATAAAGTTATAAAAATTAAATCCTTATCCTTACCTATTTGTAAGAGATAAAAACTCATAATATTTAGCACTTTAAAATTGACAAAAAGTTTACCTTATTTATATAATTTTCTAATTTGAATTGTATAAAATAATTATAATTACTTATCTTTCTTCAGTAATACAAACATAAAATGTAAAAAATACTTACTTTAATGAGGCATCTTTTTTCCTTATTTAGTCGTTTTTATTTAATTTCTATTCTATAATTCAAAACTATTGTTCAAACAATTGATGTAATTTTAAAAAATTAGTGTACTATCATTAATTACATACACACATTACAACAAGTTAAAGTTCACGGCCTATGACCAAATAATCTCGATACTATTCATCTGTTTGTTATTGCTGGTCAAGTTTGTAAAGTCTGAATCTTTAGTATTATTTATTTTATTTTGTTTGTTTTCTATCTTTTGTTCCGCTTTGTGATGATCTAAGAGTCTAATTTTTCATTTATATGAAAACTCTTATTTATCTTCCATATAAAATCTTTATGACTGCCAAGTGTTGATATATCAAGACGTATTGATTATTAAATCAATTTGGTGGTCGATTTTCTATATGCTATGAACTATTAGATATATTAACTTTATCAATAAAGATTGTGGTAGAGTGATTATTCTTCATCTTTAATTTGAATTTTTGGGTTTGAATCCCTCTGAATACTGAGTCACTTTTGTTAGAGAGCGCTTTTCTCCTCTAATGTGGATTGAGTCACTTTTGTTAGAGAGCATTTTTCTCTTCTGATGTGGACATTTCGACATGAACTCGAATTTAATCAGGACGATTGAAGATGCATGAATTTTATTATTTCCTAAAGAATCATTTTTCAAGTTAGTCAAATTAACTACATTTTGATGAAACGTCAGTAGTGGCACAATTTTAAATTAGCAAAGAAGATATTAATTCTGAATTATTTATATTTTTGGGAGTGGAAGATATAAAACCTTAAGAATTCATATTAAGAAAATAATATGAGAAGTCTCTCACATCATAAGAAATTTCATCAATGCATCTTCTAAAGCCGAAAGTCTAAATAAAAATTATAACAGGAGTAGTATTATATACTAACTTGTAATTCTAAAATATTGTATTGAATTTACAAACAAGAGCTTGAATTTTATTTTTCATTATTGAAATCAAAGAATAAAAATATTATAGTTTGTTTAAAATCAATTGCTAATTTTCAATAGTTTATTCTTCTTTTACATATTTTATGCTGATTGATTTATGTTTTACCATTTAAAAATAGAAGGAGAGAGAGAGGGAATTGTGATTAACAAGAGTAAAAACATCAATATCTTCATTTGCAATTTATAAAAGTTCAGAAATATTTATTTTTTCAAGAGCTCATATTTTTTTATATTTATTTTTAATTAAGATATATTATTTAATGTATTTACAGTCAAACATCTCTATAGTTGCAGCATTTGTCGAAAAAATTCATGGCTACTATAGAGAGGTGCTACTATACAAATATAGTGACATTTAATGTTTAAATCTCATTTAGTTGCTATTAATAAAAATATAAAAAATTATTAACCAGTTTAACCAAAATAATAACAAACAAGGAGGTTCCAAATATATTTCTAAAGTTTTTTTTTCTTTTTACCTCGTGATTATTCGAATCTCTACCCTCAAGTGATTTCTCATGAGACTAAGGAAACTTTAGAAATTAAACTTATGTTGTCCTAAAGTACAACAGTTGAAGAACTTAAAAAAGCTTACAATTGACTTAGTGTAATGATGATTATCATTAATATTTTATTTTATACAGTACATAATATATTTTTATAAAATATAACTATTACAAAATATTTGAATATACTGTTATAGAGAGGTAATTTTACAAAAAATGTATTACTATAATAAACGTCATTATTATTATAGGTAGAATGTCGTTATAGAGAAGTAACATATAACATGAAAAATCAGTTCCGGAGAAAATCAGGTCGCTATAATGAAATACCGTTATAACGGGGGGTTGTTATAGAGAGGTCTGATTGTATATATATTTTTAAAGTCGTCTATTCATTGATTTGAATATAATGAGTTTGTTCTTTTTATACATACAATTTTCTTCTTTAACGGTGAATACACGTGCAACGCACGTATCCTAAACTAGTTTTTTAAAAATAGTTATTAGAATATTAGTGTTTCCTTTTCAAAATAGTCTAGAAACTTTTAATACGTTACTGATTTTATTTGGAAGATTTTCTACGTGTTTTAATCGTTTCTTACCATATATATGTTTTAAGATTCCTTTTTCATTTAGACAAAGAAAAAGAAAACCTAGCTACATTAATTTACCATATATTTTGATTTTACCATATATTTTAATACTCTTTAATTTTTAAGAGTTAATTAATAATTGAAGTAAATAAGTGAAAAGACGATTTTGTTTAAAATGGAGTCATTTAATAAAGGGTAAAAAGTTTAAACAACATTTATAAGGACCTTCACACTTTTAATATAATAGAGATATGATCATTTGGTATTATATGCATAAATATTTATATCAAATCTATATATATATATATATATATATATATATATATATATATATATATATATATATAAAGGAAGGATATAAAATTGTTGATGTGGCATGCTTCTTTGGCCAGGATTTACATTTATTTTAAAAATACTATATTAAATTAATAATATAGTCTACTTATTTCATTCCTCATTATTACTAATTCTTTTACTTTTCCTATTCAACCTTACGTTTAGCAGTAAAATGCAGTAATTAACCAGTGTAATAATTATGATATTAAAAGGCATGTTTCATCATCTCATTATAAATAAGGGAGAGGAGAAGATTACGGTAATAATTAACTATTTTCTCGGTTTTCTACCTAAAAATATTCCACTCTATATATATATATAAAGGAAGGATATAAAATTACTGATGTGGCATGCTTCTTTGGCCAGGATTTACATTTATTTTAAAAATACTGTATTAAATTAATAATATAGTCTACTTATTTCATTCCTCATTATTACTAATTCTTTTACTTTTCCTATTCAACCTTACGTTTAGCAGTAAAATGCAGTAATTAACCAGTATAATAATTATGATATTAAAAGGCATGTTTCATCATCTCATTATAAATAAGGGAGAGGAGACGATTACGGTAATAATTAACTATTTTCTCGATTTTCTACCTAAAAATATTCCACTCTATATATATATATAAAGGAAGGATATAAAATTGCTGATGTGGCATGCTTCTTTGGCCAGGATTTACATTTATTTTAAAAATACTGTATTAAATTAATAATATAGTCTACTTATTTCATTCTTCATTATTACTAATTCTTTTACTTTTCCTATTCAACCTTACGTTTAGCAGTAAAATGCAGTAATTAACCAGTGTAATAATTATGATATTAAAAGGCATGTTTCATCATCTCATTATAAATAAGGGAGAGGAGAAGATTACGGTAATAATTAACTATTTTCTCGGTTTTCTACCTAAAAATATTCCACTCTATATATATATATAAAGGAAGGATATAAAATTGCTAATGTGGCATGCTTCTTTGGCCAAGATTTACATTTATTTTAAAAATACTGTATTAAATTAATAATATAGTCTACTTATTTCATTCCTCATTATTACTAATTCTTTTACTTTTCCTATTCAACCTTACGTTTAGCAGTAAAATGCAGTAATTAACCAGTGTAATAATTATGATATTAAAAGGCATGTTTCATCATCTCATTATAAATAAGGGAGAGGAGAAGATTACGGTAATAATTAACTATTTTCTCGGTTTTCTACCTAAAAATATTCCACCTTAAAATTTACAAAAAATTAAAATTAGCCATTTTTAATTCTTTTCATCATCAATACTATAAAATCTTTCTAACTGTCTTTGTTCCCCATAGTAATAAATATAAACAAACAGACACTCACTAAATTATCTTAATTATACTCCCTCCATTCCAAAATAAATGAATTGTTGAGACTTTTTTTATAGTTCAAAATAATTGAATTGTTCAAAGTTCAAGAGAATTGTTTGGACCTTTTTCCATATTTACCCTTTGTTTTAATGATGTTCTTAACTATTTTACATTTTTCTAGGAGAATAGGTAGAGTAATAAAAGGGTAATAGTGGAAAGTAGTCTTAAATTTATGTCTTTAACTATTTTTCTTAATAGGTGTGTATTACCTCAACAATTCATTTATTTTGGAATGGAGGGAGTACCTCTTTATTCTCATAATCACACCTTTTCTTTATATTCCAAAACTGTTACAGAAAAAATTAAATCCTTATAAATCCGACTAAACAAAAATAGATTGTTGCTGACAATGAGTTGGGTTTGCTTGCTACGGGTTAATAATTTATTTTTATTTCTGATTCTGATTCTGATTTCTGATATTTGTCTTCAATTGCAGGGTTGTTCAAGATTTAAAGAATTATCAACCCACTTTTAATGCTACTGCTATTGGGAAGATGAGAAAGTGTGGTGCCATTGTTATTTGGGAAAATGAAATATTCGTGAGTTTGGCATGCGCAGTGCCCTCTGCTTATCAGGTACAATATTTTTTTAGGATTCAAGCATATGTATCATGTCTATTATTTTTTCTCATTTGCTTCGTTAGTTTTTTTTTTTTGGAGTTCCGGAATTGATTTACTTACTGAATGTATTGGCTATAGAAAATCATAGCATTCTTTCAATCAACTCAGTTGCAATTTTTTCCCGAAAGATCGCTATTTAACTCTGTAACTCTTTTTTCATTTGAATTTTTTCTTTATTATTGTAACTTATAAGTGATGAACGCTTGATTCTTCTATTTATTTTTTGGTTTTCAATTAATACAAAATTATCAACTTTGTTTATCTACCTAATGAAGTAAAAAAAGTATAGTATTATGGACTAAAAACAGTAAAAATATCATTCTTGATAAAGAAAAAGACAAGACCAAGTAAAAACACAACAACAACATAATTTGTAAAAGATTAAGAAAAAAGGACCTTCTAAGCAAATTATATTATTTTTCTTTTCATATTTGCTCTTTTTTCCTGTTTAGATTATAATTTAAAAAAACATGTTAATAGTATTAATTCTGGATAAATTCACTAGGTTGATATAGTCTTATTATGCTTGGAGTCTTCAATATTTACGTCTATTGGTGATCTCACAATTGATGAAGGAAAGAAAAGTTTTTTTTTTCTTTAAACTTTGTCAAATAATAAAAAAGTCTTTTAAAATCAATCTAAAAGAGTTAGTATAATGTAAAAGAAGAAAGCAAGAACAATAAGGAGAGATGAGAGCTTTTCATATTTCTTCCAAGTATCAAGTGTATACAAGTATTTTCAAGTCTATCCAATACAAATCCTTATGCCTCTATTTATATTATTACATAGAGGCATATAAAAGGTTGTCATAAACATGACATTAACCATGAAGATTATGGGGGAGGTTAAAGGGTGTAAGAGTTACATCCATAATGGTGAGGGTAGTGGATGATTAACTATATATTATGGAGAAGAGTAGTGGACATCCATATTAACTAATATAATATTTTATAACACTCCCCCTTGGATGTCCATAGATAATGTGCCTCGTTAAAACCTTACTAGGAAAAACCCTGTGGGAAAAAATTCTAGTGAAGGAAAAAGAGTACACATATCTTTTAATACGCATTATTTGTTGCCTCATTAAAAACCTTGCCAGGAAAATCCGTGGGGACAAAACCTCGGCCAAGGAAAAAAAGAGTACAACACGTATTATACTCCCCCTGATTAAAACATCACTTAATCCTTGTAATGATGTCTTCCTATCTTGTATGTCAGCTTTTCGAATGTTGATATTGACAGTGTCTTTGTGGTCAAATCACATTCATGAAGTTGTTGCATTCTTGAACTCATTCAACTTGTTTGTAGCAACAACCAAATTGCGGATACTTTCATTTGCAAGATTATAGAATGGATCGTCTTGTCGAATAACATGATATGACAATGTTCCCATGTGCAAACAGATTACTTTCTTGAGATCAAACTTCATATAAATCAAATAATTTTCCTGCACTTTCATAATCAACAACCCCTTGACAATATTGGTTAGAAAATAATAAATTCAATCAATATTTGATTTCATTCAAATCCACATAAAAGTGAAGTCTTTCCTGCATATTAACAAAAAAATATTTTCTCATGTATAGAAATAATAGGATACATAAGTGCATCAATTGCACTAACCATTTTCATGAGATCAAAATTGATCTTTCTTTATGTTGAGTGATCTCGCAACCATTAGGGTATTCAATGGATCAAATC
The DNA here is from genome assembly GCA_031232105.1 of Capsicum rhomboideum. Classification (NCBI taxonomy): domain Eukaryota; kingdom Viridiplantae; phylum Streptophyta; class Magnoliopsida; order Solanales; family Solanaceae; genus Capsicum; species Capsicum rhomboideum. The sequence continues at coordinate 103,889,453 of CP124710.1, forward strand.
ACTTTAAAACCTTTTAAATTCTTCAAGGATTTTCATAAAGCATTTTCTGTCTAGCTAGACATGACAATCATTCATTATACACATTCAAGTTTTTCATACATTGCCAGATTTAAAGAAACCTTATTGCATCCACCACAAGAGAGCACATCTCCAAATAATAATGCCAGGACTTTTGCAAATAATCTTTGTGTTTCAAGGCACAATACGTACTTTATATCTTAAGATTTTACATTTCGCACAATAATCCATTTGTACCCCACTGACATTATACCTTAGTCTATAGACTAAGTCCATACCATCACTTTTCAAGTGAAATAAAATATACTTGAATTGCGTATTTTTCCTCGCCAATCATTTATCTGTCCAAACTATTTGACAGATTCGAATTCAAGATCTTCGTCACCTTTTATAATGTTGAGCTTTACATTATACCAAAAATATCGTCGACGGTTATTTGATATCAGTTCCGTTATGACATAACTTATCGAGATCTCTTCATTTTTCATCATTTTCAGGTACCTGAACCTTTGTCAAGTTTTATGAAGAGTTATGTCATGGTGCTCTTTTAAAGCACTTGCCTCATTATCAAGACCATCTTGATCATTTGCTCCTCTCCTTCTTTAAGGAGTTTTACATTTGGAACCAATTGGTCTATCACGTTTCAAATGTGCCATAGACTCTGCCCTTCAAGGACTTTTTATTAGAGCATTTACAACTGAATTATAACATAGGATCAGTCTGGCAATGAACTTGCAACATTTTGCAAATCATGAATTATCTCTTGAACTTTAGGTTCACTTTTTTTTTTTTTACGAGGATCTAGATAATTCATTCCATGCATTTCAGCTTTTAATCATATCTCCCCCTAATGTTAGAAAATCTAACATTCACCCCAACCTTATTTTGGGGATCCATCTTTGTGCATGGTGGATGCTACACATTCAATTTTTTTTTTTAGATGGATTTATTTGGTTCCTGATCCTGAACCAACAATATAGGGGAACCTTGTTGGCTTGATGCATACAAATGTTGCTACATTTAAATAAACTCGTCTCACACCAAACTTTCTTTTTGGCAGATTTGTTCTCATAACCAATAGTTCAACTATAATTGGAGGCACACACTTTCTGCTAAACCAATCAACATTATCAACTTTTATAGTTTGGAACCATGCTCTTAATTTAACAATTTGAGCAAATAACCTTGCAAAAATCAAACAACCTTCGAAAAATCAAAGTGCAAGTTGATAACAAAGAGCATGTGACCAACCATAGATGCATCTTATTTCATAGTAAACGGTCCACATGGCAGGTGAACGGACCCATATTCACCTTGTTATATGTTCCAAAAATTTAGGGATACAATCCCAATCTTAGCCGATATAATATTTTATCGTGAGAACAAGCAACATAGGAGAATTCTTGAAGAATCTTTTATTTCATCAATGTATAACCACATGAATTCTCAATTATTTTTGCATCACATTTGAACCGGGATGGTCGACCGGTCATGCCAACTTATATATTTTCTGTAAACTTTTAGTTTACTACTGCATGTGATTTCATCACCATGCCCATATTTGTATCAATAAACAGGAGGAAAACGGGTAACCTTTCACATAAATATTTATAACCCGTTTTGATTGTAGTAATATGAAGATATAATTTTTTTTTCATAATTTACAGTCTCAATATAATAATAATTTTTTTCAATTCCCTTGAAACTTGAAAAGTTTCTTTTGGAGACTTACTACAATCTCAATATTATGAACAATTTCATTCCTCCATGTAATAACACATTAGCTTTTTTGAAGCTATCAAATACTTGTGTACTACCTCATATTTCAAAACATCATTTGTATGGAGACCATCTCCTGTAGAGAGAAAATTATATGTACCCAACCAATGACAAAATTGTGTAGCCACACAATAATATTCATTTTGGTCATGGCCAAAACTTTTCTATGCAAGAATCATTTCTTACTTTACCCTTTGGAAGATCATGATAAGACATGCTACAATACCAATGACCTTTTATACCAAAATAAAGTTTCTTTATTTCTCTCAAACCTCACGTAGAGGTGAGTTTTGGTGTTTATTCAATCATACACAAGCACGTCTTTATCCATGATTTTTATCACATCTTGACACATTCACTTTTACGAATGATCGAGCATCCATGATGCTCATCACAAGTCGCATTCTTTTCAATAAATGGACTAATTCATTGTATGTGTTTTTATTATAAGCCCATTTTCATGCATTGTCATTCGTCATATTTATATGACCCACCCCAACATCACTTTATATTCCTTTCTTTTGATGGAGGATTTTATAAAATTTATTGAATTTGATCACACTAAAATCGAGTGTCCAGTACCTTGCATACCAAATTAATGGTAAAATTACCTTCACCCTTTGAAGGACCATATTGAGAACCCATAATGTTCTTTTCTTTTATAATTACCACAATGATGACTATTATTATTTTGTCATTTGCCGCACCCACATTCATTTGTACAACCACAATTATTTTTTCATCTTTCAAACTTATCATTTGTACAATCATAGTTATTTTGTCCTTCTACGCCCATATTTATACATTAAACCACTTGTCTTCTTTAAGACATATTTATTTGTTGCTACCACATTCACATAAGAGAATGGAGCAAATCAATTGGGCAAGTTCCATGACTTTTCTTCAAAAGTCCATTATTTGGCCATGGTCATCATTATCATGAATATATTGCGTTGAGACCTGAACCCAACGTCTTACCAATATTAAGGCACTTTAGATCATTATTAGTTGGGATACAACCCAATATCCTATCATCATAATGCACCAAAACTTTAACCCAATATCTTGCCTTTTTTTTTTATGTGTTGGGACTTCAATGCATCGTCACGAACTCAAATTTCGACAAATCCAATATGATAAAAGTTATTCATAGAAATAATTGAATTAGAAATATGATAATCTCAAAACAGTAATTCAATTAAATAATCCAATCGAATTGCACATTAACAATAACCCAAACTTGTGGTCTTATTAAAATATTTAACAAATGCACAGTTTAAGCTGCTGTTTGTGGTATCTTATCACTAATGTTAACAAACATATATACTATATTATGATAGCCTGATAAAGTTAAAAGATAATTTGTTTTTCAATATATATATATATGGATACTAATTTGCATTAAAGTAATATGGACAAACAACTTCAAATTGTCATTCTGCCAAGCATGATAACTTTTTGTTTAAAATTAACTTCAATTGATAGTCAGAAATGAATCTTACCAATACTTACCAGAAGCTCGAACTTGAACAGACTTGAGGAGTTCAATTCGGAAGAACCAAAATGATATTAGAGTTTCGTGCTGATAACGTCTTTTAAAATCAATCTAAAAGAGTTAGTATAATGTAAAAGAAGAAAGCAAGAACAATAAGGAGAGATGAGAGCTTTTCATATTTCTTCCAAGTATCAAGTGTATACAAGTATTTTCAAGTCTATCCAATACAAATCCTTATGCCTCTATTTATATTATTACATAGAGGCATATAAAAGGTTGTCATAAACATGACATTAACCATGAAGATTATGGGGGAGGTTAAAGGGTGTAAGAGTTACATCCATAATGGTGAGGGTAGTGGATGATTAACTATATATTATGGAGAAGAGTAGTGGACATCCATATTAACTAATATAATATTTTATAACAAGTAAGCATATGACATATTATTCATGTTACCACTTGTGGTGAAGAAACTTTCCTATACGTAAATAATTACTCATCAATTATGGTTTCTTAATCAAATAAGGATGTTTAAATGAAAATTTGTAAGGTTTTTGAAATGAAAAATAAGTGCAAATTTATGTGACAGTTATACCACATAGCCCTTCTATTATGCCTTGAGTCTCTTTGTTTTCTTACCTTTAGTAAGTTAGACAAGAAGAAGAAAAATGGAGGGAGATTTGGCTTTTTTCCCTTTCTTTTTAGAAAAATGAGGCCAAGTATTGAGATTTTTAAGAAAGAAGTACAAGGAAAAAATAGAGGAATCTATATATATATATGAGAAAGCTGATGTGACATAAGGATATGAAAAAGCTGATGTGACATACTTCTTTGGTCAGGATCTCTATTTATATCATATTTTTTTTAAGTTTTTGAATTTTTTTTTATATTAGAATTGAAAATATTGCATCAAATTAATGATATAGTCTATTCATTTCATTTCTCATTATTACTTTTCCTATATTACCGTACGTTTCCTTATAAAGTATAGTAGTACTAATCAATGTAATTAATATTGATATTTAAAGGGTAGTTCTTATCATAAATAAATGCTAAAGCATGAACCTTTTTTATACACGTTTCTTTCCAATCAGAATCCTAATTTTACCCTTGTCCCTTCCTTACAAAATCAGTCAGTTAATTATAATTGATGGCACCATAAATATAATTGAATGTAAGATCGTGTATTTTCCTTGGGTAGCTTTGTTTCTTTTATATAAATTCAGCACTCAATCTGTGATACTTTACTCTCACAAGAAATCACCACTGTGTACCCCTAATCCATTTCAGTGGAAAGTGTTGCTACAAGTGACTTATGATCTCAAGAAATCATTATATTTCTCTTTATATTGTCTCTTTAGATACTTTACTGATAATGAATGTAGAATAAATTTGTTTTATGACCATGTTTTGATTTTGATAGAATTGACAATACTCAAATTTCTTCCAACTTTTAATAGGATTTCACGCATTTTCAATTTATGCAGAGAAAGTAATGGGTGAATTTAGATGGCGTGCGGGAGTAGCTAATTAAGGAGAAATTTTGTGGGTTTATCGAACTTATGATGAGAAGAATGAATATTTTGTAGAAGATCTAGAGGAGGAAGAATGGATATTTGATCAGCATGAAGATGTAAATGCGGAGAGATGCAACAGTTAACATATCAGTGTATTCCCACACAATGGTGTCTGGGGAGGGTAGAGTGTACGCAGTTCCTATCACTACCTCTAAGGTGAGGTAGACAGGCCATTTCCGATAAATCCTCGACTCGAGACAAAATACAGTCCAAAAAATTTTTAAAAAAGGTATAAAAAACATTAAGGAGTAGCACAACAGATAGTAACATGGGGAGAGATGGTCGAATGAATTTGTTTATCAATATTTAACCTTCTACAGTATTAATGAAGAAGGTGATATGACATATCTCTTTTGTCCATTTTCTTCTCCTTTTTTTGACCTTTTTCTTAAATTTTCAATTAAACTTTAATAATGAAAGAGCATAACAGTTACGAAAATAAAGTTTTCACTTAATTTTCCTCATGAAACTTTTGTAAGATGAATATTATGTCACCAATTAAAATTGTAAAATACCTATTAATTCGAAAGACAAAATGACCCAAGGAATTCTTTTTAACTTGTAAAGAAATTCCATCACCTCACCCAACATTACTCACAACATCAAGTATCTATATGGAAAAGAAATGTTGTTTCTTCCTCAATTAAACCATCTTTGCTTGAGGAACTTTCTATCAATTCATGCACCCTCTTAAATTTTGCTAATTCTTCAAAAATTGAATGTCTCAAATAACTTTCCTCTTTTATTGATGTTTTATAGAATATTAGAACGACAAAGAGAAATGGACCTGGTTATATATTTGTGTAATTAGGAATAACGTTATGAAATGAAGTAATGGTAAGGATGAAAAAGAAGGGGAAAAATGAGAAAAGAGAGGAAGACATAAGTGAATAGAAAAAAGAAACAAACATATATTAATACATTAAGTATGTAAATAAATGAAAAAAATAATTTATTATACATGTCTTTTTCTAATTTATTTGTAGTAGCCTTTATCTAATTTATTTTTTTCCAGTTTTCTCATTTGTTGTTCTTTTTGTGACATGTTAAAATAGGAAAAAGCTGTAGAAGTACAAGTAACTATATATCTATTATCGGAAAATATCAATATTAAGTGTGTGAGAAATAAAATATAATATTTATAAAATACAGACGGAGTTTCAAAAATTATGTAAAATATACAACAACATGCAGTCCATATCACTACCTCAGAGGTGAGGTAGAGAGGCTGTTTCCGATAGACTCCCGGCTCAAGATAAAAACAGTTCATAAAAGACATAATATAGGAACCATAGAGTATTAACACCACAAATAATAACAGAAACAAGAATGCCACAAACAAGACACTACAAATATTGTTGTGGTAAATTTATAACTACAGATGTCAAAATGTAAATAGTATTATTGTAAACTTTTTCGAAACAAAATGAAAGACTATGGAAAATTTATAAATACAGATGCCAAAATGATTTTTATTAAAAAATATTTTTAAAAAATATTTGAAAACATCAAACTATGTAATTATAAAAAGAATGGAAAAATTAGAAATACGTGTAGAGTGCTTATTTGTGATTATTCTTAATTTTCAATTATATTAGATAAAAATGTTTCATAGATTTAATAAGATGTTCTATAATCGTGCGAAGCGCGAACAAAGTTCACTAGTTAATAAATAAATGACATGTATTCACATAATACTTTTATCACATAATTATATAGTTATTAATTAATTTCATATTTTTATTTTACTTAATACTTAATTAATTAATCATAATAAGTTATCATTAGTTTGACATAAATATCTGGTGCGAAAAAGTTGAAATCATTTACTACACAGTTCGGTAAAAACATACATGTACGTAGGTTTGTATTCAATCAACAAATGAATAACATATGTTCACATCACATGTACATTATTAAATCACTTAACCAACTATGACGAAGAAGAAACGGAGGTCCCTTCAATCAACTTGCTTGTGCCTGTTATTACCTATCATGAGATCTCCATCCCTGAAGCAAAGAAAGAGAACAACAATAACAACAACAACGTACTCATGTAATCTCAGCGAGGTCTAACAAGGATATGTAATTAATGCATATGTTCACTTTATTTAATCACTTAACTAACTGCTAAAGAGTAGAAATGCAGATCTCTTCCATTCGATCAAATCACTTGTGTGTGTTGTTTCTAACTGCAGGACCTCTATCCGGAAGCAAAGAAAGCGAGAACAACAATAATAACACACACCCAATATACATTAACTTTACTTCTACCCATAACATTCATCAACCTCACAGTTCTTTCAAGAAGAAAGAGAGAAGCTCCAATTTCTCATTTTTATTTTTGAACAAACTTTTAGAGGAGCCACCTAATTGAATAGAACTTTTCTCCTTATCTTTTTCTTTTTTTTCCTTGGTTCTTTTTATCTTTGCAAGCAATGAGAACCATCAGATAAAAAATTCTTCTATTATGCAACTCCTTACAAACATGTAACAAAAAACCTTGGCCATAAGAGTTTCTGAGGCATCAAATTTCAGCAGCATCCATAAGTGCAAAGTAGAGATCAAAATGCAAAATCTTTTTGGATGAGAAGTCAGAAATATACTTCACGTCAGATTGAAAGGTGCTCTTTCCGTAAGAGTGGTCAAGGCTTGAAATCCAGTCAAAGGTTACCTAAGGTTCAGTGCACTGAAGATAATTACCTCATCACGCTAAAAAATTACAACTTCATTGTAAGCTACTGTAGATTTTTTTTAATAAAAAGAGTTATGCATTGGTTTGTCCCTGCTGAGAAAGATCTCAAAATCACTTTTCTAGATGTCTAAAGAGGAATTATCAGCAATTAATGGAAGAGATTGTAATATAGAATCAACAGATACGTGCCAAGGTGCGTGAATGCCAAATCAACTCTAATCTGCAACTTGATGCAATTACTGCTAATTTCAAAGCTGGGTCATCCATGAAATACAAAATTTCTCCAACAAACACACATCTGTACTTGAACCAACTGACTTTTAGTAGCATGATTATCTTAAATTCTTGGCCTGTCAAGGCAATAAGATATTTGAATGCCCTCATACATGATTCATGTACATTAGCATAATTATTGCTATTGCAAATACAAATCAGCACATAGTGTTTAACATCCTAAAGATTGCTATTACCTCTACAGAAATCTACTTTATTTATACTACAAAAGGAGCAGACGCTTTTGCCAATATCACTTCAACAAGGATAAACGCTTTGGACCACTTCCCTTTCCTCGAGATCAATTTATCACATCTCCTAATCTAAGAAATAAAATGAACGAATCTAACTTTGTTAATAAGATTAAAGAACACAAACATGACCTTATTTTTCTTATTTTATTTTAGTTGATATGAGCTGAACAAACGTCATAAACCCATAACAAAGTATCAAAAAATCACTCCTCTTAAAAATGGTTGTGTGGTTGTCGATGTAGCTAATCTGACTACTTTGAAATGAGCAAGTAAAAGTAAAATATCATAATCCTCAAAGTAAAATATCATAATCCTCTTTAACATCCTAAAGCATATTAAATAAATGACTACAACTGCAACAACTTAGAATTTTAGAAGATGAAAGTACAAGCAACAAACACGAAATAAAGTTTAATATTTCTCAAAACAACCTTCAATCTAGGTAGGTTGCCAGGGATAAGTGGGGAAGTTCTTTGAGCTTTTTCCACTCTTCACAGAACATACATATGGAAAATCTACCTTACATTAAAAAGAGACATTGAATATCCCACGTAATTCCATAATCTATAGTACTGTTGAAGCCTTTTCAATTTGACAAAATCGTAGAGAAAAATGATTTTCAGTTCATAATTGTCCACAACAATCCTTGCCACGTCCGACAGTATGTAGTCTTCTTTTCATTCTTTTTTCCCGAGGTCGAGTTATATCTTGAGGACGTGATTTATCCAAAAAAGGAAAAAAAAATTATTTATGAAATGCATGTTGCGTAGAAATTTGCAGTCTAATTGTTGTAACAAACTGCATTTACTTGAACTTTGTGTCGTATTGAAATCATAATGACCTTTACTATCTGCAAATGCTTATTCCGTTGGAGCTCATTTGTAGCTACTCATTGTGAGAGGATAAAGGTAATGAAAGCTGTTGGAAATGGTGATTCCTTGAATGAAGAGGAGGAGTATAGATGCAGGAATGAACTTGAAGCTGAGGAAAAAAAGGCTGAAGAAGGTATTATTTTTTTGTTTCATCCGTGACTTTTCTGTTCTCTCTGTTAGTTTGGTGAATCAGGTAGTCGTATGGAAAATGTAGAAATTTCTTTTCAGATGAACCAAATGCATTCTCAGTTGCATGCATGATGTAACTCCATTCTTTATCCTGTGTTCTGTTTTTAGTTAGTGCAGACTTTATTTAAAGAAGAAATGATCGTTAGGTACTTACAGATTATTATGTTATCTTAACAGTTGATTGAAATTCTTTCAGGCTATTGCTGTATTGGAAAGTATAGAGGATGAGAGTGAAAGAGAGTCAGAATCTTGAATTAATGTGAGATGATGACTGGGATATGGATGAGCTCTCCGCTGAAGATATTGTTTATGCAGAGTAATTCTTCAGAGTATCTAAACAGTACTGACTTGGAATACGATAAAGATACATTTCACTAATGATAAAGCTATCAGAGTCACTGAAAGTTTATGGCCTTTAAGCTACTTCAATTGTCCCTCTCACTGAGTAATATTAATTATCAGTAAGCGGTACAAGCTAAGTAATATTTTGACTACTTTTTCCACCGACTGTCACTCAGGTGAAGTTAAGCTTATGAATCTTATTTGCAAGCCTAATAATTTATTTGGAATCAGTCAATTAAGTTATTTGTGCTGGAGAAACATTGAATCTATTTTTAACAGTTTAGTAAGTTCAGATTTGAAGTTCATAAACATACTATTAAGCCTTGGTCATTGTGAACTGTGAAACAGTGTTGGAAAAGAAAATTGAAACAGTTTATCTTCTTTCTCTTGTGCTTTTCGTTAATGTTCTTTTTCTAATGCACATTGTCTTTTAATATATGAATTATTCTTTTTTCCCTTATTCTTGGAATAGATTGTCAGTTGCCGAAGTTAAGGTAGATGTGGTAGATGCAAGAAAGTAGCAGCGGAGGTTAGACTCTTTTGTGCTTCCTGCTTATTAAAGTTTCTGAACTATAGGCACTAAAGCCTACTCAGAGAGCTTTCAAGTAGCTAACTTGCGTGGCATAGTAGACTTTTCAGTTATAACACTATAAGTCCATATTGTTTATAACTATGTTGCTCGGACTCTTCAAAAATATCAATGGGTGCGTGCCGAATTCTTCAAAAGTAGAGTATTTTTGGAGAATCCAACATGGGCGCGACATCAAAAGTGAAGAATCTGTGCAACTTAGGTTTGATGTAGTTTGATAAACAATTATATCAATGAAAGGTCAAAACACAATCTCTCTCTTTCTCTCTCTCTCAGGAGTTAAATTAGAACACACAGCATCAAGCAGAAAGCGTAGAAAACCATCTTCTTTTCATGGCCTAACAGGCTTCCAATCCTGTTTTCACTGTAGTACTTCCACCTGCAATAACAACAGATCCTTTACCTTTTCCAACACCTTAAAGAATATGAGTGAGTGCTACTAGTGCAATGAACTGGTCAATATGACCTTCCTTTTTTTCCAACTAGTAAATATGCCCACGCTTCGCGCGGTGCATTAGCCAATTTTTAAGTCGTAACAGTTCATCATTTTTTTTCATTTCTATGTCATATCCCAAAAAAGTTTGCTTATTACTATTTCATACTTCCATTTCTGTAAGTAACTATTATCATAAGCAAACTCTTGTCCAAGTTATTTCTTTGATCATCATTCCAAACACACCACAAAGTAGATATAGCTTCAATCAGCTGCATACTAAATTGTACAATTATGATTATGAAATGACAAAAGGAGATGTCATAATTCATAAATAAACAAAGATGACTCATATATAAGTTTGGTGTTCTATAATCTGTAAAGATTCTGCACTCCATAACTTTAATGGCATCTTCAATTAAATTATTATTGAGATGGGAGACTCTTCATTCATGGATTCAAAGGTTTGTTCCTGGTCAGATACTCTTGAAGAGAATGAGCAAGTTTCAGGAACAGATCTGTATAATCCCTCTCACAGTAAAATTTACATGCTGACCACAATAGTTATCTAAATTTTCTGACCACCCAAGGACATCTCTGCAGATAAATTCCTACACGATAGAATCTGATCAATAGCGAGCATTATACATGGCACCCATAAATATTAGAAAGCAAAAGAATAAATGTTCAGGGGTTATGTATATCGTACATCCATAAAAAAATTTTTTTTTTTTGAGATCTCACCAATAAACTCAACAAATTATTGTGCAATATGAGAGGCTCAAGCTTGCACGAAGTGATCAGAAGGAAAATGTATCAAGATCTTTTCCTTTATCAAATATCATGATCAACCACAGAAGAAACCTACAATGGATCATCAAATAGACGCATAAAATAGATTAGGCAATTTAAGCACTACCAGGAAAATGTAAGTAACCCGAGCTTTGCACGGCCCAACATGAATAGTAAAAGTTCTTACAACACTTAGTTATGTTACCTTATGGAAAAAATTTAACCACGTGATTTCTAGAAAAACATATATCATTAAGAACATGCTAAATCATACTAAAAAAGCCATATCAATTTGCATGTTCTATCCTATACCTCTCTCCCCAAAAAATCGTGTTCCAGGTTCTTTTTTGCCCAAAAATTCTTGTAATTCAGTACTAATACAATTCTCTTTTTATCCTGGATGCTTGTGTGCAAGCACATTAGATCATAATGGTAAGCATATAACAACTGGTGCATATTTTATGCAGATGTGAGTTCTTCCACGACCGTATTTTCACCATTTACTTGAGCTGCAATTGCGTCACTTATTCGAAGTTGTGAACAATACAGGACCTAACGTCTCTAACGTAAGGAAATTATACTGTGAGAAAAGAACTAACAATGCTGAAGCCAATGCCTTACAACATTGACAATCTCATCATAGAGACTGACCCCATAATTCTAGTCAATCTGATCAAAGGATAGCACAAAGGATTATGGACAATCAGAAGTAAATTGGAGCAGATTATCAGCTTATTGGAGAAAGGGAATTTCCAGGTGAAGCATTGCTATAGAGAGGCAAATTGTGTTGCGGATTCGTTGGCTAATATAGGAGCTAAAGAAAAAAAAAGGAACTTTCTTCACTGAGGCTGCATCATTGCCAAGGCACGCTAAAACTGCCGTGGAGAATGACCAAGATCAACTCACCAAACTCAGAATTCGGATCAAGAAGAAGCAGTTTACTTTTATAAATGAATAACAGTCGTGTTATCTTCTTTTGCTTTAGGCTCTTGGCTACGTATGAGTACCAGGACTCGACTTTTGTGATTAGTCTCACATGTATGAATTTCCCTTTTAGTACAGTCCTAAATAGTACAGGGCACAAGATCTACAAGGAGGGCCTATTTATCCTTTGCTCTCCACATAGAGTCAAGAATAAGACTCAGCCTTATTGTATAACTCCCCTTTTGGTTGATATATACAGGTTGGGGTCTGACTGACATCATACCACGATGGTGGTTATTTAATTAAAAAAATAAAAATCACACGACATAGTAGAAGTTAAGTAGTGTAACAATCACAAAATCATGAAGTACAATAGAAAGAAACAACAATAAATTCCATCATGGATAACAGAAGTATAAATCATTTTAAAAGTCCTTATTTCACTATACAGAACATTAAAAGAAACATACTATATTGACATATCCATCTTTCTTGATATCAAATATAAAGAAGATAACGACTGCAGATTGTTGGGCTTTTGTTTATGCTTTCCTGTTTTCCATCTCCTCAGGAGAAGTTTTAAAGCCAAAATTGTTTCACTTGTAAAACAAAAGCTTTTAAGCAGAACAATTTTTTTAGGAAACCTCATTTCAATTCGTTACTAATTCGTGCAATTTAGCCTTCAGAAAACCTTCACCAGAATGCAATTCAATTACACCACTGTCTCATAATACTTCAATTTATCATTCAGTTTGTCTTGTAAGGAATTCCACACAAGTCAACTCTTAAGCCATCGTACTCGTAAAAGTTGACTGAAAAACTAAAGTAAGAAAGAAACCTTAATATATAAATAAGAAATAAATATATGTACATAAAATTTTGAAAAGGTCAAGCAACGATTCTTGAGAAAATAGTGTTTTCCTTTGTGTGTCCTATATCAAAATTTTAGGATACTACAAAAATATAACAGGTATTTTGAGTAGCTTCTGATCTGCAAATAATATCTTCTTCTCTCCTTCTCTATATATCCTCTTCTCCACAAGATAGCAAATCTTTGCAAACACTTGTGGACTTCTAGGCATTCAAAAGTTTTGCCGAGAAAATAAAAGCACTGTTACCAGCTTATCAACGTGCATCCTATTTTAGATAGGGATAAAGATATACTAACTCTACCTTCCTCTTTTTTTTGATAAGGTAAAAATGTTAACACTATCTATTTCAACGTTTCATTAAAAATGAGTACATAATACATTAACAGTGCCAACTTCCACTTGATGCCAAAGGCAAGAACTTCATTGGCATCCTGGAATGTAATCTCTTGGTGAATGTATAATGACAAGTTACATAGAAATAAGGAATGGAGAAATATCCAGAATTCCTTGGAAAAAATGCCTTGCATGTCACGTAAATGATTGGTACATACAAAATGAAAGGATAAACAACTTAAAGGAACAACAAAAGATTACTTATTAAGAAAATACCTTAGCTGCAAGATGTACTAAGAATGGAAATAAGATAGGCAGATGTCACTTTTAAGTTCAAAACCTTACTCACAAAGACTAAGAGTACTGGAGGAAAAAAAACAAAAGAGCTTATGCTAAACTTAATAGTGGAATTTTTCTTTTTTGTATGGGATAAAACATAAGGTATGGATGAATTTGATTAATATGTAGCTGTCTCTAAGCAAAGAAAAGAACAATTTCAGCAATTAATTTTTAAAATCCATAGTTTTGTACCATTGATGGAAAACATTGAAATACAAAGCGTAAAGAAACAATTTTATAGGCATATGCAATTGGAGAGTTATTATACCACACAAATTTGTATACAAAAATTTTATGGTATTGGAAGCATTAATCACCAATGTCATACATGATCCATATACAGTCCCAAAATTGCTTTAAAGATTAAAAAAAAAAACTATGGCTTACCTCAAGCCTTACAGATGAACTTCTCATATGAATGTACCAACTGGCCCATATAATATAAAAACCAGATGAAGTGCCAAAGCTCCTTGAGACCAGCCATAGGTTATCCACTTTTCATGAATCCTAAAGAGGTAAGTTAGAACATGAGTTTAGACTCTGTCTCAGTGATGGTTCAAAGTAATCTTCTGACAACCTTACGATTAGAATTATCGAGTATAATCATTTCTCAGAAAATTAATAGGACCATAGTGTATCAGGCTTAAGTGAATTTGCTGCCTACGGTGAATTTTATTTGCAATTTCAGTGGGGCATATTTAATAGGAAAATACGCTAAAATATTTGGACACTATTGTTAACGGTACCAGTAGTAAAGAAAAGGTCAACCCACTCTGAATACATTTTTACATCTCGAGGAAAAATTCATTTGAGGATTGTTATCTAACTTAACCTTTTCATTTACATTTCATAGGTACTTTACTGAAGGGTTGACATGTATTTTGAGAATGCAACAACAACATACCCAGAGTAATCCCACAAGTGGGATACTCTAGGGAGGGTAGGATGTATGCAAACCTTACCACTAACTTTGTGGGGTAGAATGTGGGTGGTAAATTGCTAAAAGCAGTAGTAGCAAATTAAATGTGAACATGATTGGAAGAGTGACAGTTTGTGATGTCATTTTCGAGTACACAAATGCCAGAAAAAAACCAGCCACTAACATGTTCGTTGTAGTCTAACAATGGATTACCATACTAGGATTTGTAGTTGCTGATCATATCAAATTGTAAGAAGAATTTCAGTCGAAGACAACATAGTTCCTTTAAGCAGGAAAACGGAAGAATAAAAAGGATGTTTAGCTATGGCCAATGTACTGAATGCTTATCCGCAGCTTGGCATTTCATCAAACATGTAATAGAAGTAGAAGAAGACACATTTCTAAAGTCTCAGAAGCAAGTACTGTTTCAATCACAATAGGAAGAGAAGGTTTTTTTTTTTTCTGAAATTTCAATGTTGCTGAAAAATAAGTTAATTTTATGTTTACTGTGATGTTAAATGCATAAATCACTCACAAATAAGACCATGAAACAGTAGAGCCTGATAAATAGAGTAATACTAATATAACAGAGTTCAGTATAATCAGAAGAAAAATTAAAATTACACAGAGTTTAAAGTGCGATATAGTCTAAACTCCATATTGTTAAACTATAATCAACAATTATAGATGTCATTGTCGAACTTTGTAAAGAATATACATTGAATGATCATAAGTATACTAAGCCGTTTGCTCCATTTTATCAACAGCTACACAATTCAATTAGGGTGTTGAATCATTATATTAGAATTTATATTGAGAAAAAAATTCAGTGGGAAGTACATTAGGGTGCTAACCTTTTTGAAAATATACATTGAACAAAAACATTCATCGTTGAACTTAAAAGGGTCTGAAGAACTGCCAAGCTGCATCTGTTCAGCGACTTTGGAGCAATTTTCTGAAGTCCTGGGCGGTGTCTCGAGGTTTTTTTTTGAAGACTCATCGGCGTCAAATTAAGCATATTGTGTTAAATATTTTGTTTTTCTCATAATGTTGTTGGTATACACTTGTAATCCAGATTCCATGAATAAAAGATAGGGTGAAATAAAAATCTGCTTTAATGCACTGGTAATAGCGATTCCATGAATAGAAGATAGGGTGAAATTAAAATTCAAGCACAAATAAGTGAAGCGCCGAAAATGAAGATGAAATTTCAGGGAAGAACATTAATATTGACAGAGAAAATCAAGATATGGAACAAACGCCTAGAAAAGGAACTCTACATAGAGGGAAGCGACTCTTGGAGTCGATCTCTTCCGAATCGGTTAAAAAATAAACGAAAATTGTGGCGTTTTTATTTAGTAGAAATTGGGAAAAAAAATTAAATTTAAATGCTGCTCTCACAAGATGCCACGTCACCGGGTCCTTTGATCCTCTTTTATATATATAGATATATAGATAGATAGATAGATTACAATAAATTAAATACATTGTATTTTATATCACTGTGGCCACCGAAATTGGTATGATAAATTCCATTTCCTCCACACGAGACTCTCATATTGAACTCCATACGAAACTCCATAGTTCCAAAACGAAGATAGATCATCCAAAATGAAAATCACACCAGTCATTTTATTAGACAGAGCACTGACCAGACAAAATACGATCATATTCGCTTTCTGAAATGGTCCATCGATTTTAGTGACAATCCGATTGGTGATTTGCTTGGGCCAAACTGCAAAGGAAGAAAATCCTCAGAGAGAAGTTAATATATTCATTACATGATGAAAATGAGGAAAGACACTACTGAAAAAATTGATCGTCTAGGCTTCTACCTGAGCAAAGCAAGTTGTTGAAACTTGAAGTTGAACCTCTCAGGCAGTGTCTCCATGGAATCAGGTACCTGAGTGTCCATACAGCACTTGTGCACAAGTTATTTGTTCAGATGGAGAAACCGCTGCTAACAAAAAGGCACAGATAAATGCCAAAAGAAAAAATCCAACAAGAAGAGGACAAGCCTGCTAATGAGTATTATTTATGTACAAAATCTTGTATCATTATTTTAGCATGTTAAAAGTTTATTCCCGGAGGGTAGATTGACTATTGATCATGTAAGATATTCTCTTGCATTAGAATCTAGTACTCCCTCCAGGTCAATTTAAGTGTCTTAGTTTGATTGCACACTAAGTTCAAGAAATATAAGAAGACTTTTGAATCTTGTGGTCTGATTAAAGATGTGTGTAGTCCTTTAAATCTTGTGGTCTCACTTGCCATGTAGAATGTTGGGATTGAAAAACACACAAAATATAAAAAGAGACTCCTTTTGGGACAGGCCAAAAGAAAATTACTTGATTGGGATGGAGGGACCATGATTTATGCGCTTATAGTAAGCATTTCAGCAAAAATATAACTACATTATATTTCAGATATTTCAAAAGAATATCAAGACCAACTTCAAGGATAAATGGTAGCTTTTCACCATCTTTAGCGATCCTCTGCTAATTGTTTTGCTTATCGTTTATTTTCATGATTATTTGTTGGGGTTTGGAACAAATTTATTGATGCTTTCCTGTGTAGTAAGCTGGAATTGGATTGAGTACTTCACACTTTTAGAGCTGGTCCCTTTTTGTGAAGGTCATGGGCTTGAGTTTCATCTTTTGTTTGAAAATGAACTTTAAATACGGTCTAGGTGTCATAGTTTGTTATTATGTTTTGCACGAGATGTATAGCTTATATATATTGAGGTATGTAAATGTTCCATTATGATGATTTTACACTTGAACTGGTGAGTTTCAATTCTCAAATCTTAACTACCTATTTGATTTTCACAGATTCATCCATCTTCTAGGCTGAAAACAGGTGAGGATTGAATGCTTCTGAACTCCTATCATGAGCTAATAGTTGTGTCGCACCCATTTATTGCGTATGAAAGAACTGTGAGGTTGATGAATGTTATGGGGTCGGATTTTCTTGTGCCCACAGAATTAGCGAGTTGGACAAAATTGCTATTACCGAACAAGAAATTGATATAGATATTGAGAATTTTTTTTATGCATTCAGCCTTGATGGAGGAGGGTAGAGGTTTCAATAGAAAAGTACAAGTAAAAATCCCCAATATTCAAAACAGCGAGGAAAGTAAGTAAAGAATTACTGTTCTTTATTGTTTTTCATCTTGTGATGACATAGAGAATGATGTAGCTAAACTGTAAGGTAAGCATTTCATTTGGCTGTGCATAACCTCTATTGCTATCTTTTTTAATCTTGTTAGGTCGATCATGAAGTAGTCAACAAATAGAACCTTGTTATAGAGATGGGAAGACAGTAAAAGTTTGAAGAAGTTGGAAGTAATTCGAAAGAATTTGAAATCCTACTTTATCTTCAAATCCTTGAGATTTATGAATTTCAGGTTATGTATTATAACTTTACTGCGGCATATGACATAAGATTGTTCATTAGGCTACAGCATGTTTAAATTATTATTTTTTTAGTAATATGTCTAATTTTTAGGCTTGGCATTGATTGTATAGCACTGTTCTTGCCGTGACACTTCAAATATGTGCATTAGAATGTGGAACTTAGTGAGATTTTTCATTTGTTTTTTCTTATTAATCTGGCTGTTTTCAGAGATATACATTCTTATTATTTTGTAAAACGTGTTTGCATTGTGGTTTTTCTTTTTCTATTCAGTATTTCAATTATTCCAAGATCAGAGAGGAATACCCAGACCTAGAGATGCTTATGTTCTAAGTTTTTCATTCCTCTAAGGTTTCCAACACTGTCGTTGAACCTTACAATGCTACTTTGTCTGTCTATAAGTTGGTTTAAAATGCAGATGAATGCATGGTCCTTGATAATGAGGCTTTATATGACATCTACTTTGGAACTTTAAAGCTTACCAAACCAAGTTGTAAGATCTTTAAGCATCTAGATAAAAAATTTCTTATGTGTTTGTTCATATCTGTTTTATTATTGTCCATTACTATTGTTGGTATTCATAATTTTCTTATTGTTTAGTGGTACAGTTGAAAATCGAAATAATTTTATATCAATATCATCTGGTGTCACCTGTTGTTTGTGTTTTCCTGGGCAGTTGAACTTTGACCTCCACAAGCTGGCCGTGAATTTGATACCATTCCCAAGGCTCCACTTTCTTTTGATTTCTCGTCATTCACAGTAATATAGAAAAATGTAAGTTCCGGACCTTACACAGCAAGTGAGAAATGCCAAAAACATATCATGTGTGCAGCAGCTGACCCTCGCCATTGCAGATGCTTGTCTGTTTCTGCTATGTTCAGAGGTAAACTGAGCACAAAAGAGGTTGATGAACAAATGCTCAACATGCAGAACAAGAATTCTGCCTATTTTGTTGAGTGGATCCCAAATAATGTGAATTCGACTGTTTGTAATATCCCACGGACTTAAGATGACATTTGCCTTTATTAGACACTCGACATCAGCACAAGAGATAGGCATGTAGGAAAACAATTCACTCTTATATTCAGGAGAAGGCTTCCTTGCATTGGTACACTCTGGAGGGAAGAGACGAGGTGGAGTTTTTTTAGTCTGTTACAAAGTATCAACATATCACATACAATGTATGGGCTTTCTTGAAGCTAATTTCACTCAAACCTACATAATATAATTGCTAAAGTTGGTTAAATTTGTGGACTTTCCTTCCTTCTGGTAACTGACCACACATGGATGTATACAATATGAAGAATATTATGTTAATATTTAATTTGATGATATTTTCCTTTTTGGATAATCTACTACAAAATTAGAACCACCTTGAAATTACCTTTTCGAATGTTATATCTCATTTGTATAATGATGTTGGGAAAATGCATGTAGTCAGCACAAGCATAGGCACAAACCATCTAATGATATTATATTCACTCCTTTTCAATTGGAGACCACAATATGAAATTTAAGAGTGTTTATGTGATTGCCCTTTCTCTTTTATCATATCATATCTTGGCTTTGAATCATTAAAAGCTAAATAGTCACTGGAAGGTAGTGTTTGCTAATTTTTCCTCCATCTCTAGTGTCTACAAAAGCATCATATTTTAATACAACCTGTATAATGAAGGAATAACAATTCAAAGGTAAGCATTTCCTGAAAACCTCTCAAAGGCAAGAAATTTTACAACCTCTGTCTTCAAACTACACATTTTCGAGCACAGAACTACTTCATCACTTTAGAGAATAGAATTGATTTTTTTCATCTAGAAAGTTTACCTTGGTGAAAACTCAACACTCAAAATCCACTAATAGATAGTTCTCAATGAGGAGTGTGCAAAGTTCATTCAATAAGTATGACACTTTACATATTACAGGAGGTCTTTCTGAGTAGAGATCTCAATATGACTACGTACTAATACGAAACAAACTCCAGAAAACCATATTGTAGTTAGAACCAACCTCTTTGTCGCCCCTTTCCACCTTTAATACCAAGTTTCTACTGATTCCACTTTATTAGGTGTGTTCAGTAATTTGTAGCGTCCCTTTAAAAGTGACAGTGATGGTGAAACTGTCATCCTCTACATGTTACTCCATCTTAGTTAATTTTGCATATAGAATTTGTTAAAAATCAGTAGTTGTGACTCTACAATTATCATGCATAAGAAGAGGGAAGGTAAAAAGTTTCTTAAATCATATTCCTACTTAAAGAGAAGTCAAGGAAAAACAATACGTGCAAATACAAGTAAAAAAGTCAAGTAGAAGTAAAAGCAGAAACATAAGATTATCTCTCTAGCTTCACTGAAATAGAAGTCCAACCAACTTCACATTTCCAATGGAAAGAAAGAGAAGCATGAACTACAAAATCTACAGAAGATGCACAATAAATCCAGAACTTACCTCTTACACCCGAAGTATTGTCTATCTTTCTCCACCTCAAACAAATTAACTTTCAAAATCCTGTAAAATTCAAACTGTGCGACCATTATATTCCAACTGAACAAAGCACAAATTTTTGCTAATGTTATGTGTTGAGATTCCAAAAGTGAAGTGACTATTACATATAAAGATGAAAATAAATTCATAGCACTAAGTTAAAAAAAGTTTGTTTTACAAACTGTGAGCTTGTAATGTTTTAATCTTTATAAAGTGCGCATATCAATGAAAAAGATTGTATGCTCACCTCTTATACATGTCTGTATAATAACATAAAAGTGTATATAGGCACTTTGTATACACCATTATGCATGTTTATATAAATTTATATATATATTTGTGTACAATAAGTATATATTGTTGTATAATTGTATATCATGTAGAAATGAGCTATTCGAATGTAATATGAAATAATGGGTTATATAAATATAGTTATATTTTTTTGGACTGTATATTTTTTAAAGTAATATGAATAATTTCAAAAGAAAGATTTGAGGGACTTTTTTTCTCTTCTAATTATTGAAAATTAACGAATAAAGGAATATGATATGAACGAATCTAAACTTTTTCTTCTCTTTCTTGAAGTATATATATTGGTTTTTGTTTGCACATAGAAATAAAAAGGAATCATATGTATCACTTGCATTAAGTCCAAATAGGCAAACAATATTTTCACGACCCAAATCCGTCGTGAGTGGCATCCACACCAACCCTCCAGTGGGAGAACTAACTAGCCCCATAAACCATCCAACACTTAGCCAAAACTAAGCAACTAAACCAATTTCATTAGCAAAATCAATATTCAATATCTCAAACGAAGAGTAGCAATAAAATATGAGGAATAAACCATCCCCTAGAACTTGAAAGTCATCTTACCAAAACTCTAATAATTATCAAAAAGGGGATGCAACCCCAAAACCAAAGGAATAGCTAAGTCCAAAATAATAGACCAGAAAACAAGTGAAGAACTCATGGTAGCTCGGAAGATGCGGCTCACCCTTGAATTCGAATACGATCTGAATCACAGCTGAGGTCTCAAAACAGCCGTCGGAATATGCTCTGCACTCAAAAAAAAAGAAAAGCACCTGTAGTATCAGTACACAAGAAACAATGGTGTATTGGTAGGGTCATCAACCAACCCAAAATGAGAAATATGAACGCACAACCATAACGTAGTACAAGAAGATAACCATGAACACCTATCATGCCATCCTACTTCAAGTTCTTAACATTAACCTTGTAAACAAGTACATCATGAAGTTAAGTCAATATGAGTCAACATGGATAACAAGCTAAATCAAACTATGACAACCAATAAGACTCTAAATCAACAACTATGACGCAACAATTACATCAATCATGTCCCAATTACACAAGTAATAGACAACACAGAGTTATACCACAACTTGCACTAGCCTAGACCACTCGAGGATCCACAAGAACAACAACAATGGCAATTTATCATGCATCCCAGTTTACATAAAGAATCTATCCTTAGCAATTAAGTACATAAACCCGGTTCACTCAAGGAACTAACATAATAATGACAATACTTAAGCCCGGTTCACTCAAGGAACCGTCACACTCACCTGTACCTTGTACATACATGCTAAGGGTCTTATGGTAGCTCACTAGTCATGACCTGTAGGGAACGAACTCTTGTTCATGTACCAAATTCCAGATATCAAGTATCTGCCAATCTTATACCAACTAATCCCATGAAGATTTCCAAATATTGGTATATCCTACAATAATGACAGATATCACAACAATCAAAACCACAATTAATACAGAAGCAACACTTGCAACAACCAACAAGCTTTACATATAAGTTCATTACATGCGATTAACACTTAGGATATCAAACAGTCATTCACTTTTCTTGAACATGCATTGTACAAGCAATACTAAGGAATAGTTATCATGCACATATAACACAAGTTGGATTTCAACTACAATAAACCATCACCTACCTCAATCCAAACCTGAAATACTCTAGCGAACTTGAGCTTTCCCTTTTCTTGCAACCTTGGTTTGATTGTGGTCTAAAAACAGGAATCTAACATATAATCAATCAAATGACCTATAATATCAAGGATTACAACTTAATTCCAAATCCCAAGGCCAATTTCATGATTACCCCCCCCCCCCCCCATTCTAGGATTTTCTTACCATAAATTTACCTTAAACTACCAATTTCATGGTTACATTAGTGAGTTATAGTCATGCAAGAATAAATACAAGGTTTTACACCCAATTTACCCCCTTGCACCAGAAAATTCAGCTAGTTCAAGTTAAACCCTCCCAAGACCCGTAAACTAGTAATACTAAGGTTTAGGAATCGAAAAACTAGTTAATGGGGATAAATAACTTACCTTTATGAAGAATTCTGTGGAAAATAGGTGAAAATCTCCCCAAATCGCCTGAGCCCATCCCAAAATGTGTTTAGAAATAATAAACCATTTTTTAGAAATTTCTACATTAAACAGTGATTTACCCCGCTATAGCGACCCGATCCCGCTATAGCGGCATCGCTATAGAGGAAGCCGCCCACTATAGCGGGATTGACCGGCTTTGACTTTCGCTATAGCGGAAATTATTCCACTATAGCGGTAGCCCCATAGCAGCCTGTCACCCGCTATAGCAAGTGCGGAGAGGCAAAAGCTCGAAATTGCTCCTTGTTTTGCCTTTTTTACAATGCACCCTCAGACTATGACATTCTAGACTAACCCCTTTACGTCATATCAGAAGTTCTACTTACCTGAATTCACTTTTGAAAATTCCTATGGGTTCCTTATCTTCTTAGCTAACATAAAATCATGCTAAACTTTATTACATTTACTTCCAGATTGCCCTAGACCATACCTCTCTCGAATTTTATCCAAGACTAGCCTAGGTTAAAAATTTTAACTTTCAATTCGGGGAAAAACTTAACCTGAATTTTTGCATGATTGACTTTCTCATAACGACGACAAGGGTCATTACAACATATACCAATTTACCCATCGTTCGTCCCTAAATGATCAAACAAGAAAAATATGCCAAGTCAAGAAGAGAAAAAATGCATGTATCCTCAAACAAGTGAGGGTACTTGTCTCGCATGTCCTTTTTTGTTTCCCAAGTAGCTTCCTCAACCGAACGATGCTTCCTCTGGACCTTTACCGATCGAATCTCCTTTGTCCTTAACTTCCAGATATCTCGATCAAGAATGACAACCGGCTTCTCTTTATAGGTAAGATTCTTATGTAGCAAAACTGAATCCCCCTTGATAATGTAATCCCCATCCCCATGGTATCTCTTAAGAATGGATACATGAAACACCGACTGGACCCCCGACAAGATTGGAGGGAATACCAACCTGTACGATACTCGACCCACATCGTCAAGAACCTCAAATGGACCAATATCCCAAAGGCTAAGCTTGCCCTTCTTGCCAACCCTCATGATTCCCTTCATAGGATACACTTTCAACAAAACTTGTTGACCAACCTTGAACGACATATCCCTCACCTTGCAGTCTGCATACTCCTTTTGTCTACTCTAGGCTACCAACAACTTGATTTGGATGAACCTAACCTTTTTCTTGAGCTTCCTTCATCAAATAAGTGCTCAAAGGCTTCATATCACCAGCCTCGAACCATCTTATGGGCGATCTACACCTCCTCTCATAGAGTGCCTCGAGTAGAGCCATATCAATGCTAGAGTGATCATTGTTGATGTTTGAAAACTCACACAACGGCAAGAACTGGTCCCAATGACCACCGAAGTCGATTATACATGCCCTAAACATGTTCTCAAGCACCTGAATCATCCTCTCTAACTGTTCACCAGTCAAAGGATGAAAGGTTGTGCTAAAAGTGAGTTGAGTGTCTAACTCTTCATGCAACCTGTCCAAAAATTTAGAAGTGAAATGCGTACCTCTATCTGAAATGATGGAAAGTGGCACCCCATGTAGCCTCACTATCTCCTTGACGTAGATCTTGGCCAACTACTTAGAGTTGTAGTCCACTCTAATCAGAATAAAATGGGATGATTTAGTCAACCTATCCATCATGACCAAAATCGAGTCATGCTTTCCCAAGGTCTTGGGAAGACCTACCAAAAAATCCATAGCTATCATCTCCCACTTCCACTTGGGAATAGGTATTTTTTGGAGCAAACCCGCAGGCCTTTGATGCTCGAAATTTACCTGCTGACAGTTGTGGCATTTGGAAACATACTCCACTATGTCCTTCTTCATCCCAGGCCACCAATGAAGTTGCCTCAAGTCATGGTACATCTTGGTTGCACCTGGATGAATAGAATATCTCAAACCATGAGCTTCAGCAAGCACAAACTGAATCAAATTAATAACCCAAGGAACACATACTCGCCTTCTAAACCACAATACTCCACACGTATCAAGTGTGCCATCTGAAGCCTCACCAGACACCACCTTGTTCCATAGTTTATTCAATTCTCCATCCTCAAACTGTTTGGCCTTGATTTCATCAAGGAATGTTGACTTTACCTAAACACTAGCTAATACTCCACCCCTTTCTGAAGCACAAATTTCATGAACTGAGATGCTAGAGCTTGAAGCTCCCTAGCCAAGGGTCGCCTTGACACCCTCAAATAGGTAAACTTCCCATACTAACTGTTTTCCAGCTCAATGCATCTGCCACCAAATTAGCCTTACCTGAATGATACTGGATGGTCATATGTCACGACCCAATTTCTCAGGTCATGATGGCAGCTACTATCACCAGTAGGTAAGCCAACCCGTAATTCGGAACAGCTGGTAATGGACTACTGATAGAAATAAAGGAAATAGCAGAATAAATATAATAGCAAGGCTAATATAACTCCAAAACTTGGTGGAGCCAGTACAAGAGCTTCTAATACAACAAGAGTACAAATAAAATACAGGAAAAGAGTATATATATGGAGAATAGTCTACAATAATATGGAGAGTAGGTATACTCCAAGACGTCAGGAGCTCACCTCAAGTCTCTGATCCATAGCTGCTCTGCAATATATACACACATCAACAGCGATAACTTGTATTATAACCTGCAGGCTGCAGAAGTGTAGTATGAGTACCAAAAATATGGAACTCAGTAGGCAACGATCGACTGAGCTCTAGAAATAAAGTAAGCATAAATAACATGAAGGCATGAATGTAACTACAGGAAATTACCCAAGCAACTAAACATGATGGGCTAATGGAGCTATAAGGATACTCTATCCCATCCTAACAGTAATCCGGGACTAAAGTATAATACCGTATATCACTAGCCAATATACAAATGAAGAGTAGAAGAAAGATATATTGTAGTATACAATGCCGAATAGGCAAAGAAAAAAGGGATATACGGTAACACCATACATATATATATATATATATATATATACACACACACACACACACACATATATATAGGGCTAACTCAAAGGTAACTACCTGAGGGAGTCAACCTAACCTCCCGAGGTCCATAGGCAAGTAAAGGAGCTAACACTAGCCTCATCAAGCCTCTACCCAAAAAGGGGTGACTAATCAAGGGATAAACAATATAACTCACCGAGAAGATAAAGGAATTAGGAATGTACCTCCAATATCAGGTACCAGTCCACAACCAACCTTCTATAAAGTAACCATAATAATCAATAATAAAGTAACCGGCTAGTCCGGGCAAACAAGCACCTAACCGGATCTCCATAAGCCCGGAAGGTTCACAAAAACACTCAGCAAACAGCAACCATAACCTTTACCTATACACCCCCCAAAAAACCGATAGATACAGGCGCCAAACAACTATACTGGTGATAGGCAATGCTTATGAATGGATGAATACAACATAAACCGAAATGCCATAACCATATCGGGGACACCGGACTCGAACTGATTTCGCAATCTCAAACCATACTGTACCAAGTGTACAGACCTCCTCCAGCTCACCTAGCTCGCAAAGGTAGGACCTATGGTGACCAAGCTTCTCCGGCACGACGGCTCTCCGATGAAGGGGCCTCCTAGGGGATTCGGGAAATCCACATACACCGCCTGATCCCGATCCAGGACTTCCAATAAACATCATAATCAATCTACTCCATCCAATACCAGATAAAGATATATATAAAATCAGTTTACGAACTCAAACCGCGACTAAAAGGATATAAATCCGTAAATCCATTGCCCGAGATCATGTTCGGGACTAAATCATCATAATCTTGTTCAAAGGGTCGGAATATCCCTCGACCAAAGTAAATAGTAGTGGTAAAATGAGTGGATAAATAATGGACCGGAATCATCCTCGATCGAAGTTCTAAAAACTCATTTTTAGTCCCATCATAATTCAGTAAATAAGGTGGTACGATTTCCGTTATAAACGATCCATATTTAAAGTGAAAAGTGATACTAAATTCCTTTTTGGAAATAGTAGTCAAGGTTTTGGTTGGAATAGTACCACTAAGTGAGCATGAATGTGCCTAAAAGTATGCATGCCATCACCGGTATCCAAACAATACCACTATAAGCGCCTAAGCCTCTGTAGTCTAAAATCGTGTCCCCTTTAGGGATAAAATATTCACCTGAAGTCCAACTGCATTGTAACCATGGCCTTGGGCCCAAAATACATAATCGACATAATAACGCCTCATAACTCGGGAAACTACGGTAAATGAAGGCGTAAAGTCACCAAAGGATTTAATCGGGGAAATACTACCCAATTCACCAAGTCGAATGGTAAACCTTATACTAAAGGATCTTTAATCATCAACTATGGTTATCATTCTTATAATCAAGGGTAATAGGATTCTATGGCCATAACAAGCAACCTATGTTAAGGTTCGGGTCACACTTATACCCCGGATTCCCTAAATAGGCTAAGTCATGATATACCAGTCATAAGTACATCTTATGATCCCTACCTAGCATGCAATCTATACCATACACAATCTCATAGAGAAAAGTAGATCGAAGCCTACCTCGATGTCGAACCGCAATTCTTGAAGTGTCCACAAATGGCTCGACCTTGCTCCACAATCCCTAATCGACGTCACACTATCAAAATAGTAACCTACATGTCAACACGAGTAAAACCACACCCACATTGCAATATAATACTCCGGGCCCAAAATAGGGTCAATAATGGGCCCGTGGGGCCCACTAACAAAATCCCAAAATTGAATTCCTCACGAGGTCCCTCGAAGGACAAGGAATGTGTACTCAAAAGTTGAGCACAAACGGGACACAAATCAGGACCCAAATCAGTCCCCAAAGATTAGGATTTCAAAGACCTAATTTCTAAGAATTTACAATGAAATGTGACGGAATTCAACAGGCAAAATGATGAATAATGACCAAGGAGTGATGAGCTAACTTACCTTAGCTTCAATGGGTGAATCTCCACTCTTTCTCACTCCTCATGCTCTCAACAATGGGGGGAAAGTGTTGAGAAAATGAGAGAGAATCGGGTGAAGAAGGGGATTTATCAGCCCTCAGGTACCGCTAAAGCGGACTTTGACCGCTAAAGCGGACTTTGACCGCTTAAGCGGACTTTGACCGCTTAAGCGGTCACCGACAAAAGGGCTGAGGCCGCTAAAATGGCACCCCTTCACTTAAGCAACATCTGCTTAAGAGGACAAGGGAGCGCTTAAGCGGTCCTCACCGAAATGGCCACGGTCGCTAAAGCGGTTTGATATCACTAAAGCAGCTCCTTGACCGCTCTAGCGGTCACACCAGATATCAGCTAGCAGATTTTAGCTAAGTCCAAAAATGGACTCCGATCGAGTGATCAGGATTCGTTCGAAACCCCGTACGTGCAAACAAACTATGCTACCATACCAAATTCAACATTTCGAACTCAACAAAAACATAGAAATTTCCATTAGAGGTCGTTTCGATTAAATGTGGGGCCAAAACCTATAGTTTCATTTTTCACCAAATTTACCCAATAGCCCAAAATGAGTCCGAAAGCCTCGGGACCCGGACCAAGGGTCCCCCTAGCCTAAAATCAGTGTTCCAGAGTTGATGGCACTGTCAGAATTTCCATCTGAGATCGTCTACTAGGAATTTTGGTCCGAGACCAAATCCTTAACAGCGAAAGCTCCAAAATAGAGAAATGAGTCTAAAACCCAAATGGACTGTATGATAATCAAACCGACAGTTCCGACAAGTCATTAATGACCTGTAGCCACTATGGGAAAGATCAAAATGCCGAAACGCATAGAGATTGAGAATATAACCTGGAGGGTCATTACAATATCCACTACTAATAGGACTTTTATCCGCGAAAGTCAATGGATAGAAAGAGCCCGAATGCTCCAAAAGATGAGGTACTGGCCGCATGCCCGAAACATGACTCCCTAGACAACCTCAAAGAAAAGATAACGCTTCCAAGGGATTTTGCCAAAGGTATCCCTTTTTCAACCAACTTCCTTGCTTCACTTTTCAAATAACCAAAACTCAACCTCAACAGTCAACTAGCCTCCAACTGAATCGAGAACGAGCGATGCACGCAAATCCAGATCACAACATGCTTATAACACACCAATACAATCCTAACCAGACAGTAACTCAACTAATCCAAAGGCAAACCAAGGCATGAATCATGCAACCAACTCCAATTCCAAATCTAACCTTCTTTTACCTTTCCGAACCTGCTACCTACTCTGAACCATACAAGATATCATCTGAGTCCTGTCCGCACATTCACAACAAACTGACCTCGAAAGGCTGAAGCTGACTTATGAAAAATCCATAATGGCAAGCGCAAGAAATAAGTCCATAAGGTGCTACCAGGACACACAATAGAGGTGACCAAAGTCTGCACTCTTAAGCCAAAGCTACAACTGGTCTGGATGACCCTCACAACTGATAGTCATGAGTCTGAGGGACAATATATCGAAACTGAACAATCCGCTCCAGAATGCCCCATCGACCATGGGTGGAACCAGGCTAAATCCAACTTGAGCATACTGCCTATGCTAAGCAGGCAGTCCATAATTCTGACCAAAATTGAAGAACCAAAGCCAAAAGCAGTAACAACCAATGTCGTGCCAACAGACTATCTGGGCTGAAAAGAACTAAATCGATAGGTAAGAGTAGGCTTAGCCAGCCTATAAATGAATGCCCGACTGGAGCAAAACCTCAAAATGGGGATACAACCAAGTCATGGAATCCCAAGCTAAAATCCCAACACTGAAGTTGAACTAGTCGTTGTCAACTGTCTAAATCGATCTTGTTGACGAGTAAGCATCCAAACTCCAAAACCCATTTTAACTTTCAAGCCGCCATACCAGTAAGGTCAAGAACCACAATTAGAGCCAACAAACCTTTACAAAGGCCAAATACTCAAACTGACCTCGCTACCAGAAATCAAGCACATGCCCAACAATCTCCACAAGGATGAAACTGAAATATCGCCGAAGAATATAATCCCAACTAGGGAAGACAACATGATAGAGAGGCAAGCAATCAACTCCACAATGGATGGAGGGAATAATTCAACAAGTTATAAGCAAGAACTCGCCAAGGTTACAAACAGTACTAGTGAGAGCCAGAACGCAAGCAACTCGGACTGTACAATCCAATCGATATCTAGCCAAATCCAATAGCCAATCAATGGCAAAAAATACTCACTCCCAAAGACGCCCGCTTTGGTAACCAAGAACATACCACTGAGTAGAAGCAATCCACAAAATCATATCAGGCCGAACAAAAGTCTAAATGGGAATTTCCAAAATCACCCATTTACTCCAACTCGGTGAAATACAACTTCAGCATGGATTTGGTCAACCAATACTCAATCCATGGGAACGAATATCCATAGGCGTAAATCATCAAGCAGAAGCACTCCGCGAAGTCATATAAGGCCGAACAAGTGCTGAAATGAGAATTTTCTAAATTCACCTAATTATATCAACTTTGACTCGGCTGAACCATAAACCATAACATAGGAAGAATGGACTATCCAACTCCACACCAATAACAAGATCAAACCGATCACCAGGAGATGAACCTGGCAAATCAAAAAGTAAGCCTTAGACTTTCCATCATAAAAAATGGGCAATAGAATCGAATTGCCAACTCCAACTAAAAATCAACACCAAAATCAAGGACACTACCGAGTGATGAACTATCCAGATCCGAAGGACAAATCTCAAATGCATCACCAACAGAAATGGGCTATGGAAGAAGACTACCAATGCTTAAGTCATAACAAAGCACTGGAAGGTCAAACTTACCTTCACTTACATGATTCGATCAACAACCTTCCTCACTAATAGAAAGGGAAGGCTAACCAACCGAGGTATCTATCAACACCAACGAAATAAGAATTGCAAGGAAGGGAAGAATGCTAGCTAGATAATGCTAATCTAGTCGTCTATCAAATAAGAATCAATGGATGTCAAAACAATGACAATAATATCAACAACATAAGATGCAGGCGGCACTAAAATGAAAAAAATAGTCAGTACCACTCTAAGATCACACCAAAGCTAAAATGCCAAGGAAAAATGGGACTTTAACCCAAATTCTACACCCCTAGGACAATACCACACTAATCCACTACTAAAGAATCATCTACGGGGCTAGTCATATATGTAACAACATACACAAAGGCATACATCGATCACTATGAAAACACCAAGGCATAGAATAGTCAATATAGAAGTGTCAAGGCATATAACCACCGATGGGTATGAAAACCCCAATACAACTCAAATAGTAACTGAAGGCAGAGAATTAAAGGTGCACCTATCATGGTGGAAATCCAAAATCATAACTCTGTTGCGCATGAAGGAGTATGAATCTGAGCATGTCCGAACTCAGACTGAGTGTCTGAATAATCAACAGAGGCGCTAGGTGCACTACCTCTAACTAAGGGTGCCACCACACTGTGAGAATGATCTGGATGATCTGAATGACTAATGATCCCATGCTGGGGACACTCTCTATACCAGTGACCAGTCTCTCTATAGTCATAAGAAACCCCTGAAGCTCTACAATAAAAAACATTAGCTAACCCCAATTGGCTGACTAAATCGTGCCTGGGGCACTCCCCAGACCAATGACTTATCCCACCACAGTAAAAAAAAATGCTCCTGAAACTCTTAGATGTACTGAACCTACTGATCCAGAATAGTCGCCACGACCTGAAGACCTAGATCGAATACTCTATGATGTCTAACCAGAACTCTGTCCACTGATACCACCACGATCTACTTGAGAGCTATCCATAAGCTGAGGTGCTACCTGTACGTGTCTAATAGGTTGCAGATGGTGTTGACCTCTGCTGGGAAGATTCTGACCTCCAGATGGAATACCCCTAACACTGAATTGCTGACATGGACTCATACTGACACCTTCGTATGCCTCAAAGCAAACCCTCTTTGTAGCCCTCGCATGATCAACAACCTCAGAGAAAGAAAACCTAGCTACTATCAAATGCTTCGATGCCAAACAGAGTGGTAAAGTCAACCCTTTGACAAATCTCTACACCATCTTATGCTCAGTAGGAAATAACATAGGAGTATCTTTGACCCACTCGAGAAACCCAATCTTATACTCTAAAATAGACAGAGAATCCTGCTGAACACCAACAAATCCAACTCTGGTCTGAGAACTACTCGATGGACTTAACATTACCTCTAGCTGGGAGGTATCCAAAAATAGACTCAGAACCCCTAACATTGAACCCTGAACAGCTGAGGCAGTCACAAACTCTGTCAGAACCTGGGCAAACCCCAAACTCTCTGGCTGACGCTGAAGATCCTCTATATCAATCTCTAGCTCTCTGGATAGACGCAGAGTTAAAACTCTTGTAGTACCCGTATAAGTCACGTCCGCATCTATCAACAACCTCGTACGATCCATCTAGAAGAGAATGGAGTCAAAAGAAGCACTTAGAGGCTTATAGAAGTACGGACACACGACAGGGAGTCAAGAATAGAATTTCCTAAGAATGCCCTGTAGCCTCCCAAAGATAGGATACAGACGTCTCCGTACCGATCCGCAAGACTCTACTAAACACTTAGCCCTTGTACTAGCAACACCGGTAAGCCTAGGCTCTGATACCATTTTGTCAAGACCTAATTTATCAGGTCATGATGGCACCAACTATAACCCACTAGTAGGTAAGCCAACTCGTAGTCCGAAATAGCTAGTAATGGACTACTGATAAAAATAAAGAAACAACGGAATAAATATAATAGCAAGGCTAATATAACCCCAAAACCTGATGGAGCCAGTACAAGAGCTTCTAATACAACAGGAGTACAAATTAAATACAGAAAAAGAGTATATATATATATAAGTTGTCTTTGATACAACATAGAGAACAGTTGTAACACCCCGTACTAACTACACCCTACATGACGACGTTGAACAATGGTTACGCAAGTGTCGAGAGTCAAAGTATGAATTTTGTAATGTTATTAATGAGACAATTGATATTGGGCCTAGTACATGGGATTAGACCTTTGTAGGAGGTGTAATACCCGTATGCCGTCAAACCGATACGACTACGTGTACATTTATGGAATTAGTAAAACATGGGAGATTTGATGAATTATACATTAATTTTTGGGTATGAATAAGTCTTGCATCATTGGGCTCAAAGTAAAGCCCAAAAGTAATAAGAAGACATGGCCCAATGTGACAATTTGACCCATTCTTCCAATATTGGTCCATTTGACCAATCAACTATGCAATCAATTCCAAGGAGTGGATAAGAGAGACTTAAAGGGTCTATATATATATGAGAAAAATAATATTTTATATAATTGGAGGCACCCATGTTATTTCTAGAATTTTCTACAACATTTGTTCTCTCAACACAAACCCTAGGCCTTCATCCTTTTGGCCAAGATCATCTTCTTGCACACTTTGGTAAGTGTTTATGTTTATGATTTAATATATTATGTGCATGATAGTATGCTTATATGATGTTGGTTATGTTGGTGATGTATTGAGAATTCACTACGTGTGTACGGGGACATGTTTGCTAAATCAGAGGATGATTTTGCCTTGTAAACGTGAACATGGACTTGTGGTCTTGGACTTGTGGTCTTGAAGAAAATGAATTTGATGGAGTTAATATTGACATGTGAGATGTGATTATAGTATTTCCTTGATGTGTCATGGTGTATAATTTTTGGAATTTCTACTGTGAAATTGGATATGGTATTAGTGGCGTATTGGCCGTAAAGTATCGTTTTGGTGTTGTTATGTGTGTTGTGAGACCATGGATGATTGTTGGCATATGAGATGATCATCAATATGTTAAAATAAGTATGGTTATGATCATGGACCATTCATTGCATTAAAAGACCCCAAATAGACCATTTTGGACCAAAACGGGCATCAGTCCCCGCAGACGGAGGCATCTGCGGGTGCAGATGACAACGCAGATGGCTCTGGCTGATGCCAAAGGCCATCTGCGGGTGCAGGTGGCTGACCTGTTGTGTTTTGCATGTTTTCGTATCCCTTTGATCCCCGAAGGCCCCGATACCCTTTTTGGATGCAATTATGAGCTTGTGATATCGTTTTAATGACTTTAAAGTGTCGTATGAAGGCATGTTGGACTGTATTAAGTATGGATTAATGTTCATATGTTGTTATGAAAGAGTAATGGCGACGGAATAACAATGAAGGGACGTAAGGGGTAAGTGTAGTATGAAATGTTATTGGGTTGTGATGTATTGGTCAATGTGTGGTATGTTATGATATTGTTGGCATGTTAATGCAGTGAGTTGTGCTGTGAAGGACAAAATGATGCTATAAAACAGCCACGTAACTCATTGTGACACTTATGCGTTTGTAAGGTGAATAGTGTTAACAAGAATTCTATTATGAACTTGTGATGTAGAGTAAGACGTAAGGAAGGACTTGGCTCATCGTAATCACATATAGGATTGTACTTTCACATTGAGGACATAAGGTATGTAAGGTTACTCTTCTCTTTCCTTCTGCAACGTATGGTGTTCACATTGTCATAGTACTCATTCGATTCCGAAATACCCTAAGGTATTCCGTATCTGATAATTGGCTAGAGTTACTCACATGTTCCTTATTCATTGGTCAATGGTGAATCATATGACTCAGGTCCATTGGTTGAATTGTGTTCACTAGCTAACATGTCAAAAGTTCCAAATGTTCTAAGGTATCCTATTTCTGGTTACCAAGGGTAATGGTATCATATTTCTTCCTCATTGATCACTTGTGAATCACATATCTCATATGCATTGATAATGTTCCGACAGCTCAATAGTGGTTATGTTCATGTGCCTTATTTAGTGCTCATTGTCCTAAGGTTCCAAAAGTGTTCTATTTCAAAGGGGTTCTATAGTATTCCAATTAAGGTTGATATATATATATTGTTATTCATATGTGCCTTACTCCTAGACGTGTTATGACCCACTTAGTTCTTATTTATGGACGGACGTTCTTAAGTTGCCATAATGCTGTAAATTATAGGAAAACTACTTCCACGAGAGTAATGGGGTTAAGAGAGCTTGTTTTAGTTGAATAGCATTGTTCCAATCACGTCATGATCCCAAGTTCCAATAGAGTTATACACATGTCTCTTATGCATTGACTATTGTTCCAATGGTTCCAAGATGATAGTAGTTAGACTCATGTGTCTTGTTCAATGATCATTGACCAATGGTGACAATGTTTCCAATAATGTTTATTTGCATGTTTTTCACTCATTGATTATTGATCCAAAGCTTCAACTAAAGTTGTGATTATCATTGTATTAATCTCTCATAAGCAAGAGTATCAATCTCTCTCAAGTGAATGAATCAATCTCTCATAAGTAAATGTACCAATCTCTCAAAGTATGAAAGAAAGAGAAATGAAGTAAAGAGTAATGAAAGTAAAGGAAGCAATGTTATGTAATGACTACCCACAATAAAGTGGATGCCCACCAAGAGTGGATGACTACCCACAATAAAGTGGACGCCTACCAAGAGTGGATGACTACCCACAATAAAGTGGATGCCCACCAAAGAGTGGATGACTACCCACAATAAAGTGGATGCCCACCAAAGAGTGGATGACTACCCACAACAAAGTGGATGCCCACCAAAAGGTGGATGATCATAATAACCCACCAATAAGGTGGATGACTAATTAAGATGAAGAATGTAAGTAAGGAATATAATAAACGTAAGGTACATGGTTTCCCACATACAGAAAAAGAGTTTATTCACATTGGTTATTTCTCTTATATTGATTCCATTGCTATCGTTATTATGTATGAGTGATCATAAATGACACTAACAGGAGCATTGTACATAATTCCACATATAGAGTTTTTCTTATAATTATTTCCATTGAAGTTCTTATGTATTGATGCATTGATGTCATTTTCTTAGGGCCTTACATACTCAGTACATTCTTCGTACTGACCCCTCTTGGGGACTTACCTTACATGTGCAGGTGCAGATATTAGTAGACCTCGTCAGTAGGCTGCGAATCACATACAGGTCCTTGGTGAGCTCCAGTTGCTTCGGGGCTTCCAAAGTCACAAATGCATACTAGGTTTTGGTATTTTGTAAACATTGTATAGACATGGTCATGTATCTATTAGAGGCTTTGTATACATATGTGGGAAGATGAAAGTAAAAGATGTACATTCATTTTGACGCAATGGCCTTAACGGCCATGTTTCATATATTGTACTTATTGCCATGACTTCCGCCATTGACATTTAATTACATGAAACAAAATGATATACATACGCGGACATACATATGAGAGTGCATGAGCAACGATTGGTTCTCTCGGGACATAACGGCTTCGGGTGCCAATCACACCTCGATGGGAGTTGGGGCGTGACAACAGTCTATAATAAGAGAGAGAGTAGGGATACTCCAAGACGTCAGGAGCTCACCCCAAGTCTCTGATCCATAGTTGCTCGGCACGATATATACACATCAACAGCGCTAACTCTTACTATAACCTGTAGTTTGTAGAAGTGTAGTATGAGTACCAAACACGTGGTACTCAGTAGGCAATGGCCGACTGAGCTCTAGAAATAATGTAAGCATAAATAACATGAAGGCATGAATGTAACTATAGGAAATTACCCAAACAACTTAACATGATCGGCTAATGGAGCTATAAGGATACTCTATCCCATCCTAACAGTAATCCGAGACTAAAGTATAATACCGTATCTTACTAGCCAATATATAAATGAAGAGTGGAAGAAAGATATATTATAGTATACAATACCAAAGAATACATATACGATATGAAGAGGCAAAGAAAAGAGGGATATACGGTAAAACCATACATAAATACATATATATATATATACATAGAGGACTAACTCAAAGGTAACTACCTGAGGGAGTCAACCTAACCTTCCGAGGTCCATAGCCAAGTAAAAGAGCTAACACTAGCCTCATCAAGCCTCTACCCAAAAAGGGGTGACTAATCCAGGGATAAACAATATAACTTGCCGAGAAGATAAAGGAATTAGGAACATACCTCCAATCTCAGGTACGAGTCCACAACCAAACTGTCATGAACTAACCATGTAACCGGCTAGTCCGGGCAAACAAGTGCCTAATCGGACCTCCATAAGCCTGGAAGATTCACGAAAACACTCAACAAACAACAACCATAACCTGTACTTATGCAACCCCTCATAAAACCGATAGATACAGGCGTGAAATAACTATATTGGTGATAGGTAATGCTTATGAATAGATGAGTGCAACATAAACCGAAATGCCATAACCATATCGGGGACACCAAACTCAAAACGGTTCTGCAATCTCAAACCATACCGTACCAAGTGTATACACCTCCTCCAGCTCACCTAGCTCGCAAAGGTAAGATCTACGGCGACCAAGCTTCTCCGGCACGATGGCTCTCGGATGAAGGGACCCCATAGGGAATTCGGGAAATCTATATACACTACCTGCTCCTTATCCAGGACTTCCAATAAACATCATAATTAATCTACTCCATCCAATACCGAAGAGAGAAATCTATAAAATCAGTACATGGACTCGAACCGCAACTAAAAAGATATAAATTCGTAAATCCATTGCCCAAGATCATGCTCGGGACTAAATCATCATAATCATGTACAAAGGATCAGAATATCCCTCGACCGAAGTAAATAGTTGTGGTAAAATGAGTGGATTAATAATGGACCGGAATCTTCCTCGATCGAAGTTCTAAAACCTCATTTTTAGTCCCAAAAGCTCATAATTCAGTAAATAAAGTGGTACAATTCCCATTATAAAATGGTTCATATTTAAAGTGAAAAGTGGGAATAAATTTCTTTTTGTAAATAGTAGTAAAATCAAGGTTTTGGTTGGAATCGTACCACTAAGTGAGCATGAATGCACCTAAAAGTATACATGCCATCACTAGTATCCAAACAATACCACTATAAGCGCCTAAGCGTCTGTAGTCTAAAATCATGTCCCCTTTAGGGATAAAATACTCACTTGAAGTCCAATTGGCATCGTAACCATGGCCTCGGTCCCAAAATACATAATCAACATAATAACGCCTCATAACTTAGGAAACTATGGTAAATGAGGGTGTAAAGTCACTAAAGGATTTAATCGGGGAAATACTACCCAATTCACTAAGTCGAATGGTAAACCTTATACTAAAGGATCTTTAATCATCAACTATGGTTATCATTCTTATAATCAAGGGTAATAGAATTCTATGGCCATAACAAGCAACATATGCTAAGGTTCGGGTCACAGTTATACCCCGGATTCCCTAAATAGGCTAAGTCAAGATATACTAGTCATTATTCCATCCTATGATCCCTACCTAGCATGCAATCTATACCATACACAATCTCATAGAGAAAAGTAGATCGAAGCCTACCTCGATGCCGAACCGCAATTCTTGAAGTGTCCACAAATAGCTCAACCTTGCTCCATGATCTTGAATTGATGTCAAACTATTAAAATAGTAACCTACACATTAACAAGAGTAAAACAACATCCATAGTACAATATAATACTCCGAGCCCAAAATGGGGTCAATAATGGGCACATGGGGTCCACTATCGAAATCCCAAAATTGAATCCATAACGAGGTCTCTCGAAGGACAAGGACTGTGTGCTTAAAAGTTGAGCACAAACGAGACACAAATCGGGGCCCAAATCAGTCCCCAAAGAGTAGGATTTCAAAGTCCTAATTTCTAAGAATTTAC
The DNA here is from genome assembly GCA_031232105.1 of Capsicum rhomboideum. Classification (NCBI taxonomy): domain Eukaryota; kingdom Viridiplantae; phylum Streptophyta; class Magnoliopsida; order Solanales; family Solanaceae; genus Capsicum; species Capsicum rhomboideum. Next base: position 103,928,231 of record CP124710.1, read on the forward strand.
AATGAAATGGGATGGAATTCAACTGGTAAAATGAAGAATAATGACCAACGAGTGATGAACTAACTTACCTTAGCTTCAATGGGTGAATCCCCACTCTTTCTCACTCATCATGTTCTCAATAATGAAATAAAAAGGTTGAGAAAATGAGAGATAATCGAGTGAAGAAGGGGATTTATCATCCCTCAGGTGCCACTAAAGTGGACACCTAGCCTCTTAAGCGGCTACTGTTAAAGCGGACTTTGACCGCTTAAGCGATCACCGACAAAAGGGCTGAGGCCGCTAAAGCAGCACCTCGTCGCTTAAGCGACGTTCGCTTAAGTGGACAAGGGAGCGCATAAGCGGTCCTCTCCGAAATGGCCAAGGCCGTTAAAGCTACTTGGTACCGCTAAAGCGGATACTACTAAAGCGGCTCCTTGACCGCTTTAGCGGTCACACAAGATATCAGCTATCAGATTTTAGCTAAGTCCAAAATGGACTTCGATCGAGTGCTTGGGATTCGTTCGGAACCCATGCGCGCAAACAAACTATGCTACCATACCAAATTTGACATTCCGGACTCAATTAAAATATAGAAATTTCCATCCGAGAAAATTTCGATTAAATGTGGGGCCCATATTTATAGTTTTATTTTTGACCAAATCTACCCAATAGCCAAAAATGAGTCCGATATTCCATCTGAGCTAATGACACTGCTAAAATTTCCATCTGAGATCATCTACTAGGATTTTTAGTCCAATATCAAATCCTTAACATCGAAAGCTTTAAAATGAGAAAGTGAGTCTAAAACCCAAACGGACTGTCCGATAATCGAACCGATAATTTCGACAAGTCATAAATGACCTGTAGCTGCTATGGGAAGGCTCAAAATGCGAGAATGCACAGAGATTGAGAAAATAACCTGGAGGGTCATTACATCATATCATAGTCTTTCAATAATTCCATCTATCTCCTCTGTCTCAAGTTTAAATCCATTTGTGTGAAGACATGTTGTAGGCTATGGTGGTCTGTGAATACCTTACACTTGACACCATAAAGGTAGTGTCTCCAGCTCTTAAGTACAAAAACCACAATTGCCAACTCCAATTCATGAGTTGGGTAATTTTTTTCATGAGGCTTCAATTGCCTCGAAGCATAGGCAATGACATTCCTGTCCTGCATCGACACAACACCCAAACCCAAGAGTGAAGCATCACAAAATACAACAAAATTCTTACATTCAATCAGTAATGAAAGAATATGAGTCGTAGTCAAAAGTGTCTTGAGCTTTTGGAAGCTCTCCTCACACTTATCCAACCATACAAATGGAACCTCCTTCTGAGTCAACCTTGTTAAGAGAATAGCAGTAGAAGCAAAATTCTTGACAAACCTGTGATAGTAACTAGTAAGACCTATGAAGCTCCTAACCTCAGTCATAGATCTAGGCCGAACCCAATTCTTAACCACCTCAATCTTCTGGGGATTTACTATCACCCCCTTTTTCTAGACCATATGCCCTAGGAAGGCAACCAAAGACAATAAGAACTCACATTTAGAGAACTTTGAGTACAACTGCTTCTCCTTCAAAATTCCCAAGATAATGCAAAAATGACCTGCATGTTCTTCCTTACTCTTGGAGTAAACCAAAATGTCATCAATAAAATCTACCACAAAAGAATCCAAGAAAGACTTGAAAATACCATTCATCAAGCTTATGAAGGTTGTCGATGAGCTGGTCAACCCAAAAGACATCACTAAGAACTCGTAATGCCCATATCGCATCTTGAAAGTTGTCTTGGGTATATCCTCCATCTGAATTTTTAACTGATGGTAACCCGACTTCAAGTCAATCTTAGAAAATACCAAAGCACCCTGCCTCGGTCTTTCCTGGAAAGGCATAACAGTGAGCTCTATCATCAAGTTGGGCAACTTCTATAGTAGGTTGTGCTCCACCCTTCCCTGCATTATCATTACCTTTTTTTTCCACCACGACCTTCCTGATTATTACCCCGTCCACCCTGTGGATGACCATTACCTTTACCACCTCTACCTCTACTTGTTGGAACCATAGCCCTAGTCTGCTGCTATGCCTCATTACCAGTCTGCCTCAGAGGACACTCTCTCTTAAAGTGCCCCACAGCACCATAAGTATAACAACCTTACTCAAGACAAGGCCTATTGGCCGAAAAATAGGAAGCCCCTTGGCCTCTAGCAACTGAAGACTGTTGAATGACCACCTATAGAGGCTAGCAGAGCTAACTGAATGGGGCAAGCCGGATAAGCCTGCTGGCTATGATCCCTAGAATAAGAACCAATGAAGTTACCCGTATTCCAAAACTTATTGGCTAATACCTTAGCCTGACCAGCCTGCTTAACTCCCTCAAGCTTTTTCATATAATCAGCCACATCATTGAAACCCATTCTTGTAAATGTCAAATGTACAGATAATACTTGAAGATTGGTGTTTAAACCTTTAACAAATAACTGAATCCTCTTCTCCTCAGTGCCCAATAGCTGGGTAGCATAGCGAGACAGAGCATGAAAATTTACCTCATAGGTTGTAACTGACATACTGCCCTATTCAAGGGACAAAAACTCATCCTTCTTATGATCACAAAGAGTATGGGGTACATACATCTCCAAAAATAGGGTATAAAATTGAGCCTAGGTCAATGGAGGTAAAACCGGTGACCGGCAAATATAGGGTATAAAATTGAGCCTAGGTCAATGGAGGTAAAACCGGTGACCGACACTCTACATAAGCTCTCCACCATTGCTTGGCATCCCATTGCAGTTGGAAAGTCACGAACTCAACACCATGTTGTTGAACAATCCCCAATTTGTGTAGCCTCTCATAGCAACTAATGATAAACTCAAACGCATCCTCAGTCTCAGCACCATGAAATGAAGGAGGTTTCATTTTCAGAAACTTATTCTGCAACTCATGTTCGGTCTCGGTCATGAGGAGCATAACACAAGAGGGGGGAATAGATCCGTCCTCGAAGCCTCATCCATCCTGGGAGCTAAATTGGCAGTGGGATGAGCACCCAGAACTTGAAAAGTCGGCATAGTGGGGGTGGATCAGGTACCAGACACCGGAGAAAGGGTTTCACCTCCATTCGGTGTCGCCACCTTCGATTTCACACCATCCTCATCTACTGCCTCAACCTTCTCAAAATGATCCTGGGATGAGGGAGGTGATACTGACCTCTAACGGGCCTGATCAGCTGCTCCCTGATCTCCACTCCTGGCAAATGTTGCTCTCCCTCTTCCCCTCCCCTACCCCTACCTCGTTCTCATCCCTGAACAGCCAGTTTCGTAGTTGAAGCTGCTAGTGCTGGGGTTGCTGCTCTTTCTCCATTCGTTATAGTGTTCACCATCTGCGGACAAAAGAATGAAGAGAGTCAGATACCAATTTGGATCACCAGATACCAATTGAAATCAAGTTACAGTATGAAAGAAGAAAGAAAGGATAGTTTCCTAAAGTCCTATAGCCTCTCAAAGAAAAGTACAGACGTCTCTGTACCATTCCGCAAGACTCTACTAGACCCATTTTGGTACGATAAAATCAACAAACCTAGGGCTCTGATACCAACTTTGTTATGACCTAAACCCATCGTGAGTGACACCCACACTAACCCTCTGGTGGGAGAACCAACTAACCCCATAAAACATCAAACACTTAGCCAAAAATAGGCAACTAAACCAATCTCATTAGCAAAACCAAAATTCAATATCTCAAACGAAGAGTAGCAATAAAATATGTGGAATAAACCATCCCCTAGAACCTAAAATTCATCGTGCCAAAACTCTAATAGTTGTCAAAAAGGGGATGTAACCCCAAAACCAAAGTAATTTCTAAGTCCGAAACAATATACCAGAAAACAAGTGAAGAATTCATGGTAGCTCGAAAGATGCAGCTCACCGTTGAGTTCAAATACTATCTGAATGACAACTGAAGTCTAGGAACAGTCGTCGGAATATGCTCTACACTCAAAAAAAAAAGTACATGTAGTATCAGTACACAAGAAACAATGGTGTATTGGTAGGGTCATCAGCCAATCCAAAATGAGAAATATGAACACACAACCATAACATAGTACAACAAGACAACTATGAACACCTATCATGCCATCCTACTTCAAGTTCTTAACATTAACCTTGTAAACAAGTACATCATGAAGTTTAGTAAATATGAGTCAAGCATAGATAACAAGCCAAATCAAACTATGACCATTAATAGACTCTAAATCAACAACTATGATGCAATAATTACATCAATCATGTCCCAATTGCACAAGTAATAGACAACACAGAGTTCTGCCACAACTTGCACTAGCCCAGACTACTCAAGGATCCACAAGAACAACAATAATGACAATTTATCATTCATCCTCGTTTACATAAAGAATTTATCCTTAGCAATTAAGTACATAAACCCGGTTCACTCAAGGAACCAACATAATAATGTCAACAATTAATCCCGGTTCACTCAAGGAACCGTCACACTCACCTGTACCTTGTACATACATGCTAAGGGTCTTATGGTCGCTCACTAGTTATGACCTGCAGGGAACGAGCTCTTTTCCGTGTACCAAATTCCAGATATCAAGTGTCTGTCAACCTTATACCAACCAATCCCGTGAAGATGTCCAAATAGTGGTATATCCCACAGTAATGACAGATATCACAACAATCAGAACCACAATTAATACAAAAACAACTCTTGCAACAACCAACAAAGTTTACATATAATTTTGTTGCATGCGATTAACACTTAGGATATCAAACAGTCATTCACTTTCCTTGAACGTGCATTGTACAAGCAATACTAAGGAATAATTATCATGCACACATAACACAAGTTGGGTTTCAACTATATTAAATCATCATCTACTTCAATTCAAGCCTGAAATACTGTAGCGAACTTGAGCTTTCCATTTTCTTGCAACCTCGGCTTAATTGTGGTCTAAAAATAGGAATATACTACATAATCAATCAAATGACCTACAATATTTAGGATTACAACCTAATTCCAAACCCCAAGGCCAATTTAATGATTATTACGCCCCCCACCCCCCACCCCCCACCATTCTAGGACTTTTCTACCATAAATTCACCTTAAATTACCAATTTCATGATTACATTAGTGAATTATAGTCATGCAAGAGTAAATTGTCAACCTTTAACTAAAACCCCAAGGTTTTACACCTAAATTTACCCTCTTGCATCAAAAAATTCAGCTAGGTCAAGTTAAACCCTCTCCAAGACCCATAATTAGTGATTCTAACGGTTAGAAATTGAAAAACTAGTTAATGGGGATAAATAACATACCTTTACGAAGAATTCTAGTAGAAAATGGGTGAAAATTGCCCCAAATCGCCTGAGCCCTTCCCAAAATGTGTTTAGAAATAATAAATCATTTTTGAGAAATTTCTGCATTAAACAGTGATTTACCGCTCTATAATGGGATTATTCCACTATAATGATAGCCCCATAGCGGCCTGCTACCCGCTATAGCGGGTGTGGCAAGGCAGAAACTCAGAATTGCTCTCAGTTTTTCTTTTTTCATAATGCATTGTCAAACCATGACATTCCAGACTAACCCCTTTACATCAAGTTTGATATTGAAAGTTCTACTTACCCGAATTCACTTTTAAAAATTCCTATGGGTTCCTTATCGTCTTAGCTAATATAAATTCATGCTAAAATTTATTACATTTACCCAATTCATTTACGGATTGTCCTAGACCATTCCTCACCCGGATTTTGTCCAAGACTAGCTACTTAGCATGAAATTTTTAACTTTTAATTCGGGGGAAAATTTAATTTTAATTTTTTTAGGATTAATTTTTCCATAATGACGACAAGGGTTATTACAAATATGATAACTCAAATCTACTAGTAATTTCAATTTTCGACCTTCACATTTCTATATCGCGTTGCAACGTGATTCACTTCTTTAAAAATTCTGATTTTTTTCTATACAAAAAGAAAGAAAGCTATATTTTATTTCAGAAGCCTATGAATCTATCATCAGCGTTGTAAGTGTTTTTTTTGTAGATCAAACAAATCGATTTCAATTTTTCTTTAATATATTGAAGGCTATATAATTTAACAATTTATTTAACTTTTTTTTAACTTATTCATTTGTAGATAACTACTGTTGTTTCACCTTCAGCTAAGTCAATCATACCAGAAATAGAGCAATGCTATCTAATTTCTTCAATGTTCAGTATTTTGTATTTCGATCATTGAATATGTAATTCAAGTTATTAAGCATATAATTGGTCTCTTTGATGATTTGAATAGTTTCCCGAACAACATATCAAAGGTGTTTTCTAAAATTTCTCTAAACTTTGTTGGTGGTGCATCCATGGATTTAAGACCAGCAGACTACCTGAAGTATATAAAAATTTTTATGAGTATTCGAATATGTAATTGTAATTTAAATCTATTACGAAAAAGTACTATTAGTCATATCACATTTATATGCTATGTTTATGTACTACAAAGACATTTCTCACGTGTGGCGCACAAGATGCACGTGAAATGCACAAGATGCACGTGATACGTACATAAAATTCTTCTATCTAGGTATTCAGGTAGTCTTCCTGTACATTGCCGGCCTTATTAGATAAACTTAACATTGAACTATTGTTGTAGGAGTTACTATAATATTTATCTCTAGAGTATTACGGTTAATAAAAAAATATTGTCAATTGACACCAAAATCACAAAGGTATCGCCGGCTATATCATACTGATAACTATCTAAAGAATTGCTTACTTTTTTTTTTTGTATGAATAACCGAGAGAAAAAGAAGTGCGCTATTTTTCAGATGGTTTGAGTTAAGTACTCTCTTATTTTAGCAAACTATGAGGTGGCAAATTAGAGCCTTGGTTGGATGTAGTAACTCACATGCCAAGTCATTTTTGTCTAAGATATATCTTTACTTGACTGATCTAATCTGGATCCCACCTTTCAAGCATTAAATTGAGATTTTTTTTTATTTTGTTCTGTGAGTTTTTGGGCTCTATAAATGATAGCAATGGTAATTTGGAAGTTGCTTATTGCTAAGTTATTTTTTTGCTTTTGATAGAAACACGTTAATTGCACAACCTCTCATGTGTAATTTTAGCTATTTTTGGTTTTACCTTCCGCGATTAGACTATTGAATTCTTTTTCCTTTGTGACATATGTGGAAAATGATAACTATGAAGTTCCATAAAAAAGAGAGGAAACAAAAGATTAATTCATAAAATTTTAAATATCTCTCGATTGTAGACCAGATCAAGAAGGTATACTGTTGAAAGTTGGTCAAATAATCAAAATTATGTTGTATTCATAACATGTAATGTACGGTAACACAATGAAAACCCTTATATTTACTTACAAGAGAATTATTACATGCTATGTTCAATTAGAAAATATATATAAAAGAATTCAATATGCGTATCACGTGCATCTTGTACGCCACACATGAGAAATGCAAAAAGTAATCATTATTCATAAACTAACCTCCTAGAACTGTTTGGCTTGAACCTCTTTTACAAAGTAAATGCACCACAGAGTAGCACATTCCTTTTAAACACTTATAACATAATAACTTGTCTTTGTAGTAAAGAAATATAGTATATAAAAGTGACATGATTAGTATAACTTTTTTGTAGAAGAATTTCAATTACAAATGCAAGTTCGAGTACTTACAAAAGAAAATGTATTCAAGAGGTAGTCTACTGGTCTTAAGTCCATAGGTGCACCACCATCAAAGCTCAAAAAAAATTATAGAAAACGTTTTTCGATGTTATTTGAGAAACTGTTCAAGTCATCAAAGAGACTAGTTAGATGCTTAATAACTTGAATTAAATATTTAAGATCAAAATACAAAACTATATATCTTGATGAAATTTGATAGCGTGGGTCTATTCCTGACTTGGTTGGCTTTGCTGAAGGTGAAACAATAACAATTATCTGTAAATGAATAAGTTAAAAGAAAATTTAACAAAATTAGTAATTTAGTTTGCTTTCATTACATAGGTAGCTAGATAGTCTTTAATACATTATAAGAAAAATAGAAATCGACTTTATTTGATCTATAAGAAAGAAGTTTTCACAATACTTCATTTTGTTGAGAAAAATATTTTGAGTACACTTTGTTTAATAGATTAATGAAAAACTCTAATAGATTCTTTAGAACAAATTGTGAGAAGAACACTTATAGCATTAACTACGGAATCATAAGCTTTTGCGATTAGATAAACTAAAGAAGTCCCAGAATCTACAAAAGTTCCTCGATCATGATCAGAGGTTGCAAAAACTGTTGGATCAATTGACAATATTTTCTCATTAACTGTAATATTCTAAAGATAAATATTGTAATGACTCCTACAATAGTTTAATGTTAAGTTTCTCTAATAAGGCTGGTAATGTATAGGAAGATAGCCCAAATACCTAGATAGAAGAATTATATGTACGTATCACGTGTATCTTGTGCATTTCACGTGCATCTTGTGCGCCACACCTGAGAAATGTTTTTGTAGTACATAAACATAGAATATAAATGTGATATGATTAATAGTACTTTTTCGTGGAAGATTTAAATTACAATTACATATTCGAATACTTTCAAAAAAATTTATATACTTCAGGTAGTCTGCCGGTCTTAAATCCATGGATGCACCATCAGCAAAGTTAAGAGAAATTTTAGAAAACACCTCTGATATGTTGTTCGAGAAACTATTCAAATCATCAAAGAAACCAATTATATGCTTAATAACTTGAATTAAATATTCAATGATGATCGAAATATAAAATACTGAACATTGAGGAAATTAGATAGCATGGATCTATTCCTAGTATGATTGACTTAGCTGAAGGTGAAACAACAGTAGTTATCTGTAAATGAATAAGTTAAAAGAAAAGTTAAGTAAATTGGTAAATTAGATAGCCTTCAATATATTAAAGAAAAATTAAAATCGATTTTGTTTGATCTACAAAAAAGAACACTTACAGCGCTGACGATAGATTCATAGGCTTCTGGAAAAAAACATAGCTTTCTTTCTTTTTGTGTAGGCAAAAATCAGAATTTATAAAGAAGTGAATTACGTCGCAACGCGATATAGAAATGTGCAGGTCGAAAATTAAAATTACAAGTAGATTTGAGTCATCATATTGTTTGGCTATTTGGACTTAATGCAAGTGACACATATGATTCCTTTTTATTTTTATGTGTAAACAAAAATCAAGATATATATTTAAGAAAGAGAAGAAAAAGTTTAGATTTGGTCATATCATAATTCTTTATTCGGTAATTTTCAATAATTAGAAGGGAAAAAAGGCCCTCAAATCTTTCTTCTGAGATTATCCATATTATTCTAAAAATATACAGTCTAAAAAAATATAACTATATTTGTATAACCCATTATTTCATATTACATTCGAATAGCTCATTTCTACATGATATACAATTATACAACAATATATACTTACTGTACACAAATGTATGTATAAATTTATATAAACATGCATAATGGTGTATATAAAGTGCATATACACACTTTTATGTTGTTATACAGACGTGTATAAGAGGTGAGCATACAATCATTTTCATTGATATGCACACCTTATACACAATTATACAACATTGGAAGAAACTAATTAGAATTTCAATGTACTCGTATTTTCAACTGTACTATTGAGTATGAAGAGACTCATAAACACAGGCAAATCAAAATTTAACTTTTTAAAAAAAATTAAAAAAAGATGAGATTGCTCATTTAATGTATTTCTAATGCTTGCCATCTTTTTTTTTTAGTTCAACTGGATCAAAATATGCTAAATACTTTTCTTTCTTTTTCAAGTGCAATAAGTCGTATTTCTAAGAACTTTATAAAGGTTAAAACATTTCAAGCTCACTCCGAAATCTAGTTTCACGTTCTATCTTGTGTGAGTACAACATCAAAATAATAACATGCCCAGTGTATTTCCATAAAGTGGGGTTTGGAGAGGGTATAGTGTATGCAGGTTGTACCACTACCTCAGATGTGAGGTAGAAAGATTGCTTCTGGTACACCCCCGAATTAAGACAAAAATAGTCTAAAAAAATGTAATATAAGAGCAAAAAATAATATGTAGTGACAAAACAACAGATAGTAACAGAAACAAGTCTACCAGAAAATAATACTACAATCGATCCACCCGAAATAACAAACATCACCAAAACTCCAGAAACAAGAAACTACAAGTGTAGCACTACGACTACTAGTACGGACCACAAAACAAAGCATTCCTATCTACTGGCATGGACGCCTTCTTCCTGCTAACCTTCTACCCTAATTCAGATTATCCGCGCACCTTCCTATCTAGGGTCCTATCCTCGTAAGTTGTAACTGCCCCATCTTGTGAGTGCAAGGTGAAAAATATTGTGCATTAGAATCTAGGGGTGGACGTTCGGTTTTTGAATTTTGATTCGGTTTTTTGGTTTTTGGTTTAGCAAAAATGACAACCGAAATCGAACTGAAATAAATTCTGTTCAGTTCGATTTTTGCAAATTCGATTTGGTTTATTTCGATTTGGTTTTTCGATTTGAAGATCAAAATAGCTGGTCTTTATTGTCATAACTATTAACTAGGCTTCGAATTTTGAATGGATGATTTGCTTAATTTACAACATGTGTGGTGTGTGTCAAAACCCTTGTTCAAGAGCCGCTGAGAATCCATCGAATTCACATCAGTAGTGAGCACCCAAAACCTATCAAGGTATAGAGAAACAACCACACAAAAGACCAACCGTGGGCAAGAAAATGATAGTAACTAAAGATTAAAACATGTTTGCGGAGAACACCAATGACTGAAGTGAGGCGGAGAGGGAGAGAGTGAGAATTGGAGTGGAGAGTGTCTGAGTGTGTAGGAGGCAGAGAGAAATGAGATTACGGTTGGGACTTGGGAATAAATATAATGGGTATTGGGCTTGATTGGGATGGGCTATTGTTGCAGGTTGCTGAAAATTGGGTTGGGTTTGGGTTTATAATATATGTATATTAATATGGTAATATACTTTGTATATAAATTTTGGTTTTTCGGTTTAACCGTTTTTAAAAAAAAAAAAATCGAAAATCGAACCGATTAACCAAAATTTTAAATTTTGAAACCGAAACCGACCGAAACACCGAAACCAAATTTAAATTTTGATTGAATTTTTTAATTTTTTCGGTTTGAACCAAATTATGTCCGGTCCTATTAGAAACTAGTGAAATCTGACAATGATTATTCACTAATAGATTAAAAATGGCCATAAGTTGATATATAAGGTCACAAAAGAATAACAAAAGAAAAATGCTAGTAAACAAAAAAAGGACGGAAAATAATTAAAGTTAAGTTTTATTCCCGTATCATATGAAGCCTCTCTTTCATTAGTTCAAACGTTTCCGAAAAATTGTGACACCCGAAATAAATCGGCTATCGATTGTACTTCATTTTTACTTGTCACTTATTTCTAGAATAGATTTTCATTTTTACTTGTTACTTTTGATATATCAAGAAAAAATAATATACTTTTTTCATATTTTACCCTTAGTATTAAATATTAATTACTTTTTCTCCAAATTATTTTTCAATACCTTATGTCAATTATTTTTTTTGTCAAAATGTGACCAGTAAACGAGTAAGTAATAATTTTCTGAAGTATAATAATTTTACTCCAATGCTTCTTGTCGTTTGCAAGAGTTTTCTGATCTTAAAATTCAGTCATGGATGTTCCACTTAGACCTTTCTGACAACCCAATTGGATTTGGGGAATTGGTGGTGGAAGCTCTCGCTCACCTGAATATTTCCTTCAATCAGCTGGAGTACGTGGAACAGCCTTACAATGTTTCCAGCAATCTTGTAGCCACTAGCCTTGGACTTGCATTCCAACCGTATAAAAGGTGACCTACCAATTCAACCTTCCTCTGCCATCTAAATATGTGGCAATTTTGTTGCTGTTGCCTCCTTTTTCTCAGTTGCAGATAATGGCCTCACTAGAAGAATTCCTGAATCCATATGCAAGGCCAGATACCTTCAAGTTCTTGATTTATCTAACAATGCCTTGAGTGGAATATAGTAAAACTCTTGGAGTACTGAACCTAGGAAGTAATAATCTCCATGGTGTTATACCAGATTCATTTCCAATTGGTTGTGCTCTAAAAACTTTAGACCTCTGTGGAAATACCTTAGAAGGAAAGCTGCCAAAGTCACTAGACAACTGTGAGTCGTTGGAAGTCCTGAATGTCGGAAATAACAGACTTGTTGATCGTTTTCCATGCATGTTGAGGAACTCATCCAGTATGAGAGTCCTAGTTTTGATCTTCAATCAATTCTATGGAAATCTTCAGTGTGATCCAACCAGAAATAGCTGGCCAAATCTCCAGATCATTGAAATAGCTTCCGACAATTTTACTGGTGTGTTGAATACTGAATTCTTTTCAAATTGGAGTCGAATGATGGTTGCAGATTATTACGTGGAGACGGGATGCAATCACATCCAATTTAAGTTCGTTCAACTAAGTAACTATTATTATCAGGAAACAGTGACAATAACCATCAAAGGACTGAAGCTGGAGCTTGTGAAGATTCTTAGGGTCTTCACATCTGTTGATTTCTCTTCAAATAGATTTCAAGGAGTGATACTAGATACTGACGGGAATCTCAGCTCGCTTTTTATTCTGAACCTGTCACACAATGTCCTTGAGGGACCAATTCCAAAATCAATTGGGAAACTACAAATGCAAGTCTCACATTAGTTCAACAATTTGTTTGGTAAAATCCCACTAAGTAATCAATTTGAAACATTCTCAACAGATTTCTTTGAATGAAATAGAGGCTTATGAGGGTTCCCTCTTGAAGATTGCAAAAGCAATGAGTCGAAGTTGTTGCTGCCACTAAACCATCTAGCAGACTCAGATGATGATTGGAAGTTCATTTTTGCGACTGTGGAATACATAGTAGAGGCAGCAAACACTTTCACTTCTTTGGTTTTACGAGCCAGTGAAGAATTGGTTCGATATACATATGGAGAAATGCTTGCTCTAGTTTTCAACAATGTGAATCCTTGAACACATAAATAAATGATAAGTATATCAACATGTATTGCTGCTTGTGCCTAGCTTGAATTGCTTAATTGTAAATAACCTGCAGAATAAAGAAAGGCAAGATCAATATGCATAACCCTGGAGAAAAAAATGTACTATATTTATAAAGAAAGGAAAGATTCATTATTTGCAAACTTATAGTCCTTTATTGGTTTTATTATGGTGTCTACAACCGTCAAAATGGCTTGGCCCTTGAGGCCGGGGCAACCCAACCCGCTATTAGGATTGGGTTGGGTTATGATTTTTTCGCCTATTTAAAGCTGGGGCTTATAAACCCATCCCAAGTCAACCCGTTGGCCCTTGAGGCTTGACTGAGGCCGGACTGGGATGGGCTGGCCCGTGGGCCAAAATACTTTTAATTTAAATTAAGAATTTAAATGAAGATTGTGAAAAAAGAAGTAAAAACTAAGAATAGTAACTATTGAATAAGTTTAATATCTTACACAATACTTTATTTATTTAGCGTTAAATCCTAATCACCAAGTATAGATGCTTCATTCATGATTGCTATTCAATTTAAACTTAAAATTTTAAAAAAAAATTGTGAACAAAATGAATTAAAAACTATAAATAGTGATTACTGAATAAGTTCTAGCTAGTATCTTACATAATATTTTACTCATTTAGCGTTAAATCCCTAATACTAAAATTTCTAACCACCCATATAAAAATTGCATTCACTATGAAATGTTCAAACACTTGTTGCTACTCGAAATCCATTGCACGACTTTACTCAAATTCAAAGCGATAATATTTTTAAATAAATTTAAATATTATTAATTTTTGATATATATTTTTTGATAATATTTATCGAATTAAATCTACATATGAATTTAGATGAAGGTGATTTTAATTAAGACAACTTTATCGATGAATTCAAATGTACTTGACGATATATTGGTGTTGAATATGTTATAAGTTATAGTAGAATATGTACTTTCATATAATCATATGTTAGAAATGTTAACAAATTGTCATACCTATACGTTCAAATATATATTGAAAAGAAAAAAGTTAAAAACAAAAAAAAAGACCGGTAAAAATGAAGGGCTAGCCCGTCCCAGCCCGCGACCCTTTTAGGGTTGGGTTGGGTCATACGTTTTAAGGCCCTTTAAGATGAAGGGCCGGTCCGTCCTAGCCCATCAAATTCTTTAGCCCGCGAGGCTTGGGATGGATTGGGTTGGGCCAGCCTATTTTTACAGCTCTAATGGTGTCTATATTTTCTTTAGATTATGAAGAAAATGTCTAGAAATCTATTAAGTTTTAATTAATTGAATAAAGTATATAAGAGAGATACAAGCCTAGGTAACGTAAAGTATCTCATTATACTCCTGCAAAAAATTCATTTTAGTTCATGTCTTTATTTTAAGAAGAATGCATAAAGCCTAAAGTCCATTAGTCTAAAGTCGAAGATAGATAAAATTGAATTACTCGTAAAAAAAATTATGGCCAAAGTTTATAAGGATTATCTAAAGCGTTTCCGAAAGTCACACACAAGTTCAGTGAATATTACAAATTGTCTAAAATTGTAGAAGCAATTGAATTACCTATAAACAATTTTATGACTAAAGTTTAGACGAATTGTCTAAAATTTTTACTTGCGGCATGATTTTTTTCACTCTTCCAGCTATGAAGCGCTAGGCTATGTTTGTAAGCAAAAGGCAGTCCGGTGCACTAAAGCTCCCTTTATGAGCAGTGCCCGAGAAGGACCGAACCACAAGGATTTATTGTGCATAATTTAGCCCACATTTCTGCAAGAAGTTGTTTCCATAGCTTGAACCTGTAACCTCCTGATCACATGGCAGCAACTTTACCAGTTACTCCAAGGCTCCCTTGTAAGCAGTGACCCAAAAAAGAGTGATTTGAGTAGATCAAATTGTGGAACCAATTGTAGAAAGCTAGTTAAATAGACTCCTTCCACATAGGGAATAATGCGCATCCCCAGCAGATTAGACAGCAAGAAGTTCAAGATTACGAAACAAATTGCCACCGGAACAAATTATAAAAGGAGAACTAAGAAATACTTAACAAAAGCGCTCATCCATTCATTGAAGCCACCATCCTAATAGTTTAGGACTAACAGAACCCAGTAACTGAGGTAGGTTAATCAGATGCAAGCAGCAATGCTTCCCCTACAACCTTGTATGAAAAAGTACAAAAAGTTAACAATAGATAAATGGATACCTTAAACTCTTCCTTATAAATTTTCAAGGCCGAGACTTAACTCATGTTGTACAACAGAAATCTAAATGAATCAGGCAAAAAGAATCCACGGGAACAATAACAAAGAGACATCGGTTGTCTATGTTCGATTACTTCCTCGATTTCTTCCTGGAAGATTTGGATGAACCCTTTGATTGCACAGTGCCTGCATTCTGACAGGCTCCTTTTGGATTAGCTGGCTGGTTTGATTTCATATCACTACTGCTCGCCGCCTCTTTAGCCACTGCACCTTGAGAACCTCTAATTTGAGCTGCTCTCTTATCCTTTCTCTTTGGTCTGTAACTAGACCTCTCCCTCTTGGGAAGCCACCTCTCTGGATCAGGTGGAGGTCCTGGATTAGCTGGGTCAAAGCCCTTTGGATATTTTGGCTTTCTCTTCCTCTTTTTCTTCGCCTTATCCTTACTCTTCACTTCGTATGTTTCAGTCGCACCAGCATTCGGACCTTTCTCGGCATGCTTGGCGCCAGAAGTTTTCTCCAAACTGTCGACATCTATTGCTTTCAAACCAGGTAGTGGTTTTAACTGCTTCTCATAAGCTTCTGCTTTCTCAATGTCACCATGGGCTGCAGTCTGGATTAATCCAACTAAAGCCTCAATACTTCCATGGCTTTTCACTAGCTGCTCATAAAGGTGTGCTGCCTCCTCTTTCCTTCCATGCCTGAGCTTGAAAGCAGCAGCCTCCTGCATGATGGTATTGAGCTTATTGTCTTCAGTCATGGCATTGGACCACCACTTGACTGCGGAATCAAACACAGCATCGGCACCATCAATATCTCCAGCCCGTTCCTTGAGAGAAACAATGGTGGCAACAGTTGCAGGCTTGTGTTGAATGTCGGGTATTTTCGCCAAGGAATCGGCTGCAATCTGTGGATGGCCAGCAGCTGCAGCAACCTGAGCCCTTGCAAGCAGCATAACCTTGGACCTGTCAGGAAACTTATCTGCATACTGTCCAAGTATTTCTTCAGCTTTAGCAGCCTTGTTCTCTCTCACATGTACAGCAGCTTGAAGAAGTACAGGCATCAAGCTACCAGGGAATATCCCAGGCAGAGCACCAACAAGTTCTCTAGCCTGTAACGATTCAATGACAAAATAAACATTGGAAAAAGAATGTGGGAATAAACAGTAGCAGTTGGATGTCTATTCATGGTTCCCTTGTTTCTAATGCATCAAATGTTACAAGGAGAACCATTGCAAACGAACGTAACATATCGGATAATATACCTGATCCATCTTATTAGAATGAAGTAGCAGCAGCACCCTATTGGTATATATTGCTTCCCTTTGCTTCTGTGAGAGCTTCAAGTCCAGTCCACGAGAAAGCTGGAACTTCTCTGGTCCATCACTTTTCTCTATTAGCTTATCAAGTTTCCTTAATCCATCTGAGACATCTTTAGGACCCTTCAAGGCAATGAGATTATTTACTGCCACCGCAAGTGAAGACTCATCAGCCACATTTCTTTTGATAAGCTCAGTATAAGATGCAACAGCCTCTTGGGTGTTCCCTAGAATCTGGAGAGGGGGAAAAAAAGAAACTTGCATAATTGCAACTTATCAAACAAAAGATGACTAGCCAAACTCTTGTCATAAGATAATTTACCTGTTGTACATATGCAATTTGAACAGCTATAGGTGCCAATTCAATTTCAACATCATCATCAGCTAAATTCTCTTCCATTAGTGTTTCCTGACCAATTCTGTAATTCCAATGTCCACAATAAGACATTCATCTTTCTTTTATGTTTTCATTTCATTCGTGCAAACCTTGAAGATTCACAGAGAATTGCAAAGAAGTGGAAGATTTTACCACATTTGATTTGAGACTCATAACCAACATTTTCCCCAAAAACAGGTCGTAAGAACTGAAGTAAACTTTAAAAAGACGAAGGAAGAGAAAATTTCATTTTACGATTGTTCCAAATGAATAGACCAGAATTCAGTTTGTCCCTTGTGACATCTCATAAATAGATATTCCAGTTTGCCCTAGGATCTCTGGCAGCAAATAATAAACTGCATTCAATTGTCCACGAGATATATAGAGGAAATCATCCTACAAAATGCGACTTATAATTTACAGCCTCATATAAAATGTCCCCTATTTGAATGTCAACCCCCGCAAACCAAAGAGAAGACACTAAGACTTGAAAGAAAAGGCAAGTAAAATTACAACCAAATAAAGTTCCTGATACAGAAGCATCATTCGCATGATCCTCAAAATTGGAATAACTAAAAAACTTTCTTTTCATGTATAAAGAACTGTAACTCCATTTACATAAGACAAAATAAGAAGATATAGAAGCTTTGCAGAACATTTTAACCCCCAAGATACAAGCAATTTGACTGTACTGACAAGTCTTTTCATTAGACTAGTTCTAAATTGTCAGTCTATCATTAAAAAAAGGTTAACAAACCAATAAAAAGTTAACCCAAACAAGAAAAATAAAAAGATGCTTAAGATTCTCCTAGAATTCATAGAGACAACAATATATCAATAGCTAAAGTAAGATTAACCCAAATAAGAAAATAAAAAGATGCTTCAGATTCTCCTAGAGTTCATAGAGACAACAACATATCAATAGCTAAAGTAAGTACATCTTGATGCCAAGTTAAACCCTCCAAAATAACTTCCAAACGAGGAAATGTCTAATGCTTTTTTGCTAGTCATAGAATGTGCATCAAGTGTTAAGAAAATGGATAAAAGTCATACAAATAAAACAAGTCAGGACTAACTGAATCTAATTCTGTCATGGTGTTATTAAAAGTTTATTAGGGGCAAACTTGCCTTCGAGCTGACAATAACAGTTGTTCTGCATCTTTGTACTTCTCCCTTTCAATCAAAGAGCAGGCAGTGTTGTAAGCCAATTCGAAACTACTAGTTGCTTTAACTCTCAGTGAATCCAAGGTTCCCTGCACTTCAGAAGTCCTTCCAGCAGAAACCAGACCAGCAACAAGATTTATCTCCAAGGAATCTATCGTGGACTTCGGGAGCTTTTGATAAATATCGACAGATGCACCCATCTTTCCTAAACGATATAAGATCTGAGATTCCAACAGCATTGACTCAGTACTTCCTTCTTGTCCCTTCAAGGACTGTAAAGCCTCCTCCAATTTATTTTGCCGATATAAGCAATATGCCTTTTCAAAGAAAGCATGACAATGAAAAAGGGAAAATGTTAATGAGAGAAACAAAATCCAGAATTGAGGAGAAAGGAACTTATTTTTCTTTTCATCAAGTAGAGGAGATACGCAGTAAACATAAGGCAAATATACGTAAAAGAATTTGCATAAAGACGGGTAATGGAACAACCCAAGCTAACTTGGCACTGAAAAGAAGCTTATGAAATGGCTAGCTATCCCATGTATAAAAGATCAGGAACTGAGATGACTGCTCATATATTTCCTATTGTACTTCCTACTTCTTAGTTGGAATTGCCCTTTGGGGGGTGGGGGGGAGGGGGGAAGCCATAAGGATGTTTCAGTTGAAATCACTGTAAAATTCTGTGTTCTGGTTCATAGAAGCCCTGTGGGTCTTTTTCTCCTCAAAAGGGGCTCGGGCAGGGAGATTCCCCCCCCCCCCCCCCTTTTGTTTATTCTGGCAATGGAGGGGCTCACTAAAATGCTGGCAAAGGCTAAAGAGATCCAATGGATTCCTCCACCACTATCACTGTTCCTGATTTGCTCTATGCAGATGATACTTTCATTTTTTTAATGGAGCAGACAGTCACCAAGTTTACAATCTCAGCATCACTCTCATGGCCTTTGAGTCTATCTCTAGACTATATATCAACATGCTCAAAACAAAATTTATCCAGTGAATAATGTCTCCAAATTAATAGAGTTAGCAGACATTCTTAGATGCAATATTTGCTCTCCCCCCACTACCTACTTGGGATTACAATTAGGTGTTAAATTCAAATCAGTTGAGCTATGGAATGGAGTTATTGAAAGAATGGGAATGAGGCTTGCAACATGGCAGAGTCAGTACCTGTCTCTAGGTAGTAGACTCACCTTAATCAACAGTGTCCTTGATATCATCCCCATTTACATTATGTATCTATTTCATATGCCAAGTTCAGTCATAAAACAGATAGACAGCTTCGGAAGAAGATTCATATGGGAAGGACACAGTCAATCTCACAAATTCCCTCTGTTAATAGCAAAGTGTGACTCTTCCATACCCAGTGTATCCCGTGGAATTAGTCGAGGTTCGGCATAAGCTGGCCCGGACACCACGGTAATAAAAAAAATAAAAGAAAAAAAAGAACAGATGGTAGCAGAAACATAGTAAATAATACTATTAATCAAACCTACATGTTGAAACAATAGATAATAACAGAAATAGAAGAACAAGTAACAAGAGTAATACTACGAATACTAGAATGGACAACAAGTAATTACCCTCCTAATTACCTTAAAGAAGCTAAGATCAACAGAAGCCTTTTTAATAGCAGCCAAAGCTTCTTCTATACAATCTGCTTTCACTAACGCCACCACTTTACATCTTATCGCGTCCTCATCTCCAGGCGCCGCCGCCAGAACTTCAAATAAAATCATTTAAAAAAATCAACAACATTTTAAAAAAAAAACGTATTTTGGATCGATATATAAGAAATTGAACTGACTTTGATCGGAAACTTTGACAGCTTGTTCATATTCGGATCGTTGGATGTGGCGATTAAGATTAGTGAAGAGATCTTCAATTGATATAGCAGGAGTTGTTGCCGATGCCTTGGCTTTCTCTTTGGCCTTCGGAGCCATTTTTGAAGCAATTTTCAGATTTCTCCTTCTTTGGGCGACTGTTTTGATAATAATGAAGAAAATGAACAAGTTAGAATTGAAGAGGGTTTGGTGTTGGGCCTAACTCGGGTAATGGACTTGGGACTTATGTTTGGTCCAAATACAAATGAACTCCAATTTTTGGGCCATTCGGTTACACCATGAAAATTGAATTCAAATCACGGGAATTTTTTTGGGCGGGAAAAGTAACTATATAAACATTCTTAGATTGTTTATTACAAATTGTAGCAACATTTTTTTAGTTTGCAACTTATAGCAATTTTTTTAAAAAAAAAAAGTAAAAGAAAATACATGACAGTTAAGATCAGGATATCAATCATCCTCAATTTTCTCTCTGAAATGGTTTTCTCTCCCCTGTATCATACCCAAATCGTCTTCTTCTCCAAAAATTCCTTTACCATCTTCTTCTCCAACAATTTCTTTCTTCATATTATTTCTTCAAAATTCAAATATCTTCTTTTTTCTTCAAAAATTTGTCAGAAAAATACATATTTGATTTTTAAAAATCTAGTAAAACAATTGTCAGAAAAATGGATTGTGACAGTTTACATTCGATAATGATATTGCATGGCGGAAGATGGGATATCACAGGTATTTTATGGTATTAAAATTCAAAATTTTTTGTGTTTTTTTTATTATTAGAAAATTTAAGAATTTTTTAATTACTAACAACAAAAAATAGGAGAAACAAACTTATCGTCAAGATGATTATCTTAGTAATTTGTATTTTTTGTTTGTGTATAACAGTTGATAATTTCTTTTTCTTTTTCTTTTTAGTAATTCATGTGTATGTTTTTGGGTTTTAAAGTGTGTTCGAAATTTGAAGATGATGAACTTCTTTTTAAACATTAATTCAAGATGATGATCTTAATCCTGATGGAATTTTTATGTATAACTGTTAACAGTTTTTTAATTTTATTGATTATTCATGTGAATGTTTTATGGTTTGAAATTGTATTTTGATTCTTATATTACATATCTGCACCTATTCTTGAATATTAATTATTCAAAAATTCTGAATTATTTTTTTAACATAACACATAATTTTATGTATTTTTTTATGAAACAGAAAAACATTCAATTAATTGAAATTACTCAAATTAGGGGAAGAAAACGTAATGCAAATAATATTTATATATATTGTTGATTTCCTTTTGTTGAATATAATTTCTGATGGTTCAAGTAACTATTAGAATTAATTTATTAAGTTTATACTAGTGTTTATTTATCAATTTTTAAGTAACTTAATTTTATTTTATTTTTCTATTCTGAAATATTATAAATTAACAATTCTGTATAATTTCGACATGTAATTTTTCTTGTAAAAAAATATATAATTTTTTTTACAAAACAAAACAAAACAAAAAATTCATTAATTGAGATCAAAAGAATTAAGAGAATAAAAACATAATGCAAACAATTTTTATACATGTTGCTGATGTTGATTATAACTTCTGAATGTTCTTTTTATGTGCCTTTAATATGCAACGTTTTTTTTTTTTTTATGTATGTAAAGTGGTATATTTTATGGTACCACTTCGATGCACGAATTATGTATTTTTAAAAAAAAAAAATTGGTATAAATTATAGCAAACATTTGATATCATCAGTAGTATGGACAATGATATAGAATTTTTTTATTTTTTGTTAAAAGACAACACCAAAAATTTGTTATTTCTTCACATTGAAGTGGTATTATGGTATGAATTTGATAGTATACTACGTACTGTATAAGAAGTGTCTGAATGTTGAATGGTAACACGTCTATTTATTTCTTATATATATTTTTAACTTATTTTGTAATTGCAGGGGCGGACATCCACAAAAATCCTATATATTGTTATCGATGGTCTCAAACAGTTCATATTGTGCCTTCCAAATATGAAATGTAGTTGTGGATAATTTCAACTAGATGAGACTCCTTTAAGTATAGAAGATCTACAAGTATGGTCGTTGTACCCATCCAATGCAGAATTTTTGAGTGGCTTGACTTCAAGTGTAGAAGTTGAGGACATGAAATATGCAGGAGCTAAAGTTATAAGTACATCGAACATGATGTGATTAGTTGTATCGTATTGTATGAAAATGATATATAACTTGGTTTTGTATGAAAAAATATATAAATTAGTATTTCATAACATGATTAGTTGTTTCATACTTTTCTGAAAATGGTATATCAATTGGTACCAGATTGTTGTAGTTGTGTATAAATTTAGGATGTAATATGGTATTTTAAGTATTAGATAATATATTTTTTTTCAAAGGTTGAGTCTTTGGCAACATGTGTTATTGAGGATTTTGTAGCTAATTTCTATACTTTATGTAGTATGGAATGAATGTATAAATTGATATCAGCTAATTAAATATAATAATTCAAAAATACAATTTTGTATACCCACTCCATACACTAAAATAAATAATAACATATAATATTTGGTGAGCGTTATTTTCTACACCAACTTCTATAATCATCTCATTCCGTACAGATATAACATGTAAGAAACTACTTTATAAGCCTTGAGCGGAATATAGATATATCATATTGATTTTATACAATTTTCATACACGAAAATTCTGAGAAAAAATATAAGTACTATGTATATTAATTATTCTTAAAATATTAAATTTAAATATATGTATATATATATTACCCCAAACCACAAGCCTGTATTAATGTAGAAAATGGTGATAATTAAAGAAGCAAAAAATTAAAGGAAAAAAAAAGAGGCGTGTATTAATGAAAAATTAAATATTATAGTAGATTTTATCATAAAATATAATAAAGAGAGTAGATATTCTGAAAAAGTAGAAAACGTGTACAAATAAAAAAACCTTTTGACCATAATTTACTCCTACATGATTATCTAGATTAATGAGGAAAGTAAATTATTTTAATACTAAAAACCCATAAGAAACTGGCTAAAGAAAATTAAAGAAACAACCAAAAACGTGATAATTGAAAAAATTAAAAGTCAAAGAAAAGAAAGAAGAGACGTGTTCAATGGAGAAAGTTTAAATATTTTAGTAGATATTGACAAGAAAGATAATAAAGGGAGGAGATTATCTGAAAAGTAGAAAATATATATAAGTGGGGAATCTTTTTTAACATAATTTACTCCTACACAGTTATTAAGATGAGAGAGAATGAATTTTACTCCTAAATAAAGAGTGTTATAGAGAAACATATAACTTTTCTAAAAAAGGAAAAAAATATAAATAAATGAAGATAAATTATTGACCAAATTTTACTTCTACCATAATTATCAACACATTTATTTAGGAGAGATGGAATATTAAACACTAAAAAAAAAGGAGATAATTAGATTAATAAATATGTATTAAATGATTTTTTTTAAAAAGAAATAAAATTAATTTTTTTAAAAATTGCTATAACTTGCAATTAATTACATAGTTCAATAATTATATAAAAGTGTTGCCACAACTTGCAATAAACAATTTAATAAGTATATACAAAATAATTTCCTCTTTCAAATATGTACAATAAAGTAATTAGTTTACAAAAATTATAGCCAAGTTTTCTTTACAAAAACAATAGCCCAAAAATGAACTAGCCACAAAAAAGAATTACAAAAAAAATAGCCACATGTATATGTAATGTATCAAAATTGTATAAAAGTTATGGAATGTATCGATATTGTATAAATGTTGTATAAACATGTATCAATATCATATAAATGGTGTATAAACGTATATTGATATTGTATAAATGATGTATAAATATGTATCGATATTATAGAAATAATGTATAAACGTGTATCGATATTGTATAAATAGTTATGTAATACATATGTAATATATGTATAAAGTGTATCGATATTGTATAAATAATAATGTAATGCATATGTAATATATCAATATCAAAAGCCTTCGCTCGTCTATTCAACGGGGCAATTAGAGAAGCTGCTCCTTGACTTTTTTTCTCAGTCAAGCTTCCTTGTTCTTTAGTGTAGTCTCAGTTCACAGTGCAAGACAACCTAGTCTATATTCACAGCTGACGCGACTCAAAAGATAAAAGTCACCTTTTACAAAGTTTAGTCTTAGCCTCTCCATTGAAGTGGGAACGAAATGAGCGAAGACGAATAAATTATTGCATCAATTAAACACAAATTTTCTCAAATTCGAAAACTCTCTTGGAAAACAAAATGTTGTATGAATTCCCTGTTACTCATCGCATCCTATTAAAAAAAGAAACCTTATAGTTGTTCAATTTGTTCAAACAAATTTTTCAAAGTTGTTATTCTCAGACATAGTAACCAGTGAATGTAAATCCTCTTCATACTATCTCACCAACAAAATACCATACAAAGCACTCCAAGCCAGACAAAGCAGCAATGCTAGCATCTTCAACCTTCAATTCGTTTCTATTCCTCTGCATGTGCTTAACTGCATCGACTTTCTTCCGAAATAACTCACAACAGCCTGAAATCCTGGCCAATCTCAATACCTAAATTCTTAGGAAAGGAGTTACAACTCCCCATCTCAAAATCCCCAATTGAATTAGAGCACGGTCCATCAAATTTACAAATTTGAATTTCCAACGATAAAAAACTTTCAAATTCAGGTGATGGAGCTCCGCCTAACAAAATGAAAAATTACCAATCCCAACTTACTAAAGGTGGAGATGACAATATTTCCCCTTAAAATGCCCCAACCGACGAGGCTCAGATCTCCACGTCGAAGAAGAAGAAGAAGTGTCGATTTTTTGATAAATAAAATAGAAGAAGGAGAAGTGTCAATTTTTTGGTAAATAAAATCCTACCTAATTTTTCGTAAATTATATGGTCGAGTGGCCATATGCCGTAATTATCCCAATTTTTTTAATATATATTTTTCTTCGGGGAAAGGACAAAAACAACCATCCAATCCAAATTATTGACAGTCGAATGGCCTAAGAAAACAAATACCCATTTTTAGCCATCATTTGACTTGCTACTCTACGGCTGAACCTCTCTTTTCTCCATTATATTATACCACATGCTCTTCTTTTAATTCTTCTCCTCCTTCCTTTTCCTCTCCAGAAAAAAAAAAGCTTAACATTTTATAAACTTGTGAACGACAATTTTTCTCTCTTCATTCATTAAACTCTTTCTTCTAATTTTTTCAAACAAATTCTGCATGCTTTTCTCTCTTCTTTTTACTCCTTTTTTTTTTCAAGAACCCCATTTGTCCTTCTAGCCAAAAGAACAACAACAAGCACAAGAAAAAATATCTATGTACATACAAAGAATTCCAAAAGTGTTTGATATTTAAATCACCCTTTTTTTTATGGGTATTTCTTCTTTGCTCATCTTGTTTTATGAGTTGTCCTTATTTTTGTTAAATATATACAATTATTATACATTTTATATATTTAAAACATCCAATAATAATGTGCTAGTTCAGTTGAAATGTATTATACAACAATGATATTTTTTTTTTTATACATATGCAATAGTGATAGATGTAATTTTATACAATAATAATACAGTTTCTAGACACATCATATACGAATACATATTTTATACAATAATGATACAGTTTCTATACACATCATACACATATACATATTCTATACAATAATTATACAGTTTCTATACACATCTTATACAACTTTTAGCTGGGATACTTATTTTGATACATATTCTATACAATAAATATATAATTTCTATACACATTCTATACAATTTCTATAGAAGTCTTATACAGATACATATTCTATACACATCCTATACAATTTCTATAGAAATCTTATACATATACATATTCTATATAATAATTATACGATTTCTATACACATCACATACAAATTTTAGCTGCAATAATTATTTAGATACATATTTTATACAATAATTATACATATTATATATACATTCTATACATATTCTATATAAATCTTATACATATACCTATTTTATACAACAATTACACAATTTCTATACACATCTTATACATCATTTAGCTGAAATTAAAGAATAAGAGAAATCATCAGTATTAACAACAAAATTCAAATCAAATTTGAACCCTCTACTAGCTAACTTCAAAATATCTTTTCTATACACATCCTACACCAATGGCTAATTTCACGAATTTTCCCATGGCTTTCGATTTCTACAATACAAAAAAGATCATAACTGCAAATTAACCCAATCAGTGAAGGTACATGACCCTATCACAAAAAACACTTATCTGGCACAACTCAAAGAACCAGTGAAATGGAAAACTACTTGGGAAGAAAAATCAAACATACAAAATTTAAAGAGTGAAAATGTAGAGTCATCTAAGTCAAGAGAGTAAAAACCGTAGACAATACAAACAATATTGAGATATGTGATTGAAGAAAGATGAGAAAGAAGATTTATGAGGCTGAAAAAAATTAAAAAGGTAAAGTATAATGATGCAATGAAGAAGATAAAATAGCCAATTGAGGTTAACTTCACGGGCTTTGAGCTATTTGAAGTAGGTGGCTACTTATTGAAAATAAAAAGGCCGAGGGGTCATTTTTCGTCCAACAGGTCAAACTTGGGCCATTAATTTTGAAATTTGTCAGACAATGTCTTTTCCCCTTTTTCTTACTGGGAACTGGATGCTAGTTAACTAACTCCATGTAGATTTATTTATTAAAGAAAGTCGATTCACTACTAAAAAAAATTAGAAATTAGGGACAAATAAATTCCGTTTAAAAAACAGCAAAATTTGTTAAGTTAGTTATGAATAATTAAGGATCGATTATTAAAGATGTTCGTAGCTAATCCTACTTTTTTAATAGTGATTATCTATAGATTAACTATCCAATTATTAATGCATTTGAAAGTCGTTTCCTACCTAACCTTAAAGAACAATATTGAAAATTTGAGGAACATAATAAAATTATATAGGTAGTAAAAAAACGAAAGATTTATATATCTTTGTAACTTTATATTTCAAAATTAAAGCATGTGAAAATACTAAAGAGTTATAAAAGAAATGACTCGTTCACTTGTAACGTTTGACATTTTGCTACACAAATTCCACAACTTTTGAAGCCAATTACCCTCTCTCCCATAATTTTTGCATATTAAATAAAATTCCATAAAATATGGGATGGTGAACATATGAAAAGGACAAATACATCGATTTTGTGATACATTAACAACTAACCTAAAAAATTAAATCCCTTAATATACGACGGAAATCAAGAAATCTCCTAATATAAGGCGGAAATAAAGGAATGTATCTTTGTTTGATTAATTTTATTTTATTAATAATTAAATATAATAAATTCACTAACTTCATTAATATAAGACAAATACATGTTCCTCTTGATTATGTAATTTAATTAGTTTCATTTTATTATACTTTAAAATAATAAATTCATTAATTTGATGTATCCAACAAACTAAAGACTTAGATACATGTGTATACAGTTGCACACATATACATTCGTATGTATCATGGACATGTACTAACCTCCTAGAGATATAAAAAATTGATGGATTTTGATATTGGATGGATGCAAAAAAAATCATATGTATTATAAAATACATACTAACTGTAACGATCCAAAATGTCGTTACATCAAAAAATCATTTCAAGAAAATTTTTGCGACTAATGAAACCTTCTAACCAGACCTAATAGAAATTAATTCGTAGGAAAAATGAGGTCCAACATAATTGGGCCGAGAATTAAAAGGAATTGGGTCAGCCTGCTGCCTACCGCTGCAGTGGTAAATCAACCACTACAGCGGTAACCCGGGTAGTGGCCAACTCGAATTTCTTTAAAACCCTCTTCTATTCCAGCCTCCTTAAGTCGTCTTTTTCCACCAAAAACACCCAGAATAAAATCCACACTTAGAGCAATGAGGTTTCAAAGGCCACACTTCATGAGGGCAATTTTGCGGCACACCCGATGGGAACCCAATGAGGCGAGGCGCTTAGCACGTACGGGACAACTTCCTCCTCTTAATAACAACATAATTCATCTACAAGGCAGGCTATGGTTAAATTGTAGTAGACTTGGGCTAAATGCATGTAATATTGATAGTAATGTTGGGAGTTTCATGTCTTAGGTCTTCAGGCACGGTGTTTGGATGGATGGAAACGATAAAAATCCAGTATAGGCTTAAATATTGTAGTAAATTATTGTTGAACTCCGCTGGTGTGAAATAGTGGCATGAATTGGTTTAATTTTGTGAAAGTTATAGTTCATACTTGTATATCTATCCCCCCCCCCCCCTAATATAATAGGGATATACACGAACAAGAGTGAAATAAAGTTTACTACTCCATTCTCTCTACTTGCCTCTTTTTTTGTCTCTTATTACTTTTATTAGTTTAATACTTGGCTTTAATTATTTAATACGTTATCTATATGAGTCTCTAATTTATTGAGTGGAATTTGATTCTCTCCCTTATAAGATCAAAACCTTGTCGATGTTAAATTCTTTCCGTGAAGAAGAACAACTAATTGGTTTTATGAAATTCCCACCCTCAAGACTCTGCACATCAAGGATGAAATCCTTTTCAACATATAAGTATTTATTATTATATTATGTCTTTTTGGAGGTTGAATATATGCGTGCTCACATGTTCTATTCAAGTGGTGATCTAGGTACTGTTTTGCTTGGATACAACTCATGGAAGTGGTTAATTAGGACAAGTCCACGTGACTCTGCTTTTGATAAGGTTATAATTAAATCTCATAGCAATTTCCAGTTTCTCTGTTACGTAACTTCATTAAAGGTATGAATTTACATTCATTGTATTTTATAAATCTTATAGTGATTACATTATGTACGTCTATAATCATTAGAAGTGATCAAAATTTTACTGTGCTTCACAGTTTATAAGGAAGTAATTATTTTGAAGCTTGGTAACTTTGAAATATATGTTAGAGAAAAATTTTCTACAATTATATGTATACCTCGATTTGCTCTTGAAATAACAATGTATTGAAAGAGGTTCTAAGCTATCATAGTTTGATATGCTTAAGGCACGTTGTAATAATTATGTTTCATTCCTGAAGAATGAGAACTTTTGATAAATGTTAATTATGTTTCATTCCCAAAGAACGAGGACTTTTGATAAATGTTACAACTACATATTCATTCCTTGAGGTGAATGTGATAGGATTAATATTTAGTGAGGCATATAAATGTGCACTTGGTTGTGCAAACCACCTCTAGAAGAGGTAGAATAATTGAAAAGAATTCTTCGGAAATCTACTCCCGAAGTAGTAAGTTTGAAATTTATTTTAAATCTACTTCTGAAGCAATAGAACTTTGACATTTACTCATGAAGTAGTAAATTTGAAATTTACTCCAAAGTAGTAAATGCTCTAAAATTTACTCCCGAAGTAGTAAGATTGTGCAATAATATAATCTTGCAAACTACTCTCGAAGTAGTAGACCTTTGAAATTTACTCAAGTAAATAGCACGTGCCATGGTAAACTTGGAGTTTACTAGTTCAAATAATTTTATCTGTTGGCATGAATAATTTTGCCGTCCTGAAGATATGTATATTGAATATTAGACATATAATGAAGAACTAAAAGATTCTTCAAGAATTATTGCTTGTTCTCATGATAAGTTGATTAGACCAGCAAATATTGGGACTGAATCCCCTAAGTTCTGAAAAGTATAAAAGGTGGTTAAGAGCTCGTTCACCTATCATGTGATATGATGCATCCATAAGGTGGTCACATGTACGTTTATTGTCAACCTGCAGTTTGACATTCATAAAGTTGCTTGCTCAATTAAATTGAGTCAAGATCAGAATTTTCAGATTGTGTAGTCAAGACAATTGATCTTGATAATGCTGATTATATTTAAGTTGGTTTGGCGTTGAAAGCCTCAAATAAATAGCTAAACCATTGGTTATGAGAACAAAGTTGAAAATTGTTGGTCTAAAATATAATATATTGCATACAATAGCACTTGTTTGCATTAGACTAATAAATTATAATCAATTCTTTCCCCTCAATTGATTCAGGGCCAGGAACCATATATTTTCCATCTAATAGCTTTTTGATATATGGTATGTAATTAATGGATACACCATGATGTACAAAGATGGATTCTCCAAAATAGATTGGAGTATATGTTAGTTTCCCTAACATAAGGGGGAGATAATAAGCAGCTAAGAAATATGTTGTGAATTATCATTAGTACGATCCTCATTTAAAAGATAATTCAAGTCAAATGCTAGAAGCATTTGCTGACCCAAAATTGATTTCATATTTAGCTGCAGATGCTCCTACTGTGTGTCCCAGAAGGAAAGAATCTACAACATGCATGAAGCATGGTAGACCAATCAATTCCAAATAAAATAATCCTTGAAAAAATATAGAGCAAATGATCATAATAAAGAGGCAATATACTCTTGAAGAGCAACGACATAACACTTCATTAAACCTCATGAAGAGTGTCACAACCTAATTTCTCAGGTCATGACGACACCTACCATAACCCGCCAGTAGGTGAGCCAACCCGTAGTCCGGAACAGCTAGTAATGGACTATTAAGAAAAGCGAAAGAAAAACTAAATAAAAGAGAAAGAAAACAAGAAGGAAGTAAATACATTCCCAAAACCTGGTGAAGTTAGTACAACAGCTTCTAATACAACAAGAGTACAAAGTGAAATATAAATTAAATATATACAAAGCTGTCTCTGAAATACAAAAATAAAGATCAGTCTAACAATACAAGGGAGAGCAGGAACAACTCCGAACGTCAAGAGCTCACCCCAAATCTCCGTCCATGGCTGCTCCGCACGATGCACACATCAAAGGTGAGAACTCGTTCTATGATCTACAGGATGCAGAAGTGTAGTATGAGTACCAAACGCGTGGTACTCAGTAGGCATCGACCGACTGAGCTCCAGAAATAATACAGGTACAAATAACATGTAAAACATGAATATAAATTACTGACAACTAACTACAAAACTAAGCATAATAATACTAATGGAGCGATAAGGATAACCTATCATGAGCTGCCAGTAATTCGGGACAAAGCGCACTACCATAAGTAACTAGCCATTATACGTTAGAAAAGTGAAGAAGGAGTTATACTATATACAATAGTAAAGTGAAGAAATGTATATACAATGAATAATAGTAGTAGGAAAGAAGGAAATGATATACAAATCATAGTAAGGGAAGAGTGTATATATATATGTATGTATATATCAACACTATGCCGACAACCAAACCCGAAGATACTACTATGAGGGAACTATTCTACATCACTGGGATCATAAAGAATAAATAAGCCAATTCTAGCATAATCAGGGTCCTTAACCGAAATGCGTAATCATAAGATGATCTAACAATAATAAACCTCTTGATAATACAAGAAAAGGGAGCAAAAATGTACCGACAACCTCGGGTACCATGCCATAACCAAAATGTCACAAGCTATGCAATAATAACCAAGCAATAAGTAATCGGATAGCTCGGACAACCAATAACCCCAATCGGGCCCCTATAAGCCCGGAGAGGCACAAGAAAGCAATCAACAAACCACAACCATAACTTGTATCTATACAGACCCCCATAAGACAGATACATACAAACGCCAAACAATTATACTGGTGACAGGTAATGCATATGAATGAATGAATGCAATGTAAGCCAATAAAACCATATCAACAGAGTGTCATAACGTACCAAGTATATATACACCTCCTTCGACCTACTGGCTCGCAAGGCAGGATCTATGAATCTCATCTCTTTCGGTACGTAGCTCAGATAGAGGAACCCATAGGGGACTTGAAATGTCCGTATATATACTGCCTGGTCCCTAACCAGGACTTTCAATAACCATCATAACCAATCTACTCCATCTAGTACCGGAGAAATATATAAAGTATAGTAAGAAATGCCAGACTTGAACCAAAACTGAATGAGTGTATATCTGTAAATCCATTGCTTGAGATCAAATCCTGTACTAAAATAATATAGTAATATAGAAAGGATCGAAATCTCCCTCGACCGAAGTGAATAAGTAATGGTAAAAGAGAGTGGATCAATAATGGACCGAGATCAGCCTCTGTCGAATTTCCAAAAAAGTACATTTAGTTCAAAATATCATAATCCAGTAATAAGGGTGGTACAACTTTCCTTATAAAAGAATCAATTTTTAAAAGTGAAAAAGTGGGAATAAATCCCTTTTTTGAAAACAGTAGAAAATCAAGGTTTTAGTTGGAATCGTACCACTAAATAAGTGTAAATACGCCTAAATGTATGCATCCATCACTAGTGTCCAAACAATACCATCGTAAGCGCCTAAATGTCTATAACCTAGAATCACGTCCTTTCAAAGGATAGAAAACTAACCCGGTGTCCATCTGATATCGCAACCATGACCTCAAGCCCAATAATATATCTAAATTAACCAGGTATTAATACCATAACTCAGAAAACTAAGGTAAACAAGGGCACAAGGCTACTAAAAGAATCTAATTGGGGAAATACCATCCAAATCACTAAGTAATATGGTGATTCTTATACTAAAGGGTCATTCATGTCAATCTATGGTCAAACAAGTCCATAATCCAGTGTAATAAGATCCTACAACCATAACGAGTATTCTAGGCTAAGGTTTGGGTCACTTTTCTATTCTAAATCCCCTAAATAGGCTAAGTCATGCCAATCCCAAAATGTCGTCATGCTATCACAATCATAATCTACACATTAATAGGAGTAAAATGATACCCATATTGCTATATAATACGCCGAGTCGACATTCGAATCTAAAATGGGCTCGTGGGACCCATGTATGAAATCTTGAAATTGGATCGGTTATTAGGTCCCTCATGACTCAAGGAAATTGTTCCCAAAATTTGAGCACAATCTGAGCTCAATAGCTCACTCAAATCAGCCCCAACATTTAGAGAAATCAAGAACTTTAAATGGAGGACATTAAGGGAAAGGGAGCTCGAAACTTACGAGATTCGGACGAGATAAAGGTTGACTTGATGTTCTCGTAATATCTTTGACCTTAAACTAATGTTACCAAGATGATTCTTGAGCTCAAATGGTGTTTTGGAGGTTTGGAATGGAGGAAAATGGGTTTGGGGTCGAGGGGAAGAAAACCTATAAAGGCTAATTTTGGTCGCTATGGCGCTATCGCCTAGGCGCCAATGGCATCACCCAGGCGACCATCGCCCATGCCAGCATGCCATTTCCAAGGCTTCACACTTGGTCACCAAGGTGGCCTCGCCTAGGAGCCAAGGTGGTTGCAGAGGCGACGCACTAGAAACCAGCAATGCCCCAAATATTTGTTTGGGTGCTCCGGTCCCATCTGGAGTCCTACGGACACTAACGAATAATGGTACCCCATTGAAAATGGTATTTTGGACTCATTGGAATCAAAAAGTTCCAAATGGAGGTCATTTTGGCAGAATATGGGCCCCAAACCCCATGTGCTGATTTAACCAATTTTCTACCAATAGCCCAAAATGAGTTCGGAAGTCTTGGGACACGGACCAAAGGTCCTCTTAGTGTAAAATTGACGTTTTGGAGTTGATATAACTATCAAAATTTCCATCTGAGTCCATTTACTAGAAGTTTTGGTCCGAGACTAATTCCTTAGCAGCGAAAGCTCTAAAACAGAAAAATGAGCCTAAAACCCAAAAAAACTGTCCGAAAATCAAACTGACAATTCCGACAAGTCATAAATAACTTGTAGCTACTATGGGAAGGCTCAAAATATAAAAACATGCAGAAATTGAGAAAATGACTGAGAGGGTCATTACAATATCCACTATTAAAAGGACTTTCATCCTCGAAAGTCAATGGATAGAAAGAGCCCGAAAGCTCGAAAAGATGAGATACTGGGCCTGCATGCCCCAAGCAAGACTTCCCAGGTAACCTCTAAGGCAAAACAACGCTTCTAAGGGATTTCACTAAAGATATCTCTTGTTCCTTCACATCCCTACTTCACTTTCCAAATAACCAAAAACTCATCCTCAACAACCAACTGGCCTCTAACCGAACTGAGTACGACTAAAGAACACAAACCCAAACCACAACATGCTGACATCACACCAAAATAAGCACAACCAAGCAGATACTCAACCAGGCTAAGGACAACCAAGGCATGAACCATATACCACCAACTCCAAACTCTAAATCTAACATTTTCTTGCCATTCCAAACATGATGTCTACTACGAACTGCACCAAATCTCACCAGAACCTTTCGAGTCCTGCCCACATAATCACATCACATTAACCTCGAAATACTGAAGTTGATCTACTAAAAATCCACGCGGACTAGCATATGAACAATGCCCAATAAGGTCTACCTGAATACCCAACCGATGATGACCAATGTCTTGCAATCTCTGCCAAGCCACTAACTAGTCCCGATGACCCTCAAAACCAATAGCCATGAATCCGAGGCATAATCTCTCAAAACTGAATGATTCGCTCCAGAATGCCTCACCGACTATGGGTGAAACCATACTAAATCCAACTCGAGTACACTTCTCTCGCTGAGTAGACATTTAAAATTTCTAACAAAAACTGAGAATCAAGGCCAAAAGCAGTAGGAACAAATACCATGTACCCACAGACTATCCTCCAAGCATTTAGCTACTACAGCCTCTCTGAACTGAAGAAGATTGAGCCAATAGGTAATGAATAGGCTTAGTCAACCTGTTAGCGAACACTCAACTGAATCAAAACCCCAAAATGGGGCTACAACCAAGTTATGTAATCCAAAGCTATAATCTCAACACCGAAGTTGAACTACTTGATCTCAACTATCCAAACCGATCCCATGACGAGTAAGTATACATACTCCAAGATCTATCACAACTTTCAAGCCGTCGTGCAAAAGGGTCAAAAACCATAACTGAAGCCAACAAGTCTTCACTAAGGTTAAATACCCAAATCAATCTCACTACCCGAAAGCAAGCATATGCCTCAAAATTGATCTCACCTTTAATGACTAAGACACTAAGCATATATCCAATGGTTCCTATAAGGGATGGAACTGAAATGTTGCCGAAGAACATAACCACAGATGAGACAAACCACATGCTAAAGATACTAGCAACCAAATCCACACTTGCTGAGGGAATAACACATCAAGTCATAACCAAGAACTCACCAAGGCTGCAAAAAGCACTAATGGCATCCAAATCTCAAACAACTAAGAAAATAATGATCTTAGCTTGAACCTGGTCAAACCAATACTCAATCCATGGTAGCGAATACTCGCTTAAACTAAAATTAACTTAATTAATCCATGAACCACCTCATATAGAGGATGGAGTACCTAACTCAAAACCAACACCAAGATCAAGGCTACTATCGGGGGATAAACCAGACAAATCAGAAGAACAAACCTCAAACTTATCAATAATAGAAGTAGGCTATAGAAAAGATCACCAAACCTAAAATCACAACCAAAGCCATGGAAGGCCAAACCTTCCTTCACTTTCACAACCTTCTCAACACTCGATCTAACTTTACCAACAGAGGGGGGGGGGGGGGGAAGGGGGGAACCACCCAACCAACCAAGGTAGTCGTCTGAGCCAACGGATAAGAATCGCAAGAAAAGAGGAATACAAACTAAATAATCGCTATTCTAGTCTTCTATCAAGTAAGAATCAATCAAAGTTAAAACAACAACCATAATAACAATAGTATAAAGTGCAGGCCACACCAAAAATGAAAAACAACAACCAATACCACTCTAGTACCATAACAAGGCCAATATACCAAAGGAAAGGGACTTTAACCTAAGTGCGACACCCCAAGGAAATCACAATACTGATCCACTCAATCCACTACTAAGAAAAATATCTATAGGGGTAGTCAAACATGCATAAATCTACACAAAGGCTTACAATAATCAATATAGAAATTTTAGGGCATAAGACCACCGAGGGGTATAAAACCCCCAACTTAATCCAAATAGAAACTAAAGAATAGTAAATCAAATTGCACCTACATAATGGAATCCGA
The DNA here is from genome assembly GCA_031232105.1 of Capsicum rhomboideum. Lineage (NCBI taxonomy): Eukaryota > Viridiplantae > Streptophyta > Magnoliopsida > Solanales > Solanaceae > Capsicum > Capsicum rhomboideum. Next base: position 103,964,306 of record CP124710.1, read on the forward strand.
AGTCATAGTCCCTGACATGCCCTACGAAGTATGAATCTGAATGCGTCCAAGCCTAGACTGAGCGTCTAAACGATCAACTGAACTACTAAGTGTACTGCCTCTGAACAAAGGTACCATATCTCTAAGAGTCTGATCTGGCTGTACCGACTGCTCAATAATCCCATTTCGAGGACACTCTCTGGACCAATAACCTATCTTCCTGCAATCATAACAAACCCCTAAAGCTCTGAGCTAGTAAAATACATAGGCTGACTAACTCACACCTAAGGCACATCCCTAAACTAATGACCAAAATTCCCATAGTCAAAACATGCCCCTAGAACTCTCTAATGCACTGTCCCTGCTGACCCAGAATAGCTTCCATGACCTAAAGACCTATACCGAAAACCCCGTAATGCCTGACTAGAACTTCCTCTATGTGGCTACCATGACCTGTCTGAAAGCCACCTATAACCTGAGGTGCTACCTGTACAAACCTGATAGGCTGCAAGTGATGCTGGCCTCTACTGGAAGGATCCCTCCTTCTAGATAAAATACCACTAACATTGTGCTGCTGACATGGCCTCTTATCTCTACCTCCATATGTCTCAATACAAGCCTTTTCTGTAGTCCTCGCATGCTCAAAAACCTGGAGAAAGGTATACCCAGTTGCTATCAAATACTTTGATGCCAGGTAGAGTGGTCAAGTCAATCCTCTGGCAAATCCACACACCATCTCATGCTCTATAAAAAATAAAATAGGAGTATATCTGGCCTACTCGAGAAACCCTATCTCATACTCTGAAACTAATAGAGAACCCTGCTGAACACCAACAAACCCAGCTCTGGCCTAAGAATAACTCGATGTACCGGGCACCACCACTGATTGTGAATTATCTACGAAAAGACTCAGAATCCCTAACATGGTATCCTGAAAAGCTGAGGTAGTTACAAAATCTATCAGAACCTGGGCTGGCCCCATACCCTCTGACTGACACTGAAGGTCCTCAACATTAATCTCTAACTCCTTAGACTGGCGCTGAGCTAAAACTTTGGTAACACGCGTAAAAGTCCCATCCATATATATCGATAATCTCGTGTTATTCATCTGGAAAAGAGTGGAGTTAAGAGAATTACTTAGAGGTTCATAGAGGTATGGACACACGATAAGGAATCATGGAATAAAATTTCCTAACAATGACCTGTAGCCTCCCAAAGATAGAATATAGACGTCTCCATACCGACCCGCAGGACTCTACTAGGCACTTAGCTCTTATACTAACAACATAGGTAAAACTATGCTCTGATACCAATTTGTCATGACCCAATTTCTCAGGTCATGATTACACCTACCATAATCCGCCAGTAGGTTAGCCAACCCGTAGTCTTGAATAGCTAGTAACAGACTATTAAGAAAAATGAAAGGAAAACTAAATAAAAGAGAAAGAAGACAAGCAGGAAGTAAATACATCCCCTAAACCTAGTGAAGTTAGTACAAACGCTTCTAATACAACAAGAGTACAAAGTGAAATACAGAGTAAATATATACAAAGCCGTCTATGAAATACAAAAATAGAGATCAGTCTAACAATAAGAGGGAGAGCAGAAACAACTCCGAATGTCAGGGTCTCACCCCAAATCTCTGATCCATGACTGCTTCCCACGATGCACACATCAACAACGAGAACTTATACTATGATTTGCAGGTTGCAGAAGTATAGTATGAGTACCAAACGCGTGTTACTCAGTAAGTATGGATCGACTGAGCTCTAGAAATAATGTAGGTACAAATAACATGTAAAACAGGAATATAAATTACCAGCAACTAACTACAAAACTAAGCATAATAATACTAATGGAGCGATAAGAATAACCTATCATGAGCTGCCAGTAATCCAGGACAAAGCATAATACCATAAGTAACTGGCCATTGTATGGTAGTAAAGTGAAGAAGGAGTTATACTATATATTCACTAGCTGCCTATGAATCTCACCTCTTCTGGCATTTAGCTCAGACAGAGGAACCCATAGGGGACTCAGGATATCTGTATATATACTACTTGGTCCCAAACCAAGACTTTCAATAACCATCATAACCAATCTACTCCATCCATTACCGAAGAGATATGTAAAATATAGTAAGAAATACCGAACTTGAATCAAAACTGAATGAGTGTATATCTGTAAATCCATTACCTAAGATCGAATCCTGTACTAAAACAATATAGTAATATAGAAAGGGTCGGAATCCCCCCCGACCAAAGTGAATAAGTATTGGTAAAAGAGAGTGGATCAATAATAGACCGAGATCAGCCTCGATCGAATTTCCAAAGTAGTACATTTATTTTAAAATATCATAATCCAGTAATAAGGGTGGTACGACTTTCGTTAAATAATAATCGATTCTTAAAAATGAAAAAGTGGGAATAAATTCCTCTTTAGAAAACAGTAGAAAATCAGGGTTTTAGTTGGAATCGTATCACTAAATAAGTATAAATGCGCCTAAATGTATGCATGGCATCACTAGTATTCAAACAATACTACCATAAGAGCCTAAATGTCTATAATCTAGAATCACATTCTTTCAAAGGATAGAAAACTAACCTGGTGTCTATCTGGTATCTCAACCATGGCCCTAATCCCAACAATATATCTAAATTAACCAGGTATTAACACCATAACTCAGAAAACTAAGGTAAAAAAGAGCACAATGCTACTAGAAGAATCTAACCGGGGAAATACCAACCAAATCACTAATTAATATGGTGATTCTTATACTAAAGGGTCATTCATGTCAATCTATGGTCAAGCAAGTCCATAATCCAGTGTAATAGGATCCTACAACCGTAATGAGTATTCTAGGCTAAGGTTCGGGTCACTTTTCTATTGTAAATCTCCTAAATTATTTAAGTCATGGTATTACTAAATATAAACCTATCCTATAATCCCTACCTAGCATGCAATCTATACATTACACCATCTCATAGAGAAAAGTAGACCGGAGCCTACCTTTAAGCCGAACTGCAATCTCGAACCGTCCACAAATTGCTTTCCTTTGTCCCATAATCACAAAATGTCATCATGCTATCAAAATTATAATCTACAGGTTAATAGGAGTAAAATGATACCAATATTGCTATATAATACTCCAGGTCGAAATTCGAATCTAAAATGGGCTCGTGGGACCCACGTATAAAATTCTAAAATTAGATTTGTCATTAGGTCCCTCATGACTCAAGAAACTCTTGCCCAAAATTTGAGCACAATCTGATATTAATAGTTCACTCAAATCAGCCCCAACATTTAGAGAAATCAAGAACTTTAAATGGAGGAAATTAAGGGAAAGAGAGCTTGGATCTTACGAGATAAAGGTTGAATTGATGTTCCTATAATATCTTTGACCTTAAAATAATGTTCCCAATCTGATTCTTGAGCTCAAATGGCATTTTTGGAGGTTTGGAATGGAGGAAAATGGGTTTTGGGTAGAGGGGAAGAAAGCCTAAAAAGGTTGATTTTGGTCGCCATGGAGCCATCACCTAGGAGCCAATGGAATCACCCAAGCGACCATCACCCATGCCAGCATGCCGTGGCGCCACACTTAGTCTCCAAGGCGCCAAGGTGGTCGCCATGGCAATGCACCAGAAACCAACAATTCCCCAAATGTTCGTTCGGGTGCTCCGAGCCCATTCAGAGTCCTGTGGACGCAAACAAATAATACTACCCTATCGAAAAACCTAATTCCAGACTCAATGGAATCAATAAAATTCCCAACGAAGGTCATTTCGACAAAATAAGAGCCCTAAACCCCATGTGTCGATTTAACCAACTTACAACCAATAGCCCAAAATAAGTCTGGAAGCCTCAGGACCCGGATCAAGGGTCCCTTTAGCCTAAAATCAACAATCCAGAGCTAATAGTACTGTCAGAATTTCTATTCGAGTCCATTTACAAGGAGTTTTCGTCTGAGACCAATTCCTTAACATCGAAATTTCCAAAATAGGGAAATGAGCATAATACCCAAACGAACTGTCCAAAAACCAAATTGACATTTCCAGTAAGTCAGAAATGACCTGTAGTCGCTATGGGAAGGCTTGAAATATCAAAAATGCATGGAAACTGAGAAAATGACCTGGAGGGTCATTAAAAGAGGTTCAGGTACCTGAAAATAATAAATTGCTGAGATCTCAATAAGTTATGTCGTACTGTGAACTGATACAAATGATATCTCATCGATGACATCTTTGATACAATATGGTGCAATATTGTAATAGATTATGAGGATCTGAATTCTACGTTTATTAAAGCATGCTAACGTAGAAATATTTATCAAGTGACATAGAAAGATGTATCTTGGTAAGCATGAATCTTATTTGATTTGCAGTCCAGACACCAGAAGATGTCATATATTTAATACTGGTTATTGTCACTTGACAAAATGCATATCCCTAAAGGATTCAAAATGCCTGAAGAATTATAATCCTCATATGGATTAAATCAATCAAGATTGATGTACTAGAAATGCATTAATGAATATAATTGCAACCCTTGAAGAATTTTCAAAAGAAATATATTCTTTGCTGAGATGAGGTCCAGAAGATCATTCACTTAAGAAAATGACAAATCAATTACTATACGCATTTACTGATTTAAAAAGGATAACTAAGTCGCATATCCCTATAGTGAATGCGCCTGTCCGAATTAATGTCCTAAAGGACCATCTACTAGTGTCATAGCTTCTGAATTCCAAAAACGCCTGAAGCGTGGTAGACCGTTGGGTTCGAGGGATAAAAAATTCTAGAAAAAGAAGCAAGAAAAGTGATAAAAGTGGCACTATAAAAGAATCTCATGAAGAGATTTAAGATCTGATTAGTCTTGATATTTTTGAAAAAATCAGTGAATTCAAAATTCAAGTAAATAACAAACTTTCAATGAGTTCTACTAGTGATGGGATAAATTTAGATCAATCAAAAAATACGGTTGATATTGTTTTTGCATGTAATGTTGCACGTAACAGTATGCAAGATAGTAAGGACCTTGAACCTCTATTTGTCAAAGAATTGTCGACAAAGATTTGATTGGCCAAAATGAAAAGGGGCAATTTAATTAGAATTGAACTCACTTGCTAAACGTGAGATTTTTGGACCTGTAGTCCAAACCCCTGATGGTGTAAAATCAGTTGGCTATAAATGCTTTGTGTGGAAAAGAAATAAGTGAAATGAAATTTTAAGATACAAGGCACACTTTGTTGCACAAGGATTCTCTCAAAATCCGGTGTTGATTACGAAGAAACATATTCACCCATTATGAATACAATAACATTTTGATATCTCATCGGTCTAGTTGTACATGAAAATCTTGAAATACATCTAATGGATGTGGTTACAGATTATCTTCATAGTTCACTTGATAATGAAATTTATATGAAGATCCCATAAGGATTAAAGATGCCAGAAGCATATAATTCAAAATCTCAAAATAGGTATTCAATTAGGTTACAAAGATTGTTATACAGTCTAGAACAATCAGGTTGTATGTGGTAGGATCGTTTTAGCGAGTACTTGATAAATGAAGGTTATATAAATGATGTTATTTGTCCTTATATTTTTTAAGAAAACAACATCTGAGTTTGTTATACTTGTTGTTTATATTGATGACATAATTCTCATTGGACTCCAAAAGAGGACCAAAAGGCAATTGAATACCTACAGAAAGAATTTGAGATGAAAAACCTTTGAAAGACAACTTTGTCTTGGCATGCAAATTAAACATTTAGCAGACGGGGTCTTCATCTATCAACCTGCCTATATTGAGAAGATTTTGAAGCAATTTTTACATGGACAAAACAATCCATTAAGTACCCCAATGCTTGTTCGATCACTTGAAGTGAGTAAAGATCCGTTCCAACCTTAAGAAGAGGATGAAGAGATTTTTGGTCCCGAAGTACCATATCTCAGTATTATTGGTGCACTTATATATCTTGCTAACGTTACAAGCCTGACATAGCCTTTTCTGTCAATTTTCTAGCAAGATCTTGTTGGTCAAGCAGATGTAGGTTATTTATCTGACCCCCATAAAGCTCAATCTCAAACAGGTTATGTATTTACATACAGAGCAAGTAGAGAATGTGTATGGTTGAGAACAGTGATACATTTCATCAAAGAAAGATGTGGCCTGAAGTGTGATATCAATGTACCCACCATCCTATATGAAAATAATGTTGCATGCATAGCCAATTAAAGAGAGGCTTCATAAAAGAAGACAGAACGAAGCACATCTCACCAAAATTATTCTTCACACATGATCTCCAGAGAAATGGTGATATTGATGTACAACAAATCCGTTCAAGTGACAATCCAACAATTTATTCACTAATTTCCAACTTCAACTCTTGAGAAGATGGTATACAAGATTAGAATACTAAGACTGAACCATTTGAATCGGGGTCTTCATCAGGGGGAGTAAGAATACGTGCTGTACTCTCTTTTCTTTAACCAAGGTTTTATCCCACTGGGTTTTCTTGGTAAGATTTTCAATGAGGCAACAAATAATGCGTATTACATGGACATTCAAAGGGGAGTGTTAGGAAATTGGAGTCCAAGTAATTGGCAGAACTTTAAGCCCAAGTAAAAGGAAATTTATGCCCAAGGCGCCCAAAATGTTACTTTGTGCCCAAGTTCAAACTTGTATATATATCCCCCACTCTAATGTAATACGGATTTACACAATAAGAGCGAAATAAAGTTTACTACTCCATTCTAGCCTCTTTCTTTGTCTTTTATTACTTTTATTAATTTAATATTTGGCTTTAATTATTTAACAGACATTGTATTTTCCATCAAACAATAAATATATTAAGGAGAAGATTAACTCCCTCAACCCCACTGAATTGAGTGTGTTAAGCATTAATGTACTATTATTTCATTTGTATTTTATTATTTAATATTTTATTATATATTTTATAATATTTTAATTTTCGTAGGAATAAAATAATAATCTAAATTTGCAATTTGGAGCTTCTCCTTTTAATTCAATACAGTAGGCTTATATTTTATATCTATATTTTTTATATTATTATATATCAACTATATTTATATAAGAAATTATTATGTACCGAGCCAACCAAAAAAACATAATGCAAACTATGAATACAAATATTAAAAGAAAGGAAAATGAAATGAAGAAATTGAGCCGATGCAAAAATTTTAAAAGAAAACCAAGCAAAATACGTCGCGTAATATGAAACAAAGTACTATGAAGGTTGAAAATGCAAGCAACGAACAAAAAAGAGCAAAATAGGACGAAGTTGAGCAAAACGAAGGGTAGAAAGCTGAAAATAACTGGTTATATCATATATATGGCTTAATTTAAAAAGGAATCTAAATGAAGAAATTAAAGAAAATAACTGGTTATATCATATAGATGGCTTAATTTAAAAAGGAATCTAAATGAAGAAATTAACATTAAAAATAGTATACCTTTATCGAGAGAGTGTTGAGAGTTCCTCAGCATCGAGTATTTTTTTTTTTAAAAAACATATAAGAATTTGACAATATAATGGGCAAGTTAAAGCTATGTGATTTCAACTTTTGAAGTGGCCTGTGGATTTTCTAGAATGTAATAAGATATGAAAAGTTTTCTAACTGATGGAAGATAAAAGAAGTAAAAAGAAACTACCGTAATAAACTTTAAAAAGTGATTAAACGGGAAAGCTAAAAGAAGCAGAAACCAAAAAAAAGGGACAACTCATCTTAATTGTATAGTGAATACTTGTTGATGAACTGTCTTTTCTGTAAATAGCAGATAATTTTTTTTTTTTTTTTTTTTTGTGAATTATGGACAAAATGGTGTATTTACATTTTCATCCATAAGTATTATGACTTCCTAAGGGTATTTTCATAATCCAACTTTCAACTAAGTGGCTTTCCACTTTTAGAATAGTTATGTGTGTGTGTGTGCGAATAAGACTTGATGCCTCTGTGCTTGTATGTAAATCAAAGATTCATAATTGCCTTCGGGCACTACTTGTGATTCTTGATTGAATTGCATACTCATGCATATTGATGATGATGTGATTATGTTGATAATGATGTTGATGATGATGGTATTGAGACCATAATGATGATGATGTGATAATATTGATAATGATGTTGGTGATGATAATATTGAGATTATGATGACGGTGATGATGATGTGATTACGTTATTATGGCATTGATGATGGTGGTGATATGATGAGGAGGTGATGATGAGATGATACGTGCATATTGCATACATATTTACATCATGTGCATTGAATGTATATTTATATTTTGTTTATATTTATATTTACATCATGTGCATTATATTTTGTTGATGGTTGCGAATGTGCATGGTAGTGAAGCGTGAATACAAGGTACGTCCTGGATTATGTATAAACATTATTATCCTATGTATATAGTTATATATGTGATGTATATCGTAGTGTCCCTTTCTGGAAGGTTGTTGATGCTGTAAATTGTCTTAGTTGTTGTAAATCCCGTAGTACATTATATTAGTTGAGTACAGAGGAATTCGGGCTAACGGTTTGGTACCTTCGGAGTCCTAATTTAGTGAAGTCCGTAGGACTATCTAAAGTGGGTTAGGATTACAGGAACCTGAATAATGAGATAAGGTAAATTTAAAGTATGTAAGTTAGAATGGATTGTCAAAGGACAAAGATACACAAAAATGTTAAATGGCAGGTAGGTGATAGAGATGCTAAGGGTGATATGTTAATAAGTGTATAATTGAGAGTTAGTAACCGGAACCTTACTTGATGTCATGATTTCTTCCTATTTGCTATTACTTTTATTTGTTTCTAGACCTGGTCAACCGATGATGCCTACCAGTACGTGTGGTTGTACTGATACTACACTTACTAATCTCCGCCTGAGTTATAACCATGGTGCAGGTCAATTGGGATTTCTATAGAAGCGATGGTGATCATTCTGCAGCAGCTCCTGTCTTCTCGATCTTACACGAATGATGGGTCTTGAAGTTTTCTGTTCCTTGTCTAGTGCTCTTGTATCGATTTAGACTAGGTTCTGGAGACTCACTATTGGTTATTTTCCACATTGTATTTACTTATTAATTGTATTAAATCAGAGATTTTTATGAATTAAATGGATGAATTTTTTTTGGATTTAGAAATGATTAACTTCCGTGTTAAATGAATGGGTTGAGTGGTAAGGATTCTCCTATCTAGAAAATTAATTGGTAGGTGCCCGCATGATCCAAATGCACTATCCGTCATTTAGATCGTGACACTAACCTCTTAGATATATACAAATTTTTGAACTATGATACATGTACACATAGATACATTCGTAACTATCAAGAATAATACAATTGCACACATATACATTTATATGTATCATGAACACTTACTAACCTACTAGATACATAAAACTTGATGGATTTTGATACATGAGCACGTAGATGCATTCATATGTATCATGAATAAAAAGTTATATTCTTTTTGAACTATGTTATATATGCACAGAGATACATTCGTATGTATCATGAACAAACACTAAGCTTCATATTTCAAATGAATTAGTAGACAATGATACATTGGTATACAGGTACATTCATATGTATCATGAACAAAAAATTACATTCTCTTTTACTATGATACATGTGCAAAGAGATACATTCGTATGTATCATGAGCATACAACATCACCCTCCAATAATACTGGCCACACCGGTCAAATGCCTCTCTCAAACACCAACCGACCCGTAATGGTATCGTTAACCGTCGTCTTCTCAAAATCTTCAACCTTAAAACTTCGACCAATCCTAATTGTGAAACCTAACCTTTTGTAAAAGATACAACTTTGGGGGAGAGATCAAATCTACGTCGTCAAAATTATAAAATCAAATCACGATTTTTCAAACAAAACTCCGGGGAGAGATCATATCAAATCACGTCCAATCATAATTTTCAAACCTAACTTTGGGGGAGAGATCAAATCTACTATTTTTCAAAGATTTTTGATGGAGATCGGTGGAAGAAAGATGTCAATTCACCGATCGATAGTGGCCGTCGGTGTTGATGGTGGAATGGAGGAGAAAAGAGTGAAGAGGAAGATGGAAGCAGGTCTGATGGTTCCTATTGTTTTTTGACTGAAACGGAGAAGAAAAAGTTACAGAGATTTTGGTAAAAAAATATTTTAAGAAAAATTTGCATTAAAAGGGGTGAGTTTGGTGGAGTGAAGGCTGTATAAGTGGGATGTGTTATATATAATTTATGGAATTATATATAATTATTTTTAAAATGTGGGATAGTGAGTATTAATGATAAGGATGTTTGGGGGATTATGTAATTTTCCCTACATTAATTAGTAGTAATTGGTAACGAAAAAGAGATGCATGAGCTCGATAAAGTTGCACGTCCTCGTGTATTTAAGCAATAAAGTTGGTATATTTAGTACCAATCTGGGAAGAGGCATCCGTTGATGAATGATTATACAATGGTGGTCCTTATGAACTAATTATTCTATACTTCTTACTTGGCGTAGCTTGTTACATGGGTCGTGAGTGGGAGCTTAGTTTTCGTATGGATATGCGACCTTGGATTGCTGTTGCATATTCAGCTCCTGTTGCAGTTGATATCGTAGTTTTCTTGATCTACCCAATCGTTCAAGGAAATTTTTCTGATGGTATGCGAAAAGAAGTACTTGTTATAATATTTGTAATAAAATTGTTAAAAATCAACAATAAATTTTTTAAAAATAAAAAACTATAAAGTGCTTTTTAATTGAATTGACTTTGATCAGAAACTTTGATGGCTTGTTCATATTTGGATCATTGGATGGGGAAGTTAAGCGAAGTGAATAGATATTCAATTGATATAGCAGGTGTTGTTGTCAATGCCTTTGCTTTCTCTTTGGCCTTCGGAGCCATTTATGTAGCGATTTTCAGATTTCTTCTTTGGTTTACTGTTTTAATAATTAAGAAAATGAAGAAGTTAGAATTGAGGATGATTTGCTATTGGGCCTAACTCGGGTAATTGACTTGAGACTTATGTTTGGTCTAAATCTAAATGATGTCCAACTATTGGGCCACTGGACTACACCCCCGATTCAATTATTTGAAAGTGATTCAAATTATGAAAAAAATTCCTATTTATACGAAATTAGACTCATATTTTATCAAACATAATAGTGTTTTTTAATTTACCCAACTTAAACCCAGTGAAAAGAAAGTCATGGCTCAGGCTATACATATGCAAAACAGAGATCAGAAATCTGAAAACAAAATTTAACGATCTATATGTAGCCATTAGAGAAAGAAAGAGATATGTCATTCGCCTCAAGATTAGTGATGGAGAGTGTTATAAGGTCAACTATTTCTAGTTAGAACCCCACACGACAACCACACACTTTGCTTTCAGCCCTCACTTTTCCCTCAAAACTTAGTTTTTCTAGGCTTACGAAATGAAATAGACACAAGCATATACAGGAATCACTTCCCAACTTTGTATTTAACTCATGCCACAAAAAAGCACCGCAAATAGCCTTATAAAATTTAGCCAATATAGCCAAATTTGACCTGTGACAGCCTGCCTGTGCCTATTTATAGGCCACAACACTGTCACATGCTAGGCACATGTCCAGTACATGCCCCTATCTTAGATCAGTTGACATCCTCAATTGATAGGCCAAATTAAATTCAAAATACAAATTTCAAGTTACAGGTTCATTGAATGTTGCTAACAAGAGCCAAAAATGGTTACAACTACCCAACTGCCCACACATGTGCGAGGTACAAACGTTCAAACTTCAAATATGACGTCAAACACCATCCTTGGTGCCTAACTTGTTGCTTTACCTCGTGCCTGCCTTGTGTGCAGGTTCTGCCCTATACAGTTTGCCATCAGATCCCGTTTTCCATAACCGTCTTCTTTGCTCAGCTCATAGCCCACAAACTTGACTTAGCAACGATCACGTTATATCATAGTTTTGCCTTGTCTTAGCTTGCCAGTCCTTGTCATGCCTTAGCCACGTCTTGCATGTCTTAGACACGACACTGTCAAGGTCTTGCCATGCCCTTTCGACATGCCCATATTGACAGACTGTCCTCAAGTAAACTTGATCTTAACCAAAGTCATGGGGTCTTGGCTAGGTTCCTCATGTAAATTCCTAGCCAAGTCCGAGCCATCTGAACCATCACGCTGAGGATCTAACAGAGAGGATGGTGATGAAAAGGAGGGAGTTGGAAAGGCGAATACAACATTACTATATCTTATTTATTTTTATTAAGATTATAATATTTGGATTTAACTATATTTCACTATAAAATGCTATACTTACTTAAAAGGTCTAAGTATATCTGAAAAGGTCATAAATATCTTTGAACTATTTTAAAAGGTCTAAGTATATTCTTCATTCGCCTATTTTGCTAAATAATACTCATTCACTCACCTTTGTGGCTCATTTTTGCCCTTAAGATTAACAGACCTCTTATTTATTTATTTTTAATTATAATTTTTTAAATTCTTTTTTTTTTTTTTAATTTTCTCTTTTTATTTTAAAAGTTACAATAGAGGTTGAAATCTATCTTATTGTCAGGTATGAAAAAGAATAATTATTTTTTATTACGTGTCATATTCCTATTGGACAAAATTAAAATTTAATATATCCAATGTTGTCATAAAACATTGTCATAAAACATGCAAATATTTTATTTACTCAAGTGCTATTAAATATTCTAGAGATAGGTGTATATAAGGAATTGTATGTAAAGTATTCCAAAAGCTAATGAAACACATTCCAAACTAATAAAGTATATTCATGTGTTATGTTCCTTCGTGGCTCACATGTTTATATGTCGTATACTCTCACGATCCTATTTTTGCTGTTGGGCCTAACTCGGGTAATGATTTTGGACTTAGGTTTAGTCTAAATCCAAATATAGTCCAACTATTGCCCCATTGGAAAATATTCTTATATATATATATATATATATATATTTCTAGTTTACCGAATATAGAAGCATTATATTGTAAAACTTATGCAAATCCAATAAAAAGAAAGTTACAACTCAGGTTATATATATACAAAGCGGAGATCAGAAATCTAAAAGAAAAATTAAACGATATACGTAGCCATTAGGGAAAAAGAGAGATACTTGAGTTGGATTCGCCTCGAGATTAGTGATGGAGAGGATATTGATGAGAAGGAGGGAGTTGGAACGGTGAATACAACATTGTTGTATTTTATTTATTTTTATTAAGATTATAATATCTGGATTTAACTAAATATTTAATTATAAAATATTATACTTATTTAAACGTTGAGTAATAAAGACTATTTATTTTTTGGAAAAAGGGTCAAAAATTTCTTTGAACTGTCTCAAAAATGTGTAATATATTTTGTATCCACCTATTTTGCTAAATATTACCCATTCACTCACCTCTTTGACTTTTTTTTTGCCCTTAAAATTAACACATCTCTTATTTATTTATTTTTAAATTCCTTGTATTCTTTGTTTTTGTTTTCTCCTTTTATTTTTAAAGTGATAATTGAGGTTGAGATCTATCCTCAGGTATCAAAAAAATTAACTATATTTATTACGTATTATATTTCTGTTGAATAAAATTAAAATATAATATACCCAATGTTGACAAAAAATATACAAATTATTTTATTTACTCAAGTGCTAACGAATATCCCAAAGATAGGTGTATATAACAGATCATACGTAAAGTATTTCAAAAGCTAATGGAACATACTCCAAACATACAAAAGTATAATTCATTTGTTATGTGCCTTCATGGCTCACATGTTTATGTGTTATATGCTCTTCCAATCCATTTGTTCATGTGTATATGCTTCACAAATCACTTATTTATATGTTACATGTCTCACGCTCCACTTGCTTATATGTCACGTGTCTCATAGCTCATTTTCTTATGTGCTACATATTTTTATAGTTCATTTGTTCATAAATTACATGTCCACATAGCTCACTTGCTTAGGTGTCACATGTTCCTGTAACTCACTTCTTCATGTGTTATATATCCCTTGTTGCTCATATTTTGCATGCCTTTTTATGTTCATCTACTCATGTGCCATATACCTGTAACGATCTGTTTTATCGTTACTGAAAATATCTGTGGTAATGATGTAGGAATCTCATTCATTATAAGTGCTAGGATCATATTCCTTGGTATGTAAGTGCATTAGTTATGAATTAAGGTCATACAACACCCCCAACATAAACTTAAGTTGAAGTGTCATTACCGATTTAGTTTTGGGCTAAGTTTAAACTAGGGTCAACTTCAAATGAACACTCCTCCTAGAAAATAAAGAGTTATGGGTCCCAAAATCCACTAAATTAAAGATCTCTGAGTCATCTTTTTAACTCCATCGACCATTTGTTAATCCACTTTATGAGCAAAAAGTTATGACCGTTTTACTAACGACTGTCTGTACTAAAAAGCTGAGGCCGACATAGAGGGATCAGGTCGTTATAGCGGGAATTTTCTTTCTATAGCGGGATAATAATAGTTTATAATCTTATTTTAATGGGTTTTCAGGTTTTTATAGCGGGAATTTTCCTGCTATAGCAGGATAGCAATAGTTTATAATCTTATGTTAATGGGTTTTAGTACATAAACTCAAATATTTCATTCCCCAGCCCTAGAAGGGCGATTTGCACAAGGTTAGGGTGGATATTCTTCTTTGAGGTAAGATTTTTACTCCTTTTTAACATCGATTAATCCATTCATCTTCTAGAATCATTAGAACGGGGAATTATGGTGAAGTTCTTATGGTTTAGATCCCCAGGTTCATGAAATTATGGGAAAAACCTATGGGTATATGTATTTTCACCTAGAATTGATTTTAGATTGTAAATTAACTCTTCCTAGTATGAAATTGTGGTTCAAAACATGAACTTTGATAGTTGGGGACCTTAAATTCTATAACGATGAGACCTTTAGCCTTAAAAATCCATTAATGGAGATAAGTTGAGTATGATAGATATAGTTAGTAGTTAATTGACACTTGGGTATTGTTATACACCATAAATGAGAGTAGAATTAGTGGGTTTGAATTTCCAAAGTATTTATTTGAAGAGCAATTTATTAATTACTCTTATACTTGTTAGTTTTGTTAGATGATTTAGCCTTCGAAAATGTGAAGAAGAAGGAAGATAATCTGTGGTATAGCTTACTTGTTGCAACAGCTTGGCGTCCAGGTAGGTTATGGTTTATGAGTAGTAGACTGTGATTAAAAATCGTATTCGTAATATAAATTTGATGGGAGAAATCATGCTTAGGCCTGCAGGTACGGACTTTGGATGGATAAACCACGGAATTAATGCAATAAAGACCTAATTGTGTGTTGTTATCTAAATGTATGAATCCTTGATGGGTGTTTTGTGTTTGTATGACTCCATGGTTGATTGTAATGTGAATTATGTGAATATAAATGATGATAAGGAGACCGTGTGAGTCTATAATCTAGTGATTCAGCCTAAATACCATAAAAGGGGTGAACTTGATATTATATGTGTTTGGAATATGGGTGGACATTTCTCATATGCTTATTAGATGAGAATAACTACCTGTTGATAGTATCTCTTAGAAATGGTATAATAAGTTGAATGGCTGAATGGTTGGCTAATGGAGTAGAGTCTTGATCTAGTAATGACTTGAATTTAAGAATTGCTAGCTAATAGCAGAAGCACAGGCCTCAACAGAAATAAAGAAAGATTGGATTAGTCAATGAATTTATGATTGTTGAACTAGAGTTTAGACTCCTTTTGGTTGAATGTTCACTCCTAAAATGAATAATTGAATTTAATGAATATGGCTTGATAATGCTTACTTGAATAAGCCATTGATTAGTCTTGGACATACTGTAATTAAGGGATATGAATTGATAAGGCCTGCATTATAAGTTGTTGGCTGGCCGTCGGACATACTTGTGATTTCGTGTGTTAAAGAATAATTGTTGTTTACATGAAATAATTAACTTGAGTTTGACCAAGTGCTTGGAGTGCTTGTTTACTTGTTGCAATGCATGTATAAGAAAGTAAATTGTTGAATGATATCCTAAGTGTTAATCACATATAATGAGGTTATATTAAAGGCTTGTTGATTGTACAAGTATGATTGCTTATTCTCACTGTGATTGTGATTGTTGTGATATCTATTATTATTGTGGGATGTACTAGTATTTGGACATCTTCATGAGATTTATATTTATTATTGTGTGATGTACCAGTATTTGGATATATTAATGGAGTTTATATTTATTATTATAGGATGTATCGGTGTTTGAACGTCTTTATGGGATTTATATTTATTTGTAATGACCCTCGTATTGAAAGTTACAAATTTATGTGTTTTGACCATTTTTCCCTTTCTCGTAGTTTATTTATCTTTTTTACGAGTTGTGGGGATGGTTGACATGGTTCCCGATGCGTTCGAAAAGTGTTTTAAATGAATTTGTGGTTTTGAACGTCCTTAAAAGGATTAGTTTGACTTCGGTCAATATTTTGTGATCCGAGCTTCGGATGATGATTCTCCCAGTTCGATTAGATCTGAAATGTCAATTTTGGGTTAGTAGCATGTTTAGTTTGGGTCCCGAGCCTTTGTTTTGTATTTTAACCCTCCGTTTGAAAACTAGTTAAATTTGGCCTATAGAGGTTCCGGGGGCTAATTTATTGAAAACGTTCATTTTTCAGAAATTCGACATAGTCATTAGTCCGAAACATCAAAATTAGCTTTGTAGCATTAATGGTTTATTTTTGCGGGGTCCCAAATGAATCCCGAGGGTTCGTTTGGGGAGTTTTTAAACCAAGTGTGTTGCTGATGCTGCTGTTTCTGGTGCAGCTACCAACCATTCTTTACGTTCACGGGCCCCTGTCTGCATTTGTGGAGAAGGAAGATGTTGGGCATCACAAACTTGATGGTGGGACCACATTCGTGAAGGGTATCTTCGGTGTTCATCACAATCGCGGTGCCCCGATCGCATTCGCGAAGGGTTAAGTGGGTCCAATTTGGGCAGGACTTTATCGCATTCGGGAAGGATTGACCTTGAACGCGAGACATGATTCGGGTTTACCTTCTTTTTTGCGGACACTGGATCGCATTTGCGAAGGGCAATGTATGTCTGGACATATTTAATTCCAAATCTTAACCCAAAACCCCATTTCTCCATTTTTGGACCTAGAGAGCTCGAATTAGGGCAATTTTAAAAGAGATTTTGAGATTTCTTTCATGGGTTAGTTTCTAAACCTTTATTCCATTATTTACTAATGATTTCTTCACTAATCCATCTTCAAATCCTTGATTTCAAACATGATTTTTGGGGTTTTTATCGGTAAAGCTTAAAAATAACTTTTCTTCAATTTGAACCTCATTTTTAATTCATTTTCAAGTGGGTTTTTAACCATAAACTCCTCTTGATATGGGTAACATTATTCTTAAATAAAATTCTGGTTTTACCCCTTTCATTTTTGAATCCATTTTTGGGTATGGACTCGTCTCGAATATAGTTGATATGTGTATCATTGGGTTTCTTTTGACTTGTAGATGTTGTATTTGATTAGATTGGTCATATTTGGAGATGATTCGAGGGATTCGAGCTTCCGATTGAGGCTTTGGACAGTGTTTGGACTTGCGGATCTTCTTTAAAGGCAAGTTGAGCCATACCTTGAATTTTTCCAAAGTGTTTATGTGTTGTATACTTGTTTGTTTGTATTTTGTGATTCATTTAGGATTGGGGGTCCTGGTTAGGTGAAATAGCGAGTATCTCCGTGTGTACCAGAGTCTTTTGGTGGATTGTAGTTAGATTATTGCCTTTCTTAGTTAGTATTGTTGCTTATAATTATCCCTAGAGTAGAATGTAGATAGATAACTTAGTGCTCTTGAAATGTTAATATTGAATGCCTATTTTAGAGCTTGAATCTTGCTTAGCGGATTTTATTGTGATGATCGAGGATTAATGACCTTTAGAGAATACTTAGAATATAAATGGACTTGTAATAGTGGATGGGATTTAATCTATGGAGTAAGCTAGGTTTGGGTAGTTTCGCTATATATGTTGTTAATATTGTATTGCCCATGTGGGGGCTTAGGTGAACATTATTATTGACTTGAGAAACTACTTATTATTGTGTGCCATATTGGGGGCTTATGTGCATATTATTATTGATTTGGAGTATATGTATGGTGGTGATGCCCGAGTGGGGGCTTGAGTTTATATTGTTGGCTATGATTGTGAATTTAATTGCTATATTTATCATTGTGTCACCTAGTAAGGGCTTGACTTGTTATCATAGGCCATGTTAGAGCATTAAATTGCCTTTATCATATTAATGATACTAGAATGAGGGATTTTAAATGATATTATCGATGTCATGCATGACTATTTATACCAGTGGTTCCCTATAATGGCTTACATCATGGAACATTGTCATATAGAGTTGATTCTGAGCTTACTTATACTTTTATTGACTTGATTCATATCTTTATACTTATTTGATTATGAGCATTATATCCTTATATCATTCTTACATGTTCATGAGATTAATACCACTGAGTTTTTTCCCATTTAAAAGAAAATGAGACACTTTATAAAACGCCTATACCGAGGGATGTGCCTGTAAGGTTGATTTAAGATAGACGACTGAGATTATATAAGTATATGGGTTGCGAATCCCCCATGGGTCCTACTTTGAGAGCAACATTGCTCAGTAGGTGTATACAGAAAGTTATGCAATAACTTTTAAGTATTCATCATCATCACTACATTGCATTGCATTGGTATTCCTTGGTATGATTTAGTATTGTGTTAGTATTTACTCTTGTATTGTATTACCGTAATAGAACTTTTTTGAGCATTCATTTCATTTCATTACATTACCTTATATCATCTTATAATGGTTGAGAGGTTGGGGTATTTTGAGATGTGGGGTATGACTGTGGCTTGATTAGGGAGATGGTTGTATAACACCTTTGGTAGCGTGAGATACACTCTTATATATATACACTCTCCCTATTTTGATCCCATAATATTGGTTGATTATCATTGATTGATTTATCATATTATGAGTCTTCTTCATAAATGACTTTCCTTATTCGTTGATCATGACGTGAATAGTATTGACTCATCTAGATTTATGTGACTATGCTGTAATTGGTAAATCTATTGACCATTGTGTTAGGTTACCCTGATAGGATAAAGTGCTTTATATATTAGTCATAGATATTTTGGGAAACCTTGGGTAGTTGGGGTGGTAGTTCTTGCTATCACTTTAGATTAGGGTCGGTTATCGATGATGCTTGCTGAGTATATATGGTTTCGTACTCAGCATTGCTTTTTTTTTTTTTTTTTTTTTTCTGCACCCCATGCTGGTATTGGATCAAGTAGTAGATCGTAGATTGCGTTCTTTCGACATTAGAGATTGCGAAGATCGAGGTAGTGACTGATGGACTTTCAGGACTTCTTAGATCTCTCTACTTTTATCTTATGCATTTATCGCATTTAAGATACTTAGATGATTACTTAAACTCTTAATCTGTATTAAAGGCTTGTATTAATGACAACCAGACTTGGGATGTATTTTGGAGACTTGAGTCTTGTTTATATTTTTGGGATTACTTATATTCTTCTGCTTTCTCTTTTGATTCCCTTTAATTCTAGTTCTTTGGGTTGGATTAGGATTACTTGTTCGGAGGGTGTGACACGTGCCGCCATGTGCTTAATTTGGGTCGTGATAAATTGGTATCATAGACCAGGTTTATTGGTCTCATTAGTGCCGAGTTTAGTAGACTCTTGCAGATTGGTGCACTGACGTCCATTATCTATCTTCAAGAGGCTATATAATTTTAGGAGAAATTCATTTCTTCATTCTATTTCATGTGTTCATAACTTTGTATAACTCAGAATCTCTTATTCACTCTCTCACAGATGGTGAGCACGCGTTCTTTCTTAGTTAGAGATTCAGAGCCCGTGCCTTTGGTGCATGAAAGAAACAGGGTTTGAGGCAGAGGTCAGATCAGGATGTCTAGACTAGTTAAAGGTTAGGTTTGAGTTGCCTCTTCAGGTTCTAAAGTTGCTAGTAGTGGTACTTTTAGTGAGTTAGAGGGGTTGAGACTGTTAAGACCCCACCCATGATCATACCTATGCTTGAGGGTTGCTTGGTTTGAGTGTTGAGCTTTCTTCAGAGGGTGGCTCCTATCTTGATTTAGCATGCTACTTCAGGGATTCAGACTCTAGATGCATCTATGACTCATACTGGTTCTCCTAGTGTTGATGAGATATTGCCAGGGATTCCTCTATATCCAGTGACCTTACCCTTTATGTCCATGGAAGGACAAATTAGATTTATAGAGTTTATGAGGACAGATCTACCTCAGTTCGATGGAGATCCTAGATTTGATGCTTATATGTTCTTGCTTAGTTGCCTTGAGAGGTTGCACATATTTGGTTTGTTAGATTCTAATGGAGTGGACTTCACTTCCTTTCAGTTCTTTGGGCCAGCTAAACAGTAGTGGAGGACCTTTGTAGAGGGTAGACCATTAGATCACCTCCTCTTTCGTGGGATCGATTTGCTCGAGTGTTTTTGAGGGAGTTTATGTGGAGATATAAGAGGCTTGCGGGCCAGAGGGCCCAGGGACTTGATGTTCATAGCGAAATGCATAATGGAGGTCAGGATATTCATAGCTATGCTTGGAGAGGGTTAGATCATGGTGGTCGTTCGGGTTATTTAAGCCTAGTTCTGCGGGTTCAGACTTTTTTGGGTTGCTTCTGACGTGGGGATCTTGGGCACTATAGGAGGGATTGCCCATAACTTAGACAGAGAGATACTTCATCAGTTGCTCTAAGAGATGACAGGTCTCAATATTAGGTTCCACAGAATGGACACGAGTCAGGAGTTTTTGATATAGTAGCCACATGTATGATTTCAGTCCGCCTTTGATTTGCCTTGGTAGGGTTTGATTATGGGTCTACATCCTCCTATGTGTTTGGTTATTCGGGATTAAGTCTTGATATAATTTGGAAGTTTTTACTGGAACTGTTGATATTTGCTACTTGTAGATGTTTCCATAGTGGTGGATCAGGTGTGCCGATCCATGTTGCGACTCATTCAAAGTATATTGCTGGATTTTTTTTGATGTTGTGAGTATTATGGATTTTGGTGCATTTTGAATTTGATCCTTTTGAATGGTTATATTATGGAATAATGGTGGATCGATTGTTGTTTTGGCATTTCGGATAGTAGTATGCCTAGCGGTACTTATTAGTGGTGGATCTTGTGATAGCCTAGACTTGTGGTGCTATTAATTTGAAAGGATTGAAAATAAAGGATTCTGGTTGGATAAGGAAAGATTTCAGGCATACGGCCTTGCAATTTGTTACTTCCTTAGTGATTAGCCTTGCTTGCATGATTGGATTCGATGGTGTTGAGACACTCCTCGATCAGATTTGAAGGATTTTAGCTCACGAGGATTTTTTCTTTTGATTTGGAAAGATTTCGAATGGAAAGGGGTACCTAGTTGTAGCATTTGTTACTCTTTTAGCTTAGTGGCTTGGTGGAATATTCTTGCTCATAATCTTCGATTAGAGTATGTGTTATTCTCCATGGACTTCGTGTGAAGGAATGTTGAATGAGGATTGAACCGGTCTAAGTTGTTCCTTATTTGTCCACGACTCTTGTGTTAAAGATTACTGAATGGGAATAGAGTTAAGGGAAAATATAAGGATTTTTGGTGCATAAGGGAAATTTGATACATTTAGAACTTATCTTTGGGTGGTTCATTGGTATCTTATACAGAGCCTTGCGGTGGTTACTCCCCTGTTCTGATTTGTGATTTGGGCATCTGTTAGCGAGATATTGTGGTTGTTACACTTCTTCTATGGGTTGATTTTCCTATCATGACGGGTTTCTTATATGTGCGGTATTAGAAAGACTTCTTATTCTATCAGATTATTGAGGACTTTGGGTTGTTTGTTGGCTTTTGGATATTAAGGGATGCATCTGTTATTGTGAAGAGTTGCTTGAGTATTCGATGTCATTTATAGCCTTCATGTATATGGTATATGAAGTTTATGAAGATTCTCGATTGCCTTAAAGGGGTGTGCAGTAGGATTTGACTATTGGATAGTGATCTAGTGTGCTAAGTGTGACTTTTGAGGTTCTGGGTGATTTTGATACCGATTTCTGGCCTAGTAGTTTTAGCCTTGGGCTGTGGTGTGGTTTGGTTTGATAGTGATAGTATCAGCCTTAGGTAGGTTGATTCAGTATTTTGGTGGGTAGTGATGTGATTTATTGGTTCCTTGGACTTTGGTGGGTCTGAGGATAATTTTTGGTCTTGTGGTTGTAACTAGTGTCTTGTGGTACCTTGGTCAAGTTTAGGTTAGCCGGGTATGTGCAGAACTTCTATTGTGTTCAACTCAGTTTCTGGTTATAGAGGAAGTTCAGAAATATAGATATTCGGCTTCATTGAGAATGTTGGCCTTTGATGCTAATATTGTGACCTGATGAGTCCTTATATGGTAGATTTCTAGTTTTATGGTGAGGCCAGTAGTTTTGTAGTTGTGACTCTGCATTAACGTGCTTGCTTGATGTTTTTAAAGGGTATTTTTCTGTCCTATACCTATTTTGGCATTTTCTTGCTTGTACGTTTGAGGACGAACATGAATCTTAGTGGTGGATACTGTAATGACCCTTGTATTGAAAGTTAGAACTTTCTGTGTTTTGACCATTTTACCCTTTCCTATAGTTGCTTTATCTTATTTACGAGTTGTGACAATGGTTGGCACGGTTCTCGATGTGTTTAGAAGTGTTTTAAATGAATTTGTGGCTTTGAACATTCTTAAAGGGGTTAGTTTGACTTTCGTTAACATTTTGTGATCTGAGCCTCGAATGACGATTCTCATAGTTTCATTAGATCTAAAATGTCAATTTTGAATTATTAGCGTGGTTAGTTCAGGTCCCGAGTCTTTGTTTCGCATTTCGACCCTCTATTTGAAAAACTAGTTAAATTTGGCCTATAGGGGTTCCAGGGGCTAATTTATTGAAAATGATCGTTTTTCAAAAATTCAATGTTGCCATTGAGTTCGAAACGTTGAAATTAGCCTAGTAGAATTATTAGTTTATTTCTGTGGGGTCCTGAACGAATCTCCAGGGTCGGTTCGGAGAGTTTTTGAGCCAAGTGTGTTGCTGATGCTGTTGTTTCTGGTGCAGCTACCAGTCCTTCTTCGCGTTCATGGGCCCCTGGCCACATTTTCGGAGAAGGAATATGTTGGGCATCGCGAACGCCATAGTGGGATAACATTTGAGAAGGATAGCTTCGGTGTTCATCTCGATCGCAGTGCCCCGACCGCTTTCGCGAAGGGTTAAGTGGGTCTGATTCAGGTCGGTCGTCATCCCATTCGTAAAGGCTTGACAGTGAATGTGGGACTCGGGTCGGGTTGATCTTCGTGTTCGCGGCCACTAGATCGAATTCACGAAGGGCAATGTATGCCTAGGCAGATTTAATTCCCAATCTAGACCCAAAACCCCATTTCTCCATTTTTGGACCTAGAGAGCTCGGATTAGGGTGATTTCAAAGGAGCTTTTGAGATTTCTTTCATGGGTAAATTTCTAAACCTTTATTCCATCATTTCCCAATGATTTCTTCACTAATCCATCTTCAAATCCTTAATTCCAAACATGATTTTTGGGGTTTTTACCAGTAAAGCTTAAAAATGATTTTTCTTCGTTCTGAACCTCATTTTAAATTCATTTTCAGGTGGGTTTTCAACCATAGATTCCTCTTGATATTACAAACATTATTCTTAAATAAAATTTTAGTTTTACCCCTTTCATTTTCGAATCCATTTTTGGGGTCCGTGTTGGACCCATCTCGAATATAGTCGATATGGGTATCATTGGGTTTCTTTTGACTTATAGATGTCATATTTGATTAGATTGATCGTGTTTGGAGATGATTCGAGGGAGTTGAGCTTCCAGTTGAGGCTTATGACAGTGTTTGGACTTGCGGATCTTCTTTAAAGGCAAGTTGAGCTATACCTTGGTTTTTTCCAAAGTGTTTATGTGTTGTATGCTTGTTTGTTTGTATTTTTTGATTCATTTAGGATTGGAGGTATCGCTTAGAGAAATGGAAAGCATCTCCGCGGGTACCAGAGTCTTTTGGTAGATTGTAGTTAGATTATTGCCTTTCTTAGTTGGTATTGTTGCTTGTAATTATCCATAGAGTATAATGTAGATAGATAACTCAGTGATCTTGAAATATTAATATTGAATGCCTATTTTAAAGCGTGAATCTTGTTTAGCGGATTTTATTGTGATGATCGAGGATTAATGGCCTTTAGAGAATACTTAGAGTATAAATGGACTTGTAATAGTGGATGAGATTTAATCTATGGAGTAAGCTAGGTTTGGGTAGTTTCGCTATATATGTTGTTAATTTTGTGTTGCCCATGTGGGGGCTAAGGTGAACATTATTATTGACTTGAGAAACTATTTATTATTGTGTGCCCGAGTGGGGGCTTATGAGCATATTATTATTGATTTGGAGTATATGTATGGTGGTGATGCCCGAGTGGGGGCTTGAGTTTATATTGTTGGCTATGATTGTGAATTTAATTGGCATATTTATCATTGTGTCGCCTAGTAAGGGCTTGACTTGTTTTCATAGGCCATGTTAGAGCATTAAATTGCCTTTATCATATTGATGATACTAGAATGAGGGACTTTAAATAATATTATCGATGTCATGCATGACTATTTATGACAGTGGTGCCCTACAATGGCTTACATAATGAAACATTGTCAAATAGAGTTGATTCTGAGCTCACTTATAGTTGTATTGAATTGATCCATATCTTTATATTGATTTGATTTTGAGCATTATATCCTCATATCATTCATACATGTTCATGAGATTAATACCACTGAGTTTTTCCCATTTAAAAGAAAATGAGACACTTTATAAAATGCCTATACCGAGGGATATTCCTGTAGGGTTGATTTGAGATATGCGATTGAGATTATAAAAGTATATGGGTTGCGAATCCCCCATGGGTCCTACTTTGGGAGCAACATTACTCACTAGGCATATACAGAAAGTTATACGATAACTTTCAAAGATTCATCATCATCACTACATTGCATTGTATTGGCATTCCTTGGTATGATTTAGTATTGTGTTAGTATTTACTCCTATATTGTATTACCATAATAGAACTTGTTTGTGATACTGTGTTTGAGCATTCATTTCGTTTCATTACATTGCCTTATATCATCTTATATTGGTTGGTAGGTTGGGGTATTTTGAGATGCGGGGTATGACTGTGGCTTGATCTGGGAGATAGTTGTGTAGCACCTTTGGTAGCATGAGATACACTCTTATATATGTACACTTTCCCTATTTTGATCCCATATTGTTGGTTGATTATCATTGATTATGCCTGATTTATCGTATTAGTGAGTCTTCTTTATAAATGACTTTCCTTGTTTGTTGATCATGACATGAATAGTGTTGACTCACCTAGATTTATGTGCCTACCCTATAATTGGTAAATCTGTTGATCATTGTGTTGGGTTATCCTGATAGGATGAAGTGCTGTATATACTGGTCATAGATTATTTGGGAAACCTTGGGTAGTTGGGGTGGTGGTTCTCGCCATTGCTTTGGATTAGGGTCAGTTATCGATGATGCTTGCTGAGTACACGTGATTTCGTACTCACCCTTGCTTTGCTTTCCTTTTTCTTATTTTTCTGCACCCTGTACAGGTATTAGATCAATAGTAGATCGTAGATTGTATTTTTTCAAATTTGGAGATTACGGAGATCGAGGTAGTGGCTGATGGACCTTCAGGACTTCTCAGGTCTCTCTACTTTTATCTTATGCATTTATTGCATTTAAGATACTTAGATGATTACTTAAACTCTTAATCTGTATTAGAGGCTTGTATTAATGACAACTAGACCTGGGATGTATTTTGGAGACTTGAGTCTCGTTCATATAATTGGGATTACTTCTATTCTTCTACTTTTGCTTTTGATTCCCTTTAATTCTAGTTCTTTGGGTTGGGTTAGGTTTACTTGCCCGAAGGGTGTGACAAGTGTCGTCACGTGCCTAATTTGTGTCGTGACATTATTATTGTGGCGTGTATCGATAATTTGACATTCTCACATAATTTATATTTATTATTGTGGGATGTACCGATATTTGGATATTTTCACGGGATTAGTTGATATAAGATTGGCAGACACTAGATGTCTGGGATTTTTGGTACATGGACAAGAGCTCGTCCCCTACAGGTCATATCTAGTGGGCGACCATATGACCCATAGTATATGTGTACAAGGTATTTGTGAGTGTGATAGTTCCTTGAGTTAATCGGGTTTATGTGTTATCTGATATTATATTTGGTTCCTTGCGTGAATAGGGTGTATGTGTTATCTAATATTATATTTGGTTCCTTAAGTGAACCGGGTTTATCTATTATCTGATATTATATTTGGTTCCTTAAGTAAACCGGGTTTATGTATTATCTAATATTATATTTGGTTCCTTAAGTGAACCGAGTTTATGTATTATCTGATATTATATTTGGTTCCTTGAATGAACCAAGTTTATATGTTATCTGATATTATATTTGGTTCTTTTTGTGGACCGAGTTTATGCGTTGACTTGTTGGTTATGTTTGATCCTTGAGTGGTTTGGGCTAAGAACATAAAAGAATGACATACATTCTATTATTATCTACTTATTGGTGTATTTGATACAAGGTGTAAGTTATTGCTGTGAGTCATAGTTTTGTTGACTTGGCTTATTGTGGTTAGTCATGTTTTGTAGACTAGGTCCATTGTTGGTAGTTATGGTCTTGACTTGGTATATTGTCTAAAATGACTTACA
The DNA here is from genome assembly GCA_031232105.1 of Capsicum rhomboideum. Classification (NCBI taxonomy): domain Eukaryota; kingdom Viridiplantae; phylum Streptophyta; class Magnoliopsida; order Solanales; family Solanaceae; genus Capsicum; species Capsicum rhomboideum. The sequence continues at coordinate 103,991,194 of CP124710.1, forward strand.
CTTGATTGAATTCTTAGTGTTGTTGTAAAAGCTAAGTAGTAACATAACTGATGAAATTGTTAAGTGTTCATGGTTATACTTGTTTACAACGTTATGTATATTTGTTCTCATTTATTGTTGAGGTTAATTAAGGTGTAAGTGGAACAAATTGACATTTAATAACTATTAGGGTTAAACAAGTGAGAGTTATACGGACGACAGTTGATGTGATGGGTGATGCATGATTAGTGAGATTAAATGTGAATGATATAAGGGGAATGTCAATGGTACGTATTGACTAATTGATGTCGCCTAAAATATACCTCCTAAAAAGTATAATGCGGTCGCTTGTCAAATATAGAACCCAACTAGGTTGGGGTCGATCCCACAGGGAATAGGTCGAAGTTGTTTAGAATACTAGATGGAGTAATTGGAAAGTAAGTAAAACTGGGGGGGGGGTTTGTGAATAAAAAGTGACAGTAACAATTGCTGGTCGTATCGAGTTTGTAGATAATAAGAGAAATACACTAGGACTGTGATCCCCAATGATTCCTTAACTCCACCGGTTACTTGTGCTAACAAGATTATCCCGCTGCGTTGCATGCAAAATCTAACAAGTTAGGTTCATCTAACTGTCTCTCGACCTTCATTAGACGAATTTCACTCTTTCCCTCTCGGTCTCCGAGTGTCGCACTACTAACCCTTGTCCTGGATCTCAAATAACCATTCCCGCTAAGGCTCCGGTTATTAGATGAAGGTTGATAGCTTCAAATCTCTGTTGTTATCTCCTTTTACCAATCTCTACCTCTCTCTCAAGCAAGTCTAGAATACAGCCGAGTTTCTAACATTTGCAACCGTTAGAAGAGCAATCACAACGAAGGAAACAATAATACATGCATTCACAATGGTACAAAATTGCTTTGCACTTAACAGGTTTCGTTAATTCCTCATGGTTCACATAACCCTAGTTGATGGGTTTAGCTGCTCATAATTGTAAGAACACAAGAAGAATTCAGAGATGAAAACATAGTTATGATCTCACGACAATGAAGAAAAACCGAAATCTCAATTATCAATACAACTCAAATTAGGGTTTGTAACTACAAAACCAAGAATATGTTTGAAACAGTATGAAATAACTCTCAAAATAATGTAATGTCTAACTCTGAATGAATCTCGCACATAGGACTATACAGGGGTATTTATAGATACAAAGCTAATCCTATCCTAAGCAAAATAAGAGAACAGAGTCAGGAACTTTCACGGTGTCATGGAACCAAGTCACGCCACGTAGGTTGGTGTCGTGGGAATCAGGCTCAATTAGATGTTTTCAGAAGTTGGGTCACGGCATGCTTTCACGTTACGTGGGTGGTAGTCACGCCATGTGACTCCTGCCGTGGAAATCAGACAACTTTTTTTAATCTCTGAACACGAATCACGACAGCCACTCACGTTACGTGAGTGGCTTCCACGTCATGTGGGTAGTGTCGTGACTCCTTCTCTGGTGCAGACTCTTGTTCTTTCTTCTTCCGACACTTCGTTCTCGGGCTTGATTCTTCCTTTTTGATCATTTTGCCTTTAAAACCTGTTTTCCTGCAAAGTAGGACAGAAACCACATCATACCAACAAAACACACCCAAGTTATTACATATTTTCCTTGTTTTAAGCATCAAAAGTGCCATGTAACCATGGCACATCACTAATGGTAATGAATTGGATACAACTAAGTTAACAAGAATAAGAATAGAACACTCCTAGGTAACATAAGTGGATAGAAGTGATGTGAATCAAATTATTATATAAGTTGTCATGATTTCTTTCTATGATTTCTATATTGTGTTTACGTGATCTAACCATGGTCAGCCGATGATACCTACCAGTGCATGTTATTTGTACTGATACTACTCTTGCTATACCCTTTTCTGGGGTATAGTCTATTTGAAGGATCAAGAGATGTTTCATGCTTGACACGATAAAGATCTTCAACAACTTTTGTCATTGTTCTTACGGTGGAAGCTGGATGTCTTCTCTTGAAGCTCTTGTACTTGTTTAGACTAGGTCCTTGAGGAAAGTATTGTGTTTTGTATTTCAAGTTTTGATAAACTGGTTGTAATAAATAAGGTATTTTATTATTTCTTATTAACTTCTACATATGTTTTGAAATAGGTGGTAAGGGTTCTCCTATCAAGGTGGATTAAAATAGGTGCCCTTATGATCTGGTTAGTTGGGCCGTGATAGTTGGTATTGGAGCCTAAGTTATCGATCTCCCAATACAAGAGTAAATGTCGAGTAGAGTCCTACGGATTGGTGTGCTGACGTCCATATCTAATCATCAGGGAGCTATGAGGCATTCTAGGAAATTTTTTCATTTCTTTTTCTTTTTTCGTATAGTTTGTGTACTTGCTTGTATGAGTTGAGTCCAATTGGTATCTCTTGATTACAATTGGTATCTCAACTAGGCAATCAAATATCATTTGACTCTTTTGGAACGACACAAGTAATAGAAATTAGAATCGAGAAGGTTCCAATTTGTATCTGGCTGCAAGGGCGGTGTAAAATTTTTGGATTACCAGCTAGTAGTTATCCACTCGGCGAGTAAAGGAATAATAAAGAAAGGGATTGTTACGTAAATAAACTATAGGTTTGATACTTGTGTGACTTATTACTATTTGAATGACTGTGGAATTCATGATTTATGAAAAGTCATAACTTGCTTATGTGTCGACAGTTAAAGGAATAGTTGCTATGTGGTTTGAGTGAAAGCTATGTGCTAAATGTTGAGCATAATCTTATCATTGGTAAAATGGTAGGGGTAAAATGGTTTATGATTGTGGAAACTTTCATTTCAATACTGTCGGTATGTAAATAAGGACCATGGATAAAGGGCTATTGTTGCATAATAACGGGAATTGTTACAAGGAAAATTCTTGTTGTGATTCATAACTGTGATTAAGGTAATGTGATTTTTGTTGTGGTTAATTAGATCCATGAATGATTCGAGCTATTGGCATAATTGGAAGGTATAATTTCTATTGATGCCTATTTAAAGAATAATTAAGACAAGGTGGAACTTATTGTTGTTAGTCGTGTTCTTGACTTGATGAATTGTCTGTCATAACTTATACTTGCCTGGTTATTGGTTGTTGTCATTGGTCAGGGTGTTGCCTTGGTGGATTTCTATATTGAATTATACCTGTTTGATTTGTTGATATTGATTGAAATAAGGTAAAGTAAAGGTGTTGTTGACTTGTTATTAGATGTGTTTATGCATAGACATATTCCTCTCATTGTTGCACAATAATACTTGATTAGTATTTCTCCTTGAGTGGTTGAGGTATGTTGAGTTGGTAATTTTACTAGCCGTAAGCTTGTTGTGAGTCTAGACAAGTATATCTTGTCCTTGGGTGATAACTAAAAAACTGGTTGTTTATAAACAATTGATTATTGAGGGTTGAATAGACTAATGTGAGTTGTGGTTGAGAATTTATTGGTTAATTAAAACATGGTGTAGTGTTTGGTGATGTTGTTCTTGTTATAACACTAGTTAAGGTGTAAATGCCCAGGCAGAGTTTTCCCTAGGATAAGAGTTGACAAAAATCTCAAGCTAGGGTGGGTTCCAATGAAAATCCAGTGTTGTGTAGTTTAGAGATATTTAGTGTCTCGAGGTGTAGTGATTGATGAAAATAAGGTGATATCATGATACATAAGGGAAATAGTAGCCCATAGAAACTTTTGGAATGGAGTTCGAGTTAGTAGAAATCCGGATATAGTGTTTAACGTAAAGGGGTTAGCATAGGATGTCAGAATTTGAGTATTGTGTTGTGAAAATGGCAAAATTGGGAAAAATCCCAAGTTTCTGCCTCACCTATCCTGCTATAGTGAGGGCAGACCACTTCCACAGGGTCGTTATTTTAGGAATTTTCCCGCTATAGTGGGAGTCGATAATGGTCAGTGGCGCTATAGCGGGCAGATCCCACTATAACAAGGCCGCTGCAATGGAAATTGGGCCACTATAGTAGGCTCGATGCAGTACTGGTTCAGTTTTCTCTAAGTTTAGATGTGGTGCCATCATGAACTCTGAAGGTTTTATTTTTAGACTGCTGTGAGAGAAATAACTAATTCATGCGTAAAGAATTGAGTCTGCATCTTCTGTCTTGAAAAGCCTAGGAAGGGACGCTGAATATAAATATGGTTTAGTTGATAAACTATAGCGAGTGGGTAAGAAGGTTGAAATTTAAGCAACTCTGAAAGTAGTGTCTTTCTAATTCCAACCTCGTGTTTCTCTTCACCCAGTGCTCGTTCGGGGACTAACGGATGGTGAATTGGTATCTAATATAACGATCCATTCCATTGTTACTGAAAATATCTATAGTAAAGATGTACAAATCTCATTCATCATAAGTGTAGGATCAATTACTTGGTATGTAAGTGCATTAGTTATGAATTAAGGTCATACAACACCCCTAGCACAAAGTTAAGCTGAAAATGTCCTTATCGATTTAGTTTCGGGCTAAGTTTAAACTAGGGTCAACTTCAAATGAGCACTCCTCCTAGAATATAAAGAGTTATGGGTCCCAATACCCACCAAATTAAAGATCTCTAAGTTTTCTTTTTAACGCCATTGAACGTTTGTTAATCTACTTTCTAAGTAAAACGTTATGACCATTTTACTGATGATTGTTCGTGCTGAAAAGTTGAGGCCGCCATAGTAGGATCAGGCCGCTATAGCGATACAATAATAGTTTATAAGCTTATTTTGATGGATTTCACTCCATAAACTCAAATATTTTTTCTCCATCCCAAGACAAAGTTAGGGTGGAAATTCTTTGTTGAGGTAAGATTGTTACTCCTTTTAACATTGATTAATCCGTTCATCTTCTAGAATCTTTAGAATGGGCAGTTATGGTGAATTTTTTGTGGTTTAGAATCCTAGGTTCATGAAATTATAGGAAAAACCTATGAGTATATGTATTTTCATCTAGAATTAATTTTAGATTGTAAATTAACTCTTCTTAGTACGAAATTGTGGTTCAAAACATGAACTTTGATAGTTGGGGACCTTAAATTCTATAAAGATGGGACCTTTAGCTTTAAAACTCTATTAATGGAGATGGGTTGAGTATGATAGAGCTATTCAGTGGTTAATTGACCCTTGAGTATTGTTATAAACCATAAATGAGAGTAGAATTAGTGGAATTGAATTCCCAAAGCATTTATTTTAAGAGTAATTGACTCTTATACTTGTTGTTTATTTCATGATTTAGCCTTCGAAAATGTGAAGAAGAAGGAAGATCATCCGTGGTATAACTTACTTGTTGCAGCAGCTTGGTGCCCAAGTAGGTTATGGTTTATGAGTTATAGACTGTGGTTAGAAATCGTATTCGTAATATAGATTTGACAGGAGAAATCATGCTTAGGCCTACGGGCACAAAGTTTGGATGGATAAACCATAGAATTAATGCAATAAAGACCTAATTATGTGTTGTTAGGTTAATGTATGAATCCTTGATGGGTGTTTTATGTTTGTATGACTCCAAGGTGGATTGTAATGTGAATTGTGTAAATATAGATGATTATAAGGAAACTGTCTGAGTGAGTCTAGTGATTCGGCCTAAATACCATAAAAGGGGTGAACTTGATATTATGTGTGTTTGAAATATGGTTGGACATTTCTCATATTCTTATTTAATGAGAATAATTACCAGTTGATAGTATCTCTTGGAAATGGTATAATAAGTTGAATGGCTAAATGGTTGGCTAATGGAGTAGATTATTGACCTAGTAATGACTTGAATTTAAGGATTGCTAGATAATTGTAGAGTCACAGGTCTCAACAAAAATAAAAGAGGATCGGATTAGTCAATGAATTTATGATTGATGAACTAGAGTTTAGACTCTTTTTGATTTAATGTGCACTCCTAAAATGAATACTTGAATTTGATGAATATGGCTTAACAATGCTTACTTGAATAAGCCATGAATTGGTCTTGGGCATGCTGTAATTAAGGGATATGATTGATAAGGCCTGAATTATAAGTTGTTGGCTGGCCTTCGAGAATACTTGTGATTTCATGTGTTAAAGAATAATTGTTGTTTATATGAAATGATTAAAGTGCTTGGAGGGCTTGTTTACTTGTTGCAATGCATGTACAAGAAAATAAATTCTTGAATGATATCCTAAGTGTTAATCACATATAATGAGGTTATGTTAAAGGCTTGTTGATTGTACAAGTATGATTGCTTCTTCTCATTGTGGTTTTGATTGTTGTGATATCTATTATTATTGTGGGATGTACCGGTATTTGGACATCTTCACAGAATTTATATTTATTATTGTGGGATATACCGATATTTGGACATCTTTCTGGGGTTTATATTTATTATTGTGGGATGTTCTATTGACTTGGCTTATTGTGGTTATTCATGTTTTGTTGAATGGGTCTATTATTGGTAGTCATGACCTTGACTTGGTATATTTTCTATAATGACTTACACTTGACTGAATTCTTGGTATTGTTATGAAAGGCTAAGTAGTAGCATAACTGATGAAATTGTTAAGTGTTCATGGTTGTACTTGTTTAAAAGGTTATGATTATTTGTTCTTATTTATTATTAAGGTTAATTGAGGTGTAAGTGAAACAAATTGACTTTTAATAACTATTGGGGTTAAACAAGTGAGAGTTATGACGAATGATAGATGTGACGGGTGATGCATGATTAGTGAGATTAAGTGTGAGTGGTATAAGGGGAATGTCAGTGGTACATATTGACTACTGGTAATGAATTGGATACAACTAAGTCAACAAGAATAAGAATGGAATACTCCTAGATAACATAAGTGGATATAAGTGATGTGAATTAAATTGTTATATAAGTTGTCATGCTTTTTTTCCTGTGATTTCTGTATTGTGTTTACGTGATCTAACCCTGGTCAACCGATGATACCTACCAGCATGTGTTGTTTGTACTGATACTACTCTTGCTATACCCTTTTCTGGGGTATAGTTTGGTTGCAGGATTAATAGATGTTTCATGCTTGACACTGTAAAGATCTCCAGAAGATTTTGTCATTGTTCTTACGGTGGAAGCTGGGTAAGGTGTACAGTTTTGTGTCTCCTCTAAAAGCTCTTGTACCTATGTAGACTAGGTCCTTGGGGAAAGTATTATGTTTTGTATGTCAAATTTGGGTAAATTGGTTGTAATAAATAAGGTATTTTATTGTTTCTTATTAACTTCCTCATATGTTTTGAAATGGATGGTAAAGGTTTTCCTATCTAGGTGGATTAGAATAGGTTCTCTCACGATCCAGTTAGTTGGGTCGTGACAATACCCCATATGGCTAACTTTCCCAAGTGTTAAATGCCTTTATGTCACAATCCAATATTTGAGTCATGATGGCGCCTACCGTATCCACTAATAGACAAGCCAAACCCTAGCCTAGAGCGACAAGCAACGGGCTAACTGGCGGAATCTCAGAAGAACAGAGATGAAGTGGAAGTAGCCATACTAATAAACATGCTAGAAATGTAAAAACAGAACCAATATATATATATATATATATATATATATTATATATATATATATATATATATACATACTAAGACTGAGAAGGAAGAGGATAGTATATAAAGTCAAGAACCCCTCCCAAGACCTGGTGAGGTTGGTACATGAGACACTACTAGACATACCCAAAATACAAGAAAGAAACCAAATACATACAACAAGTACTACAGTCTCGAGAGCAAAAGACTATACAATAGAGATGGAGTAGGATCTGCCTCGGACGTCAGTAGGCCCACCCTGCTTTGGAGTCAGTGCTGAGAAGAGAGTCGCGTCAAAATTGTCGGCTAGTGCCCGAATCTGTATCGAGGAAAAAGATGCAGAAGTGTAGTATGAGTACCGAGGCAACGGATACTCAGTAGGCATCATCGGCCGACTGAGCTTAATATAATATAGGTAAGCTAAAATGCGAGGGTGCATGCTAGGTCCGGGGTATAAATAATAAATACATAAGTAACTGCCGAGGCGTATAGATATACTCAAGAGATAAATAAATATGGTACCGAATAACGAGTAAATAAATGCACAAGTAAACACACAAGTCAAACATAACCTATCTGGGCCCCCATAAACCCGATAGGCACACGAAAGAAAACAGTAACCCAGGTCGGCCCCTATAAATCGACAGAACACACAAGAATAGTAAATACAGAGTCACCAGTGTCTCAAAGCTGTACCAGTATCCAGTAATCACAATAGCCAACGGAGCACACCGGGCTTGAACCGGCACCAATGGATAATAACAAGAGGCCAGACGCCGGAATCGAACCGGACATAGTGGCTAATAACAATAGGCCACATATATATCATGTCTGCCAGACTCGAACCGAAACTCATAGAACAACAGTATCATAATCACGGTACCCAGTACCAGAACTCATAATGTACCACAATCCGGGGCCGGACTCGAATCGGGACACCCAATAGTCAATAACCAAGATCATCATACCTGAATCAGTAGACGGACTCGAAACAAAACTTATCATAGACAGTAACCAGAACAAAACCAAATATCACATCACAACAGATAAACAAGGGGGGTGGTAATCCCAAGCCCACACTAGTATATAAGTAAATGCGCTAACCCATAACACGCTACAAGGAAATCCCAGGGTCCTTCCAAGTCAACTATATACTATAAACAATATGTACATACAAGTCTGGGTATACATTATAAGTCATGGCAAGGAGGGTCCGCATTCCACGTCAAACTAGCCACCCCCGGTCAAATACGGTGCTATCAAGGACTAATAAGGCTAAACAGGCCAATCGATATAATCGGGGTGACTCAATCCCGTGACAATCCTAACAGGTGATACTAGGGGTTAGCTAAGCCCAAAGATGTTAAAGTTCTGACAAGTCGACTAAAAGGGTAACGAGGCCCACTACCGGGTCCCAGAAATCAAGTCTAGTTATACCTGTCTAAGTCTGGGCTAAGTCTATCTAATATTGGACTAAGATTCAATAATAGCGTTCCCCAACAAGCAACAACAACCACAATACTATCCGACCCCAAATAGGTCACCTGTGGTGTACCACGAGGATAACGGGCCTGGAATGTCTGAATAGCCCTATCCGGCCTAAAAGGCCTAAATCATAGTAAACCACCACTAAGTCTATAAAAAAAGCCCACAACACCAACACAATAGCATACATATATCACACATAATCCCAATCTAAGTGTAAAGGAAGGTAAACCTAACCTACCTGGACGCCGCCGCAAGCCTGCCAAAAGAACCAGCTATACAGGAGCCTTCCCCTTATGAGAGGCCTCTGACTGCTGCCAAGATGCCAAAACAATAAACTTCATGTCAAATTATGACTATTGATACCCATATTGCATTAGTTCGAAAAATGTCCAAAAATCTCATGTGGGGCCCGCTTGCGGAATCACAAAACCAAAATTGTCACAACGTCCAAAATCATCCCATGACCAATAGTCACAACTAACACTGCTCAATTTGAGCTCAAAATATAGCTCAAACATCAACACCAATCCTAAAAATATCATCGTAAACGAAAATTACCGTAAAAAAAAAAAAGAAAACGTACGATAGAAACGACGAGAACGAGTCCACGGACTCAATATATATAAACCCCTAAGCTCAAACTTCGATGTATTATCTCAATATTGAGTTTATATGATCTGAAATGGTGAGGGAATAAGATGAAAATAGTGAAGAAAATGTCATGTTATACATTATGGACATTTCGTCCAAAATGTATATACATATATATATATAGTGCCCATGTACTTCCACTAGTTGGTTCCGCATGTCAAGTTTAAACCTTCACATAGTGGAGTCACCATGGTGTGCACCTCTCCACTTTTCACGTGGTGGTGGAGGTGGCACATCGGTGTAATTTTTTTATCCCATTATATATATATTAGGGTATCGCATAGGCTCGTGATAAAATAAATACAATATTTTGAATATACCATAATTAATAGAAAATTATTTCGAATAAAACCTCTATAAAATAAAAATATTATTTTAACATATCTAAATTCATTATCTCCGCTTAAATTATTAATAAATTATAAAACTATTATAAAGTAGTATAGATATTTCATAACTAAAGAATTTTATAAATATAAAAAATATTCTAGAAAGGTAATTAACTATACCTTTTTATTAAATTCTAATTTAATTTAAATGTTCCATAATGCGCTCGGTATTAATAAAATTCTCAAGCGAACTGCCTGGAAACCGAACTGTCAGTCCCAGCAAGTCATAATTAACTTGGGGCAGTTATAGGAAAGTTTTAAACGCTAAGAATGTATGAAAATGAGGGAAATAACCGGGAGGATCATTACACTTTATGGCTTATTTATTGCTCACAAAGACTAGAAGAACTTGTCTAATATATTATGACCCAAGTTCGATAACAAATCATGAGCCAAATGCTACTATAAATGTCATAGAAAAACAATACTATGTGTTATGTAATACATCTTCTCACAATCAGATGCCTTTAAGAAATATTAATGTGCTAAATGTGTCGTGTTATGAAAAGGGGTTTATAAGATCTTAGTGAGTTAATATAATTTATATCTATACTCTATTAAAAGTGTGAAGGGCTTAAGAAATAATATTTGAACATTTTACCCTTCATTAAAAGACTCCATAATAGACAAAATTGACTTTTCACTATTTTTCTCAAATATTTATTATTAAATTATTTTTATAATATTAGGACTTTAAAATTAATTAATGTCATTTTTGATTTAGTTAAGAAATCATACAATATAATACTTTTAAGTCAATTAAAAGTTTACCTTGTATAAAAATATTTTCTATAAATCTATTTAAATAATATTTGTAGAACACAAAAGAAGAAGAAAATAACTTAAAAAAGGAATTGGCAAAAAGAAAAGAATCCTACGCAGCTCTTTTAGGAAAAAGTTATGCATGGAAAGGAAAATATTTAAGAACCAAAATAAGAAAAAAGCTATGTATGGAAAGGAAAAAAAATCCAAGATGCAATTTTCAAATTAATTATAATCCTTATTTGATCTAGGTAAGAAATCATAATATTTAATACTTTTAAATTAATTATAATTTTACCTTATATAAAAAAATGTTTACAATTCTATTTAAGTAGTATTTTTATCAAACTTTATTAGAAACAACTTTTAGGTTTTCTTTTGATTTTGATTTTGATTTTAATTTTAATGATTGATTAGAGTTTTCTTCTTGCATTTATTATCATCATCTTTTATGTCTTTCTTTATTTCTTTTAGTTAATAAATTTAAAGATTATATATGCGTTATGCATAATCAACAATTGTCAATGAATTTCTCTTCTTTTGATAATTTCTCTTATTTCTCTTTTAGTAGAAATTAAATGAAATAAACATGTTGTCGCCGAATGAAGTAGCCAAAAAAATTAAAGGTTTATCTCTTTTTCTTTTCATCTATTTTTTATGGGAACAATAGATCTCTTTTCGGTTTATACAAGTTTTACTCCTTTCACATGTATTTGATAGTTTATAAGCATATTTGTTATATATTCCGATAATATGTAGTACTAATTTTTTCACGTGTATTTGATAGTTTATAAGCATATTTGTTATATATTCTGATAATATGTAGTACTAATTTTTAAGGCAACATTATATAACACTATTAATCATAGTGATTCGGTTATTGTTTTTTTTTTCTCTCTGAAAGATTTTTTTATGCATTATTGTTTACTACACCATATATTTTGTGTTGAAATATTTTATTTATTGAAATTAGTTGTTTTTGTCATAAAAAGTAAAAATAATCTTTCTTTTCCAGTTTGAAATTAGTGCATTTTTTTTAAACCTCTTTTGGGATTACTTGAAAGAACTCATGGTTCTTAACTCAATTCATTGATCACTAGGTCACAATATGGTAGATTGACTGGGAATGTTGATAGTTGAAAATATGGTTCGCATAAAAAAGCTAATGCATTTTTGGAGACGGAAGATCTAATGGGTTTTAGAATATCCAGAAGAGACTGTACGAGGCACGAAGTGGAAAGAGGAGAAGAATAAGGATTGTGAAGAGGGATGCAATAGTTGTATAGCTGGGAATGACTTGTGAAGTCAAAGCTAAGAGTTATGGCCCCAAAAAGAAAAAAAAGTGAGGTTCATTGAAAATAAAGGAGAGACACAACATGAATTTTTATAAAGTATACAACTTGGAACTACTCAAAAACACTACTTGAGCAGTACTACCATGTGTAAGATGTTGCTGCCAGGAATAGATGCATAAAAGATTTCTTTCAGTGATGCATCTAGGCTGAGTTAGACAAATGGTAAATCCTATGCTACATCAATGTGAGGGTCAATCCTAGCTGAGGGTACGGTGAACCCTTCAAAGAGTATCATACACAGAGACAAATGAAGTTAGATAATTCAAATATTTATTTTATGATATTATGCTTAAGTTTCTGTGGCCTCTTGAATACGATAATGTAGTTTTTTTTTTTGACCAATTGGGACTCAAAAGTAGGCGGATGCTCACATGTCGGTCCAAGGTCAAGCTTGCCTGAGCAGAGCACATACCTAAGCAATGAGAAATACAACATCGTATCCTCTTAAGATATATGAAATTACATTGGTTATATTATTAGCACATAAAAAATTCAATAATATATATTCCACAATATAAAATTCGTATTAAATATTTTGGAATAAACATATAATACACGTTCCCGTAAATTAGTATCTCTTAAATATGTTAACACCTAAATATCCTATATATTATCCAGTGCCCCTTTAGGGGTTACTAATGACAGGGTGTGTGACAGGCCTATCTAGTATCATAAGAGGTTACTGATGACGTGTATTACATGCAGATTTATTCGGTACTGATGATGTCCAGTGTGGCACAATACTGGCGATGTGTATAATACACAGACTCTTAATGATAGGTATCACTATCTAGTGCCCCTGAATGACTACTAATGATATGTATGACTTGCATGCTCAGAAACTAAAAAATATGCTAATAATGTAACGATCCTTTTTAGTATGTTCCTAAAAGAATTTTTTTTCTTTTTTATCCATTAGCTAAAAATTTGAAATATAAAGAAGAAAGAAGAAAAGAACAATCACATAATGGACCATTCATACAACCTAAATGCATGTATGAATACAATAAATATAGACTATAGTCGCCTGGCACCTCATAAAATATAGAAATACAGAGACAGGTAAAAATACAAAATACAATTAAATACATGTATAAATACAATAATATGATAGTATAACACCTCATAAAATCTATCTATATATAATAGGAGAGGCAAAAGCCTCATGTGCTACCAAGTATAAGTACCACAAAAATTTAATTTTAAAAAATAAAAAAAATAAATATTAGAAAAATAAAAAAAATTTGAACTGCAAAATCAAAACTGCCAATTCAGTTTTTGATTTAAATGTCTTGACTTCAAATTACACGAGATAATGAATTAAGGGTGACAAAAAAAATTTCTAAATTAAATTTTAGTGATACAAGTTATTTTAATTGAGTGTTGGTGACAAAAATTAGTTTAGCGATTAATGGGTTTTGACTCATTTTTTAGGGTTGCCTTCAAGTTGTTGTACTTACACTTTGACCCATATATATAAAAACCCTAATTACCTAAATGAGGGGGGGGGGGAATGCCACGACCTAACTACCCGGGTATGCAGGCACCTACTTTAATCGACCTAGATAGGAGAACCCTTACCAACCATTTGAAAATACATGCGAAAATCCATAATAAACAGTAAAATACCTTAATTAGTACAACCAGTTTACAAGTTCATGTTCAGGTGCACAGTCCCTGAGAAGGAGCTCCTCCAGCTGGAGGCGGAGGACATGCAGGAGTTTTCCTTCCTGAGTGATGCGGAAGGAGAATGCCCCGATCCGGCAGCCCACGATGATGTCATGGCATCCGACTAGGCCCCTCGATGCATATCAGCTCAGTCCCCCCCCCCCCCCCTTTTATACATTGTTACCGATTTGGGTTGGTCTTGTTTGGGGCATGTAACAAACAATATTTCTCTTTCCTTTTCCCTTTTATTTTATTGCACATGGATGTTAGTTTTTAAAATTTCAATACTAAATGCATGCTTTACCTTTCTATATGTGATTTCTATAATTCATACGGTAGCTTGTAGCCTAAATTAACAAATAATACATGTCGAAAATAAAAAACAAAATTAAGGTAAAAATAGGACAGGGATTCTGTCCCCGCCCATCTCTCTATGGCGACTTGCACGCTATTATGGCGATGTCACTATAGTAAAAAAATTCCCGCTAGGGTTGTGCAAATTTCGAGTTAAACCGTTAACCCGAATTGATAATTTGATTATCGGGTTAATGGGTCGGTTTATTGGGTTTTCGGGTCGGGATTCGGTTTACTTATTTCTGTTATTGGGTTATCGGGGCGAGGCTCGATTTAAACATATATTTTATTGGGTAACCCGATAAACCGATATGAATATTACTCTTGTAGGGCCTGCTTCACTCTTTCACTTATGGGCCCTTCACTTATACACAATTCATTACTCCCCAGCCCAAGTCCCAATAGCCCAACTTCACAGCCCAAGTCCAGTAGCCCAACTTCACTAGGGTAATAGTCTAATAGAGAGTTCAGTACTTCACTTCACTAGTTCACTTCTAGCTATGTTAACAGAAAGAGACGAAGTTCACTAGGGTCAAAGCTGCTGCGCTCAAGAGTGAACTGTGAAGACGAAACACTCAAGAGTGAAGATGATTGACGAAATTCTAACAGGTAACTTCTCAATTCTCAGTAGTCACTCTTCTCTTCACAGTCTTAATCATTTCTGCTCCATCTTTCATTTCTGTCATAAATTTTAAAATTGAACTGTTGTGACTTAAATCATTTCTATTACTCTCAAATCTGTACCATACGAATTTGGTACTCTAAAATAGTACTTCAAAATAAATTTTGCCGACTCTGTCTCCGTTTGGTTATTGTGGAAGTTTGTGTTATTTGAATTTTTTGTGTGTTTTGTTGGCTTGTTGTTTGATTATTTTTCTTTTTAAAATCACAGTCACAGTGACACAAATAGATGGCAGAAAATAATATAATTAATAAAGTGATTGGTGAAAGTGGAGCATCTGATTCGAATGTAATGAATCAAAGTCAAACTGTCGAGTCTAAAGTAAAGAAAGGAAGGAGAAAAAGATCTATTGCGTGGGATCATTTTACTTCTAAAGTTGATTCTAAAGGAAATGAAAAGGGTGTTTGTAACTGTTGTAAATAAGAGTATTTTGCTGATACAAAAGATCATGGTACTACGTCAATGCTTGGTCATATAAAGAAATGCAAAAAAATACCCCTGAATATAGATACTATACAGTCAAAGTTAGCATTTCAACCGGTTACAGGGGGTAACAAGGGTGATGTGGCAATTATTTCATGGTAATTTGATCAAGAAGAGTGTAGAAGAGCTTTGTGTCGTATGATAATTCTTGATGAGCTTCCCTTTAGATTTGTTGAAAAAGAAGGTTTTAAACATTTTATGAAAGTGGTACAACCTCTTTTTTGGATTCCTTCTCGTACCACGGTAACTCGTGATTGTTTTGATCTCTTTGATGAAGAGAAACATAAAATGAGGACTATTTTTAAGCAAATACAACAAAGAGTGTGTTTAACCACTGATACTTGGACTTCTGTGCAAAGAATCAATTATATATGTATTACTGCTCATTGTATTGATAAAGATTGGACTTTGCATAAAAGAATTATCCATTTTTGTCCAATCTCTAGTCATAGAGGTGAAGCCATGGAAAAGGGTATTATTAAGTGTTTGCATGATTGGGGATTGCATCGGCTTTTCACTAGTACAGTTGATAATGCTAGTTCAAATAGTGTGTGTGTGACTGAGTTGTCTAAGCAATTTACTAAGTGGGGGACCAATATTATGAGTGGTAGGCACCTTCATGTTAGGTGTATGGCTCATATAGTAATCTTGTCGTTCAGGATGGTATAAAAGAAGCAACTGTGTCTATTGAATGAGTTAGGCAAGCAGTGAGGTACATTAAACAATCTCCTACTAGGTGGAAGAACTTTCAGGAATATTCTGAAAATAAAAATCTTATTAAGAAGTCTTTATGCTTAGATGTTCCTACAAGGTGGAATTCCACGTACTTGATGTTGAACAGGGCTATTGAATATGAGGGTGCAATTTTAAATTATACCGATCGTGATATTGGTTTGACACATTATCTTGAGTTTGGTCATATCAGTGTGTGTGATGATGATATTGTGGATGAACAGCCTGTGGGTACACTTTTGAGTAGTGATTGGGAGAGTGTGAAAAGAATTGCCAAATTTCTTGAATTGTTTTTTAAGCTTACTTTGAAAGTATCTGGATCACTATATGTTACATCAAATTTTTATTTTCTTGAAATCTGTCAAGTTGGTGTTTACTTGACAAAATTGATATCAAGTGAAGATAGTGTTTTGATTGAAATGACAACAAAAATGAAGAAGAAATTTGAGAAATATTGGGGTGATACAACAAAAATGAATAAGATGCTTTTCATACCTTGTGTTTTGGATCCTCGCCACAAATTTGCCACTCTTGGTTTTGCACTTAAAAAGATGTTTGGGGAAAAAGGGCTAGCTATAGAAAAAGATGTACGAGGGTACATGAAGTCATTGTTTGATGAGTATTCAAAGCCTGCTTCAAAATGCAAAGGTGGTAAAGTTTCTTCAACAGAAGTGGAGGCTTCTAGTTCAAGCTCTATGGTTGTAGAAGATGTTGGTGACTTTTATGAGGAATTAAGTAGACATACATCTGAAAATGCGGGTGCAAATTCTAAGTCAAAATTGGATACATATCTTGCAGAAGATATTGAAATTGGAAAGCCCAATTTTAATATATTGCTTTGGTGGAAAGTGAACTCACCTAGATTTCCTTTTCTTTCTGAGATGGCTCAAGATATTTTAGCTATTCCTATTTCAAGCGTGGCATCGGAATGTGCTTTTAGTACCGGAGGCCATATTCTTGACTCGTTTAGGAGTTCATTAAATCCTAAATTGGTACAAGCTCTAGTATGTCTACAAGATTGGCTTCGAAGTGAATCACAACCTATAAGTATCGAGGAAGATTTAGATTTTCTCGAGCAACTTGAACAAGGTAAGAAAAAAATCTTGCATTTGGTGAATTGTTTATTTAATAATTTTATTGCTCGAGTCTTGACTTGTTTTTGTAATTTCTTTAGATTTGGCCCAACTTGGAAAAGAATCTAGTATTGATGACATGTAGAATTATAGATGGCTAAGAGATGAAACTTTGGTAAGTTAATTATGTTTCTTTTGTCGAGTCTTTATATTGTTTTGGACAAAAAATATATCTCATATTGACTGAGCTTGTTACAAATCTTTTACTCCTTACCTTTTAGTTTTGGTGCAATATATGTAAAGTTGCAGTTTTTGTTTGTGATTATAGCATTGAGGAGTAGTTGAATCTTTACAAAACTAGCAGTATGAAGAATCCTGGCATTCATGAGTTGTTAAATCTGTATGCATAATATGCAGCGGCCTGCAGACATGTTTTCAGCAAGTGCTGTAGTTGGGTGCATCATAGCATATACCTCTTACGTCTTTTTAATGTGCAGAACTTGTTCATCTTCTGTACAATCAAAAGAGTTCATTTTTATAATTCTATGTGCTTTGGTATATTTGACTCGTTTGTAACATTTTTGGACTTGTGGAGTTTTAGCATACATGTTTTTGTGTTCTTTTTTGAAGGTGAATGATGATGGACACCATGTAGAATATAATCTTTTATTTCTCAATGTAGTTCGTCTAATTCAATAATGTTTAGGTTGATACTGATACTTTATTTCTTTGTTAATTAGGTTTCACCATGCCTCCACTTCGTAGACCTAAGGCTCGATCACATATTTGGATTCACTATGAAATGCTTGAAGCAAATGATGATGGACAGTGCTAAGTAAAATGTGTTCATTGTGGTAATGTTTATAATTACAGTAAAAGGGAAACCAGAACCTACGGCTTAATAAAACATGCTGAGCGTTGTTTGGAGAGGATGGAGCATCGTCGTATAAGGATTGAGTAGTTATTAGTATTATGTTTGGAGTTTGGACTTAATTTTCAAATTGCTAGACAGTTTGGAATTTGGATTTTTCGTATTATGTTTGAACTTTGAAGTATGGTTACTTGCTTGAGACTTGAGTTGCTGTTTTTTGCTATTTGAAGTATGGTTACTTACTTGAGACTTGAGAATTGAGTTGTTGTTTTGCTGTTTTTGAACTTTGAAGTATGGTGCTTGGCTGTTCTGTTTTTGGTAGTTGCCTATACTTCAAATTATAGTCCTCATTTTGTTTGTCCTATTTATCAGGTAAGTGTAAGATATATGATTTATATTCTTTTGGTTCAAAATTCTAGCAGTGGTTTCAAATAGTCACTCTTTCACCTCCAAAATGTAGATGTAGGAATTGTCTGTGTGAGATGCTCAATTTTGTGACCAGTGATTATTTTGTGTGAGAACATATGGACTAGCTGTGATATTCAGTTCCTCAGTCTTGTGCTGATCGATCATTCAATATGAACACACATAATAATCACTTTCATCTATCGGTTGGGAGACTTTAGGTTGCACCAACGAGCGACTAGGATCAGAATGTCTTACTTCTTATCAAGTGGTAAGGATGATAAATACTTTCTATATGAAATAAATTAAAAAGGCCCCCTATATCCTTGCTAATAATATAAAATACTATCAAGTTTGAATGTTAACGGTTAACCCAATAACCGAACCGATAACGATAAAAAACAGATAAATCGATAATCGATTAACCAATATCTTAATGGTCCTTTAACAGTTTAGCATGTATACAAACCGATAATAAATAAGTAAAACTGATAACTTTCATAATCGAACCGAACCGACCGATACGCAACCCTAATTCCCGCTATAGCAGGCTCGCTGCAGTGGGTCAGTGCTGCTATGGCGACCCAACAACAAGAACCCATAAATTTTATATTTTTCTGTAAATTTCCTTATTCCCCTTCCCTGTTTCTAGCAATAAAGTATGAAATCGCACTATGGCCTTTAATGTAATCCCAAGACCAGAACCAACAATTCATAAAATAATAACTTTGTATCCTATCACTTTAAATCAGTTATGAATCACAACAAGAAAATTTTCCTTACAACGATTTCCCGCTATTATGCAACAATAGCCCTCTGTCCTTATTCACACCGATTGCATTGAAACAAAAGTTTCCACAATCATGAACCATTATTTCCCTTATTATTTTACCAATGATAAGATCATGCTTAACATTTAACACATAGTTTCCATTTAAACCGCATAGCAAGCAATTTCCTTTGCTATCAACACATACATAAGTTATGAATTTTCACAATTCATGAAATCCACAATCATTAATCAGTTATAATTCACATAAGTACCAGTTTCTGAGGTTTCACTCACATAAACAAGTCCTTATTATTATTTATTTACTCACTTCGTGGTTAATTATTAGCCAATTATCCCAAAGTTTACAATGTCTTCATGGCCAGATACCAATTGGAACCTTTTCGATTCTAATTTTATTATTTGTGTCATTCCAAACGGAGTCAAGTGACATCTATTTGCCCCGTTGAGACACCACTTGGAATTGAGAGATACCAATTGGACTCAACTCATTCAAACAACTATATAGACTAAACGATAAGCGAGAAAAAAGTGAAACAACTTTCTAGAATGCCTCATAGCTCCCCGAAGATTAGATGTGGACGTCATCACACCAATCCGCAGGACTCTACTAGATATTTTCTCTTATACCGGGAGATCGGTAACCTAGGCTCTGATACCAACTGTCACAACCCAACTATCTGGGTCGTACGGGTACCTACTCTAATCCACCTAGATAGGATAACCCTTACTAGCCATTTGAAAAAACATGCGGAAATCTATAATAAATAGTAAAGTACCTAAATTATTACAACCAGTTTACAAAACCTTTAAATACAACCAAAAACTTTTCCCAAGGAACTAGTCTAAATAGGTATAAGAGCTACTAAGAGAAGACACAAAACTGTACACATGACCCAACTTCCACCATGGGAGCAAAAATAAAAGCTGTTGGAGAACTTTACCGCATCAAGTATGAAACACCTACTGATCCTGCAACCAGACTATACCCCTGAAAAAGGGTATAGCAAGAGTAGTTTCAGTAAAAACAACATGTACTAGTTAGAATCATCGGTCCACCTGAATTAAATCACATAAATATCCAAAAAGAAACATACAACTTAAGAGTTGTTTAGTCAAAGACCCTCCTGCATGAATCCTTCACCTCAAGATTATGAGACTTAACCTTATTCAACAACATCATAGGGTATAACTCTAAGGTACTAAGTTCCCACCATATTATCAGTGCAGGCCTTAACACCCTTTCAATTATGAACTCTATCAGGCCTAGCTTTAATGATTCCCAACCTTAACCACCCGCTTAGTTAGAGATTCCAGCAAGGCTATGGGAATTAAATAATAAGGCATCCACCATGAACACTTTCAAGTAACTCCTATTAATTAAGAACACTTAGCTTTATATCTGCCACTCTACTGAGTTTAATTACGTGCATGTTAACATAAACATCAACTCAAGTTAAGACCACCAATACCAACCTCTGTAATTTAGTCAAGTGTAATCAATAAAGGCATTAAACAAGTCAACAACTGTCACGCCCCGAATTCCATCGAGACATGATTGGCACCCATAGCCGATAAGGCCCGAGAGAACCAAGCTTTGCCTATGTTCCATCATATGCATATCATAAGCATCACCACCATTACGTAAGAACATGAAAGACGGATAATGGAAAACATGGGACATGGGACATATATATACATATGGAACTTGGCCGTTGAGGCCATCCAGTCAAAACAACATATACCTTTTACACTTATACACCCACATCCATCTACAAAAGCCTCTAACATGAGCATTGACCAAAATGAACTATAAGTCGGGACAAGTCCCCGCTTTACACAACATGTACATCACCAAAACATATATACACTCTGACTCGAAGAAGCCCCGAATTAGCTGGAGCTCACCAATGATCTGCAACGACTGGCAACCTACTGTGGAGGCCCACTAGTGCCTGCGCCTGCAACAAGTAAGGTAAATTCCCCAGAAGGGGTCAGTACGGAATAAGTACTGAGTATGTAAGGCTCAAATGAAACTATATAACACATGAACATATCAATGAACTCAATACAAATGACTAATCAATGTGAGTAAGTCACCATTCTACATTTTGGAAACCATGTGAATTGCTTTCATTACTTTCTTTACATTCAATGCTTGCTTGTCAATACATGTGTGACGATTGTACCCGGGCCCCGACTGATCAGTGGGTCTTTTCATAACATATCATCATGTTGGGATCGGCTCGAGCTAGGCTTATGCCCCTAGAGCTGCCACCCATAAATCAATACATCGGGATCGGCTCGAGCTAGGCTTATGCCCCTAGAGCTGCCACCCATAAATCAACATATCAGGTTTGGCTCGAGCTAGGTTTTACACCCCTAGAGCTGCCCCCTGTCAGGTTCGGCTTGAGCTAGGCTTTCACCCCCAAAGCTGCCCTCTAATCCAATAATCTCGGGATCGGCTTGAGCTAGGCATTTCGCCCCCAAAGCTGCCACCCGTACTCAAACATTAACCACATTTGCATTACTTTATTCATTACTTTGAGATTGATACCAGGGTAGTCATAACTTTACTTAAAACTTTGGATCATTAACCAATGAGTGAGAGACATGTGAATAACTTGGCAACATAACATTTTTAGAATCATAACACCATGGGAACCATTGGACAATAATCTATGAACAAGAGACATAAGTATAATCACTATTGGAACATTGGAACATAACCTTACTTGAGCTTTTGGAACATTTACCATGAATATGAGACATGAGATTCACAAATGATCCATGAGTAGGAAATATATGACAATGACTATTGATAAACGGATATAGGATACCTTAGCATATTTTGGGATAGGACTAGTGAAATGTCAATATGGATACTATTTGCCGTAGAAAGATACGGACAGAGTAACCTTACATACCTTGTATTCTCAATACGAATATACAACCTTAGATGCGTATACAATAGTCCCGCTCCTTCTTTATGTGTCACTCTACAACACAAATACATAGCGAAATTCATATTAACCGCCAACTACTTTACAAATGCATATAACATCAATGGGTTACATGTTTGCCTTTAAACATGTCATTTCCCCTTGACAAAACTATTGATAAAATTATTATTCCGAAAATTCCATAATATTCCCAACATTGACCAATGTAAACATTGTTTAATATCGTCAAGTAGGGTCGGGAAGGTACGGGGTGTTACATTCTTCCCCCCTTAGGAATATTATGGAATTTTTGGAATAATAATTTTATAAATGGTTTTGTCAAGGGGAAATGACATGTTTAAAGGCAAACATGTAACCCATTGATGTTATATGCATTTGTAAAGTAGTTGGCGGTTAATATGAATTTCGTTATGTATTTGTGTTGTAGAGTGACACATAAAGAAGGAGCGGGACTATTGTATACGCATCTAAGGTTGTATATTCGTATTGAGAATACAAGGTATGTAAGGTTACTCTGTCCGTATCTTTCTACGGCAAATAGTATCCACATTGACATTTCACTAGTCCTATCCTGAAATGTGCTAAGGTATCCAATATCCGTTTATCAATAGTCATTGTCATATATTTCCTACTCATGGATCATTTGTGAATCTCATGTCTCATATTCATGGTTAATGTTCCAAAAGCTCAAGTAAGGTTATGTTCCAATGTTCCAATAGTGATTATACTTATGTCTCTTGTTCATAGATTATTGTCCAATGGTTCCCATGGTGTTATGATTCTAAAAATGTTATGTTGCCAAGTTATTCACATGTCTCTCACTCATTGGTTAATGATCCAAAGTTTTAAGTAAAGTTATGACTACCCTGGTATCAATCTCAAAGTAATGAATAAAGTAATGCAAATATGGTTAATGTTTGAGTACGGGTGGCAGCTTTGGGGGCAAAATGCCTAGCTCAAGTCGATCCTGAGATTATTGGATCAGGGGGCATCTTTGGGGGCGAAAGCCTAGCTCAAGCCGAACCTGACAGGGGGCAGCTCTAGGGGTGTAAAACCTAGCTCGAGCCAAACCTGATATGTTGATTTATGGGTGGCAGCTCTAGGGGCATAAGCCTAGCTCGAGCCAATCCCGATGTATTGATTTATGGGTGGCAGCTCTAGGGGCATAAGCCTAGCTCGAGCCGATCCCAACATGATGATATTTTATGAAAAGACCCACTGATCAGTCGGGGCCCGAGTACAATTGTGACACATGTATTGACAAGCAAGCATTGAATGTAAAGAAAGTAATGAAAGTAATGAAAACAATTCACATGGTTTCCAAAATGCAGAATGGTGACTTACTCACATTGATTAGTCATTTGTATTGAGTTCATTGATATGTTCATGTGTTATATAGTTTCATTTGAGCCTTACATACTCAGTACTTATTCCATACTGACCCCTTCTTGGGAATTTACCTTACTTGCTGTAGGCGCAGGCACTAGTAGGCCTCCACAGTAGGTTGCCAGTCGTTGCAGATCATTGGTGAGATCCAGCTAATTCGGGGCTTCTCCGAGTCAGAGTGTATATATGTTTTGGTGATGTACATATTGTGTAAAGTGGGGACTTGTCCCGACTTATAGTTCATTTTGGTCAATGCTCATGTTAGAGGCTTTTGTAGATGGATGTGGGTGTATAAGTGTAAAAGGTATATATTGTTTTGACTGAATGGCCTCAACGGCCAAGTTCCATATGTATATATATGTCCCATGTCCCATGTTTTCCATTATCCGTCTTTCATGTTCTTACGTAATGGTGGTGATGCTTATGATATGCATATGATGGAACATAGGCAAAGCTTGGTTCTCTCGGGCCTTATCGGCTACGGGTGCCAATCATGTCTCGATGGGATTCGGGGCGTGACAACAACCATGTCCCACCCATAATATACCACCTCTTGTCTCAATTACGTAATTACATAGACAATAGAAAGGATATTTCAATTATTCCCAACTTATGCCTTGACCTCTCAAGGATCCATTTCAGCAACATTGGTAAAATCATGAATCTCGATTTACATCAAGAAACCAAATATAGCAAGTAATCACTTAATCCCGATTTACTCAAGGAACCAAATATATCAAATAAAAAATGAATCCGATTCACTCAAGGAACCAAATACCTCAATAACAAATAAATTCGGTTCACTCAAGGAACCATCACACTTACCTGCACCTTATACACACATGCTAAGGGTCTGATGGTCGCTCACTAGCCATGACCTAAAGGGGACGAGCTCTTGTCTATGTATCAAATTCCAGATATCAAGTTTCAGCCAATCTTATATCACCCAATGCCGTGAAGATGTCCAAATACCGGTACATCCCACAATAATCAATAGATATCACAATAATCACATCCAAAAATGATTACAGTAATGTCACTTGTAAAACCAACAAACATTTCATATAAATTCATTACATGTGATTAACACTTAGGATATCAAATAGCCATTTATTCAATCTGGACATGCATTATAACAAGTAGTTAACACTCTAAACACTTGGTCAATACTCCAGTTAATTGTTTTATGTAAGCAACAATTATTCTTCAATACACAAAGTCAAATGTATGCCCGAAAGCCAGTCAACAACTTATAACTCAGGCCTTATCAATTCATGTCCATTAGTTTCAGAAATTCCTTTTTGGGACCTAACCCAGACTTAAATGGTCTAAGGTGTACAACCACCTACAATAACAATAATGCCAAGTCCATGACTGCCATTCCTCTGGTTACCACCGTAGAGTCTTTGAAATCCACTAACACTAACTACGTTTAATCAACCAATTGTTAGGCTCTAAACCTAATTTCGAGTGCAATACCAGCTTTTAATTATACAAGGGTGAAGAACAGTAAAAGCATACACATTAATTACTTGACAAATTTGATATCACCAAATAATAACAAATTTCCACCCAATTAACCATGTTTTCATCCGTTTTATATATCCCAACACCATGCCCAAAGGTGTAAGTATGAAATCATCCATCAATCTACATAATGACCATGCTTTCTAACCTAGTTCTAAACTACTCAGTTAATCCTAGCCTACCTGAACACCAAGCAACTGCTACATACACATGAATGTGAGCTTTTGACTCCGTGCTAGTAATTTTCAGCATGAATTCTATAAGAAAACCATGGGTTTTATCCTATTTAAGAGAAATCCCTCCTCTCTATTGCTCTAAGGCCATAAGGTAATCCTAGGAGGGTTTTGAGAGCAAACCTCATCCTTTTTGCAACTGAAGAAGAGAAAGAAAAATATTAAAGTTATGCCTGAGTTTCTGGTCTCTTTATCCCACGATAGTGGCCTGTAGGCCGCTACGATGACGCTGCTATAGCAGAAATATTTTGCTTTAGCGGGATGACATCAACCCGATCTAAAATTTTAAATTCTGAAATTTTTAGTCGTTTCATCCCATACTAGTTTGAGATCGTATTTTAAACAATCCTCGTAACTCATACCCATAGCGAGGTGTCTTTTAATAATGACTAAATAGGTCATTACAAGAATGATTGCTTCTCTTATCCCTTCCCTTGCGTGATTTGCGCCATTATTGCTGCTTCTTCTTCTTCTCCTTTTCCTTCTTCTTGATGAGCTTCCTCCATTGTTGTCGTTGCTGCTACTGCTTCTTCTTCTTATTGTGTTCTCTTTCTTTGCTTGTTCATTTTGGTAATTTTTGACCAAATTTTGTTCGTATATCAGTGGGTATCACTTCAGGTGATTTTGGTAAGTAAAATAATGTTTTTTAGTTTAATTTCTCATCTGAATATATCTTCTCCTTTTCCAACAAAATACAATAGCATATCCAACAAATATTGTATTAATTTACAATAGCTATTTTATAGTTTCCACTACTGTTAAAAACTCATTCTGCAGTATCAACATGTAAGTCATCTATTGCAACAAATATTCGATCAGTTACAATAAATGTCTTAAAGTGAATCCAATAGATTAGTAATATGTTGCAATAGATCACTTAGCTATTGAATAACTTCTATCAAAATAAGGAAAGAACCAAAAGCTGAATCCAACAGACAAGTCATCTGTTGGATACATGTTATAGCAGCTGGCAAAACTGGGACAAAACCAAAAGCTGAATCCAACAGATAAGTCATCTGTTGCAATAAATGACTAATCTATTGTAATAACTGACTTACCTATTGGATACTTGTTACTACAGCTGACAAAACTGGGATAGAGCCAGAAGCTGAATCCAACAAATAAGGCATGTGTTATAACATGTTATCCATCCATTGCAATAGTTGACTTATCTGTTGCAATAGATGACTTACCTGTTAGATACATATTACAACAACTGGAAAAATTAGGATATCACCAGAAGTTGTATCTAACAGATTAGTCATCTATTGTAACAAAGTAGTGATCTATTGCAATAGATGATTAACCTGATGCAAGAAATCATTTTATTATTGTATATAGCCACTCAATTTACTATAGTATCAATATTAACTCTTTTAAAACAAATTTCATTAGGTGTAATTAATGGAGGAATGAATAAGAATATGGGTTGATAGTCATGGTGAATGGATCGAGAAGAACAATCAGTTTATTTGGCATTGGAAGGGTGATGTCATGTTAGAGACAATAGCAATGACTATATAATGATATGTTTTGTATGGTGATTTTGTGAACTTAATCATCAGTTATTATGGACTAAATTTTCCAACTGAAAGATCTTGTCATCAGTTACATGCACAACTCTTTTGAAAATCAGAGGGCCTTTTAAGATAAGTGATCGGCTCGTTTGCATGCTTATTTGAGTGATGCAACTAGGCCTATTTTAAAGGTGTATGTGGTTGAAAAACTGATAGAGAACCACAATTTAGCATAAAACTAATAAGATATGTTAAGTGATGAATTGGATAGGATGGACATGAATATTCCAGATGATGAAAGTGGAGATGAAGTAGATGTGCCAGACTATGGGGATGACCAAACTCCTACACCTATACATGTTGTTGCAAGTGATACAGTGGGTGGGAGAGCAACCCTACTTGACGACGTACCTTCGCAACCCTACTTGACGACGTTGAACAATGTTTACTTAGGTGTCGAGAGCCATAAGTATGTATTTTGTAATGTTATTGATGAGATAATTGATATTGGGCCTAGTACATGTGATTAGACCTTCGTAGGAGGTGTCTTGTGACTTCGTGGAGCCTTTGTGGGGTTAAAAATGAGGCTTGGAAGACCTCCAAACAAAGGATATTAAAGGTAAGAAGTAAGTTAAAGAATAGAACTTGAAGTATTTAACCAAATCCACAAAGAAAAGTCGAAGAACGAAAATTTTCAAAAAACAAAATAGGCCAGGCGCGCCAGAGGGCGTACTAGGCTGATTTTTGCCCAAAATTTTTGGGCACAGGCAGCAAGGTGGGGCGCCCAAGGGCGTGCCAGGCTGCTTGGGCACACCTCTCAAATGTTGGAAATTTTTCTAAGTCCCAAGGGTGCCCGGGGACGTACCAGGCCACTTTTTGCCACATTTATTCTCCAACCACGAGCCTATACATGGGATAATTGAAGTATTATATTGGCATTCCATTTTGATAAGATTATTCGTGGACGAATTTAGCATCCAAATGACGTTTTTACCCTTTCGATCAAAATAAGCCATGCATGGCTAGAATCACTTGTTTTTGGGATTGAGGCTACGAATATAAATCGCGTGAGTGGGAATATTGTCGTAACATGTATGAAATGATTTAAACATGATAAATTACTGATTTTATTGGATTAAGTGAATTGGGCTCAATGAAGGCCCAAAATGAGGCAAAAGACATGGGCCAAATGGGTCAAATGACCCATTCTTCCATTGACCAAGCCAAACATAGAATTTAATGCTAAAGAATGGCTAAGTATGACTTGAGGGATATATAAAGGGCCAAAAATCAGATTTTATCACACAAAACTCTCATACCAAATCTAGAAATTTCCACAAGCCTTTTCTCTCAACTTCAAACCCAAAGGCAATTCTTTGGACAAGATCATCACTTTGCAAGTTTGGGTAAGTGTTTATTTTTGTGATTTACTATATTATATGTATGAGAGATTGTGTAGATCATGATGGTTATATTGGCAAGGTTGAATAGGGCACTTTTGCTTTTTTTTTTTTGTATAAGATGTGCCATCTATATGAATTAAACTTGAAAGGTGGCTTGATGTTTTGACGAAAGTGCACGATATGGATGAAATATCAACATGTATGGTGTGATTATGATCCTAAACTTGTTATTTCTCTATAAGTGTAAATTAGGGGATTTTGGCTGATATGATGTTGTGAGGTGTATTGAGGTGATTTGATGGAGTAATTGTGACGCCATGGTAATGAAGAAATGTAAAGAATGAACTTGGTATGAAATACTATTGGATTGTGATATTTTGGTCAATGTTGGGAATGTTGTGATATTATTGATATGAAAATGGCGTAAATGGTATTGTAAAAGGTGAACTGACATTATATGGCAGTCATATAGCTCATTGTCGTCTTGTACACTTGTATGGTAACTAGTTGATAATGTAAGCTCCGGTATGTATTTGTATTGTAGAGTAAGACGTAAGGACGGAGCTGGACTATTGTGTTCACATATAGGAGTGTATATTCATATTGAGGAGATAAGGTATGTAAGGTTACTCTTTTCGTATCCTTCTGCAGCTCATAGTATTCACATTGATGTTGTACTAGTTCATTCCGAAATATCCAAAGGTATCTCATTTCAGGTTGTTATCTATTGGTATGTCACATATTCCTCATTCATTAGTCGTTGTTACTCATGTGTTGCATAATCACAGACATGGTTCCAAAGTCCCAATAATGTTATGTTCCAAAGCTTTCAATAAAGTTATGACTACAAAATATCAATCTCTCACAAGTAAAGGTACCTATCTTGCAAAGGTTAAAGAATGAAGTAATGTATAGTTAGTTGTATCCATGGGGTGACATAAACACCTGCATGATGATATCCATGGGGTGAATGAAACACCTGCATGATGACTATCCCAACATTATGAGTGTATTCATGGGGTGAAATGAACACCTGCATGACGATATTATTAATTTCCTACTGATCAGTTGGGCCCAGGCAGTATATGATCAATGATCGATAAAGTAAAGTAAAGTAATGTAGAGAAGCGGGAAAAGTAACGAAAGTAATGCGCGTAGTTCCAAATATACAGACTGTTTCCATATTGGGCATTCCCTTGTAATTATTTTCCATTGAAATTCTTATGTACTTATACAATTTCATACAGCCTTACATACTCAGTACATTCTTCGTACTGACCCCTCTTGGGGGATTTACCTTACTTGCTGCAGGCACAGGTGCTAGTAGACCTCCACAGTAGGTTGCGGATCTTTTGCCGATCTTTGGTGAGCTCCAGTTGGTTCGGGGCTTTTTGTGTCTTATATGTTAGAGGCTTTTGTAGACATATGTGGGTATATGAACGAAGGGTTGTATGTCCACCTTGACTTGATGGCCCTAACGGCCAAGTTTCTTATATGTATATATGTATGCTCCATGAATTCCGCTCTTAGCATTTTATGTCCTTACGTGTTGGTGATATTTCTTATGGTATGTATATGAATGGATGTGAGCAAAGATTGGTTCTCTCGGGCCTTGTCGGCTTCGGGTGCCAGCCCCCCCCTCCCCCCCCAATTGGGATACGGGGCGTGATAAAAGTGGTATTAGAGCAGGTCGTCCTAAGGGTGTCTACAAAGCCGTGTCTGAGTAGAGTCTTACTTATCGATGTGTTGTGCACCACATTTATAAGTAGGAGGCTACGGGACATTTAGGAGTTATTTCATTCCTTCATTTCTAGATCGTGCATTAGAGCCGAAGTTATAGGTGGAATTGTTTCTGACCATAAACATTGTTGTTCTTGTATATTATAGCAAAATTCCGATGATAAGAAGAGGTCGAGGTAAAAGTAAGAGAATAGACAGAATTGCTGGAGAAGGAACCAGTAGAGCCCCGCCTGAACCAGTTTATCAAGGCGGCGCTGAACCAGAGATGGCATCACAGGGTTCTTCTACTCTTCCAATTTCAAAAGAGTCAAGAGGAAGAGAGGTACCTGTAGAACCACCAGTAAATACTACTGACCTGGACTTAAAGAATGCAGTGCAGATGTTGACCCGAATAGTTACTGCACAGGTTCAGGGACAAGGTGGTCCAATGACAGGTGATGATAGTGCAGCGAGAGAAGCCAGTCGAAGGACGCAGGATTTTCTGAAACTAGATCCTCCCACATTCACTGGATCAGATCCAAATGAAGACCCGCAAGATTTTATGGATCAAATCCAAAGGGCTCTGGAGGTGATGCATGTGTCGGGTGTATAAACGGTGGAGCTTGCGGCTATAGATTGAAGGGCGAGGTTATATTGTGGTATGAGGACTGGAAGAAGGCTCGTGGTATTGGTGCAAACCCACCTACGTGGGAAGAATTTAAAGTGGCATTTCTTGATCACTACCTTCCTTATGAGATCCGAGAGGCTCGTGCAGATCAATTTTTGAATCTTCGTCAAGGGAATCTGAGTGTCAGAGAATACAGTCTGCAATTTAATCCTTGGCTCGATATACTCCAAATGTAGTGGCCACAATGACAGATAGAGTACATCGATATGTGGATAAATTTGAGCCATATTTGGTACGAGACTGCACTATTGCTGCCTTAAATCGAGATATGGATATAGCTAGAATACATGACTTTGCACAAAAAATGGAAGATCAGAGGCAACGGAGAAGAACACAAGGGTTTGAAAAAGGGCCGTCCAAGAGGGCTAGATCTATGGGACAGTCTATGGCGTCCCAAGCAGAGTTCAGGCCTCAAAATTTTAATAGACCGCCTAGGCCTTCATTTTCTTATTCCACGGCAGGCACTTCCTCTCAATTCCGAGGGTCCAGAGGTTTTAATCAAGCCGGGCAAAGTAGCGGGAGTCATGGTTCACAGACAACGGGATTTTTTCGCCTGCTATTTCAGTATTGTAGACGATTTCATTCAGGTGAGTACCGGTGGGGGATGAATGGTTGTTATTGGTGCGGTATGACGGGGCATATGATGAGAGACTGCCCACGAAGAGGCCTGGGTAATGTGGCGCGACCTCGGGATCAACAGTTGCATCATCATCATTGGTTCCTTTCCTAGGCAGAGGTGTGTAGTCGGCTGGTCGTGGTAGAGGTGCCAGAGGAGCAACCAGTACTAGTGGGGTCTAGAATAGCACTTATGCCTTGGTGGACCGACAGAATTCGGAGGCTTCTCCTGATGTCGTCACAGGTACATTATCTATATTTTCATATAATGTATATGCATTGATTGACCCGGGTTCTACATTGTCCTATGTTACTCCATTGATTGCTGCAAAATTTAAGTCACCAGAATTATTAATTAAATCAATTGAAGTGTCTACACTGGTTGGTGAATGTATTGTTGCAAAAAGAGTATATCGTAATTGTGTGGTAACAGTGTGTGGTCATGATACATTGGCCAACCTCATCGAACTAGACATGGTGGATTTGGATATGATAATGGGGATGGATTGGTTGGCTTCTTATTATGCCACGGTAGATTACCGGGCCAAGAAGGTGCATTTTTGTTTTTCACAAGAAAATGTTCTTGAATGGCAGGGTAATGTGGGAGCACCAAGAGGAAAATTTATTTCCTATTTGAAAGCAAGGAAAATGATTGCCAAGGGGTACATATGTAACTTAGTACGAGTGAAAGATAATGATGTGGAACCACTAACTCCGCAGTCGGTTCCAGTGGTCAATGAATTTCTTGATGTATTTTCAGAGGATCTTTCAGGCTTACCCCCAGAACGAGAAGTAGAGTTTGGCATTGATGTGATTCCAGGCACTCAGCCTATCTCTATTTCTCCATATAGAATGGCTCCAGCAGAATTGCGTGAATTAAAGGAGCAGTTAAAGGATTTGCTGTACAAGGGCTTCATCAGGCCTAGTATGTCCCTGTGGGGTGCACCGGTATTATTTGTACGGAAAAAAGATGGCACATTTAGAATGTGCATTGACTATCGGCAATTGAATAAGGTAACGATCAAGAACAAATATCCCCTCCCTCGAATTGATGATTTGTTTGATCAGTTACAGGGTGCCAAGTGTTTTTCAAAGATCGACTTGAGGTCGGGTTACCATCAAGTCAGAGTTAGAGAAGAAGATGTACCCAAGACAGCTTTTCGAACACGGTATGGCCATTATGAATTTTTAGTTATGTCATTTGGACTAACAAATGCACCAGCTGTGTTTACGGATTTTATGAATAGGGTGTTTAAGCCATTTCTAGACGTGTTCGTGACGGTATTTATAGATGACATCCTGGTTTATTCAAGATCACCAGAGGACCATACTAATCACTTACGACAGGTGTTACAGATTCTCTGTGAGCGTAAGTTGTATGCAAAGTTCTCTAAGTGTGAGTTTTGGTTAAAATCCATCGCACTCTTGGGTCACATTATGTCAGATGAAGGGATACAGGTTGATACACAGAAGATTGAAGTGGTGAAAAATTGTCCAAGACCTACGACACCACAGAGATTCGTAGTTTTCTTGGATTGGCAGGTTATTACCAAAGATTTGTGGAAGGTTTTTCCTCCATTGCTGCACCGTTAACAAAGCTTACACATAAGGCAGTTAAAATTTAGTGGAATGATGCGTGTGAGAAAAGCTTCCAAGAGTTGAAAGATAAATTAACCTCCACACCAATTTTAGTGCTTCCCAAAGGCACCGAAGGTTATGCAGTCTATTGTGATGCATCCGGGGTTGGCCTTGGATGTGTATTGATGCAGTACGATAATGTCATAGCATATGCCTTATGACAGTTGCGGCCACATGAGAAAAAATATCCCACTCATGATCTTGAATTGGCAGCGGTAGTTTTTGTTTTAAAGATATGGCGTCATTATTTGTATGGAGTTCATGTTGATATCTATACTGATCACAAAAGTTTGCAATATCTTTTTAAGCAGAAGGAACTCAATTTGAGGCAACGAAGGTGGTTAGAGCTTTTAAAAGACTATGATACTGATATTCTTTATCACCCAGGCAAAGCAAATGTAGTAGCTGATGCATTGAGCCGCAAGGCAGTGGAAAGCACTAGTGGTCAGTTGACTGAAAAGCAAGAGATAATCAAAGATTTGTATCAACTAGCCAGCTTGGGAGT
The DNA here is from genome assembly GCA_031232105.1 of Capsicum rhomboideum. Classification (NCBI taxonomy): domain Eukaryota; kingdom Viridiplantae; phylum Streptophyta; class Magnoliopsida; order Solanales; family Solanaceae; genus Capsicum; species Capsicum rhomboideum. The sequence goes on from CP124710.1 coordinate 104,024,611, forward strand.
TCGACTTATTGAATCTCCAGATGAAGGGGTTATTGTGCAAAATGCAGCGGAATCCTCCTTAATAGCTGAAGTAAAAGAGAAGCAGTTTGCGGATTCTATGTTATTGCAGTTGAAAGAGAATGTACAACAGGGTCTTACTGTGGCCTTCGATCTTACACAAGAAGGGGTACTTCAATGTCAAGGAAGATTATGTGTACCGGATGTAGATGAGCTGAGAAAACGAATTATGACAGAGGCGCATCACTCGCGCTATTCTATTCATCCGGGTGCTACTAAAATGTACCATGATTTAAAAGAAGTGTATTGGTGGGGAAATATGAAGAATAACATTGTAGAATTTGTCGCTCAATGCCCGAATTGTCAACAAGTGAAAGTAGAGCATCATAAACCAGGAGGTTACATGCAATGTATCAATATTCCAGTCTGGAAATGGGATATGATTAATATGGATTTCATCACAGGTTTGCCTCGTACACTGCAGAAATTTGATTCTATATGGGTTATAGTGGACAGGCTTACCAAGTCAGCACATTTCCTACCAGTCAAGACCACCTATACAGCTGAGGATTATGCAAGATTGTATGTTAAAGAAATAGTGCGATTACATGGGATTTCGATCTCCATTATATCAGACAGGGGAGCTCAGTTTACAGTGCATTTTTGGAGATCTTTTCAGCAGAGTTTGGGTACACAGGTGAACTTGAGTACGGCTTTCCATCCTCAGACAGATGGACAAATGGAGCATACTATCCAAACACTTGAAGATATGATACGAGCTTGCACATTAGATTTTCAAGGCAGTTAGGATGACCATTTGCCTCTTATTGATTTTTCTTACAACAATAGCTATCATTCAAGTATTAAAATGGCACCTTATGAAGCTTTGACTAAAAGAAATGTAGATCACCAATTGGATGGTTTGAAGCGGGTGAAACTGCTTTACTTGGGCCAGATCTTGTTCATCAGGCTATGGAGAAAGTTAAAGTGATCCAACAACGGGTACAAACTGCCCAAAGTCTCCACAAGTAATATGCTGATGTTAAAAGGAGAGGGCTTGACTTCGCCATAGGTGATTGAGTATTTTTAAAGGTGTCACCGATGAAAGGGGTAATACGGTTCAGAAAGAAAGGAAAATTGAGTCCACGTTATATATGCCCATATAAAATTATTAGAAGATTTGGGTAAATTGTGTATAAGTTGGAACTACCCCAAGAACTCTCTTCAGTCCATCAAGTATTTCATGTTTTGATGCTTCAAAAATGCATAGGAGACCCATCTTGTATTACTGCCATTGACGATGTTCAAATTACGGAGGATCTTACTTATGAAGAGGTACCCATTGCTATTCTTTATCGACAAGTAAAGAGGTTGAGGAATAAAGACATAGCTTCCATAAAAGTCCTTTGGAGAAATCAACAAGTAGAGGAGATCATATGGGAAGCTGAAGAAATGATGAAATCCAAGTACCCCCACCTATTTCAAATGGACGAAAAAGTTCAAAGTGCGGAAGTGGAGCAATAAAAAGTAAGTATCCATGACCCTTAAGTGTCTATGTATATATATGCTACTATAGAGATGCATTTGTTGTAATTGAAGTGATATTGTTAACATTCGAGGACGAATATCTCTAAGGGGGGAAGAATGTAACACCCCGTACCTTCCCAACCCTACTTGACAATGTTGAACAATGTTTACTTAGGTGTCGAGAGCCATAAGTATGTATTTTGTAATGTTATTGATGAGATAATTGATATTGGGCCTAGTACATGTGATTAGACCTTCGTAGGAGGTGTATTGTGACTTCGTGGAGCCTTTGTGGGGTTAAAAATGAGGCTTGGAGGACCTCCAAACAAAGGATATTAAAGGTAAGAAGTAAGTTAAAGAATAGAACTTGAAGTATTTAACCAAATCCGCAAAGAAAAGTCGAAGAATGAAAATTTTCAAAAAAAATAGGCCAGGCGTGCTAGAGGGCGTGCCAGGCTGCTTCTTGCCCAAAATTTTTGGGCATAGGTAGCAAGGTGGCGTGCCAGACTGCTTGTGCACACCTCTCAAATGTTGGAAATTTTTCTAAGTCCCAAGGTTGCCCGGGGACGTACCGGGCCGCTTTTTGCCACATTTCTTATCCAACCACGAGCCTATACATGGGATAATTGAAGTATTATATTGGAATTTCATTTTAATAAGATTATTCGTGGATGAATTTGGCATCCAAATGACGTTTTTACCTTTTCGATCAAAATAAGCCATGCGTGGCTAGAATCACTTGTTTTTGGGATTGAGGCTACAAATATAAATTGCGTGAGTGGTAATATTGTCATAACACGTATGAAATGATTTAAACATGAGAAATTATTGATTTTATTGGATTAACTGAATTGGGCTCAATGAAGGCCTAAAATGAGGCAAAAGACATGGGCCAAATGGGTCAAATGACCCATTCTTCCATTGACCAAGCCAAACATAGCATTTAATGCTAAAGATTGGATAAGTATGACTTGAGGGATATATAAAGGGCCAAAAATCATATTTTTATCACACAAAACTCTCATACCAAATCTAGAAATTTCCACAAGCCTTTTCTCTCAACTTCAAACCCTAAGGCACTTCTTTGGACAAGATCATCACTTTGAAAGTTTGGGTAAGTGTTTAATTTTGTGATTTACTATCTTATATGTATGAGATATTGTGTAGATCATCATGGTTATGTTGTCAAGGTTGAATAGGGTACTTTTGCTTTTTTTTTTTTGGTAAAAGATGTGCCATCTTTATGAATTAAACTTGAAAGGTGACTTGATGTTTTGACGAAAGTGCACGATATGGATGAAATATCAACATGTATGGTGTAATTATGATCCTAAACTTGTTATTTATCTATAAGTGTAAATTAGGGGATTTTGGCCGATATGATGTTGTGAGGTTTATTAAGGTGATTTGATGGAGTAATTGTGACGCCGTGGTAATGAAGAAATGTAAAGAATGAACTTGGTACGAAATACTATTGGATTGTGATATTTTGGTCAATGTTGGGCATGTTGTGATATTGTTGATATGAAAATGCTGTAAATGGTATTGTAAAAGGTGAAATGAAATTATACGACAGTCATATAGCTCATTGTCGTCTTGTACACTTGTATGGTAACTAGTTGATAATGTAAGCTACGGTATGTATTTGTATTGTAGAGTAAGACGTAAGGACGGAGCTGGACTATTCTGTTCACATATAGGAGTGTATATTCATATTAAGGAGGTAAGGTATGTAAGGTTACTCTTTCCATATCCTTCTGCAGCTCATAGTATTCACATTGATGTTGTATTAGTTCATTCCGAAATGTCCAAAGGTATCTCATTTCAGGTTGTTATCTACTGTTAAGTCACATATTTCTCATTCATTAGTCGTTGTTGCTCATGTGTTGCATAATCACAGACATGGTTCCAAAGTCCCAATAATGTTATGTTCCAAAGCTTCCAATAAAGTTATGACTACAAAATATCAATCTCTCACAAGTAAAGGTACCTATCTTGCAAAGGTTAAAGAATGAAGTAATGTATAGTTAGTTGTATCCATAGGGTGACATTAACACCTGCATGATGATATCCATGGGGTGAATGAAACACCTGCATGATGACTATCCCAACATTATGGGTATATCCATGGGGTGAAATGAACACCTGTATGACGATATTATTAATTTCCTACTGATCAGTTGGGCCCGGACAGTATATGAGCAATGATCGATAAAGTAAAGTAAAGTAATGTAGAGAAGCGGGAAAAGCAACGAAAGTAATGCGTGTAGTTCCAAGTATACAGATTGTTAGCTTATCCATATTGGGCATTCCCTTTGTAATTATTTTCCATTGAAATTCTTATGTACTTATACAATTTCATACAGCCTTACATACTCAGTACATTCTTCTTACTGACCCCTGTTGGGGGATTTATCTTACTTGCTGCAGGCACAGGTGCTAGTAGACCTCCACAGTAGGTTGCGGATCTTTTGCCGATCTTTGGTGAGCTCCAGTTGGTTCGGGGCTTTCCGGGTCTTATATGTACATTTGTTTTGGCACTGTAATGTTATGTAAAGCGGGGACTTGTCCCGAATTTAAGATGGTTATGTATATACTTCTGTTAGAGGCTTTTGTAGACATATGTAGGTATATGAACGAAGGGTTGTATGTCTACCTTGACTTGATGGCCCTAACGGCCAAGTTTCTTATATGTGTATATATATGCTCCATGAATTCCACTCTTAGAATTTTATGTCCTTACGTGTTGGTGATGTTTCTTATGGTATGTATATGAATGGATGTGAGCAAAGATTGGTTCTCTCGGGCCTTGTCGGCTTCGGGTGACAGTCCCCCCCGTTGGGATACAGGGCGTGACACAAACCCATCGTGAATGACACCCGCACTAACTCTCCGATGGGAGAACCATCTAACCCCAAATTACCAATTCCAACACTTAGCCAAATTAAAGCCAACTAGCTATTTTTCATTAAATAAACATTGAAACCAATATTCTTAACAAAAACAAAAGTGGAATTAACAAATACTTAGCAATCCCCTAGAATCTTAAAGTCATAGTACCAAAACACTACAAATGCTAATAAAAGGGTTCAACCCAAAAACAACTGAAATTATCCAAGTCTAAAATAATAGACCAAAAACTAAGTGAAGAACTCATGGTAGCCTGGAAGATGTAGCTCACCCTTGAGTTCAAATGCTATCTGCTCTACAAGTGAGGTTTTGAAACTATTGTCGGAAGATGCTCTACACTCAACAAAAAGAAGAGCACATGTAGTATCAGTGCACAAGAAACAATGATGTACTGGTAGTGTCATCGGCCAATCCAAAATGAAATACATGAACAAGTAACCATAACTTAGTAAATCAAGAACAATAATGAACACCTACCATGTAACCTTACCTCAAGATTATGAGACCTAACCTTATTCAACAACATCATAGAGTTTAGTCAAGTACAAGTCAAAATAGATAGCAAATCAAGGCAACCATGACTACCAACAAGAATTCAAGTCAACTAACCATGACTCAATCACAACATGCTACACCTTGTCTCAAATATATAAGTAAATAGACAATAGAAAAGGTATGACAATTATTTTCAACTTAGCCCGAACTACTCAAGGATCTATTTCAACAATAATAATGGTAATAATTATGAGTGTCAGTTAATTAAAGAAACCAATTATATCAAGTCAACACATAAACTCGGTTCGCTAAAGTAACCAAATATATTAAATTAAACAAATAACCCAGTTCACTCAAGGAACCATCACACTCACTTGTACCTTGTACATATATGCTAAGGGTCTTATGGTCGCCCACTAGCCATGAACTACAGGGGACGAGTTCTTGTCCATGTACCAAAATCTCAGACATTTAGTGTCTGCCAAACTTATATCAACCAATACCGTGAAGATGTCCAAATACCAGTACATCCCACAATAATCAACATGATATCACAACAATCACAACCATAATGATAATAGCAATCACACTTGTAAAAACAACAAGCTTTTCATATAAGTTCATTGCATGTGATTAAGGCTTAGAATATCAAATAGTCATTCACTTTCCTTGAACATGAATTGTAACAAGCAATACGAAGAAACAATTATCATGCACACATAAGACAAGTTGGGATTCAACTATATTAAATCATCATCTACCTCAACCCAGGCCCTGAAATGCTCTAACAAACTTGGGCTTTCCCTTTTCTTGCAACCTTGACTTGATTGTGGTCTAAAAATATCAATACAACACATAATCAACCAAATGACCTGTAATATTAAGGATTATAACCTAATCCTGAAACCCCAAGGTCAAATTCATGATCATTCCTCCTATTTTAGGGTTTTCTATCATCATTCCACCTTAATCCTACCAATTTTATGGTTCCAATGGTGAGTTATAGTCATGCAAGAGTAATTTAGCAACTTTTAACCAAAACCTAAGGGGTTTCTACCCAATTCACTCAACTGCATCAGAAAAATTAGTTAGGTTAAGTTAAATCCTCCCCAAAATCCTTAAACTAGTGATTCTAAGGATTAATAATCCAAAAACTAGTTAATGGCAGTGATTAACTTACATTTACAAAGAGTTTTGATGGAAAATAGGTGGACTTGCCCTAAATTGCCACAATTGTACCCAAAATGAGAATGGGATGGAAACAATATTTTTGGGGTGTTTTTCTGTATTAATCAGTATAATTTCTGCTATAGCAGCCCTATCCCACTATAGCAGCCTTGCTATAGTGGGATCCACCCACTATGGCAGGATTAACCAAAGCTGACTCCCGCTATAGTGGAAACTTTTCTGCTACAATGGCATAGTAGTACAGACCTTCCACCTACTATAGTGGGTGAGGCAAGGCAGAAACTCGAGATTGCTCCCAGTTTTTCCTTTCTTGCAACACACCCTTAAATCTCAGTATCCCAAACCAATCCTTTTATGTCAAGTTTGATATTGGGAGTTCTACTCACCCTAATTCACTTCTGAAAGATACTACGGATTCCTTATTGACTTGACTAACAAAAAATTATATTGAATTACATAACCTTTAATCAAACCATTATTATATTTCCCTAGACCATACCACGCTTGAATTTTGTCCAAGACTAGCCTAGCGCAAAATTTCTAACTCCCCATTTGGGGAAAACATTAACCCAAATTTAGGTACACTAGACTTACCGTAGTGATATAAAGGGTCGTTATAATAGTGCTTAGCACTGAGCAGACTCAGTGATTAAGGGTGTCCTATTAGTTGAGGCTGACACCTTTGGTAAAGATTCTCAAGTCCCAAAACTACATAGTCAACATAGGTTATTGAGGGTCACCCACTAGTTAAGGTTGATACCTGAGCCAAATGGACATAAGTTAGTAGATCCACGTCAGTTAGGTTCATTACCCTTGGCAAGGTATGGAATACCCTCCCAACTAGAATTACTAGTTGGACCTCATTTAGCTCAAATAAGGTGTGTTGGTCAATAAGCTCTCCCACAATCATAGATTTAGATTTAGTATTTGTACATGACCCTCAGCTTAGATTTTACTTATTTTTTTATTTTGATTTTGCAATCTTTACTTTCTGTATCAATTTACATGCATCATTATAAGGACATTGAGCTTTAGTTCAGTTTATATATATCAATCATGCATTTTAGTTCAGTATATCAGTACTCGTCAGCTTGCTTAGTTATTTTCAGTTACATATCTCACATGCTCAGTACATTCAAAGTACTGAACTCATACTTTCTTTTGTGCTATATCGTGTTATGATATAGGTTCCGATGCTCAGCATCAGACTCACAGTTTGCTGTTTTAGTAGCCTTTCAGCAGCAACTAGTGGTGAGTCCTCATCATCCAAGGTTGAGAGTACCTTATTACTTTATTTTAATATTCATTTTGATTTTGTACAGTTAGAGTTAGCTGGGGACTTGTCCCAACAAATCATTAGTAGTAGAGGCTTTCAGTTTGATGTTAGATATTTCATATTTACAAAGTTTTCAAATTTATTTTAATTCCATATTAACTAAATTATTTGTTTTCAAATCAGTTAGCTTCCACACTTAGTATTTCAGTTATATTCAATATTCTTAGTGTTATGCCAGGCTATCGGTTAGTTCGAGGTCACTTGTGGCTCTAAGCACTGTATTACCTCTAGGGTGTAGTCTTGGGTCATGACAAACTTGGTATCAGAGCATCAGGTTCAAAATGTCCTAGGATGTCTGAAAGCTACATTAAGTAGAGTCTTGTTAAAGGTTATGAAATAAACCACACTCATGAGTGAGAGGATACAAAATATTTTAGAAAAGTCTCACTTCTTTCATATTCATATCATGTGATAGAGTGTGAACTCTATTTAATCTCCTTCTAATTCATGCTCTACGTATTTAGAAAAAATGCCTCCCAGAAAAGCCAATGACAGAAAGAATGGGAATGATAATGTAATGGGAATCAACAAGCCCCACCAGCTCCAACAGATCCCCTGAATGAGAAAGTCTCTCATATTGAGTTTAGGGCTACCTTACAAGTCTTGCTTAGGCAATGAACAACCAGGTCAATCATCAAGTTGTTGCTCTTTCTAACCCCAATGGGAATGCAATGGCTATAAGAGTCTGGAACTTCACTCGGATGAATCCTTCAAATTTTTATGGTTCGAAGGTGGATGAAAATCCACAAGACTTCATTGATGAGGTTTAGAAGATCACCCAAATTATGGGAATTAGTCCAATTGAGAGTGCAAATTTGGCTGCATATCAGTTAAAGGGAATGGCCCAGACTTGGTGCAAATAGTAAAAGGATGGTAAGCATGTGGATATAGACATAGTTGATTGGGATGAGTTGGTGAATACTTTTCTGGAAAGATTCTTACCCCATGAGATGAGGGAAGCTAAGGTTGAGAAGTTTATAAATTTGAAGCAAGGCAACATATTGGTGAAAGAGTATTTTCAAAAATTCACCCAACTCTCCAAGTATACTCGAAATATGGTTGCTAAGCCAAGGGATATCATGAGCAAGTTTGCTTCAAGTGTTTCTGAGACAGTAGTCAAGGAATGTAGGACCGCTATGCTTGTTGGGGATATGGACATCTCTAGCCTCATGACTCATGCTCAACAAATTGAGGAACAAAAGATAAAAGAGAAAGAAAGGGAGACTAAGAGAGCTAGAATAAATAACTTATAATGACTCATTTCATTGTTACTAAAATTATCTATGGTAAAGTCATAAGAATCTCATCCATCATAGGTGATAGGATCAATCCTTTATTGTGGGAGTGCACCAGATATGAACTAAGGTCATACAATGCCCCTAACATAAAATTAAGCTAGAAGTGTTCTTACCAATTGAGTTTTGAGCTAAGTTTAAAATAGGGTAAAATTCAAACACACACTCCTCTTAGAATATAAAGAGTTTCAGGGACTAATACCCACCAAATGAAATATCTTTTAGTCTTCTTTCCAATGCCTCTGACCATTCATTAATCCACTTCTGGAATAAAAAGTTATGGCTGTTTTACTGAAGACTGTCCATGCTGAAAAGTTAGCCATTGCAGCAATGTCACTGCAATGACAAACATACAGTACATAACCTTATTTTTGATGGGTTTTGGATTTTTAACTCAAAAACTTTATTCCAAAGCCCTAGGGGACAATTTTCCAAGTTTTTTGGTAGAAATTCTTTGTTGAGGTAAGTTTTTCAGTCATCTTCTTCGTCTTTCAATCTAATAACATCTTAGAATCATTCGAATGATTTTTAATGGTGAAATTCTTGAGGATTAGAATCCTAAGTTCATGAGATTTTGGGAAAAACCCATAGGTTGGGGCAATATCACCTAAAATTACTTCTAGATTGTTAACTAATGATTTTTAGCATGAATTAGTGATTCTAAAACATGAACTTGATGATTGGAGACCTTAAATTCAATAAAATAGAATCTTTAGCTTTAAAACTCCAATAATGGAGATGAGTTTAGTATGATAGAACTAGTTAATGGTTAGTTAACCCTTGGGTAATGTGTTAGACCATGAATAAGTATAAAATTGGTGGGTTGAATTCCCAAAGTAGTTATTCGAAGAGTAATTGATTAATTACTTTTATAATTATTTGATTTCTAGATGATTGGACTAATGGAGGCATGAAGGAAAGGAAAGAGCAACTTTGGCGTGGCTTGCTTATTCTAAGATCTTCAGTTGAGGTAGGTTATGGTTCAATATGTAGTAGACTTGGGTTAGATACATGTAATTACTATAATTTGATGGGAGACTTCATGTCTAGGCCTACGGGTACAAAGTTGGGATGGATAAAACATAGAATTAATGTAGTAAAGATATAATTGTGTGTTGTTATGCTTTGTGTGGATCCTGTGATAGGTGTTTATATTTGTATGACTTACTTGAATGATTTACAAGTTTAATATGTGAATGTGGGTAATAATAGAGAAATTAGGTAAGATTGTAATCTATAAGACTCATCTTTAATACCTTAAAAAGGGTAAATCTGATGTGTTTGAAATATGAGATATTCTTGTTGAGAGATAGTTAGGAGGATCGGTCGTGATAAGAGGATGTGGTGTCATAACTTAAGAACCTGATCAAGTTTGGCTAAGTGCTAGGAAGTAAGATGTGTAAAGTTATATGAATCAAGCTAGAATTATAAGTTATAGAGCTAAGTGGTTGAATAATCGACTAATGAAAAGTGTGTTGAACTTAGTAACAACTTAGGTGTAAGAAATTACTAGTTAGTAACTGAATTTACCAGTTTTGATAGGAATAAAAGAGGATTTGGATTAGTGAATTAAATAGGATGTTAAATTAGAGTGTACCTATCGATTTTAGTGGAATGTGCACTCCTAAAATGGATACTTGATTGATTAGTCTTCGGACATATTTGTGATTTATGATTGGGTTTGATAATGCTCATTTGAATAAGTGGTGAATTGATCTTTGGACATACTTGTGATTTATTTGTTAGTGGATATTCGTATTTACCTAGAATAATGAACTTGTTATTATTGAATGCAAGTTTGAAAATTGATAACCTATAATGAGGTTGGTAAAAATGACCTTTTTTGCTATACAAGTGTGGTTGATTTATCTCATTATGTGATTGTACAATTTTTTGTGCTGTTTGTTGTTGTGAGATTAATCAATAAAGGTTGATCCTCACGGGATAAGTGGATTCTATGGAGAATAAGGGTGGGGACATTGGAATAAGGGTGGTATAACACTTGGTTTGGGATAAGGGTAGCAGGCACTAGTTGTCTAGTATCGGGTTTCACGCCGACACTGATATTTGGATTGTGTAACACGCTAGTATTGGTACATAGATTGAGCTCGTTCCTTGTAGGTCATAACTGAGAGTCCCTGTTGACTCTAGTATGTGTGTACACCATAATTTGGAGAGTTTGATGGTTTTTTAAGTGGATCGAGTTATGTTGATGATATATTATGGTTTCTTGTGTAGACTGATTATGTTGATGGTTCTGATTGTGCAAAGTAAAGTGTGAATATAAGGTACGTCCTGGATTATGTATAAATATTATTCTCCTATGTGTATAGTTATATACGTGTGTATTGTAATATCCCTTCTTGCAAAGTTATGGATGTGTTATTAATTGTATTGGTTATTGTAATCCCGATGGTTAATAGTAGGACAATAGGAAGCGAGGGTTGTCACAAAAGAGGATTAATAGGAGAGAAAGAGATAAAGAGTTGTTGTATCGAGGTGAGTGAGTAAGAGATATGGGTTAGGTTGATTCATGGAATTGTGTCGGTTAGTCATGCTCTGAGGTTAAATTAATAATGCTATAATTAAGGAAAGATGGTAAGGTTGACGTTGAAATAAGCTAAATATGTTTCAGTTATTAAGCTTTTATGCTTGTCATGATCTCTTCTTATTTGCTATATATTGCTATAAGTTTCTAACCCTGATCGACTGATGATACCTACCAGTATATGTGGTTGTACTGATACTACACTTATTATCTCCTTTAGGGGTATAACCATGTTGCAGGTCAGTTGAAGTTTTTATAGGTGCTGCAGTGATCATTCTTCAGCATCTCTTATCATTCTACTCTTACATGAATGTTGTATCTTGAGTCATCCTTCATTTGTTTAGTGTTCTTATACCTATTTAGACTAGGTTCTTGGTAGTTGTGTAATTAAATTCTACAATATACTTTTTAATAAGTTTTGTTTTAAAAGAAAGAGTTATTATTTACTAATGCTTAAGGTTTAACAATATTTTTTGCAATAATTAAAGAGTGGGTGATAAGGGTTCTCCTATCTAGGATAGAGTTAGGTAGGTGCCCATACGATCCTTGATTTGGGTCGTGACAAGTTGGTATTAGAGCCCAGGTTATCGGTCTCCCTGTACAAGAGCAAATATTAAGTAGAGTCCTGCTGATTGGTGTGTTGACGTCCACATTAAATCCTTAGACAGCTACAAGGCATATAGGAATTTGTCTCACTTTCTCTCTTTTATCATGCTGGTTCAGTCTTGTCTCTCTGAATTGAGTCCAATTGGTATCTAGCATATTCCAACTGGTATTTCATCAATCACAATTGGGATAAGTTGGTCTCAATTGGTATCTCGGTAATGTTTGGAAGGTTGGAATAGTATTATTCTAACCAGTAGAGGCCAATAAGAGGTGTAGAACTTGTATGCTAATATTATAAATTATGTTTTGAATGAGTAATGCGTGCATCATTTAGGTGGTTGTGTTGTTTGATGTAGTTGATATTATAGTTGTCAGTGCAATTGGTAAGTATAACTCTTTTATTAATTGATCAGTTATGCTTAATGGAAAAATACTTGTGTTTTAAATATTTTTGTTGTGATATAATAAAATGCTATGTGTATTCCTTGTATGGATTGCTATTGCATTGACTATGTTATTTCTTTACTGTTTGGCGGCTGAATTTCTTATGTAAGTGATCATTATGAGTAATATGAGATGGGTTGCCACAAAAGAATATTCATGAATCATAAAGGCTGGGTGTGATTTTGAGATATGCCTTCATTTTCGTGATTTTGAGGTATGCCTTCATTTTTTAATTTGAGGTATGTCTTGATTTCTGTGATTTCAGGTATGTCTTCATTTTTGTGATTATGAGGTATGTCTTGATTTCCATGATTGGAGGTATGTCTTGATTTATGTGATTTGAGGTATGTATTGATTTCTATTTGGTCTTTGAAAATACACTTTAGGATCCTTGTATTGTCTGAACTTTTATGATCATAGTTGGGATCCTTGTGTGGTTAGACCTTTGGTGACTATATCTGGGCCTGAAATGCTATTAGGTCATCCTTGTATGAATAATCCAGTTAATGGGTTGACTTGCTAATGACGCCTTAGTAAGTAGTTGGTTAAACTAAGATGAACTTAATTGTCTTGCACAACCTTGGTGACTTGAACGTAAGGTGAGTTGCGTATTTGATACCACTAATGCAAGGTAAATTGACTAGGCATATAAAATTGGTTGTTTGTTGTAATATAGTAAGTGGAGATGATAATAATGGTTTTACTTAATTTTGGTAAATTGAGCCTTAACTGTGTGATTGACAATTATATAGCTTCTTTAGTTAAGTTTTAAGGGTGTGAATAAAGGGATAAGTGGATAATGTTCATAGGTTTAGTGAGGAGTTGGGGTTATTAGATAGAAATTGTAATTGGCTTATTATGATTTAATATTGCATATATGCTTATTGCATGAGAATATTATTGGTTAATAGTACCCCTTGAATGTGGTGTAGTTGAGTTGATAAGGTTGGTGAAATAAGTTAGCCTGATTTGGTTGATGGTTTTAGTATAGGGTCGATCAGGGAGTAGAGTTATTATAGGTGTTTTGGCATATTCATATCCCTCTGATTGTTTACATGATAATACTTGGTTGGTATTGCTCCTTAAGTGTTTGACGTATGTTGAGGATCGATTAGACTAATGAAAATTATGGTGGAGAATTTATGTGTTAATGAAATCCATAGTAGTGTGTTGGTGTTGCTGTTCTTGTTATAGCATTGGTTAGGGTATAAGTACCCCACTAAAAATTTTCCTAGTATAAGAATGACAGACCTCAGAGTAGTACGATTTTGATTGAAAATCTTGTGTTTTGTGGTTTAGTGTTGAATTGTGGATCATGGTGTGAAGATTGGTGGTGATGAGATTATTGAGAGATAGTGGATTGATATAGGGTTCTGTAGAAAGTTTCAGAATGACAAATAGGTTCCTAAAATTCTGGTTATAGAGATTGTCGCATTGGGATAAATTTATGATGTCAAAATTCGAGAAGTGTGTTGTGAAATGGATAGAGCTGGGAACAATTCTCGGGCTACTATTTTAGCATCACTGCAGTGATAGTTTATCACTGTAACAATATTGATGTAATGACTAATTCATCACCACAACAATGGTATGTTTTGTCTGAGTGTCTCTACAGCAAAACATCTGTTGCTGCAGCAAAAAATATGCAGTCAGTGCTAGTTAAATCAGAAAGTGGTGTTCTCATTCCCTATTATTTCCATTTTTGCCTCAATTTTTTGTGTGTCATAATATTATATGGTGTCTGGGTATTTTAGATGAACCGTTATATAAATTGTATTATGAATCATATTTCTTGGGATATAGTGAGCAAGAGATTGTGCCTAGAGCTTAGTGGCCTGTGGTGCGTAGGCTGGTTGGGTAGCTATTTTGCTTTACTCATGGGATGGCAATTCGGTAAGTGTTCCTAATCTGTTTTAGAATTATATGGGAGGGTGCATTTAACTTCTACCATTTGTATATGCTGGGTTCTGAGAATCATGCTAAAATTCTCCCTCTTATTTTCTATACCCGTTTAGGGATAAACAGTGGGTAAATTGATATCTATTGTAATGATCCATTCCGTCATTACTAAAAATATATGTGGTACTGTCATCTGAGGAAAAGAGTTCCCTATCATTTCATTTCAGTATTTCATTTTGGTTTTAGACAGTTAGAGTTAGCTGGGGACTTGTCCCAGCAACTCATCAGTAGTAGAGGCTTTCATACTGATGTTGGATAGTTCAGTTTTATAGAGTTTTTTAGATTTTTTTTTAATTCAGTATTAACTAAATTATTTGTTTTCAAATCAACTAGGTTTTGCTCTTAGTATTTCAATTATATTCAGTATTCTTCGTGTCATTCCAGGCCATGGGTTAGCTCGGGGTCACTTGTGGCTCTAAACACCATGTTACAAATAGGGTATAGTCTCGAATCGTGACAAAAACAGATGGGTAATTTGTTGTAACAGATGGTTCATCTGTTGCAACTAATGTTTAATCCGTTGCAACATAAATGCCATATGTTAACAAATTTCCCATCTACTGTAATTTATGCAACATATAGGTAATCTATTGCAACAAATGGTTCAACTGTTGCAACTGATGTGTTATCTGTTGTAACTGATGTGTTATCTGTTGTAACAAATAAGCCATCTGTTTCAACTTATCTCTTTATCTGGTAACATATTAAGAGATATACTGCAACTTATGCAACAGATGGCTTATCTATTGCATAAGTTGCAGTAAATGGGTAATTTATTAACAGATAAAGAGATTAGTGTAGTGAGTTTTTTAAATTGCAAATTTATATAAACATATAAAACTTTCCAGTCCTCCCAAAATACATCTATGCTCGTCATGGTCTTGAAATAATTTTAATCAAAAGGATGCATGGAGTAGCTTTGCTTAGGATTTTTTGCTTTCAAAACTTTGTTCAACTCACTCTTCTTTTTGGCATTTACCATCTTGTAAATATTGACCATCTTCAGCTCATACTGCTCTGCTAGGGTCCCAATATTATGAGGAAGAAGAGTCGTAATTTTTCTTATCTTGATATTTGATAGTGCCTTGGAAATTACTTTTTTTCTCTTCTTAACCTCCAATGGATTATATGGCTCATAAATCATCTTTGATGGAATGACACCCCTCTTAGATGTCAATTTTTTAACAATAGCAGTCAATGTATTAAGAACATTAATCACTTCATCATGTTTTTTCTTGCATTGTTGGCATTGACATGCTAAACAAAAGCTAGAAGAGGCACCAATACCAAATGATTTTATTCTTCTCAAGATGTAATGAACATCTGTTGAATGCTCAGTAAATGGAGTGAATCCATCACCACCACTGCCAAAACTGTTGTAACTATCATCATGGTCAACTCTTTTTTCAAAAACTGTTTGATAAGAATCATCATCATGCTTCTCACCAACTCTAACACCAGCACCAAAACCAATACCCACATCACTAACATCATGACCAACATCACTAATAGGATCAGTAACAATAACAACAAGCTGACCAACCCTAAGTGTTTCCTTTTTGATGGCTATTGCTCCAACCAATTCTTTTTTTATCCTATCCATCTTAGGGTCAGCTAAAGTTTCAACATACCCTAGAGTAACAAAGAATGACATTTACAACTCTTGCTTTATAAGGACAAGCCAGAATGCACAACCTATAACTAAAAGTAGATATATTAATATCAATCATTGATTAGTCACAAAAGTAGATATATACCTATAACATCTGTTCTAACAGATAAGACATCTATTTCAATAGATTACCTATCTGTTGCATATTTTGTAATGAATTAGGTAATCTTTTACAGATATTCAAAAATAAGTTTCAACAGATGGATAATCTGTTGTTTGCCATAGGTTAGGTAATTTGTTACAGATGTTCAAAAATAAGTTGCAATAGATGAGTAATTTGTTGCAACAGATGGGTACCTATCTATTGTAACAAATAAGAATCTGTTGCATAATTTGTAGTAGATTGAGTAATTTGTTACCAATTATTCAGATATAATTTATAGCAGATGTCTTATATGTTGCAACAGATTTGGAGTCTGTTGCAACAAATAAGACATCTATTACAACAAATTACCTATTTATTGAATAATTTGTAGTTGATTGGGTAATTTATTAGTAAGTTTAGAGATAAGTTGCCTCAGATGACTTATTTATTGCAAATTTGTTACAACAGATTCCAAATCTATTGCAACTATTAAGACATCTGTTGCTACAAATTATCCATTTGTTGTAATCTGTTAACTTGTTAATTTAAATAAAATTATTCTATTTAAAGAAGACTTACTGCATTATCGGGGGGTTAAAAAGATAAAGGAATTCACTTTTGAGTTGTTCTTGGCAGTCAATCACCTAAGGATCCTTGGATTTACTGTGAGATACGGAATGACTTCAAATGCCCAAGCCTAAAAAACATTATGCCAACAAAAAATCAGAATAATTATTCAATAATAAAAATGAAACACTAAAGAAAAAAATTAGAAGTTTACCATGAAAGCCCAAGGAAAGCCATATAAGTTGACTATCTTTGGTGATAAGTTTGTCAACAAATATTTGACAGTCAATATAAGCTTTCATAAACCCATGGATAATTATTGAATGCCTCCTGATCCTGAGTGAGCTTTAACAATTCAACGTCTATGACTTTATTGGTGTCTTTGGTCCAGAGAACAACATGCATAAACCAAACTAAGCACAATGACTCTTTGTACTTCTTTAATAACTTTTTAGACTAGAGATCAATTAACAATTCCTTTCTTTTGTAGTTCTTTCAAACAATGGCCACCAACTCATCATCATTAGTTATTTTGTCTTTGCCTTTGTTGGTTTATTGGTTGACTTGGTTGTCGTGTGGCCTACCTTGGCTATCTTGCAGCCTTGGCTGTCTTGCCTACCTTGGCTGTTTCTGATATCTTTGGTGTTGTAACGATCCAAAATGTCGTTACGCTGAGTTAGGAGGTAAAAGTTGCACCTAGACTCTTTTTGAGAAATTCAGGGATAGTGTAGTTTTGGCCAAAATTTGAGAGTGCAGTAGATGAGTGAAATATGGTATTGATATGATTGGTATTATCTGGGTTTGATGTGATAGTTGGATAGCCAATGATCATAGAAATTCGTAGCAACTTTTTGCACTTGAAACGGAGTTATAAAACTCTGGTAATAACGTTTATCGTGGAGGGGTTGGTTCACATTGTCAAAAGTCATGTTGTGTGTTGTGAAATTAGGAAAACTGAAGAGAGGTCCTGAGTTTCTGCCTCGAACCACTGCGGTAGAAAAGTAACCACTGCAACGGACCACTGCGGCGGTAACTCAAACCGCAGTGGCGGGCTATGTGAAAAGGAATGCAAACTGTTGCAACAGAACTTTAACCGCTGCAGTGGTAATTATCTACTACAGTAGTATCATGCAGTAATTTTCAGTTTTAGAAACCCCCAAAATGTTTTCTTTCCCCACTTTTCAAAAAACACAATTGTGCTTTGGAAAAGGCGATTTTCAGTGAAAATTCAAAGTTGTTCATCTTTAGAGGTAAGTAATTACATTATAGACTTGAAATTACTTTGTTTAACATTAGAAAATCACTAGAAATAGATTAGTGGTGGGTTTTGGGGGTTTAACGCTAGTTTATGGAAATTGGTGAAAAATGCTGGGAATGTTTACGAATTCGATATGTAATGATCCTAGGGTGTTAGAAAACACTAATGGGACTAGAATTATGACTAAATATGCTAATTTGAGTAGTGTTAATGAAGTTTAAATGATAAGAAAAACCTAAGATGATGAAATAGGGTAAATTTATGACTAAAATCAGTGATTTGTGATCCCTAGTAGTTGAAAAGGGAAGAATTATAGAAATGTGTGTATATCTTGTGGTTGTATAGATCAAGAATGAATTGAACATGAATGAAAGGGAGAAAATGTGGCTTAAAGGTGACTTTTAGCAAAGGAGTCGAGGTAGGCTATGGTTTTGTGTAGCACTTAGACTTTCTTGGCTTTGTGCTTGTTTGTCATTTAAACATCTGTGATTGTCTTCTTGCATGATTTGTGATTTGATGACTGCATTGCATTTTCATTGCATCGTGATGAGGTGTTGAGATGATGGGTCGGGTACCGCACCAGTATAATATGATATGTTATGATAATGGGTTGGGTACCACGCCAGCATAATTTGATATGTAATGATAATGGGTCGGGTACTACGCTGGTACATTATGATGTTGATGAGAAGGATGAGAAGGGTAAGAGATGATGCGCACTTCTTGAATACATGCACTCTTTTATATGCATTGGGTGCTCTTTGATGAATATATGTAATGATGAATTGTTGATGAAAATGATTAAGTATGAGAGCTTATACAAGCGAACTTGTAAGTGTAATTATATGGTGATCCATGATGTGTTGTTTGATTGAAATCATTGATTTTGAATCTTATTATGATCTCTTTCATAATTATTTGACTTGCTTAATTATACATTATTAAATTAGTCGACCTATGATGATTACCATTACTTGTTGATGTACTGATGCTATCTGTACTCTTGTTTTTGTTGAGTGCAGAACATATTCCAGTGTTTGACATGCGACCTCAGCTCTAGTTATTAGTTCAAATTTGATTTTGAGGGTGAGCACCATGTACGGACAACCTTCAGATCTTCTTATGTTGTTGACGTCCCTTGTTCTAGGGACTAAGACGATTACTCTTAATTATGTTTTGGATGTTGCTAGATGTTTTTCAAACTTAGTTATTCTTTCTTTTAGATGTTTTTGTATGGTGACTTCAGGTCCTGGGGATTGTAATAATAGAGGTTTCCGCACTCTATCAATTTATGGAGGATCATTTTGTGCCTAAGATGCTTAATTAAATGAAAACCATTTTAAAATTAGATTTAATACTTGGGAAATCGAATAATGTGAATGAGAGAGTAACATTTAAGTGAGTAAGGATGAGATTAGTAGGGTTCTCCCGCCACAGGTTAGGGTGGGTGCCAATCATGATCGATGGGGTCATGACAGAGATGGTATCAGAGCACTAGATTCGTAGATCTCCTCGTACAAGAACATGTCTAGTAGAGTCCTATGAAATGGTATGGAGACGTCTATACTTTTCTTCGGGAGGCTACAGGGCTTTTGTAAAAGAATTTCCTTTCTTTCTTTTTGTCGTGCTCTTACTTGATTCCAATATGTATCTGGCGATCCAAATTGGTATCTAATCCTTTCACTCTTGTTCATAGATGGTGAATACTTGTTCTACCACAGCAGTAATAGGGACATCCATGGTACCACCTACAGCAGCGCCCACACCAGCCACTAAGACCGTAGTTTGGGGTAGGCCTCGAGTTAGGAATAGAGCAAGAAGGGAGGACATGGAGCAACACCCATTAGGGGTGGAGAACAGGAAGCCAAGAGACCAGCAAGATAGAGATCATCGACCCCTCCCCCGCCTTTGGATGCTCTAGGCCATGTTCAAGATGAAAAAAAGGTAATTGAGGAAGAAGAAATGATAGCTCTAGAGAATATGGTGCCAGTACCAAATAGGGCAGCACAAGTGTTTTTGTCTGCAGAGGTGATTCAGTAAGTGTTGGGTTCTTAGCTGGCTTGGCTGGAACTGGCTACACTCCAGTTGTTTAGATCGTCCCACCAATATGCCCTTGTTGTAGCACCAAAAATGGATGCAAGCTCTGAGACTGGATATATCCCTAATAGGTACTTGGTCTAGTAATTACTGATGATGAGCATGGACTATTTTAAAAGTTCATGAAGATGAAACCTCTGGTATTCCAAGGTACATAGTTTGAGGATGCATTTGAGTTTCTTATAAATTGTCAAGAATGTCTACACAAGATGGGTATTATTGAAAGGTATGGTGTGGAGTTTGTTTCTTTTTAGCTGCAGAACCAAGCCAAGAAATGGTAGAGGTCATTTGTGGAGTGCAGTGTTGCCTTACCTCCACTTACTTGGGCTTAGTTTCAGAATGTATTCCTTGAGAAATATGTTCCCTGGACTTACCGTGACCAGAATAAGGATGCGTTTCTGAGGTTAGAGCAGGGTAACATGTCTGTGGCTGCCTATGAGGCCAAGTTTCATGCCCTATCTCGTTATGCACTATAGTTGATTACTTCAGAAGAGGAGGATTAGGTATTTTGTAAAGGGCCTGAACTCGGGAATTCAATTGGCTACCTTATATGTGGCTATGTCTGGTAAGTCTTTTCAGGATGTTGAATTTTCAAAGAAGACTGAAGCACTTGAAAATAAGGAAGAGGTAGCAGAAGAGAAAAAGGCTTAGACCTCGGGCCAATTTAGTGATACTTTCTCAAAAGGGCGTGGTTCTTATAAGCCCTACCATCCAACTATGCCAGTATTAGCAGAGGGCCTATCTAGGGTCAGTTATCAGCCTCCCCGATTCGGCAGCTACATGCCCTCTTCTTTTTTAGTTCAGAGGCCTACTTTGGGGCCCAAATTCTTTGAATGTGGAGGTATAGGACATTTAAGGAGAAATTACCCTAATTTCTTATCTGCAGGCCAGTTGACACAACAACCAGCTTTTACTTCTGTAGTTTCAGTAGGCCATGGTGGAGAAGGAAATAGTAAAGGTCGTCCGAAAGGTGGGCGTAGTGGCCAGGCTTGGGTGGAAACCAAGCCAACCGAGGGGGAGGAAAAGTGGGTAGAAATGGAGCGTAGGGTGGTAGAGGTAGAGGTAAGGATGGTGATAAGGAACCTCTTTTTGCAGTTTTGGCTCGTTGATAAGGAACCTCTTTTTGCAGTTTTGGCTCGTTCTGAAGCAGAAGCTTCTGATACAGTGATCACAGGTACTATTCTTATTTGTGATCATATGGATTTTGTATTGTTTGATCCCAGTTCCACCTTTCCTAATGTGTTGGTGAAATTTTCTTTTGGTTTGGACTTAGAATGTTAATATCTTGATACTCTTATGTATGTGTCTACACTGATTAGGGCGTCTATACGTGTTGATTAGGTATATCATATGTGTCCTGTGATGTTCATGGGGTTTAAGATCCTAGAACACTTGGTTATTTTAGACATGGAGGAGTTTGATGTTATTTTGGGGATGAGTTGGTTGTCCCCTTATCATGTTGTTCTTGACTGTTTTGCCAAAACTGTTATGTAGCAATGCCCGAGAAAGAGAAGTTAGAGTGACAGGGTATTTTAAAGCATAATCATGTGAGGGTTGAATTCGCAATTCTTGGCCAAAAATTAGTAAAAAGGGGGTGTAGGACATTTTTATCCCATCTTCGGGAAGATAAAATCTGTAATCTCTCCTATAGCGTTCATTCTAGTGGTATGTAAATTCTTAGAAGTGTTTCCAGATGATCTTCTAAGTATACCTCTAGATCGAGATGTT
Organism: Capsicum rhomboideum; assembly: GCA_031232105.1. Lineage (NCBI taxonomy): Eukaryota > Viridiplantae > Streptophyta > Magnoliopsida > Solanales > Solanaceae > Capsicum > Capsicum rhomboideum. The sequence goes on from CP124710.1 coordinate 104,046,323, forward strand.
GACTTTTGTATAGACTTAGAGCCTGGAACTAGACCCATTTTTATTTCTCCAAACTGTATGGCACCTGCAGAGTTAAGAGAGTTGAAATCCCAATTGCAAAAGTTATTAGAAAAGGGCTTTATTCGCCCAAGTATTTCTCCCTGGGGTGCACCGGTGTTATTTGTGGAGAAGAAAGATGGTAGTATGAGGATGTGTATTGATTACCACTAGTTGAATATGGTGACCATTCATAACAAATATCCTTTGCTTAGAATTGATGACCTATTTGATTAGTTACAAGGAGCTGCAGTGTTCTCTAAGATTGATTTGCGGTCGGTTTATCATCAACTAATAATCAGGGTTGAGGACATCCAGAAGACTGCCTTCCAAACTTGTTACGGACACTACGAGTTTTTGGTTATGTCTTTTGGTTCGACCAATACCCCAGTTGCTTTCATGAGTTTGATGAATGAAGTGTTTAAGTCCTTTTTGGATTCGTTTGTTATTGTGTTTATTGATGATATACTTGTTTATTCTAAAAGTGAAGAAGAGCATAATACTCATTTGCGTACTGTGTTGAAGTTGCTGAAGGAGAAACAATTGTATGCTAAGTACTCTAGTACAAATTCTGGCTTTCTTTGGTGTCCTTTTTGGGGCACATGGTTTCTAAAAAAAGGGTGATAGTGGACCCGCAAAAGGTTGAGGCGGTTAAGAATTGGGCCAGACTGACGAATGTGATAGAAATCCATAGTTTTATGGGGTAGGCCAGTTACTACCATCGATTTGTTAAAGGGTTTTCTGCCATTGCTTTACATCTAACCCATTTGATTTAGAAAGAAGGTCCATTTGAATGGGATGACAAGTGTGAGGAGAGCTTTCAAAAACTCAAAACTGTGATGAATTCAACCCTAGTATTAACCTTGCCTGTCGAGGGTAAGGATTTTATTATATTTTGTGATGTCTCACATTTGGGTTAAGGTTCTGTGTTGATGCTGGAATGGAATATGATTGCTTATGCTTCGAGACAACTAAAGCCCTATGAAAAAAATTACCCATACATGACTTGGAATTGGCAGTTGTGGTGTTTGCTTTAAAAATTTAGAGGCACTACCTCTACGGGGTGAAGTGTGAGGTGTTCATAGACCACCGCAGCTTACAACATATGTTCACCCAGAAGGATTTGAATCTGAGATAGAGGATATGGATGAAGTTGATTAAAGATTATGACATCTCAATTCAGTATCACCCAGGTAAGGCCAATGTGGTGGCGAATGCATTATTTTAAAAACCAATGAGCATGGGAAGTCTAGCATTTTTGGAGGTGTCCAAGGGCCTATTGGTGAGAAAGGCACAGTCTTTGGCTAACGATTTTTTGAGATTGCAGGAAACAAGAAAAAGGAAGGTATTGGCACACGTGGAGGCTAGGTCCACATTCTATGATCATATTAGGAGCAGACAGTTCAAAGATAAGAAATTGAATAACCTCAGAGAGAAGGTGTTACGAAGGGAGATGCCAGAGTCCATTCGTGATGATAAAGGGGCTTTGAGAATTCAAGGTCGATTGTGTGTCCCTCGGGTAGGTAATTTGATGTCCACCATTCTGACAGAGGCTCATAATTCCAAGAACTCTATACATCCGGGTGCCATTAAGATGTATAGAGACTTGAGGAAACACTATTGGTGCCGAAGGATAAAGCTCGACATTATACATTTTGTGGTTAAATGTCAAAATTGCCAGTATCGAAAGCCTAGTGGTACTTTTTAGTGGATTCCCATTCTGGAGTGGAAGTTGGAACGAACAATGATGGATTTTGTGGTTGTTCTTCTGAAAACATTGAGGAAATGCAACTCCATTTGGGTTATTATTAACCGATTGACTAAGTCAGTTTATTTCATTCTGGTAAGGGTTGATTATAATGCGGCTAAGTTTGCCAAGATCTATATGAAGGATATTGTAAGGATGCAAGGGGTACCAGTGTCTCTAACAGGGTGGGTACCCAATTTACTTCTAATTTTTAGGAGAGTTTCAGTCTGAATTGGGTTATAAATTGGACTTGAGCACAACTTTCCACGTACAGAAAGACGGTCAATCTGTATGAACTATCCAAGTGCTTGAGGATATGCTCCGGGCTTGTGTTATGGACTTCAGGGGTCAATGGGATGAATAACTACCATTGTGTGAGTTTGCTTACAGCAATAGCTACTACTCTAGTATTGGCATACTCCTTTTGAGGCCTTATATGGTAGACGATGTAGGTCTCTAATTGGGTGGTTTGACGCGTTCAAGGTGAGGCCTTGGGGCACTGATGTGCTCAAGGACTCTATGGAAAAAGTAAGATTCACATAGGAGAAACTCATAGTGGCTCAAAGATGACATAAGGAGTATGCAGATAAAAAGGTAAGAGACATGAAGTTTCAGAGGATGGAGAAAGTACTTTTGAAAGTGTCACCCAGTAAGGGTGTGATGCGATTCGACAAGAAGGGAAAGTTGAAACCAAGGTACATAGGACCTTTTGAGAAGTTGAAGGAAGTGGGGTCGGTAGCATACAGGCTGGCCTTACCCCCTATTATGTCTGGGGTTCACCCTGTATTCCATGTGTCTATGTTAAAGAAATACCATGGAGATGGTCACTACATTATTTGTTGGGACCCAAAATTGTTTGACAAGGAACTATCCTATGAAGAAGAACCGATTGCTATTCTAGCCAAGGATGGGAGAAATTTGAGGACACGAGTTATCTCTTGTGTGAAGGTTTAGTGAAGAAACCGCACCATTGAGAAAGCTACCTAGGAGATGGAAGCGGACATGTGTAAGCAATATCCGCACTTGTTCATTGACTCAGGTACGCTCTATCCCAGTTGTTATGTCTTTTTGGGCCAATGGTCATTTGAGGACAAACAAGTGGTAAATTAGTAACTAATGTAATGATCCAAAATATCGTTACACTAAGTTAGGAGGTAAAAGTTGCACCTAGACTCCCCTTAGCTAAATTTTAAGAAACTCAGGGCTAGTCTAGTTTTGGCCCAAATTTGAGGGTGCAGTGGATGAGTGAAATCTAGTATTGATATAATTGGTAATATCTGGGTTTGATTTGATAGTTGGATATCCAACAAGCATAGAAAGCCGTAGAAACTTTTGGCACTTGAAATGGAGTTATAAAACTTCGGTTATAGCATTTATCGTGGAGGGGCAGGTTCGAGTTATCAAAATTCATGGCGTGTGTTGTGAAATAAGGAAAACTGAAAGAGAGGTCTCGAGTTTCTTCCTTAGACCGCTTCAGTAGAAAAAGTAACCATTACAGCAGTACCACTACGGTGGTAGCTCGAACCGTAGTGGCAGGCTCCATGAAAAGGGATGCAAACCATTACAGCGAAACTTTAACCACTTCAGTGGTAATTATCCGCTGCAGCGGTTACATGCATTAATTTTCAATTTTAAAAACCCAAAAAATATTTTCTTTCCCCACTTTTTGAAAAACGCAATTGGGCTCTAGGGAAAGGCAATTTCTAGTGGAAATTTAAAGTTGTTCATCCTTGGAGGTAATAATTACATTCTAGACTTGAAATGACTTTGTTGAACCTTATAAAATCACTATAAATGGATAAGTGGTGGATTTTGGGGGTTTAATCCTAGTTTATAGAAATTGGTGAAAAATGATGGGAATGTTCACGAATTAGGTATGTAATGATCCTAGGGTGTTAGAAAACACTAATGAGACTAGAATTATGACTAAATATGCTAATTTGAGTAGTGTTTATGAAGTTTAAATGATAATAAAACCCTAATATGATGAAATAAGGTAAATTTATGTCTAAAATCAGTGATTTGTGATCCCTAATAGTTGAAAAGGGATGAATTATTGAAATGTGTGCATATTTTGTGGTTGATAGATCAAGAAAGAATTGAATGAGAATTAAAGGGGAAAAGTGTGGCTTAAAGGTGACTTTGAGCAGAGGAGTTAAGGTAGGCTATGGTTTTGTGTAGCACTTAGACTTTTTTGGCTTTGTGCTTGTTTGTGATTGTCTTCTAGCATGATTTGTGATTTGATGACTGCATTGCATTTTCATTGCATCGTGATGAAGTGTTGAGATGATGGGTCGGGTAACGCATCGGTACAATATGATATGTCATGATAATGGGTCGGGTACCACTCCGGTACAATTTGATATGTTTTGATAATGGGTCGGGTACCATGCCAGTACATTATGATGTTGATGAAGAGAATGAGAAGGGTAAGAGATGGTGCACATATCTTACATACATGTACTCTTTTATATCCATTAAGTGTTATTTGATGAATATATGTGATGATGAATAGTTGATGAAAATGATTAAGCATAAGAGCTTATACAAGCAAACTTGTGAGTGTACTTATATAGTGATCCATGATGTGTTGTTTGATTGAAATCATTGATTATGAATCTTGTTATGATCACTTTCATACTTGTTTAACTTGCTTACTTGTACGTTGTTAATTTAGTCGATCTATGATACTTACCAGTACTTATTGATTACTGATACTATCTGTACTCTTCTTTTTATTAAGTGCAGAACATCTTCTAGTGGTTTACCCATGACCTCAGCTCTAGTTAGCAGTTTGGATTTGATTTTGAGGGTGAGCACCATGTCCGGCAACCTTCAGATCTTCTTATGTTGTTGACGTCCCTTGTTCTAGGGACTAAGACGATTACTCATGATTATGTTTTCTGATGTTGCTAGATGTTTTTCAGACTTAGTTGTTCTTTCTTTTAGATGTTCTTGTATGGTGACTTCATCCCAAAAATTGTAATAATAGAGGGTTTCTACACTCTATCAATTTATGAATGATTATTTTGGTGACTAAGATGTTTAATTAAATGAAAACCCTTTTTAAAATGGAATTAATACTTTGGAAATTGAATCATGTGAATGAGATAATAACATTTAAGTGAGTAAGGATGAGATTAACATGGTTCTTCAGCCAAAAGTTAGGGTGGGTGTCAATTATGACAGGTGGGGTCATGACAGGTGTGTGGGCTTTTTTTGTTGGTGTAATAGTGGGAAGAGGTTTACAAGGAGGATGACATCTTTTTCCAGTCACTATCGCAAATTCTTTCATGCCAAAACAAACCGGTATGCCACAGTAGTTTATCTAAATCTCATCCTTCTTCTTATTCTCCTTCTTATTTTCATCATCCTCACCCTCATACTTAATCCAGTGCTTGAAAAGACCATAGACCATGGTCATTTGAAAGTGTGCATTGTTATCCTCAGGAAGATTAAGAAAGTGCCCAAAATAGCTGGCCCTAAAGAAATCCTCTAATTTTTTCTCCTGCAGTATCTCCATGAAATTATCAAAATCTTTTTCCATGACTGATTTTACCACAAAATCACCAGTCAAATCTGTACGGTTGTCCATAGGTATCTCCACCAGAAACTTGTCAATACTAAAAGTTTTGACAGTATCAAGCAGGGCTTTCGATCTAACTTCACGATCGGTCGTCGATATCTCAACATCATCTTCTTCATTATCACCAGATCCTTAATCATCTCCATTATCACCAGTTGCTTTATTTTCTTCCTCTCTTTCCATTTATTTATTTCCTTCACCTCCAACATCTACATCTTCTTCATCTCTTTCCTCTTCATCGTCTTCATCTCTTTCCCCTTTTTTCTTTTTATCTCCTTTCTCACTTTCTTTTTCATCTCCTTCCTCAGTTTCTATTTTATCTCCCGACTCACTTTCCTTTTCATCTTCTTTCTCACTTTTTTGTTCATCTCTTTCTTGATTATCTATATCTCCTTCGATATTACATACTTCTTTTTCCTTATTTCCCTCTCCATCTCTAGATACTTCAATTTTATATCCTTCAATATCTTCTTCATGATCTCTTTACACTACTTCATTCCCTTTTGTACATCTACAGATGGTAATACTTTATTTGCAAGGCCTTGTTCAAAAGTTTATCTAATGCTATTTGTAATTTAGGTATTTTACTTGATCTCCTTGGAGTTGATTTACTTCATTTTCTTTTGGTTGGAGGGATTTTATCTACAAGCAAGAGGTAAACAAAAAAGATTATAATTGATTTGTGCATTATTAAACAAAAGGGTAGCAGTGAATTTAATAAATACAACAAAGTAAAATAATATTCCCAACAGATGAGTGGTCTGTTGCAACAAAGGAGTTATCTGTTGGAAGGAATCAAAACAGTAAAGCTACTGTGACATTTTTTCAACAGATGGTATATATTTTCCTAACAGATGACTCATCTGTTACAACATATTACCCATCCGTTGGGATATTAAATTTTTTTTACCACACTATTTTATTTTTGTCCAATAGGTGACTAATTTGTTGCAATATATGAGTCATCTGTTGGGGAAAATCAAAACATTTGCAAAGATACACCAGCAACAACAGAGGACAACAACAGATGACTAATATGTTACAATAGATTAGTCATCTGTTGGAAACATCATAACAATAAACCAACCAACTATATTCTATTTTTCAACAAATGGTATAGTTGTTCCCAACAGAGGCTTAGGGATCATTTGGTAGAATGTATTAAAAGAGATAATGCATGCATTAGTCTTGTGTATTATTAGTACCTTGTTTGGTATCATTTTTTAGCGTACGTATAGCATTAGTTATACACTCTATTGTGTATTGAGTTGTGCATTACTAATACCTCAAAATCTATGGTATTAGTGATGCAATGGATTCTAATGCATGCATTAGTATGATTAAAGACACAATTATCCCTAAAAATATTTTTCACATCCTTTCCACCATATTTATGAAGGTATTTTTGTAAACAAATATTTTTTTAAGAAAAATTATGTAATTAATGTTATTTTTAATACATCAAACCAAACACTGCATTAAAAAAATACAAGCATAACTAATGCAAGCATAGCTAACACAAGCATTACTAATACAAGTATTACTAATGTATCATAATTTGCATTATTCTTATACACTCTACCAAATGGCCCCTTAATATGTTCCAACAAATTCTTAATCTGTTCTAACATATTACAAATCTGTTGGGATAATAACAACATTTTTACTATATTATTTTGTTTTTGTCCAACAGGTGACTAATCTATTGTAATAGATGCGTCATCTCTTGGAAATAAGGGTGGCAGCCAAATCGGATTGCACCGTTCTGGTCCGATTCTGGCACCAATTCTAGTTTCGCCATAACCAATTCTGATAGGACCCATCAAAATCGGTATGACCCAGGTATAGGAGGTACCAAACTAGGAACCTGGTCAAAACTTGGGTTTGTATCAGTAGACCCAGTACCGATAAACTCAATTTCAGTTCGATCCTAACGGTAATTTTTTTAAAAGTAAATATAGCTAGCCATTGGGGGACTATTGGCAATGGCTAGTGGGCCCTCCTCAATGGCTCCCAAACAGATAAATACCCCTTAATCTCATTCTTTTTTTTGACAAGCCCAAATTCTCTCTAATATATCTTCTAAAATTCTCTATTTATTATTCTCTTAATATTATATTTTTGTGGTATTAACTAATTGAAGTTTGGAGATTTTTTTTGACGATATTGTAAGCTTCAATAATCATCTCTCAATTTTGACTTTTGGTATACATCTGTTTTTACGCAGACATTCAGTACATTCGTTCCAACTTTAATATCTATATTTGTTTACTTACATTATTTTTTGTTATATTTATATTACTTGTTTTTAATATTTTAGTTATTTTACTCTCTAAAAATAGATGCCAGTAAAAAAATAGTGGTAAAAAATCAATCCTTGCAAAGATTTTTGGTAAGGGTAAAAAGCTAAGGGTGCTACTACTAGTAGGGTTGGGGGGTATTTCTAGTTCATTACCACATAGATTTAGTAATGTTCATGAAACCATGGGTTTTGATATTTAGTCTGGTACAGAACTAGACCATGAGAGCCTAGATAGGTATTATGGTAATTTTTATGAAGGCTTAGAGGAAGAAGAAGATATAGAAGAACAAGAGTTAGGTGAGACCCCTACCCATACTAGTCCGGTTATGGAATTACCGGAAGAAGATGATGAAATTTCCTCTTTACCTATATTTACTAGGGCAAAAATAACAACACGTCCTAAAAGGTCTTTAGTTTGGAAATTTTTGGAGCATGATAGGGAAAAATACTACTACATGCATGAAATGCCAGAAAGTTATGAAACAATTGATCAGAGGAAATTATGGTAGGACAGAGTTGCTAACTAAGCATTTGAGATCATGTAGTAAAGAATTTGTGCATCTAGAATTAGTGGCTAAGGCCAAAAAAAAAATGGTACACTATTGCCGGAAGAATTTGCTGGAGGTTCTAATATGGTTTAGACTCGTTTAAACTTGTCTAACTCGGCTGGTCCAAGCACATTATGTACATATAGTGAAGATAAAGATAGAGAGGAATTAGCTAAAATAGTTGTTGTTTGTGGCTTGTCTTTCAATATTTCTTCACATACCAACTTTATTCATTATATTCGGCAAGTGTATAGTCCTTCTTTTCAAGGTTATTCAAGAAATACAATAAAAGTGATATTTTTAAATATCAAGATGAACATTGTCGTTTTCTTTGTTGCCTATTTGATAGTTTTGATGGTAGAATATCTATTACTTCTTCTATGGTCGCAGTGTTAATGATAATGATTCTTTTACTGTTACCGCTCATTGGATTGATCAAGATTGAAACATGCAAAAAAAATAATAGATTATAAATATGTTGAAGAGTGTAAATCTGGTGCTTACATAGCTACTACAATAAGGGGTATTTTGGAATATTTTCAACCTTGTGAAAAAATAATGTCATGCACCTGTAATGATCTGAAGTGTGAAACCTTACTTTTTATCTGTTTTGACCATTTTTTCCTTTCTCATAGTTGCTACATATTGATTTTGAAGTGTGAGGATGATTGACATGGTTCTCGATGAGATCAGGGATGTTTTAGGAGAGTTTGTGGTTGTTAGAGGCTTTAAAAGCCATGTAGTTGACTTCGGTCAACATTCGATGCTCTGAGTGTCGGATGATGATTTGGACAGTTCCATTAGATTCGATATGTTGAATTTGGTTTAGTATCAAGGTTAGTTTGAGTTTGGAATCTTTACTTTACATTTCGATCCTTTATTTGAAAATATGCCTTGAAGGTGTCCCGAGAGTTAAATTGTTGAAAACGATCTTTTTTCAAAAATTTGATGTTGCCATTGAGTTCGGATCATTGAAGTTAGCCTGTTAGCGTAATATGGTTTGTTTCTGTAGGGTATTGATCAAATCCCGAGGGTCGGTTGTTGTTGGCTTGCACCAAAATCAGCAATTGCTGATATCTGGTACAACCGCTTAAGTGGCCAAGGACCGCTTAAGTAGTAGCCACTTTAGTGGCCCAATATCTCTTAAGCAGTACCCACTTTAGAGGCTAGGCATATCTTAAGAGGTAGCAGTTTTAAAGACCATTTAGATGCTTAAGTGGCCACCGCTGTATATAAATCCCATTTTGCAATTTTTCACCATTTTTATACTTTGAGCTTTGGGTTTGGGCGATTTTAGGATTTTCATCACCATTTGAGCTTGGGTAAGCTCCAAAACCTTAGTTCCGTTACTTTACATTGATTTATATCATCAAAACACTCTTTAATCTTGGTTTTAACATGGAATTTTAAGGATTTTTTCGAAAAAGCTTAACAATAGTTTTTATTCGATTTGGACCTTGTTTTTAACTTGTTTTTGTGTGGGTTTAGAACTGTGGATTTCTTTAACCTTAGAAAGGTAGTTCTAAAATAAAATTCTGATTTTACCCCTTTCGTTTTTGAACTTATTTTTTGAATTCGTTTTGGACCCGGCTCAAATATGGTCAATATGGGTATCATTAGCTTTCTTTTAACACGTAGATGCTATATTTGAATGTTGTAGTTGATTCCAAGGCCATTCAAAAGGGAAAGGCTCCGTGTTGAAGGAATTTAGACTTGGATTTTTGTCGTTCGAGGTAGGTTATAGCTTAACCTTCTTTAGACTGGGTTGGGTAGTTAATGATTAAGTAAAGCATGATATGGGATGTGATTTTTGAACTAATATATATTGTGTGATGCCTATTTATGTGGTACTTTTGATGCTTAAAACAAGGAAAATATGCAATAACTTGGGTATGTTTGGTAGGTATGATGTGTTTTCTGTTCTATCTGCAGGAAAATGGGTTTTAGAGGCAAAATGGAGAAGACAGGAAGAAGCATGCAATGGTATGAAGTTTTTGAAGATAAAAAAAGTGGAGTTGGAAAAAAAAGTGACCCACGAAACCGACCTACGTGATGTAGGTCGACCTACATGACGTGGAAAGCAAACCACGACACACTCCTAAAAGTGTGCATGGAGGCCTGATTTCCACGGAACCAACCCACGTCACTTGAGTTGGACCCACGATACCAAGTCACGAAATCGTGGAAAGTTGATGTCTTTGTTCTCTATTTTTGTTTAGGATAGGATTCATCTTGTATCTATAAATACCCCTATATTGTCCTATGTTTAGGAGTTGGTCATTACATTATTTTGAGATATATATTCATTATTTTGAGTTCATAAATACATTATTGGTTTTGTAATCTTGGAACGCCAATTCTAGAGTTTTCATTCATATTGAGATTTCAGAGTTTTCTTCTTATTGTGAGTTTACAATTATGTTTTCGTCATTTAATTCTTCTTGTGTTCTTGCAATCATGAGTAGCTAAAACCCATAACTAGGGTTGTGTGAACCATGAGGAATTAACGAAAAACGTTAAGTGCAAAGCAATTCTAAACCGGTGTGAATGCATGTATTGTTATTTCTTTCATTCTTATTGATCTTCTAACGGTTGCTAATGTTAGAAACTCGCTTGTATTCTAGACTTGATCGAGAGAGAGGTAGAGATTGGGAAAAGGAAATAACAACAGAGATTTGAAGCTATCAACATTCATCTAATAACTTGAGCCGTAACAGGGATAGTTATCTAAGATCTAGAACAAGGGTTAATAGTGCGACAATCGAAGACCGAGAGGAGAAGAGTGAAATTTGTCTGACCAAGGTTGAGAGACGTTTAGATGAACCTATATTGTTAGATTTTGCATGCAACGTATCGGGACAGTTTGCCAGCACAAGTAATCGGTGGAGTTAAGAAATCATTAGGGATCACAGTCCTAGTGTATTTCTCATATGGATTACAAATTCGAAAAATCAACAATCGTTACTGTTACTATTCACTTACAACCCCCCCCTCCCTTTTTGTACTTACTTGCCAATTACTCGAAAAAGTACTAGACCTAATTTCGTTCTATTTCTTATGGGATCGACCCCAACCTAGTTAGGTTCTATATTGGATTCAGCTACCGCATTATACTTTTCTGGAGGTATAGTTTGGGCGACATCAAATTTTGGCGTCGTTGGCGGGGAGTACGATTACGGAGTTGATTAGTTTGCTTGTTGGAGTTGATTGATTTTATTTTTCTATACTTTTAAGGGCACACGCTGGTGTATGCCCAATACTAGGAGTCAAGGCAATCCCCTGATTCCACTTAATACTAAGATAGAACGAACACTGAGAGCAAATCGAAGAATGGTCACCGACGGAGTTCAGGATCCTGTAGTCGCGGAAGGTATTCATAAACAACCACCAATTTATCCGGCTGTTCATAAAACTGTCGAGCAAATCACTGCTTGATTAACGGCTGAGGAAAATGTAAGGCAAGCAGCTCTTAGACAAGTGGATAGAGATCATCAAGGAATGCAAGAAGCAGTACAACATCTTGCTGCACTTGAAGAGAGACAAAGAAGACTGAGGGTGCAACAACCACCTCAAAGACCATATGTACCGATTTATGATGATCCTAAAGTAGAGGATGTGGCTTATTTCGAGCCAGTTGAAACTGGTGACATTATTCCACCAGAGTTACCTTAGGGCACTAAGTTTGACATTCAAGTGCCATGATCCACCTGCTAAACATGAAAGGTGTGTTCGCCGGTCTTTCTATAGATGATTCGAACATTCACGTGATAAATTTTGTGGGGTCTGCACTTTATATAATTTGCCTGGAGTTGACCAAGAGGCTATTCGATTGAGATTATTTACATTCTCCCTAACAGGAGAAACAACTTTGTGGTTGGCGGAGTTAACACGAGGTTCCATTTGTACTTTGCAAAAGTTGAGAAATTAATTTCTGGAGAGAGTCTTTCCACCTTCTAGAATGCCGTAGTTAAAAGATGAGATCTACACCTTCTGACAGTTGCATTCTGAGGCACTCTATGAAATGTGGCTAAGGTTAAAAAAGAAGCTACAGAATGTTCCAAACCATAAGATGAGTGGCAGGAGTTTACTTGAGATCTTCTACAAGGAATTAAATGCAAATAATAAAGCTGTAGCAGACACTATCACTGGGGGAGCATTTATGAGTCTGAGATAGGAACAAACTTCAAAGATTTTAGATCGTATCACTAAGACCAACCGAGGATGGCATACTCGGGAGGTAGATACACCTGCTGGGATGTATACTATTGGAGACTAGGCAACACAATGGGCTTTAGATGAATCTGTAGCTCAAGAGGTCGTACAATTGAGGAAAAAAATTGGCATGCTAGCCACACAGATTACGGCTGGAGGTGCTGAGAAGGTACATCCTTTAGGTACACAAGTCAAAACACCTAGGCATGATGATTATAAATCTGATGAGGAGGCTAAGTACTTGGATCAAGAGGTGGCAGGTTTTCGAGCCAAGGGCCAAGGGTCTAATCAAAACTCTTGGAACTCAAGGCTAGGGAATCAAGGTCGGAACTAATATAGAGACAATTATAACAAGTCAGGATATAGAGACAGAGAACAAGATCATGATGGTGAATTGAGGCAAAAGGATGATTATAAAGAGAAGAGTGGTGCATATGTTCCACCGGGGAACCGCATGATGAGTTTGGAAATTTAAAAATTGAAGCACTTCTTAATAAACTAGTTACGAGGTCAGAGAGCCAAGAAAAATATCTAAAAAAGATTAGGGAAGCCATTTTGGGAATAAGTCAAAAGGTTGAGTCTCACTCGATAGCCATCAAATAGCTGGAGTAATAATTTGGGGAGATATCTACAACATTGAATCAGCGTCAATAAGGTACACTTCTGAGAAACAGCATCCAGAACCCAAGAAATGATGCTCATTGTATGGTTATCATAATGAGAAATAGGAAGACTCTCATTGAGACACCCAAACAAGTTGAAGGTGTTCATGCTACATTGGAAGAGCAAATGAATGGCACGAAAAAGGTAAAGGAAGCTATAAAAAAGTATGTTCAATTTCCAAAACCTCCTCCTCCTTTCCATCAACATCTAAAAAAAGGTGGATGAAAATAAAATTATTAGTAGGGAGACCATGAAAGAAGCTGAAAAGCTTCGAACTGATGAAAACAAGGTGAATGCTGAAAATGAGAAAGAAAAGAAAGCCCTACAGAGGATAGAAAATTTCATAAGTTCATGTCTATATTGAAGAAACTTTCTATAAACATCCCATTGGTAGAGGCACTGGAACAAATTTTGGGATATTCAAAGTTCATGAAAGAGTTGGTCACAAAGAAGAGAACTGTCAGTTATGAGTCTATTGGTGATTTGCACCATTGTAGTGCAATTGCATCTCGTTCTCTTATGCAAAATAAAGATGATCCGGTGCCTTCACAATTCCATGCACAATTGGGTCAGTTAACTTTTCCAGATCTTTGTGTGACCTAGGTGTGAGCATTAACTTGATGTCACTGGCAATATTCGAGAAATATGGTTTGGGAGCCCTCGATCCAACAATGATGCGGTTATTGATGGCAGATTATACGATCAAGAAGCCTATGGGCATAGTATTTGATGCTTTGGTCAAGGTTGAAAAATTCATATTTCCACTGACTTTGTAGTCTTGGACTGTGAGGTCGATTTTGAGATGTCCATAATTTTGGGGGGACCATTTTTAGCCACCGGCAGAGCATTGGTGAATATGGAGCAGGGTGAGCTGAAATTTAGGTTGAATAATAAGGAAGTCACGTTCAATGTTTGCAAAACTATGAAGCAACCAAAGTACATGAGGGTGGTTTCAGAAATAAATAGTTCAGATGACCCAGGAAGCCAACCCAAGGGCTATCTTGATAAATTTTGAGTAATCAAGACACCAGCGTCGTGCCGCGACGTTAAATTAGGCGCTGCTTGGGAGGCAACCCAAGGTGTTTTTCTATTTTTATATTTGCTTTGACTTTTGTTATTTTGATCGACATTAGACCCACGCACCTAGGGTGCCACAGGTATGTTCCTAAATTTCTTATTTTACTTTGGTCTAATGCATTGGGGATAATACATGCTTATTTGGTAGGGGCAGAGGTACTTGTGGGTCTATATGTCCTCTTGGGGTTTTTTGTTGCTGTGTTTCTTTTCCCTCAAGTGTTATCATAGTAGAATTGGCTTGTTTAGGATGTTATTTATGTTTTATTTTGCGTTTTCGTGTTTAGTTAGTAGAAAAATAAGGGAACCTTAGTGCAGTCAATTTTGAACAAACTTTGAATGATGATGATGCTTTGTCATTTAAAGGACACCCCTCCTGAAATTTTTGGTCTTGAACTATTGTGTGTTATATTAGTTTTTGATAGTTGTTGGATCTTGTTATGGCATCAGTATTATAGGTAGAATAACTATAGCTTAGCAATGCATGAACTGGATAGGTAGTAGTTGATAGTGTAACCCTGTGTTATGTGTGTGTGAGGTCATTACCTAGTTCACTTTGTGTGTGCGATCCAGAACTTGCCCGGTTAGTCTTGCCTAGGTTATAGGATAGTGGTTAGTAAAGGATCATAGGTCATTCTTGAATGAGTCCACTTTTAGCCTAAATGTCCAACCAAATGAATTAAGTATCGCTTGATCCCGAGTTTGAGCCTTAATTGCTTTGTTTCTTTCATTAGCCTATTCACCTTCCCATTTTGACTTACAATGAACCTGTTTTGGCCCTAGTCCCTTCTTGGACATTGTGTACCTCAACTCAGGCACATCACCTAAGTTAAGGGTGGCTATCATAGGGGCGTGTAGCTTGATATGGGTATGAAGAAGGGTTAGTTAAAAAAAAGAACAGATTTGGGTGTGAAGAAAAAAAAAAGAGAAAAAAATGATGAGTGAAATAAATAGAAATTACAATAAAAAGAGAAAAAGAAAAAGAAAAAAAATTGTGTTTTGAAAGTATGAAGAAAATCACATCCAAACTCTAAAAACAAATGAAGAAGAATGAGGGAGAATAAAATGAGAATGGTTGGAAAGTGGAGCCAAAAATAGTGTAGTGTCAAAGAGGGTTGAGTCACCATATCCATATATACTACACCTGTTCCCAAGCCTACATTACAAGCTGATGAAAGTCCTATAGTGATCCTAGTCCAACTGTTCGAAAACCTAAAGCATAGAAAATAAGGGCAAGCCTATGGTATTTCACGGACACTGGTTGAACTTCTTTGTAAGAGAGAGTGTTTTGACCCAGTCCCTACTTTGATATTCATTAGTATACTGCGAGTGTATAGGACTTATTTGTTGTGAGAGTACATAGGTTGCATTATTAGCTACTATTTGTTCGAATAATGTCATTTGCATATATGCTTAGTTGTTTGTTCATAATCTGATATACTTGATCCCTTCCGTGTCATGATAATATGTTGCATGTATACACACTGTAGTTTTGATTTGCAAATATGAGGGTTCAAAAAGGTTTTGGTGGCAAAAGCAATAAGTCGACTGTCGTAGGTCTCTTAGGTTTCTCTTAGTTAAGCATCAATTGTGTTTGTTTTGTTTTGTTTGCCTGAGGACATGCGAACTTTCTAAGTTGAAGGTGTTGATGTGCCATGGTTTCATGACACTTTTGATTCTTAAAACAAGGAAAATATGCAATAACTTGGGTATGTTTGGTAGGTATGATGTGTTTTCTATTCTATCTTGCAGGACAATAGGTTTTAGAGGCAAAATGGAGAAGACATGAAGAAGCATGCAATAGAATGAAGTTTTTGAAGACAAAAAGAGTGGAGTTGAAAAAAACAAAAAAAGTAACCCACGGAACCGACCTACGTGACGTGGAAAGTGACCACGACACACTCCTAAAAGTGTGCATGGAGGCCTAATTTCCACGGAACCAACCCACGTCACGTGAGTTGGACCCACGATACCAAGTAAGTTGTCAACTTTGTTCTCTTATTTTGTTTAGGATAGGATTCATCTTGTATCTATAAATACCCCTATGTTGTCTTATGTTTAGGAGTTGGTCATTACATTGTTTTGAGATATATATTCATTATTTTGAGTTCATAAATACATTATTGGTTTTGTAGTCTTGGAACACCAATTCTAGGGTTTTCATTCATATTGAGATTTCATAGTTTTCTTCTTATTGTGAGTTTACAATTATGTTTTCATCATTGAATTCTTCTTGTGTTCTTGAAATCATGAGTAGCTAAACCCCATAACTAGGGTTGTGTGAACTATGAGAAATTAATGAAATGAGTTAAGTGCAAAGCAATTCTGAACCGGTGTGAATGCATGTATTGCTATTTCTTTCATTGTGATTGATCTTCTAACGGTTTCAAATTTTAGAAACTATCCTGTATTCTAGACTTTCTCGAGAGAGAGGTAGAGATTGGGAAAAGAAAATAACAACAAAGATTTGAAGCTATCAACCTTCATCTTATAACTTGAGCCATAACAGGGATAGTTATCTAAGATCCAGAACAAGGGTTAGAAGTGCGACACTCTGAGACTGAGAGGAGAAGAGTGAAATTTGTCTAACCAAGGTCGAGAGACACTTAGATAAACCTATCTTGTTATATTTTGCATGCAATGCATCGGGACAGTTTTTCAGTATAAGTAATCAGTGGAGTTAAGAAATCATTGGGGATCACAGTCCTAGTGTATTTCTCATATTGATTACAAATCTGAAAAATCAACAATCGTTACTGTTACTATTCGTTTATAACCCCCCCCTTTTTACTTACTTGCCAATTACTCGAAAAAACACTTAACCTAATTTCGTCTTATTCCCTATGGGATCGACTCAACCTAGTTGGGTTCTATATTTGATTCAGCGACTGCGTTATATTTTCTGGAGGTATAGTTTGGGCGTTATCACCCGTGTGGGAGCTTATTTTCTGTTGTTGTTAACTTATGATATTATATAATGTATGTAGCCCGTGCGGGGGCTTTATTTGTACATTTGACTGTCTTATTTCTTAATGTGATGCCCGAGCGGGGGATTGAATAGATATTATAGGTCTTATTGAGCATTTTTTGCCTTTATCATGATAGAAATGCCCAAGTTATGGGTTGATATACTATTAATGATGTCTTACATGCATGTTTATACTAATGGTGCTGAACTAGAACTGATATCATGAATTATTGACATATTGAGTTGATTTCTGAGCTCACTTGTATACGCATTGAATGGATTAGATATCTTCATATTGTTGATTGTGAGCATTATATCCTCATTTCATACTTACACATTCATGAGATATCGGTACCATTGAGGAACATTAAGTTTTGAAAGCAAATGAGACACTTTTCAAAATTCCAAGATCGAGGGATATGTCGGTCGGGTAGATTGAGACATGAGACTGAGATTGGTAGGAATTTGACATAGTATACATGTTGCGAACCCCCATGGGTCCTATTTTGGGAGAATTAAGGCTCGATAGGTGTATACAGAAAGTCATGCGATGACTTTTAACTATTCACTTCATCATCCATTGCATTGCATTGCATTTGCACATCATGCGTTATTTTTACGTGTTACATGTCGTGTATTTGGCTCCCATCTATGCTTGCATATATACTTATCTTTTTGCTGTTATATATATATTATTAGAACTATTTTTGGAGACGATGTGAGCTACCGTTTGGGAAATTTTTCTGCTTGCATGTTGCGTGCTCATAGTATTTTCTTTACTTATGTTATTTTCTACTTTTCTCAGTCGGTCTATGATACCTACTAAGTACAAGTGGATCATACGTATTTCTACTGTGCTCTTTCGGTGCAGATCCTAGTTCGAGTACCACACATGGCGACTGATCTTTATGCAGAGATTTTGGGTTTTTGAGGTACTAATTCTATCCAGAGTTTGGGAATTATTCAGACCTCATCTATCTTTATTTGTCTGTACTTATGACTCATAGGTAGATTCTATACTATTCAGTATTTGGATGGTTGTTTAGATGCTCTACACTTCTGTCATCAGATTTTAAGATTTATGATATTTTTGTTCCGACTTTCGTATTTATCTATATTATGGTCTGACTTTGTTCTATAAGTCCCGCCTTGTTTTATTTTGTTATTATTTCCAGTTTTTCTTTATGTTTGGGTGATTGGCTTACTTGTCAAGGCTGGGCCGCAATAAGTGCCATCATGACCTCATTTTTGGGTCATGACAAATTGGTATCAGAGCATCAGGTTCACTAGTCTTATGAGTGTAAGAGCAGGATGTCTAGTAGATTCTCGCGTATCTGTACGTAGACATCCGTACCAATCTTCGAGAGGCTATCAGATATTTTTAGTAAGAACTTCTCTAATTTGATTCCTTATTGTGCGGGTCATTCATACCCAATGTTCTAAACTTGTTTTCCACTCTTTTCTGCGCAGATGGTGAGGACTAGGTCCAAAGATGTGAGGGATGCTGAGCTGGCACCCGATATGGGGGCTCTGATCCGAGGAAAAGGCATGGGTCATGGTCGACCCAGAGGTAGAGGGAGGGCACGATGAGCTGCCCTAACTAGAGGACGTGCTAGGGAGGCCTCTCCAGAGCCTGAGGTTGTGTATACCAGAGATGATTATTCGACAGGAGATGTAGGGCCAACTCAAGTTCCACAAAGTTTAGTTGATACCCAGAGCTTCAAGACCTGTTGATTCACCTTTTGAGTTGCTTGGAGGGTGTTCCAGTGAGTGTACTTGATATTTTTCAGACTTTAAGTAGTATCCCACCATCTATACCGACATCTGCCTATAGTATTCCTACTTCAAGGGTGCAACCATCATCTACGGTACTCCTACGTGTAGATTCAGTGCATATCAGACTTACTATTTCTCCAGTTGCTTCAGGTACAGTGATTTCTTCTGATGATCAGAAGAGGTTTGAGAGGTTCATTTGTTTGGATCCTCCCAAGTTCAGTGGAGTGATTGGTGAGGATGCCTATGAGTTTCTGATTGACTGTCAGGAGAAGTTACATAATCTTGGTTCCCTTGAGTATTGTGGAGTTGCCTATACTACTTATCAGTTGATGGATGTGTCTAGGGATTGGTGGAGATCTTTATCCAGTTGTAGGCCTTTGGGTTCCCCTGCTATGACTTGGGCCCAGTTTTTTAAGGATTTCTTAGAGAGGTTTGTGCCATATAGCTTGAGAGATCAGATACGTGATGAGTTTCATCATTTGGAGTAGGGCTCCATGTCTATTGTTGAGTATGAGGCAGTTTTCGTGCTCTATCCAGGTATTCTGTCGCTAGCATTTCTACTGAGTCAAAGAAGATTCGTAAGTTTGTGAATGGATTAGAGGGTCATTATCACTTGGCTATTGCCAGATAGTTGTTTCAAGGGCTTCTTTTCAGAGTATTATTGAGCATGCCAAGTTGACCAAGTCTATTACTCAGGATACTCAGGAAAGCACCAAAAAGGTGCGCCGTCAGGGTGAGTTTTGTGGTCGCACCTCCCTTAGCAGAGATTTCTTGAGTAGAGGTTCCCATGGTTATCAGAGTAGGCCAGTTCAGGCTGATTTACAGGAATTAGGTGGTAGACCTTCAGGTTTTGTAGCGCTAGTGAAGGTCCCAGTTTCAGCTTTTAGGGACAGGGCTGTCGTTCTAGTTTGTCTGTGCCCACTCAGATTGAGTCAGGCCATAGGGGGTGTTTTGTATGTGATGAGGTTATCCATTTATCCAAGGATTTTCCTCGATATATGTATGGACCTACTTAGTAGGGTTCTCATCTTTAGCTTTGCCCTACTTCGATATCTACAGTAAGAGGTGATTCACAGAGTGGTAGGGGTGGTGCTAGAGGTAGAGGTGGGGGAGCTCATGGTGGTGGTCATGGGGTTACTTAGTTTGGGAGTGGATGTGGACAATGTTATGCT
Organism: Capsicum rhomboideum; assembly: GCA_031232105.1. Classification (NCBI taxonomy): domain Eukaryota; kingdom Viridiplantae; phylum Streptophyta; class Magnoliopsida; order Solanales; family Solanaceae; genus Capsicum; species Capsicum rhomboideum. The sequence goes on from CP124710.1 coordinate 104,066,407, forward strand.
ATACTTTAGAGACTCGAGGCAGAGGCCTCTGACATAGTTATTACAAGTATTATTTCGGTTTGCTACAGATCTGCTTTTGTTTTATTTGCCTCGGGTCTAAATTCTCCTATGTGCCTACATATTTTGCTTCTAGTCTTGATGTTGCATTTGATTCCCTTGCTATGTCTCCTCATGCATCTACCCTAGTAGGAGATTTTTTAGTGGTGGATTGGGTGTACCTATGTTGTATGGTTACCTTGTGATCCATGAGACTTGGGTAGACTTGATTATCCTAGATATGGGTGATTTTGATGTTATCTTGGATATGGATTGGTTAGCTCCCTATCATGCTATTTTGGACTGTTATGCCAAGACCATGAGCTTAGCTACTCTAGGTGTGCCAAGGTTAGCTTGGAAGGGTACACTTAATTCGGGTCCAAAAGGAGTTATATCCTTTCTACGTGCTCATCGCATGGTACAAATAAGGTGCTTGTATTATTTGGCTTATGTCCATAATACTAGTGTTACCTCACCACCTTCTTTGGATTCTGTTCGGGTTGTTCACGAGTTCATGGATGTCTTTCCTACGGATTTGCCTGGTATGCTTCTGGATAAGTCAGGCACCAAGCCTATTTTCATTTCCCCCTATAGGATGGCCCCGACTGAGTTGAAAGAATTGAAGGAGCAGTTATAAGATTTTTTGAGTAAGGGGTTCATTAGTCCTAGTGTATCTCCTTGCGGTGCTCCCATTTTGTTCGTGAAGAAGAAGGATGGTTTTATGCTTACGTGTATCGACTATCAAAAATTGAAGAAAGTGATAAGAATAAGTATCCTCTTCCTCGCATTGACAATCTTTTTGACCAGCTTTAGGGTGCTTCGGTGTTTTCCAAGATTGATTTGAGATCCAGGTATCACTAGTTGAAGATTAGAGCTTTGGATGTTCCGAAGATGGCTTTTCGGACTCGATACAGTCATTATGAGTTCTTGGTTAGGTCTGTTGGGCTGACCAATTCCCCTGCAACATTCATGGAGTTGATAAATTGGTTATTTCGATCGTATATCGACTCTTTTGTGATTGTATTTATAGATGACATCTTGGTTTATTCCAAGAATGAGGCCAATCATGTAAAACATTTGAGGATTGTACTTCAAAGGTTGCATGATGAGAAGTTGTATGCTAAATTTTCCAAGTGTGAGATTTGGTTAGATTCTATCTCTTTCTTGATCATGTGGTGACCAAGAATGGTATCATGGTACATCCAGCCAAGATAGTTGTGATTCATGATTAGGCTAGACCTACTTATCCTATCGAGATTTGGAGTTTTGTTGGTTTGGCGGGTTATTATCCGCGTTTTGTAGAGGGTTTCTTGTCTATCATGGCTCCTTTGACCAAATTGACTCAGAAAAAGGTGGTCTTTCAGTGGTCGGATGCTTGTGAGAAGAGCTTGCAAAATCTCAAAAAGATGTAGACTTCAGCCCCTATCTTAACTTTGCCTAAGTAGGGCGTACATTTTATCATATTTTCTGATGCTTGTGATATGGGTTTGGGTACAGTTTTGATGCAGGAGGGTAAGGTGATTGTGTATGCTTCTCATTAGTTGAAGCCTCAAGAGAAGAATTACCCTACCCATGATTTGGACAAGACCGCGATTGTGTTTGTGTTGAAGTTGTGGAGGCATTACTTGGATGGATTCCATTTTGATATTTTCTCAGATCATTGTAGTCTTCAGTACTTCTACACCCAGCAAGATCTTAATATGAGATAGCGACGTTGGCTTGACTTGCTTAAGGATTATGAACACACTATTCTTTATCATCCGGGTAAGGCTAACGTGTAACACCTCGAGAATCCAAACTAAGATTAGAACTATGCTTAAAGCATATGTACAATCAAACATCATGTTTTGGTAGTATGAGAAGTTATTTAGCATGTACAAAGGCCACAAGTAACACCTAGCTCATAGCTAAGTTGAAATTTCCTTACCGAATGAGTTCTTATGAAGAATCTTTCTATAGTCAACTTCAAACGACCATAACTCCTAGAATATAAAGAATTATGGGGCTAATGACCCACCAAATGAAAGTCTTTGAGTCTTCTTTCCAACGCCACCAACCATTTGTTAATCCGTTATTGTAGTAAAAATTTATGCTCAATTTACCAAGGGGTGTCTGTCTGTCAGAGTGTGACGGCTCGAGTGACGAACCGCACACCTTTGAAGATCTATCAAGGAAAGACGTTAGGCTTACCAGTAAGACCAAAATTCGGTCATTTTCTCATGGTTCAAGTGACAATCAGTCAAAGGATTGACGGTTTGTCACTCGAACCGCCAGCCAAAAGTGTTCTGCACTGTTATAACATTTTCAAAGGGGTTGTTTGGTCTTTTCCCACTCTTTCAACACCAAAACTACGTTGTTTAAGCTATCCTAATGCTGAAATATAAGACTAAAATTCCCCAAATTCCCCATTTACTTAAAATTCAGTTAACACATAGAGAGAAAATAGAGAAGGGGCGATTTTCTTCTCCCAAGGCAAAATTAGGGTTCTTCAACTTCAGACTCCAAATTCAAAGGTTTCACCAAGGTTTCTATCTCCAGGTATGTGGGATTTCATCAATGGGTTTCCTTTTACTCTTTGAGTCCCAAAGTTAGCTCAAATCCTCAGTTTAATTCCTTCCTCATAGCCTAGGGTTCATGAATATTAAGAATTTCTTTATAATTCAATTCCTTGTTATAATTAAGCCATGAACCCATATTTCCCCATGAATTTCAATATTATTACATACTTATGATTATGAATACTTAGTATATCGTATAATTTATGAATTTGGACTTGAGTTACGAAATTTCTTATTTTATTCAGTTTTTAGGAATTGTCATGAGTAGTTGCATTCTTAAAAGATGGCAGGTTATGAACACTCGATGACCTAGGATTTCATGAATATGTTAATGAATACTCAAGTCCTCTATATTTACATGATATAGGATGCTTTCTAGATAAAGTGTCTACTATTTCAGTCTCAAATATCAATATTTTGAGCTTATCAGTTATTCAGTTTAATGAACCATATAGTTATCAGTTGTTATGCAGTTGGGAGTAGTACTTAGCACCGAGTGGATGCAGGGATGAAGGACCACCCTCCAGTTAGGCTGAGACCTTTATTTGAAGTCCCTAAGTCCCAGAACTACAGCGCCACTGTAGGTTCTAAAGGGTCACCCTTCAAACCAGGCTTGATACCTTAGTCCTTATGGACATCAGTTTAGTGGATCCACGTCAGTCAGTGTTTGTACCCTTGATAAGGTATAGAACACCCTTCTAGCTGGGGTTACAGGTTGGACCTCGATTAGCTCAGATTGGGGTATGTAGGTTAATAGTAGCTCCCACAGTCCACAAATCAGATTCAGATAGTTACATGACCTCGTATTCATTTATTCAGCATATCATACAACACATGTTTATTACTTGTTCTTGCATAATTTTATCATATTACATTCATCATGTTCAACCTATGTCAGTTATTTCCTATCTCACATACTCAGTACATTCAAAGTATTGATCGCATACTTTCTTTACGCTATATTGTTTTATAATATAGGTTCAATATCCAACTCACTGTTAGCACATTTCTTTACCTATATCAGCAGTAGAATTTGGTAAGTCCTCATCATCCAAGGACTAGCTTTCAGTACTTTCATTATGTTATTATTTTAGTTTCAGACAGTTAGAGTTAGCTGGAGGCTTGTACAATTATATATACATTGATGGCTATCCATAATGGGCATGTCCCTTGTGATTATTTTTCCATGAAAGTTCTTATATACTGATTCAGTTTCATATAGCCTTACATACTCAGTACATTCTTCGTACTAACCCCTCTTGGGGAATTTACCTTACTTGCTGCAGGCACAGGTTCTAGTAGACCTCCCCAGTAAGCTGCAGGACATATATTAATCTTTGGTGAGCTCCAGTTGGTTCAGGGCTTTTCGTGTCCAAGTTGTACATTGATTTTGGTATTGTAAATATTATGTAAAGTGGGGCTTGTCCCGAACTTAGGTTGGTAGTGTATGTATTTCTGTTAGAGTCTTTTGTAGACGTATGTGGGTGTATGCAAGTAAGGTGGTATATGACGTTTTTGACTTGATGGCCTCAATGGCCAAGTTTCTCATATGTATATATATATATATATGTCCCATGTTCCATGTTTTCCATATTTCACCTTTCATGTTCTTACGTAATGGTGGTGTTGCTTATAAAGCAAAGCTGGGTTCTCTCGGGCCTTGTCGGCTACGAGTGCCAACCAGTCCCGATGGGATTCGGGGCGTGACAAAAGTGGTATCAGAGCAGGTCGGTCTAACGGTGTCTACAAAGCTGTGTCTGAGTAGAGTCTTACTTATCGATGTGTGGTGCACCATATTTATAAGTAGGAGGCTACGGGACATTTAGGATGTTGTTTCTTTTCTTCATTTTTAGATCGTATGTTAGAGCCGAAGTTATAGGTGGGATTGTTTCTGACCACAAGTATTGTTGTTCTTGTATATTATAGAAAAATGCCGATGACAAGAAGAGGTTGAGGAAAAAGTAAGAGGATAGATAGAATTGCTGGTAAAGGAACCAGTATACCACCATATGATCAAATTAATCAAGGCGATACTGAGCATGAATTTGTGTCACGAGCTTCCTCCACTCCCTCTGTTACAGAAGAGTCGAGTAGGAGAGGAGCACCTGTAGATCTACCAGTAAATACTACCACTGATCAAGACTTAAAGGATGCAGTCCAAATGTTGACTCAAATAGTAGCTGCACAGGTTCAGGGACAAGGTGGCCCAATGATAGGTGATGACAGTGCAGCAAGAGCAGCTAGTCGCAGAACACAGGACTTCTTGAAATTATATCCTCCCACATTCACTGGATCAGACCCGAATAAAGATCCCCAAGACTTTATAGATCAAATCCAAAGGGCTCTGAAGGTGATGCATGTGTCGTGTGTAGAAACGGTAGAGCTGGCGGCATATGAATTGAAGGGTGAGGCTATATTATGGTATGAGGATTGGAAGAAAGCTTGTGGGATTGGTGCAAACCCACCTATGTGGGATGAATTTAAGGTGGCATTTCTTGATAACTACCTTCCTTATTAGATCCGTGAGGCTCGTGCGGATCAATTTTTAAATCTCCGTTAAGGGAATTTGAGTGTCAGGGAATACAGTCTGCAATTTAATTCCTTGGCTCGTTATGCTCCAAACGTAGTGGCCACAATGACAGATAGAGTACATCGATATGTGGACAGGTTGGAGCCGTATTTGGTACGAGACTGCACTATTGTTACCCTAAATCGGGACATGGATATAGCTAGAATACAAGCCTTTGAGCAGAAAATGGAAGATCAGAGGCAACGGAGAAGAACGCAAGGGTTTGAAGAAGGGTCGTCCAAGAGAGCTAGATCTACGGGACAGTCCATGGCATCCCAAGCAGAGTTCAGGCCTCGAAGTTTTAATAGACCACCTAGGCCTTCATTTTCTCATTCCACTGCAGGCACTTTCTCTCACTTTCGAGGGTCCCGGGGTTTTAATCAAGCTGGGCAAAGCAGCGGAAGTCGTAGTTCACGGATAGCGGGATCTTTGCACTCATTATGTCAGTATTGTAGACGGTTTCATTCAGGTGAATGCCGGCGGGGGATGAGTGTATGTTATTGGTGTGGTATGGCGGGGCACATGATGAGAGATTGCCCGCGAAAAGGCTTGGGTGGTGTGGCACGACCTGCGGGATCGACTGTTACATCATCATCATCGGTTCCTTCTGTAGGCCGAGGTGTACCGTCTGTGGGTCATGGTAGAGGTGCCAGCGGAGCAGCCAGCATGAGTAGGGTCCAGAATCGCACTTATGCTTTAGAGGACCGACAGAATTCAGAGGCTTCTCCTTATGTCGTCACAGGTACATTATCCATATTCTCATATAATGTATATGCATTGATTGACCCGGGTTCTACATTTTCCTATGTTACTTCATTGGTTACTGCAAAATTTGCAAAGGCACCGGAATTATTAATTAAGTCAATTAAAGTGTCTACACCGGTTGGTGAATATATTATTGCAAAAAGAGTATATCGTAACTGTGTGGTAACTGTGTGTGGTCGTGATACACTTATCGATCTCATTGAATTAGACATGGTGGATTTTGATGTGATAATGGGAATGGATTGGTTGGCCTCTTGTTATGCCACGGTAGATTGCCGGGCCAAGAAGGTGCAATTTTGTTTTCCGCAAGAAAATGTTCTTGAATGGCAGGGCAATGTGGGGGCACCACGAGGAAGACTTATTTCCTATTTGAAAGCCAGAAAAATGATTGCCAAGGGTTATATATGTCATTTAGTACGGGTGAAAGATACTGAAGTGGAACCACTAATTCCGCAGTCGGTTCCAGTGGTCAATGAATTTCTTTAAGTATTTCCAGAGGATCTTCCAGGCTTACCCCCAGAACGGGAAGTAGAATTTGGCATTGATGTGGTTCCAGGCACTCAACCTATTTCTATTTTCCCATATAGAATGGATCCAGCAGAACTGCGTGAATTAAAGGAGCAATTGAAAGATTTGCTGGACAAAGGCTTTATTAGGCCAAGTATGTATCCGTGGGGTGCACCGGTATTATTTGTACGAATAAAGATGGCACGTTGAGAATGTGCATCGACTATCGACAACTGAATAAGGTAACGATCAAGAACAAATATCTCCTCCCTCGAATTGATGATTTGTTTGATCAGTTACAGGGTGCCAAGTGTTTTTCAAAGATTGACTTGAGGTCGGGTTACCATCAAGTCAGAGTTAGAGAAGAAGATGTACCCAAAACAGCTTTTCGAACACGGTATGACCATTATGAATTTTTAGTTATGTCATTTGGACTAACAAATGCACCAGCTGTGTTCATGGATTTGATGAATAGGGTGTTTAAGCCATTCCTGGATGTGTTCGTGACGGTATTTATAGATGACATCCTGGTTTATTCAAGATCACCAGAGGACTATGCTAATCACTTACGAAAGGTGCTACAGATTCTCCGTGAGCGTAAGTTGTATGTCAAGTTCTCTAAATATGAGTTTTGGTTAAAATCAGTTGCATTCTTGGGCCACATTGTGTCAGATGAAGGGATACAGGTTGATACACAAAAGATTAAGGCAGTGAAAAATTGTCCAAGACCTACGACACCCACAGAAATTCATAGTTTTCTTGGACTGGCAGGTTATTACAGGAGATTTGTGGAAGGTTTTTCCTCTATTGCCACACCGTTAACAAAGCTTACACATAAGGCAGTAAAATTTCAGTGGAATGATGCGTGTGAGAAAAGCTTCCAAAAGCTGAAAGATAAATTAACCTCCACACCAGTTTTAGTGCTTCCCGAAGGTACTGAAGGTTATGCAGTGTATTGTAATGCTTCCGGGGTTGGCCTCGGATGTGTATTGATGCAACATGGTAATGTCATAGCATATGCCTCACGACAGTTGCGGCCACATGAGAAAAAATATCCCACTCATGATCTTGAATTGGCAGCGGTAGTTTTTGCTTTAAAGATATGGCGTCATTATTTGTACGGAGTTCATGTTGATATCTATATTGATCACAAAAGTTTGCAATATCTTTTTAAGCAGAAGGAACTCAATTTGAGGCAACGAAGGTGGTTAGAGCTTTTAAAAGACTATGATACTGATATTCTTTATCACCCAGGCAAAGCAAATGTAGTAGCTGATGCATTGAGCCGCAAGGCAGTGGAAAGCACTAGTGGTCAGTTGACTGAAAAGCAAGAGATAATCAAAGATTTGTATCAACTAGCCAGCTTGGGAGTTCGACTTATTGAATCTCCAGATGAAGGGGTTATTGTGCAAAATGCACCAGAATCCTCTTAATAGCTGAAGTGAAAGAGAAGCAGTTTGCGGATTCTATTTTATTGTAGCTAAAGGAAAATGTACAACAGAATCTGACAAAGGCATTTGATCTTACACAAGAAGGGGTGCTCCAATGCCAAGGTAGATTATGTGTACCGGATGTAGATGAGCTCAGGCAACGAATTATGACAGAGGCGCATCACTCGCGCTATTCTATTCATCCGGGTGCTATTAAAATGTACCATGATTTAAAAGAAGTGTATTAGTGGGGAAATATGAAAAAGAACATTGCAGAATTTGTCGCTCAATGCCCGAATTGTCAACAAGTGAAAGTAGAACATCAGAAACCAGGAGGTTACATGCAATGTATCAATATTCCAGTCTGGAAATGGGATATGATTAATATGGATTTCATCACAGGTTTGCCTCGTACATTGCGGAAATTTGATTCTATATGGGTCATAGTGGACAGGCTTACCAAATCAGCACATTTTCTACCAGTCAAGACCACCTATACAGCTGAGGATTATGCGAAGTTGTATGTGAAAGAGATAGTACGATTGCATGGTATTCCACTTTCCATTATATCATACAGAGGAGAACAGTTCACAACGCACTTTTGGAGATCTTTTCAGCAGAGTTTGGGCACACAGGTGAATTTGAGTACGGCTTTCCATCCTCAGACTGATGGACAAGCAGAACATACTATTCAGACACTTGAAGATATGCTGCGAGCATGTACGTTATATTTTCAAGGCAGTTGGGATGACCATTTTCCTCTTATTGAATTTGCTTACAACAATAGCTATCATTCAAGTATTAAAATGGCACCTTATGAAGCTTTGTATGGAAGGAAATGTAGATCACCAATTGGATGGGTTGAAGCAAGTGAAACTGCTTTGCTTGGGCCAGATATTGTTCATCAGGCTATGGATAAAGTTAAAGTGATCCAACAAAGGTCAGCCCAAAGTCGCCACAAGTCATATGCTTATGTTAGACGAAGAGGACTTGAATTCGCCATAGGTGATTGGGTATTTTTAAAGGTGTCACCGATGAAAGGGGTAATGCGGTTCGGAAAGAAAGGGAAATTGAGTCCACGTTACATAGGCCCATATGAAATTATTAGAAGATTTGGGCAAGTTGCATATGAGTTGGCACTACCTCAAGAACTTTCCTCAGTCCATCCAGTGTTTCATGTTTCGATGCTTCAAAAATGCAGAGGAGATCCATCTCATATTATTACCATTGAAGATGTTCAAGTTACAGAGGATCTTACTTATGAAGAAGTACCAGTTGCTATTCTAGATCGACAAGTAAAGAGGTTAAGGAATAAGGACATAGCTTCCGTAAAAGTCCTTTGGAGAAATCAACAAGTAGAGGAGATCACATGGGAAGCTGAAGAAAAGATGAAGTCCAAGTATCCCTATCTGTTTCAAAAGTATGAAAAAGTTCAAAGTGCGGGAGTGGAGTCATAACAAGTAAGTATTTATGAGCATTAAGTGTCTATGTATGTGTATGCTAATATAGAGATGTATTTGTCGTAATTGAAGCGATATCGTTAACATTCGAGGACGAATGTTTCTAAGGGGGGAAGAATGCAACACCCCGTACCTTCCTAACCCTACTTGACGACATTAAATAATGTTTACTTAGGTATCGAGAGCTATAAGTATGTATTTGGTAATGATATTGATGAGATAATTGAATTTGTACCTCGTATATGTGATTAAACCTTCGTAGGAGGTGTTTTGTAATTTTTGTGGAGCATTTGTGGGGTTCAAAACGAGGCTAAGAGGACCTCTAAACAAAGGATATTAAGGTTAAGAAGTAAGTTAAAGCATAGGACTTGAAGTATCTAACCAAACCCGCGAAGAAAAGTCGAAAAATGAAATTTTTTGAAAAACTAAGTGTAGGGCACGCTAGAGGGAGTGCCACGCCACTTTGGGACAAATTTTTGTGCCCATAGGCAGTAAGCTGGCGCGCCCAAGGGCATGCCACGCTGGTTTTGCCACTTTTTCAAAAGCTGGAAATTTTCTAAGTCCCAAGGGTACCCGGGGACGTACCGAGCCGATTTTTGCCACGTTTCTTCTACAACCACGAGTATATACATGAAATGAATGAAATATTATATTGGGATGATAAAATTTCTCTTGAACGAATTTGGCATCAAAATGACGATTTTACCCTTATGGTCAAAATAGGTCATACGTGGCTAGAATCACTCGTTTTTGGGATTGAGACTACGAATATGAATCACATGAGTGGGAATATTATCGTAACACATATGAAATGAGTTAAACATGAGAAATTATTGATTTTATTGGGTTGAGGGAATTGGGCTCAATAAAAGGCCCAAAAATGGAAACAAGACATGGGCTAAGATGGGTCAAATGACCCATTCTTCACCCTTTGACCCCTTATACATGGCATTTAATGCCAAGGAGACTTGAGGGAATATAAATACTTGAAAAATCTGATTTTTATTCAAAGGCTTACACTACACATTTCTAGAAATTTCCCAAAATTTCTCTCAACTCTCAAGAACCTTAAGCCAACTCCTTGGAGCAAAATCATCAATTTTCAATCTTAGGTAAGTAATTATTCTTATGGAATAATATATTATATGCATGGGAGAGTATGTAAATCATGTTGGTTATACTTGGAAGTGTTGGATATGGCACTTTGTGTTTTTGTGAAAGATGTGAAATCCATGGAATGGTAACTTGAAATATGACTTGTGAGTGTGATGAAAGAGCATGGTATGGATGAAATAACAACATGTATGGTGTGATTATATTATTAAACTTGTTATTTTCATATAAGTGTAAATTATGGGATTTTGGCCGATTTGTTATTGTGAGGTGTATTGAAGTAATTTGATGGAATAATTGTGATGTTGTGGTGATGAAGAGTGGAAAGTATGAACTTGGTGTGACATGCTAATGGTTTATGATATTTTGGTCAATGTTGGGAATATTGTGGAATTATTGGTATGATGCTTTTATCAATGGTATTGTCAAGGGGGAAATGGCATTTTAAAGGCAAACATGTAACTCATTGACGTTATGTACATTTGAAAGGTAGTTGGTGGTTAATGTAAATTCCGTTATGCATTTGTGTTGTAGAGTGAAATATAAGGAAGGAGCGGGACATTGTATGCACATCTAAGATTGTATAGTCGTATTGAGAATATGAGGTATGTAAGGTTCCTCTTTCCGTATCCTTTTGTAGCATATAGTGTACACCTTGTTATGGTACTTACTCATTCCCGAAATGTCCTAAGGCATCTCATTTCATGTTATCATCTAGTGCTGATCACATATATCTTATTCTTGATCTATGGTCATTCATGTATAACATACTTATAGACATGATTCCAAGTTCCAATAATGTTGTGTTCAAAAGCTTTCAATAATGTTACAATTATCAAAAGTATCAATATCATAAAGTGAAGGATAACGAAATGCATATATGTGTGCTTCCAAAAATGTCATAATCCTCAATGTAATAATCTTTCATGAGTGAGTGTATCCATGGGGTGAAATAAACACCTTCATGATGACGATTCCGATATTATGAGTATATCCATGGGGTGAAATAAACACCTTCATGATGATATCCATGGGGTGAAAGAACACACCTTCATGATGACTATCCCAACATTATGGGTGTATCCATGGGGTGACATGAACACCTGCATGATGATATTATTTTTCCCACTGATCAGTTGGGCCCGGGCAATATATATAACTAATGACTGGCAAGAAAGTAAGAAGAGGTACAAACATGAAGTAAGTATCGAAAGTAATGCATGCAGTTCCAATTATATATACATTGATGGCTATCCATAATGGGCATGTCCCTTGTGATTATTTTTCCATGAAAGTTCTTATATACTGATTTAGTTTCATATAGCCTTACATACTTAGTACATTCTTCGTACTGACCCCTCTTGGGGAATTTACCTTACTTGCTGTAGGCACAGGTTCTAGTAGACCTCCCCAGTAAGTTGCAGGACATATACTAATCTGTGGTGAGCTCTAGTTGGTTCGGGGCTTTCCGTGTCCAAGTTGCACATTGATTTTGGTATTGTAAATATTATGTAAAGCGGGGCTTGTCCCGAACTTAGGTTGGTCGTGTATGTATTTCTGTTAGAGGCTTTTGTAGATGTATGTGGGTGTATGCAAGTAAGGTGGTATATGACGTTTTTGACTTGATGGCCTCAACGGCCAAGTTTCTCATATGTATATATATATGTCCCATGTTCCATGTTTTCCATATTTCACCTTTCATGTTCTTATGTAATGGTGGTGTTGTTTATGAAGCAAAGCTAGGTTCTCTCAGGCCTTGTCGGCTACGAGTGCCAACCCGTCCCGATGGAATTTAGGGCGTAACATTTAGTTTCCGAATAAGCTAGTCATTGAGTGGAAGGGTAGTACCTCAATGCCTATAGGTCAGTTTGTTTCTTACCTTAAGGCTAGAAAAATAATTTCCAAAGAGTGCATCTATCATTTTGTTCAGGTTAAGGATTCAAAGTCCGAAACCCCAACTCTTTAGTCAGTTCCAATAGTTAATGAGTTTCCATAAGTGTTCCTGAAGATCTGCCCAGAGTTTCTCCCGAGCAGGAACTTAACTTTGGAATAGATCTCCTTCTAGATACCCAACCTATCTCAATTCCACCCTACAAAATTTCTCTAGTTGAGCTTAAAGAATTGAAGGAGCAGTTGAAAGATTTTTTAAACAAAGGTTTTATTAGGCCCAACATCTCTCTATGGGGTGCTCCAGTTCTCTTCGTGAGTAAGAAAGATAGTTCTCTCAGAATGTGCATCGACTATCATCAGTTGAACAAAGTCACAATCAAGAATAAGTATCCTATACCCAGGATTGATGACTTATTTGACCAACTACATGGTGCCAATTAATTTTCTAAGATACACCTCTGCTCAGGCTATCATCAGCTAATAGTCAGAAAACATGACATTCCAAAGACAGCCTTTAGAACTCGGTATGGTCACTTCAAATTTGTTGTTATGTCTTTTGGACTAATGAATGCTCCTACAACTTTTATGGACTTGATGAACATGGTATTCAAGCAGTACTTGGACATATTCGTTATAGTGTTCATAGATGACATCCTTATTTATTCTCGGAGTAAGGATAAACATGCAGACCTTTTAAGGATTGTCTTGTAGACTCTCAAAGATAGCCAGTTATTTGCTAAATTCAGTAAGTTTGAATTCTGGTTGAAATCAGTAGCATTTCTAAGTCATATCATCTCCGGTGAAGGCATATAGGTTGATACTCAAAAGATCGAAATAGTGAGGAATTGGTCTGGGCCTATCTCTCTATCAGATATCAAGAGTTTCTTGGGTTTAGCTGGTTACTACAGACGATTTATTGAAGGATTTTCCTCTATTTCTTCTCCCAAATTAGAAAAAAGTCAAATTTTAGTGGTTCGATTCTTGCAAAAAGAGTTTTTAGGAGTTAAAGACTCGACTTACCTCTACTCCAGTTTTGACTCTGCCAAAGGGTTCAGATGGGTTTCTAGTTTATTGTGATGCTTCCAGAGTGAGACTTGGTTATGTATAGATGCAACATGGCAAGGTTATAACATATGCCTCTAGACAGCTCAAGCCTCATGAGAAGAATTACCTGACTCATGATCTTGAGTTGGCAGCAGTCATTTTTGTCTTAAAGATTTGGAGGCATTATCTTTATGTGATTCATGTTGATGTGTTCACAGATCACAAGAGACTTCAGTATGTGTTCAGCCAGAAAGATCTAAATCTTCGTCAGAGAAGGTGGCTAGAGTAGTTGAAAAATTATGATATAAGGGTCTTGTACCACCAGGGTAAAGCTAATGTAGTGGATGACGCTCTTAGTAGGTTGTATATGGGAAGTATTGCTCATATAGAGGATGAGAAGAAAGATTTAGTTTGTGAGGTTCATAGGCTGGCTAGATTGGGAGTTTGGTTTATTGATTCGGCTGAAGGTAGTGTCTTGATTCAGTATGGTTCAGAATCCTCTTTGATAGCAGAGGTGAAAGAAAAGCAAGATAGTTATCTTATTTTGCTTAAGTTAAAGGAAGTAGTCCAAAATCAAAAGGTTGAGGTTTTCTCCCAAGGGGGAGATGGTATTCTTTGTTGTCAGGGCAGACTCTATGTTCCAGATGTGGATGATTTGAGACACCGGATGCTAACAGAAGTTCACAGTTCTCTGTATTCTACTCACCGAGGAGACACTAAGATGTACCATGATCTACGGGAAGTCTATTGGTGGAATGGCCTGAAGAAGGATATCACTGAATTTGTGGCTAAGTGTCCAAATTTCCAGCAGGTTAAGGTTGAACGTCAGAGACCTAGTGGTATGCTTCAAGATATTAGTATCCCTACTTAGAAGTGGAAAGTGGTGAATATGGACTTCTTCATTATAGTGTTGCTTCGTACTTATTGACAACATATTCTATTTGGGTTATTATAGACCGTGACTAAGTCAACCCATTTCCTGCCAGTCAACACTTCAGATTCAACTAAGGATTATTCTAGACTCTATCTTAGAGAGTTGGTGAAATTTCATAAGGTCCCTTTAACATTATCTCAAATAGGGGTACTCAATTTGCCTCTAAGTTTTGGAAGATATTCCAGAAGGGTCTTAGTACCCAGGTTCATCTTAGTATAACTTTTCATCACAAACAGATGGTCAGGCAGAGCGAACCATTCACACCTTAGAGGATATGTTGAGATCTTGTGTGATCAATTTCAATGGTAGTTGGGATGATCACTTGCCTTTGATTGAGTTTACCTATAATAATAACTATTACTCCAGTATTTAGATGGCCTCATTTGAAGCACTTTATGGTAGGAGGTGCAGATCTTCTATTGGATGGTTTGAAGTTGGTGAATCTACCTTAATAGGGCTAGATTCAGTTCATGAGGCTATGGAGAAAACTCAGCTGATTAGAGAGAGGCTAAAAATAGCTCAGAGTCGTCAAAAATCCTATGCAGATGTAAGGAGGAGGGAACTTGAGTTTGCTATTGGTGATTTTGTCTACCTGAAAGTTTCACACATAAAAGGGGTGAAGAGATTTGTTAAGAAAGGGAAACTCAGTCCCTGCTATGTTGGTCCTATAATATTATGGGTTGTTTTGGAAATGTAGCATATGAGTTGGATTTACCCACAGACTTAGCATCAGTATATCCAGATTTCCATGTGTCTCAGTTGAAGAAATGCATTGGCGATCCCGTATCGATTGTGCCTTTAGATAGTGTGGTTTGAAAGATAGTCTCTCTTACAAGGAGGTACCATTTGAGATTCTTGATTGTCATGTTCGTAAGTTGAGTAATAAGGAGGTCTCTTCAGTAAACGTTCTTTGGCAGAACTAGTTAGTTGAGGGAGCTACTTGGGAAGCAGAGTCGGATATGATGATTAAGTATTCCCATCTTTTCTCTTCGAATTCCGTTCCAGCTTGAGATAATAGTTTCCCCTTTAATTAGTTCTTTATGTCTCATGTCACCCAGTTATACTCATGTCATAGTATGTATTCATGAGTCCAGTTCAGTCCACGTTTTAGTAATAAACTCAACTATCATGTCAATATTTAGCTCTTAGAAATTCAGCATTGGGATTGCAGCTCTTTCCCAAACTTTTCAGCTTAGTTTTCATTTGAGGATAAATGACCCCAAGGGGGAGATATTGTAACACCTCGAGAATCCAAACTAAGATTAGAACCATGATTAAAGTACATGTACAATCAAACATCATGTTTTAGTAGTACAAAAAGTGATTTAGACATGTACTAAGGCCACAAGTAACTCTTAGCTCATAGCTAAGTTGAAACTTTCCTTACCAATTGAGTTCTTGTGAAGAATATTTCTATAGTCAAATTTAATTGACCATAACTCATAGAATATAAAGAATTTTAGCACTAATTACCCACCAAATGAAAGTTCTTTGATCCTTCTTTCCAACGCCACCGACCATTCATTAATTCATTACCATAGTAAAAAGTTATGCTTAATTTACCAGAGGGTGTCTGTCTGTCAGAGTGTGACGGTTCGGGTGACGAACCATCACACCAGTGATGATTCGTCAAGGCAAGACGTCAGAATTGACCAGTAATACCAAAATTTGGTCATTTTATGATGGTTCAAGTGACAGTCAGTCAAGGGATTGACGGTCCATCACTCGAACCGTCAGCTGAAACTGTTCTGCACTGTTATAACATTTTCAAAGGGGTTGTTTGGTATTTTTCCCACTTTTTACACCAAAACTACGTAGTTTAAGCTATCCTAAGGCTGAACTACAAGACTAAACACCCCAAATTCCCCATTGACTCAAAATTCAGTCAACACATAGAGAGAAAATAGAGAAAGGGGCAATTTTCTTCTCCCAAGGCAAAATTAGGGTTCTTCAACTTCAGACTCCAAACTCAAAGATTTTGCCAAGGTTTCCATCTCCAGGTATGTGGGATTTTATCAATGGGTTTCCTTTTACCCATTGAGTCTCAAAGTTAACTCAAATCCTCAGTTTAATTCCTTTCTCAGAGCCTAGGGTCCATGAATATCATGAATTTCTTTATATTTCAATTCCTTGGTATAATTGAGCCATGAACCCATGTTTCCCCATGAATTTCAATATCATTACATGCTTATGATTATGAATCCTCAGTAAATCATAAGATTCCTAAATTTGTACATGAGTTACGAAATTCCTTAATTTTAGTCAGTTTATGGGAATTGTCATGAGTAGTTGAATTCTTCAAAGATGGCGGGTTATGAACACCGGATGACCTAGGATTTCAGGCATATGTTAATGAATACTCATTCCTCTATATTTACATGATATAGGATGCTTTCTAGATAAAGTATCTACTATTTCAGTCTCAAATATCAACATTTTGAGCTTATCCATTATTCAGTTTAATGAACCATACAATTATTAGTTGTTATTCAGTTGGGAGTAGAACTTAGCACAGAGCAGACGTAGAGATGAAGGCCCACCCGACAGTTAGGCTGAGACCTTTATTAGAAGTCCCTACGTCCCAGAACTACGGCTTCACCATAGCTTCTAAAGGGTCACCATTCAGACCAGGCTTGATAGCTTAGTCCTTATGGACATCAGTTTAGTGGATCCACATCAGTCAGTGTTCGTACCTTTGGCAAGGTACAGAACACCCTTCTAGCTGGGGTTACAGGTTGGACCACGGTTAACTCAGATTAGAGTATGTAGGTTAACAGTAGCTCCCACAGTCCACATATCAGATTCAGATAGTTGAATGACCTCGTATTCAGTTATTTAGCATATCATACAACACATGTTTATTACTTAGTCTTGCATCAGTTTATCATATTACATGCATCATGTTCAGCCTATGTTAGTTATTTTCTATCTCACGTACTCAGTATATTCAAAGTAGTGATCGCATACTTTCTTTGCGCTATATTATTTTATAATATAGGTTAGCACGATTCTGTACCTTTATTAGCAGTAGAGTTTGGTGAGTCCTCATCATCCAAGGACTAGCTTTCAGTACTTTCATTATGTTATTATTTCAGTTTTAGACAGTTAGAGTTAGTTGGGGGATTGTCCCAGCAACTCATCGTATTCATAGGCTTTCAGACTAATAGTTAGTTTTTCAATATATTAATTATATCAGACAGTTTTAGTTTTGACATTCAGTATTGATTTTGTTTTTATTATGATTATGTCATTTCAATAATGTTTTCGCTCAGTATTTCATCATTTATTTCAGTCTTCTTAGTGTTATGCCAGGCCATGGGTTAGCTTAGGGTTACTTGTGACTTTAAGCACCCTGTTACGACTAGGGGGTAGTCTCGAGTCGTGACATAACGTGGTTGCTGATGCCTTAGCCTTAGAGGTTCAGTCTTTAGCTAACTAAATAATTAGGCTATATATTTCAGCACCCGGGCGTATTTTAGCCTTTGTTGATGCTAGATCTTCCTTGATGGAGCAGATTCGAGCTCACCAGTTTGATGATGATAGTTTGAAAGTGATTTGAGATAAGGTGTTGAGTGGCGAGGCTAAGACGGCCTCTCTCAATTAGGATGGTGTGTTAAGAATAAGTGGTCGAGTTTGTGTGTCGAGAGTTGGTGGATGGGTGAGGTTGATTCTGGAGGAGGCGCATTGTTCCAGATATTCTATCCATCCAGGGGTGACCAAGATGTACCATGATTTGAAGCAACATTATTGGTGGGGTGGTCTAAAGAAGGATGTAGTGAACTTTGTAGCTCGTTGCTTGTTTTGCCAGCAAGTGAAGGTTAAGCATCTGAGACCAGGTGGTTTACTTCAGAGATTACCCATTTCAAAATAGAAGTGGGAGCGGATTACTATAGACTTCGTGAGTGGGTTGCATGGTACTTCTCGTGGTTCTAACAGAATTTGGATCATCGTGTATCGATTAACCAAATTATCTCATTTCATCTCTATTTAGATTTCCATCTGTGCCGAGAGGTTGGCTCACTTCTATGTTCACGAGATAGTTCATCTTCATGGCATACCCATATCTATTATTTTAGATAGAGGCTCAGTGTTCACTTCTAGCTTCTGGCGGACGTTTCAGGAGGAGTTGGGTACTCAGGTTGACCTTAACATAACTTTCCACCACAAACCGATGGTCAGTCGGAGTAACCTATTCAGGTTTTGGAGGATATGCTTTGCACATATGTTAAGGATTTTGGAGGTCAGTGGGAGCATTATTTGGCCTTAGCGGAGTTTTTTTTTATAATAATAACTACTATTCGAGTATTGAGATGGCACTTTTTGAGGCGTTGTATTGTAGGCATTTGGTTGGTTTGAGACTTTAGAAGTTATACCCTGTGGTACCGACTTGCTTCGTGAGTCTTTGGATAGGGTTCAGATGATTCAGGATAGGCTTGGGGTAGCCCATAGTAGGCAAAAGAGATATGCGGACCGCAGGCTTTGTGCCTTGAAGTTTGGGATTGGTGATTGAGTCTTCCTTCGTGTATTTCCCATGAAGGGCATGATGAGGTTTGGGAAGAAGGGCAAGCTTAGACCTAGGTATGTCGGACCATTTAAGATTCTTCGAATAGTTGGGGAGGTTGCTTATGAGTTGGCCTTACCTCCAGACTTTTCAGCCGTTCGTCCAGTCTTTTATGTATCTTTGCTTCAGCGTTATATTTTGGATGAGTCTCATGTGCTTCGTTGGACTAGGTTCAGTTAGATGACAATTTAACCTTTGTAGAGGAGCAAGTGTCCATCTTAGCTAGAGATGTAAGGCGGTTGCATTCTAGAGATATTTCGATGGTTAAGGTTCAATGGAGACACCATCTTACTGAGGAGGCTACATAGGAGGTCGAATCCGATATGCGTAGTAGCTACCATAAGCTCTTTACTGATTCAGGTATTTTCTTGTCTTTTAGTTCGACGATGAACAAGAGTCTTAGTGGTAGTTATTGTAATAACCTGAAGTGTAAACCCTTGCTTTTTATGTGTTTTGATTATTTTGCCCTTCCCCGTAGTTTCTATATGTTGATTTTAGGGTGTGGGGATGGTTGACATGGTTCTTAATGAAATTGGGAATATTTTAGGAGAGTTTATGGTTGTTAAAGGCTTTAAAAGCCATGTAGTTGACTTCGATCACCATTATACCCTCTGAGTGTTGGATGGTGATTTGACAGTTCCATTAGATCAAAAATATCGAATTTGGGTTAGTAGTGAGGTTGGTTTGGGTTTGGAACCTTTATTTTGCATTTTGACCCTTCGTTTGAAAATATGCCTTAAAGGGGTCCCAGGAGTTAAATTGTTGAAAACAATCTTTTTTTAAAAATCCGACATTGTCATTGAGTCCAGAACATCAAAATTAGCCTTGTAGCATATATGGTTTATTTCATTGGGATCTCAATCAAATCTCGAGGATCCATTCGGAGCCTTGTTGGCTTGCACCAAAATCAGCAATTGTTGATATCTGGTACAGTCGCTTAAGCGGCCACCGCTGTTTATAAACCCCTTTTCACAAGTTTTCACTATTTTTGGACTTTGGGCTTCAGGTTTGGGCAATTTTTAGTTTTCATCACTATTTGAGCTTGGGTAAGCTCCAAAACCTTATTTCCATTACTTTACATTAGTTTATATCATCAAAACACTCTTTAATCTTGGTTTTAATATGGGATTTTGAGGATTTTTTTGGAAAAGCTTAACAATGGTTTTTATTCGATTTGGACCTTATTTTTAACTTGTTTTCATGGGGTTTTTCATCTGTGGATTCCTTTAACCTTGGGGAAGGTATTTCTAAAACAAAATTTCAATTTTATCCCTTTTATATTTGAACTCATTTTTCGAACTCATTTTGGACCCAATTGAAATATGGGCAATATGGGTATCATTATCTTTTTTTTAACGTATAGATGCTATATTTGAATGTTGTAGTTAATTCTTAGTCCATTCGGAAGGGGAAGGCTCTGTTTTGGATTTTCATCGTTCGAGGTAGATTATGTCTTAACTTTCTTCAGACTGGCCTGGGTAGTTAATGAATAAGTAAAGCATGCTATTGGTTAGGAAGAATAACTATGGGATGTGATTTTTGAAATAATATATATTGTATGACGCCTGTGTGGGGGCTTATTTTCTATTGTTGACTTATGATATTATATATTGTGTGTTGCCCGTGTAAGGGCTTCATTTGACATCATTGACTTTATTTGTACATTTGACTGCCTTATTTCTTAATGTGATGCCCGAGCGGGGGATTGAATAGATATTATAGGCCTTATTGAGCATTGCTTGCCTTTATCATGATAGAAATGCCCGAGTTATGGGTTGATATTATATTAATGATGTTTTACATGCATGTTTATACCAATGGTGCTAAACTAGAACTGATATCATGAATTATTGAAATATTGAGTTGATTTATGAGCTCACTTGTAGACGCATTGAATGGATTGGATATCTTCATACTTTTGATTGTGATCATTATATCCTCATTTCATACTTACACATTCATACCATTGAAGAACATTGATTTTTGAAAGAAAATGAGACACCTTCGAAAACGCCTAGACCGAGGGATGTACCGGTCATGTAGATTGAGACATGAGGCTGAGATTAGTAGGAATTTGAGATAGTATATGGGTTGTGAACCCCCCATGGGTCCTATTTTGGGAGCATTGAGGCTCGATAGGTGTATACAGAAAGTCATGCGATGACTTTCAACTATTCACTTCATCATCCATTGCATTGCATTGTATTTGCACATCATGTGTTGCTTTTACGTGTTACTTGGCATGTTTTTAGCTCCCATATATGCTTGCATATATGCTTGTCCTTTTTCCTTATATATATATATATATTATTAGAACTGTTAGTAGAGACGGTGTGAGCTATTGTTTGGGAACTTTTCTGCTTGCATATTGCATGCTCATAGTATTTTCTTTACTTATCTTATTTTCTATTTTGCTCAGTAAGCCTATGATACCTACTGAGTACAAGTAAACAGTTCTCACTCCTACTGTGCGCTTTTGATGTAGATCCTAGTTCGAGTACCACATATAGCGGCTGATCTTTGTGCGGAATTTCTGGGGTTTTGAGGTACTGATGCGCTCCAGAATTTGAGGCTGATTCATACCTCATCTATCTTTATTTGACCTTACTTATGACTCAGATACAGATTCTATACTATTCAGTATTTGGATGGTTGTTTAAATGCTCTACACTTATGTCATCAGATTTTGGAATTTATGATTATTTTTGTTCAGACTTCCGTATTTATCTATATTATATTCTGACTTTGTTCTAGAAGTCTCGCCTTGTTTTATTTTATTATTATTTTTGGTTTTTCTTTATCTTTGGGTGATTGGCTTACTTATCAAGGCTGGATCATGACAAGTGTCATCATGACCTCATTTTTGAGTTGTGACAGCACCTTAAATAATGCTTCCGACAATCTGAAAGTTGTTGAACATTTAAAGCCTAGGCTTTGTTCAATCAATGATGATTATTTTATATTAAATGTGCTGCACATATTTATAATTTGATAGAAAAAGATGGTATTGGGGCATCTGGCATTGCTTGTCAAAACGTTCGAATTGCTTGTGCTTGGATTTTTAAAGCAAAAACAAAGGCTAGAATTATTGATTTTGAACGTCGTTGTGGAGAATGTAAACTTGTTTTTAGAAAAGTTCCAAAAGAAGTCCCTACTAGATGGAATTCTTTATATGAAATGCTTGAAGTTGTGTTATATTTATTGCATGCCTATACAATTGGTTTATAATGCTTATAATTCGGATCCTAATTTAAAATTATGTGAAGATGATAGGGAAGAAGTAAAAGATCTTACTAAATTTTTTAAAACTCTTTATAAAGCTACCACTACAGTATCTTCTCAATATACTCCAACTATTTCTTCTGGTTTAGTAAATGTTACTGTTATTTCATCTAAATTTGTTAAATTGAAAGAAATTGAATTGCTTAAGGAGCCAATTAAATTTATGATTGAAAAATTCAAAAAATATTTTTCTCCTATCCTTCAAATTTATTTGATCGCTACTTTCTTCAACCTATCTTACAAGTATGATGGTGTAGCAAAAATGGTTGAAAATATTTATGCAAATTTAGATATTCAACCTCATAAAGAGCCATCACTTGATACTTGTAAAAGTAGCATAAAAGTTAAAGCAAGAAACTTGTATAAAGCCATGGAATCGAATGTTCCATCGGCGTATCTTGCTACTTCTAGGCCTAGATTTGATGATTTAGATAATATGATGGGTGATTATCATGGTCTTGAATTTTCTAGCAGTAATGATTTTGATGCATTTATTTCTTAGGATTGGAATAGCATTAGAGATGCAAATGGAGAACTTCAACATTTAGGGTGGTGGAAGACCCGTACATATCAATATCCAATGCTTTCACGGGTGGTTCGAGATGTGCTAGCAATTCAACGATCTTCAGTTGCTTCGGAGCAAGCTTTCAGCACCGCGAGATTTGTTATTAGAGATCATAGATATTCATTAGCAAAAGATAGTTTGGAGATTTCAGTATTCTTCGGAGATTAGATCAATGCCGAACGAAGAAATTATGGGCTCCCAAAATTATCGTCCCAAATCGAATCTAAAATAGAAGAAGTATTAAGGAAAACAGTGATGATGGAATGGACGCAATGGAGGAACAACTACAAAGACCAATTTTGAAAAATATATTTGCCAAAGAGACAATGAAGTTACGAAAAGAATATTTTAGAAATTACAAATATTAGTACGATAATAGAGACCTAATTCAAACAGAACCCTTCCTAGAAAGTGGCTGCATAGACTAGGTTCTCTTCTAGTATTTGTAATACATGTACTACTTAATTTATTTGAATAAATTTATAGGTCATTCGCCTTGATTTTCTTTTAAAAATTTTCTTTTATTTAATTAAGTATTTGATTAAATACATATGTTAAATTTAATTTATATTTCATACTTAGCTAACTTACTTCATAAATTTATTATTATTTACTATTTTACAAAACTTTAATAAGTTATTAACTTCATAAGCTTTCTATTAACTGTAACAAATGTTAATTGTTTTGTACAAACTTTAATAACTTCTATAAAAAAATTAAGACTATAGAGAAATTTTGTAAGTTTGTAAAAAAGTTATATAAATCTTGTAAAATGACCCGAATTTTAAACCGGCCCGATCCGGTTCCACACAATTTATTAGTGGAGCGGGTTGGAACTCATATTTACACCAGTAGATCCGGTACCGGTAGACTCGGTTTCGGTCCAAGAATCGATAAAATTGGATCCGGTTTCGGTTTTCATTTTGGAAAAATTGATTCGGTGGTTTCGGACTTGATCCATTGCCAGACTTTGTTGGGAATAATCAAAACACTTGCAAAAACACACACCAGCAACAACAGAAGATAACAAATAAATATCAGCCAACACCATTCTCCTAGATCATAGAGGACAATCAAATCATAAATTTTACCACTTGAACAACAATGTTCAAGAACGACAACAAACACAAACAAATTCATATTTCACTAAAGAAGATACATAAATTATTTATAATACAACAACCATATCAAGTATTAAGATAGAACAAATACTACAAATTGATTAACAATATCACTAACTTAACTTGGAAGAGAAGACGACCCTAATTTTTTATTAACCAAAATAATAATCTGTTGAAAATCCTAACTTTTTGAACCTATTTCACTAAACCTTTAGACCCTTTTAAGAACACAAAATATAATCACAAGTTAGAGATCAAGTGTTCACTAAAAGCTATGGTACAATCTTAACAGTTAAATTTTTTCACAGCAGATTTCTTCAAAAAAATTTAAATTCAAAGTTCACTACTTTTACAACAATGTGAACAACAACAACAACAAAAATCATATTTCATTGAAAAAGATACCACAAATACAATAACTACCTATTAAGAGAACAAAATACCACAAATTAGGATTTCTCGAATACCTCTTTCTTTCTTAATCATGAAATCCCAAAATTACCAACCCAAACTTTAAAGAGAAGATAACTCAGTTATTATTATTTTTTAATTAACTCAAAAACCTTAATTTTTTTATAATCAAATAATAGAGAAGCATTTACCTGAGAAAAGAGAGAAATTGATGGTTAGAATGGAAGAAGAAATGACAAATGAAGCAGAAGTTGAGGTCATTGGAGGCTGAAGTCGTCGCAGCTTGTTGGTCACATTAATCTGTTGAAAAACAAGGGCAACAATTGTCTGGGTTGAGAGAAGAGAATGATTTTGATTTAAAAGAACTGATTTTTTTTTTTGTTTTTGAATTAAATAAGTTTGGAGTTTTTTTTTGTGTGTGTATTTTGGGAGAGTTTAATAAGTTTTAAAATTGTTACTTCAGTCCATAAGTAAGTTAATTCTTTTTTAAGTGACCTTTGACCTTGAGTGGTTAAAGTTGTCACTAATATTAGTTTCCAAACTTAAATGAGACCATCCATTCGATTTTCTCTATCTACTATACTAGAGAGAGAGAGTAAAAGAAAGTAATCAGTACCATGGTTATAGACATTTCCTGATGTGAACAAAAATGATTGATTTTCAGATCTGGCCAAAGCCATAGTAGTGTCTGCAACAATGCTTTAGCTTTGCTCTTCCAGATGATCCATTTTCTATATAAAGCTTTATGTATCACAAAAAGGAGAGAGAAAATAAAGCTTACCTATTAAATGTTATTTCTAATTTATTTTCTAGAATAAGTAATCATTTTATCTGTAAACAAACGAAAAATAAAATTATGAGGGACTGGATAAAAAAGAAATAAAAAAAGTCCTTATACAATACGCCTCCTGCCAGCTTAATGTATGCATGTTTATCCAACACAAACTTTTTGTTTGATAGATGCAACGCAAATTCTAAATATGAAAATAAAGAAGAGAATTAAAACTTACATAAACTTGAGAAAAGAATGTAAACCAGGTGAGGTGAGAGATCTATAAACAAACAAAAACTTTAAGAAACTGGGTAAAAAAAATAGAAAAAATACTCGTACATACATCTGCCAACTCAATGTATGCATGTTTATCCAACACAAGCTTTTTTTAATAGATGCAACACAAACTCTAAATAAGAAAATAAAAGAGAGAATAAAAACTTTTACCTGAACTTAAGAAGAAGAATGTAAATCAGGTGAGGTGAGGAGATCTTTAAACAAACAAAAACTATGAGGGACTGGATAAAAGAGAAATAGAAAAAGTACGCATACAGTAGACCTGCCAACCTAATGTATGCATGTTTATCCAACACAAACATTTTTTTTGATAGATGCAACACAAATTCTAAATAAAAAAAAAGGAAAGAGTAAAAACTTTTACCTGAACTTGAGAAAAGAATGTAAATCATGTGAGGTGAGGAGAGGTTAGAGAACGGTAAACAAACAAGAACTATGAGGTACTGGGTAAAAAAGAAATAGAAAAAGTACTCATACAAAATACCTGCTAACTTAATGTAAGCATGTTCCTGAACTTGACAAGAAGGTAACAAACAATGTATGATATAATTTTGGTGAGGTGAGAAAAGAGATATATGTAAGGAGAAAGGAATAAGGAAGGTAATGGGTTTAGATCCCATCCCTCACTCCTGTACTATCAAGAAAAAATTGCTTGACCATAGTTCACAAATGGATAAAATTTATACACCAAGTCAATACATGCATGCCATGTGTTTGCAGTTAGAGTTCATTTTACTCAACCATAATTAATTAATATGTATTTTACTTCATTAAATAACTTAATCATGATAAATTACATTAGTTTGGTGTAAACACCAACACGGGTGAGGTTTTACTATTCAAAGATTACCTGATTTTGAGCTGAAATCCCCCCTCACTCCGATATTGTCCAGTAAAAATTACTTAACTATAGTTAACAAATTATTTGATTTTGAGTTAGACCCTGCTTGATCACAAGAAATTTTCATTTTTTTCTTGAAAATTATTTTACTTTATTTGAAAAAAAAATTCTGGAAAATTACGCGTTGTAACCGACATATGTCGAAGCTAAGGTCGCAACCTTGCATATTAATCAAGACCAATAAAAGTCCAACAATATCAAAACATACCATAAGCATAATTAACAAACACATCTTATCCAAAATTAATTTTAAGTCAAGTATAAGTTGATAAAAGCAATCGTGCTAGGACCACGAGACTCGAGGGATGCCTAACACCTTCCTTTCGGTTAACAAAATTCCTTACCCAGATTCCTAGTTTGCAGGCCAATAACTTAAAGAGTCAAACTTTTCGTTTGATTAGGGACAAAATAAGGTGACTTGGAACACCAAAACTCAGTTCCAAGTGTGTCACGACCCGAATCCCATTCGGGCC
This sequence comes from Capsicum rhomboideum, assembly GCA_031232105.1. NCBI lineage: Eukaryota > Viridiplantae > Streptophyta > Magnoliopsida > Solanales > Solanaceae > Capsicum > Capsicum rhomboideum. Next base: position 104,093,096 of record CP124710.1, read on the forward strand.
GGACTGGCACCCGGAGCAGTTGAGGCCCGAGAGAACCAATTTGTGCTCATGTACACGCATATGTATGCTACTCAATATACAACACCACCTCAAATGAATATAAAGTATCAATAGCGGAATTCATGAAAATATATATAGATACTACGTATAAAACTTGGCCGTTGGGGCCATCATGACAAAACATATGTTCCTTACCTTACCCTTCACATTTTCCACAACATGTACAAAGCCTCTACGGATGCATAACCAAAACCAATCTTAGAGTCGGGACAAGCCCCCGCTCTATTTATACATATAGTATCAAAACGACACCAAACAAAGGTACATAGTGACTTAGGAAGCCCCGAAACAACTGGAGCTCACCAATGATCTGCTAACATAGCGTAGACTACGGTGAGGGTCTACGAACACCTGTGCCTGTATCAAGTAAAGTAAGGCCCCCAAAGGGGTCAGTACGAAGAATGTACTGAGCATGCAAGGCCATAGAAATTTTGTAGAACATAGAGACTTCATTGGGGTTAATAATATTCAAGTCAATAAACCATTGCATTTGGAAACATGTCGATTAGGTTCATTGCGTTTATTGCATTCATTACGTTCATTGCTTCTTACTTCTGTACTTATTTATCTTTGTCTGTGCTATACTGTACCCGGGCCCCAACTGATCAGTGGGTCTTTCATGACTTATCGTCATGCTAGGATCGAGTCGAGCTAGGCTTATGCCCCTAGACTTGCCACCCTCGGGATCGAGTCGAGCTAGGCTTATGCCCCTAGACTTGCCACCCTCGGGATCGAGTCGAGCTAGGCTTATGCCCCTAGACTTGCCACCCATAAATCAATACATCGGGATCGAGTCGAGCTAGGCTTATGCCCCTAGACTTGCCACCCATAAAACAATCATTAACCATATTTGCATTACTTTGATCTTTACTTTGAGATTGATACCAATGAGATTGATACAATGATAATTGAACATCACTTTGAGCTTTGGAACATACCATTGTTGGAACCATGGCATTTTTGGAACATTAATCAATGCATATGAGACATGTGAATGACAACTGATCAATACATAAAGAACATGTGAGGAACCAGAATTGATACCCGAATATAGGATACCCTTGGCTTATGAGAGATTGCTACTTTTGTAGCCATAACATTGTTGGAAGTTTTGGAACAATAACCAATGAGCAATTCGTGGGAACATAACACTATTGGAACCACTGGGCAATAATCAATGAACAAGAGATATAAGCAGAAGCACTAGTGGAACATTAGAACATAACCTTATTTGAGCTTTTGGACTATTACTCATGAATATGAGGCATGAGATTCACCAATGAGTAGGAAATATATGACAATGACCATAGATAACCGGATATGGAATACCTTAGCACATTTCGGGATAGGACTTGTGGAATGTCAATGTGAATACTATTCGCCGCAGAATGATACGGAAAGAATAACCTTACATACCTGCACTTCCACATATGATTACACAAGTCGATGTATGTGTGACTATGGTCCAACTCCTTCTTTACGTCTTAGTCTACAATACAAGTTCATACCGGAACTTACATTAGCAACTAGTTATCATATAGGCGTACAAGACGTCAATGAACTCTCATGTCACCCCTTACAATACAATCCAATACATTTTCATATTCCCAACACCATAACGGATCATACATCGATAGTATTTCACACCACACGCACCCTTACGCTTTTCTCTTTATCATTCCGTCACATTTACTCCTTTATACCAACATATGAACAACCTTCCATACTTCATATAGTCCAACATAACTCCATACAATACTTTAAATTCATTAAAACGTCATCACAATGTGATAATTACATCCCAAAAGGGTATCGGGGCTTTTGGGGATCAACGGGGTACGAAAACAAACAAATCAACAATCTGGAGTGATCTGCGCTGCCACCTGCGTGCGCAGGTGGAGAGATGCGCGCGCAGATGGACTCTGGAAAATTCCAGGGCCTTCTGCGTTGGCATCTGCGTCCGCAGATGCCCTCGTCTGCGGGGGCGGATGCCCGTTTTGGTTCGAAACGTCATTTTTTTTGGGTATTTTCATGCCATGAATGGTCCATGATCATAATCAACCTCATTTTAACATATTTATAATCCTCGAACATCACACCTACCAGCCATGGTTTCACAACACGCAAGAACATCACCAAAACAACATTTTACGGTCAATATGTCACCAAAACCATAACCAATTTCACAATAGCCTTTCCAAATATTATACACCATGACCAAACAAGTGAAGAATATAATTACATCTCACATAACAATATTGAATCCATCAAGTTTATTTCCTTCAAGATCACAAGCCCATGTGCAAAGTTACAAGGCAAAACCATCTTAGCAAACATGTCACATACACACATAGTGAATTCTCAATACATCACCAACATAACCAACATGAGATAAGCACCCTATCCTGCACAATATATATTAAATCATAAACATAAACACTTACCAAAGTGTACAAGATGATGATCTTGGTCCAAGAGACAAAGGTCTAGGGTTTGTGTTGAACAAGGAAATGTTGAGATAATTCTAAACAAACATGAGAGTCCAAATGAATAAAAATCTGATTTCCTTTGCTTATATAGACCTTCAAGTCTCCCTTATCTTTTCCTTAGCATTTAATAAGGTGTTGATTTGGTCAAATGGACCAATATTGCAAGAATGGGTCAAAATGTCATATTGGCCCATGTCTTCTTGTCAATTTTTGGGCTTCATCTTTTGGGACCAATGATGCAAGACTTGTTCATGCCCACAATTTAATGTATAATTCATCCCTTTTCTCATGTTTGCATGTTTCCCTAAATGTTTCGGTCGTCAGCTACACGTAGACACGTACGGGGTGTTACAGTGTTGAACCCCACAACTGCTCCACGAAAATCACAAAACACTCGCTAAGCACATGTACGATGCCCAATATCAATTATTAACATTACCAAATACATACTCGACACCTAAGTAGACCTTGTTCAATGTCGTCAAGTAGGGTTGGGAAGGTACGGGGTGTTACAAAGTGGCAACTCTGTAAATAAATAATTCCTTTTTAAAACGTCACTTTAATTAGAAAAACCCTTAAAATCAATCTTTAGCAGGGAAAAAATAGGTGTGACAGATGGCGACTCTGTTGGGGATAACCAGAATTCGAGCTTTGTTATATTGACTTTCATTATTTTCTTGGATATTGAGTTTATATTAGCATAATGTGCTACTTGCTGCTTATTTATTATTTTGATATTGTTGAACTGTAATATAAACTGTCTTCTCTCGCGCACCCCCTCTGAGTCTTCTATAATATCATTATGAGAATTGTGCATGCGCACTCCATTCTGTCAAGATAAAGCCACATGGACCCTGGAGCCCGGTGAAGGATTTATAGTGTTATACTTGTTTAGGATGGGGAGCAGCTATGCACTAAGACTTAAAAGTGATGCTGCGGTTAGTTGCTACTCCCCGACTCAAGCTAGTCCGTTCATTTTACAACCAGTCTAGATATACCTCTTCCCATCAGGTTTAACCTTAGTAGAACTGAAACACAGACATAATATTCCTATTAGAATCCTCTTTATTTGCATCACGTGCATTTGACTTAATGGAACTTAACACAGGAACCGAGTCCATCTAAGACAGGTACCCTTTTGAGACCAACATGTGCATCCTATGTGTTATTTGTAATGTTATATGGAAGATTTGATGATTGTTGACCTTCTTTGGGATAATTAATGAATTAAAAGAAATATTTTATTTTTAAATTTAAAAGCTCCAAATTGTGACTTTCTACCAAACTATCAAGTCTTTCAAAAGCCCCTTTTATGTGGCAATTTTCACGAACTACGTACATCTGATTCTCACCTTGATGACATACATAGGCAACCTGTTTCGAGTTCGATGATCCTTCTTAAAAATATTTTTCTTTTAAGAAAAATGTTTTTATTCTTATTAAAAAAAAGTTCTTTTCCACTATACAACAAACAAAAGTTTTCTTACTTCATATCTCAGTTTGGTTCGGCTCCAGTTTTACTAACATATTTCCTAGTCTTATAGTTATTTTTGTACCGTCATTACTTGTCTTGTTGTCTTTATACAACTTACTTCCTTTTTCTATGGATGTTAACAAGGGTCATTTTCAAAAGTGGGTTAATCTTTAAGTGTTTGTGTTTGACCATTTTTTATGAAACAGTCTTAATCTCGCTACAAAAGTGAATAAAGTGCGTTTTTGCAAAATATCCCACTTTCCTAATTACATTTTCCCTCGATCAATTAAAGATGAAGCCAATGAGCTGTGACAAAAGGTTGTTGAAGTAGTAAATGAACCCCCCGAAGTTTATGGTCACAAACAAAACCCCACCAATGCTTCTAGCTTGTTAAAATGACATGGGTGTTTTATATCAGATGGACATATTCAAGCATCTTAATGTACTCACACATATTATGAGATACAGACCAGACCGAGGTTAGATTGAGGTACTAATTCTATTTTGGGACTCTACAACAATGTCTTTCGCTTCAGTGACTTCGAGTTGACTCCCACTTTGAAAGAGTTAGGTGGTCTCACGGGGTTAGGCAATAATCTCCATACAAAGATACCTTTAGCTCTAAGGAATGTTAGTGGAAACAAGTTCCTACATCAGATGTACATCAACCATCCTCAAATGGCATGTTTGGACAATGGATGGGTTTCCTTGGAGTTATAAAATGAGGGGTATGGGAAAAAGAAAGGCTTTGAGGAATTTGGAAGTAAATTCAAAAATGAAGGACACTTCCCTATATGGATAAAACATAGACAAAAGGCATTCATGGTAGCGTTCTTGGGAACCATGTTTTTTCCAAGATAAGATGGAAAAATCAATATCTGTTTGTTTGGGATAGTCACATCTTTGATAAAGAAAGACGAACACACTTATCTTACCGATGATTCTAGCTGACATCTACCGTGCTTTGACTGAATGTGGAAATGGTGCAGATTATTTTGAGGGATGTAGCATCTTGCTACAAATATGGTTTCTAGAGCACTTGCATAGTCATCCCTATGCAGTGGATTTCAAATATGAGTGGACATGTTATATTTTGAGTCACCCAGGTAGGATGGAGAAACTAGAAGGTGACTTACCAAAGGGTTTTAAGGCTTGGAAAGAGTATCTTCTTGAGTTGACTGCATCTCAGATTACCTGAAACTATTATTGGTTTCCGTCAGCAGAGGTGATCTATCTATCTTGGTATCATCCATTTCATGTCTTAATGGGCCTCAAAGGATTTTAGCCATATTCACCGGTTTGAGTTTTGCGTCAGCTAGGTCAGAAACAAGTTGTGACTGTGACTAAGGATATGCGAGATTTTGTATGGGAAGTAAAATCCGAAGATCCATTTAGAGAATCACAATCTAAGAAAATTTGGGGTGATCGTCGGATCCTAGATTCGAAGACTATGGCAGCTGTTTTGCAGGAAAATGACTTTTAACTTGTTTGAATTTGAAAACTTAAGAAAATTTCCAATTTCAATTTTTAAAACAGAATCGCCACTTAATTTATTTTTTAGGAAATAATTAAGAAAACCATTGAAAGTACTTAAAGGAGTTAAAACAGTAAAAATCCTTTTAAGTTAAAGATCCGGGTAAGGGTCAAATTAATACCCCGAAAAGGTTTTTGAGGCACTCGGGGGTATCTCCTAACTTGCGATTTTTCGATCTATTTAAACCAACTTTGATTTGACTAACTTGATAAAAAAAAGGTTATTTGTTTTAAACCATTTGTAAAAGACTTGAATTTATTAAGGACTATTTAAGATAGATTTAATCATACTAAAAGCAATGATCCAATTCCATTTTTTATGAAGAAAAGATAGCAAAATCCGACTACTTTATTTAAAGTGATTAAATTTAAAACAAAGTGAATTGGTGCAAAACAATGATAACTCCGAAGGGATATTCAACTAAGTTAAGAAAGGAGTTAGAGTTAATACAAATAATCAAATATGTATTGCAAATAAATAATGCTCATAAATAATAATTAAATAAAGGGAGAAAAGTTTTAAATTTGGGCCCCTTTTTGGCCCATTTCGGACCTGCCCAGCTTTTGGGCTTAATATTTATGGACTTTGGTCCAATTTCCTGCTGTGTATACCAGCTGTATACTGGTTGTATACCATCCTTCTTTTGCTGCATTTTTCTGTATACACACGGTGTACCAGTATATAACCTGCATATTAGCTTCCTTTTATCAAATTCTCCTCCGTTGAACCTATACACTTGCTTTCGTAATCTGTATATCGTATACATAATTGTCTAATGTTGTATACTAGCACGAATCAGTCCTTTTGGACTTGGTCTTTGAGGCTTGGACTCGAAACAGTAGGTTGGGCTTGGATAGCCCATCGAGGTAATGCGAGAAAATGTGGAGTCCATAGAGGACTCATGGATGGTCACATGCCACAAATAAAAGATATGAATTAGTTTATAAACTTGCCACGTATCAAATAAAATAATTTAAGCAAGGATAGTTTGATTCAAACGACATTCAAACTCTTATAAACAAAGATAATGATCCCATTTGTTCTAAAAGCAATTTATCGACTTGAATGAGGGCAGACGTGACCTAATTTATACAAAAGAAATTTTCCAAAGTCTTAAATTTAACAGCATGCAAAAGAAAAGGACAACTGCATATCCAACTCACTTTACTCTAGCTATGAAATAGTGATTCCTTGGAAAGAAAACTGATTTTGATTATTATTTATTACAAGGCATATGATTCTCGGTCTCATACCCATCAGACTAAAGCAAATCCAGCAAATACCCAAAAATAGAGGGCATGAGGAGGTAAAGCTAGGAACCTTTGGGGAAGTCGAATTGATTTGTTCAAGACCACCTAAGGGTTCGACTATCTTTCTCGTCAAGCCATTCTCCTACTGGGAATATCCGAAAATAACTACATTCCAAAAACAAGGAAAATCGAAAACAAGTGTAAGCACAAAATTTAGTCCTTGATTGAAACGAGTGATAGTAAACTTATTTCTCTACTGATTTTAGACAAGAGGAAGCTAATTTTGAAATAAAAACTCTTATAACTCAACAAACAACATATACTCAAGATTTACAACCTTCGTTCATATCCAATAGTATATAGTAGAAACATACCATTTAACTAAAAAATGTTATTAAAGATGAATCTCACAGGACCAGCCCCATAAATTATCATACGCCAAGTAAACAGGATTGTGCAAAGTTGAGATTCTTACACAACATCCAAAACAGTTTCACAACAAAATGGTATTCAAATTCATTGTCAAAGTTCCACAACAGGAACTATTAAACACACAAAGTACTAATCGAAGAAGTAAGACAACAAGAGATCGAAACGAAATGGAATATTTAAGAAAAACAACATTTAACAGATTCAAAAGAAATAAGGGAAAAAAGAATTGAAAGAGAATTACAAAGGAGAGGATTTTACCTTTCCCAGAGCAACAAATGGGGACTTTGAGCCTTCATCAATATCTCGCTACCACCGTAAACAACTGCTCGTCTCTTAGCCGAAATCCAACACTCAATGGAGTCTTACAAGAATTCTAGCCAAGAAACTTTTAACTTAGGAAAGAAAATCTTCTTTCAATTCGAAAATTCTTTGCTTTTTGCTTGAATGATTCTTTCAATTCTTCAAGACTTTCCTCCCTACCAAAACAGCAGACATATTTATAGGGGAACTTTGGGGTCGAATTTAGGATTGATTTTAGATGTGGAAAGGGGGGTTTAGCGAATTTTTGAGAGGGAATTCAAATTCTGATATAGTATAAGTATTGACAGCAAGGAATTTGAACTGATTTGATGAATTATGGTAGAAAGAAATTGGGGAAAATCAAAAATTTCTACAAGAACCAATGGCATTCGTCAAGCTACATACAAATTAGTACGATTTCTTCCCGAATTTGCGGTTTTTGAACATTGGAAAGGCCACTTGGGCTTTCTAGAACATTCTCGGTCATCTCGGGTACGACCTCTTGTGTGATAATCACATGTTCTCGTACAAAATTATGGAGAATGGAGGGAAATCGAGCTGAGGGCTCATCGTTGGAAGAATTTAGGGTCGTTTTGGCTGAGTTGTGCTGGGTTGGTGTTGTACGCTGTTGTTGTTGTTGTTGTGGATATGGTTGGGTTGAGCTGAGGAAGAAGGTTTAATAGGGGTTATAAGGTGTGGGCCAGTGTGGGTTGCAAGATTTGGGCTTGGGTCATAGGTAAGGATTAGGATTTAAGGGTAGAATTAGGCTAGAATAGGAATAAAAGAAAGGGTAGAGGATTAGGCTAGTTATTTAAAAATAGGCTAATTATTAAATAGCCACATAATTAGGAATTTTAGACAACTTATTTAAATTTTAGCCGAATTAAAAATCAATTGGCCCATTGCATCACAATTGTGACCAAACTGATTTCAATTATGACCAAATTTAACAAATTGGCTAAATTGAGTCAAGAATTGAAACAAATTAACAACTTATTTAATCCGAGCTTCTTGGTTTAGTAAAATTTAAATAATTACCTTCTTGAAAGATAATTTACTTTAGGATAAAACACATTTAACCTTAACTAAATCAAAACTCAAAAGGCAAACTCCGACCAAAAGCAGGTTTTGGCAAAAATGTATTTATTTAAATAATAAAATCATCTGATTACTCATATTTGAATACGGGAATGCATAATTTCTATTTAAAATGACCAAATTAACCTGAAAAGTATTGTCACGACCCAAAAGTTGAGGTTGTGATGGAACCTACCGCGCTAGCCTATTTAGGTAAGCCAAAACCCACACGATAAGAGATAAGCGAAATACGAAAGAAAAACCCATAAAGGCAACACTTGTAGAACGAAGTCAAGCTATAATATATAATATAGCGGAAACTGAACATAATACACAAATCCCCAGAAGTATTGTCATAAGTAGAAAGAGCATCTAATACATAGTCTGAAAACTAAAAATATAAAGTCTGTCTTTGAATACTAATATAGAAGAGATAAGGATATATGGAGGCTGGAACAAGACTCCAAACGGAGAGCTCACTAGGTACTCTGAAGATCAGCTATCACCACACAATCAACTACCACGACACGCACTTAAACTAGGATGTGCATCAAAAGGCCACAGTAGGAGTGAGTACGGTCCACTTGTACTCAGTAGGTATCATAGGCCGAATGAGCAAAGCAAAAAATAATACAAATAAAATATACTATGAGCACGTCACCTACAAACATAAAAGTTCCTAAATGGTAGCTCATACCGTCTCCACTAACAGTTCTAAGATATAAAGACAATAAATGAAGCTAACTACATAACAACAACACATAAGGGAAAACACAACAAAGTAAAGCAATGCAATGCAATGATAATGTGATGATGATGAATGTAAGCCATCGCATGGCTTTTCGTATACACCTTCCGAGCCACACTGCTTCAAGACAGGACCCATGGGGGGTTCACATCCCATATACTTTCTCGTATCTCAATCTCATATCTCAATTCACCTCTCCAGCTAATGTTCACGGATCAAGAGTTTTATAAAGTGTCTCATTCACCTCTCCGACCAATGTTCATGGATCAAGGATTTTATAAAGTGTTTCTGAGTGGTATCAATATATCATGAAGTATATATATATATATAATGCAGATGCAATGCTCACAACCAATCAGTATGAAGATAATGATAAATTCAATACGGTATAAGTGAGCCTAAAAATCAACTAAACGTGTCAATGATTCATGATATAATCCCTCACTAGGCACCACCAAGATAAATAGTCATATAACACATCAAAATATCATTTCACCCCTATCTCAATTATGACTATCATAATGGAGACAAACAATGCTCAAAAAGGCCTATAATATCTATTCAAGCCCCCGCACGGGCAACACAATAATAAACATGGAGTTTAATGCACAAATAAGGCCAACAAATATCAAATAAAGCCCCCACACATGCATCACATTAATTATACTCTCTCAAGTCAACAACAATATGGATATAAGTCCCCATACGGGCACACGATAGTAATAATACTTTCGAAATACAACTCCCACTACGAAATTCCCCAACCCATAACATGCTTTACATGATTGTTAACTATCCAGCCTAGTCTGAAGGATGTTAAGCCATAACCTACCTCGAAAAATTGAAAATCCAAGCCTAAGCCTTCAATGCGGAGCCTTTCCTTCAAGAAAGATCTCGACACGAGCTAAAACTATCAAAAATACAATCTTTGCATCAAAAGGAAGCTAATGTTACCCATAATAGCTATATTTGAAATAGGTCCAAAATTAATTTGAAAATGAGTTTGAAAATAAAAGGGGTAAAATCAGAATGTTATTTTAGAAATATGTTCCCCAAGTCAAAAGGAGTCTTCATCTGAAAACCCACGCGAAAACTAGTTGAAATTGGTGTTCAAATAGATGAAAAACCATTTTAAAAGGTTACTGGCAAAACCCCACAAATTCTAGTTTAAAAATAAAATTTAAAGGTGTTTTTAAATATATAATAATAAGGAATTAATGAAAATAAAGGTTTGAAGCTTACCTAAGCTCAGATGGTGAAGAAAACCCTAGAAATCGCCCCTTCCCGAAGCTCTAAGGTCCAAAAATGGTGGAAATCACAAAAATGAGCTATTGATACTATTTTGTGAACAGTGCCTCATGATCGCTAGGCTTGCGATCGCGGCCCAAGCCTCGTGATTTTGAGGGTCAACATTGACTGGCCATTTAATTGGACATCTCATTCGCGATCAGCCCTTCACGTTAGTGAAGGTTGATGACCTGGACCCATTGCATTTTTGAAGGTCCGATCGCATTTATGATGAGGAAAGAATCCAACCCGGTCCTGTTAAAGCTTCGCGATTACAGCCACCACCCTCGCGATTGTGATGAAGGATATTTTCCTTCTCCAATTTTGTGGCCAAGTGCCCACAGTCACGAAGAAGGATTTTGGAACCAGATATCATCTATTGCACTAGCTGAATTCTACAACTTCAAAGTCTCCGAACGGACCCATGGGATTCATTTCAGACCCCACAAAACTAAGCCATATATGCTTCTAGGCTATTTTTGATGTTTCGGACTCAATGGAAATGAATTTTTCTAAAAGAAGTCTTGCAAAGTAAAAGCTCCAAACCCGAACAAACCCCACTACTAACCCAAAATCGACATTTTGGATCTAATGAAACTTTCCAAATCACTATCCGGCGCCCGAAACTCAAAATGTTGACCAAAGTCAAACTAATGTCTTTTAAAGCCTCAAATAGTCTCAAACTCCCCCAAATCACTCTCGAATGCATTGAGAACCGTGCCAATCATCCCCACACCTCACAAATAGCATGTAACAACTATGAGGAAGGATAAAATGGTCAAAACACATAAAAATAGAAGAATCACAATTATGGTTGTTACATTATCCACCATTAAAACACCTGTCCATCCTCGAACTAAAAAGCAAATAAAATACCCGAAGAGGTAAAAAACTAGGGGTATCTGCGCCTCATATCGGACTCCACCTCCTAAGTATCCTCCCCAATAGGACAATGTCTCTACTAGACCTTCACTGAATCAATTCTCTTAGACCTCAACTTCCTAGTCTATCTGTCTAGCATAGCAATAGGCTTCTCCTCAAAGGATAAGTCATGCTCTAATACAACAAATTCCCACTGAATCATGTGTACATCATCTAGATGGTATCTCTTTAACATGGAGATATGGAATACAAAATGAATAGCTGATAGATGTGGAGGCAAAGCTAGCCTATACGTCACATCACCATACTTCTCAAGGATCTCGAAAGAGCCAATGAACATCGGACTAAGTTTCTCTTTCTTCCCAAACCTCATCACACCCTTCATGGGTGATACCTTAAATAGACCTCGATCTCCAATTATGAATGCTACATCGGGGGCTTGACGGTTGGCATAGCTTTTCTGCCTACTCTGGGCAGCTACTAGCCTCTGCTGAGTCAGTCTCACACGATCCATCGATTCCCTCAATAAATCTGTACCATAAAGTATCACCTCAAAAGAGTCAAACCATCCCACAACGGATCTACACCTCCACTTATATAAAGCCTCAAAAGACTCCATCTGAATATTGGAATGGTAACTATTATTATAGGGGAATTCCGCTAAGGGCAAGAATTTTTCCCAATAACCACCAAAATCCATCACACATGCTCGAAGCATATCCTCTATCACCTGAATAGTCCTCTCAGATTTCCATCTAGGGTGAAAACTGCGCTCAAATCAAGCTGATTACCCAACTCACTCTGCATAGTACTCAAAAAACTTGAGGTAAACTACGTACCTCTATTGGAAATAGTGGATGCTGGGACACCATGTAATCGAACAGTCTCTCTAATGTAGATTTTGGAAAACTTCTCCATGTTATAATTCACTTTCACATGTACAAAGTGCACAGAGTTGGTCAATCTATCTACAATCACCGAAATAGAGTCAAACTTCCCAAAGGTCGGGGGTAGGCCAACTATGATATCCATGGTAGTCCGCTCCCACTTTCACTTGGGAATGGGCATCCTCTACATCATACCACCCGATCGTTGATGCTCATACTTCACCTGCTGGCAATTTAGGCACCTAGCCACGAACTCCACAATATCCTTCGTCATACCACCCAACCAATAATACTGTTTTAGGTTATGATACATCTTAGCCACCCCTGGGTGAATGGAATAGCTAGAACAATAGGCCTCCTCCAAGATAAGTCTAACCCATCCACTAACCCTCGACACACAAACTTGGCCACTAATCCTCAAAACACCATAAAAATCAAGAGATGCCTCCTTGGCCTCACCGTTCAATACTCTACCACAAATCACCCTCAATTTATCATCATCAAACTGATGAGATTGAATCTGCTCCATCAAGAAAGATCTAGCCTCAACAATGGCTAGCACATACCCGGGTGATGAAATATCAAGCCTAACCAACAAGTAAGCTAAAGACTGAACCTCCAAGGACAAAGGTCGCTCCTGGGTCAAAAGTTGAGCCAAACTCCCCATACTTGCGCCTTCCTGCTCAAGGCATCCGCAACCACATTGTCATTGCTCGGATGATAAAGAATAGTGAGATCATAGTCCTTAAGAAACTCAAGTCATCGATGTTGTCTCACATTAAGATCTCGCAGGGTGAATAAATACTGAAGGCTACGATGATTGGAGAAAATCTCACAATGGACCCTATACAGGTAATGTCGCTATAATTTTAACATAAAAACAACCGCGGCCGACTCCAAATCATGGGTAGGGTAGTTCTTCTCATGAGGCTTCAACTGGCGAGAAGTATTTACAATCATCTTACCCTTTTGCATCAACACCGCACCCAAACCAATACTGGAAGCATCACAGAATACAGTAAAGCTTACGCCCTCCTTGGGCAAGGTCAAGATAGGTGTCGAAGTCAAAAACTTCTTGAGCTTTTGAAAGCTCTTCTCACAAGCATCTGACCACTGAAATACAATCATCTTCTGAGTCAACTTAGTAAAAGGAGTCTCAATAGAGGAGAAACCCTCCATAAAATGCCAATAGTAACCCGCTAAACCAACAAAGCTCTGAATCTCGATAGGAGAAGTAAGTCTAGACCAATCACAAATCGCCGCTATCTTGGATGGATTGAGCATAATACCATCCTTGGTCACTACATGACCCAAGAAGGAAATAAAATCCGACTAGAACTCGTACTTAGAGAACTTGGCATATAACTTTTCATTTCACAACCTCTGAAGCACAGTCCTCAATTATCTCACATGGTCGGCCTTACTCTTGGAATAAACCAAGATATCATCTATAAATACAATCATAAAAGAGTCAAGATATGGTTGAATACTCGGTTCATCAACTCCATGAATGTTGTTGGGGCATTGGTCAACCCAAAAGACATGACCAAAAACACATAATAGCCATACCAAGTTCGAAAAGCCGTCTTTGGAACATTCAAAACTCTAATCCTCAACTGGTGATATCCGGACCTCAAGTCAATCTTAGAAAACACCGAAGCACCCTGAAGATGGTCAAATAGATCATCAATGCGAGGAAGAGGATACTTGTTCTTGACGATCTCCTTGTTCAACTGTCGATAGTTAATACACATGCGCATAGATCTATCCTTCTTCTTCACAAATAAGAACGGGGCCCCCCAAGAAAACACACTAGGTCTAATAAAACCCTTACTCAACAAATCCTGTAACTGCACCTTCAATTCCTTCAACTCAGTTGGGGCCATCCTATAAGGAGGAATAGAAATAGGCTTGGTGCCCGGCTCAACATCCATAGAAAAATCAATATCACGATCCGGAGGCATACTAGGCAAATTTGTAGAAAACACATCCTAAAACTCCCTAACAACTCAAACAGAATCCAAAGGAGGTGGTGAAGCAACACTAGTATCACGAATATAGGTCAAATAAGAAAAACACCCCTTCTCTACCATAAGGTGAGCACATAGAAAAGATACGAATCTCTTCAAACCCGAACTAGGCATACCCTTCCATGAAAAACTTAGCACACCCGGAGTAGCTAAAGTCACGGTCTTGGAAAAACAATCAAAAATCGCATGATAAGGAGCTAACCAATCCATACCCAAGATAACATCAAAATGAAGTATATCTAGGACAATCAAGTCAACCCAAGTCTCACACCCAGTAAAGGTCACTACACAAGATCGGTACACCCAATCCACCACTAAAAAATCTCCTACTGGGGTAGAAACATGAATAGGAATAATAAGAGACTCATATGCAGTATAAAAACCAGTAGCAAAATATATGGACATATAGGAGAATATAGACCCAGGGTCAAATAACACGGAAGCAAAACAATGGCAAACCGGGATGATACCTATGATAACTGTATCAGAGGTCTTTACCTCAGTTGTCCTAGGTATAACATAGTACTTACCACGTCCACTCCCAGTCTATGTAACCCCACATCCTTTACCATAAGCTCCCCCAGCTCCACCTCGAGAACCTCTAGTACCACCTCTGCCACTCTGAGAACCACCTCTAATCGTAAAAATAGGAGTAAGACAAAGCTGAAGATAAGAACCCAGCTGGCCAAACCATACACATGTCGAGGACAATCCCTCGCCATATGACCAATCTCCTAACATACATAACATGCTCTACTACTAGACTCAAGTTGAGGAGGCCTAGAAGAACTAGAACGACCTCTCTATCCCGATGAACTAAAATTGGAGCCCCTGATCGCATGACCTACCCTCTGGCTGCCTGAAACCATGAAAACCATAGAACTAATATTCAAACCATGTAAGGCTTCCTAAACTGGTCTACCATGATAACCGTGAGCACCTCTGCTGGAGAAACTCCTACCTCAGAATATATGTCTATTAAACTCACTCTGTTGATGGACTTTCTTAACACCTCCACCACCTTGAGTACTCTGATGAATCGACTCAATTAACTTAGCATGATCTACAATACTCTGAAAAGAAGCTCCTAAAATAACCATCTAGGCTGTAGCCAATTGATAATCACCTGTCAACCTCTTGACAAACTTCCTGGTCCTCTTTAACTCGATGGAGATACTGACAGTGGCATATATTAGTAGTACATGAAAATGTACCTAATACTCTGTAATAGTCATGGAGCCCTTCTCCCGGTGACCAAACTCATCTCTCATCTAATCCCTCAAATCATAAGGCATGAACCTCTCTAGAAAAGCCTCAAAAAACTAGGTCTATGTTATAGCAGGCAAACCCAATAGGCTACAACTAGCAAGAGACCTCCACCACTGTCTGTCTACGTCGGTCAACTGGTAAGTAGTATATACAACTCCATGGGACTCAATAGCTTTGAGGTTATGCAACTTTTTCTAATAGTCAAATAAAAACTCATAGGCGTCCTCTCCAGCAGAACCACTAAACTTGGGAGGAGCCAAGCGAATGAATCTCGCAAATATCTTCTGATCATCAGAAGTCATCACAGGACCCGAAGCAATAGGAGGAACAATGAGTCTAGTAGGCAGTGAATCAACACGAGGGGGTATCACAGAAGATGGTTGTACCCCTGAAGTCAGAAAACCATAAGTAGGAGTCTTCCATGACCATGGAATACCTCCCAGAGTTTAAGAAATACCTGATACACCCAATGGAACACCTATATGGGGGACACCATCTAAATGACCTAATAGATAAATCAACAAATCCTATAACACCGGGGTATCAACTAAACTATGGGGAATCTGAGCTAGTTCTGCATTCTCTATCTGATAATTATTCCCAGCATAGTCAAACTCAGGCTTGGGAGAGGCTGCCCTAGCACGATCTCTAGCCGGAGCAGCTTCTCGTGCCCGACCTCTATCTATGCGTAGACCTCAAACCCTGCCTCGTCCTCTAACTAGGGATCCAATAGCGGATGTTGGCTCAACATCCTCAATATCTATGGATCTAGTCCTCACCATTTATGCCGAAAAGAATAAAATACAAGATTAGAACATTAGGTATGAATAACCCACACGATAGAGAATTAAATTAGAGCAGTTTTTCCTAAAGATATCTTATAGCCTCTCTAAGATAGATACAGACGTCTACGTACCGATTCGCGAGACTCTACTAAACATCTAGCTCTTTAACTTATGATACCAGTGAACCTAGAGCTCTAATACCAATTTGTCACGACCCAAAAGTTGAGGTCATGATGGCACCTACCTCACTACTAGCCTCAGTAGGTAAGCCAAAACCTACACGATAAGAGACAAGCAAAATTGAAAGAAAAACCTATAAAGTCGAGACTTCTAGAACGAAGTCAAGCTATAACATATAATATAGCAAAAACTAAACAAAATACACAAATTCCCAAAAGTATTGTCATAAGTAGAAAGATAATGTAATACATAGTCTGAAATCTAAAAATACAAAGTCAGTCTCTAAATACTAATATAGAAAAGTTAAGGATAGATGGAGGCTGGAACAAGGATCCAAATGGATATCTCACAAGTACTTTGAAGATCATCTATCACTACACAATCAGCTACTGCGGCTCGCACTTGAACTAGGGTATGCATTGAAAGGGCACAGTAGGAGTGAGTACAGTCCATTTGTACTCAGTAGGTATCATAGACCGATTGAGTAAACAAAAAAAATAATACAAATAAAATATACTATGAGCACGTCACCTGTAAATAGAAAAGTTTCCTAATGGTAGCTCACACCGTCTCCGCTAATAGTTCTAAGATATAAAGACAATAAAGTAAGCTAACTACACAACAATACATAAGGGAAAACACGACAAAGTAAATCAATGAAATACAATGATAATGTGATGATGATGAATGTAAGCCATCGCATGGCTTTTCGTATACACTTTTCGAGCCTTAGCGCTTCAAGACAGGACCCATGGGGGGTTCGCAACCCGTATACTTTCTCATTTCTCAATCTCATATCTCAATTCACCTCTCTGGCTAATGTTCACGGATCAATCATTTTATAAAGTTTCTCATTTACCTCTCTGAATATTATTCATGGATCAAGGGTTTTATAAAGTGTTTCTGAGTGGTATCAATATCTCATGAAGTGTATATATATAAAATGAGGATGGAATTCTTATAACCAGTCAGTATAAAGATAATTATCAATTCAATATGGTATAAGTGAGCTCAAAAGTCAACTCAACATGTCAATGATTCATGATATAAGCCTTCACTAGGCACCACCAAGATAAATAGTCATGTAATACATCAAAGCATCATTTCAAAAATCCCTCTCTCAGGTATTACTATCATAATGGAGACAAATAATGCTCAAAATGGCCTATAATATCTATTCAAGCCCCTGCACATGCAACACAACAATTAACATGGCGTTTAATGTACAAATAAGGCCTATAAATGTCAAATAAAGCCCCCACACCGGCATCACATCGATTATACTTTCTCAAGTCAACAACAATATGCATATAAGCCCCTATACGGGCACACAATAATAATAATACTTCCAAAATACAAGTCCCACTGCTAAATTCCCTAACCCATAGCATGCTTTACATGATCGTTAACTACCCAGCCCAGTTTGAAGGAAGTTAAGCCATAACCTACTTCGAAAAGCCAAAAATCCAAGCCTAAACCTTCAACACGGAGACTTTACTTCTCAAACGGTCTCTACAAGATCTAAAACTATCAAAAATATAATCTACGCATTAAAAGGAAGCTAGTGATACCCATATTAGCTATATTTGAAACGGGTCCAAAATGGGTTCGAAAATGAAAAGGGTAAAACCAAAATGTTATTTTAGAAATATGTTCCCCAAGTTAAAAGGATTCTACAACTGAAAACCCACACGAAAACAAGTTGAAATCGGTGTTCAAATCGATGAAAAATCATTTAAAAAGGTTATAGGTAAAAAAACCCCAAATTCTTGTTTAAAATAAGATTTAAAAGTGTTTTTAAAGATATAATCATAAGGAATTAATGGTAATAAGGGTTTGGAGCTTATCCAAGATCTAATGGTGAAGAAAACCCTAGAAATCACCTCTTCTCGAAGCCCCAAGGTTCAAAAATAGTGAAAATCGCAAAAATGACCTCATTCTATTGTTCTGTGAATACTACCTCGCGATTGCGGCCCAAGCCTCGTGATTAATAGGGTCAACATTGACCGACCATTTAATTGGCCATCGCGTTCATATTCAGCCTTTTTTATTTACAAAGGCTGATGCCCCGGACTCATCACGTTTGCGAAGGTCCGATCGCGTTTGCGATAAGGAAAGAATCTGACCTGATCCCATTAAATCTTCACGATCGCGGCCCAACCCTCGAGATTGCGATGAAATAGGTTTTCCTTCTCTATATTTGCGGCCAAGGGCATGCATTCGCGAAGAAGGTTTTTGGCACCAGATATCAACTTTTGCACCAGTTGAATTCTACAACTTCAAAGTCTCCGAACGAATCCTCAGGATTCGTTCGAGACCCCCACATAACTAAGCCATATATGCTGCTAGGCTATTTTCGATGTTTAGGACTCAATGGCAATGTTGGATTTTTGAAAAGAACTCATGTACGATAATTTAGCCCCCGGGACCTCATTTTGGCTTATTTTATAATTTTTCGAAAGAAGGCAAAATGTAAAGTAAAGGCTCTGAACCCAAACCAACCCCACTACTAACCCAAAATCAAAACTACGGATCTAATGAAACCGTCCAAATTATCATCTAGTGCTCAAAACTCAAAATGTTGACCAAAGTCAAACTAATGGCTTTTAAAGCCTCAAATAGTCTCAAACTCTCCCAAATCACTCCTGAATGCATCAGGAACCATGCCAACCATCCCCACACCTTAAAAATTGCATGTAAAAACTATGGGGAAAGGAAAAATGGTCAAAACACATAAAAATTGAAAAATCACAACTATGGTTGTTACAAGTATTTTAGAAGGATCTTTATCTGGATAAAACAAATATATCAATTTTATTTAGAACCAAAGAAGTTCAAAAATTAAATTAGATTGTAGAGAGAAAAAATTAGGTGTCAACAAAAGCAGATAGTGATCAGGGAGAGGTGGACCCCTTGTACTTTCTTTGGTTTGATACTCGACCCCCTCTTAAGGTAAGGGAGGAAAGATACATACGAGTGGCATCAAATTGAGAAGCAGAGATTGAGATAAAAATTAAGCAAGCTCAACGCGACGTTAAAGAAAATTATCAGTCCACTCTGCATGTTATAAGTGTGGATCTAAAGAGTGCTAGAGAAAAGTTGGGCCAACAAGAGGCAAGATTTGAAGTTAGAGTTAGGTTGGTTCACAAAAGGATGGAGAAAGAACATCGTTCCACTTTTCAGAACTTATAAGAAGACTTAGGCATTTTCATGGGCGCTATGGAGTAGCAACTGGATAATGTTGAAAAAGAGAAGGATTTACTAATAAGCACCCAGTCTAGGCTTCAAGCTCAAGTAAAAGCCTATATGGAATAAGAAGGGGAGATTGCTAGGCGTTTTACAGCTTATTAGGCTAAAGTTGAGGTCGAGAAGAACCAGTGGATGGTTGAGAGACGTGCATTTCACAACCAAATTGAAGAATTTGAGGCACATGAAAACCATTTGAACCATACAGTCTATTCTACTCAATAGTGGCGGCAAAACTGTCATGAAAGTATGAATAATATCAAAGGATGAGTACTTCAGCTCAAGGATACATTAGTGGATGCTTATGGTGCATATCTACAGCGAGATGATGAGACCTTAGGTCAATGAACACGCGTCTTTGCTCCATATCTACCAAAAGAATTAGCCAAAATACATTCCAGTCTAGAGGGGAAATTGGAACCCAAATTGAAAAGACATCCAGGATTATGTTTCTTTTTCTTTGGTCTTTAGGGTCGGTTTAGTTTACTTTCTTCAAATTTTCGAGTCTGTTGCACATTTATTAATATTATCTCTTTGAATCATTATACTACAATTATTTTGAGAATGAATGGAAGAGATTTTGTTTTAAAACTACATTATTTTATTTATTTATTCATTTATTTATTATTTAGAAAAAATATTCAACAACAACAAATATTTTCGAATTACGTAATGATTTGATTCATGTTCAACATGATATGTAGGCGACCCTCAATGGGTTCGATCAAAACACTTTCAAAATCAAACAAAGAAAAGAAAAATATACAAACACATGAAATAAGATGAATGTTAAAATAAATTTCCCAAAAGCCGGGATGAGACACGAGAGCCTTCCGAAGCTCATTTTAGCATTGAAAACATTTGTTAGGTGCATGGCATACAATGTGTGATTAATATCTACAGAATACTAAACCTAACATGTCTGCTCTTTTCTGAAAAGAAAACTATGGGTGGTTGGTTTGCGGTTAATCTAGCACCTAATTCATACAACACCAGGTCCAAAGGAAAAATGACCCACAAAGATGGAGAAGAATCTGATAACGAAGAAACCCAAAACCAGTTGATTACACAAGAATCTGCATTGATAGAGGAGATAAGATTATTGAGACAACATATGGAAGAAATGTACCAAGCCTGGATGAATGGACAAGCTCCACCCTCCTCAATCCCCAAACTTTCAGACAGTACTGCTCCAATTTCCACTAGAGCCCAAACAAGTGATCCACTCTACCCACCTAGGTTCAGCCCACACATTCACGTATCTAGCGTGGTTGGGACCTCCACCATATGCCCTCCAAATGCATCCCTCATAAACAACCCACTCTTTATTTTAGGAGTGCAAACTAATGTAGTCCCTCAGCCAACGACAACATAGAAGTCCCACAGTGAGCCTCATCACGATCAATATTTATTCTGCTGAGTTGACTTTTAAAATCCCAGACTTATGATACCCCTATCATCAATAAAGTTCCTCAATCATGATCGATAAAACTACTGGGAACGAGGAGCAAGAGGAAATGGCAAGAAAAATGAAAATCTTAGAGAAAAATGTAAGAGATATACAAGGTATGGGAGGATGCCAAAGCATTTCATTCAGAGACTTGTGCTCGTTCTCTCATGTTCATCTACCCATCGGTTTTAAAACTTCAATGTTTGAGAAATATGATGGTCATGGACATCCTATGCTTATTTGAAGGGATATTGCAATCAACTGAGAGGGGCTGGAGGAAAAGAAGAATTACTCGTCTTATTTCGGGGAAAGCTTGGTCGGAATCTCCTCAGAATGGTTTATAGATCAGGATATTGCTAATTGGAACACATGGGATAATTTGGCTCGAAGTTGTTCAACATTTCCGATACAACATTGACATAGTGCCAGACCATAACTCTCTTGCAAACATGAGAAATAAAACCACTGAAATTTTTTGTGAATATGCTATTAGGTGGAGAGAGCAAGCCACGAGAGTTAAGCCACAGATGAAGGAGTCAGAAATGATTGATATTTTTCTCCAAGCGCAAGAAACTGACTATTTTTATTATTTCCTTGCTGTTGTTGGAAAGATATTTGTTGAGGTTATTAAGGTTGATGAAATGGTGCTAAATATCCTCAAATCTAGAAATATTGTGAGTCAAAAAGCTCTTAAAGCTACCACACAAGCAATCCAAAATGGGTCCATTGGTTCTGGAAATTGGAAGAAGAAAAAAGAAGGATCTATGATGGTGTTAGGATTTTGGGATGCTCAAAAGCGGACTAGCCAACCTTATGTGCAAGTCCAAAAGGGATGATATAGCACTCCTCAACATCATTATCCACATAAAAGTCCTCACAACTCAGTCGAATTGGCCCAGTATACAGTGTTCAATGCCCAAGCATATGCTCGACCCTCCAATCGCCCACAATAGAGGGCACCTACTCCACAAGGTTCTCGTCCCCAACAGCAAATTGTTCAAGTGACTTATAACCCACATCCAATGAAATATTATATGAGAGGGAAGGGGTAGAGAGACAACTTTACCCCAATCGAGGAAACATACAGAAGCCTATTGAAAAAATTGATACAATTAGGGTTGGTTAAACCTATTATGCCATATAAGGTGAACCCCAATGCAAGAGGTTTTGACCCAACTATTAGCTGTGAATATCATTCAAATACCCAAGTTCATAATATAGAGAATTGTTGGACCCTAAAGAGAGTCATTGAGACACTAATTGACGAGAAGGCAATTGTGATACATAACGAAGAGGCCCCAAATGTCGCTAGCAACCCACTTCCTAGTCACAATAATGTGCATGATTTGGGAATGATTTGGGATGATAGGAAACATAGGCAAACAAACAAAGCAGTTATGAAAATTAGCAGACCAAAGGAAGAGTCGAATAAGACAACAAAATTCGTACAAAGGGCACCATTGACCGTGAAGGGTGCAAGTTTTGGTGCAAATACTATAGGCTCTGAAAAGCTAATTTTATATGTTCCCCCAAAGCCAAAGGAAACATTAGTAGTTGGGGCCAAAATTATATATCTTGGTGGTCTTACAAGGTTCAATTAAAATCAGAGTTATTTAGGAAGGGTGACAGAGCCAGTTGTTATAAGGCACGCAGTACAACTTCTAGTGACAAACTTGAAAACCATCCCATGGAACTACAACAAAACCACTATGACTTATAACTGAAAAGAGATTGTTATAGAGACAAACTGTCACGACCCAACCCACCGAATTGTGCTGGGCACCTACCTATACCTACCCCAGATAGGAGAACCCTGAACAACTCACCATTTAGTCAATGTGGAAATTACTATATTATTCACTTAGTCAATTCATGTCTGTCATATGAATAACTAACCAATAGTTGAAATATGATTACTCAATTAATTAGTCCCATAACTTATTTTAATACATTAGATATGCAAGTAAATGCAGAAAATAACTTTATAAGTGATTCCCCAGAACCTAGCCTAAACTGG
This sequence comes from Capsicum rhomboideum, assembly GCA_031232105.1. Lineage (NCBI taxonomy): Eukaryota > Viridiplantae > Streptophyta > Magnoliopsida > Solanales > Solanaceae > Capsicum > Capsicum rhomboideum. The sequence continues at coordinate 104,116,493 of CP124710.1, forward strand.
CACAAGAGCACTAAAATAATGGAGGAAAGTCCATGACACAACATCCATATAGAATAGAGAGGGCAGGAGCTTCTGCTGAATGATCACCGTCGCTGCTATAGAAACCCCAACTGACTTGCACCTGCACCATGGCTATATCCTCGCTTGGAGATATAGTAACTGTAGCATCAGTACAACCACACGTACTGGTAGGCATCATCGGCTAACCAGGGTTAGAACCAAATAACATTAATAATAAATAGGGAGAAATCATAGCATCAAGTAAAGTTTTGATTTCTAAATTCCCAATTATACAATACTAGTACCCTACTTTAGAATTTCTGTGACCTACTTGTCATTTAACATTTTTGTGTATCTTAGTCCTTTGATAAGACTTCCACCTTGCACTATTTCTCCACTTTATACAACCCCAATTCCAGCCTAGTATGGATAGCTCTGCAGGGTTCACTATATCAACACTTTGGGGCCACTGATGGTAACTAGGTTTCTAATTCCTTAGAAGTCATGGCACCTCTGGCTATGTATAATTAGGTAATCAAATTTTGCACGTAAACACTATGCACACAGGGGGAATAAGACTTTTACATAAATCAGGACATACATTATCTTCTCATTTTGCTACAATGTCAAATCACATCCATCAACATAACCGATCCACTCAAGGGAAAATAGTATCTCATCAAATACTAGGCCCACACAAGGAACCATAACACATCATCAACACAACTCGGTACACTCAAGGAACCATAACACATCATCAACATAACTCGGTCCACTCAAGGAACCATCAACCACATATAAATGTCAATGTACATTCAAATATATATGAATAAATATGATTGCAAGATGTGCGCATCATCTCTTATTATCCTTAATCACTCGTCTCATCAACATCATTCATATCATACCATACCAGCATGGTATCATATTATATTTGTACTGGCGTGGTACCCAACCCATATTATAACATATCATATTTGTACTGGTGTGGTACCCGACCCATATTACAACATATCATATTTGTACCGACGTGGTACCTAACCCATATCACATTATCATCATCTAATCAATATAAATGCAAGATGCAGTCAGTAATTATAAGCAATGCTTGAAGTAGAATCGTAAACACCTAATCCAAATCAGATATCAAAACATAACTTATAATTAATGACAACCAAGTAATGCAGTCAATCATCACAAGTTTATCATTCTAGGTACAATAATTATCCACCAACAGAGGACATCACAAGTATGCCCTAAGGCTAGTTCACCACTTGCTCAATTGAACATTATCAAACTCAATCATCAATAACCAACATGTCCAAAGAACAATCAATCAAGTATCTATTTCAGGAGTGTACATTCTACCAAAATTGATATTTAACTCTAATTCATCATTGTTTTCAAAATTGAACCGATAATTCAGTTACTTTCTAGTAAACCTTACATTCAAGTCATAACTAAGTTTTCAAAGGCTATCCCCTTAGCTGATTATTCAACTACTCCACTCTATTCAACTTACAATTCTAGCACTTGCAAAACTTAACCTTAGTTTCTTAAGTTATATCGCCACATTCTAAGATCATAATCGATCCTCCTAATTATCTCTTTGCAAGGATGTCTCTTACTTAGCCCATACACAATATTGGGTTCACCCTTTTTTAAGATACCAGGGACTATCTTTATAGATTAGGAGGTCACTTAGTTCTTAGGTTATTATTCACATTCACATATTAATTCTATAACCCATTAAACAAGTCATACAACCACAAAGACTCATCAAGGGAAACCACACAAAAGTTAATAACACATAATTATCTTATTAATACATACTTTCATGTTTTATCCACATAACCTTTACTAATTCACAGGTACTCACTTTGGGTGACTGCGCTAACCCCCTAATTTTGTCGCTTGTTCGTACTTTCAAGTCTAACACTCTTTACCTGAACCATTTAGACTTGACTTTGCTACTCCTACACTTAGAAATCTATCAACCCATTTTGAGATACCTTACCTTTCCCCATACCTAGCTATATGGCTACCGATAAACAGTCCCGCCTACTTAATCAATCCTTACAACACTCAACTTGAGTGATTTCACTATCATAGTCTTTACTTCGCACTTACACCTCACTACCACCTTTAAATGCAAGTTACGGGTTATCTTGGATTACCATTAACCACCATCTTGAACCTCAATTAGCTTTCCTCCCCCTCACTTTTCCATACTTACCCCATACTATACTTTAAACAATTACATTCATTCAACTAATTATAATTCTCACCATATTCTACCAAAATCACGCCATAAATATCGCACCAGCTGAGTACAACACCAATCCATGATAATAATTACACCTAACCAGATTCTTATTAATTTTATCCATCCAAACACCATGCTCGAAAGCCTAATACATGATACCTCTCAACATTACTATCCAAGTTATATGAATCTAACCCAAGTCTAATTGCTCCAATAATAAAACCATAACCTACCTCATAGATAAATCTTATTGCTATAGAGAGGAGAAGGTTGTCCCGTATGTGCTAAGCATATATCCATATCGGGTTCCCACTAGGACTTCCTTAAAACCGCCCTCATAAAGCCTGGTCTTTGAAATCCCATGTCTATGGAGATAGGGTTTATTTCGGGTGTTTTTAAGGGAGGGTGATGACCTAGGGTAATATTTGAGAAGAGGATTTTTTTAAAATAACTTGGGTTGGTTACTGTCCGGTCCCGCTGCAGCGGTAAGTGGTAGGCCGACCCAACCTTTTTTTGGTTTCTTGTTAGGCCTCATTTTTTTCCCACGAAATAATTTCTCCTAGGTCCATTAGGAGCATTTTATTTTTCATAAAAATTTATGAGGCATTTTCACACGTCATGACATTTGGAGTCCTTACATTAGATACCAATTTACCCACTATTTGTCCCCGAATGGTCATTAGCGAAGAGAAGAATTTTAGCACGATTCTCAGAATTCAGCCTTCACAATGGGTACGAAACTATGCAACCTCCTATAAGTAATGCTGAAATAGCTACCCAAACAACCTACACTCCGCGGCCACTAAGCTCTAGGCACAACTTATGACCACTATAACACAAGGTATATGATTCGTAATACAAATCTATGCAATGGGTCATCTATAATACCCAAAACACCATACGATATTACCACGCATGAACATTTAGGATGACAACAGAAATAGCAGGGGATGAAACTGTGTACCGCTGCAGTGGCACTTTACCGTTGTAGCGGTAAAAAAATTTTTTGCAGCAGCCCGAGTCAGTAACTTTGGACTTGGTCCCAGTTCAGGCCATTTCACAACACACTTCTGAAAATTTGACACTTAGAACTAACCTCTTCACGATATTTGCTATAAATGGAGTTCTACCAACTCGTTTCACACATCGAAAGTTTCTACCATTAAACACTAATCCACATTCTTAAAACTTAACCAAATAAGCTACATAATTATAAATCACACGATTAAGGTTTAACTTACCAATATCAAGTAGAACCATTATTACTATCTCCCCTTATCATATTATAGGAAATAATCAATTTTATATACCTAGTCAATTTACCTTTCATTAGTGACATCAGCTACACAACTCACCTTACGTTCAGGTCACCAAGGTTGTGTAAAGCAGCTAAGTTCATATCAGTTTAACCAACTACTTACCAAGGAATCACTAGCAAGTCAACTCATTAACTAGGTTATTCAAACCAATAACCCAACAACACTTCAAACCCAAATATAATCATCAAAGATCAGACCACACGAGGGTCCCACTCTAATCACCAAAAATTAAAACTACATAAGGATCCTGATTAAAATCATCAAAGTTTGGATCATGTAAGGATCCTAATTATATTCTCAAAACCAAATAGAATTCACGACATACCTCAAATAACACTCAGCTTTTACGATTCACAGATACTTTTTGTAACAACATATCTCATATCCCTCATAATGATCATATGAACTTAAGAAGTTCCACCATCAAACCAATAGGTAAAGTATGATCAAAACAATAGCCAACCACATAGTAATATACGCAGCATTCTATCATACCATAATTTCCTCATCAAACGGTCAGTCACCTAAGTAGTTCATCAGGATTCAGACAGAAGTCATAAAGTACTCCAAATCACAGAGAAATGAGATGTATCTCAAGTCATGGAAATAAAGACACCCCCGATATCACATCTGATCCTTACGATGCCCAGTTCCCTTGGCCACACACCATTCAAGCACACACATAACAAATAGTTACATGTAAGAGTTTTAACCGTTAGAAAGTAAGTCACTGTTTACTATACTTAGCATAATCCATACCACACATTCCTACACATTATTGCATTACAATAAGTACTTTACATAATATCAAGCAAAACATAACAAATCAACTTCTTATGCTTCTTATTGACCTCTACTGGTTGGAACATTTTGTCTGAACTTTCAACGTACCAATTATGGCAAACTAGTCCCAATTGTGATGGTCGAGATACCAGTTGGACTCAACTCATGGATACAACACTAAGATGACATGATAGGAAGGAGGAAAAGAGATAGGTTCCTAGATGCTTTGTAGCTTCCTATAGATTTTGTGTGGTCGTCAACACACCAATCCACAGGACTCTACTCGATATTTGCTCTTGTACATGGAAACCAGTAACCTGGGATCTGATACCATATTGTCACTATCCAACCCACTGGATTGTGTCGAACACCTACCTACACCTATCCCAGATATAAGAACCCTGAACACCGCATATATTGCATACATCCAATTTAGTAGATTGAGTAGGTGCACACCATTCGCTCCCTAGAAACTTTTGAAAAATACTCTCCCAGTGGGGAGCTTCACAAAAATAACAAGAATCATCACCATTCGACCACCATCTATCCTAGGCTGACATATCAAGAAAAGTGATAGAAAAGTAAAAGAAACTAAAAAGATAACTATGTATACAAAAAATAAACTGTGTACAACTCAAACAAATAACTAGAAAAAGTCTAATCTAGATAAACAATTAACACCGAAGTCCCCGACAACGGCAGCAAAAACTTGTAGCGTCCAAATGCACACGCAAGTGTACGTGGTTGTACAAGTAATAAAGTGGCTCTTGCGAGTCGAATGTCGAACCAATAGGGACTTGTCGATTAACTATTCAGCAAATTAGACTAATGCTAATTATTTATTTAATAGCTAGATCTCAGGGATGAACTTATAAATTAATTAAAATAAAAAGGAAAAAGAAAATAACTAATGAACAATTAACCAAGATGAAGAGCAGATTTTACACAATCAATGAATGAATCGATCTAGGATTATGAATTCGCTAACAATCATGTCGAGTATCAATTTCATCAACTTATTTAATTTTTTAGTTGTTGATTTACGGGGTTGATTATATGATCATGGTCTTTCGAACCTCTAATCGTCTATTCCGATTGACCTCACAACTACATCGTTGAGCGGGGATATGATAACCCAATCCGATTGTATTTATATATCTTTTCATTTTATAACCAAGTAAGGCGGTTTAGGTATATTCCTATCCTAGCCACAAATCAATTCTTTATTTTATTAAAGTAAAGATCTTACTCTCTATATTCTTCGTTCTATCTCATTAATTCTTCTTCCGAGTTCACAATAAGAATATAAATTTATTTTAATGGTAGTTAAGTATTAAAATAGTAAGCACAAGAATATAAGAACGAATATGATGATAATCAAATAAATCGAATCAAGTAATCACTAAACAATCACGTTGTCAACTACCATAATCCTAGAAGGAAAAGTCTAACTCCACATAGACATGGAGCAATTACAATAAATTATCATAAGAAATAACGCAAAAATAAATAATAAAGGAGAAGAAAAGATGTAACCAATATTCTCCTACCTCCACGGTGGCTCCTAGCTCTCTCTAGGTCAAAAGTTGTGTAAACACGCATTTTATGAATATTTATAGGTATAGGAAAAAGCTAGACTAAAAAAATTAAAATCAGAACACAGCTCCTCTGTGACACGCTGAGAAAATGGAGCACATGGTCCATGTCACGCTAATACGGTGGACAACACTGATTTGGCCGCAATTTCAAATTGCAATTCAAATGGTCACTTTTAAATATTTTATTAAATTTATTTCATTAAGCTATCTGCTTGATTTCCTTCTATAATCTTCCATCTTTAATTTGTTTTGGCTCCAAATCACATCATCTTCACACCATTTTAATCCTACACATCAAAATATAATATTAAGCACAATCCATAAAATCAATGCTCAAAAAAGATAAATAAAAATACTAAATGTGAGTCAAATAATGATTTAAAATGTGTATTTTTTGCCTCATATCATGAATCTCTCATTTATCAAACTTGTGAGATAGTGACGGCCGATCAAATTAGGGAAGGGATGTCCATTTCAAAGCCTCATATCTCTACCGCTTTGATCATGGTGTCCACCCAAATATTGCAGAATGGCTATGAACCAGGGAAAGGCTTAGGGTGTCATTGTAAGGAATTATGGGCCCTATATCCACATTCAGCAGCCAAGGCACTTTTGGGTTAGGCTTCAAGCCAACCGCAGCTGATAGGAAATGGGCAAAAGAGCATAGAAAAAAGGTCTGGAAGTTGCCAGAACCGGTTCCTCACATTGCCAAATCTTTTATCAAATCTCACAAGGAAGAAGATCTAGATTTGTCTAAGCAGAGTGACGTGGATGAAATGTGCCAAGGTCTCAGGGAAATATTTTATGGGGCTAATATAATTCATATTAGTGAAGGCCCTAGTTATGCAGACGTGCAACTTTTTGACCCAGACATCCAGCTCACCAACTGGGAAGCCACTCCTCTCCCCACAAGGAAGGAGTCTTCGTATTTTATTTTGTTGCTTTTTTCTTTTGGATTATTCTCAGGGTTGTAATCCGGATATTTTAGTTGCTTTAGTTTGTTGTTAACCCTCTTATCTTTTTCCAAATTAATGAAATTCTAGTTTCGTAGTTAAATTATATCTTTTCCTCCTTTCTATTTTATGTTATTTCTTTTTATTTCAGTTCTATTAATACAACTTTAATAACATGACATGCATGTAAAATTCATGTCCAGATCTTAAAAAGTGGTCTAATCTCGAAATAATATATTAAGATGTTGATGAATATAATAAAGATGAGGTTGTTGAAGAGGTGAAAATGGATTGGATCAATTTGAGGATAAACCTAGACCCAAGTTAAATAAAACTAAGGAAATTAACTTGGGAACTTCTGAAGAAACTAGGTAAACGAAGATAAGCATTGATGCTGAACAAAGGGCCATAGATGACATCATCCAAGCTTTGTTTGAATATAAAGAGATTTCCGCTTGGTCTTATGATGATATGTCGAGTTTGAATTTTGATTTGGTAGTCCACAAACTACCTACATATTCTAATTTTCCACATGTCCAACTAAAGTAAAGAAAGTTTAAAACAGACATGAGTGATAAAACTAAAGAAGAAATTATGAAGCAATTGATTGCCAACGTGATCAGGGTCGTGCGATACACCACATAGCTAGCAAATATCATGTCAGTGCCAAAAAAGGATGGGAAAACTAGGGTTTGCTTTGATTATAGGGATCTAAACAAAGCAACCCCCAAAGATAATTTTCCCTTACCCAACATCCATATTATGGTACATAATTATGCCAAGGACGTGATCCAATCTTTTGTGAATTGTTATGTCGGGTACCGCCAAATTCTGATGGATGAAGAGGATGCTGAAAAGACTACTTTCACCACTCCATAGGGTACTTACTATTATAGGGTCATGCCATTTGGTTGGAAGAATGTCGGTGCAACTTACACGAGAGCTATGACTACTATCTTTCACATCATGACACATAAAAAAATTAAGGTATATGTCGATGATGTTATCATTAGTCTTGGACCCAAGAAGACCATGTGCGTGACTTAAGAAAAATCTTTTAAAGACTACGGAAGTATAATATCAAGCTTAATCCAACAAAATGTGCATTCGTAGTTCCATCTGGGAAACTTTTGGGTTTTGTAGTTAGCAGAAGAGGCATTGAATTGGATCCCTCTAAGATAAAGGCTATTTGAGAATCGCCTCCCCCAAGGAACAAAACTGAAGTTATGAGTTTTCTTGGAAGGTTGAATTATATTAGTAGGTTCAAACCTCAGCTTACCACTACATGTGATCCCATCTTCAAGTTACTAAAAAAAGATGCTGCTATCGAGTGGACAAACGAATGTCAAGAGGATTTTGACAAGATTAAATATTATCTATCGATCCCTCCAGTGTTAGTCCCACTAAAACTTTGTAGGCCTCTATTTTTTATCTATTAGTGATGGATAATTTCTTCATTTGTGCTCTCGAACAACATGATGACATGGGAAAAAGAGAACAAGCAATCCATTATTTAAGTAAGAAGTTCACAAGTTATGAGGTAAAATACACTCTTCTAGAAACGATGTGTTGCTCCCTAACTTAGGCTGAAAAAAAATGGAAGCTCTATCTTTCATCCTACACAACTTACCTTATATCTCAAATGGACCCTTTGAAGTATATTTTTCAGAAACCCATGCCAACGGGTAGGTTAGCAAAGTGCAAACTTTGCTCACAAAATTTGACATTGTATATGTCACCTATACTGCTATGAAGGCACAAGTATTGGCTGATCACTTGGTAGAAAATCCCGTCGATGATGAGTATGTTCCCTGGAAAACTTATTTTCCTGATGAGGAGATTAATTCCATCGAGGGAGAAGTTAGGGGTAAAAGTGAAACATGGAATTATACTTTGATGGGGCCGTCAATATCAGAGGTGTAGGTATTAGAGCAGTTCTTATTTCACTATCCATACATCATTATCCTGCCATAGCATGGCTTCGTTTCTTTTTCACTAACTACACAGCATAATATGATGCCTGTATCATGGGTTTAAACATGGCAATAAATCTAGATGTACATGAGTTAGTAGTTTTGAGAGATTCTGACTTGCTCATTTGACAAGCCCAAGGTGAATGGGAAACTCGAGATATTTAGCTCATTCCATACAGACAATGTTTGGAGGACCTGAGCAAAAGGTTCAAGATCATCGAGTTCAGATATGTTCCTAGATTACATAATAAGTTGGCTAATGCTTTGGCTACCTTAGCCTCGATGCTTCCTTATCCAGGTAATGCTTACATTGACCCGTTGGAGGTTTAGATTAGGGATCAACATGGTTATTACAGTACAATTGATGGGGAGCCATATGATAAACCATGGTACCATGACATCAAGAGATTCTTAAAAACAAAAAAATATCCTATGCATGCCAATGGAGATCAAAAGAGAACTACTAGGCGACTTACCAATAATTCTTATTGAGCGGTGAGATCTTATATAAAAAAAAAACAGCTTTGAATCTGTTGAGATGTGTGAACATTCAAAAAGCTAAGAAGATTATGAATGAAGTGCATTCGGGGGTATATAGACCACACATAAATGTTTATGTCCTAGCAAAAAAGATCATTTGGGTAGGATTTTATTGGTTGACTATAGAGCGAGATTATTTTTTCTTTGTCTTCAAGTGAAATCAATGTCAAATGCATAGTGACTTGATTCACTCACCTTCCTCAGAGTTACACCTTATGCCTGTGCCTTGGCCTTTCATTTCTTGGGTCATGGACATTATTGGTCCAATTGAACTAAAAGCTTCTAATGGACACCGATTTATTTTATTTGCCACTGACTACTTCACCAAATGGGTAGAAGCAGCTACTTTCAAATCAATCACCAAGAAAGCAGTGGTAGATTTTGTTCTCATGCCAACATCATATGTCATTTTGGTATTCCAAAGACCATTATTATAGACAATGAATTCAATCTTAATAGTCACCTGATGAAGGAGGTCTGTGAGCAATTTAAAATTATGCATCGACACTCTACCCCTTATTGGACTAAAGCAAATAGAGCGGTTGAAGCAGCAAACAAGAATATCAAAAAGATTCTCAGGAGGATGGTCTAAGTATCCAGACAGTGGCACGAGAAACTACCTTTTGCTCTCTTAGGATACCGCATGACTATCTGTACATTGGTTGGTGCAACTCCCTACTTATTAGTTTAGGGACCGAGGTTGTCATACCCGCAGAAGTTAAAATCCCCTCACTTTAAACCATTATGGAAGCGGAGATTGATGACACAGAATGGGTCAAGTCCAGGCTCGAATAATTATCATTGATAGATGAAAAATGGTTTAAAATAGTTTACTTTGGCTAGTTATACCAGCAGAGGATGTATCGGGCTTATAATAAAAGGGTGATGCATCCAAGGAATTTTGAGTTCGGCCAACTTGTTGTAAAACGTACCCTCCCTCATTAAGAAGAGGCTAAGGTAAAATTTTCCCCAAATTGGAAAGGCCCTTACATCGTTAAACAAGTTTTGTCAAAGGGATCTTTGAAACTTTCCAATATAAAGGGAGAGGTAACAAACGTAGTTTGTTAATGCTGACTCTGTCAAAAGGTACTACTTCTGACACTTTTTTCTTTAGCACCTATTGCACTTAGCATTCATAGGTTGAGATGACGATAGGCCATCATTCTGATTATCCAAACACTAGTTATCCTTTGCAAGCCCTTTCGAGCTTTACTTGCATTTCTTTGTTTCCCCTCTTTGGAACAAAACAAAAAAAATAACCAAAAAAAAAATAAATCAACAAACTATGTTTTTATTGAACTACGTTTAACATGATTCCTAAATGGATACTTAGGTAGCCTTATTTTTGGGTTCGGTTCAACCAACCAAAAAATCACGCTCACCAATATTCAAAGAAACTAGGTCATTTTGATTTTATTTTATTCAAATGGTTCCAAAGTTGTAGTTCATTTTAAAGTCCTTTCTCTTTTTTCCACTAAGACCTTCTGATCAATCTTTGAGAATGCCCAGTGAAGTGCATTGCAAATGTACTATTTGTAGAAAAAAAATGAAATGAGAGAGTCTTATAGGTGAAAACCCTCACAGGCACCATAAGGCGATGGTAATATTAGGAAAAATGAGAGTCTTATAGGTGAAAACCCTCAACGGCACCATAAAGCAATGGTAAGTTGAAAAAAATAAAAGTCTTATAGGTGAAAACTATCACGACCCAAACCCATCGTAAGTGGCACCCACACTACTCATCCAGTGGGAGAACTAATTACCCCAAAAACTAAACCCATGATCAACACTTAGAGGAATAAATAGAACTAATCCATCAATAAAATATCAAGTCTAAAAAAAAAACATAAGTACAACTTAAAGGCGGAACATTGTACTTAACCAAAAACCATCCCTAGGACCCGAAAGTCTTCCGTACCAAAACTACTAAAGATTGTCAAGAAAGGGATGCAACCCCAAAAACTAAAATAAAAAGCATAAGTACAGAAATAAAGATTCTATCATCCAAGAAGGATTCATGGTAGCCCAAAACATGCTGCTCACCCTTGAATCTGAAGTCCAATGCTAGAATTCACAAGGGATGTCTTGTAGGAGCCTCTGGAATGTGTGCCGCACTCAACAAAAGTAAGAGCAGGTGTAGTATCAGCACACACAAAAATAATAGTATACTGGTAGGGTCATTTGTCTTGGACAACCTAAGATGAGAATATGAGCACTTAACTAAAACATAGTATAACAAGTTAATACATGCTCAATCAACCTACACCTAACACAACAAGCATCAAATAAGCAATTTAGAATTATTAGCAACAAGTCAATACACTTACAACCAAGTCAAGTTCAGTCAAGCCAAGTCAAAGAAGTCAAGAAAACTTAAGCAATTATCAAGCATATATAATTATATTCCCCGGTTCACTCATGGAACCATCAAACTCACCTAAACCTCGTACATACACGTTATGGGTAGCATAACCACCCTCTAGTCATGACCTGCAGGGGACAAATTTTGTCCATGTACCTAAATACCAGACACGAGTGTCTGCCAACCTTATTCCACCAACAAGCCATGAGAATGTCCCAAATACCAAGACATTCCACATTTAACAATACGGTAGGTCAAACTTATACAACAAGGTAAAATCATTTGAATTGACTACACCAAACAACATGCACTAACAAGCCACACTACAAAGTAGTTAACATGCATATATAATACAAATTGGATTAAACTACGATACCATCACCTACCTCAATCCAAGCTTGCACAACTCAACTAAGCCTGAGCCTTTCCTTTTCGTGAAATTTTCGCTTGATCTCCGTCTTAAAAATAGATAAAAATATATAATTAATGAAATGAACTACCACGTTGGGAATTATAACTCACACCCGATCAAGTTCATGATCATTCCCTCCCCGTTCTAGGGCTTTTCTACCGTAATTCACCTAAAACTACCAATTTCATAGATTACTTAGTGAATTAATGGAATGCAAGGGTAAATTAACCATTAATAATCAAAACCCATTAACATTATACCTAATTTACTCCTTTACAACAGAAAAATGACTAAAATCATCCCTAAACCCTCCCCAACTTCGTAAATTAGAAATTCTAAGGCTAAATTATCAATTACTAGTTAACGGGGATAAAATCCCTACCTTAACGAAGCCAAACAATGATAATCTGGTGAAAATCAGCCAAGATCGCCTCTCTCTTGCCCCAAAATGTGTTTTAGAAAAATAAACCATTTTGGAGAATTTTAAAATAAATCTGTGACTTTCATCGCTACAGCGACACATGTCGCTATAACGGTCGTTGATCGGGTTGACCGTGGCTATAGTGGGATTTTATCCCTGATAGTGACTTGTCGCTATACTGGCATCGATAAGACAGAAATTCCAGTTCTGCCCAAGAATTCTAATTCTTACAACACATCTTTAATCTGGTATATTCCAAATAGTGTCATTTACACTAAGATCGATTTTGAGAGTTTTACTCACCCAAATTCAATTTCATAAAGTTCCACGGGTTCCTTATCGTCTTGGCTAACTTGAAATCAAATCAAACCCCACCAAACTTTCCCAATTCATTCCCGTATTTCCCTCAACCATACCTCACTCAGATTTAGTCCAAAACTAGCCTAGCCTGAAATTTATAACTTCAAATCTGGAAAGAATTTTAACATGGAATTTTAAATGAAAGACTTATATGTAACGACAGAAAGGGTCGCTACAAAAACCCTCATGGGCACCATAAGGTGAAGACAAGTTTTAAGGAAATAAAATGAGAGAGGTTTGTTGGTGCAAATCCGCAAAGGGCACCAATGATCGAATAAGAGTTTTCTATCCCAACATGAGAGCGACCAAGATAAATAATTTAAGTTCAGATTGAGGAGTGACCTATTTCAAGATTTAGACAACTTCAATGGATCATACGTCCAATTCAAAATGCATGTCATATTTCATTGAAGTCGGTACATACCTCCAAATAAGTTTCTTCCTTCTTTCCTCGAAAGGGACACCTTTTGTCTAAACATAACTATTTTTCAATTCTTGTCTTGTCATTTTTCCTTCTCCCTAGTATATTCTTAAAGTCCCTTTATTGTCACGCCCCAAATCCCATTGAGGTGGACTGGCACCCAAAATAGTTGAGGCTCGAGAGAACCTTTGCTCATGTACATTCATATGCATGTCTTATATTATATCATGCAACTATGCAGAAGTCATGGAAAAACTTGTACAATATATGAAACTTGGCCGTTGGGGCCATCATGTCAATATTAACATTTAACTCTTACAATCATTCTCTCACATAAGTCTACAAAGCCTCTGCAGATACATAACCATAACCAACCTAGAGTCGGGACAACACCCCGCTCTATATACATATGTAATACCAAAGAAAATATCTATAATGACTCGAAAAGCCCCAAATTTAACTAGAGCTCACCAAAAATCTGCAAATGATCTGCAACTTACTGTGGAGGTCTACTAGTGCATGTGCCTGCAGCAACAATGTAAGTCCCCCCAAGAGGGGTCAGTACGAAGAATGTACTGAGTATGTAAGGCCATATGAAACTGTAAGAGATATGAACACTTCAATAAACTCAAATGCAAATAAATAACCAATATGAACAAGTAACCATTCTGTATGTTGGGAACCATGTATATTGCTTTCATTACTTTCTTTGCTTCTTTACTTTTGTGCTTATTCATCTTTGCCTGTGACCTGTGATACCCGGGCCCCGATTGAACAGTGGGTTTTAACATAACATGACGTTATGTTAGGATGGCTCGAGCTAGGCTTATACCTCTAGAGTTGCCACCCATGAATCAATATATATATTGGGATCGGCTCAAGCTAGGTTATTACCTCTAGAGCTGCCACCCATACCAACATATAAGGTTCGGCTCGAGCTAGGTTATTACCCCTAGAGCTTCCCCCTGTCAGGATCGGTCCGAGCTAGTCTTATGCCTCTAGGACTGCCCCCTGATCCAATAATATCGGGATCAGCTTAAGCTAGGCATTTTGCCCCCAAAGCTACCACCCATACTTGATCATTAACCACATATATGCATTACTTCATTCTTTATCTTTGAGATTGATACAATGATAGTTATAACTTTACTTGAAGCTGTGGATCATTAACCATTGAGTGAGAGACATGTGAACAAACATTGTTGGAAACATAACCTTATTGGAAACATAACACCATTGGAACCATTGGACTATAATCAATGAACAAGATACATGAATATAACCACTATTGGAACTTTGGAACGTAACCTTACTGGACTTTTGGAACATTATTCATGAATATGAGACATGAGATTCACAATTGATCAATGAGTAGGAAATATATGATAATGACCATTGATAATTGGATATAGGATATCTTAGCACATTTCGGAATGGGATAAGCGTAATGTCAATGCGAATAGTATTTGCCGCAGAACGATACGGACAGAGTAACCTTACATACCTTGTATTCTCAATACGAATATACAATCTTAGATGTGCATACAATAGTTTCGATCCTTCTTTATGTGTCACTCTACAACACAAATACATAACGGAGTTTACATTAACCACCAACTACCTTACAAATGCATATAACGATAACGAGTTTCATGTTTGCCTTTAAACATGCCATTTCCCCCTTGACAAAACCATTGATGAAATTATCATACCAATAATCCCCCAATATTCCATACATTGACCAATACATGATAATCAATAACATTTCACCACAAAACTTCTCCTTTACACTTTCTCATCCACACCACATCACAAATAATCCATCAAGTCACCTTAATACACCTCATAGAACATATCGGCCAAAATTCCATAATTGACACTTATATGAAAATAACAATTTTAATAACATAATCACACCATACATGTTCATATTTCATCCATACCATGCTCTTTCATCAAAATCACAAGTCATATTTCAAGCTTAGATCCCATGGATAACAAATCTTTTACAAAAACACAAAGTACCATGTTCAACACTTCCAATCATAACCAACATGATTTACATACTCTCTCATGCATATAATCTATTAATCCATAAGAATATACACTTACCAAGACTTGTCAATTGATCATCTTGTCCAAGAACAGAACTTAGGGTTTGAGAGTTTGAGAGAAATATCTCTTGGAAATGCTTAGAAAGGCATGTGCCTTTTGAATGAATAAAATCTGATTTGGTGGCCTTTATATAGCCCTTTTTAATCTTATCCTTAGTCATGCTTGATCAATAATTGATGGTCAAAGGGAGAATGGTTCATTTGACCCCTTTGGGCTAAGTATTTTGCCTCATTTTTGGGCCTCAAATTGGCCCATTAACACATATTATCTTAGCCCACAAAAATCAATGTGTAATCCATCATATATCTCATGTTTAATTAATTCCATAATCGTCACGACAATATTTACTTACGAGATTCCCAATCGTAGCCTATTTCGCAAAAATAGAAATTCTAGCCGCTCATGGCTTCTTTGAACATAATTTGTTAAAATACTTGTGATGAAGAATTAACCCCAATTCGGATGCTAAACGCGCTTAATAATAGTCCTACTATGATGGGGTAATGATACCATGACTTATAGGTCTTATACGCATCATAATAGTCGAAGAAAAATTTTGGCGAAAACCACCCTGGCACGCCGCTTGGCGCACCCCTTTGCTTCCTCTGGGCTAAAAATTTCAGCCCAGAGCGGCCTGGCACGCCCCACCTTCATTTTTTTTTAATTTTTAATTTCTTCGACTTTTCTTTGCGGATTCGGTTAGATACTTCAATTTCTATTCTTTAACTTACTTCTTACCTTTAATATCCTTTGTTTGGAGGCCCTCCAAGCCTCATTTTTAACCCCACAAATGCTTCACGAAGTCACAAAACACCTTCTACGAAGGTCTAATCACATGTACGAGGCCCAATATCAATTATCTCATCGATAACATTACCAAATACATACTTATGGCTCTCGACACCTAAGTAAACATTATTCAATGTCGTCAAGTAGGGTTGGGAAGGTATGGTGTGTTACATTCTTCCCCCCTTTGAAACATTCGTCCTCGAATGTTAGTAACGTTGTCTCATTGTAACACTTAAGTCGAAGTGAATCCTTCACATCATCATATACACACGTAACACTTGTAAAGACTTACTTATTATGACTCCACTTTCGTATCTTGAACTTTTTCTTCCTTGTACAACAATTATGAGTATTTTAGATTCCATTATTTCTTTGGCTTCCCTTATGATTTCTTCTACATGCTAATTTCTCCAATAGTGTCTTTACGGAAGCTACTCCTTTATTTCTCATTGCTTTCACTTATCGATCTAGAATAGTAAGCAGTACCTCTTCACATGTGAGATCTTCCATAAATTGTATATCTCCACTAGGAGCAATACGCGATAATCTCCTATACACTTTCAAAGCATCGATTATGAAATATTGCATGAACTGTGAAGAGTTCTGGGACTAGTGCTATAGCTACGCAATTTGCTCAAATCTTTGGACAATTTTCTTTTCTTTTCGAATCTCATTAAAAAAAAATTTCATTGGTGACACTGTCAAAAATACCTAATCACCTATGGCACATTGTAATTCCCTTCTTCTAGTAGCGGCATAAGATTTATATAGACTTTGGGCCATTTGTAGCTGCTGTTATATCACCTTCACCCTTTCTATGGATTGATGAACAAAACCTGACCCGAGCAAGGCAAATTTCATTAGCTGTAACCCATCCAATTGATGATCTATATTTTCTTTCATATAAAAACTTCGTAAGGTGCCTTTTGATACTTTTATTGTAAACAATTTCAAGAAACGATAGATGTTCATCCCAACTACCTTTAAGGTCCAATGTACAAACTCGTGGCATATCTCCAACCGTTCGTATAATGTGTCCTATTTGTTTATCCATTTGAGGATGACAAGCCGTATTTACATCCACCTGTGTACCCATGCTTTACTGAAAAGGCTTCCAACACTGTGCAATAAAGTGAGTTCTCCTATTTGATATAATAGTGAGTGAAATCCCATGTAATCGTACTATCTTTGTAACATACAACTTTGTATAATATCCAGCGGTATCGGTGGTCTTAACTGGTAGGAAATACGCTGACTCGATAAGCCTGTCAACTATCAACTTTTGCAGTGTACGAGGTAACCCTGTGATTAAATCCATATTACTCATGTTCCACTTCCAAATTGGAAGGGTAATACATTGCATAAAACATACAGATTTCTGATGCCATACTATTAATCAGTGACCGCTTGGACATTGAGATACAAATTCTACAATGTGCTTCTCGTGTAACCTTACCAAGACATCCCTGCTACACAATGGTACATTTTGGTTGCTGCCGAATGAATAAAATATCGTGAACGATGTTCTTTTGTCATAATTCATTTTCTTAACTCATCTATACCCAGTACACACTTGCTCAAATACCTTCGTCGAACTTTGTTGTACATATTTTTTTCAATTGAACTAAAAATAGGATTTACATATTGTTTTTCCTTCATCTCGGATACCAAAGAAATTCTAACACATTTGACATTATAGTTCTTTCACCTGAAGTTTTATAGAAGTAGTGGTGTTATCTGTTACAAGCAATTGTCACAACTGTTAACTTAAAATCATATGTGGGATAATTTCTCTTATGTGGATGCAATCGTCTTAAGGCATACGCTATCACATTGTCATACTGACTGTACACACATCCCACACCAACTTTGAAAACATCACAATACCCTGCATACTCTTATGTGCCTTTGGGAGTACTAGTACAGGTCTAGGAGTCAATTTATCTTTCATCTCTTGCAAACTTTTCTCACATACATCATTCCGCTGAAACTTAGTTACTTTGTGTGCTAGCTTCGTTAAGGGTAATGGCAAAAGGCCTTTTTAACAATTCTTTTGTAATAACTGGCCAACTCAAGGAAGCTACGAATTTTCGTAGGCGTCGCAAGCCTTGGACACTTGTTTGTCTATATGAATACTTATTCCTTCATTCAATACAATGTGTCCTAAGGACAATACGGATTGTGACCAAACTTGCATTTAAAGAACTTGCATATATCTTACGGTCACAAAGAATCTGTAACACCTGTCACAAGTAATTAGCATAGTCCTTTTGTGCTCTTGAGTAATCTAGTACGACATCTAAAACATTATCATGAATACGCTTAGCGATGGCTTAAACACCCTAATTATTAAACCCATCAACACAGCTGGTGCATTTGTTATTCCAAATGGCATAACTACGCATTCATGACAACCATACCTCTAGTTTGGGTAACTTTATTTTCTCTGACCCTTAATTGATGAGCTCCTGACCTTAGGTCAATCTTTAGGAAGAATTTGTCTCCCTATAACTGATCAAATAAGTCATTAACTTCGGGGAGAAGACATGTATTCTTCATTGTCATCTTATTTGGTTGCCGATAGTAAACACACATTCTCAATATGCCATCTTTTCTCTCTTTTTTTTGTCCTATGAACACTGATTCACCCCAAGGGGTCGTACTAAGCCTTATGAATCCCTTACTCAACACGTCTTTTACTTTCTCATTTCATTCATGTAACTCTATCGGGCCATGCTATATGAAGAAATAAAAATAGGCTGAGTATCTGACATCACATTAATATCAGCTCATACATCGAGGAATTATTTACCACCAGAACTGATTGGAGAGTTGGTGGCTTCACATTAGTATCTTTCACTCTTACTAAGTGACATATGTATCCCTTAGAGTATCATTTTCTTTGCTTTAAGATGGGGAATAAATTTTCCTCTTGGTGCCCCCACATTTCCTTGGCCATTCAAAACATTCTTTTAGGGAAAATGACAATATAACTTCTTAGTTTGGCAATCTACTATGACACAATCCCTGTATAACATCAAAATCCACTATTTCCTGCTCAATACGATCACCCAGTATCCCATGACCACAAACAATTACTATGCACTTATGATATACTCTTTTAACTATAATAGGTTCACCAACTAATGTATAGACTTCCTGTGACATAACTAGTCATTTTGGTGTTCTTTTGGATTTTCAGCAATTTAATGAAATAGCATATGCTAGTGTCGAATATGGGTCAATCAATACGTGTACGGTACCTGTAGCTTCATCAGGAGAAGCCTCATTTTATGGCCCGACATATCACACCAATAACAACATTTGGCCCCAACCGATATTTCACCTAGATGATAACTTCCGCAGCATTAACACGATTGACGAGGAGACTTTGGTTGGTTCCTACTTTCTACATTCCTATGTTTG
The DNA here is from genome assembly GCA_031232105.1 of Capsicum rhomboideum. NCBI lineage: Eukaryota > Viridiplantae > Streptophyta > Magnoliopsida > Solanales > Solanaceae > Capsicum > Capsicum rhomboideum. Next base: position 104,136,231 of record CP124710.1, read on the forward strand.
ATACCTCATTGCCCATGAATCCTAAATCTCACTTCTTTGCCAAACCGATTGTCTCTAAACCCTTGGGATCGAGGTAGAACATTTACTATAGATTAAGGAAATAATAGTCTAGGCGGTCTGTTAAACACCCAAGACTTAAACTCTTCTTGGGATGCCATGAACTGTACCATAGGTCTATCCCTCTTTGACGACCCTTCTTCAAATATTTGTGTCCTTTTTTGTTGCCTCAGATCCTCCATTATCTGTGCAAAAGCCTATATTCTGGTGATATCCATATCTCTTCTCAAGACCATAATAGTACAATCCATATGTCCACATACCGATGCACTCTATCGGTCATAATAGCTACCATATTTGGAGCATACCTAGCCAAAGAATTAAATCTAAGACTGTACTTTTTGACACTCATAGTCCTTTGGCAAAAATTTAACAATTGGTCCGCATGAGCTTTTCGGACCTCATATGGGAGATACTGGTCAAGGAATGTCGTTTTAAATTCCTCCCAACTAGTTGGAAGTACATCAATAGACAAGTCACATGCATAACATCCAGAGCCCGTTTGATTTGGTCTATAAAGTCCTGTGGGTCTTCATTCAGATCCGACCCGGTGAACGTGGGAGGGTTTACTTTAAGAAAATCCTGTGTTCTTCGACTAGCTTCCCTAGCCGCACCATCATTACTCATCATTGCGCCAACTCGCCCGTGACATTGTAAAGCAATTATCTGAGTCAACATATATACTACATTTCTTAAATCATGTCCAGCGGCACTTATAGGTGGTTCTTCGGGTACTTCTCTACCTTTTGGCTAAGAGAAACCTGTATTGCAAATTTCATGTCAACTCCACCTTGACTAACTTAGTCAGGTGGTGTTTTACTCATTTCTACTTTGGCAGGAAAATCAACCTGCTCACCTTTGCCCTTATTTTGTCTGATATTCAGCATTTGACTATACAAAAGAAAACCAATATTAATACGTACATATGTGTCCACCTACAACTTTGGCTCTATTGCACAATCTAGAAGTGAAGAAAAGAAACAACTCCTAAATGTCCTGTAGCCTCCTGCTTATCAATGTGGTGCGCAACATATCGATAAGTAAGACTCTACTTAGACACAGCATTGTAGACACCCTTAGGATGACCGCTCTGATACCACTTTTTTCACGCCCCAAATCTCATTGAGGCGGATTGGCATCTGAAACCGTTGAGGCTCGAGAGAACTAATCTTTGCTCATGTACATTCATATGCATGTCTCATATTATATCATGCAACTATGCAGAAGTCATGAAAAAACTTGTACAATATATGAAACTTGGTCGTTAGGGCCATCATGTCAATATGAACATTTATCTCTTACAATCAATCTCCCACATAAATCTACAAAGCCTCTACAGATACATAACCATAACCAACCTAGAGTCGGGACAACACCTTGCTCTATATACATATGCAATACCAAAGCAAATATCTATAATGACTCAAAAAGCCTCGAATTCAACTAGAGCTCACCAACAATCCGTAAATGATCTGCAACTTACTGTGGAGGTCTACTAGTGCCTGTGCCTGCAGCAACAATGTAAGTCCCCCCAAGAGGGGTCAGTACAAAGAATGTACTGAGTATGTAAGGCCATATGAAACTATAAGAGATATGAACACTTCAATAAACTCAAATGCAAATAAATAACCAATATGAACAAGTCACTATTCTGTATGTTGGGAACCATGTATATTGCTTTCATTACTTTCTTTTCTTCTTTACTTTTGTGCTTATTCATCTTTGCCTGTGACCTGTGATACCCGGGCCCCGACTGAACAGTGGGTTTTAACATAACATGACGTTATTTTGGGATCAGCTCGAGCTAGGCTTATGCCTCTAGAGCTTCGACCCATGAATCAATATATATATTGGGATCGGCTCGAGCTAGGTTATTACCTCTAGAGCTGCCACCCATACCAACATATAAGGTTCGGCTCGAGCTAGGTTATTACCCCTAGAGCTGTCCCCTATCAGGATCGGTCCGATCTAGGCTTATGCCTCTAGGACTGCCCCCTGATCCAATAATATCGGGGTCAACTTGAGCTAGGCATTTCTCCCCCAAATCTACCACCCATACTTGATCATTAACCACATATATGCATTACTTCATTCTTTATCTTTGAGATTGATACAATGATAGTTATAACTTTACTTGAAGCTTTGGATCATTAACCATTGAGTGAGAGACATGTGAACAAACATTTTTGGAAACATAGCCTTATTGTAAACATAACACCATTGGAACCATTGGACAATAATCAATGAACAAGATACATGAATATAACCACTATTGGAACTTTGGAACGTAACCTTATTGGACTTTTGGAACATTATTCATGAATATGAGACATGAGATTCACAATTGATCAATGAGTAGGAAATATATGATAATGACCATTGATAACCGGATATAGGATACCTTAGCACATTTCGGGATGCGACAAGCGTAATGTCAATGCGAATAGTATTTGCCGCAGAAAGATACGGACAGAGTAACCTTACATACCTTGTATTATCAATACGAATATACAATCTTAGATGTGCATACAATAGTCCCACTCCTTCTTTATGTGTCACTCTACAACACAAATACATAACGGAGTTTACATTAACCACCAACTACCTTACAAATGCATATAACGATAACGAGTTTCATGTTTGCCTTTAAACATGCCATTTCCCCCTTGACAAAACCATTGATGAAATTATCATACCAACAATCCCCCAATATTCCATACATTGACCAATACATGATAATCAATAACATTTCACCACAAAACTTCTTCTTTACACTTTCTCATCCACACCACATCACAAATAATCCATCAAGTCACCTTAATACACCTCATAGAACATATCGGCCAAATTCCCATAATTTACACTTATATGAAAATAACAATTTTAATAACATAATCACACCATACATGTTCATATTTCATCCATACCATGCTCTTTCATCAAAATCACAAGTCATATTTCAAGCTTAGATCCCATGGATAACAAATCTTTTACAAAAACACAAAGTACCATGTTCAACACTTCCAAGCATAACCAACATGATTTACATACTCTCTCATGCATATAATATATTAATCCATAAGAATATACACTTACCAAGACTTGCCAATTGATGATCTTGTCCAAGAACAGAACTTAGGGTTTGAGAGTTTGAGAGAAATATCTCTTGGAAATGTTTAGAAAGGCATGTGCCTTTTGAATGAATAAAATCTGATTTGGTGGCCTTTATATAGCCCTTTTTAATCTTATCCTTAGTCATGCTTGATCAATAATTGATGGTCAAAGGGAGAATGGTTTATTTGACCCCTTTGGGCCAAGTATTTTGCCTCATTTTGGGGCCTCAAATTGGCCCATTAACACATATTATCTTAGCCCACAAAAATCAATGTGTAATCCATCATATATCTCATGTTTAATTAATTCCATAATCGTCACGACAATATTTACTTACGAGATTCCCAATCGTAGCCTCAATCACAAAAATAGAAATTCTAGCTGCTCATGGCTTCTTTGAACATAATTTGTTAAAATACTGTGATGAAGAATTAACCCCAATTCGGATGCTAAACGCACTTAAGAATAGTCCTACTATGATGGGGTAATGATACCATGACTTATAGGTCTTATACGCATCATAATAGTCGAAGAAAAATTTTGTTAAAAACCACCCCGGTACGCCTCTTGGCGTGCCCCTTTGCTGCCTCTGGGTTGAAAAGTTTAGCCCAGAGCGGCCTGGTGCGCCCCACCTTCATTTTTTTTAATTTTTCGTTTCTTCGACTTTTCTTTGCGGATTCGGTTAGGTACTTCAAGTTCTATTCTTTAACTTACTTCTTACCTTTAATATCCTTTGTTTGGAGGCCCTCCAAGCCTCATTTTTAACCCCACAAATGCTCCACGAAGTCACAAAACACCTTCTAAGAAGGTCTAATCACATGTACAAGGCCCAATATCAATTATCTCATCGATAACATTACCAAATACATACTTATGGATCTCGACACCTAAGTAAACATTATTCAATGTCTTCAAGTAGGGTTGGGAAGGTACGGGGTGTTACATTTATGTTATGTCAAAAGCAAGGAAAAAAGGGAGCTGCAAAATTGACTACAACTTCCCAGTGGTAGCAAAGATTGTTTAGCACGCATAGCATCCGCGGCATCATGAAACCATTACTAATAAACCCTGAGAGGTATAGTACCCTAAGAGCAGAGCATTATTTTGAGGCATCGATACAAGGAGAAATCAAGAATGTGTTTCAAGAATAAGATTGGTTATGCCAAATGCGCGAAATAGTATTGGGTCAAAAATAGTCAAGACAGGGGTTAGGTTCAACGCCTTAGAACAATCTATTAAGTCACCAACAGAGCTAATTGTATAGACATTAGGTAGACTTAAAGAAATTCTCACAGAGTATCAAGGCCACAAACCAACCACCATTTTTAAAACTCACAATTTTTTCTTTGTTCAAATAGGGATAAAGCAGTTTTGAGAAGTTCGTGGGAAAATACGAGCACCACAAAGTGAAGTTGTCAACACTTTAATCTTCTTTGATAATCATAGCATTTTGAGTTCTCATCATAGGGAACCGAAACTCTATCTATCTAAAAAAAAGGGTATTACTCTTTTGTCTTCACAGGATACGACATCCCTTGATTGTCATTTTAGGAGACAAAATCTTATCTACTTCTCATGTCTTCGCATGGTACATATGCCCTGGCTGCATTTTAAGGAACAAGAACCCCTATCTTTTTTTCTTGCCTTCACAGGGTACGACACTCCCTGATCGCATTTTAGGGAACAAAAACTTTGTCTATCTAAATAATAACTTTTTTAAAAAAAAAAAATATAAAGTCCCTAAATATCAAAACTATCACATTTTTTTTTAAGAAAAAAGAAAAAAAAGATATATTACTCTCTTACTTTCACAGGGTATGACATCCCCCGGTTGCCATTTTAGGGAACAAAACCCCCTATTTTTTCATGCCTTTATGGGTACCCCCATCCCTAGTTGCATTTTAGGACACAAACACTCCTATCTTTTTTTTCATGTCTTCATAGGGTACGACATCCCCGGGTAGAATTTTAGGGCACAAACACCCCTACCTTTTTTATGCATTCACAGGGTAAGACATTTCCTGATTTCATCCCTGGTCGCGCTTTAGGAAACAAAAAACCCTATTTTTCTTCTTTAAGTCTTTATAGAGTACGACATCTCCTGGTTGACTTTTTAGGGGGGAAAATCCCTTACTTTTCTTTTTTAAGTCTTCACAAGGTACGATATCCCCTAGTTTCCTTTTTAGGAAACAAAGATCCTAATTCTTTTTCATACCTTCACAAGGTACAACATTCCTTGGTTGCATTAGTGAGAACAAGAATCTTATTTTATTTTCGTACCTACCTCAGATTTCTATCATTTCTTCCTTTTCATTTAAGTGGTTAGTTTACAGATTTACTAATAACTCACAAAATTGTTCCTAATGTAAATTGGGGCAGAAAATTTTATTCGTTTTTCATTGTTGTTTGCTTGTCTTAGATGTATTGTAGGTTTTCCCATCAAGATTAGAGTTGATGATTAAGAATGGAATCCCATCCTTAGTTAGGGCAGTGAAGAATGTTCAATCTCAAAGATAGTTAGATTCAGCTTTGGCAAATGTAGCAGCTCAACATCTCAAGATTCATCTTCTTAGCTTCTGATCAAGAAAACAAGCATCCGTAGAATATTCTACGAAATGTCCTTGGGAGGAGCATCAATGATCCAATCCAAGTCACAAGTTCAGGTCTCAAATCTTAACTTCAAGATCAAATTTTGAGATCAATCTAGGCACCCACCAGAAAAAGGTGACGTGATAACCGAAGCTCCAAAAGAAAATCTGAAGAAAGAGAGTCAAAACAAGTAGAGTATATTGGATATTGTATTTTTCCATTCTAGTTTCATTATTTCTGATGTAATAACAAGAGCCACGAATCGAAACCTCGATGGGACCTCACTCGACTCTCTGGCTCATCCTTTCATCCCTGAACCCACTTGAACTACATATGACCTAATTCTCTTATACCCGAGATATGTAGAATACCCAAAGCCAGGGCTTGGTCACACCTCCTTCTTTTATTTATTTTTCACTTTTCTTTTTAATGGCCAGGTTAAAAATCAGTCACGTCGTTCACTTCTTTGCTTGAAAACTCTTCATGTTCCCAAGCAAAGAGGGGCATTCTGTGAACTCTTAATTTTTGACCGAACCTAAGTTTATACACCATTTTAGTGTTAAAAATATTTTTCTTTAGGTCTAAATTATATATATTAATTTTTTATGTCCTTTCTAAAAGTATTTGAAAATTATAAAAATAGAGTCACATTTTAGGATAAGTTTTGTCCTTATTTTTCAAAAGAGAAAAGGAAATCTATAAAAATATGTTTTGTTTTTAATTTAAGTTTTGATAAATAAGCTAGTGATTTTAGTATTTTATTTTTATTATTGGACTAGCTATTTAATTTTTTTTTATACTTTTAGTCTTAAGCTAGTTAATTAATATTTTAGTATTGTGTATATATAATATCAAAAACTAATTAATCCTAGACCTACCCAAACACCCCTAAACCGTGTAAACTACCCCTAAGACACCTAAACTAATCCTCCACCACCCAATACACCTAAACCAATCCTAATCGACCTCAAATTCTAAATTACCCTTCTCCCAAGTACCAACTAACCAAATCCTGCACCATCACTAATTACTACTCCCTCAACCTACACATCCCTACTACCATATATATACTACCCACCAATTATACTCCCTCACATTCTGACCACACCCTACCAGTAACAATTACTCCCTCACATCCCAAATATATAAAAACAACTACAACAACCAACTACAAGCGGCTCCACAGTCAAGTTGTGTGTTTCTAACCAATGAACTATTTTCAGTGGGACATCTAGCTTCATGCAATAGCCTGGCTGCACTGCAAAATTTATAGCCTTCATCCTCATTGCACAGTTAGTCACCTTCAAATCATATGCCTGCATGACTTTTGAGGCCACAAATATGTGAGTAGCACTGGTATCCACCATTGTCACCATACTTTAATCCCCAATTTTCAAGTCAATGTACATCAATGTACCATAGGCAATTGATAGATCTTCAATACTTTCAGCAGTATTTATCAAGGCAACCTTTCCAGCAGCAGCATCCTCTTTCTTTTACTCTATATTCATGCTATATAGTGTATTAAACAAACATAGTGGGTTGACATAGGCAACAATTTTATATCTCTTGCCTTGTTTCCCCTCTTCAGTAAGAAAAGCATTGATTTTCCCTTGTTTTGGATAGTTCTTTGCCTGATGCCCTAGTTTTTGTAAAGTCCAGCAAACTTTTTTACTAGCATGCTTGCTTTGATTAGACGGAGCAACATCCATCTTTCCCTTGCCTTTGTCATTTTATTCTTATTTTTGATTATCCTTCTTCTAGTTTTTCCTTTTTCTTTCTTATTAGTTTTTGAAGGAGTAGGATTAGGGGCAGCACTGTTAGAATGAAAATCAATCAATGCATCTGCCACTGCAGTGGCACTGGTCAGATCTTGAACTTTTTACTGATGCAGTTCATTTTGTGCCCAGCCTTTTATACCAAAAATGAAGTTGTGCAACCTATCTTCATCAGACATGTTCTAAATATCAAGCATCAAAGACAAAAATTCCTTCACATACTCCCGAATGGAATCAACTTATTTTAACCACTTCAATCATCCCTAGCAACCCAAGATGAATTGCTACACAAAATTTTTGTGAGGTGCATCCTTCAATTTTCCCTACGTATCACACTTGGGTCTGCCAACACTTTCGTCATTCTTTGTACGCCACCACAATACTATGTTCCTAAAATAGCAAAATGTCATGGTTTGTCACGCCTCAAATCCCATTGGGGCGGACATGGCACCCGAAGCCGTTAAGGCCCGAGAGAACCATTCTATACGTTCACATACTTGTCGTCAATGAACTAGCATTCGGTTACTTATGGTCACAACATATCAATAATAGAAATCAAATGAGAACGTTTATATAAACATGAGACATGGCCGTTAGGGCCATATGGTCAAAAAGGTACAACGTTCTTTCCTTTAACTGTACAACATCTACAAAGCCTCTAACAAATACAAAACCAAAACTATAGTCGGGACAAATCCCCACTTTATACAAAGCTTATGCAGTACCAAAACCGCATATACATATGACTCGGAAATCCCCAAACCGAACTGGAGCTCACCAATGTTTTGTAGATGACCCGCAGCTTACTGTAGAGGTCTACTAGTACTTGTACCTACAGCAAGTAAGGTAAGTCCACCAAGGGACGTCAGTACAAAAAATGTACTGAGTATGTAAGGCTATAAGTGACTATATGAGATATAAGAACTTTAATGGAATTAAGTACAAGTGAATGAACATCAGCCATAAATTACCATACGGTATATGTGTGGAATCATGTACATTGCTTTCTTTACTTTACTGTACTTTACTTTACTTTACTGTACTTTACTTTACTGTACTGTACATCATCAATCATCAATCATATAATGCCCAGGCCCAACTGATCAGTGGGAAATAACATAATAATCGGGATCGGCATCCATGCGGATGTTTCTTTCATCCCATGGGATACCACTCGTAATAATAGGATCGACATTCATGCGAGTGTTTCTTTCACTCCATGAGATACCACCCATGCTATAATAATCGGGATCGAAATTTATGCGGATGTTTCTTTCATCCCATGAGATACCACCTGTAATTATGGGATCGACATTCATGCGGGTGTTTCTTTCACCCCATGAGATACCACCCATTCTCATCATTAACCATTAAACAATTATTCACATTACTTCATTCTTTAACTATAAGAGTGATACATTGATAACTATACTTTATTGGAACTTTAGAACGTAACATTATTAGAACGTTAGAACAATGTTCCATGAATGAGAGATAAGTGAATAACAAGTACTACTAACTCTGAAATGAGATACTCTAAACCATTTAGAGGAATGAGACACTATACAACCCTTTGGGATAGGACAAGTGTTATGATAATCTGAACAATAGATGCTGCAGAAGAATGCGGAAAGGAATAACCTTACATACCTTAACTTCCCAATATGGATACACGATCCTATTTGTGAATACAACAATCCAGCTCTCTTTACGTCTACTCTACACACAAGTACATAACAGAGCTTACATTAACCACTAACTATATTCCAAGTGCATAACAGGACAATAAGGTACGTGACTGTCATACAACGTCACTTCACTTTCTTACAATACCATGTATTGCATTACCATACTAAGAATACCCAAAACATGTCACACATCACCCAAGATATCATAAACCAATAACACTTCACACCAAAGTTATACTTTATACTTTTCCTTTAATATAATGTCACATTTACGTTGCCATGACAGATAAACACCATCAGAATAACACGTTAAAGGCCACCCGTAATTGATGTAATTTCAAAATACCTTCGAACTACTCCTTTAAAGTCATTCATAAGTTAATAATTGATCCATTAGGGGTATAGGGGCCTTGGGGGGTCAAAGGGAGACCAAAATATACAAAACGACATTCTAGAATGGGCTGAGGGGTCACCTGCGACCGCAGGTGATGAGGTGTGGCCGCAGTTGACATGTTGGCTCTGGATAGAGTCACCTGTGGTTCCACCTGAGCCCGCAGGTGCCTCACCTGCGAGGACGGGTGCCCATTTTCGGCCACCGGGGTTCGTTTTGGGTCCTTTTTTGCATTAAATGGTTCATGGCCATAAGTAAGCTTTCCTTTACATACTTTTGATCAACTTAATACCAATGAACAACCATGGTTTCATAACACACATAAATATCACCCCAAAACCATCTTTTTATTTCAGTACGTCACCTACTCCGTACACAATTTCACAACAACAATTCCAAAAGTGATACACAAGGAGAAATCAAGTTAGTGGAATAACCATAACCATTTAATACATGTTGATATTGAATCCATCAAACTCACTTCTTTCAAGACCACAAGTCCACTTTCAAGTTCAAGTCACCAAGATGACAAAACTTGTATCACATAAGCAAAAGTGCACCAACCAACACTTTTAGACATAACCATCATGATCCATACAATATCTTATGCACATAATATATTAAACCACAAGAATAAACACTTACAAATACTTACAAGGTGGTGATCTTGTCAAAACAAGTGTAGTTGCCTTAGGGTTTAAATGGCCTCTTTTGTTCTCTTAGAAATGTCTAGAAATTACAAGAATTTGCAAGGTGTTTTTATGATTAAAAATATGATTTTTGGAGACTTATATAGTCTCTTATGAATCCTTATTATCCATACACTTGGTCATTAATGACAAGTTGATCAAGTCAAAGGATGAATGGGTCATTTTCCCTTTTTGGGCCATGTCTTTCCTATTAATTTTGGGCCTTAAATGAGCCCAATAGCCAAGATGAGTTTAGCCCAACACTTTTCATGAGTAATATACCATCTATTGCAAGTTTAAATAATTCCGTCACTTAGTCGCATACGTTCAAAAATTATGGGGTGTTACATCCTTCCCCCCTTAGGAACATTCGTCCTCGAATGTTAATAACAGTAATCGAACCAAACAAATGCAAGTTTAGATACATGATTCACATTATATCACAAACATATAATGCTCATATATACTTACTTGTCATTGTTCCGATCTCATATCGTTAACTTGTTCTTCCCTTTGGAACAAATGAGGGTACTTGGACTTCATCATTTCTTCAGCTTCCCATGTGATCTCTTCTATTTGCTGATTTCTCCAAAGTACCTTTACGAAAGCGACGTCTTTATTCCTTAACCTCTTTACTTGTCTATCCATAATGTCAATAGGTATCTCTTCATAGGTAAGATCCTCCGTAACTTGTACATCTTCAATGGGAGTAACACGAGATGGATCTCCTATGCACTTTTGAAGCATCGAAACATGAAATACTGGATGAACTGTGGAGAGTTCTTGGGGTAGTGCCAATTCATATGCAACTTTCCCAAATCTTCTAATAATTTCATATGGGTCTATATAACGTGGACTCAATTTTCCTTTCTTTCTGAATTGCATTACCCCTTTCATCGGTGACACCTTCAAAAATACCCAATCACCTATGGCAAATTTGAGCCCTCTTCTTCTAAAATCAGCATAGTACTTGTGTCAACTTTGGGTCGTTTGCAGCCACTGTTGGATCACTTTAACTTTCTTCATAGCTTCATGAACAAGATCTGGCCCAAGTAAAGCAGTTTCACCTACTTCAAACCATCCGATTGGGGATCTACACTTCCTTTCGTATAAAGCTTCATAAGGTGTCATTTTAATACTTGAATGATAGCTATTCTTGTAAGAAAATTCAATAAGAGGCAAATGGTCATCCCAATTGCCTTGAAAATCTAACGTGCAAGCTTGTAGCATATCTTCAAGCGTTTGGATAGTACGTTCTACTTGTCCATCTGTCTGAGGATGGAAAGCCATACTCAGATTCACCTGTGTACCTAAACTCTGCTGAAAAGATCTCCAAAAATGCGCAGTAAATTGTGATCCTCGATCTGATATAATGGAGATCGGAATCCCATACAATCGTACTATCTCTTTCAAATACAATATTGTATAATGTTCAGCTATATAGGTGGTCTTGACTGGTAGGAAATGCGCTGACTTGGTAAGCCTATCAACTATAACCCATATAGAATCACATTTCTGCAGTGTACGAGGCAAACCTGTGATGAAATCCATATTAATCAATCTCATTTACAGACTGGAAGATTTATACATTACATATAACCTCTAGGCTTCTGATGCTCTACTTTGACTTGTTGGCAATTAGGACAATGAGCCACAAAATCTGCAATGTTCTTCTTCATACTACTTCACCAATATATCTCTTTTAAATCGTGGTACATTTTGGTTTCTCCTGGATGAATGGAGTACCGTGAATGATGTGCCTCTGTCATAATTCGTCTCCTCAGCTCATCTATATCCGGTACACATAACCTACCTTGGCATTGAAGCACCCCTTCTTGTGTAAGATCAAAGGCCTTAGTCAGACCCTGTTGTACATTTTCTTTTAGCTGCAATAACATAGGATCCGCAAACTGCTTCTCTTTTACCTCAGCTATTAATAAAGATTCTGCCGCATTTTGTACAATAATCCCTTCATTTGAGGATTCAAGAAGACGAACCCCCAAGCTGGATAATTGATGTAGATCCTTGACTAAATCTTGCTTTTCCGTCAATTGGCCACTAGTGCCTCCTATTGCCTTGCGGCTCAATGCATCATCTACCACATTTGCTTTTCTTGGATGATATAGAATATCCATATCGTAGTCTTTTAAGAGCTCTAGCCACCTTCGTTGCCTCAAATTGAGTTCCTTCTGCTAAAAGATATATTGCAAGCTTTTGTGATCAGTATAGATATCGACATGAACTCCATACAAATAATGACGCCACATCTTTAAAGCAAATACCACAGCTGCTAACTCAAGATCATGTGTGGGATAGTTCCTTTCATGTGGCCGCAACTGTCGTGAAGCATATGCTATGACATTACCGTACTGCATCAATACACATCCAAGTCCAACTCCGAACGCATCACAATAAATTGCATACCTCTCTGTGCCTTCCGAAAGTACCAATACCGGTGTAAAATTCAATCTATCTTTCAGCTCTTGGAAACTTTTCTCACATGCATCATTCCATTGAAACTTCACTGCCTTGTATATAAGCTTTGTTAAAGGTGCAGCAATGCAAGAAAACCCTTTAACAAATCTTCGATAGTAACCTGCTAGCCCAAGGAAGCTATGAATTTTCGTAGGCGTCGTAGGCCTTGGCCAATTTTTCACTGCTTCAATATTTTGCATATCAACCCGTATCCCTTCATCTGACACAATGTGACCCAAGAATGCGACGGATTTTAACCAAAATTCACATTTAGAGAACTTTGCATACAACTTACGTTCACGGAGAATCTGCAACACCTGTCGTAAGTGATTAGCATGGTCCTCTTGTGACTTTGAATAAACCAGGATGTCATCTATAAATACCGTCACGAACACATCTATAAATGGCTTAAATACCCTATTCATCAAATCCATGAACACAGTTGGTGCATTTGTTAGTCCAAATGACATAACTAAAAATTCAAAATGGCCATACAGTGTTCGAAAAACTGTCTTGGGTACATCTTTTTCTCTAACTCTGACTTGATGGTAACCCGACCTTAAGTCAATCTTTTAAAAACATGTAGCACCCTATAACTGATCAAACAAATTGTCAATTCTAGGGAGGGGATATTTGTTCTTGATCGTTACCTTATTCAATTGCCGATAGTCAATGCACATTCTCAATGTGCCATCTTTCTTCCGTACAAATAATACTGGTACACCCCACGGAGACATACTAGGCCGTATAAATCCCTTGTCCAGTAAATCTTTTAATTGCTCCTTCAATTCTCGCAATTCTTCTGAAGCCATTCTGTATGGAAGAATAGAAATAGGCTAAGTGCCTGGAATCACGTTAATACCAAACTCGATTTCCCGTTCTGGAGGTAAACCTGGAAGATCTTCAGGAAATACATCAAGAAATTCATTTACCACAGGAACTGATTGAGGAGTTGGTGGTTTTTCTTCGGTATCATGCACTCTCACTAAGTAGCATATATACCCCTTGGATATAATTTTCCTAGCCTTAAGATAGGAAATAAATTGGACTTTTGGTGCTCCCACATTACCCTTCCATTCGAAAACATCCTTTTGTGGAAAATGAAATTGTACCTCTTAGCTCGGCAATCTACCGTAGCATAACAAGAAGCTAGCCAATCTATTCCCATTATAACATCAAAATCTACCATGTCTAGCTCAACAAGATCGACCAATGTATCATAACCACATACAGTGACTACACAATCACGATAAACTCTCTTTGCTATAACAGATTCACCAACTAGTGTAGCTACCTCAATTGACTTAACTAGTAATTTCGGCGTTCTTTTGAATTTTTCAGCAATCAAAGGATTAACTTATGATAATGTAGAACCTGGATCAATCAACGCATATACATTATGTGAGAATATGGACAAGATACCTGTAACTACATCAAGAGATGCCTCCGAATTCTAACGGTCCGCTAGAGCATAAATGCGATTTTGAGTTCCGTTGGAACTAGCTACTCCTCTAGCACCTCTACCACATCTAATAGGTTGTACTCCCCTGCCTAAGGAAGGCACCGATGATGATGATGCCACAGTGGACCCCGCAGGTCATACCATGCTTTTCGAGCCTCTTCGTGGACATTTCCTCATCATGTGCCCCGTCATGCCACACCAATAACAAACGTCCATCCCTAACCGGCATTCACCTGAATGATATCGTCTGCAATTCTAACACGGCGGGAAAAAGGGTCCTACTGTCTGTGAACCACGACTCCCACTACTTTGCCCGACTTGATTACCTCTAAACCCTCGAAATTGAGTTGAAGTACCTACCGTGGAATAAGAAAATGATGGCCTAGGCAGTCTATTAAAACTCTGAGGCCTGAACTCTCCTTGGGACGCCATAGACTGTCCCGTAGATCTAGCCCTCTTCGATGGCCTTTCTTCAAACCCTTGTGTTCTTCTCTGTTGCCTCTGATCTTCCATTTTCTGTGCAAAGGCCTGTATTCTAGCTATGTCCATATCCATGTTCAATGCAGCAATAGTGCAATCTCAGACCAAATATGGCTCCAGTTTGTCCACATACTGATGAATGCTATCGGTCATCGTAGCTACCACATTCAGAGCATACCGGGCCAAAGAGTTAAATCGAAGGTTATACTCTCGGACGCTCATGTTACCCTATCGCAGATTCAAGAACTGGTCCGCATGAGCCTCTCGAACCTCACATGGGAGATAATGATCAACGAATGCCATTTTAAATTCTTCCCAACCATCTAGGAGTGCATCAATACCCCTCGACCATTTCCAATCTTCATACCATAAAATATCCTCGTCCTTCAGTCTATAGGCCGCAAGCTCCACCGTTTCCACACCGGACACATGCATCAAAGCCCTTTGAATTTGATCTTTAAAATCTTGCGGGTCTTCATTTGGATCTGATCCAGTGAATGTGGGAGGATCTAACTTCAGAAAATCCTGTGTCCGTCGACTAGCTGCTCTAGCTGCACTATCATCACTTGTCATTGGACCACCTTGTCCCTGAACTTGTGCAGCAACTATTCGGGTCAACATTTGCACTACATTCTTTAAGTCCTGGTCGGTAGTATTTACTGGTGGTTCTGCAGGTACTTCTCTTCCTCTTGGCTCTGCTGGAAATGGAAGAATGGAAGAAGCCTGCGATGTAAATTCTTGTTCATCGCCGCCTTGATTAACTGGTTCAAGTGGGGCTCTACTAGTTCCTTCTCCAGTAATTCTGCCTAGCCTCTTACTTTTACCTCGACCTCTTCTTGTCATCGACATTTTACTATAATATACAAGAACAACAATTTTCATGGTTAGAAATAAGTCCGCCTACAACTTCGGCTCTAATACACGATCCAGAAATGAAGGAATGAAACAACTCCTAAATGTCTCGTAGCCTCTTACTTATAAATGTGGTGCACAACACATCAATAATTAAGACTCTACTCAGTCACGGCTTTGTAGACACCCTAGGACGACCCGCTCTGATACCAATTTTGTCACGCCTCAAATCTCATTGGGGTGGACATGGCACCCGAAGCCGTTAAGGCCCGAGAGAACCACTCTATACGTTCATATACTTGTCGTCAATGAACTAGCATTCAATTACTTATGGTCACAACATATCAATAATAGAAATCAAATGAGAACGTTTATATAAACATGAGACATGGCCGTTAGGGCCATATGGTCAAAAAGGTACAACGTTCCTTCCTTTAACTGTACAACATCTACAAAGCCTCTAACAAATACAAAACCAAAACTATAGTCGGTGTAAATCCCCACTTTATACAACGCTTATGCAGTACCAAAACCACATATACATATGACTCGAAAAGCCCCAAACCGAACTGGAGCTCACCAATGTTCTGTAGATGACCCGCAACTTACTGTGGAGGTCTACTAGTACTTGTGCCTGCAGCAAGTAAGGTAAGTCCCCCAAGGGACGTCAGTACGAAGAATGTACTGAGTATGTAAGGCTATAAGTAACTGTATCAGATATAAGAACTTTAATGGAATTAAGTACAAGTGAATAAACAACAGCCATAAATTACCATACGGTATATGTGTGGAATCATGTACATTGCTTTCTTTACTTTACTGTACTTTACTTTACTATATTGTACATCATCAATCATCAATCATATAATGCCCGGGCCCAACTGATCAGTGGAAAATAACATAATAATTGGGATCGGCATCCATGCGGATGTTCCTTTCATCCCATGGGATACCACTCGTAATAATGGGATCGACATTCATGCGAGTGTTTTTTTCACTCCATGAGATACCACCCATGCTATAATAATTGGGATCGACATTCATGCGGATGTTCCTTTCATCCCATGAGATACCACCCGTCATTATGGGATCGACATTCATGCGGGTGTTTCTTTCACCCCATGAGATACCACCCATTCTCGTCATTAACCATTAAACAATTATTCACATTACTTCATTCTTTAACTATAAGAGTGATACATTGATAACTATACTTTATTGGAACTTTAGAACTTTAGAACGTGACATTATTGGAACGTTAGAACAATCTTCCATGAATGAGAGATAAGTGAATAACAAGTACTACTAACTCTGAAATGAGATACTCTAAACCATTTAGAGGAATGAGACACTGTACAACCCTTTGGTATAGGACAAGTGTTATGATAATCTGAATAATAGATGCTACAGAAAAATGCGGAAAGGAATAACCTTACATACCTTAACTTCCCAATATGGATACACGATCCTATTTGTGAATACAACAATCCAGCTCTCTTTACGTCTACTCTACGCACAAGTACATAACAGAGCTTACATTAACCACTAACTATATTCCAAGTGCATAACATGACAATAAGGTACGTGACTGTCATACAATGTCACTTCGCTCTCTTACAATACCATGTATTGCATTACCATACTAAGAATACCCAAAACATGTCACACATCACCCAAGATATCATAAACCAATAACACTTCACACCAAAGTTATACTTTATACTTCCCCTTCAATATAATGTCACATTTACGTCTCCATGACACATAAACGCCTTCACAATAACATGTTAAAGGCCACCCGTAATTGATATAATTTCAAAATACCTTTGGACTACTCCTTTAAAGTCATTCATAAGTTAATAATTGATCCATGAGGGGTATAGGGACCTTGGGGGGTCAAAGGGAGACAAAAACTTACAAAACGACATTCTGGAATGGGCTGAGGGGTCACCTGCGCCAGCAGGTGATGAGGTGCGGCGGCATGTGACAGGTTGTCTCTATCCAGAGTCACCTGCGGTGCCACCTGCGCCTGCAGGTGCCTCACCTGCGAGGGTGGGTGCCCATTTTCGGCCACCGGGGTTCGTTTTGGGTCCTTTTTTGCATTAAATTGTTCATGGCCATAAGTAAGCTTTCCTTTACATACTTTTGATCAACTTAATACCAATGAACAACCATGGTTTCATAACACACATAAATATCACCCAAAACCATCTTTTTATTTCAGTACGTCACCCACTCCGTACACAATTTCACAACAACAATTCCAAAAGTGATACACAAGAAGAAATCAAGTTAGGGGCATAACCATAAACACATCATACATGTTGATATTCAATCCATCAAACTCAGTTCTTTCAAGACGACAAGTCCACTTTCAAGTTCAAGTCACCAAGATGACAAAACTTGTATCACATAAGCAAAAGTGCACCAATCAACACTTTTAGACATAACCATAATGATCCATATAATCTCTTATGCACATAATATATTAAACCACAAGAATAAACACTTACCAATACTTACAAGGTGGTGATCTTGTCAAAACAAGTGTAGTTTCCTTAGGGTTTAAATGACCTCTTTTGGTCTCTTGGAAATGTCTAGAAATTACAAGAATTTGCAAGGTGTTTTTATGCTTAAAAATATGATTTTTGGAGCCTTATATAGTCTCTTAGGAGTCCTTAGCCATACACTTGGTCATTAATGACAAGTTGATCAAGTCAAAGGATGAATGGGTCATTTTTCCTTTTTTGGCCATGTCTTTCCTATTAATTTCGGGCCTTAAATGAGTCCAATAGCCAAGATGAGTTTAGCCCAACACTTTGCATGAGTAATATACCATCTATTGAAAGTTTAAATAATTTCGTCACTTAGTCACATACGTTCAAAAATTACGTGTACAATGTCACTTTGTCATTTTCAGGCACATGAGCAGTAGAAAAATAGTGCTCCAAGTTCCATAAAAAGTTTTCCAGTTCCTTAGCAGCACAAACACCATCAAAGAACTTTGGTTCTAGGATGATAATTTTTGCATGTTCTTCGCCGCCATGATATGAACTCGCAACATCCAGACGAAGGACCACCACCTCTGCCTTAAGATCTTCATTTTCCCTCAACGGGTCCTCAATTCATGTACCCACAGTCTCACTAAAAGTGACAAGAATAGCCAATTGTCTGTCAATAACAATATGATATCAAGTCAGTTATGCATTAATGCCATGAATTTGAGTCATGACATTAACCAGTTCGTCTGCATTATCTGTCAGGCCAACCATGGCTTTCAGTCTTCCAATTTTTTCACGAAACTCATTGTACTTACTTCCACCATCCATCGTAACATAAAGCTCTGATACCAATTGTTATTAGGTTAATTTTTTCTGGTTAGAACTCTACACGATAGTCACACACTTTGGTTTCAACCCTTATGTTTTCCTCAACACTTAGTTTGCCTAGGCTTATGAAATGAAATAGACACAAGCATATATAGGAATTGCTTTCTAACTTTGTATTTAACTAGTGCCAGAAAGAAGCACACAAAACAACCTTACAAAATTTAGCCAACACAATCAAATCTGGCTTATGACAGCCTGCCTGTGCCTACTTATAGGCCACAACACTGTCACATTCCAGGTACATGTCCAGCACATGCCCCTATCTTGAATCAGTTGACATCATAGGACAATTTAAATTCAAAATATGAATTTCAAATTACCAGTTCATCCAATGTTGTTGATAAGAGCCAAAAACAGTTACAACTGCCCAACTACCTACACATGTACGAGGAACAAGTATGCAACCTTCAAATTTGGCGCCAAACACCATCCTTGGTGCCCAGCTTGTTGCTTGCCCTCGTACATGTCGTGTGTGCAGGTTCTGCCCCACATAGTGATGAGAAGGAGGGAGTTCGAACGGCAAATACAACATTACTGTTTTTTTTATTTGTTTTTATTAAGATTATAATATTTGGATTTAACTATAAAATACTATACTTACTTAAAGATTGAATAATAAAGACTTTAATTTTTAGAAAAAGATTATAAATATCTTTGAACTATTTTAAAAGGTCTAAATATATTCTTCATTCACCTATTTTGCTAAATAATACTCATTCACTCACCTTTGTGGTTCATTTTTTCCCTTAAGATTAACAGACCTCTTATTTATTTATTCTTTAATTATTATTTTTAAATTCTTCGCATTTTTTTGTTTTTATTTTAGAAGTTACAATTGAGGTTGACATCTATCTTATTGTCAGGTATCAAAATGAATAATTATTTTTTATTATGTGTCATATTCCTATTGGAAAAAATTAAAATCTAATATATCCAATGTTTTTATCAAACGTGCAAATTATTTTATTTACTCAAGTTCTATTAAATATTCCAGAGATAGGTGTATATAACGAATTGTATGTAAAGCATTCCAAAAGCTAATGAAACGTACTCCATACTAATAAGGTATAGTCATGAGTATGTGCCTTCGTGGCTCACATGTTTACATGTCGTATGCGCTCCCGACCCATTTTTGTTGTTGGGCCTAACTCGGGTAATGACTTTGGACTTATGTTTAGTCCAAATCCAAATATAGTCCAACTATTGGGATATTGGAAAATATTCTTATTTATATATATATATATACGAAATTAGACTTATATTTATCAAATATAATGATATTTTCTAGTTTACGGAACATAGAAGCATTATATTGTAAAACGTATACAAACCCAACAAAAAGAAAGTTATGACTCAGGTAATACATATACAAAGCGGAGATCAGAAAAATAAAAAATAAATAAATGATATACATAGCCATTAAATAAAAATAGAGATACCTGAGTTTGATTCGCCTCGAGATTAGTGATGGAGAGGATGTTGATGAGAAGGATGGAGTTGGAATGGTGAATACAATATTGTTATATTTTATTTATTTTTATTAAGATTATAATATCTGGAGTTAACTATATATTTAATTATAAAATATTATACTTATTTAAACATTAGTAATAAAGACTATTTATTTTTTGAAAAAAGGGTCAAAATTTCTTTGAACTATCTCAAAAATGTGTAATATATTCTGTATCCACCTACTTTGCTAAATATTGCCCATTCACTCACCTCTTTGTCTTTTGCCCTTAAAATTAATTCATCTCTTATTTATTTATTTTTAAATTCCTTGTATTCTTTGTTTTTGTTTTCTCTTTTTATTTTTAAAGTGATAATTGAGGTTCGGATCTATCCTCAAGTATTTAAAAAAATTAATTATATTTATTACGTATCATATTTCTGTTCAACAAAATTAAAATCTAATATAAAATATACAAATTATTTTATTCACTCAAGTGCTAACGAATATCCCAAAGATAGGTCTATATAACAGATCATACGTAAAGTATTCCAAAAGCTAATGGAACATACTCCAAACATACTGAAGTATAATTCATGTGCTATGTGCCTTCGTGGCTCAATGTTTATGTGTTGTATGCTCTTCCAAACTATTTGTTCATGTGCATATGCTTCACAAATCACTTGTTTATATGTTTACATGCCTCACGCTCCACTTGCTTATATGTCACGGAGCTGTACAAGAGAGTGGAGGTGCCAAGGGAGGACCATGACACACTGGAGGTGAAGGGTTCGCGGGCAGGGAGCAAGAAAAAGAAGAAGATAAGGGAGGAGGGTGAGAGCAGCAGGGCCGGAGGGGACGAGGAGACTAGCACCCTCCCACATAGACATCTAAATCCCTTGGTGGCTGGGAGGCCGACCTTATTGGTTTTCAGGGTTATTTAGAGTGGTCCCATTTGTCTTCCCTGGGTTTGTCTCCTACGAGTTCCACAGCCCCTCCATGACTCATCCCGGGTCTATGCAGAGATCTGAAGGGAGCTAGATGAGGAGAAGAAGAAGAGACGCTTCCAGGATCGTATGTTGGTCAGGATGTGGAAGGTTGCGCAGGTCATATTCAAGTGCTCCTCCCTCACCAAGAAGCTCCCAAAGATGACGAAGAAGGACACGGAGGAGTTTTCCTTCCTTAGCAGGATGAAGAAGGAGGGGTTAAATACCTTGATCTTGGGAGATGATGAGGCCATCAGCTAGATTCCCCCCCCCCCCCGCCCTATTTATTTACTAATTCTGGATTTGGGTTCCCCCCGTTTGGAGCATGTAACAAACAATCTGTTTTTTTTATTTTCCTCATATTTTTAGGACATCCAACTTAACTAAATAATATATATGCATTGTTATTATGTCGAGTAACTATTTCTATCATTAAATATGCGAAAGCGAGGTTATTTTTATGAAGCACAAAAAATCACAAAACAGGGGAAGCCCTGGCAGCTTACTGCTTAGGCGTCGCTGCAATGACAATTTCACTACTACACCGACTCCACAACAATGAAAAAGTTCCGGTGCAGTGGTACTGTGGAAGCGGTAAAGAGCCATTGTGGTGATGTCACTACAGCGGTAAATCCGTTGTTGCAGTGGCGCCCAATAGTGACTCCAATTTTTAATCACTTTTGGGTCTTTTCTCATACGATGCTATCCCACGAACACTTTATAACCCCTATCCCTCACGTATTAGCAATTTTTCACCAAGAATACACAAGTTCTTTATTCTAAGTCTATTGCGTACGTAGTTTTCAAATCCCTCAACTCAATTACGTGCAAAATATATCCCAAAACACCACCCGTCTTAAGTGGTTTCTTACGACTATGACTTAGACTGAAATATAGCAAGGTACTCAGGTATTTTTTCAGGACCCAGATGAAAATTAAGGAATACTTCAAATCATGAAAAATTAAGATGTGTCTCAAATCACAAAAATGAAGATATACCTTGAAGTCACACCCAGCCTTTACGATTCCCGCATTTCTTTTATAACAACTCACCTCATATCACTCATAGTAATCACTTACTCTTAACAAAGTTGACCCACATACCATAAAGCACTTTTTATAGTCAAACAATAACAATTCACATAATGAATACACGCAACATTCTATTATAACACAATGAAAATAGTTAAAACAAAAGTATTTTTTCGGTAAGTATAACCAATCAATTAACGAAAGAGTCACGCTTACCAACTGCACTGAAGCTACAATATTCACTACCTCAAATAGTATAACCGCCTAAAAGATACACATATCACTCATTCAAACCATAATTTACGGCATTAGAATACAAGTCCTACTCCTCTTATTGACCTCTACCAGTTAGAATAACATTATTCCAACCTTTCAAATATTACTAAAATACCAATTGGGACCAACTAATCCCAATTATGATTGACGAGATACCAATTAGAAACTGCCAAATACCAATTGGACTCAACTCGAAGAGACAACACTGACTTAGCATGACGGGAGAGAAGAAAGTGAGATTGATTTCCTAGATGCCTTATAGCTTTCTACAGAGTTGATGTGGACGTCAACACACCAATCCACAGGACTCTACTTGATATTTACTCTTGTATTGGGAGACTGATAACCCGAGGCTCTAATATCAACTTGTCAAGACCCCAATAATGAATTGTACGGGCACCTACCCAATTCTACCCTAGATAGGAGAAGCCATACCATCCAAACATTCAATTTAGTGCAAAATTTAAATGAAACAATTTTGAAAGAAATAATCTCTTAATCAAAACCAAAACTCTTTATCCAGATACATTTGTTAAATAATTATATTACGAAAATAAAATAATAGTTACCCAAGAACCTAATCTAAGCCGGTAAAAGAGCACTAAGTAATGAAAAAAAATACCCAAGACACAGCATCCATGCAAGAGTGAGATTACAGGAGTTGTTGAAGAGTAACCACCGTCGTACCTATAGAAATTTCAACTGACCTGCAAAAGGCTATACCCCCAAGTTGAGATATAGTAAGTGAAGTATCAGTACAACCACACGAACTGGTAGGTACACACCTACTAAAGTCAGCAGGGACTTTCAGCTATGACCTGTAGGGGACGAGCTCAGTCTATGTATCAATGTAGGCGTGACACCCATTCCAATAACAGTGTCGGTGTGACAACCGATTCATATAACAGTGTCGGCGTGACACCCTTTTCCATATATAATCTCAATACCATCTCAACACCATATGTTTTATGCATGATACAGTCAATAATCACAAGTAATGCCCAAAAGTTAATCACAAACACCCAACTTACATATAAGTACAAAGTCAAGAAAGCTTTTACTGCTATTAATAACTCATATAGTGCCCGATGGCTAATCAAGCAATATATATATATATATAACAAGGAGTAAATCGATTCCACATTACACTCGGACTACCCGAACTCACCCAACCTATGACCATACCTCTAGCCATCGCCTATATTTATACCGACTGACCCAACCCAGATACTATATTTATACCCAATCTACTATAAGAAACTATCCACAAGCACCACATACACAGATAACTCTTTCGACCCCTCATGACATCTAGGCATCTACTACCCATTCCGTCCACTCTCAAACATAGCTCTACCAGACTCCTCTGAACCTACCACAAAGCACATTCTAGCCCTAGCTTATGTTCACTACCTTCATAGCCACCCTAACTAGTTTCCTAACTCGTAATACACTCTCATTCCTTTATCTACCTCTAGTTCATGCAAAACTATGATCCTTAGACAATTGAAGGAGTTGTATAACTCAATAACTTATCAATCAATATCATAAATCATTGTCCTAGTTCCGGTTATTATTCAATCCATCAAAACTCCATACCCAAAGGCCCAAGACATGAATTCTCCCGACATAACTATCATTATTACTGCATATAACCTAAGTATACTACAATTAAACCATAAACTACCTCATAGACGAATTCCACTATGCTATGGAGAGGGGAGAGTTATCCCACATGTGCCTTGTCCTTTGTTAATGCCAGAACTCTATCGAAAATGCTTCGGAATCGCCCTCTTGGAGCTTGGCCTTCAAATTCTCATCGTTCTAAGTATAGGGTTCACTTGGGGTATTTTTGGAGGAGGGAGACGACATAAGAGGCCTTAACTAAATGATGGTTTTAATTAACCCTCGGACTGGCTACTGCTCAACTACTGCTACAGCGATGAAAGTGTCGCTGCAGCGGTGGATCTACGGCTGCAGTAGTGGATTAGTGGTATGGCTCAAGTTTTCCAATTTTGGCCAAGTTTTGATTTGGGCCACAGCTTTTTCCCACGAAATAATAACTACAAAGTCCGGAACAAGGATTTCTTAGTCGAAATATTTTTCCGGGGTGATTTTTAACATAACAACGATTTGAGGCATTACATTAGAAGATCTTACTGAGTTATTGTATGCAAATACCATATGACTTGTACTATTATCATTGTCTCTAAGTGGCTATCGATGACGTTCAGTGTGGCACAATACTGGTGATGCATATAATACACAGACTCTAAATGATAGGTATTACTATCCAGTGCCCCTGAATGGCTACTGATGATGCGTACAACTCACATGCTTAGAAATTAAAAAATATGCTAATAATGTAACGATCCTTTTTAGTATGTTCCTAAAAGAGTTTCTTTTCTTTTTCATCCATCAGCTAAAAATTTGAAATACAAAGAAGAAAGAAAAAAGAACAATCAAAGAGTGAACCATTGATACAACTTAAATGCACATACGAATACAACAATTATAGTCACCTGACACCTCAAAAAATATAGAAATACAATTAAATGCATATATGAATACAATAATATGATTGTGTAATACTTTATAAAATCTATCTATGTATAATAGGAGAGGCAAAAGCCTTATGTGCTACTAAGTGTAAGTACCACAAAAGTCTAATTTAGAAAAATCACAAAGCAAAAAAGCAAAAAATCTAAAAAAAAAAAAAAAAAAAAATTGAACTGCAAAATCAAAACTGCCAATTCAATTTTTGATTTAAATATCTTGACTTCAAATTACACTTTCCATAAACCATCCTCGTTGCCTCTTTCTGGCAACCGTCTACAACATCCTCAGTTTATTCCCCATAAATTCATAAATTTTCTATACTTTTGAACCAGTCAAATCTGCCAAAAAAATTAAAATTTTCCTTTCAAATACCAAGTTTTTCTTCATAAAGAATTACCCAAATTGTGCACAATCTAATATGGACTAAAGATTAAAAACATAAATTCAGCTGTTCACTCAAGAAAAATCAGATAGAAATTAGCATATATCAGGTAACGAGAGAGACTCTATCCTCCTGCCTTAATTTTCTTATCAATTCATTCAAGTAACTTTGATTGAGTGGACGAACTAAACTGCTGAAATCCGACCCATTCTCTTATCACATGAGATGCCATTGATAGCTAGCATGCAAAATAGTTCCAAGAAACTTATATATAATAGTTTCATGAGTTTGTCATCGGATCTGAATATATTCTATACTACTCTCGGAATTTATTTGTTCCTTCTCTAAATTCTTTTCATATACTATCTGTTGACACCCAATTTTTGACCTCCCGATATTCCTCCCGGAATGCTATT
This sequence comes from Capsicum rhomboideum, assembly GCA_031232105.1. Classification (NCBI taxonomy): domain Eukaryota; kingdom Viridiplantae; phylum Streptophyta; class Magnoliopsida; order Solanales; family Solanaceae; genus Capsicum; species Capsicum rhomboideum. Next base: position 104,162,296 of record CP124710.1, read on the forward strand.
TTACCAAAAATACTCCCTCCGTCCCATTTTATGTGACCTACTTTCCTTTTTGGTCCGTCCCAAAAAGAATGTCACATTTCCTTATTTGGTAACTTTTTAAAAGCACAATTACTCTTTTATCCTTATTGGTCCCACTTATAAGGTCTCACTTGATTAAAAATAATACTACTAGGACATTTTTAATAAAGGGGAATTTAGTAAACATTACCAAGTCTTCCTTTATTTATTAAACTCCGTGCCCAGTCAAAGTAGGTCACATAAAATGGAACGGAGGGAGTATTAATTTTGAATTTTTTCATTGTTATTTTTGGTATCAAATAAATTCGGACATTTCGTATTTATGTTTTAAGGTATGCAGTTTATTTAACATTTTAATTTTATATTCTTATATAATATCTATAATTTACTAATTTAAATATAGCATTTTACATAATTTTGTAAATATTTATTAAATTATTTTCAAAAATACGCATACTCGTAATTTACAAACACATGGTCTATTACTAATAATATCTATTAATTATATTATTATCATTATTATTATTATTATAGTGTTATTATTAAAATTCGTATTCATAATTTACAAGCACATAATTTATTTCAAATTACTATTTATCGCTAATTTTTTAAAATAATATATTACGTGTCATTATTGTTACTTATGTAATTTCTTCATAATGATTTTACAACATTGATTAATTTATTAATAGCAGTCTAATTCCATTTCCCCAATTTATTTAACGGTTAGCCATTTTATACCCAATTTCGTGTCAATTTTAGCCTAAATTGATTTTAATTTGACCCCAAATTGAAATTCCAAATTCAATTTCAACAAGACCTAATTTCTGACCCAATTACAACCCATAATCCGACCCATGCTAATTTCAATCGCATTCGTTGATCTCACAAAACATTTTTTCTTCCCTTTTTAATCAAAAACCAAACCCCCCAAACCCTAATCTCACACACCCATTTTCAACCCACAGCCGCCTCTTTTCTCTCTCTTCCCCTCATCTCTCTTCTCTACCCTCACCGAAAAACCCACAGCCGCCTCCTCCACAGCCAACAACAACCTCCATCAGCGCCACCCTCTCCCTTCCCTTCTCCTTCGACCTCCGAATCCACCCCACACTAGCCGACCCTCTCTCTCTCAACCCGATCTCCCTCTTCTCTCTCAACCCTCTGCACCACTGCATCCACACCACCGGAAAACCTCTTCCGGTGAACACCTCCACAACCGATACTCCTCTCTCTATCGATGCCGGTGACCTGCGAACTCCACTCCACCACGAACTCCGGTCAGCTTGGCTGGTGAGAACCACCATAGCCGACCCTATGCTCCCTCAACTCTCTCATCGTCGCACACCGATTCGGGGATGCCATAACTCCCACGACTCTGGCGAGCCCCATCTCGCCGCCACCCACTCTCCTTCTCCAACAAACCACCGAGGAGCCGCCTCAGTCGCCGATATTCCTCTTCTCTCCATCGAGTTCCATCATAGCGGCTGCTCCGACGAGCTTCGTGCCGCCTCCACCTCGTCGCTAAAACCCCATAGGTTCACTCTTCTCCGATGAACATCGATTCGTAGCATTTTAAAGCAACAGAGGTCATCAACCCTATTCGTTTTTCGTCATATTCAAGGTTTACGAGTCGCTGGTATGATCATCTTTTTTTCCTCTATTATCATCGCGGACAAAATTATTTTAGATATGTAATCTACAGAGTTTGAATATTGATTTCTGATTAAAGTTTGGAATTACTTTTTGTTTATATCTTTAGACTGTTATATCTTAAATCCTTAATCTTCTATTAATTAAATTCAATTTGATGTTCGGTTAATCGTATGAATGCTGCTTGGGATGAAATAACATGCTTAAATCTGTGTTCATATGCTATAACTGATTATGTTTCCTAGAGACTATTATGTGACAACTTCGCCTAATTTATTTCTTGCTTTACTTCATTTAATTTCCTTTTTCCCTAGAATTTGAATTACGACAACCTTTATTTTATATGGTAACTTAAGATTGCATTATTGTATAGCTGATCTTCAAATGTGTGACAGTTTCGAGGCTCCACTATACTTGGTAAAAAATTCACTGATTTCGGGCTAAATTGACTATGGAAATTTTTTCTGATTCTTACTCTCTCATTTGGGTTTCTAACTTATTATTGTGACAGCTTTAGAGTCAACTATGTAAGGTAAATTTTTCGTGATTTGTGTCCACCTATTTTAAGTTGGGACAGATTTTAGTTGTTTATTTGTGGTAACTATAATATGATTTCCTCACTTAATTAATTCTGAGAGGCTCTTTAAGGAAAAAATTTCATGATTGACATCTATTTTTATTCTCTTCTCTTTACTGATTGTCTTTGATTTTTCACTATATAAATAAAACCTCTCTTCACTATTTGGGAGAGAGAGCTTTGGCTCCTATTCTTTAAAAAACTCTTACTCCCTTTATCACATACGGGACAACATCCTCTCTACCAAAAGAAAATATATAAAAATATTCTACAATTCTATTCTTGCTTTTGGCTTTGAAAGAAGTGGACCTCTGATTTCATATTGTTGTTGGCTCTGCTATTGTTGCGGCTTAAAGGTTTTCTATTATTAGTTATTTCCGGTTAACGGGTGAGTCTCTAATCGATGCAATTTTCAATATTTATGTGTTAGTTTTCCTGTAGCCTAGAGAGCATGCGTACGTATTTAGCATTAAAACGTTGTCTTGTTCATGTGTTTGTTTTTCCCTTGATTGTTGCATATTTTTGGCATATTTGGCTTCGATTTTGTGTTGAACAGGTTTTATTAGAAGAAATGCTTGGGACTTGGAGAATTACCCGGGGATTTGGGGATTGTCTAGCTTATTTTTATTTTTAGTCTTATTTCTCCTTCTTTTAGCTTTGGTTTGTAATATTTTATTGTAAACATTCCTATGAATAATGAAATATTGGGTATAGCTTAGGGGGCGGGGATTCTATGTTTGGACATTTTATCACCTAGGAATTATGCCTATAGGACTATTATCGGATTCCATATGTTAATTAATTAAATTATCTTTTATCACTTAGGCAAATAATCTAGGATAATTAATTAATTACTTTTATCGCTTAGAAATCATGTTTTTAGGATCTTTAACTAACCTTCGGACGTATTAGATTAATTTTGAATGTGTTAATTTAATTTAAGCGTGTTCAACTAAATTTTTTGGCATGTTAAAAAATGATTTTCAGCATACTATAATAATTTCCAGCATACTTAGTCAATTTTCAGCACTTAAAAAATTATTCTTCAGCTCTTTCAATTAATTTCCAGAATATAAAAAAATAAATTCCAGTATGTTTTTATTAATTTCTAGCACTCTAAAATACTTTTTTTGCACTTTAAATTAAGTTCTAACACTTTTAATTAACTTTCAGCATTTTAAATTAATTTTCCTGCATTTTAAATTAATTTTTTCAACTTAATTTAATTTTCAGCACCTTAAATTAATTTTCCAGCATCTAAAAAAAAAAAAATTTAGCATGTCTAATCAATTTTTCAGCATTTAAAAAATCAATTTCCATCCTTCTTAATTATTTTTTTTAGTATTAAAAAATTAAGTTTTTGCAACTTAAATCAATTTTACTGCACTCTTAATTAATTTTCATGTAACTTAAATCAATTTTCTTGCACTTTTTAAATTAATTTTCAACATGTTTAATCAATTTCCAGCACCTTTGACTATTTTCCAGAAATTTAAATTAATTTCTGCACATTTTCATTAATTTCCTGCATTTAACACTAATTTTTTCTGCACAATTAAATTAACTTCCTGAATATTAAACTAATTGTCTGCATATTAAATTAAATTTTTTTTGCAAAATTAAATTAATTCTCTGCATGTTTAAATTTAATTTTCTGCATATTAAATTAATTTTCTTCACAATTAAATTAATTTTCAGCATGTTTAAATTTAATTTCCTGCATAATTAAGTTAATTTTCAGTATATTAAATTGATTTTCTGCATATTTAAATTAATTTTCTGCATATTTAAATTAATTTTCGCACATTTAAAGTAATAAATTTTTTGCATATTTAAATTAGTTTTCAGCATCTTTAATTTAATTTTCAGCATTAATACACCTCGCCTAGAAATTATGCCTATATATCTTAATCACGTAAAATAAATAACTATTTTTTTTAAGCATGTCAATCACCTATTCAATTCTAATTGATCAAGAGGCTTGTTTGAAATCTTTATATGCTACTTGCTTAGTCTTGTTTGTTTTGTTTTACGAGAATCCTGAGTCTAATTAGGTAGCCTAGGCTTCTTGTCTAGAACTCAATCCAAAATAGTAAGTTCAATGCCTCGTGGACATTATGTTGGAACGGGTAGGCATTTTAGGGAACGCTAGCTTTGTCGTTTTCTATAGAACGCATTTAGGTTTAATAACCAATTAGGTGGGTGGGTAGAACATTCGGAAATGATGGAAGTTGACCCGAGCAAAATACGACAATGCAACATACGACATTGTCTTCCGTTAATAAGTCGGGCACTGATCCGAATAAGATAAAAAATTAATCTTTGCCCAAATTCGATTGAACTTTATTTATTTTCGTATGTCTTTTGCTTGGGATAGTCTAGGTATAACTTAATAAATCTTTTTCATAATAAATCATGTCTTTTTTCTATCTTCTCGCTTATCTCATTCATTTCTTTAGTTATTTATACATTCTATTGCTTTAGCACGTAGTTAATTATTAATTAGATAATAATTAAGTGGCATGTGTAATTTGTCTAAAGTATTTTATCTCTCGAACACTTAGTTATTATTAAGTTAATAATCGACCTTTTGCTTATCACATAGAATTCCCCACGTAATATATGGATTCGGCCGGGACCCACATTTGTGGACCTCGAAAGGTGCCTAACACCTTCCTTTCGAGGTAACCTGAACCCTTACCCGAATTTCTGGTTGACGTAGACTATAAAATAAGTTCGTAATTAGTCTAGAATAGTGCCCTAACGCACCTTAATTTGTTAGGTGGCGACTCTTCACCCTTAAAATCCCAAAAAGAGTTTGTCACGTCGAATCCCGCTTTTCGCAAGAAAAATGGGGCGTGACACTATCTTCTCATGGATTTTTGTTCAAACTTTATTTGACATTTATGGATCACAAGGTCAGAATTGAGATCAATTGCCTTATTTAATTTCTCTTCTATTTGTTGTGGAACTTTAAGTCAATCAACTTTGAAATGCCTTTGAGTTGCAATGGTGTTTCCAGTTCTATACATACATACATACACACACATCAGTTAATTCATACGATATCGTATATGAGTGGTGGAATTTATTGATATTTTGTTAGATAGATTGTTTGAACCCCCCTTCCTCATCACACGATAATAGGGCATTTTATTATTTTAGAGTTCATGATTTTCATGTCTTCACAATATTATCAGGCCAGTTAATCGTAGTGGTCAAATGGTATTCCATCAAATAGATTAGGAAATTTTGAATGGTGAAGGAAAATTCGCTACTCTTGTTGTAGTCTTTTTAATTCATTGTGTTTGTAAGTGATCACTTGATTATCAAATGTATATTGTGTCTGAACATGTTTGTGAATGTACGTGATTGCACAGAATATGCCAACTGTATTTAGCGAATGATACTTGAAGAGGAAGCAATCACTTGTGGCTACTCTTCCAAAATATTCAGACTTGAACTTTACAGGAATGTGTCAAATTATAGACGATAATGCTTTGAGGTTCGAGAACAACTGTAGGAGTTGCTTTTCCCTCCTTAATCTGTTCAGGTTTAGAAGTTCTGAACATTAACAAAGCAGAAAGGCAGAATGCATAAATGTGACCTTTAACATGGCTTCAACTTGTATCTATGTCCTCTAATTTTGGGTGTGCACAAGTAGGCACTTAAACTTGTATAATGTTGAACAAGTAGACATATACATCCTATGTGGCATACTACATGGCCAATTCATGTCCTAGTGGCATCCTACATGTATTATGCAACATAGAACGCACTTTCAAAGTTGGAGATCATAGATGTGAGCTGATGCCAAGTTAAACGGCATGTTTAAGTATAATGCTAGAGAGAAATTACTACAACTTTCTATTGGGACCTGATGAGTTATGCTATATTAAAATATTCTAAATATGCTTAAGTAAAGTGGTCAGAGGATTATGTTACCCTTGAATCTAAAGAGTTTTGTGTTAAAAAAATTTCTAAATCTAATTATGAGATACGATAAAGGATTAGAAATTGATATTGGAATCTAATAGGTTTAGGGAGAAGTTGTGGAAAGGACAAACATATACTGATTGGAGTTGTTTTGCCCTCCTTGCCTGTTCGAGTTTTGAAGTTCTAAATATTAGAATAAGGAGAAATTACAACAACTTTCCATTAGGACCTGATGAGTTAGGCTATAGTAAAATATTCTAAATCAGATTAAGTAAAGTAGACAGAAGATTAGGTCGCCCTTGAATTTAAAGAGTTTGGATGTTGAAATTTTTCTCTAAATCTGATTACGGGTTATGTGAAAGGATTAGAAATTGAAATTGGAATCTAATAGGTTTATGGAGAAGTCGTGGAAAGGCCAAACATATACTGATGAAGTTATTTGTTCAAATCCACAGGAATGATATTAACTCTGTCATTAATGTGTCTTAAGAAAAAACCATGCATGCATCTCGCCAACACTTATAATTTTTCAATTTGAAGGACTTCAGTGAGTCGAGTATGCTAACTGTTGCATTCTTTTTTTCTTTGGTTTCCTGATTCGAGTACTTCTATTTAGTGATTTGATTAATGTTGGATTCAAATTGTTGTGGTTTTGCAAATGGAAGATACCTTGCAGGCTAATGACAATGTTTTTTCCAATCAACTTAGATAACATTGTAAGTATGATATCCAAGAATTACTGAAGCTGCTTGACTTTTTTCACTGATAAAGACTTGAACAAATGTATTTGCAATATCTTTGTCCATGATGAAGGAGCTTTCTATTGCTTGATATCATGTACTTTTATTTATTCTTTACTTTGACTTTGTAGGATACCCCATAACTGAAAAGTTCTAGCATAAATTGTTTCCTCTACTCCATCTCTTATGCTGCATTTGGGACTAATCTCTAATTCCTACTACTTATCTCATTCAGATTGTGAGACAAATATTTCGCAGTTGGTGAGTGTTAGTTAGAATTAGTGGTAGTTGTACAATTTTTAGAGACTCATCTAATCTTGATAAAATTGTATAGATTATAAATGTGTAGTCAACTTTCATGTACTTTATTAACCACGATTACATATCAACACACAATTTTCGCATATCTGATTTGTTTGTTATTCTAAGAAAATAAGTCAATGTGGTCTTTATTTTGTTATATTTGAGTTTCTTTCTTATGGTTTGGTTTGGCCTTGACGGTTCACTTTTTTTGTTTGGTTCGGTTTCAATCGGTTCGATCAATATAGTGTGTCCTCTCTATGTGAATTTGACAAAGTAAATGTCTACAACTTAAGTCTATATTCCCCTCGATTTTTAGATCAGCTTTCCTTATTGTAAATGATTTTCCTAAGGTACCTCTAGCAACGGGGAAATATACATATTACTGGAAGAAAAATATGGTCCAACAAAAGTCATATCCTCTCCCTGGTGGAGACGTTGGCTCCCAAAAGAAATCTGTTGATAAGTCAAGGAAAAATGATCTCTTGGGAGAGGCGATAGAGAGCACTAAAAATGACAAATGACAATGCAACTTCAAGTGATAAGGAAATTGGACCGAAATATTGTCCGCAAATAGTTCACTAATGCCTCTTTAGTTGTTCCTCCATTGATTATTAGTATGAACACTATCTTGGACAAAGTTTCATTGTATCCAAAGGTATTTTAATTTTTTTGTTTTAGTTTTTTCAAATATTATCAGAATGGACATTATATTATTCGACATGTTTGTCGTACTGTACTGTACTAAATTATGCAGCGGGGAAAAGTAATGCAATCCACAAAAAACTGAAGACCACATTGTCATTGAGGTCTTCAGTTATAATGAAAATGTTGATGGAGACGTTGGCTTCAAAGAGATCCGTTAACAGGAAGTCTGGAAACAAGATCTCTGGGAGGAGGCAACGGGGACCACTGTAGGTGACAATGCAACTATACGTGGTAAGGATATTTGGCCAAAATATTTTTGCATAGAGTTATTCACTAATGCGTCTTTAGTGTTTCCTCCATCATTGGTTATTAATTGTAATAATATGTCAGAGAAAATCACATATGTTTACCAAGATATTTCAGTGTTTCCGAGTTAACTTTTCAATTTTTACTAGTATGAACATTATATTTATTTATCCTATTTATCATACTATTTTATATTTTGCAGCAAGAATACGTAATGCAAGCCGCATATAGTTGAAGGTTGTTAGTCAGTTTACAATAAAAAGGAAAAACTAATTAAAGTATCACAAATATATTTTTTTTAAAATATGTAGTTTAATTTATATGATTTTTCCATTGGAAAAATTACAAAAAAATGCAACCAGTAATGTTACATTACAAAATATAGCCCACTCTATGTTACATTACCAAATATGACCCAATTGTATAAAAAAAAAAGTTACTTTACGTCATTAGCCAAATTATTACTCTCTTACATCTCCCAAATTATTACTCTCTCTCTCTTACATCTCTCATCTTCATCTTGCAACATAGAGAAAGAAAACACTAGTTTAAAACTCACAAATCACAATAATATTATCAAACAATCTTGTCCACGAGCATCTACACTGTCATGAGGCTTATTTCATCAAATGAGATTGCTAGTGCTGCTCCACTGAATATGACACTCCCCTTGTGATTCTCTTAGTCATCTGTACAAAAAAACCAAAATCAGTTATCTTGTGGAATAAAAAGTCCAGATACTATGATATCGTGGAGAACGTAGATCGAGTTTATCAATCTATAACTTGACTTGAAAATAATAATGAGACATAGCATCATCTTAAACAATTGCCAAGAGAAGAGGAGAAATATATAGACACTTACCAGGTCAAATGCCATTTCCAGAACACCATCTCTTCGACTTCTTTTTCCTGCTCAGATTCTCTTATGCGCTTCTTTCCTTTACTTGTCTAATCATTTGACCAGAGATGCATTAATTTTTCCCCACCCAGAAGTTCCTTAAAGTATGGGTTGTCAAATATGAAGTAGCTTGGTGAGGTTGATTTATTTTTTGAATAAAGGAAAAAGTCAAAGTCAAAAATTTTATATAATATTGTATATGAATATACTATACGCCTCTTATAATTTTACATAATGTTGTATATTAGGTGTATATATACAATTATATAATAATATACATAATTATTCAAATATATACATATGTATATATAATGTTTAAACAATGTATCTACATTGTATAAGTGTGTATAAAATGGAGAGGAAGAAGAAAATCACCGAAATAAAAAAAACTGTATTGTATATACAACAATATACAATACAGTATACAAATATATACAATAATATATGATATAGTATACAAATATATATAATAATATACAATACAGTATACAAATATATACACTGTTGTACCAAAAAACATACTTCACCTTCTTCCTCGAATCCAAGCATCAAATTCATTCAAAAACACCTCAAAACTACACCAAATCATCCAAAATTTCAGATTTGGGATCCTCAATACATAACCGATCTGTTATAACTGTACCCACTCGAAACAGAGCTTATTTACGAAAACATTGGAACCTCGAATTGTAGAAAAAAACTCAAAACAATGCTAAATTTTTCACCAATTTGTTTGAAGTTTTTTGGGAGAGAATTGGGAAATAATTGAAGTAAAAATCGTGAAGAACAAGCTGAGAATTTGGTATGAGAAGTGTTGTTTCCTATATAACTAGAAGAAAAAAATTAGTTTATAGTAAATGGCCAAGTCAGATTTGGGCTATAAAGTGTAAAGTATATTTTTGGCTACTTAAATGTAAAGTATATTTGCTAGTTGTACTTTTGTGTAATTATAGTTAGTGTAATTATAAATAAAAGTTGTTACTATATGATGGATGGTCTGTGAAGAATTATATACGGCAAGTATGGACAATAAATATTTAGTGCTTATTGGTCTGCTAAAGAGTGGGTCCTGTTTCCTAAAGAATGTTACTTGAGTTGGGATTTAGGAAGTACTCTATTATGGAAAACATATGATTGTGAAAGGGAAAAGTTGGATAATTATCGGTGCCGACTGAATTAGTAAGTAAACTATAGGCTGAAAATTAACAACGATACTGGAAAGTTACCCAGAAAACTACATGATCTATTGTCATATCAAGCTTTTAGAAGTGTTTCTACTGGTGCTGCTCCAACTTCGACTGTCAAGGCTTCAATCCATTTATATGAAGTACCATGAGAAGTGTATTCGGATTATCAAATATTCTCATAACTATAGTGTATTTTTGTTTAATCATGTTATACTGTCAATTTTTTTGTAACTAAGAGCCCGTTTAGATTGACTTATTTTAAGTGTTTTTTAAGTTAAAATAGATTATAAGCTTTTTCTAGTGTTTGGACAAATTTTAAAAGTGCTTATAAGCACTCAATTTTAAGGCAAAATGGTAAAAATAAGCCAAATAATATAAGTTAGGACTTCTAACTTAAAAGTCAATCCAAACAGACTCTGACTAAGATAATTTAACTTAAAAGTCAATCCAAACAGACTCTGAATTGAAGTTTGCCTAAATGTTATTTGATAATTGTATTTACATAGTTAGTTTCCTTTATTTTTTAGAAAAATATTTTTTATTGGATATATTGCAATGGAAAATAATATTATAGTTATATATTTGCTAATTCAATATGATTTATTGCATTCAAACAAAAAAAAACATAATTATAAATTGTTAAATTTAATATTATTCGATCCACAAGGATTTACAGACTATGTACCTCAAAGTAAGTCGGATCAAATTATAATTAAACAAAATAATACTATTATTGCAATACTGTTAGAAATTGACGCAAAAATAGAAAAAATTATTAAAAATAAAGAAGTAAAAACTAACATAGAAAATCCGAGAAATAAAGAGGTAGACGACTTAATAGAACAACTTAAAAAGGTAGAAATAAACCCCCAAAATGAAAGACCAAAGTTAGTTAGAAAATCATAACAATGGACCTTTTTTAAGTGGGTCAAGAATTACCGAAGAAAGACCAAGAATAAGCTTTTCAGATAATAGAATAGGTAATAATGTAATAACGAGACTTTTATCCAAACACAAGCAAGAAGAAAATCAACAATTAGACGAAATAATAGACATTGACAAAGATATTCAAATCTTTCAACAAAATCAGTTAAAAATACTTAATTCAAGGACACTATATGACACTACTTATTTTTCGAATAATTCACAATTATATAGACATTATCGAGAAAAATAGTTATCAGCCATAGGAAGTTCTATAGCAACTTTAAATCTAGTAAAATCAAGAATCATTAAGAGAAATAAAAAATACAAAAATGAGCTTAATGCATATGGAATTAATGGTAATAGGACTAAAAGGATTAACACGAAAAAATATAGGAACTAAAGTATTGGTAGTTATATATGTTGATAGATGGTCAGACTTAAAGAAATCAATGATAGGATTAACTGAAGTAGATATGACAAACAATGGAGGAATATTTTATATAAGCCCTGATTTTATGATAAATAGAAAAGAATTTGGAAAGAATATTAAAATAGGAATACAAACAAAAGGATATGAAGAAATGAATAATGCAAATAATTTATTAATATGTATAGGGTTTATAGGAAAACTAGCTACAAGTTGTAATACTAAGTTCAAAATTAAAGTAAATGATGTGGTAGAAGTAATAGGAAATAAAGGAATTAAATTAATAAAATCAATTAAAATAAATCCAGAAGAATATGTTGGGTTAAAATGGAACTTAGAGAAATTTAATGAGAAAAAAGTATTAAGACCAGAGTCTCATCTAATGCATATAAGTATTAAAGGAGAAACTTTAATAAGGTTCACAAACTATAATTACATTATGCAAAGAGAAATAGACGAGGAAACAGAAACAGAAGTAGAATCAAGACTCATGAATATAGAAGTAATGCAAGACTAGTTTGAAGTAGATTTAGTTTTAGAAATAGCAAGAGAAAAATATAAAAAAGATACAAGTATAACATTTAAATGTAAATGATGTAAAATGGGAGGACTAAATTTAGAAGTCGCTAAAGAACATTTTAAGAAATGTGAATTAAGAGAAGATAATATAGAATATAGAGAACAAATTCTTTTACAAACTAAAATGAATACTCTTGATAAAGTAATAGAAGAAATATATGATAGTGAAGAAGAAATAGACCTACATTCAATAATAAGTCAAAAAAAATTTATGGAATCAACCAGTTCTAGCCCTTTTCCAAGAACTACTCATCAAATTACAGTGAATACTAGCACAGAAAATGTGCCTAGAAGAAGAGTATATAGAGTAAATCCAGAAATAACTACAGAAAACATAAAATCAGTGGGAAAAAGAATGTCAATAGAAGAACCAATTAGGCTACAAGAAGAAGAAAATAAAGGTAAGATATTAAATATAGTTGCATATGATCCACAAATGTGGAACTCAGTTATAGTCATTTGGAAAGGAATAGTAGTAGCAGATTATATAAAAACTTATCAAGATACTAATGCAGAACAATGTATAAATATATGGAAACCGTTTTAAGAGAATCAGCTAAAGCATTATGGGAAGCATATAAATCTGAATTCCTACAAGAATTTCAAGCCTTGGTAAATATGGGGGCAAACCCATATAATTTTACAAATAAGATACATAGTTTAATAACAGGAGAAGACCCTAATAGTGGATTAATAATATTGCAAAGAAATGCTTTAATAAAATTAGAACTGTCACGACCCAAACCCGTCGTGAATGGAACCCACACTACTCACTCAGTGGGAGAATCAATAACTCGGGAAGCATTGAACAACACTTAGATAGAATACAAAAACTATCCCATAAATAATTTAATAAGTAGCCAAATGACATTTAAGAGGCAACATAAACAAGTCAACAATTATCACCAAGTAAAAGATAGTCAATTCAAGTCAAGATAAATAAGCTAATATCAAACATACCAATTACAGTTTCTCCGGTCCACTCAAGGAACCTTCACACCATTACATACCTTGTAACCTGTAAATATATGCTAAGGGTTATATACCCACCCTCTAGATTTGACTTGCAGGGGACAATTATCGTCCATGTACTAAAACCCCAGACATGAATATCTGTAATCCTTAATCCAACCATAACCTGTGAGTACGTTCAACATACCGAAACATTCCACAATTCAAAATCTAAGGAAGGCCAAGTCATAAAGAAAGTAAACAATCCATGGACCACACCCATAAGTATACATTAACCAACCACACTACAAAGTAGTTAATATGTACATATAATACAAGTTAGATTAATTACACCACCATCACCTACTTTGAACTAAGCTTGCACAACTCTAAGTTGGAGCTTTACATTCTCGTGCCCTTTCCACTTGTTCGTGGTCTAAAACATACATACAAATACCGTATTAATGAAATGAACGAATATGGCGGGATTTATAACTTACCCCCATCCTCCTAAGGTTAGTTCATGATCATTCTCTTATCGTTCTAAGGCTCTTTTCCCCGTAATTCACCTAAAACTATGAATTTCTTGAAGTGTTTAGTTAATTAACAGAATGCAAGGCCAATTTCATGGTTAATAAACAAAACCCATTAACCTAATGCTTAATTTCACCCCTTGCCCCAGAAATCATCGCAAAATCCACCCTAAAACCCTCCCCAAACTCCATAATTTAAGGATTCTAAAGATTAGTAAGTAATTACAAGTTAAAGGAAATGAAATCCTTACCTTAATGAAGTTAAACGGATGAAAACTGATGATTTTCGCCCTAAATCGCCCTTTTCTTGTCCCAAAACAAGTTTAGAAAATATAAACAATTTTAGGGGAGAAATCCCATTAAACTGTGGTTTCTACCGCTATAGCAGTAGCCGACCGCTATAGCAACGTTGACCGTCTTTGACCACCGTTATAGCGGTAATTTCTTTGTTATAGTAGTGACTGCTATAGCGGTGTGCCAACCGCTAGTGTCAAAGAGACAGTAAGTCCGTATTCACCCAAAATTCTCACTTTTTACAACACACTTTGATCCTGAGACTTTCCAAACGATGTCCTTTACGCTAAGGTCAATTTCAGGAGTTCTACTAACCCAAATTCAGTTCCGTAAAAACCTACGAGTTTCTTATCTCCTTAGATAACTAGAAATTAATAACATTCCCTCTGAACCGGTCTAAATTATTCCCAAATTTTCCTAGACTACCCCTTGCTCCGAAACAGGGTGACACTAGCCTAGCCTGAATTTTGAAACTTCCAAACTGAAAGGAATTTAGACACGAGATTTTAAATATAGGATTTACACGTAACGAAGAAGAGGTCCCTTACAACAGATATCAATTTACTCATCGTTCATCCCCGAACGATCAAATGAGAAAAATTAGGCCAAAATAAGAAATGAAAAGAGTACATGTGTCCTCAAACAGTTGAGGGTACTTGTCCTGCATGTCCTTCTTGGTTGTCCAAGTGGCTTCTTCGACCAGAAGATTCTTCCATTGAACCTTCACTAAATGAATTTTCTTCGTCCTCAACTTATAAACGGCATGATCTAGAATCTCTACAGGTTCCTCCTCATAAGCCAAATCCTTATCCAAAAGCATCGAATCCCATTTAATAATATAGTCCCCATCTCCATGGTACCGTTTCAACATAGAAATAAGAAATACTAGATGAACACCTGACAAACCCGACGATAGAGCTAACCTGTATGCAACTGGATCCGCTTCCTCAAAAATCTCGAAGGGACCAATATATCGAGGGCTGAGCTTACCCTTTTTACCAAACCTCATGACTCCCTTCATGGGAGACACCTTGAGCAGCACTTGCTCCCCAGCGTTGAAGTACATGTCCCTTACATTTTAGTCTGCATACTCTTTCTATCTACTTTGGGTATCCAATATCTTAGTTTGAATAAACTTCAACCTGTACTTCTTCCCATAGAGTGCCTCGAACGGGACCATATCAATGCTAGAGTGGTAACTGTTATTGTAAGAAAATTCCCACAATGGAAGGAACTAGTGCCAATGACCACTAAAATCAATCATGCAGGCTCTTAACATATCTTCTAGAACCTGAATTATCCGTTCTAACTGACCATCAGTTTGAGGATGAAAGGTAGTGCTAAAATCAAGCTTGGTACCCAACTCTTCATGCAACTTGTATCGAAATTTGGAAGTATACTTTGCATCCCTATCTGAAATGATAGAAAGTGGCACCCCATGAAGTCTAGTGATCTTCTTGACATATATTTTTGCCAACTGTTGAGAGTTGTAATCTACCCAAACTAGAAAGAAATGAGCTTATTTCATTAGTCGATCAACTATCACCCAAATAGAGTCATACTTCCCCAATGTCCTAGGAAGCCCCACCACAAAGTCCATGGCAATATCCTCCCACTTCCACATAGGTATAGGCATCCTCTGCAGTAAGCCCGTAGGTCTTTGATGTTCATACTTTACCTGCTGACAGTTATAACACTTGGACACATAATCCACTATGTCTCACTTCATCCCTGACCACCAATAAAGTTGTCTCAAGTCGCGGTACATCTTGGTCGTGCCCGGATGAATAAAATAATGCGAGCCATGCGCCTCTGAAAGTATATCACTGATCAAGTCACCAACTCGAGGAACACATAACCTTCCTTTAAACCACAATACCCCTCCAGCATCGAGAATGGCATCCTCCCCCTCTCCGCTCACTACCTTGTTTTGGAGTGCATTATACTTGTTATCCTCGAACTGTTTGGCCTTAATCTGTGCTATAAATATTGATTTTACCTCTACACTAGCCAACATTCCACCCCTGTCCGAGACCCCAAACCTCATACTCAAAGATGCTAGAGTCTGAAACTCTCTAGCTAATGGTCTCCTGGGTACTCTTAAGAATGACAAGCTTCCCATACTTACGGCCTTTCGGCTCAATGCATCTGCCACCACATTGGCCTTACCCGGATGATACTGAATAGTCACATCATAGCCCTTTAAGAATTCCATTCACCGTCTCTGCCTTAAGTTCAAATCCCTTTAGGTAAACACATGTTGTAGACTATGATGGTCCATGAAGACCTCACACTTGACACCATAAAGATAGTGTCTCAAAATCTTCAAAGAAAAAACTATTGTTGCCATTCAAAGCAAAAACTATTGCTGCCAACTCTAAATCATGGGTTGGGTAATTCCTCTCATGAGGCTTCAACTGCCTCGAAGCATACGCAATCACATTCTTATCCTGCATCAACACAGCACCCAAACCTAAAAGTGAAGCATCACAAAACACAATAAAATCCTTACCTTCAACCGACAGTGAAAACATAGGCGTTGTATTCAAGAGTGTCTTGAGATTTTGAAAGCTCTCCTCACACTGGTTTGACCAAACAAACAACACCTCCTTTTGAGTCAACCTTGTCAAGAGAATTGCAGCAGATGTGAAGTTCTTAATAAACATACGGTAATAGGTGGCAAGACCCACAAAGCTTCTCACCTCGATCACTAAACTAGGACAAATCCAATTCTTAACTGCTTTAATTTTTTGAGGATCCACCATCACCCCCTTTTCTAAAACCACGTGCCCCAAGAAGGAAATCGAAGACAACCAAAATTCACACTTGGAGAACTTAGCAAACAACTGCCTTTCCCTCAGAATTCCCAAAACTATACAGAGATGGCCTGCATGCTCTTCCTTAGTTTTGGAGTACACAAAAATATCATCAATAAACACAATCATGAAAGAGTCCAAAAATGACTTAAAATACCATTCATCAAACTCATGAAAGTTGCTGGTGCATTAGTCAATCCAAAAGACATTACTAGAAACTCGTAATGGCCATACCGAGTTCTAAAAGCTATCTTTGGAATATCCTCCGGTCTAATTTTTAACTGATGATAACCTGACTGTAAATTAATCTTTGAGAAAATTATTGCACCCTGTAGCTGATCAAACAAGTCATCTATACGAGGCAAGGGATATTTATTTCAGATGGTGAGCTTATTCAACTTCCTGTAATCGATACATATCCTCATACTACCATTATTATTCTTGACAAAAAAAATTGGAGCACCCCAAGGTGAAGCACTTGGACGAATGAAACCCTTGTCAAGCAGTTCCTTTGTGTTCCCTCAACTCTGCAGGAGCCATTCGATAAGGTGGAATAGATATAGTGAGAGTGCCCGGCTCTAAGTCAATATAGAAGTCAATATCCCTATCCGGAGGCATACCCGATAAATCTAAAGAAAACATATCCTGGAACTTGGAAACTACAAGAACTGACTTAATAGAAGGGTACCCTGCACCCACATACCGAAGATGAGCTAGAAATGTTGAACAACACCCCTTCCCCACTGGCCTCCTAGCCCGGACATATGATATAATCCTTATTAGTTTGACCTTATACACTTCCTCCCACTCTAGTTCCTTTACCCCAGGCATAGCTAGAGTCACTATTTTGGAATTACAATTTAAAATAGTATGATACGGAGATAACCAGGTCATACCCAAGATCACATCAAAATCCAACATATCCAAGATAATTAAGTCTACCCAAGTCTGAAAAACCATAAACAAAATAGGACAAGATCGATAAATATGAGTAACTACCAGAGACTTCCCAACCGGAGTCGACACATGTACAAGATAGTTAAGAATATTACAAACCAGACTCAGACCCATAGCAAACTGAACAGACACATAAGAATAAGTGGACCTCAGATCAAATAAGACAGAAGCTATCCGGTCACAAATAGAAATAGTACTTGTGATCACTGCGTCAGAAGCCTCGGCATTAGTCTTTCCCAGAAATGCATAACAATAGGCCCGATCATCAATCTGAGCTAACTTTTTACCCGGATGCACTCCTGCACCGCCGTTACCATGACCACCTGCTTGATTTCCCCGTCCACCCCATAGACGACCCCTGCCATCACCCTCTCTTCTACCTACTAGAACTACTGCCCGAGCCTATTTCTGTGTCTGGCCATTTGCCTACCTCACCAAACACTCCCTCTTAAAATGACCAACAACACCACAATGATAACACCCATGTTCCAAAGAAGGCTGACTGGCAGAAGAATAAGAAGCCCCTTGACCTCTAACAACCTGAGTCTGAGAAGGTCCTATAGCCAATACCACAGTAAAAGCTGGCATAGCTGACTGAATAGGGTAAGCTGAAAAGGCTTGCTAGCCCTTAAAATAGGATCCACTGAAATTCCCAATATTTTGAGACTTCTTGGCTAACATCTTAGCCTGCCCCACCTGTGCCACACCTTCCAACTTTTTCACACAGTCTGACACATCATTAAACCCTTTTCTAGTAGAAGTCATCTGCACAGTCAAAACCTAAAGATCATAATTCAAGCCCTTAATAAAGAATCAAATCCTCTCTTCCTCAGTAGTCAACATCGGAGTAGCATAGAGAGATAAAGCATGAAACTTCACCTCATAAGTCACAACAGTCATATCACCCTATTCCAAAGCCAAAAACTCATCCTTCTTACAATCATAAAGGGAACATGGTACATACTTATCCAAAAATAGAGCACAAAACTGCTCCTAAGTCATAGGAGGAAAAATAGGTAACCGACATTTGACATATGCCCTCCACCACTATTGTAATGACCCTCTAGCTCATTACCTTGATTTTCATGCATTTCTGGTGTTTCGAGCCTTCCCTAGCGACTACAAATCATTTATGACTTGTCAGAACTGTCGATTTGGTTACGGACAATTTGTTTGCATTTTAGGCTAGCTTTCTTATTTTGGAGCTTTCGCTGTTTAGGATTTGGTCTCAAACCAAAGGTCCTATTAGATGATCTCAAATAAGAATTTAGTCAGTGCCACCAGCTTTGAAATGTTGATTTTAGGCTAGGGGGACCCTTGATCCGGGTCCCAAGGCTTCCGAACTCATTTTGGATTATTGTGTAGATTTGGTAAAAAATGGAACTATAGTGTGCGCCCCACATTTAATCGAAACAACCTCGAATGGAAATTTTGATGGTTCCATTGAATCTGAAATGTCGAATTTGTTATGGTAGCATAGTTAGTTTATGCGCACGGGGTTCCAAACTAATCCCGAACACCCGGTCAGAGTCTATTTTGGACTTAGCTAAAATCTGGTAGCTAATATCTGGTTTGACCGCTAAAGCGGTCAAAGACCTGCTTTAGCGATAGTCGCTTTAGCGACCCTGAGCTCTTTAGAGGCCTTGGCTATTTGGCTGAGGTATGCTTTAGCGGTCAAGGTTCGCTTAAGAGAACGTTGCTTTAACGGCCAAGTCCTGCTTTAGGGCCCTCCTCCTTTCCTTGCCCGACCACTTTAGTGGTTATGTACCGCTTTAGCGGCACCTGGGCCTGTTATATCCCCTTATTCACCCAAGTTTCTCTCATTTTCTCAACCCTTTTCCCCCATTATTGAGAGCATGAGGAGTGAGAAAGAGTAGGGATTCACCTATTAAAGCTAAGGTAAGTTAGCCCATCACTCCTTGGTCATTATTCATCATTTTACCAGTTGAATTCCATCCCATTTCATTGTAAATTCTTAGAAATTAGGTCTTTGAAATCCTAATCTTTAGGGGCTGATTTGGGCCCCAAATTGTGCTCCATTTGTGCTCAAATTTTAGCACACATCCTTGTCCTTCGAGGTACCTCATGACGGATTCAATTTTGGTATTCCATTAGTGGGCCCTACGGCCCCATTATTGACCCAATTTTTAGGCCTAGAGTGTTATATTGCAATATGGGTGTCGTTTTACTCGTGTTGATGTGTAGGTTATTGTTTTGATAGTGTGACGTCAATTTAGGATCATGGAGCAAAGGCAAACCAATTGTGGATGACTCAAGGATTGCGGTTCGATATCGAGGTAGGGTTCAGTGTACTTTTCTCTATGAGATTGTGTATAGTATAGATTGCATGCTAGGAAGGGATTATAGGATGTGAGTATGGCTAGTGTAGCATGACAACCTATTTTATGGAATTTAGGGTAGTGATGTGACCCAAATCATAATATAAATACTTGCTATGGACATAGAGTTGTATTGCCCTTAAATATAAGCATTTTAAGCACAGTTGATGATTAAGGATCCTTCGGTATGAGACTCACCATTTGACTTAGTAATTCGAGAGGTTTTTCCCCAATTAGATCCTTGTGGTGGCTTTATGCTCTTGATTATTATGGTTGCCTGGGGGTATGAGACCTTGATACATTGGGTATATGTTATTAGGCCCGAGGCTATGATACTAGTTGGACTCTAGGTGAGTTCTACCCTTAGCAAGGGTATGATTATCATTTATAGAAGCTTAGGCGCTTATGGTTGTATTGTTTGGATACTAGTGATGGCATGCATACTATCTGGCGCATTCATGCTCAATTAGTGGTACGATTCCAATCAAAACCATGATTTTACTACTATTTCCAAAAAGGGATTATTCCCACTTTTCACTTTAAAAAGGATTATTTTATAACGGGAATCGTACCACTTTATTTACTGGTTTATGAGCATTGGCATTGGAAATGATGTTTTAGAAATTCGACTGAGGCTGATTCTGATCCATTATTGATCCACACTCATTTTACCACTACAAATTACTTTGGTCGAGGGATATTTCGACCCTTTGTACATGATTATGATAATTTAGTCCTAAGCATGATCTCGGGTAATGGATTTATGGATTTACATCATTTTAGTTGAGGTTCGAGTCCATGCACTGATTTTATATATATATATATATCTGGTACTAGATGGAGTAGATAGATTACGATGATTATTGGAAGTCCTGGATCGGGACCAGGCAGTGTATACGAATTTCTAGAATCCCCTAGGGGGTTCCTTCATTCGAGAGCCATCGTTCCGGAGAAGGATGGTCGTTATAGGTCCTTCCTTTGCGAGCTACGTGAGCTGGAGGAGGTGTATATACTTGGTATGGTATGGTACTTGGTACTTATGATTTGAGGTGATGGAACTGATTCGAGTCTGGTGTCTACGATATAGTTATGGCATTTCAATCTATATTGCATTCATCCATTCATGTGCATTGCCTATCACCAGGATAGTTGTTTGACGCCTGTATCTATCGGTCTTATGGGGAGTTGTACAGGTATAGGTTATGATTGTTGTTTGCTGAGTGTTTTCGTGAACCTTTCAGGCTTATGGAGGTCCGGTAAGGTACTTGTTTGCCCGAACTAGCCAGTTACTTTATTATTGGTTATTATGGTTAGTTAGTGGCAGGTTGGTTGTTGATTGGTACCTGAGTTCGGAGGTACATTTTTGGTTCCTTTATCTTTTCGGTGAGTTACTTTATGGCTAGATTGTCTCATGATTAGTCCCCCTTTGGTTAGAGGATTACTTATGCTAGTGTCAGCTCCCTCACTTAGCCAGGATCCTCAAAATGTTGGGTTGACTCGCTCAGGTAACTACCTTTGAGTTAGACCTAAACATATCTATACTTATGCATATGGTATTACTATATATCTCTCACTTTCTTGTTCATCTTTGTTGTATATGAAATCATTGGCCTTGTATACTTCTATATATATATATATATATATATATCCTTCATTTACACTTCTTTATATATTGGCTAGGGATATACAGTATAGTACTCTTGTACCTGAGTAGGGTTAGGATAGAGTAGTCTATCTTTATTGCCTATTATCATTATAAAGGTTGTTCTTGGATAGTTACCTGTGGTTACATTCATGCCTTCATTTTATTTATGCTTACATTATTTCTAGGGCTCAGTCAGCCATTGTCTACTGATTACCACATGTTAGGTACTCATACTACACTTCTGCAGCCTGCAGGTTATAATACGAGTTATCACCGTTGATGTGTATGTATCATGCGGAGCAGCTATGGATTGGAGAGTTGGGGTGAGCTCCTGACATTTTGGAGTATCCCTACTCTTCCTCTTATTATAGGTTGTTCTCTATGTTGTATCAGAGATAACTTGTATATATATATATATATATATACTCTTTTTCTGTATTTCATTTGTACTCCTGTTGTATTAGAAGCTCTTGTACTAGCTCCATCAGATTTTGGGGTTATATTAGTCTTACTATTATATTTATTTTGATGTCTCCTTTATTTTTATCAGTACTCCGTTACTAGCTATTTTGGACTACGGGTTGGCTTACCTATTGGTGGCTTATAGTAGGTGCCATCATGACCAGAGAAATTGAGTCGTGATAAATTGGTATCAAAGCCTAGGTTTACTATGTTGTTGGTACAAGAGCTAAGTGATTAGTAGAGTCTTGTGGATCAGTGCAGATACGTCTGTATCCTATCTTCGGGAGGCTACAGGGCATTTTTAGGAAAGTCTATTCTTGACTCCTTGTTGTGTGTTCGTACTTTTATGAACCTCTAAGTACTTCTTTTGACTCCATTCTCTATCGAATGGATGGCACGAGGTCATCGAAAGATGCTGACGATATTTCAGCGCGTGTTACTAGAGTTTCAGCTCAGCATCGGGCTAGAGAGTTAGAGATTGATATTGAGGATCTTCAGCGTCAGCCAGAGGGTTTGGGGTCAGCCCAGGTTTTAATAGAGTTTGTGACTGCCCAAGATTTTCAGGATTCGTTGTTAGAGGTTTTGAGTTTGTTTCTGGATACCTCCCAGCTAGGGGTAATGTCGAGTCCATCGAGTAGTTCTCAGACCAGAGTTGGACTTATTGGTGTTCAGCGGGGTTCTCTGTCTATTTTAGAGTATGAGATTGGGTTTTTCGAGTGGGCCAGGTATACTCCTATGTTATTTTCTCCTGAGCATGAGATGGTGCAGAGATTTATCAGAGGGTTGACTTTACCACTTCGTTTGGCTTCAGAGCATTTGATAGTAGTTCTCAGACCAGAGTTGGACTTATTGGTGTTCAGCAAGGTTCTCTGTCTGTTTTAGAGTATGAGATTGGGTTTTTTGAGTGGGCCAGACATACTCCTATGTTATTTTCTCCTGAGAATGAGATGGTGTAGAGATTTATCAGAGGGTTGACTTACCACTCCGTTTGGCTTCGAAGCATTTGATAGTATCTGGGTCTTCTTTCTCTGAGGTTGTTGATCACACGAGGGCTACAGAGAGGACTTTCTTTGAGGCGTATAGAGGTGGCAGTAAGAGGCCATGTCAGCAGTTCAGTGTTAGGGGTATTTCGTCGGGAGGTCAAAATCTTTTCAGCAGAGGTCAGCATCATTTGCAGCCTATTAGGCCCGTACAGGTGACACCTCAGCTTATGGGTAGCTCACAGGTATATCATGGTGATATCAGTGGACAGAGTTCTAGTCAGGCAGTATGAGTTATTCGGTCTAGGTTGCCAGGCCGTGGCAGCCATTCTGGAGTAGTGGGTGCAGTACCTCAGAGTATTCTAGGAGCATGTTTCGACTATGGCGGGATTGGTCATTAGTCTAGAGAGTGCCCCAGGCGTGGGTCAGTCAGCCAGTTGAGGTTAGCTCATGTTTCCCGCCAGGTTAGAGCTTCAAGAGTTTGTTATGACTGCAGAGAGACCAGTCACTGGTCCAAAGAGTGTCCCCAACGCAGGATAATTAGTCATTCAGTTCATACAAATCAGTCTCACAGTATTGTTGCACCTTCAGTTAGAGGTAGTGCACTTAGTGCCTCAGTTGGTGATTCAGACGTTCAGCCCGAGTTTGTACATGCTCAGACTCATGCTCCTTCGGACACACTAGACTTATGATTTTGGATTCCCACCGTGTTAGGTGCGTCCTTGACTTTCTATCCTTTTGTTTCTATTTGGATTATGATGGGGTTTTCATACCCATCAATGATTATATGTCGTGGTATTTCTATATTGGTTGTTGTATGCCTTCGTATTTTCATAGTGATTGATGTAGGCCTTTGTGTAGGTTTATGTATGTATGACTACCCCCTCCCCCCCTCCCCCCGTAGATGATTCTTTAGTAGTGGATCAGTATCGTGTTTTTCTAGGGGAGTAGCATTTGGGTTAGAGTCCCATTTTTCTTGGCATATTGGCCTTGTTATGGCTATAGAGTAGATCAGTATCATGTTTTTCCTAGGGGTATGGCATTTGGGTTAAAGTCCTGTTTCCTTGGAATTTTGGATTTGTTGTGACCCTAGAGCGGTACGTCTGTTGACTTTCATTTTTGGTACCACCTACAAAGTATTTTAAGGTCACTATTATAGTTGTTACTACTTTTATCGTTGGGCGTTGACTGAGTCCAATTTGATAGACAGCTAGACTAATGTTATCTAGTTAGCGTTTCCCCTTCCTAGTGATTCTTATTTCTTTGGCTTAGATGGCTACCTCAGTTAATTCGACTTTCCTTTCTGTTAGCAAGGTTGGCAATTGATCAGATTGTGAGAATGAAGGTAAGCTTGACCTTTCAGGGCTTTGTTATGATTTTAACATTGGTAGTTTTCTTCTATAGCCCGTTTCTTTGGTGATACATTTGGGATTTGTCCTTTGGATTTGGATAATTCATCACTCGATAGTGGTCTTGATCTTGATGTTGATTTTGAATTGGGGTTGGCGATTCGATTCTATCGCCCTTTTCTGCGATTAAGAGGTCCGAGACTTATTTTTTGAATTGTGGATTTGTCTCCTGGTAAGCGTGTTGATCTTGGCTTTTGTATGAAGTTGGATACTCCGTTCTTCCTATGCTATGGTTTATAGTTCAGCCGAGTTACAATTGATATAATTGGGAGAATTCTCATTTCGGCACTTGTTCGGCCTAATATGACTTCGCGGAGTGCTTCTGCTTGATGTTATGCATCTATGGATATTCGTTGCCATGGATTGAGTATTGGTTTGACCAAATCCATGCTGAAGTTATATTTCTCCGAGTTGGGGTAAATGGGTGATTTCAAAAATTCCCCTTTAGACTTTGTTCGACCTGATATGGTTTTGTAGATTGCTTCTACTCAGTGGTATGTTGTTGGTTACCAAAGCGGGCGTCTTTAGGGAGTGAGTATTTGTTGCCGTTGATTGGCTATTGGATTTGGCCAGATGTCGGTTGAATTGTGAGTTACTTGAGTTCTGGCTCTCACTAGTACTGTTTGCAGCCTTAGCGAGCTCTTACTTATGCCTTGTTGCATTATGCCCTTCAGTCGTTGTTGAGTTGATTGCTTGCCTCTTTATCATGTTGTTTTCCCCGTTTGGGATTATGTTCTTCGGCGACATTTCGGTTTCTGCCCTTGCAGAGATTGTTGGGCATGTTCTTGATTTCTGGTAGCGAGGTTGGTTTGGGTATTTGGCCTTTGTAAAGGCTTCTTGGCTCTAGTTGTGGTTCTTGACTTTCTTGGTGTGGCGGCTTGAAATTTATAATGGGCCTTGGAGTTTGGATGCTCACTCATCAACAGGATCGAATTGGATAGTTAAGAGCGAGTAGTTCAGCTTCAGTGTTGGAGTTTTAGCTTGGGATTGCCTAACTTGGTTGCATCCCTGTTTTGAGGTTTTGCTTCAGTTGGGCATTTATCTATAGGCTGGCTAAGCCTACTCTTTGCCTATCGATTCTATTCTCTTCAATTCAGGTAGATTGTACCGGATAGATGTTCGGACGATAGTCTGTTGGCACGGTACTGGTTTATACTGCTTCTGACCTTGGTTTCTCAGTTTTGGTCAGAGTTATGGATTTTCTCCTCAGTGGGAGAAGTGCGCTTAAGTTGGGCTTAGCATGACTTCATCCATGGTTGGTGGGACGTCTTGAAGCGGATCGTTCAGTTTCATGAGATTGGTGTTTCGGACTCTTGACTGCTAGTTTCAAGGGTCATTCGGACCAGTTGTAGCTTTGGCTTAAGAGTGCAGACTTTGGTCACCTCTATTGTGTGTCCTGGTAGCACCTTAAGGGTTTATTTCCTGCGCTTGCCATTATGGATTTTTGGTAAGTCAGCCTCAGCCTTTCTAGGTCAGTGTGTCGTGACCGCGCGGATAGGACAAGAATGATATTTTTGTGTGGTTCAGAGTTGGTAGCTGATGTTGCCCAAACTACACCTCCAAGAAAGTATAAAGTGGTCGCTGAATCAAATATAGAACCCAGGGGTCGATCCTACAGGGAATAGGACGAAATTAGGTCGAGTGCTTGTCCGAGTAATTGGCAAGTAAGTAAAAAGGGGCGTGGGGGGGGGGGGGTTGTAAGCAAATAGTAACAGTAATGATTGTTGATTTTTGGATTTGTAATCAATATGAGAAATACACTAGGACTGTGATCCCCAATGATTCCTTAACTCCACCTGTT
The DNA here is from genome assembly GCA_031232105.1 of Capsicum rhomboideum. Taxonomy (NCBI): domain Eukaryota; kingdom Viridiplantae; phylum Streptophyta; class Magnoliopsida; order Solanales; family Solanaceae; genus Capsicum; species Capsicum rhomboideum. The sequence goes on from CP124710.1 coordinate 104,188,681, forward strand.
GCTTGTGCTCGTAAACTGTCCCGATACATTGCATGCAAAATCTAACAAGATAGGTTCATCTAAACGCCTCTGGACCTTGTTTAGATGAATTTCACTCTTCTTTTCTCGGTCTCCGAGTGCCTCACTACTAACCCTTGTTTTGGACCTTTTTTAACTATCTCTGTTATGGCTCAAGTTATTAGGTGAAGGTTGATAGCTTCAAATCTTTGTTGTTATTTCCTTTTCCCAATCTCCACCTCTCTTTCAAGCAAGACTAGAATATAGGCGAGTTTCTAACGTTTGAAACCGTTAGAAGATCAATCACAACGAAAGAAATAACAATACATGCATTCACACCGGTTCAAAATTGATTTGCACTTAACCCATTTTGTTAACTCCTCATGGTTCACACAACACTAGTTATAGGGTTTGGCTGCTCATGATTGCAAGAACACAAGAAGATTTCAATTAGGAAAACATAATTGTAAACTCATAATAATTAGAAAACTCTGAAATCTCAATATGAATAAAAACCCTAGAATCGATGTTCCAAGATTACAAAATCAATAATGTGTTCTTGAACTCAAAATAATGAAAATATATTTGAAAACAATGCAATTGACTCCCCTTGAACATAGTACAATATAGGGGTATTTATAGATACAAGGTGAATTCTATCCTAAACAAAGTAGGAAAAGAAAAGTCGGCAGCATTCCACGGTTTTGTGACTTGGTATCGTGGACCCAATCCATGTCACGTGGGTCCATCTCGTGGAAATCAGGCCATTTTACAACTTTCAGGAGTTGACCCACGGTACCAACCTATGTGGCATAGTTTGAATCACGGGACGTGAGTCCCTGCCGTGGGTCACTCCTCCAGTTTCAACTTGGCTCTTTCATCTTCCAATGCTCCAGTTTAGTGCATGCTTCTTCCCTTATTCTCCATTTTGCCTCCATAACCTATTTTCCTGCAAGATAGGACAAAAACATATCATACCAACCAAACATACCCAAGTTATTGCATATTTTCCTTGTTTTAAGCATCGAAAGTTCCATGAAACCATGGCACATCAACACCCTCAACTTAGAACGTTTGCATGTCCTCAAGCAAATAAAATAAAATAAACACAATCGATGCTTAACTAAGAGAAACCTAAGAGACCTACGGCAGTCGACTTATTGCTTTTGGCACCAAAACTTTTTGAACCCGCCTACTTGCAAATCAAAACCACGGTGTGTATACATGCAGCATATTATCATGACACATAAGGGATCAAGTGATGGCATCAGATTATGAACAAACAATGAAGCATATAAGCAAATGACATTATACGAATAAATAGCAGCTAACAATGCAACACATGTACTCTCACAACAAAGAAGTCTCATACACAAGTATACTAATGAACATTAAAGTAAGGACTGGGTCAAAACACTCTCTCACACAAAGAAGTTCAAACAGTGTGCATGAAATACCATAGGCTTGCCCTTATTTTCTATGCCTTAGTTTTTCGAACAGTTGGACTAGGATCACTATAGGACTTTCATCGGCATGTAATGTAGGCTTGGGAACAGGTGTGGTACATATGGATATGGTGACTCAACCCTCCTTGATACTACACTAATTTTGGCTCCACTTTCCAACCATTCTCATTTTATCCTCCCTTATTCTCCTTCATTTATTTTCAGACTAGGTAAATTACCCGCACTTCATGCGGCGATGAATTACCTTATTAAGTTTACGTATGATTATTTGATAATTTCCGTCTTCCTTTATTATTTTGTAATTCATCAATTTTTAGATATTTTTCCAATTAATTACAACTATTTTAGTTACATATATGAAGAATTAAAGGAAATGAAGAGGTATATTAAAGAATCAGATAGAGAGATTGTCATTCGATGCTTATATCAAATTATCAAGAATATTTTATCCAATGGTGAAAAGTTATGTATGAAAAGGATAAATATATATATATATATATATATATATAATTGAGGGTCATAGACCCGGTGATGTGGCAGCCTATTTTTCTCAATTTTTTTTCCTTTTTTCCATCAAGTATTCTTTCCCAAACAGTTACAACTTTTGTAGTAAACTGATTCGACACGACTTTAAGTAGCATTAATTATATTGATTTACAGCAATAACATCATCTTGCCATTAGATCAAATTCCAATTCCATCCGAATAGTCCAATTGTGCTCTTAGCCCACTCTCTATTTCACGTTCTATGAACCATCACTCACAAACATCAAACAATCAAATACATTTTTTCCCAGCAGCGGAATTTACCATGGCTTTCAATAAACTATGCTACATCCATCGACTCCTCATTCTTCGATGAATTTGATAGTATACTCAGAATCACTTTCATTCATTGCCGGAGTTTCAAAAGACAAAGCAATCACACATGTCAGTTTCCGGTGAAATCTCAATTGAAATTGAAGCCCCTTCGTCAGACTCTACCCATCACATCGCCAATAATGGAGATTTCTTAACTGTAATTTCTACTCTGTACTTCAATTATAAACAATTTCAAAGTTAAGTCCCCTGATTGTCGTCTCCACACCTGTAAGAACGTCCGGTCCTCTGTCTCCATTGATTTCTTGTGTCAGAACCCCACTTTCAATTTTCTTTCTCTGCACAAGGAAGATTTATCTGCAATTTGCAATGAGTATGATGCAAGAAAGTTTCTCTAGTATACACGCTAAAATATTTTATCATATGAATTCTTGCAACGAACAATTCTTGCATCAATGCTTTCCCAAGACGGGTTTGATTGTTAGCACAAGATATTTTCGGCAGTTTGGAAACAACATAATAGGAACTAGGATTCTACAAGTTATAACTTTTAGAGATGGGTGAGTGATTGGAGTTGGACCTAATATCAAGAAAAAAGGCACTGGTGAAATTCAAAGCAGTGATACCACATTCTATCACATTCTAAGACGTGACACTCAATATTGAACAAACAATGGAGTGGAATCATCCAGCAATGGATGTGAAGAGTTTGATTTATTAACGTTTGTAGTTTGTTGTTACTGCTAACATGAAACATTAGAAACAATAATTTGGTGGTTAAGAAGTTATACTTTGTTACTTTATTTTTCATAACAGCTCTGACGGCAACATACTTTGATGAGAATTCCCATGCTTTTGGTAGATGGAAGCTCATGCACACAACTGTAGTTGCGGGCACTTTTGGTTATTTAGCACCATAGTACTTGCAAAGAGGAAGAGCCAAAGAGAAATCTGATGTGTATAGCTTTAATTTGGAGTTCTCATTTTAGAGCTTGTGACTAGAAAAAGACCAACATATCCATCCAGCTTCATAAACTAGGGCATGTGGTTGGCTGGATGAATACCTTGCTGAAGGAGAACAGAATGGAAGACATTCTAGATAAGAGGTGTATAGACACAGATGTAGTGACGGTAGAAACAATTCTAGAAATAGTTGCAAGATGTATAGATGCAGGCAACAGGTGTTGCAATATTTGGAGCAAGAGGTCATGTCACCATGCTTGAGTGATTTCTATGTCGAGTCTCATTCAGATTATTCCTGCTGTATGCAACAATTTTCCAGGATCACATATTTAGAGACAATTGCAACCTAATGCTGAAATGTTTAATCGGCAATTGTAGATACTGTGTACGCTCCTTACTTGAACTGTCGCAGCCTTTCTTACTGATGGCCTTTGTGCAAAAAATATGTACTTGCCTCAAATTAAATGTTACCGTTTGTATTATTTCAAATCTTTTAAGCAAGTGGAATTGATAAATACCATTGTTAGAGAATTTAACGCGTTTTCGTATAATCCGCTGAAAGTTGAACTCCTGTAGTAGCTTCTACCAGTTTTAGCTTGACAAGATAATATGCTTACAAAAAAAAAATGAAAGAGTTTTGCTTCTACCAGTTTTAGCTTCTAACATTTCAAACCATGATGGTCGCTCATTGATGCCAATTATTAAATGAATCTTGGGCTATGTATTTTTTTTTGTAAATCGAACTTCCTTTGCACAAGGCTTGACCATGAAAAATTTCTGCAAAGTGCTCTTAGCTATACCAACTACTAATTAATAAAAATAGAAACTTTTAATTTGTAATTTCATCTTATATGATTAAATCTGGGTTTCAGAAAATAAGATAGAAACCTGAATACGAGTAGCAGATAAAAAAATACAACAGCCTGAAAATAACAAGTAACAAGAAAATAAAATTGGATATTACCAGTCGAAAGAGGTCACTCACAACAACGCAAAGCACGGGTAAATTACCTAGTTGATATATAATATGAACGTAATTTAGTGACATGACCAGAACACCTTGTAAAGTAGAGTGTAAAAGATTTAGTATAGTGATATATTTCAAGGAAAAGGCAGAAGTGATAGTCTTTGCTAGATTTTCTCTCTATATTCTTCAAGGTAACATTATCAATTGTTCATTGATATAATTATATTGTCAAGGATGGTTTTTATTATTTTAATTTTGAGAATTTTATTTTATGTGTGTCGATGAAGTTTAGAACCTTTAACTATATATAACATCCGTCTCAAGAACAAAATTAATTTAAATCAATATTTGAATTGCATGCACCACGATATCTTTATTGATGAATGAAAAGATTAAACGATTTTCGAATAAATTATTAATTAATCCATTAATATTGGTACCTTGATGTGACATTTGGTAAAGTTAGACGAAGTAATCGACTATATCACACTAAAAAAATGATGTTATCACTATTTAGCATTCTATTGAATAAAATGTTAATAACATGTCGTTAAGAAATGAACAAATTTGACAAAGAAAAAGAGAGAAAAAAACACAATTCATAGGCAGAACATATGTAATTAGAAGGTGAATAGAGTGATACACCAAAACGATGAATTCTCTCGACATCTTTTCTAAATTGCAATACTCCATAATACCTAAAATATGAACAAAACCATCAATTAGGCATTAATGACATCGACATGATGAACACGAAAAGGGGAAAACAAATTTTCAGAAAAATGTGTTGCCATATCAATCACTTCTATATAATGACAGTATTTATCAAATATTGCAAATAAAAAGTACAAGATGTCGGTCAATTAGAAAGTGAAAAACTGAAAGTATCCTTATTTAGGACTAAGAGAGGCAGGTTGAAGCAAAAAGATGTACATTAACTGAGGAACTTCAAACAAAGAAGAACAATCAGAGTTGAATTGTAATAGGGTGTACTAACACTAACCGAAATCCGTAATACATATTCTTTTTGTAGGTTCATCTGAAGGCCAGTCTTGTTTTTGAACTAAATGAACCAACAAAACTATTAAAATCAAAGTCAAAACAGTCACCTAAAAAAGGATATAATACATGGTTGATATATAGAATGAATGAGAATATGTACGCACATACCAAGATGGGTTCAATGCGGTGAAACTGATCTCTTCTTCATGTTTGTATCATAAGAACAACAACAACAACAACATACCCAGTGTATTCCCACCAAGTGGGGTCTGGGGAGGGTAAAGTGTACGCAGTCCATACCACTACCTCAGATGAAGTAGAGAGGTTGTTTTCGATAGACCCCCGGCTTAGAACAGATAACAATAACAAACAAAAGTCATAAAAACAAACAACAAGAAGCGATAACACATCGCTATATACTAAAAGAGGCAAGACACCCACAAAGTAGCACTAAAAACTATTTATTCGAAGTTACAAACATCTCCAAAACAACACGAACAAGAATATGCCCAAGAAACAACAGGCACTGATATTAAAAACTACTTAAACATAGAGAGAACCAAAAAGAAATTGTGAAAGCTAAGAGAATTTTAGGCATAAGATAAAAAACTACTTAAAAAGTCGAATCATGGCAACGACAAGTGAATCATTTAATTGGATATTAAAATGGTTGTTGACCTCTGAATTAAAAAAAAAATGAGCCAAACAATATTGTCTTAATGGTTGCAACCGTTCCCTTCATTATTGCAACCGTTGCATCTCTTTTGGAAGTGAAAAGACAGAACATTTCAATTTCTTTTATGATAAAGAGAATATAAATGTAAAGAAAATAAGAAAAATAGCCAAGAAAAAAAAAACTGTAAAAAACAATTCTCGTCAATGAAATATGACACAGACCTATGTCTTTCCATTATATAGATATATATAGATTTGCAGTTTTAGTTGAAAACTGAAAACAAACAATTGCAAGTTAATTTTGAAGGTACACAAAGTGAACGAAATTAAAGTCAGGGGAAAGAACGACAAACTAATGTCACCTATTCAGTCCGCATTTGTGATGTTTGTGAATAAATCAACTTTATAAAAACTTCACGTTTGATTCTTTAATTTTACTTGTAAGTTACAACAAACGATAAATGTAATGTTAATGGTAAAAATAACAAACTAATAGAATTGTGAAATAAATTTACCTTGACTATTATCAGAAGAAATAAATTTGATATGTTTGATTGATAAATTTTTTATCCATGTTAGGAATCCTGTATAACAAAAGATAAGTTGTATTAGGAAAATATAAATGTATGAAAAATTATTAACCAATTCAAATTTAACTTGAACTTTACAACTATTCACTTTATAAGTTATCTGTATATGCTAATGCGCCATGTAAATTCCAAACACAAAAATAGAAGGCAGAAACAAATCATAATGAAGCAACTTAAATAGCAACACAGTAAGACATCCAAAGTTTTTTTATGACCTGTTTTCATTCTTTTGAAAATACATGCACTACGGGCAGAACGGGTAGTAAACTTTCGTGCTTTAATCTCCTGGTTCAACTTTTTCATTCCCTTAATTCACTGCGCATGGTAACAATGAATGCATTTTTCAAAAATGAACTGAAATAAAAGCACACAAGTAAAAGTAACTGATCATATACAAGATGAAGAGGAAAATAAGGAGAGAATTTAGAGCATTTGAATGTAAGAAATTTAACAAAATAGTATCACGAGAACTATATTTAAAAGTTTGAGAAAGGAATCACAGAGAGAGGAATAGTGGAGGGAAAAGATGTGGTTTGTAACCGTTGTTTTTGTATTTAATCAGTGTAGCACAAAGCGGTGGGATATGTAACCGTGCTTTGTTTAATTTTAAATTATATTAAATATACTGTACAACTGCTAGAGGAATTAAAGTGCAAAAAAATGTAGAAAAAGATAAATGAAATCCCCGCTCAAAGGATGCCACCTAACTGGCCTAATGTCCTCCAATTATATATATATAGATTTTAGGTGTGATTTTCTTCATACTTTCAAAAACACAAAAAAAAAAATCTTTTTCTTTCTCTCATTTTTTGCAATTTCTATTTATTTCACTCATTTTTTTTATTTTTTTTCTTCACACCCAAATTTGTTCTCTTTTTTTTTTTTTTTTTTTTTTACCAACCCCTTCTTCATATCCATATCAAGCTACGCACCCCTATGATACCCACCCTCAACTTAGGTGATTTGCCTGATTTGAGGCACACAATGTCCAAGGAGGGACCAGGGTCAAGAGAGGTTCATTGTAAGTCAAAATGGGAAGGTGGATGGGCTAATGAAAGAAATAGGTCAATTAAGGCTCAAAATCCAAATCAAGGGATACTTATTTTATTTGGTCAGGCATTTAGGCTAAAAGTGGACTTATTCAAAAATGGTCTATGATCCTTTCCTAACCACTATCCTATAACCTAGGCAAGACTAAGCGCACACACTAAGTGAACTCGGTAATGACCTCACACACACATAGCACAGGGTTACAATATCAACTACTACCTATCCAGTTCATGCATAGTTGGCTACAGTCATTCTGCCTATAATACTAATGTCATAACAAGATCCAACAACTGTCATAAACAAACATACTACACACAGTTCAAAACAAAATTTTCAGGAGGGGTGTCCTTTAAGCAATCAAAAAGCATCATTATCATAAAATTGTTCAAAACAAGACTGCCCTAAGGTTCCCCTATTTTTCTCCTAATTAAACATGAAAACACATAAATAATATAAATAACAACCTAAACATGCCGATTCTACTATGATAGCACACTTGGGGGAAAAGAAAACACGACAACAAAAAAACCCAAGTGGTGGTATACCCCCACCCCAACAAAATAATGGTGCACTATCCTCAGTACACAGTTATTAATATGATAAGTGTAAGGGAGTGAATACATGCCTGCGGCACCCTAGGCACCATATATGGGCCCGTTCGTAGTGGGATCATCTGTATGCTTTCTGGGCTCAACGCTAGGTGCGGACGGTGGAGGGGGTGGCTGACTAAAGGATGCACCCATTTCTCTCTGCTCATGAGCAATCTGAATGGCAAGGTACTCTGCCCGGGAGGCCTTAGTCGCCCTCCGTAGATCACTCTCAAACTCATTTTCATTATCAGTACGACCCTCGACACTCCGTGGCCTCTTACCTCTAGCAATAGAAGGCTCTTCGTCAGTAAACAAATCCACCTCAAAAATTGGTGTTGTAGGTACCGGTGTTGGGGTGGAATGATAGGAGTATGGCTAACTGCTAAATCTCGAACCTCTACCTTCAACCCCGCCACCTCCTTTGTCAACCCCATCAAATTTGGGATATGGGCCTCTCTCAATCGGCTACCCATCCGGTGCTCAAAACTATCAATTCGCCCAAGCAGCTCACACATAAACCTCTCCATAGAAGCAGTTATATGAGCCTCAACTCTCGCCTCTGAAGCATCTATCACAGTTCAAACCCATGGCTTAATTTGAGAGACCAACTTAGCCATCTGGGCCTCTGTGTGAGCCTGTTGTTCAATAGTCTGCGCCTGTCTATCCACTAACTACTACAAAAACTCTCGCAAAACTGCAACCATGACAGACAGGGGTGGTGGTGCAGTAGTGCCTACTACCCCATCATCAATCACGGGGCCTATGCCCTCAGTAGGCAACCTCACAACCTTGGGCTCACTAACTAGTGCTGAAGTGCTAACCGGTTCCTCTCAATCCACTTGCCCTTCAAAAAGGGTGGCGCCTGACAAAGTAGAGGGCTGAGACCTCCTCTGGGAAATCAGGATAGCACATCACTGCTGCATTAAACCTATATCAGCTATGCGGGTCATCTCAATATCGAGATCTACTGTAGGCATCGTAACCACACCAGTACTATTACATAGGCGCTGAATCAAATAGGGGAAAGGGAATCTGGTAAAGTCTCTAAAGGTGCACTCATGAATCTCCTCAATAATATAGAGGGAGATATTGATGTCATATTTGGCAATGATGCTCGCTACCAGAACATCTCGGTCAAGTGTAAGAAAATTATCTGTACTTGTAGGACCGAGACGGTGCCGTACAACTGACCACCAAAACCTGCCCGCAAAGTGAAGCTAGGACTTCTTAATATCAAACTTCTTAGCAACCCATCTCACATCTACGCCATACTCAGCGATATACTGCGCAACCCACCATAGTAGCTGTAACACCCCTTACCTTCCCAACCCTATGTGATGACGTTGAACAATGGTTACTTAGGTGTCGAGATGCCATGAGTATGTAATTTGTAATGTTAGTGATGAGAAAATTAAAATTTGGCCTCGTACATTTGATTAGCCCTTCGTAGGAGGTGTTTTGTGATTTTTGTGGAGCATTTGTGGGGTTAAAAACGAGGCTTGGAGGGCCTCTAAACAAAGGATATTAAAGGTAATAAGTAAGTTAAAGAATAGGACTTGAAGTATCTAACCAAACCTGCGAAGAAAAGTCGAAAAATAAAATTTTCAAAAAATTTAAGGGTGGGGCGCGCCATAGGGCGTGCCAGGCCGCTATGGGCCAAAATTTTTAGCCCATAGGAAGCAATCTGGCGCGCCCAAGGGCGTGCCAGGGTGGTTTTGCCCATTTTTTAAAAGTTGGAATTTTTCTAAGTCCCAAGGGTGCCCGGGGATGTACCGGGCCGATTTTTACCACGTTTATTTTAAAACCATGAGAATATACATGTAATGAGTGAAGTATTATATTGGTATAATAAAATTACTCGTGAACGAATTTGGTGTCAAGGTGACAATTTTACCCTTATGGTCAAAATAAGCCATATGTGGCAAGAATTGCTTGTTTTTGGAATTGAGGCTACGAGTATGAATCCCGTGAGTGGGAATATTGTCATAACACGTATGAAATGATTTAAACATGAGAAATTATTGATTTTATTGGGTTGAGTGAATTGGGCTCAAAAAGGGCCCAAAATGAAAAGAAGACATGGGCCAAAAATGGGTCAAATGACCCATTCTTGCCTTGACCTTCTAGACACAACATTTAATGCCATAAGAGTGGCTAAGGATGGAAATTGAGGGCCTATATAAAGAGGAAAAAATCTGATTTTATTCATGAGAAACACACATGCTTTTCTATCTTTTTCTAGAAAATTCCCAAGAACACCTCTTTGGCTCTCAAAACCCTAAGGCACTTCTTGGAGCAAGATCATCCTTTATCAAGCTTAGGTAAGTGGTTATTCTTATGGAATAACATATTATATGCATGGTAGAGTATGTAAATCATATTGGTTATGCTTGAAAGTGTTGGATATGGCACTTTGTGTTTTTGTGAAAGATGTGTTATCCATGGGATTTACACTTGAAATATGACTTGTGATTTTGATGAAAGAGCATGGTATGGATGAAATAACAACATATATGGGGTGATTATGTTATTAAACTTGTTATTTTCATATAAGTGTAAATTATGGGATTTTGGCAGATTTGTTGTTGTGAGGTGTATTGAAGTAAATTGATGGTATAATTATGATGTTGAGATGATGGAGAGTGGAAAGTATGAACTTGGTGTGACATACTAGTGGTTTATGATATTTTGGTCAATGTTGGTCATGTTGTGGTATTATTGATATGACCATGCCGTAAATGGTATTGTAGAGAAAGAAATGACATTTTAAATCCAAACATGTGACTCATTGTTATTATATGCCATTGTAAGGTAATTGGTTGTTAATGTTGGTTCCGTTATGTACTTGTGTTGTAGAGTAAAACATAAGGACGGAGCGGGACTATTGTATGCACGTCTAAGATTATGTATTCGTATTAAGAATACAAGGTATGTAAGGTTCCTTTTTCCATATCCTTCTGCAACATATTGTTCACATTGACATTGGACTTGTTTCAATTCCGAGATGCTTGAAGTATATAAATTCAGGTTGACGTATATTGTTATCCATATGTGTCCTATTCTTAGATGACTTATGATTCACTTATCTCTTGTTCATTGATTGAAGTTCCAAAGATGTCATAACGTTGAAATTTTGATAAGAACTATTTCAAGAGAGTAATAACATAAGAGAATCTATTTAATCTTGGGTGGCATTTTACAATCATGTCTTGTTCTAAAGTCCTATAGTATAATGATTAGCCTTGTACCAATCTTTCATAAGTAAAAGTACCAATCTCATAAGAGTAATAAGAGAGGTGATGTGCAAGTTAGTATAATTATTCCTCATAAGTGAAGATGTCAATCTCATGAAGTAAAGGAGTGAAGTGAGATGTGTATATAAGTGTGTGTTTTACTATCATGATCTTTAACGCGTCACTCTCATAACTATGTAAAGGGTATAAGATTGTAAAGAAGAAATGCGCATGGTTACTATATGTTTCATTAAGTATGGATCACATTCTAAAAGGTATAAGTTCAATATGGAATAATCCCAATATTATGCTATGTTATTTATTATAGCCCACCAAAGGTGGAGGCCCGGTATCATATGCTTACTTATATAAGATCTCATAGGATTAGTGAAGGAGGTAAAGTGCGAGCTAATATATCTATCCCTCACAAGTTAAGGTGTTAATCTCATGAAGTATAAGCGTGAGGTAAAGAATATTTGTGTGTTTCAAATAGTGTCATGATCTTCAATATATCAATCTCTCATAAGTTAATATATAAATCTCTCCTAAGTAAGAAATGATGAAAGGTGTGTATATGTTACATTATAACCCACCATGAGAGTGGATGTATGTTAACCCACCATGAGAGTGGATGTATGTTAACCCACCATAGAGTGTATGTATGCTAACCCACCATGAGAGTGGATGTACGTTTCCCCACCATAAGAGTGGATGTATGTTAACCCACCATGAGAGTGGATGTATGTTAACCCACCATGAGAGTGGATGTACGTTAACCCACCATAGAGTGGATGTATGCTAACCCACCATGAGAGTGGATGTAGGTTAAACCACCAATAGAATGGATGTACGTTAATGGAGTGGATGTACGTTATATTATTAACCCCCCGATAGAGTAGATGTATGTTATATTGTTACCCCACCACTAGAGTTGATGTATGTGGATGAATGTTATTCTTTTACAACCTACTAACCAAGTAGATGAACAATAGTGGTAATGAATATAGAAGCAAGAAAGAATCTCTTGGGTATAGAAGAATCTATTGGAGGCAAGTCTCTTGAGTGAACGTATTTTCCCTTGAAGGAGAGTAGTTATAAAAGATATTATATAAAATGATGGTTTATCCACATTGACTATTCTCTCATATTTTATTCTATTGACATTCTCATGTATGATGCTATTTCTTATGAACCTTACATACTCAGTACATTCTTCGTACTGACCCCCTCGGGGGACTTACCTTACATGTTGCAGGTGCAGGCATTAGTAGACCTCCTCAGTAGACTGTGGATCATTTGCAGAGTTTTGGTGAGCTCCACTTGGTTCGGAGCTTTCTGAGTCATAGTTGTATATTTATTTTGATGTTGTAAATGTAGTATAAAGAGGGGACTTGTCCCAACTTTAAGTTGGTATTGTTAATGCATCTATTAGAGGATTTTGTAGACATATGTGGGTATATGAATGTAAGATATGTAAATGCATTTCGACGTGATGGCTCCAACGGCCAAGTTTTGTATATATATATTTATAGCATATGTTTCCATGATTCATGTTTTCCGCATCGTTGCATGAGGTATAATAAGATTCATACGAGGATACTTATACGAAGGTTCATGAGCAAAGATTGGTTCTCTCGGGCTATATCGGCTTCGGGGGCCATTCCGACTCGAATGGGATTTTGGGTCGTGACAGTAGCTCCAAGCGTTGATCGCCATCCTTCATTTTGTTTCTATTTTTCACCATCTCCATGCGGTAATCAAACTCAGTAGTACTAGATGGAAGTGCACGTTCGGCACCAAATAAAAACCTATGGATAGTCTACTCGGATATGTCTACCCTGGTACCACGAACCAAAACATAAGTTAAAGGTGGCTCGTCCTGATATCGCTGCTTATTTGGTGTAATCAATGCAATCGAAGCAGCACATAACGCATAAAACTCATGGACCAACTCTGGGTTGTAGCTACCAAAAGGCTCCGTCATCCACCCGAATCCATAGCAATAAAATAATGAATTAATCTCGAGTAGTGCCTCCAACTCATCTACCTGATACCGAGGCTCCTCAGTGATATTTATTTTACATGCACCCCACTCAGTCGGATTTGTATCCCTATCATAAATGGCCTTCATATCCTGAACACACCACCTTTTGTTTTTCCTTCGTACTGCAGTTGCTGCCCGCTGGGCAGCCAACTATCTCTGTGAAGAAGTCGTGGAATACTGGACATCAGTATCGAAAATAGATGTTGTCTCATCAGCCTTACCACTACCAGCGGACTCAGAATCATCCGCACCCGCAATAATCTCATCGGTCTCAGGTGCATCATCCTCGTCTTCAGTACCACTGATTGCAGAAGCATCCACCCCTTCTTCAGACTGGGGGGAGAAACTAGATGACTGAATAGGAGTCATCGATGTGGCAGGAGGCGGGGCTGTGTAGTAGGCTGAAGTGTGCTTGCAGCCTGTACCCTAGTTCGTTGTCTTGTGTCACATGGCACAAAAGTAGAATCATCCCTAGCAATCTCATAAACCTCTTCGGACCTACTTTTCTGCAGCTCCGAAGGCTCATCTCGCAGCCTTTTTGTGAATTCTGGGTTCTTGGTGCGAATTCGCAAAGAGAAACCCATATCTCCGCGTTTGGGATTTCCTTCTAGCGGTATTTGGTTCAAATGGGTAGGGTTTATGTTGGTTTAGGTCGGGTTGGGTTTGTTGGTCGAGGGTAAGGGTTGATTTTAGGGTTCTTGAAATTAGGGTGTTTAGGGATTTAGGATTTTCGGGTATTAGGAAGTTAATATGGATGAATTTGTGTGTTGGGTACTTGGGAAAGGTAGTGAATTTAGACTTTAAAATATTATTTCGTAGCAATTTGTGTTCAAGGGATTGGGTATTTAAAGGCTTAGAAGATCGAGTTTAGGGTTTTAGATCGGGTGGTGTCGGATTTTATAAGAAATAGGCCAAAATTTTGGGTTGTTTCGAGTTGAATTTTCAGATTCAGGGTATTTCTGATTTTCATGGCACCGACCCACATCACGTGGGTTGACCTACATGACGTGGGTACCTGATGTAGATTGAGTTCCTGAAAACATAAAATGCCACTTGATTCCCACGGCACAGACCCACATCACATGGATCGATCTACGTCACGAGGGCACCTGGCATGGATTGGATTCTACAATTTAAACTTTTAGTCTGAGATCCACGGTACCAGCGCACGTCACGTGGGTCCCTGGCATGGTTTAATCTACACACTTTTGTGTTCACATTTTTATTTTCAACTCACGACTGGTATCAATCCTTGGGTTGCCTCCCAAGCAGTGCTTGATTTAACGACGCAGTACGACGTAGCTAGGTTGGTTAATCATACTTCACCAACTAGCCCATGGGTTTCCTCCCATGAAGCACTTGATTTAACGTTGCGGCACGACTCAAATCATTTAACTACTTAGACTTCATCAATACTAAACTCCACACATGTCCTTATTTCTTCCGTGGTTCCCACATAGTGCTTTACACGCTGTCCATTGACCTTGAATAGAACATTGTCATCACCTTTCATCTCAATTGCTCCATGCGGGAATACCCTAACCATTGTGAATGGACCATACCATATGGACCTTAGTTTTCCAGAAAAAAAGCAAAGCCTAGACTTATAAAGCAATACCAAATCTCCCGGGTGAAATTCTCATAGTTCAATCTTTTGATCATG
This sequence comes from Capsicum rhomboideum, assembly GCA_031232105.1. NCBI lineage: Eukaryota > Viridiplantae > Streptophyta > Magnoliopsida > Solanales > Solanaceae > Capsicum > Capsicum rhomboideum. The sequence goes on from CP124710.1 coordinate 104,203,740, forward strand.
ATATAATTTCATGTTCTCTTTATACAATGCTGAACTTTCATAAGGCCGGAGAATAAATTCATCCATCTTATTTATCTGCTCTAATCTCAATTTAACCACTTCACTCCATTCTAGATTCAACCTCTTCAATGCCCATAATGCCTTATGTTCAAGTTCGACAGGCAAATGGCACGATTTACCAAACACTAGCTAATATGGAGAAGCACCAGTCAGTGTCTTGAATGCAGTTCGATATGCCCATAATGCATCATCCAATCTTTCGGCCCAATCATACCTATTGGCATTCACCATCTTCACCAAAATAGACTTAATCTCATGATTTGACACCTCAACTTTCCCGTTCGTTTGAGGATGGTAAGGTGTTTCCACCTTATGTTTGAAACAATATTTTTCAAGCAGGGCTTTGAACATCCAATTACAATAGTGGGATCCTCCATCACTATTGATAACTCGGGGTGTACCGAATCGTGAAAATATGTTCTTTTTCAAGAATGTCGTGACACTCCTTCCTTCATTATTGGGAAGCGCAATTTCTTCCACCTACTTAAAAATATAGTCAATAGCTACCAAAATGTATTTCATCCCATGTGAGCTCATAAATGGGCCCATAAAATCAATTCCCCATACATCAAACAATTCGAGCTCAAGAATAGTTGTCATAGGAAGTTCGTGTCTGCACGAGATGTTCCCTTGTCTTTGGCATTGGTCACAAGCCCGAGCATAGTCATGAGCATCTTTATAGATGGTGGGACAATAATACCCATATTGTAAGATCTTATGAGCAGTTCGCGCACCTCCATGATGACCCCCAACTGGAGATGAATGACATGCTTCCAAAATACTCATCATCTCGACTTTCGAAATACACCTTTGAATTATTCCATCCATACACACCCTAAATAAATAAGGCTTATCCCAAGAGAATTTTCTCACCTCGTGCATAAATCTCTTCCTCTGCTAATACGACAAATCTTTCGGGACTAGAACACTTACTAAAAAGTTGGCAAAATCTGCAAACTATGGGATTAAATCTTGTGATGCTGCCAACACTTGCTCGTCTGGAAAAGTATCATCAATATCAAGATCATCCCTTAATTTAAGAATGGCCTCCTCCTCAAGGCGTGATAGATGGTATGCAACCTGATTCTCAGTTCCGTTTCAGTCCTAAACCTCAAAATCAAATTCTTGCAATAGAAGCACCCACCAAATCAGTCTTAGCTTAGCATCCTTCTTTGACATAAGATATCTAAGTGTTGCTAGTCTATATGCACAATCACTTTCGTACCAATCAAATAAGATTGAAATTTCTCGAAGGCAAAGAATAATGCTAATAATTCTTGCTCGGTTACAGTATAATTTTTTTGAGCTGGATTAAGTGTTTTGCTAGCGAAATAAATCGGATTTAGAATCTTCTCACGCCTTTGGACAAGGACTGCACTAAAGGCCACACCGCTAGCATCACACATAACCTCAAATGGCATCGTCCAATCTGGCGAAACAATGATAGGGTCTAAAATAAACTTCTCTTTCAGACACTCGAATGCTTTTAGACAAGCCTCATTAAACACAAACCTCACCTCCTTCTCTAAAATTTTGCATAATGGATGTGTAATCTTAGAGAAATCCTTGATGAATCTTCTATAGAATCCTGCATGTCCCGAGAAACTTTGAATTTCTTTAACTGAAATAGGTAGAGGTAACTTTTCAATCACCTCAATCTTGGCTTTGTCTACTTCAATACCCTTCTTTGAGATTCGATGCCCCAATAAGATACCCTCATTAACCATAAAGTGACATTTTTCCCCAATTTAGCACTAAGTTACACTCCTCGCATATTTGTAACACACCAGCAACGTAGGCCAAGCAGTCATCAAATGAGTCTCCCATAACAGAGAAATCATCCATAAAATCCTCAATAGTGTCTTCCACCATGTTGGAGAAAATGGACATCATGCAATGCTGAAAAGTGACCGGTGCATTACATAAACCAAAGGGCATCCTTTCGAACACGAACATCCCATATGGACAAATGAAAGTGGTCTTCTCTTGGTTCTCAGAATTAATGAAAATCTGATTAAACCCTGAATAACAGTCAAAAAAATAATACTATCCTCTACCAGCAAGACGGTCTAAGATATGATCCATGAAGGGCATAGGAAAGTGATCCTTTTTGGTCCAAGAATTCAGCTTTCAATAATCCATGCAAACTCTCCATTCAATAACCAGCCTCATTGGAATTAACTCATTCTTGTTGTTTGGAACCACAGCGATTCCTCCCTTCTTTGGCACACACTGAACAGGGCTCACCCACTTGCTATCAGCAATGGGGTAAACCATACCCACATATAACCACTTGATGATTTCTTTCTTCACAACTTCTTGCATAGGTGCGTTCATATGACATTGGTTCTCAATGCTTGGTATGCACTCAAGATCAAGCTGAATTTTGTGAGTCTAGATACCGAGTGAAATTCTAATAATGTCAGCGATGGACCAACCAATGGCCCTCTTAAACTTTTTCAACACTAAAACAAGACCCTTTACTTGCCACTCCACCAACTCAGTAGAAATAATCACGGGCAAGGTGTTGTTGGATCCCAAGAATGCATAACGAAGGTGAGACGGGAGAGCCTTAAGCTCCAAAACTGGAGGCACCTCAATAGAAGGACGAGCCAGTAGGGTCACCCTATTCTTTAAATTGAGATCAAGTTTCTTCAGAGCATAAGTGTATAATCCCCTACCAATGATTACACCAACCATTTCATCGTACTCCTTAATACCATTGCTATCAAAATTCATAATCACGGCTGCAAGAGCTTCTACCCCCAACCTTTCTTTAATAGGAACGACCATGTCACTCTCATCAACCATATCTATTACAGAAATCACCCACATATCTTTAGATTGCTTCATGGAACGGCAAACATTGAAAGTAACATGTTCATTATTCAACATGAACTTTATCTGCCTAGATTCCATGTCAACCAATGCACGGCCAATGGCAAGGAATGGTCTTCCCAAGATGATGGGAACCTCAAAATCAACTTCACAATCTAGAATCACAAGGTCAATCGGAAAGATGAAAGAAGCAGCCTTCACCAAAACATCATACAAAATGCCCACTGACTTTTTCATAGTTCAATCCCCCATAAGAAGTCTCATAAAAGTCAGTTTTGGTGCTCTCAATCCTAACTGCTTAAAAACAGCGAGCGGCATAAAGTTAATGATAGCACCCAAGTCACACAGAGTTTTTGCAAAATTATAGGACCCAATAGTATAAGAAATTGTGAAGGCTCCCGGATTTTTATTTTTCTCAACAAGTGAACGAGAAGCAATTACACTACAATGGTGTAAATTATCTGTCAGCTCAAAACTGACAGTTCTCTTCTTCATCACCAAATCTTTCATGAATTTTGCGTAACCTGGCATCTGTTCTAAAGCCTCGACAAGAGTAATATTTATCAATAACTCCATTAACATTGAAATAAATTTTTGATATTTATTCTCTTTAGCATTCTTTTTCAATCTTTGAGGAAAGGGAGGAGGAGGTCGAGGAATTTGTTTGAACACTTGAGGGACCTCCTTTTCCATCCCGTTATCAGATTTTGCCTTTTTGTCAGCATCATGAGGCTTTTGAACTGCATCACCCTTTGAATTCTCTGGCTTTATCTCAGTTTCTACATCAACTATCATCGGCTCATTTTTCTTACCACTATCCACAAGTATAGATGGGTCAGTCGTGCACTTCCTGCTTCTAGTAGTAATGGCCAAACAATGACTATCATTTTTTAAATTCTGGACAGTGTTGCTCGAAAGGGTGCCTAGTTGGCGCTGGTTCAATGACACCGATATTTGCCCAAACTGTTGCTCCAACTGTTTAATGGAAGTGAAATAAGCTTTTATTTTCTGAATTATTCCCAAAATGTCTGACCTAATCTCCTTCAAGCAACTCTCCTGGCCATTTGACCCTTTAACTAGTTTATTAAAAAGGGCTTCCATTTTTGAATTTCCAAATCAGCATCACGGTTCCCCAGCGGCACATATGCGCCCCTCTTCTCTTTATAATCATCCTTTCACCTCTAATCACCATCACAATCTCATTCTCTATCTCTATATCATGACTTGTTATAATTGTCTCCATAGTAGTTCCGACCTTGATTTCCTTACCTTGAGTTCCAACAGTATTGATTAGACCCTTGGCCCTTGGCTCAAAAACCTGCCACCTCTTAATCCAAGTAATTAGCCTTCTCATTAGATTTATAATCGTCATGCCTAGGTGTTTTACCTTGTGCACCTACGGCATTCACCTTCTTAGCACCTCCAGCCGCAATTTGTTTGGCTATCAAGCCAATTTTTATCCTCAACTATGTGACCTCTTGAGCTATAGATTCATCCAAAGCCCTTTATTTTGCTGAGTCTCTAATAGCATATGTCCCAGCAGGTGTATCTGCCTTTCGAGTATTCCATTCTCGATTGGTATTAGTGATACGATCTAAAATCTCTCAAGTTTATTCCCACCTCAGACTCATAAATGCTCTGCCAGTGATAGTATCTACTACAGCCTTGGAATTGGCATTTAAAGCCCTGTAAAAGATCTCAAGTAAACTCCTACCACTCATCCTATGATTTGGAACATTCTGCACCTTCTTCTTAAACCTTAGACATGTCTCGTAAAGTGCTTCAGAATGTAGTTGTCTGAAGGTGTAAATCTCATCCTTTAACTGTAGCATCTTGGAGGGTGGGAAAAATCTCTCAATAAATTGATTACTCAACTCTTGCCAAGTAGTGATGGAACCTCGTGGTAACTCGACCAACCACAAAGTCATTTCTCTTATTAGAGAGAATGGAAATAATCTCAACTGAATAACCTCTTGGTCAACTCCAGGAAAATTATATGAAGTGCAGACCCCTGCAAAGTTCATCATATGCATGTTCGAATCATTTGTAGTAATACCGGCGAACACACCTTTCAAGTTTACCAGGTGGATCATTGCACTTGTAATTTCAAACTTAGTGCCCTGAGATAACTCTGATGGAATAATGGCACTAATATCAACCGACTTGAAACAAGCCACATCTTCTTCTTTGGGATCATCATAAACTGGCACATATGGTCTTTGAGGTGGTTGTTGCACCCTCAGTCTTCTTTGTCTCTCTCCAAGTGCAGCGAGATGTTGTGTTGCTGCTTGCATTCCTTGATGATCTCTATCTGCTTGTCTAAGAGCCGTTTGCCTCGTATTTTCCTCAGCTGTTAATCGAGCAGTGATTTATTCCAAAGTTTTATGACCAACTGGCTGATTTGGCTAGTTATGAATATCTCCCATGGTTGCGGGATCCTGAACTCCGTCGATATTCTCCATTCTTTGATTAGCTCTTAATGTTTGTTCTATATCAGTATCAAGTGGAATTAGGGGATTGCCTTGACTCCTAGTATTAGGCATACACCGGTGTGTGCCCTTAAAAGTATAGAAAAATAAAACCAATCAACTCCAACAAGTAAACTAATCAACTCCGTAATCGTAGTCCCCAGCAACGGCACCAAAATTTGATGTCACCCAAACTACACCTCCAAGAAAGTATAAAGCAGTCACTGAGTCAAATATAGAACCCAACTAGGTTGGGGTCGATCCCACAGGGAATAGGATGAAATTAGGTTGAGTGCTTGTCCGAGTAATTAGCAAGTAAGTAAAAAGGGGGGGTTGTAAGCAAATAGTAACAGTAACGATTGTTGATTTTTGAATTTGTAATCAATATGAGAAATACACTAGGACTGTGATCCCCAATGATTCCTTAACTTCATCGGTTGTTTGTGCTGGCAAACTGTCCCGATGCATTGCATGCAAAATTTAACAAGATAGGTTCATCTAAACGTCTCTCGACCTTGGTTAGACAAATTTCACTCTTCTCCTCTTGGTCTCCGAGGGTCGCACTACTAACCCTTGGTCTGGACCTCAGATAACTATTCCTTTTACGGCTCAAGTTATTAGATGAAGGTTGATAGCTTCAAATCTCTGTTGTTATTTCCTTTTCCAATCTCTACCTCTTTCTTGAGCAAGTCTAGAATACAGGCTAGTTTCTAATGTTTGCAAACGTTAGAAGATCAATCACAATGAAAGAAATAACAATACATGCATTCACATCGGTTCAGAATTGCTTTGCACTTAACCTATTTCGTTCATTCCTCATGGTTCACACAACCCTAGTTATGGGATTTAGCTACTCATGATTGCAAGAACACAAGAAGATTTCAATGAGGAAAACATAATTGTAAACTCACAATAATAAGAAAACTCTGAAATCTCAATATGAATAAAAACCTTAGAATCGATGTTCCAAGATTACAAAATCAATAATGCTTTTTTGAACTCAAAATAATGAAAATATATTCAAAAACAATGTAATTGACTCCCCTTGAACATAGGACAACATAGGGGTATTTATAGATACAAGGTGAATCCTATTTTAAATAAAATAGGAAAACAAAAGTCGGCAGCATTCCATGGTTCCGTGACTTGGTATCGTGGAACCAACCCATGTCACGTGGGTCCATCTCGTGGAAATCAGGCCATTTTACAACTTTCAGGAATTGACCCACGGTACCAACCTACGTGGAGTAGGTTTACTCATGGGACGTGAGTCCCTGCCGTGGTTCACTCCCCCGGTTTTAACTTGGCTCTTTCATCTTTCAATTCTCCAGTTTAGTGCATGCTTTTTCTCTTATTCTCTATTTTGCCTCCATAACCTATTTTCCTGCAAAATAGGACAGAAAACACATCATACCAACCAAATATACCCAAGTTATTACATATTTTCCTTGTTTTAAGAATCGAAAGTGCCATGAAACTGTGGCACATCATTAGTAGGTTTGGAAAGGCAAAAAAAGGTTAGACTTGGAAATTGGAATCAGTTTCATGATTTTTGACTTGGATTGCCTTTAGCTGGGTTGAGTATTTGTTGGTTTATGCTTGCTTCAGCTTGGGTTTTTTTTGTGCATGTGATGTTTTGGGTTCACGTGTTTGTATTGCCCCCGATTTAGTTGGAGACCAGTTGGTTGTTGAGGATGTGTTTTGGTTATTTGGGAAGTAAAGTCAGGTTATGAAGGAACAATGGATGCTTTGGGTGGTCTTCAGCTAGGCTTGGTTTTAGCTTGGTTGTGCTTGTATCGGTGAGATGTCAGTAATGTGTGGTTTGTATTTACATGCTTCAGTCATTCTCAGTTCAGTTGAAGGTCAGTTGGTTGTTGAACCTGAGTTGTGGCTATTTCAAAAGTGAAGTGGGAAGGTCGGTTGAAAGAAGGATATTGTTGGTGAAATCCTTTGAAAGTGTTGTTTTGCTTTAGAGGTTATCTGGGGAGTCTTACTCGGAGCATGTAGGCCCAGTACCTCATCCTTTTGAGCTTTTGGGCACTTTCTATCCATTGACTTTCACGGATGAAAGTCCTTTTATTAGTGAAAATGTAATGACCTCAAGGTTATTTCCTTAATTTTTGCATATTTTTAGTCTTTCAAGACTTCTCATAGCGGCTACAGGTTATTTATGACTTGTCAAAACTGTCGGTTTGGTTATCGGACAGTCCGTTTGTATTTTAGGCTCGTTTTTCTGTTTTGGAGCTTTCGTTGTTTAGGATTTGGTCTCGGACCAAAACTATAATTATACAATCTCAGATGAGAATTCTGTCAGCACCATTAGCTCCAAAATATTAATTTTATGCTTGGGGGACCCTTGTTCATGGTCTCGAGGCTTTTAGACTCATTTTGGGCTATTGGGTAGATTTGGTGAAAAATGGAACTATAGGTGTGGGCCATACTTTTAATTGAAACAACCTCGGATGGAAATTTTGATGGTTCCATTCAGTTTGGAATGTCGAATTTGGTATGGTAGCATAGATTGTTTGTGCGTGCGGCGTTTCGAATGAATCTCGAACACCCGGTTGGAGTCCATTTTGAACTTAGCTAAAATCTGGTAACTGATACCTGGTTTGACTGCTAAAGCAATCAAAGAGCCACTTTAGCGGTAGTCATTTTAGCTACCCGAGCCACTTTAGCTGTAGTCATTTTAGCTACCCGATCCACTTTAGCGGCCTTTGCTATTTGGCTGAGGTCCGCTTTAGCGGTCAAGGCTTTCTTAAGTGGACGTCGCTTTAGCGGTCATGTACTGCTTTAGCGGTAGCCGCTTAAGTAGACAGGTGACAGCTTTGGCGGCACCTGGGGCTATTATATCCCCTTGTTCACCTGAGTTTCTCTCATTTTCTCAACCGTTTTCCCCAATTGTTGAGAGCATGAGGAGTGACAAAGAGTGGGGATTCACCAATTGAAGCTAAGGTAAGTTATCCCATCACTCCTTGGTCATTATTCATCATTTTACCCATTGAATTCCATCCCATTTCATTGTAAATTCTTAGGAATTAGGTCTTCGAAATCCTAATCTTTAGGGCCTGATTTGGGCCCCAAATTGTGCTCCATTTGTGCTCAACTTTTGAGCACACATTCCTTGTCCTTCGAGGGACCTCGTGATGGATTCAATTTAAGAATTCCATTAGCGGGCCCTACGGTCCCATTATTGACCCGATTTTTGGGCCTAGGGTATTATATTGCAAAATGGGTGTCGTTTTACTCGTATTGACGTGTAGGTTACTATTTTGATAGTGTAACATCAATTCGAGATCGTGGACCAAAGGCGAATGAATTGTGGACGACTCAAGGATTGCGGTTCGGCATTGAGGTAGGCTTTGGTCTACTTTTCTTTATGAGATTGTGTATAGTATAGATTGCATGCTAGGAAGGGATTATAGGATGTGAGTATGGCTAGTGTAGCAAGACTTAGCCTATTTTATGGAATTTTGGTTAGAGATATAACCCGAATCCTAGTATAAATACTTGTTATGGCCATAGAGTCGTATTGTGCTTGAATATAAGCATGTTAACCATAGTTGATGATTAAGGATCCTTTAGTATGAGACTTACCATTTGTCTTAGCTATTCGGGAGGTTTTTCCCCGATTAGATCCTTATGGTGGCGAGGCTGTGATACTAGTTGGACTGTAGGTGAGTTCTACCCTTAGCAAGGGTATGATTATCATTTATAGATGCTTAGGCGCTTATGATTGTATTGTTTGGATACTGATGATGGCATGCATACTATCTGGCGCATTCATGCTCAATTAGTGGTACGATTCCAATCAAAACCTTGATTTTACTACTATTTTCAAAAAAGAGATTTATTCTCAATTTTCACTTTAGAAAGGATTATTTTATAACGGGAATCGTACCACCTTATTTACTGGTTTATGAGCATTGGCATTGGAAATGATGTTTTAGAAATTCAACCGAGGCTGATTCCGGTCAATTATTGATACACACTTATTTTACCACTACTATTTACTTCGATCGAGGGATATTTCAACCCTTTGTACATGATTATGATGATTTAGTCCCGAGCATGATCTCGGGCAATGGATTTATGAATTTACATATATATCTCCGGTACTATACGGAGTAGATGGATTATGTTGATTATTAGAAGTCCTAGATCGGGACCAGGCAGTGTATACGAATTTCTCGAATCCCCTAGGGGGGCCCTTCATCCGAGAGTCATCATGTCGAAGAAGGATGGTTGTTATAGGTCTTGCCTTTGCGAGCTAGGTGAGCTGGAGAAGGTGTATATACTTGGTATGGTATGGTACTTGGTACTTATGGTTTGAGAAGATGGAATCGGTTCGAGTCCAATAACCCCGAAAGCATTGAACAACACTTAGATAGAATACAAAAACCATCCAATAAATAGTTTAATGAGTAGCCAATCCAACAACTTAAGAAATGCGGAAATAAAATACCAGACTGAAATCCCCTAGAACCTGAAAGTCGATGAACCAAAACATACTACAAATGTCAAGGGGGTATGCAACCCCCAAAACTAAAGGAAAGTAACAAGTCCGAACAAAAGACAATGTCCAAGGAAGATAGATCTCATGGTAGCCTGGATATGCTGCTCACTCTGAAATTCGAAAATCAGCTCCTGAAGTCACAAGTGAGGTCTCGAAGGATTCGCTAGAATATGTGTTGCCCTCACAGAAGTAAATGCAAGTGTAATATCACCACACAATAAAACAAAGTGTACTCGTCGGGTCATTGGCTAACCCAAGATAAAAATATGGACATTTAAGCAAAATATAGTACAATTAGCTAATACATGCTCACATATTATACATTCAGCACATAATTACAAATGGCATTTAAGAGGAAACATCAACAAGTCAACAATTATCACCAAGTCAAAGATAGTCAATTCAAGTATGCTAATATCAAACATAGCAACTATAGTTTCCCCGGTCCACTCAAGGAACCGTCACACCATTACATACCTTGTAACCCATACATACATGCTAAGGGTTATATACCCACCCTCTAGCTATGACCTGCAGGAGATAATTACCGTCCATGTACTAAAACCCAAGCATGAATTTCTGTAATCCTTAATCCAACCATAACCAGTGAGAACGTCCCACATACCAAAATATTCCACAATTCACAATATAATGCAGGCCAAGTCATAAAATAGGTAAACAATGCATGGACCACACCTATAAGAATACATTAACCAACCACACTACAAAGTAATTAATATGTATGTACATATAATACAAGTTGGATAAATTACACCACCATCACCAACTTCGAACCAAGCTTGCGCAACTCTAAGCCGAAGCTTTGCCTTCCCATGCCCTTTCCACTTGTTCGTGGTCTAAAACATACATACAAATATCTTATTAACGAAACGACGGAACATGGCAGGATTTATAACTCACCCCCAGCACCCTAAGGTCAGTTCATGATTGTTCCCTTATCGTTTTAGGGCTACTTTTCCCGTAATTCACCTAAAACTGCCAATTTCATGAAGTGTTTAGTGAATTAACGGAATGCAAGGCCAATTTCATGGTTAATAAACAAAAACCATTAACTTAATGCTTAATTTCACCCCTTGCACCAGCAATCATCCAAAAAATTTCCCTAAAACCCTCTCCGAACTGCGTAATTTAAGGATTAGTAAGTAATTACAAGTTAAAGGGAATTAAATCCTTACCTTAACAAAGTTAAACGGAGCAAAACTGATGATTTTCGTCCAAAATCGCCCTTTTCTTGTTCCAAAATGAGTTTAGAAAATATAAACTATTTTGGGGGACAAATCCCATTAAACTGCGGTTTCTACCGCTTATAGCGGTGTTGGACCGCTATAGTGGTAGCCAACTGCTATAGCGGCGTTGACCGCCCTTGACCACCGCTATAGGGGTAATTTCTCCTCTATAGCGGTGTCGATGAGACAGTAAGTCCGTTTTCACCCAAAATTCTCACTTTTTATAACACACTTTGATTCTGAGACATTTCAAACGATGCCCTTTACGCTAAGGTCAATTTTGGGAGTTCTACTAACCCAAATTCAGTTTCGTAAAAATCTATGGGTTTCTTATCGTCTTCGTTAACTAAGAATTAACACCATTCCTGTTGAACCGGTCTAAATTATTTCCAAATTTTTCTAGACTACCCCTTGCTCCGAAATGAAGCGAAACTAGCCTAGCCTGAATTTTATAACTTCCAAACCAAAAGGAATTTAGACACGAAATTTTAAACGTAGGATTTACACGTAATGACGAAGACGGTCGTTACAAGAACAGTTAAGCTTAACCAATTGATTTCATATAAAGAATTTTCTAAAAGACTATTACCATTACTGTACTATTAGTTGAAACTCTTTCGACCAAGATTTAGGGAAGAAACTATTTAATAAATTACCGGGAGCTCTAGAAAGAGAAACAGAAGATAGATGGTATAAAAGAGAAAGAGTAATATAAACTTCTAATGCTAAGTGGTCAATAGGACATAAAGTACAACATGTAATGGAAATTTTAAGAGGAAAATACACACATATACAAATACAAAAACAACTAAAACAAAATGAAATGAGTTTTTGTAAAAACATAATATACACTACTCAAAGTTATGGTGAAGATACTCCCAAAAAGAAAAAATATAGGAAATATAGATCACCATATAACAAGACTTATAATAAAAGAAATTATTATATTAGAAAATCATCAGCTAGAAAATCATATTTAGATAAAAACAGACATGTTAGAAAATATAGAACAGATAGAAATTATAAAAATAAATTAGAATGTTTTACCTGTGGAAGTGTAGAACACTTAGCTAATATATGCCCTAAAAGAAATAACAATAGAACAAGAAATTCACAACTAATAGAAGATTTTCAAGAAACTCTAATAAATGTAGATGAATATATGTCAGACAATGAAAGTATATATTCAATAGTAAGCATGGAGGCAATGGAAAAATCTCAGTCAAATTCATCAGACTCAGATAAAGATGAATTAATAAATGAATAGAATTAGAATTAGAAAATCTAAATCTAGATGAACTACAAGCAAGTGCAATGGTAAATATTTCAGAAGAGTGCATTCACGAGTTTGAAAGAAATAAAGGAATAGACAGTAATCAATGTGCTATATGCAAATGGTGTCCAAGTAAAGATAAAAGAGCTAAATGTAAACTATGTTATTTAGAAGGATGTATTACGTGTATAGAAAATGTCTTAAAAATTAAAATAAAAATAGAATAAAAATACAAATAAACAAATGGTGAAACGACAAATTAAGACTAATAACTTTAGAAAATAGAAAAACGAATACAAACATTAGAAAAAGAAAAAAATAAAGAATATGAAGAAACAACAACAGAGAAAATACATGAAATAGAGGAAGAATTAATGAGTATAGAAGACTACTCTACTATAATATGTAACGAAGACAAAAAATTAAATACTATAAAAATACTTGCAAGAATTAAAATCGCAGGCATAGAAATAGAAACTTTAGCACTAGTAGATACAGGATGTCCTGGATGTATGATAAATAAAAAAATTAATACCACCTAATTTAATAAAAATCATAGAAAAAATAATTGTAGCAATGCAAATGGATGGAACACATAATCTATACTACCATTATATAGAAAAAACACAGTTAGTTTTATAAATACATGTAAGGAATTCTATAAGACAAGTTATAAATTAGATAGAATATGGGTAATAGACTTAAATATAAATGTATACTTTGTAGTGGGATTAAATTTTATATTACGTAACAATGAAAGTTATTTGGTTACAAGAGATGGGGTAATCTTTTTTAAGAATAGTACACATACACCAGTACAAATAATAAAAGTAAAAACTAAAAGTAGGTACATCACTTCTTCAAATAACGAACATCCACCTATGACGCCTCATAAAAATCTGCAAGAAAGACAAGAAAAATGTAGTCAAAATTGTGTAGATAAAGATACCTGTTGTGAAAATAATACATATGAAGAAGAAGATGATGATAGAGATATATTAGATAAAGACTATACTCTAATAGAAGTAGAAACTGAATTTTATAATTTCAAGATAGAAATAGAAAAAATAGGAGCAATAAAAAATCAACAAGACCTAAAGAAAATAATAGGAAAACTAGATAAAATGGAAATAATAGAAGAAAAACCTTTTAAATATTGGAAAAATAATAAAACAATATGTAAACAAGATATCATAAATCCCGAGTATATAATAAAATATGCCTCTATAGAAGCCACCAATCAAAACGTAGAAGACTTTACAATTCAAACAAAAGAATTATTAGAATTAGGAGTAATAAGGAGATCTACTTCTAAGCATAGATCGGTTGCTTTTATGGTAAGAAATCATAGTGAAATAGTAAGAGAAAAAACTAGAATGGAAATTAATTATAAAAGACTCAATGATAATACTATAACAGGCGGATACAATTACCTGACAAAAATGAATTAATAAATAAAATACAAGGAAAAAAGATATTTAGTAAATTTGATTGCAAATCGGGATATTGGCAAGTAAACATGCATGAAGATAGCGTAGAGTAGACTGCATTTACATGTCCTGAAGAACATTTCGAATGGTTAGTTATACCATTTGGACTAAAAACGGTCCCACCTATTTTTCAAAGGAAGATGGATAGTATATTCGGAGATTATAAAAGATTTGTCTTAGTATATATGGATGACATTTTGGTATTTTTATGTAAAGCTCATATAAATTTTTTAGGAGTAATACGAGGAGATGGCAAAATTAGACTACAACCTCATATAGCCAAAAAAGTTTTAGAAATGCCAGACAAATTAGATAACACAAAGAAATTACAAAAAAAAAATTAGGATTAATAAATTATGCAAGAACTTTTATTAAAGACTTAGGCAAAAAGGCAGGACCTCTATATGCCAAGACAGGAACTAAAAAAAATACTTTAATAATGAATCAAACTGGTACAAAAAATTAAAGAAAAAATAAAAAATGTCCCTGATTTAAATATGCCATTAGAAAATAATTATTTAATAACAGAAACGGATGAAATTTTGAAGGATGGGGAGCGGTACTAAAAGCCAGGACACATAAATATAGTAACAAAAGTGAAGAAAGAATTTGTGCATACCAAAGTGAAAAATATAAAGAAAAAGGAAATATGAGTAGTATAGATGCAGAAATACTTGTTGTTATATATGGACTAAATAGCTTTAGGTTATATATTTTAAATAAAAAAGAAATATTAGTAAGAATAGACTGTGAAGCCATAGTTAAATTTCATAAAAAAATAAATGATAAAACAAGTAGTAAAAGAAGATGGTTAAATTTTATGAATACAATTACTACATATGAAAATATAGTTTTTGAATATATTAAGAAAAAAGATAATAATCTTGCGGGTCAATTAAGTAGATTAAATATATGTATTAATTAAAATATTTATTTGTCAGCATGAGACCAACAATCCCTAAGCCCGCAGACAAGGGAAAAGGCATGGCCTCACCTTCAGACACATACGCACAAACATTGCTCGATAATACACACTTTAGACCACAAGCATCAGCTTTAGAAAATCAGATTGAAAGAATGTATTTTGAAAAATAAAATTTAATATTTTTCCCACCATCTAATTTATCTTTTAGAGTTTTACCAGAATGTATAATAGACAGAGAACAAAGGTGCTTAATAGACAACTTATGGAATGCTTATAATAAAAAGGACAATAAGTATTTTAGAGCAGTCATAAATGTTTTGTGTCAAATTTTACGGAGAGAAGTAAAGACAAAAAATTTAAATATTATGTAGTGATTCATGAAAAAATAAATGATATTTTTCATACTTGGATAGAAGTTTTAGATTCAATAAAAGGCTTTGAAAAATCTCTTGTTAAGGGTTTCAATAACTTTACTGAAGCATTAGACTATGCTAGAAGTATATTAGGACAAAATTACTATATTTCTCCTGCCCTCAGACAAAATCCAAATAACATACCCCAGTATAACATTCAAAAAGATACAGATAAGATATTTTTTAGCGACCATTGCTCATCAATGACGGAGGCATTCAAGAGGCTGGATCAGAAAAATGAAGCCTTGATTCTAGAAAAAGCCACACTTATCGAGAAGATAAGGTTATTAGAAGACAAACTTAAATTGGTAAAGACGGAAATATATCAAACTCAGACACAAATAGTTTGTGACTCTCAACCTCAGAGTTCTCCATATCAAAATAAAATGGATGAGATGGGTGTGCATTTCCCAATGAATGCAATAAGATCCACTATGTCGGATAGAGACACAGCTAGTCCGGCTCAAACGGTAATCGATAAAGAATCATCAAATCCGTTAATGGCTGTCACTTTACCAAAAATTGCAGATACATATCCTAAAATAGGAAGAATACTCCCAGAGACTATAGTAAGAGGAGAATCATCCAAGAAAAGAATGATGAAATTAAAAAAGAAAAAGAAAGACGAGATGAAAAAATTAATAGAACAGACGCTTAGGCAATTTCTCCAAAACAATCAAGACAACCAAATAGTTGAACCACCTATACAAGACAAGCATGAAAATGTAAATGAAGAAGAAGAAACAGTAGACGAATCAGAAGACAATAATATACATAATGACGACAACTATAACTCAGAAATGAGCTTTGATTCAGTAGCACTACACAATTTAGACACGTAGAGAATAATGTCAGAAGGCATGTGAAGAAAGAAATTAAAGACACTATGATGGACATATAGCAAGCTTTGACATAAAGTTTGAAAGACATAAAGTTTGAAAGGAGACAAATACTTTTTTTCAAGACATTTGAAAGACCTAAGTGGAGCATTTTAAAAGATTCTTCTCCAACAGTCTTAAGAAGGCAAAATAAAAATTTGAAGTCCGGAGACATCTATAAATAGAAGCAGTTCAAGAGCTCACAAGACAGAGTTGTAAGAAGAGAAAATTCATAGCTAAGAAAATCCTTCCCAAATAATCCTCATATTCCCCTTCCTATTCATCTATGATCAATCCCAATGTTCCTTTGCATTCCCTGTCTAAACCTTGTATTACAAAAGTCCCTGTAAAATAAGTCAAGTCTTTTAATAAGCTAGTGTGTAAGGAGTTTTTTAGGGGTTCCCGAAAGGGAAACCTCTCTTCGTCTTAAATCATGTAAGTCTTTTTATTTTTATATTTCTGTATTATTCTCTCATATTATGTATATTTTAATATAATTATATATGTTTATAAGTTTGTATGTAATATATATGTTTTTATTTATTTGTCTTTATAGAATTTATTACCCTTAGTATATGGTTAATCTCTAAATAATAATGATGAATTAACCTGTAAACTCCTAGGAAGTTGAGGCTTTGAATGTCCACAGTTAAAAAGACAAATTTTCAGCCATATCTGGGATGAGGTTAAAGAAAGAATTATTAAGAACATAGGTTAAGTGAGAGAGATGAACAGGGTAATTAACTAATTAAATTTAAAAAATAAAAAATTGTATATTACTGTTCACTGGGAGAAAATTATAGAAATTAAAATAAAAATCAACACATGATGAAAGATAACCGAATCAAACAGATAAATATATATTATATATTAGTTTGGTTTGGTTTTTAGTAATTCAAAAATCAATTATATTTATTTGATTTTAATTTTGACCAATAACCGATTAAATCAACCTGTAAAAACCCTTAATAATACTCATTCGCTCACCTTTCTTGCTCATTCTTGCCTTTAAAATCAACATACCTCTTATTTTTAAAGTAACAATTGAGGTTGAGATCTATCTTATCCTCAGGTATAAAAAAATTAATTATTATTTACTACGTGTCATATTCCTATTGGAAAAAATTAAAATATAATATATCCAACATTGACATAAAACATACAAATTATTTTATTTACTCAAGTGCTAATGAATATACTGAAGATAAATATATGTAACAAATCATATGTTGTTATAAATGTATTTACATTATAGTAAATGTCTATCAAGATATAGTGAGTATCTATCAAGATATAGTAAATGTCTATCAAGATATGAAATGTCTATCTTTTGGAGAAAAGTTTGGAGTTTTTTCCCTATAAATAGAGGGGCTCTCTTCATTATAATTTATCCCTCAATTGAAATAAGATATCTCCTCTCTTCTTTCTATTCTCCCTTCTTGTTCTTACTTTATATTTAATAACACGTTATCAGCACGAGACTCTACCATTGGGGCAAAAATAAAGAAGGTAAAAGATGAGATTTTTAATACAATATAGAAGGTAATATATCGTAGAACTGTAACCACAAGATAAGGTTTGATTGAATTCTCTCATTCATTAAAATGGTTAACATGCTTTTTTGTTGAAATAATAATTGACAAGTAGCTTGTATAAACTTTGTTTTCTTTTGACTCATGAAAGGAAAACCTTTCATCTGCAGATCTTGGATGGTACATGATTTTTCTCGTTTGCTTTGCCTCTACTATTAATAGATTTATGATGTACTAACTCGAGTTAATTGCTTTTAAAATCAAACAAGAAGAGAATTTTTTAGATGAGATTTTCTTGATTTATTTTATTAGATTTACTTGTACTAATTATTACATTATTGAGTTGGTGCAGAAATTTTTTACGAATATAAATAAGATTCAATGGTCATTATTAAGAGCATATTTGAGAGGCTCTGTGATGATTAATTTTGATCTTTTTTGGCATATTATGTTATTGGTTAAGGATAAGACGGTAGATTCAAATTCTATCGCATCAAAAAGGATGAGATATCGGGTTAAAAACCCAATGCACCATGACAATAAGATGTTAGGTAAGTCCCATTGATTTATAGCCTAAGATGACTTTATATGGATAAGACGTTGAGTTTAAATCTCAATGCACCATATTGATGATATAATGATGCCTAAGGCAAGATAATGTGTATTTGGTGAAAAGTCATGAAACATGTCATATTAAATATGCTTCATTCCTTGAAGTGAATGTGGTAGCAGTACATAACATGTCTGAAAGAAGATAAGTGGTTGAATGAATGCACATGAATATGGAAAAGGAACAAAATAATAATATTTTCACAAGCATACTGTGATTATAATTGATATGTTAGAGAAAAATTCTCTATATTATATGTATGCCTCGATTTGCTCTTGAAGTAGCAATGTCTTGAAAGAGGTTCTAAGTTATCATAATTTGATAGACTTAAGGCACGATTTGATAATTATGTTCCATTCCCGAAGAATGAGAATTTTTTATAAATGCTACAAACATAGATCCATTCACTGAAGTGAACAATAAACAAAGCTTATCAATACAGACATGTACTTGTTGTGATGGGATCATGACTCACCTCTAAAAGAGGTTGAATAATTGAGAAAAAATATTTTGAAATTTACTCCCGAAGTAGTAAATCTGAAAATTATTCATGTAATAGTAAATCTGAAATTTACTAAAGCAAAAACCATATGTCATAGTAAACTTGGAGTTTACTAGTATAAATAAGTTCATAAGTTGGCATGAACGATTATGACATCCCGAAGATGTTGATATTGAGTATCGAACATGTAATGAAGAACTAGAAGATTTTTTAAGAATTCTTTATGTTGCTTGTTCTCTTGATAAGTTGGTTGGACCAACTAATGTTGGGATTGGATCCCTTGAAATCTGAAAAGTATAAAAGGTGAATATGGGCTCATTCACCTATCATGTGATATGTTGAAAAGATGCATCAATAAGATAATCACATGTGCATTTATTGTCAACCTGCAGTTTGACATTAATAAAATTGTTTGTGCAAAATAATTAAGTTAAGAGCACTATTTTCAGATTGATACATATCCAAGGATTGGCATAAAATGCCTCAGAAAATTAGTTGAATCGTTACTTATGAGAACAAAGTTTAATGTGTTGGTTTGAAATATGATATATTATATACAAAGTACTTATACGCATCAAACCAATAAATTATGATTAATTCCCCCTCGAAGTTGGTTCAGGGTCAGAAACCATATATTTTTCATCTAATATTTTTGATGTGTGGTATATGATTAATGGATATACCATGATGGATTCCTCAAAGAAGATAGAGGATGTATGTTAGTTTTCCAAACATAAGCGGGAGATAATAAGCAGCTATGAAATATGTTAGGAATTATCATCAGATCCTCATTCAAAAGATAATTCAAGTCAAATGCTAAGACCATTTGCTGACCCAAATTGATTTCATATTTAGCTGCAGATGCTCCTATTGTGTGTCCCTAAAGGACAAAGTCTACGCATGCATGAAGCATGGTAGACCTGTCACAACCCAAATGGCCATGAGTGGCACCCACTTTAATACTTCGGTTGGAGAACCATCTAACCCAAGCTATTACCCATTCATTTAGTCGATATTAAAATGAGGTTATCATAAAAACTAACTTAATAATAACAAATTCAAAACTAGTCATCAATAATGCGGAAAATCAAACAAACTACTTATTAAAATTCCCTAGACCCCTAAGTAATCGTACAAGAACTTCTAAAATAAAAACCATGTCTAAAATAGCAAAAGTTAAAGAGTGTCTCATTGTCCGAAAAAAGGACAAGAACTAATGTGATGATCCATGGCAGCCTGGAGATGGAGTGCTCACCCTTGGATCTAGATCAGCTATCAAAACGCTAGAGATGAGGTTGTGTCTGAGCCTCTGGAACACTTTCTGCACTCAATAAAAGAAGAGTACAGGGTAGTATCAGTACAAGCCACTATGTACTGGTAGGTATCATAGGCCAACTTAATTTAATAGAATGTATACAACATAAATCAAATAACAAGTAGACAGGCATCAACATATAGCAAGTATTCAATGAATTAGCAAATACTTCAATGACGGGCTAAACAATGCTTACAACAAGCCACGTAACCATCAAGAGTATCAACCATATTGTAAACAACCAAGAAATCAACAATAATACCATAAGTAACAACTATGTCCTTCTCAACCTCGTAATTAGAACACCATTAGCTCGTTATCAACTTATTAACCACATGATCTCTCAAAACCAACACTAATCTGTACACACATGCTAAGGGACTTATTTCTGTCCAACTAGTCATGACCAGCAGGAGACAATCTAAGTCCATGTACCGTACCGGCGTGGTACCCGATCCTCCAATAATAAATAATATCAATATCCATATTCATACCGGCGTGGTACCCGATCCTCCATAACCATATTATGTATATTTTATCAAGTTCACATTATCACTTAGGATACAATACGATGTACTAAATTTACAAGTACACTTATACCCATAAGGCAATTCGATCAAGTTCAATTTTCAATAATTGTTCATACACGCATCAACAATCCAAATATCATCAAATTCGAGTATGTCCGAAGACCAATCAACAAGCATCCAATTTAGGAGCATACACACAATTAAATCGAGTTTAAACTCCAATTAACCCATAACCTACTTCAACCAAAGAATCTGAATGCAAGCTACTTTGCAAGGGCCTTGCCCTTCTATAAAGCTCCCGATGATCAAAATTTGTTCAAATACATAATTCGTATAAGAGTAAGAATCTAATGACACTCATTTTATAAATTCTTACTCTAAAAATCCAAGATCTAAACCTCAATTTATTATCAAAATTATAGTTGAAAGATGATAATCATATTCGAAAGTTTAGAAATCTGAAGCTATAAAATCAGTAACTTCAACCTATCAATTACATAACACTAAACTTCACCCATCCTTCATTAATGTCTCATAATTAGTTCATTATAACTTTTGTCACTATTAAACAATAATTGATCCAGTAATATGCCTAACTGTAATAGCAAAAGAACTAACACTAGCAAGGTTAAATTGACGTAACAATAGTTTCTTAGTCTAACTCCTACTCACCCTCACATCATTGTGTAATATTTGTAATCATAACATTCTTGTCGTCATCATTACCCCATGATGTTTCAATATTCTCCTCTAAAACTAATGACACAGAAGGGTCCGTCCAACCACCATAATTGGTTTTTGATGTCTAACAACATTATTAGAATAATACTACGACTGTACCAACTAACCTGAATGGTAAATTGAGAAATTTCCTCTCCACCGATATCGTAACCTCCACTATTCCGCTGCCACTCTTGCTCCACACCCTTTGGTGTTGCTATTGTTATTATATATGGTAAACCCTTTCTACTTAAAATTATTATTGTATTAGCAACATAAATAAATAAATTATGGTTTTGACCCATTAAATCACTAATTAAACAATTATCTAAAATGCCCCAAACTTCTAATAAATCCTCAAAATTTATTCGGAACCCCATAGAAATAAATCAAATATGTAAATTGACTAAAAAAGCACGTTCCGAACCTATTGAAACTATTAAAACACCAATTTGAGGTCGTCTTGACCGAAAGTAGCCGTATTCACAATTAACATTCTTAAAGTCCAAAATTCAACCAATGACTTAAATGATTTCCGAACACCTCGGGGTCTGTAGTATTCATTCCCAAAAGTCCTATGATGAGAGATAAAATGGGAAAGACAAGTAAAATTCACAAAACGACTAGGAGGGTCATTATATCAGATACCAATTAAACAACTGTTCGTCCCAGAATGGGAAACAAGAAACAAGAAGGAAAAAAATAAGTAATTACCTGAATCATCAAAAAGATGCGGATACTTGCTACGCATGTCTGCTTCGGTCTCCCAAGTAGCCTCCTCAATAGGACGATTCTTCCACTGGACCTTTACAGACGCAATCTCCTTAGTTCTTAACTTACGGATGTCTCTATCAAGAATAGCAACAGGTTCCTCTTTATAAGAGAGGCTTTCATCTAACAAGACCAAATCCCAATGAATTATGTAGTCACCATCACCATGAAACTTTTTTAACATAGATACATAAAACACGGGATGAACTCTCGACAAACTCGGAGGCAATGCCAACCTATAGGCCACCGACCCCACATGCTGAAGAATCTTAAACGACCCAATATATCTCGGGCTAAGCTTACCCCGCTTTCCAAAACGCATAAAACCCTTCATGGGTGAAACCTCAAGCAACACTTGCTCACCCTCCATAAAGTGCATATCTCTCACTTTCAGATCCACATACTTTTTTTGCCTGCTTTGAGAAACTATAAGTTTCTCCTAAATGAACCTAACCTTCTCTAACGAGTCTCTCAATATATCAGTACCCTACGGCCTCACCTCAAAGGCATCAAACCATCCAATGGGAGATCTATACTTCCTCCAGTACAAAGCCTCAAATAGCGCCATGTCGATACTAGAATGGTAACTGTTATTATATGCAAACTCAGCCAAAGTTAGGAACGGATCCCAATGACCTCCAAAATCCATCACACACGCACGAAACATGTCCTCCAACACCTGAATCATTCGCTTGAACTGCCCATCGATCTGAGGGAAAGTTATATTAAGGTCCAACCTAGTACCCAACTCCTCATGCAACTTCTCCCAAAAGTTAGAGGTAAATTGAGTACCCCTATCCGAGATAATAGAAATCAGAACCCCATTCAATCAAACAATATCCTTAAGATAAATCTTGGCTAACTTTGTTGCATTGTAAGTCACCTGAACTGGAATAAAATGTGCAGACTTATTCATCCTATCCTCAACAACCCATATAGAATCTTACTTCCCCAAAGTCTTGGGAAGACCAACAACGAAATCCATAGCTATCTTCTCCTATTTTTATTCAGGAATGGGCATCCTCTGAAGAGTACCATCAGGCTTCTGATGCTCGCATTTTATCTGTTGGCAACTCTGGCATTTAGCAACAAAATCAACTATGTCTCGCTTCATCCGACCCTACCAGTAATGCTGCCTCAAATCATGATACATCTTGGTTGCACCAGGATGTATAGAGTACTTCAAACAATGAGCCTCAGCTAGAATAGTAGGAATCAAATCATCAACACGGGGAACACAAACTCGCCCCTTAATCTGCAACATACCCTCACCATCAAGAATGGCCTCTTTGGCCTCACCCTAAAAAACCTTATCACGAATTTTCTTCAACTTAGCATCCTCAAAATATTTAGCCTTTATTTGATTAAGAAACGTAGACCTTGCCTCTACACTAGCTAGCAATCCTCCTCTTTCAGAAACCTCAAGTCGTATGAACTTGTTAGCTAGAGTCTGAATCTCTTTAGCCAACGGACGCCTGGTAGCATTCAAATAAGCCAAGCTACCCATACTTGTTGACTTTCTACTCAATGCTTTGGTTACCATATTAGCCTTTTCTGGTTGGTATAGAATGGTGATATCATAATATTTCAGCAATGCCATTTATCTACATTGTCTCAAATTCAAACCCCTCTGTATGAACACAGGCTGTAAATTGCGATGATCAGTGAACACTTCACAACGAACCCCATACAAGTAATGCCTCCATATCTTAAGAGCAAAAACCACAGTTGCCAACTCCAAGTCATGAGTTGGATAATTCCTTTCATTAGGCTTCAACTGTCTCAAAGTATAAGCAATCACATTTCTTTCCTGCATCAAAACTGCGCCTAAACCAGAACGTGGGGCATCACAATAAACAGTAAAATCCATACCCTTTACAGGCAAGGCAAGAATAAAAGCAGTAGTCAACAAGGTCTTGAGCTTTTGAAAGCTTTTCTCAAACTCATTAGACCAAATAAAAGGTACCTCCTTCTGAATTAACCGTGTCATACGAGTAGCAATGGAAGCAAATCCTTGCACGAACCTGCGATAATAACTGGCTAACCCCACAAAGCTACGAACTTCTGTCACCAAAGTGGGCCTAGCCCAATTCTTAACCGCTTCAATCTTCTGTGGGTCTACCATCACCCCTTCCTTTGAAACCACATGCCCCAAAAAGGACATAGAAGCCAGCCAAAATTCACACTTAGAAAACTTTGCATAAAGTTTCTTTTCTATTAACAAACCTAAAACAATTCTTAAGTGATTCTCATGTTCCTCTTAACTCTTAGAATAAACCATAATATCATCAATAAAGACAATCACAAAAGAATCCAAGGAGGGCTTAAATGTCCCATTCATCAAACTCATTAAAGTAGTTGGGGCATTAATCAGCCCAAAATACATCACAAGAAACTCATAGTGCCCATACCTGATTCAAAATGCGGTCTTAGGAATACCGTCAGCCCGAATATTAAGTTGATGATATTCGGACCTCAAATCAATCTTGGAAAAGATGGATGCACCATGCAACTGGTCAAACAAATCATCTATACGGGGTAAGGGATACTTGTTATGAATTGTTACCTTGTTCAACTGCCTGTAGTCTATACACATACGAAGGCTACCATCCTTATTTTTCACAAACAAGAATGGAGTACCCCATGGAGAGACACTCGGACGGATAAATCCCTTACCCAACAAATCTTGCAACTTAGCCTTTAGCTCCCTCAACTCAGCCGGAGCCATCCTGTAGGGCGGAATAGAAATAGGACGAGTACCCGACTCTAGATAATACAAAAATCAATGTCACGGTCTGGTGGCATGCCTGGCAAATCTGCAGGAAACACCTCCTTGAACTCACACACCACAGGAACTGATTCAATAGATGGGACCTCTGCAGTAGTGTCTCGAAGGTGTGCTAGGAAGGCCAAACACACCCTCCCAATCAACCTCTTGGCACGAATAAAGGAAATAAGTTTCATTGGAGTAGGACTATAATCACCCTTCCACTCAAGTCTATTCATCCCCGGCCTAGCCACAGTCAGTGTCTTAGCATGAAAGTCTAATATAGCATGATATGGAGACAACCAACTCATCCCCAGAATTATGTCAAAATCTACCATGTCTAGAATCACCAAATCTGCCCAAGTTTGGTACCCCATAAACATAACAGAATCACCAACAGGGGTAGACACGTGAATAGAAAAGTCAAGTAGATCACACAACATGTCCAACCCCGCAGTAAAATCGGTAGACATATATGAAAAAGTAGAACCAGGATCAAATAATACAGTGGCCATCAGGTTACAGATAAGAATAGTACCTTCAATAACAGCATCTGATGCCTTTGCCTCGAGCCTCCCTAGAAAAGCATAGAAATGGGCCCTATCACCAGTTTGAGCATCACCCCTGTAGAGTTACGAACCACCTCGATAGGGCTGATTACCACCCCTGCATGCCTAATGACCACCGCGCCCACCCTGTAGACGACCTCTACCATTTCCACCACCTCCTCTACCAACTGGAGCTGGAGTTCGGCTAGCCTACTGCTGGCCAAACTGACTATACTGCTTGAGATTAGGACAATACCTCCGGATGTGAAGGTGGGTTGCTGAGCTGAACAAGATAAAGTGAGGTAACCACCAAAGTCTGAAGACGGTTGGATAGCCCCTGATGGACCCCCAACAGAAACCTGCATCGCTGACTGAATAAGGCGGGCAGGGTATCCCCGTGAGCTCTGACCACTAGAATAAGAACCACTGAAACTGCCCCCTTTGCGAGCCTTCTTTTCTACTGCCTTAGCATAACCCTCTTACATCACACCCTCCACCTCCTTGACAAAATCAACCATCACCTGAAAAGACTTACCTGAAGATGCTATTTGAAGAGCAGAAACCTGGAGACCTGTGTTCAAACCCTTCACAAAGAGACGGATCCACTCCTCATTAGTTTGTAACAGCTTATATGAATACCGAGACAATGAATGGAACTTAGCCTCATAGGCCGCAACTGACATACTCCCTTGTTTAAGATTAGTAAATTCATCCCTTTTCCTGTCCCTCAAGGTACGAGGCACATACTTCTTTAGAAAAACTGAATAAAACTGAGTCCAAGTCAACGGAGGCGAACCTGCAGCCCTACACTCCACATAAGCTCTCCACCACATCTTGGCATCTCTCTGTAACTCAAAAGTGACCAGTTCCACACCATACCTCTCAACCACTCTTATCTTGTGAACTCTCTCATGGCAATCAATAATGAACTCATAGGTATCCTCAGACTTGGTGCCACAAAAAATAGGAGGCTTCATCTTGATAAACTTTCAAAACAGGTCATGCTCATCTCTAGTCATCACCGGACCCACTACTTGTCTCAAAAAAATACCCGATCTTGACATCTCTTTCATTTGAAGAGCTACAGTAGCAATATTTTGAAATCCCGGACGCTGAACTTTAGGTACTGCCAGCATAGTCCCGTTTCCTGCCAACCCACTCAAGAAGCTCAGAACATGTTGAATCACGTCGAAAGACATCTGAATCAAAATTGTACCTCTTTGGACTGGTTCTGCCCCATCATGAATTGGTATCCCCTTATTCTGCACCGGTATCGCTCCATCCTCTGCTATCTCAGGCATATCCTCATGTGTAGGAGAAGTAACTAACCTCTCCCGAACCGATCCCGTGGATCGAGCCCCGCCCCTGGCAGGTGTTGCTCTCCTTTCTCTACCTCATCTTCCTCTCACCTGTCCTCTGCCATGAACTGCAACCCCAACGGCTGGTTCGGGCACCTCTACTCTTGCTCCATTTGCTCGTGTTTTCACCATCTGCGAGAATAAGAATGGAAGAAGTCAGATACCAATTTGTATCACCAGCTACCAATTGAAATCAAGTAATACCCCGCAAGAAAGAAAAATTTGAATTTTCCTAGTGTCTTGTAGCCTCTAAAAGAAAAGTACAGACGTCTATGTACCATTCCATAAGAATCTACTAGACGCTAGAGATGAGGTTGTGTTTGAGCCTCTGGAACACTTTCTGCACTCAATAAAAGAAGAGTATAGGGTTGTATCAGTACAAGCCACTATGTACTAGTAGGTATCATAGGCCAACTCAATTTAATAGCATGTATACAACATAAATCAAATAACAAGTAGACAGGCATCAACACATAGTAAGTATTCAATGAATCAGCAAATACTTCAATGACGGGCCAAACAATGCTTACAAACAAGCCACGTAACCATCAAGAGTATCAACCATATTGTAAACAACCAAGAAATCAACAATAATACCATAAGTAACAACTATGTCCTTCTCAACCTCGCAATTAGAACACCATTAGCTTGTTATCAACTTATTAACCACATGATCTCTCAAAACCAACACTAATTTGTACACACATGCAAATGGACTTATTTCTTCCCAACTAGTCATAACCTGCAGGGGACAATCTAAGTCCATGTACCGTACCGGCGTGGTAACCGATCCTCCAATAATAAATAATATCAATATCCATATCCGTACCGGCGTGGTACCCGATCCTCCATAACCATATTATGTATATTTTATCAAATTCACACTATCTCTCAGGATACAACACGATGTACTAAATTTACAAGTACACTTATACTCATAAGGCAATTTGATCAAGTTCAATTTTTAATAATTGTTCATACAAGCATCAACAATTCAAATATCATCAAATTCAAGTATGTCCGAAGATCAATCAACAAGCATTCAATTTAGGAGCATACACACAATTAAATCGAGTCTAAACTCCAATTAAACTATAACCTACCTCAACTAAAGAATCCGAATGTAAGCTAATTTGCAAGGGCCTTGCCCTTCCGTAAAGCTCCCGAATGATCAAAATATGTTCAAATACATAATTCCTATAAGAGTAAGAATCTAATGACACTCATTTTATAAATTCTTACTCTAAAAATCCAAGACCTAAACCTCAATTTATTGTCAAAATTATAGTTGAAAGATGATAACCATATTCGAAAGTTTAGAAATCTGAAGCTATAAAATCAGTAACTTCAACCTATCAATTACATAACACTAAACTTCACCCATCCTTCATTAATGTCTCATAATTAGCTCATTATAACTTTTGTCACTATTAAGCAATAATTGAT
Organism: Capsicum rhomboideum; assembly: GCA_031232105.1. Taxonomy (NCBI): domain Eukaryota; kingdom Viridiplantae; phylum Streptophyta; class Magnoliopsida; order Solanales; family Solanaceae; genus Capsicum; species Capsicum rhomboideum. The sequence continues at coordinate 104,231,947 of CP124710.1, forward strand.
CCAGTAATATGCCTAACTGTAATAGCAAAAGAACTAACACTAGCAAGGTTAAATTGATGTAACAATAGTTTCTTAGTCTAACTCCCACTCACCCTCACATCATTGTGTAATATTTGTAATCATAACATTCTTGTCGTCATCATTACCCCATGATGTTTCAATATTCTCCTCTAAAACTAATGACACAGAAGGGTCCGTCCAACCACCATAATTGGTTTTTGATGTCTAACAACATTATCAGAATAATACTTCGACTGTACCAACTAACCTGAATGGTAAATTGAGAAATTTCCTCTCCACCGATATCTTAACCTCCACTATTCCGCCGCCACTCTTGCTCCACACCCCTTGGTGTTGCTATTGTTATTATATATGGTAAACCCTTTCTACTTAAAATTATTATTGTATTGGCAACATAAATAAATAAATTATGATTTTGACCCATTAAATCACTAATTAAACAATTATCTAAAATGCCCCAAACTTCTAATAAATCCTCAAAATTTGTTCGGAACCCTATAGAAACAAATTAAATATATAAATTGACTAAAAAGCACGTTTCGAACCTATTGAAAATATTAAAACACCAATTTGTGGTCGTCTTGACCGAAAGTAGCCGTATTCACACTTAACATTCTTAAAGTTCAGAATTCAACCAATGACTTAAATCATTTCCGAACACCTCAGGGTCTGTAGTATTCATTCCCAAAAGTCCTATGAGGAGAGCTAAAATTGGAAAGACAAGTATACGACTAGGAGGGTCGTTACATCATAATCGGTTCCAACTGAAATAATCCTTGGAAATTATAAGGAGCAAATGATCATAATAAGGAGGCAATGTGTTCTTGAAGAACCTACAACATAACACTTCATGAAACCTTATGAGAGGTTCAGGTATCTGAAAATAATAAAGTGATGAGATCTCAAAATGTTATGTCACATTGCGAATCGATGCAAATGATATAATATCGATGCTATCTTTAATACAATATGGCGCAATATTGTAAAAGATTATGAGGGTATGAATTCTACGTTTATTTAAGCATGCTGACATAGAAATATTTATCAAGTGGCATGGAAGAATACATCTTGGTAAGTATAAAGCTTATTTGATTTGCAATCCAGACATTAGAAGATGTCACACATTTAATGATGAATATTTTCACTTGACAAAAACTATATGAAACTGAATCACATACAAGTTTCTGGGAAATTTGTTTATAATCTTTATATTGCATAAATTGATAAGTTGAATATCATTGGAACTCTTTGAGAGTTTTCAAAAACAATAAATTATCTACTGAAAGAAGTTGAAATGAGAAACATCCCAGAATTAAATTGAACCTGATTTACATATCTTGTGCAATTGATGCATTTACACATATTGCTATAATTATGAGCATGATATAGTTTTACTCCTATATGAAGATACTGAAATAATATCACTTGCATATTGCAAATGAAAGTGCTTGTATGAATGTATTTATTCTAACAAATATTATCAAGTTTTTGAATATACAGGATAATAATATGATCGACATAAATTAGATACAGACATATGTCACGAAGGATTACTGTCGTACCATGTTGTTTTACATGACAGTCAAATCATGCTGAGGTAATGACTACTCATGAAGCAAGTCAAGAATATGTGTGGTTAAGGTTCATGATACATCTCATTCGAGAAAAATGTGGTTTGAAATGTGAAAAAATACCAGGATCTTATACGAAGATAATGCAACATACATGACTCATCTAAAAGGATGATTCATAAAAGGAGATAGAATGAAGCACATTTCGCCAAAGATTTTCTACACACATGAGCTCCAAAAGAATGGTGAAACATCAATGTGCAACAGACTAATTTGAGTGACAACATGGTTGATTTATTCACCAAGTCTCTACCAGCTGCAACTTTTGAGAAGATGGTGCACAAGATTTGAGTGCGAAGATTCAAGGTTTTGAATTGATTTTTTCATCAAGGGAGCCAATACTCTTTGTACTCTTTTTTCCTTTCAAGGTTTTGTCCCAATGGATTTTCCTTGTAAGATTTTTAATGATGCAGCCAAAATGCGTATTATTAGTGATGTGTACTCTTTTTTCTTCACTAAATTTTTTTTCCAATAGATTTTTTCTAGTAAGGTTTTAACGAGGCACATTATCTATCAATTAGACATTCAAGGGGGAGCGTTATAAATGTATTTACATTATAGTGAATGTCTATCAAGATATAGTGAGTATCTATCAAGATATGAAATGTCTATCTTTTGGAGAAAAGTTAGGAGCTTTTTTTCCTATAAATAAAGGAGCTCTCTTCATTGTAATTCATCCCTCAATTGAAATAAGATATCTTCTCTCTTCTTTCTATTCTCCATTCTTGTTGTTACTTTATATTTCATAACATATGTAAAGTATTTCAAGAGCTAATGAAACATAGAGCATAATAACGTATAATTCATGTGTTATGTACCTTCATGGCTCACATGTTTATATGTTGTATGCTCTTCTAATCCATTTGTTTATGTGCATATGCTTCACAACTAGTCTGTTTACACGGTCCACTTGCTTATAGCTCACTTAATGTGTCATGTGTGTTATAGCTCATTTGTTCATGTGCTACATATTCTTATAGTTCACTTGTTCATATATTGCATCATATAGCTCACTTCTTCGTCTGTCATATGTCCCTTGTTGTTCAGTTGCTCAGCTGCTCATAGTTTACATGGCTTTTTATGTTCATTTATGTACTCATGTGTTATATTTCCAGATGATTAACTTGCCCAAGTGTTACATGCCTTTGTGGCTTATTAATTGCTCCCAAAGACTAAAAGAACTTGTCTAAGATATTACAACCCAAGTGCAATAACATATAATGAACCAAATGCTATAATAAATGTCAAAGACAAACAATACTATGTGTTATGTAATGCATCTTCCCACAATCATATGCCTTTAAGAAATAATAACGTGCTTAAATGTGTCGTGTTATGAAAAAGGATTTATAAGGTCTTTGCGAATTAATATAATGTCTCTCAAATATATTAACACATAATTGATCCTATATATTATTCAGTGCCCGTTTAGGGGTTACTAATAACACAGTGTGTGACAGGCCTATCTTGTACCATAAAAGGTTAATGATGACGCGTATCACATGCAGATTTATTCGATATTGATGATGTGTATTATACGCAAATTCCATAGGACATATGCTATTATTCAGTATCCCTAAGTAGTTATTGATAACGCCCAGTGTGACACAGTACTGAGATGTGTATTACACACAGACTCTATATGGTAGGTGTTACTATACAATGCCCTTTAATGGCTACTGATGATATGTATAACTCGCATGCTCAGAAACTAAAAAACATGCTAATAATGTAATGATCTTTTTTAGTATATCCCAAAAAGATTTTTTTTTTTTTCATCCATCCAGCTAAAGAATTAAAATATAAAGAAGAAAAGAATAATCAAAGGGTGGACCATTGATACAGTCTATGGAGTTGTTTGGTAAAGTGTTCTAAAAATATTACAGAATATAGTGTATTAGTAATGTTTGTATTTGTAATGTTGGTATTAGTTATGCTGAGATTTTTCTTATGCAGTGTTTAAATTGGTGTATTAAAAACATATGCATCGCATAATTTTCAAAAAAAATTAAAATATTCGTTTACAAAATACCCACAACAAATATGGTGGAAAGAGTATGAAAAATATATTGTGGTAATTGTGTCTTTAACCATTTTAATGCATGTATCAGAACCCGTTGCATTACCGATACCATGAATTTTCATGTATTAGTTATACACACCTTCATACCAAATATAATGCTTGCATTAGTTATTTAGTTATGCATAAATTGAAAAAGTATAGCAAACAAGGTACTAGTAATACATAAAGTTAATGCATGCATTATTTTTTTCTAATATACTCGATCAAACGATCCTTTAATGTACGTACAAATACAACAAATATGATCGTTTGACACCTAAAATGTATAGAAATATAAAGAGAAGTGAAACATAAAATATAGTTTAAATATACATATGAATACAACAAATACAATAGTACATAGTAGGCGTTTGCCCATGAAAATAAACAAGAATTCATTTTATTTGAAATTTTTAAAATTAGAGTTGGAGTTGTGTTTGACCATAGTTTTTGCAATTAATATTTAGAATTTAAATGTATTTCTTACAAAAATATAAAATATGATTTAAACATGGAATATAATTTAAATAAAGGTATTTTATGAAAATAAAAAATTTAGTATAGTTTGAAAAAAAAAATTAAAAAAAAAGTAAAAGTGAAATAAAGTGAAATAATTTTCATGGCCAAATATTATTTTTCAAATAAAGTGAATATTTTCAGGAAAAAAGAGAATAATATTCATGGTAAATTATATTCTTTCCACATTTGTTGTAAGAATATATTCATGGTCCATTTGAAATTTTCATGGTTACTAAGAATATATTCATGGTAAATTACAATATATAATATTCATGCTATTCATGGTCCATTTGAAACTTCATATACTCCCTCCGTCCAACAATAGTTGTCCACTATTGACTTGACATATAATTCCTTCGTTTCAATTTATGTGAAATATTTCGCTTCTCGAGATTCAAACAATATAAGTTTAACCATGAATTTGGACATAAAATCTTTAACTTTTTACAAATAAAATTTATATATTTGGAAATTACGTAAAAAGTACTATAAGTCATAGTAATTGACAATTCAAAATATTTAAAACATATATAAAAAATTAGGGTCAAATATTTGAATCTCAGAAAGCAAAATATGCCACATAAATTGAGACGGAGGGAGTACCTTAATAAACAATAAATAATAGAAGTAATTTTACTATATTATCATTTGAATATAATAAATTTCATTGTTTTATGAAATGCATTAGGTAATAAATGATATTTAATAGCATGAATAAAATGGGTATAATATGGTAAATTATTCATTTATTTTTTAAACTGAATTAGTATTGTTGCACATGTATTTTTTAGTATAGTCTAAAGTAAAATGAGGGAGTAAATGGTGACACTAGTAACAAATGTTGCTCGAAGAACGACGTCATAAACTAGAGTTAAATGACTTTAGTTAAATAGGGATGGGTGTTCGGTTCTTCGGTTCGATTTTATTCAATTTCGATTTTCAGTTTTGGAAAAATATGCACCGAATACCGAACCGAACTAATTCGATTCGATTCGGTTTTTTCAATTTTGGTTCGGTTTAATTCGATTTTTTTAAAATGGTTTTTTCGGTGCAAATGAGAAATAAAATGATAGGAATAAATTATCAAAATATTAAGACCAAATTCTTATTTTTTCAAAAAAATAAACATTTTCCAAGTTATCAAACACACCTTCATGTCTAATGTTTTATAATATGATCATGTAAACCTTTGTTCGTGACATTCACAATACAAATCATAGATTTCATTGTACATTTGTAAGATTGAAAAAAATTAAAAAGTGATTTAGTTATTTATTTGAAAATTAAGAAGAAAAAAAAAAGAGTCATAAAAGCTAAAAAGTGTTAGCTAAAGTTAAATATAATTTAAATTTAAAAATATTTAAAAAATAAATTAATGCACCAAAGAACTGTCACCCTAAAATCAAAGAATCGAACTACAGAAAAAAAAAATCAAAATCGAACTGAAAAATCAAAACAAAAAAATATAACTAATTCGATTCAATTTGATTTTTGGATTCTCCAATTTTTTTAGTTAACGCCTACTCTAGTATGTTCGAATTTTGGTTTCTCTGCTTCCACTAAATTCTACTGTCACCATAACCAACCACCTTTCGCTCCTCCGCACACGGCGGCGAACGACGGCGAATTTACAGATGAAGAAAAGTTGTACTACTTGCGAGCTCTGGATAGGATTTCTAGTTCTGTTTTTCTATGCATTCTACTCATTGGGAAACGTGTTAGCATCAATTCACGAGTACAAAGATGAGCAATTTATTCCAAAGTCCAATGCTTTCTTCTTCCATGGTGGAACTGAAGGTCTCTATGCTTCTAAATCCTCATCTAATGCTTACCCACATAAACCCCTTGAAGGAAAATCATTTATCAGGTACTTCACGCGCGCGCTCTCATACTCACGCGCCTTCACAAAGTAAATAAGTTTTCGATTTTATCAACATTTTTAGTCCGACTATAGTGAAATTAGCTTGAATTGAATGGATATAAAGAATTCATATTGTCAATTAGTTGATTGATCGATTGATGGATCAAGCTTTATGGTTCTACCTAATATTTACTATTTACCATCTTATCAGAGCTGCATGCAGTATGTTTAGTACTCCCTCCGTGCCAATTTAAGTGTCTTAGTTTGATTGTGCACCAAGTTTTAAGAAACAAAGGGAGACTTTTGAATTTTGTGATATTAAATTAAAGATGTGTGTAGTCTTTTAAATCTCGTGGTCTTAAACTTGTCACGTAAAATGTTGGGATTGAAAAAACTACTTCTAAATATAGAAAGAGACACTCTTTTTGGGACAGACCAAAGAGAAAGTAAAAAACTTAAATTGGGATGGAGGGAGTATATTAAAGATTAAAAGGCATAATTGTTTGATTACTATGATCCCTCCTGTGTGATGCTCAAATTGGCAATCCTAATCCTGGACAACCGGATGAAGGAAGAGGGTTGCGGTATGTTGAAAATCAGCATAAAATTGTTGAATACTCATTATATTGGTATTGAGAATTCATATAGCCAACCTAGGGCTGTCAAATGGCAGTTGAGCTAAATTGGGCGGGTGAAAATAGCCTGAGTTAATCAATGACCGCCCAAAAGTTACTTAGGCTGAAAGGCCTATTCAGTGTTTAACAGTTGACAGTTGATAGTTTTATCACCTGAAAGGACACCCATTCCACCCTTTCACATAAGTAGAAGTGCACTTGCTGACGCTTCATAGAGACAATCGCTCAGAAAAATGTCCATCTTACTGACTAAAAATCGTTCTTATTAAATCAATTCTGAAACAATATTTGGTGTCATTCCACTTAGGAGAGCATTGTAATAAAGAAGAGTAAGATTCTAGTACAATATGTGCAGTACAGTATGGATCCATAATAGTAATAGAAGAAGCTTTCCATTTGACTTTATGAAAATGAAATTTGTAAACTAAGTAGCATTTTGTATATTGTTCTCTTTCTTCAGTGTTTCTTTGTAATTAAATGGTTATCCAGAATAGCCGTCTTGAAACACAGTCAAGTAATCTAGAGATCCTCAGGTGTATTGTCTAATATGTCGATGCTGAAATTGGCTGCGTGAACCTGTAATCAAGTAGAAGTGTAGGACACCTCTAAACCTGATAATTGCACCGAGCTGTTTCATTTGACTCCTAAGCTAGTTGCATTCTGAGTCTGGGAAAGGTTCAGAGACATAATGTCAATCTGCAATTTAAATGAAAAACTTTTTTTAATGATAAGTCAAAAAGTTCCATTAATAATTTCTCAAAAAAAGGAAGTTTCGTTAACAAACACCAAGTAGGTGTCAAAAAATACGTACAAGATGTGTCTGTGTATCTGCTTGTGACATATATTGTCTTCCACCAAGTTTGACCAACTATTAACACAACATGGTATGTTCTCCTTACACCAAAATTACAAGTGAAATAAAAAGGTTTCTTTAATTCTTACATCATTTTCAGTATTATGAAACAATCATCTGTTATGTTCGTCCCATATACTCCAAAAGAGGCAAAGTGGTGTCATCTTCCATTTTGCCTTCCTTCCATTTGCTGGTCCTCTCCAATCTCCAACTAGTAATTGCTTCATCTTCTTTCCTTGGTACCACCCAAAGATATTAAACAATGAGAATGCAACAGTCCATAGTTGTAAGACTCTGCAATGCAACAAAAAATGATTAATATCCTCTCTGAATACAAATGAAAAACTTGATGTGAGATGGACATAAAAGGAGAAGAGTCTCACTGTAGGAAACTTTTAACTTGTAGATGGGACACAAAGGAACTAGATGCTTCATATCCTTTTGTTCTTTTGTTGGTGATTGGTGAAATTGGGTTGACTTGGTTTGTTAGCATGTGCTAACTTTCCTTTACAAATAACATTTTACCTTCACTCCCCCTACCCACCCCAACCCCCTTTCTGGTTTTTGATTTGTGGGATAAGTTTCGTTAGCTAACGATAAAAGCTCAAAGAAAGAAAAAAAAAAAGAGATCACCTAGTTTTGAATTAATATACACTCTCAGAACCTGATTTACACAATTTTATGAAGTGTTTGGAAAAAAACAGTATAATGGGGGAAAATAGGATCTACTTTGCAGTTGGATTCAAGTCGTATGACATTACCAGGCTCATCTCTAGAGCTGAAGTTTGGTTTGAATGGGTAGAAAGAAGCAGAAATCTGATGCGAAGAACCACTTTTAGCCAGAAAACAATGGAATGGCTGGTTTTCGTGTTACGGGAGTCATCAAAAGATTCTGGTACACAACAAGACGATGGAAATTAAATGAACAACAGGCAAACTTCTTTTGTTCAAGAAAACAGAACAAGTTTGGAAGATTTATAAGTATAGTGACAGTGCAAGGAGGAAACAGATCTGTCATTATTATTCCAGAGGTTACATTCAATGCTGGATGGGGCGATATTGCATTTAAGGTTGACAACTTCATTAAAGAATACAAAGGAGATTTTATTACAAACATTCCTAAGAAGGTAGATCCGAAGGTCCCTTATGCTGAATCAGTCAGGGCTAGCAAATGGCAGACAAAGGAATCTTCTGAACTTCAAATCGACACTATTAATGAAACTATTAGCACTTCTGGAGGTGCAGCAAATCATGTGAATGGTCTGTTGGGAAGATGTGTTATTGGAAGCTTCAATGCAGATCTCAAGGATAAACCAACTTTAGCAGATATTCGGAGATGGGTGGTGAATACTTGGAAGAATGCCTTTGGTATTAATATTTACGAAATGGGGGGATGTTCTTTTCTATTTGAATTTCCAAACAAGTATATGGGTGAGCACATTTTACAGGGGGAGTGGTGGTGGAAGCACCTGAAGATCCACTTGGAATGGTGGTCTCCAACTGCTGGATGTCGTACTCGTCGGAACACTTCGACATGGATCAGAGCAATGGGTTTACCACTTCATATGTGGACGGAGAAATTCTTCAAAGCTATTGGCAATTACTGTGGAGGATGGCTGGAAACAGAGGAGGAAACCTCATTAAAAAATCACCTGAAATGAGCACGAATAAGGATCAAAGGAGATGGTGATTTAGTTACAAAAGAGGTGAAGATAGCAGATAATGGTCTCACCTTTGTCATTCCCATCTGGTGTGAATTTTCAATTCTGATTATTGGATCACCTGGAGGTTTCTTTCCTTCTCAAAGAGGATTGAGACAAGTTGACCCTCTTTCTCCTTTCCTTTTCATTCTGGCTATGGAGGGGCTGAATAAGATGGTGAAGATTGCACAGAGTAAGGGCTGGTTAAAAGGTTTCAATGTGGCCAAGGAGCAACCAGAAAGTGTGGAGAATACACATTTGCAGTATGCAGATGATACCTTAATTTTTTGTGAGGCAGATGAAGGCTTTGAGAGTTATACTAGTCCTATTTGAAGCAATTTCTGGCCTCCATGACAATTGGAGGAAAAGTTAGATTTTTCCAGTAAATGAGGTGTCGGGGATACAACAATTGGCAGATATTTTGGGTGGGGAGATAGGGTGCTTTCCAACTGTGTATCTAGGGATGCTCCTGGGAGCCAAAAGCAAATTTAAAGTCATCTGGAATGGTGTTTTGGAAAGATGTGAAAAAAGACTGGCTAGGTGGAAATCTCAGTACTTATCTCTCGGAGGAAGGCTGGTTATGATTAATTCGGTATTAGATGCGCTACCTACTTATTTGATGTCTTGTTTCCCTCTTCCCAGTAATGTGAAGGAAAGATTGGATAGTCTTAGGAGAAATTTTTTATGGCATGGAAACAGTGAGAGGAAAAGGATCCATCTGGTTAAATGGAAAACTTTAATCCTTTCCAAAAAACAAGGTGGTCTGTGAATCAGAAATCTGAAGAATCAAAACAAAAGTCTCCTGATGAAATGGCTCTGGAGATTGCCGAAGGAGGAGCAAACTTTATGGGCTACTGTGGTGATGGCTAAATATGGAAAGGAGGGATTTTGGAAGACCAAAGGGGTGACCAGCCCCTATGGAACTAGTTTGTGGAGATCAATTCGGAATTTGTGGCGTGAATTTGCACAAAAGATCAGCTTCAATGTTAAAGATGGTAGGAGGATAATGTTTTGGGAAGACAACTAGTTGGGAAACGGCAGCTAGAAGCAGTTATACCCTGACATTTTCAACTTGAACCAACAGCAAAGTGCCACTTTGAATGAAGTTTGGTCCACACAGGGATGGAATCTGACTTTTAGAAGACTGATGCAAGACTGGGAAATAGACACATTGGCAGATTTCTATGGCACATTAGATCAATACAATGGAGTACAGGTAGGGGAACATACACTCAGGTGGAGTACTCATAGTAAAGGCAGTTTTACAGTAAGCTCTACTTACAAGGATTTGAATCAAGTGTCATCACAGCTGAATCTATTGCCATGGAAATTAAAATGGAGAGTAAAAATTCCATATAAAGTGGCCATTTTTACTTGGTCGATGGTGAATGACTCAGTTTTAACTCAGGAGCAGTGTTCAGGGATGCGTGATGCGGAAAAAAGCGACAAGGCTCCGCATCACGCATTAAGCGATGCATGAAGCGATGCGACCGCATCATTGAAGTGATGCGTAATTTAAATGAAAAAAGACCTAATATAGCATCAAAAACTGTAAATCATAAGTGAAAACACCACAACAACTATATAATCAACAACAAAGACAATATATATAAGCAAAAGTTTAAATGAAACACACAAATCAAAGGTTTGAGCACTGAAACACAATAGCAAATAAAGAAGTTCAACAAAATAACAGAACACACTAGAAAAAAGAAGAAAAAACAAATCTAAATTAATAATGTTTCAATCTAAAGCTCTTCTAGTTCATCAAGATTGTCCAAATCTTGTATTCCTTCATCATCATCATAATGCTCATCATCTTCAACTTCCTCATTTTCCTCATCTCCTCTTGAATTAACAACTTCTTTTCCCTTGTTACGTGAGCTTGAAGTACTCCCTCTTAAACCATAACGACGCTCATCAACTCCACTTGCCTCGGCGACAACACCCCAAGTGAAATCAATATCTCCATCAAAAATTGATTCATCTTCAGCATTTTCAATCCCGGTTAGCCATTCATTGGCATCATCAATATTGTCCAAGCTAATAGGATCAAATCCATTGCGAGCATTGCGAGTGTTGTAACGACGCCTCAAAGTTCTGTTGTATTTTATGAACACCAAGTCACTGAGGCGTTTTATAGTTAGTCTATTCCTCTTCTTGGTATGGATCTGCAAATAAATATTGCAAGTATAAAGTCAAGACATTTGAGATATAACATCTTATCTCAATATACTAAACCTTTTCTTTAATTCTTACGTGTTCGAACACGCTCCAGTTTCTTTCACACCCAGATGAGCTACATGTTAGACCCAAGATTCTGATGGCAAACTTTTGTAATTCTGGAGTTTCTGAACCATAAAGCCTCCACCATTCAACTATTAAAGTAAAGTAATTATTCAAAATTAGCAACTATAAAGAAATAATTTAAAGTCTGAATTTAATAGAAACATAAAAGTAGTCAGTCATCTGGTGACTTTTTGTCTCTTTGTCTTATGGCAATTGGTATTCCAAAAAGTCCCTCAGCACTTTGATAAATACTAATCTGATCAGTTATTTTATCTTGCAAATCTTCATCAACCATCTTTCCAATGCAAGTATGGAATCCCACCATCAGACTCTTATTCAATAAATCATCCTCACGACTATAATAGACTGATGGGTTCAAGATATTACCAGCCGCATGCAATGGTTTGTGGAGTTGATCACTCCACCTTTTATCGATGATCTCAAAGACCTTTGCATATTTATGCTCCTCAGTAAAAAAACTTTTAATAGCATCCTTAGCCTTACTCATCGCTTCGTAAATGTAACCCATTGATGGTTTTGCCTCACCATCTACCAAACGAAGAACTGTAACCAAGGGACCACATACTTTAAGAGAATAAACAACGTTGTTCCAAAAGTGGTAAGAAAGCATTATTCGTGCAGCTTCTTTTCCTAGCACTTCTTTTGCAAATTTACTGTTATTCCATTCTTCTGAAATGAACATGGTTCTCAAATTTTTCTTTTGTTTCAACATCCTCTGCAAGGTCAGGAAAGCAGTAGCAAATCTAGTCTTGCCCGGTTTCACCAAGTTTCTTTGATTAGTGAATCTTCTCATCATATTCAACAACAAAGGCCTTTGAACAATGTAAGAATGTACCTTAACTGCCTTACTGAAAACACCTTGAAAGGGTCTTTCCTTGAAAATATCCCCGAACATTAAATTGACACAATGGGCTGCACATGGAGTCCAATATACGTGCGGGAACACTCCCATCATCATAGCACCTGCCTTAACATTTTCAGCTGCATTATCTGTAACCACTTGAACAACATTCTCTGGTCCAATCTTCTCTATGGTACTCTTAAACAAAGAGAACATTTTGATGGAATCAGTGGACGAGTCACTTGCATCAATGGACTCAAGAAATAAGCTTCCTCTCGGAGAATTAACCAACACATTTATGATCATTTTTCCGGTTCTTGCTGTCCACTTATCCATCATAATGGAACATCCGAACTTGTTCCATTCCACCCGATGCTCCTCTACAAGTTTTTGTGTCTCTTCCACTTTATTTAAATAAGTGACACTAACCTCATGATAAGTGGGTGACTTCATCCCTGGACCATGTTGGCCTATAGCCTCGATCATGTCTCCAAAAGTGCCGTAATTGACACAATTGAAGGGTAGCCCTGCATCATACAACCACCGTGAAAAGGCCGCAACAGCACGATCCCTCAAAATTCCCTTGGCCACAGCCTGCAAATTCTTACCACTTTTTCCTGAATCATTTCCTGGCTTCAATGGAAAGTAACAATCTATTAGACCTTTTGTGCCGGTTGATCCATAACTTGAAGAAATAGATGCATTTTGTGATTGTTTTTGTAATTTTGAAGATTGTGACAAATCAGCAGCTTCCCCTTCTTCCATTTCATCATCATCGTCAACAAGATTAGTAACTTGTGGTGGAGATAACATTTGACGTTTCAGGTTCTTTTTTTGATCAACATACTCTTTAATTTCTTTTCTCACAGCATCAGGACACTTTTTACATTGTTGCACATCACTACAATTACCCATAAGATGTTGTTTATGGCGAAAAGCTCCACCATTAAACGTCAAGCCACAAAAAATACATGTAACTTTGTTCCTATTGGTCTCACTTGCCTTTTTACCATATTTCCAAGCCGGATCAGACATTTAGAATCGCTATAAAGAAAGCATAAGAAACAATTCAAACAAAAGTCACAACAAAAAGAAAAAAAAACAGTGTTCAACAAATTGAGAAAAAAAAATTAAGGAAGCAGAAAAAAAGAAAACAGAGCAGTTTTTCAAAAAAAAAAACTGAGCAGTTTCTTTTTAAACAGTGCATCAGTTTTTTAAAAAAAAAACAGTGCATCAGTTTTTTTTAACAAAAACAGAGCATCAGTTTTTCTTTAAAAAAACAGAGCATCAGAGCAGTTTCTTTTTAAAAAAACAGTGCATCAGTTTTTTTTTTTTAAAAAACAGAGCAGGGAGAAGAAGAAAGAAGGAAGAAGAAGAAGAAAGAAGAAGAAAAAATTTACTTACCTTCACTGCTAAGAAACAGCAGTGTCGCCTCTGTCAGTGTCGCCTCTTCAGTGAAGAAGAGAGAAGGTCGAAGCTTCTCTTGTAAAGTTTGGAATGTGATAAAAAACCCTAAAAGATCATATATGTGAAAAGTAACTTTTCTTAAACTAAAAAATTTAACCCAACTCTTTTTTATTTAAAAGTAGGCCCCTAAAAAAAATTTAAAAAAAAAAAAAAACAGGATGCGACCGCATCGCATCGCATCACGCATCAGGCCGCATCACGCATCAGGGGTGGATGCACCCGCTTCTCCCAGATGGTGTCGCCTCAAGAACTCGAGTCGCTGGTGGGTCGCATCGGCGCATTAAGCGCTGATGCGAGCGCATCCAATAACACTGCTCAGGAGAATCTAAGAAGAAGAGGATTTCATTTGTGCTCAAGATGTTATTTTTGTGGGCAAAATCCAGAGACAGCCGACCATCTGTTTTTACATTGCAAGATGACCAGCCAGTTATGGCATTTGTTCACCAGCTTTAGAGGTATAAGGTGGACAATGCCAGGTAGAAAATCTGATGCACTGATGAGCTGGAACTCAGAGGGGAATAGCAGCACAAACAAAGATAGATGGAGAATTGTCCCTGCAGCAATTTGGTGGACAATTTGGAAGGAAAGGAATTCTAGGTGTTTTGAAGATACTAGTAGTTCCTTACAAAGGATTAAGATGAATTGTATTCTTATGTTCTGTTATTGGTGCAAATCAGAGTATATAGATGATCCAATAGCTATTATAGACATCCTAGGGTCCTTATGAGATGATATAGGGTCTAGGTGGTCTTTGTTTTTGTGTCTCTAGTTTATTGTTTTGGGTTTTGGATCCACTGATGTAAACACTCCATTTTGGCTCCCAACACTTTGTGTTGATGATTTATAAACTGTTAGTTACCTTGTCAAAAAAAAAAAAAAAAAAAAAAAAAAGGAAAGCTTAAAGAAACTTCAAAATAATAGTTTAATGGAGCTGACCGAGTTGGAACTTTTATTATTTTTCATTTGAAGCTTGTCATAAATTACTTTGGCATTATTATCATTGCTGCTACTCTAGAGTTCTTAACAGTGAAGTTAGTGTGTTTTGTTTCCTACACTCAGCTTTAGAACTTTGCTACTGCTATGAATTCTGTGTCACACATGCATATATCAATAAGTATCCGTTACTTGACTATTCCTGTGCTTGATATAAACAGTTGGCTGGCTTACTGCTTTAGCGGTATTTGATATAAACTGAACGCAATTTTGAGTTCAAGGTTTCGATGCTAATGACAAATTGTTTTACCGCTGCTTGATCTATCTCTTTCCTTACCCATTATGTTAAGAAGGAAATAGAAAAGGTAGGAAAGTTGCCGTATTCTGTATTTCTGATGCATATGATAAGTAGGAAACTTGTTAAAAAGCCAGCTAAAAAAGACCACTTGCAAATGAGGTCTTGCAAAAAGATGTGGAATTCGTGAAGGAAAGTTGAAACCAACCAGTTTCTTCTCATTCTGAGTTCCCTTTCTTCTTCAAACAAATTCTGGAAACTATCATCTTTTTCTCATTTAAGTGTCCTTCACTTGTGCTCAAGAAACACACTTTTGTGATGACTGAGCTACTCTGTTTTGTTTAAAATATTTGCTAAAAGTTTATGATTTATTTAATAGCATTTTTAGATCTTGCTTCTTAGCTGGGTAGTAATTTTAGCTTGAGATTCTCATTTACCAGCATATATATTCTAGCCCGTTTATTTTCAATTTTCTTCTATGAACCTTGAGATTCCTAACTCACACTTGATCTCGGCGCTGCAGATTTGAAGATGTTGTCTTTTTGAGGACGAAAGAGTCTGCGAATGCAAAAAATGAAATGCAGAGTCGAACTGGGCTGATTGAAACTATTATTCTTGAGGTCAGAGACAGAGAAAGGATTGGAGATACTTTTTCAAAGTCTAATGCTCTGTGTTGTACTCCAAAACTTGCTCAAGAGAAGTTCTGCACTGTGGGAGAGGTTATAATTCAGCACAACCAAGACAACCCACTTTTGCCACTGCGTATTCAGACATTTTTTGAAGGAAAGAATCAGGAGGCAAATATGCTTCCCACAACAGTTGAAATAAACAGTACTGGCATGTATTATCTTTATTTCATGTTTTGTGACCCAGAACTTAAGGGAACAACAGTCAGAGGCAGAACAGTATGGAAAAATCCAGATGGATATTTACCAGGGAGAATGGTACCATTGATGACCTTCTACGGACTTGCTTCTTTAGCCTATCTTGTACTTGGTCTATTCTGGTTCCTGAGGTTTGTCCAGTTCTGGAAGGATGTCATACAACTACATTACCAGATTACTGCCGTTGTTGCCCTTGGCATGTCTGAAATGGCTCTCTGGTATTTTGAATATGCAAATCTTAATGCCACTGGAAGCAGACCTATGGTAATTACGATATGGGCAGTCACAATGACTGCTGTAAAGAAGACGTTGTCTCGTGTGCTTCTTTTAGTCGTTTCAATGGGTTATGGTGTTGTTCGGCCTACTCTTGGTGGTGTAACCTCAAAAATGTTTATGTTAGCCCTTATGTATTTTATTGCTACCGAGTCACTTGAACTTGTGGAGCACTTGGGCAGCATCAATGACTTCTCAAGGAAGATCAAGATATATTTGGTGCTACCTGTTGTTTTCTTGGATGCGTCATTTATTTTGTGGATATTCTCATCATTATCCAAGACACTGGAAAAATTACAGGTAAATTTTGGAGTAAAATGATGATTTCCATTGCTTTTAGGGTCTTAGCAAACTGTGGAAATGTCAAGTGCATTAGCACTCAGTTTCGTTTAGATAACGCAATTTCTGTGGAATCCACAATTTTCTATATATCTACATGTCTATGCAAATATGTAATTATATATTCTTTTCATATTTTCTTGAAATATATGTAATTATATATTATGTGTGTGTGTATGTGTTCAATCTTTCCTTATTTGTTGATTTCGTTATAATGTTAATATACAAACATATAAATTTACTTCTTGGTTAAAGAGAAAAGTGTAAACAATAACTGAAGGGAAGAGAGTACACAACCTTCCTGATATAATTAATTTAGTTAAACTATTTCTTGATCTAAAATATTTACATGAGACTTATTTAACCTTATTATTGTAGTTTGTGTATTTATTTCATGCAGTTATTGATTATTTTGTGACTCTCAACTGCAGATGCGGAAAAGCTTGGCAAAACTTGATCTTTATAGGAAGTTTACCAATTCCCTTGCAATTTTTGTGCTGCTTTCCATTGCTTGGGTTGGCTATGAGGTAATGCAGTTTCAAGTTCTGAATGCAGGAATGGTAGCTAAATACATGAAATGTGGCTTATCTCTGAGATCCCTCTCCTATTGATATTGGTGTTAGGGAAGAAGGTATCAGTCGGTGCATTCTGCAATCGCTCTTAGGTGGAAAAAGCTTATTGATCAATTTTGTAGTATATTAGATCAGAAATGAGCACTCAATGACTAAAAAGAGATCACTCTTCTAATTAGTGATGGTAAGTACAAACCATAATACCCATAGGAGTAGCGTCTCTTGGTGAAATGAAGGTGAAGGTACATGACATTTGGAATTTTAGTACTTGTTGAAGATGTGGATATGGTAAGAAAACAGAACTTGCATAGCAAGAAGGCAGGTGAGAATATTATATGAGGTAATCTAGTTTGTAATTTGTGCTGATAGTTTATAGTGAGGACAATTTACATGTTCGTTATACTTATCTTGGCTTCACTAAAATCTCTCTCTCTCTCTCTCTCTCTCTCTCTCTCTCTCTCTCTCTCTCTCTCTCTCTCTCTCTCTCTCTCTCTCTCTCTCTCTCTCGCACGCGCGCGTGTTCATAGGTATCTTTTGTTGTAATTTAGAATATAGAGTGAGTAAAAGTAATTGTGGGTAGAGAATGGAAATCTAAATACCCTTGTGACACCGTCATTTTTCATCCCTACATTTGACAAGACAAGGAAGAGATGTGAGATAAATACCAGTTGTTATGTTATTTAATGGTTCTTTCCTGACATGCAAGATTAATGCTTCTTTATCTCACTCATCTAATTCTGGTTCAGCTGTACTTCAATGCAAGTGACCCATTAAGCGAGCTATGGAGAATTTCCTGGATTATTCCAGCTTTCTGGAGTTTGCTTGCCTTCTCGTTGTTGGTAGTAGTATGTATCCTTTGGGCTCCTTCAATTAACCCAACCAGGTACATGTTGTAACCTGAGCCCTTATTTCTTTATATTAGCCTTTCTGTGGTAATGATTTGACAAAATCGGTGGTTGTTGGTGTTAACACTAGTGAACCTAGTTTATGTTATTATCATCTGTAACCTTTGATATGGGCTATTCGCTTTTCAAGATTCTTAATGGATTTTGTACTCAACAGTATCTTCTAATTGTCAGTGTGTGATTGATCTTCTATGGCATGGAATGTTCCAAGGGATGACACATATTAAACGGGATATATCACAGATGATAAAAGGAGCAATAGAAGGATAAAGGCAATTTGAAATGTCTTTACTTAATCTTCCAGAAAGTGCAGTCTATGGATGAAAAAAAAACGTAAAACAATAATAACTATTGTGGTTACAAGTCCTGCAATATATGTTTGTAATGAATAGGTTTATGGAGCTTCTCCAGTATTGAGATTGTGATGCTATTTGCCGGTCTTTCTGGCCTTTCGTCAGTGAAGAAACAATATGGCTTCTACTTGTGTAGCAGGAATAGCAGTGTCATGGTTGATTTAAGTGTAGAACTGCAACTAAGTTATCAGGAATATTTGCTAAAACTGTTTTTGGTTGCCGACTTTAGATACGCATATGCTGGGGAGACTGGAGATGAATATGACGAGGAAGCTATCTCCCTCACTACTGGAGTGAGGGTAATTAATGACTCAGTGGCCAAGCTCGAAAGGAAAGAAAAGAAAGGATCTGTTTCAACAGATTATGTAACTGACCAAAGAGAAGATCCTGAGGAGGACAAGCGCCAGTAGTGTCACTCCTGCCTCAGGAATGGTAAGTGGCTAGTACTTTCGGTATTGATGCTCTTACATCATTTGTATGACGTACAGAATTAACGCTAGAGCCCAGAGGGATGTCAAATATGTTGTAACAGATGTTAAAACTTGTACATAGTGAAATAACGTATGTTAGGTTGAGTATATATATATTTGGCTGCCATGGACCCTTTTTCTTTCTTTTCCTCCATCCAAGCTTTTAACCTCTCATCAGAGTTCATTGCTGCCTCCAACTTCTTATTCACTGATACTACCATAGGCTTTCGCATTCTTCTGGGTGCCACTGGCCTCCAAAAATGAAGTCAGCCAGACATGGCTGAATGAAAGTAATGCAAATTTAGGTGTAGGCGTAATACATAAACATACATTTAAACTTGGTCTTAACTGACAAGTAAACACTCCCAACTTTGAGAGTGCACATCTAGACATCTCGGAGTGTCCCCAATGTGCCTCGTGGACACGGGGGCGGAGCTAGCATTTATTCAGGGGGTTCCGAACCCCCTTCGTCGGAAAATTACACTATTTATACATGGATATATAATAGATGTGGAACCCCCTTCGATTAGTTCGTGTTTATACTTTTGAACCCCCTTAATAAAAATCTTGGCTCCGCCACTACATAGGCACCTGACGTTGACGTGACACATAAATTTTGGAGGTGTCTAGATGATCATTTTGTAAGTTGGAGTGTTCAACTGATCCGGTGCAGATGAGTTGAGGTGTCTAAATGTGCATACTCAAAGTTGAAGTGCTTGCCAGTTTGTCTGAGGTCAAGTTTGAATGTTTGTTTTACCCGTTTGTCTGAGGTCAAGTTTGAGTGTTTGTTTATATATTATTATTATATCTCAGGCGTATCTGGTCCATATTGTGGTTTGGCAACGTATTCAACTTCCAGGAGATTAATGGTTCCGTACGGTTGACAAAATTAGGCTATAAAAATATGATCCGTCCAATCAGTTTAAGTTTAGATGGGTCATTAATCCGCTTAATTTTTAGCTTAGCTGGCATTTGACCATAGATTTTGGGAGTAAATTTTGAAAATCTATTTTGATCATGAAATTTGATTAGATTTTGAAAATCTAATCTTCAAATATTTTCAAGTTCGCAAAATTGACTTAGATCAATTTTTGGGTATCTAGATTCTGGAACATCCCACTTACAAAATTTCATATTTTTTTCAAGTAAAATGCATATGGATTCTGAAACATCCACTTATAAAATTTCATACTTTTTTCAAGTAAAATGCATATCTAAATACTATTTCAAAAACAAAAAATTATAATTTTAAAAATTCAAATTTTTAAGTGTCAATTTCAAAATTTATGTCCAAACTGGTCCTCAGATATTCAGATATTCCCTCCCTCTTTTTTCTTCTTCTTCATAATTTTAAGTACTCATTTTTTGTTTAGCTAAATATAATGACAAGTTGACCATGTGCACGTGGCATTGGAATGCTACACGTTTTAAAAATAGTTTATCGATACAGTTGCACGCTTGCACCACCTACCACAATTACTTTTCGTATCTTCCGCTATGAAATTATTAACAATAAATTAAACAATAAATAAAGGAAAGAACTTAGCCTGCCTTCATCATTAATGAAATGATTTTTTACAGTCAACAAATTACAAGTCTTAATCCAATGTACGCTCCAACTAATACATAAACTTCTAAATCAAAAGAAAGTGAAATATTATTATCTTAAACTGATATTTATTTGAAATTATATTTATTTTGCACTAGTAAACTTCGCGGTCTTTAAAAGCATCAATAAGTTTACGAACAGATTAGCAAGTTAATAGTGAATTTACATCATACTATATTATTCCTTCACTTTGAAAAAAAAAAACTTATAAATAACTTGCATTTGGATTAGTTTATAATGTTTGTTTATCTATATCAAATATAAATACAAAACTAAAACTAAATTAAAATTACTGATTATATCTTAAAATTGCTAATTATATAAATAAAAATGTTTAAATTATTATAAATTGTATATTGTGATAAAAATTGACTTAAAATGAATTATAATATTGTTTTACTAATAAAAAAATTATTGTGATCACCTATTCTACCTCTGCCTTGAGACATATATTTCAAAACCTTTATGGTTTTTAATTTAATGCATTATCCTGATCTGAGCATTAAAATACATTCAATACACAAGTAAATGCAATTGGAGATAATAATGTCAATTAAGGAATAAAACAATTAATTTGAGATGATAATATCGTTAAAATGTTAAGATAATAATAATAATAATACCGTTAAAAATTGAATATACACATATTCATTGTACAAAGAAAAAACAGTTAATATAATTTAGAATTAAAAAAGCACATGTACTATTCTCAAAACAGAACATTCATCATTTAATTGGAGATAAAGATAAAAGTTAACGAGTAAAATAATTAATTTGTAGTAATTGCACGATTTGAAATCACCATGTATTCATTATTAAAAAAACCAGTTAATATAATTAAACTTTAAAACAGTTCTTCCCCAATGACCACAAGCTGGCAAGTATATTTTTATGGGACAACTCCAACTCCATCTACTCAATAAAAAAGGATAGAGAAAGGATAGTCACAACTCGCAAGGGAGTTGTGTAATTACTCAACTCACCACTAATGAAATTCCACAAGTAAACAAATAATAATGGTTTATAAATTACTTGTGCAAAGTATTACTTCTTCAAAACTTGAAGAATACACATTCAAAGAGTTCTAAATATAAAAGTAGATAACTTAGCATATGGTAATGATAAATTAAACCATATACAATTTCACACATAATATATAAAGACTGTGATATTCATATACTTGCCTCGAGGTAGAGAGAATGCTTCATCTTTAGAAACAACTTCGCCAAGTGAGGAGAGTCCTGCTATCGCCACAAAAACATCCAATGTAACAAAATATTGTGAAAGTTCATGATTACAATAGAGATAAAATTCTCAAATACCCCAACTTCTAGATGAATCCCTAGTTTTCTTCCACGGATTTTCTCATCAATCTACCTCAATTTGTTCTCTTTAATTCTCTAGGATGGCATTGAAGTCCACGTCTAAAGTCAGTCCACTTCAATACAAGCCAAACACAAATGTTCTACAAAAGAAGAAAACCTCGACGTGATTTCACCAAAAGACACTCTTGGCCATGAACGCTTTTAATATATTGTTGTGTTCTATAGAGGCACCATTGTCCCAGTGAATTGAACATTTGAATCCGAAAATGTGTTGAAACACCTACTACACTCCCGAGCATGTTCGATGCTGAGTTTATTGAGAAGAAATGTGACTAACCATCACTTATATTAGTATACATAGTATTAAAGGTCCAATTTAATTACTACATAGTATTAATTATTGTTAATGCAATAATTAGAGGGAAGGGAAGATGTATACTTCTTTTTTGTGTGTGTGTGGCCAGAACATTATCAATTTTAACACGTATTACTAATAAATACTACTCCATTTCATTTTACTTGGCGGCCCTTGTTGACTTGATTTCACCCTTTTAATTTCTTTATATTTTCTTTTTGAGTAGAAGAGTGATTTGTTATATCCCATCTATCTCAATTTGTACCACCAGAATTTAAGAATAAACACTGAAATTCTAAGTCAGTACAAAAAAAAAAAAAATTAAAAATGAGAGAAAACATATCAGTAGACGAAAATTAAAATCAGTAAGGAAAACATTTTCATAATAAAAAGTATTGAAATATAATAATAACAATTAAAAGAGACTATTGATCAATTTTCTTTGACCTTCTTAGCAAATACCGACGTCAAAATCATCAAGTAAATAACTAAAACTCTCTTTCAAGTCTATCACCTTCTCCCAATGTCAATGCAACTTGCCATTCCAGGTTCTATATCTTTTTTATTCTGGTCAAAAAGAGCAAAAGAAAATATATATTGACACTGTCATGAAAAGATCCAAGAAAGAAATGTAATAGACTTTCAATGGCTGAATGATATTCAGGTCACAAACAATTGCCTACCTATTTGAAAGATGTCAAATTTCATAATTCACCGTATAAAAGATTTTGATCGAGGCTTAAAGTACACTTCTTAACCAAATTGATACTCCTCCGATTAATTTTTGTATAATACAGCTTCATATTGCAAGGAATTAAGATGCTAATAATTTTTTCTCTTGTGACCAAATAAAAATTGATGATGAAAAAATTATGATAAGTGTCAAAATTTATAAGCATTGTATATTATTTGTGGTTATGGACTTGAAAAGACATAGTAGTAATGAAGATTATTAAGAGCAAGAGTTATGAAGATGAGAATGTGTGAGTTAAAGGCATAAAATTAATGGATATTATTAGAATAGAAGTTATGAAATGAAGTGGTGTGAGTTATAAAAAATAAAAATATTTTAAAGTGGATTATTGTAGGAGTTAGACTTTAATTTTCATTCAATTGGTACTTATTAAGTTCATGAACGTGTGCTGGTTATTGGATGCTGAAAGTTATTGGAGAGGTTCAAGCAGTGCCGGCTAAAGGGTGAAGCTCTGAAGCAGCTGTCTTAGGACTCATGTTTTTGGAGGCCCCAAATTTTTCTACTAGTATTTATAAGTAGTAACGATCTTTTTAGAAAAAGCATTTAGTATTGCACACTTCCTTTTTAGTTTGTTAAAAAAATGACACCTCTACACATTATAACAATAAAATTCTTTAGCAACAATAAATATGCATTTTAACAAAGAGTGTTAAAACTTTTACCGATATTAGTTAATTGTCATTGGATCCAATGTCATTATAGGTTTTAGGTGCATTTACCATTGTCACTAATAATTGCCGCTAAATATCTTTTTTGGTGTAGTAATATTTGGCATAATTTAACTTTAAAGTTTTCTTCTACCCTTAATAAGATGATTTACACCCACACAAATGTCTAAGACTTGTTTTAACCACAAGATTCAATTTTTTAAAAAATATTCCTAGTTAATCAATACCATATAAATTGGGACAGAGGAACTGTTAACTTTGCATATATATGATTTTTTTAAAAAAAAAAAACTTAAGGCCTCTCCCTTAAATTTTGCTTTAGGCCACCATGTTGATTGAGTCGCCCTGGGTTCAAGAGTTGCACATTAGAATAACTTAGTGATACGTGGGCTTTATATCAACATTTAATTTTGTGTGGCTTTCTTAATCATTTAATTATTAGATTATGTATTAAAATTTGAAGAAAAAGGAGAAAAAAGATAAATAAGAATGGAGGCCATAGAGAGGTATCACATCACTTCCTCTACATTCTCTACATTCTTCTTTATTAGAGTATTATATATAGATTACTAAATTTTGTTGACGTAGTTAGATAATCATGATTAAACAATAAAATCATATTTTCAAAGACAAAAGTGATTAAATATAACTTTCGAGTGGGAATAAGTTCTTCATTCTCTCCTATATTCGCACTAGTGAATTTAGCCGCGCTTCGCACCGTCATAAAATTATAATTGAAATAATTTAGTTTTAAAATATAATTGAGATTTGAGATCGAAGATTTTAAATAGTTTCTTATGTAATATATACAAAAAAATTATAAGTTAATTAAATTACCAATAAATATTCTTAGTGATATTGATTAGCTCTTTAGATTCTTATTCTTAAAAATGAAAAGAAACTTTCAAGAAAAATAGTAATATTATTTTCGAAAATAATAAATAAAATTTGAGAATGAACTTATAAAATTAATTGAGAGACAAGAGGTTAATTTCATGTACATAAATTAAAAAGTTATTTCTAATTATAAATGTTTTTATTAGAGTCACATCTTAGATAGATAATATTATTTCATAATTAGATTTTACTTTTTTTACAAAAGATTTCTTAAGAAAAAGTTCTCTTTTTTTATACAACTTTAAAAAAAAACAATTTCTTTTACTTATGTAATGTATGAGTTTGTAGCGTTAATTTGTTAGTACATGCACTTTATTCCTCTTTGGCTATTATATATTATATTTTTTATAGCGCTTTTACTTCCTATGTTCTCACTTAGTTGTCACGTATATAAAAATAGTCATTTTCAAATACTTACCAACTCAAAAAAAGAAGAAGAAAGAATTAATTATTTTTTTAACTTAGACTGTAGCATTAATTAATATAGAATTAAGAGGCAAATATACTAGTTAAATTACACTCCTAATTAATTATTTTTTAAGGATTATTATGGAAAGGGTGAGAGTATTAGATGGTAAAGAAAACATGACACAAAAATTATAAACATGTAAACATGATGAAAATGAGAAATAGTAAGTAACATCGTAAATTATGGTGTTTATTCATTGAATGAAAAAGATCCTTTCATAAGTCTATCCGATGTGAATATAAATTAGGAAATTTTCAACGTAAATATCAAACACCGAATGAAAAATTTAAAAAGAAACAAAAATAGTGTCTATTCATTGACCGTACTTCGTTATGTATTAATTTTTTTCTTTTCTTTTTTATATCATACTTAAGACTGGTCGTCGGATCGGTATGTGTTGGTACCGTTTCGGTACATTCCGGTAGTGGTACTGGTTCGTACCGATTCGGTAGGAACCAGTACGGAACGGTATGGCATCTATTGGTATCCGATTCGGATCGAAACCGTGGTTTCGTATCGGGAAATGGGTACCAATTCATACCGGTTCATTTCGGTTCTGACCCGGTCCGGTTTGGTCCAACATGTAACGGTAACTAGCCTTTGGGGACCGTTGGCAACGGCTAGTGGGCCCCCCAACGGCTAGTTTGACCCCCCACCAGACCCAGCACCCCCTCCCTTTCCAAAATCTTATAAATACCCCTTCCCCATTCAAATTTTTATTCACAATTTCAAGTTTTCAACTCTCATCCTCTCTTTGTTTTCTACTCTCAAGTCTCAATATCTATAAATTCTATAATTATTATTAATATTTTGCAATTGAAGTATAATTTGGTGACTTTTGGAGGAACAATCTTTTTCAAGTTTCAAATTTCGGTTATAATCGTCTGCTTTTACGGCAGGCGTTTGGTACATTCGTTCCACTCTCTAGTCTTTTAATTTACTTTTCATATTTATTAGTTGTGTTTTGTTTGTTTTAATTTACTACGTTCATATTTTATTTCATTATATTATGGATTCCTCTTAAAAAAATTCTGGTAAAAAAAGTATTGCACAAAAAAAGCAAAAGGTTTTATGAAATTTGGTTTTAAAAAAAAAAACAAGGTTCTTCTAGTTCTTCTCACTTGCCTCAAGTTAGATTTAATACAGATGATTTTACGCATGTTAATGAAACTGATTTTGCTCATCTCTCTATCATAGAAATTAATACCAATACCTCTATTCCCCATGAAGCTTTCGAAAGATTGTATAATGATTTTGAAGATGAATTAGATGAAAAAGTAGAATTACATATGGATAATGGTTTAGATGATACACCGGCTAGTCTCACTCCCGCCCCCGCTAGTGTTGAAGCTCCAACTCAGGATAATCCTCAAGCTGGAGCTAGTTATCCCCCTATTTGTCCGGTTAGGGGTAAGACCACATCACAACATACTTTAAAATCAAATGTGTGAAAATTTTGTTATTTGAATGATTAAAAAACTGTTACTACGTGTGGTATTTGTAAACAACAGTGGAAATATATATCTGGCAGGTCTGGAGGTTCAGCTGGGGGGTTAAAAACCCATTTGATTAAGAAACATCCTAGAGAATGGAATGCATATATGGCTTCCCGTCAAACTGCCGGTTCTAGCACTGGACCCTCTGTTGCCGGGTCAAACATGATTCAAACTGAACTAAACCCTTCAAACCCAATTGGTCCTGTTACACAATGACCCAATAATAGGGATCGTGATCGAAAATTTTTGCAAAAATGATTGTTGTTTGCCTATTAATTTTAGAGAAAATGAAGGTTTTATAACATATATTCGGGATACATATAATCCCAGTTTTGAAGGTTTTTCAAGAAGTATGGTAAAAAGAGATATTTTTGAATTTCAAGAAAACATATGCAATTTCTTCGTAGCTATTTTTACATAATGGATTGTAGGGCTGCTACTACCACTGATATGGGTCGTAGTCCTAACGGTAATGATTATTTAATTGTTACTGCATATTGGGTTGATTAAAATTGAAATTTACAAAAAAAAAATTATTGCTTATAAAATTTGTGAATATAAAAAGACCGGTGTTTATATTGCTTCTACTGTAGGTCAAATTTTAAAATTTTATTGTCTTTCTTATAAAGTGATTAGCATTACTTTAGATAATGCTTCTGTTAATTTAAATGTTATTTCTCATCTAGAAACTAGAATTTGTCCAATTAGTAAATATGTTTTTCATGTTAAATGTGCTGCACATATATTAAATTTAGTTGTGAAGGATGATATTCAATTATTTGATAATACTTGTGATAAAATTGAAAATGTTGTGTTTTGAATTTTTCATATGCATAATAGTAGTAGAATTAGACAATAAAAAGAATTTTATCGTGGGTGTCAATTTCCGTTTTAAAAAATTCCAAAACAAGTTAAAACTAGATGGAATTCTTTTTATGAAATGATTGAAGATGCTTATACATATAGACAGCCTATTACTATGATGTTTAATTCTCATAACGCTTATCCTAGTCATCAACTCAATGAAAATGATTGGGATCAAATAGAAGCACTTAAAGGTTTTTTGAAATCATTTTATGATGCTACAAAAGTTTTTTCTGGATCGTATTATCCCACTATTGCTGAAATTTTAATACATATATAGTCTATTTCATCCTTTTTTGCAGAGTATAGAGATAATGAATTTTTTAAGAATGCTATTGTAGCTATGGCTGAAAATTTTTTAAAATATTTTCTTCCTATCCCCCAAATTTATTTAATTGCAATTCTTTTTAACCCGAAACATAAAGAACATAGCGCAAAAGTTTTGGTTAAAGGAATTTATCAAAATTTAAACACTCAACCGCATGAAATTTTCGATTTGATAACTTGTCAAAACAGCATTCACACTTGTGCTAGAGAATTGTATGACAAATATTGCACTATCCCTCGACTAGATGCCCATGGTAGAGCACAATCATCACTTGATCTTCATTCTTCTCATAAATGTGAATTTGTTAAATATCTTGACCAGGGTTCTGATACTATTACTGTAATGACCCTCCCGGTCATTTTACTCATTTTCGCGCATTCTCGGTATTAAAAATAAATAAATATATATATATATATATATATATATATATAGATAGATAGATAGATAGATATATATATATATATATATATATATATATATATATATATATATAGAGAGAGAGAGAGAGAGAGAGAGAGAGTTAATTACTTTTCTAAAATATCTTTGATATTTATAAAAGTTCTAAAGTTTATTATTATATTAATTAGGCTTATTATTTTGACACATAGCCAATTATTTAAGTCATATATATAGATATATTTGGTCAAGTTGGCTGAAATTTCTTTCATTATATCAATATATATATATACACACACATAACCCTACCTTTTCTTCAAAAAGAAAAACAACAAACATTTCCAACATTTCTCTCTCCATATTTCCCCATTTTTACCCACTTTAAGCTCAACCTTAGGCATTTCTAGAGAAATTCAAGGTTAGGGGTTGGTATATTTGAGTTCGTGGACTCGTTCTCGTCATTTCTACGGTATGTTTTCTTAGTTTTACGGTAGTTTTAATTACGGTGGTTGCTGGAATTGGTGTTGATATTTGAGCTAGATATTGAGCTCAAATTGAGTGGTGTTAGTTGTGACTATTGGTCACGGGGTAATTTGGGACGCTGTGACGATTTCGGTTTTGTGATTCCGCAAGTGGGCCCCACATAGACCGTTCGGATATTTTTTTGAAATAATGCAATATGGGTATCAAAATTCATGTTTTGACAGGTAGTTTATTATTTTGCTAGCGTGGCAGAAATCTGAGGTCTCGCGAAAGGGGAAAACTCCTATTTAGCAAGCTTTGGCAGGCGTTTGACGGCGTCCAGGTAGGCTAGGCTTACCATATACCTAGACTGAGTTTATTTATAGTATTTGCATACTATTATGCTAGTGTTTGGGCTGGTAGTTGTGGATTGGCATTGGCTTGCTATGATTAGGCCTTTTGGGCCGGTTAGGGCCTTGTTTAGATATGTTTTGGGCCCGTTATCCTCGTGGTGTGCCAGATATTACTTTTATAGGGTTGGTTAATGTTGTACTGCTATTAGTAGGGGTTTGGGGAACCTTATCCCAGACTTGGTTTCGGGACCCCGTAGTGGCCCCCGCTACTCTTCACAATCGGTATAGTTAGCTTTAAACATTGTTAGGCTTAGTTAAGCCCTGAGATGATCTTTTAGGATAAAATTTGTATTAAATTACCTTAGTTATGCCCTTTTGACCTGTTTAGCCTTGTCAGTCTCTAATAGCACCGTATTTGATCGGGGTCGATTAGTTTGATTTAGAATGCGAACCCGCCTTGCCATGACTTATAATGTATACCCAGACTTGTATATACATATTGTTTATGGTAGATAGTTGACCTGGAAGAATCCCGAGATTGACTTGTAGTACGTGGTGGGTTAGCTCCTTATTTATGTTTTGGGATCGTTCTGGGGCCAGTATGTCCCCGTTTACTTGTATTTGTGTGGATTCTGGCACTACTCTGTCACTTGGTTACTGATTATTATGAGTTCCGGTTCGAATCCGGCCACTGATTCAGATATCATGGTTACTGATTTTTATGAGTTCCGGTTCGAGTCCGGCCACTGATTATTATGAGTTTCGGTTCGAGTTCGGCATCTGATTAGTATGAGTTCCGGTTCGAGTCCGGTCACTGATTATTATGAGTTTCGATTCGAGTCCGGCATCTGGTTATGATATGATTGGAGATTTTTGGTACTGGGTACCGTGGTTACTGGATACTGATACAGCTTTGAGACACTGGTGACTATGCATTTACTATTCTTGTGTGTCCCGCCGGTTTATGGGGGCCAGGCTGGGTTATTATTTTCTTCCATGTGCCTATCGGGTTTATGGGGGCCCAGATAGGTTATGTTTGACTTGTGTGTTTACTTAGGCATTTATTTACTCGTTCTGTATCGCACTTATTTTCTCCTAAGCCTATCTATACGCCTCGGTGGTTACTTATGCACTTATTATTTATACCCCCAGACTTAGCATTCACCCTCGCATTTTAGCTTGCTTATATTATATTGAGCTCAGTCGGCCGATGATGCCTACTGAGTACCCGTTGCCCTGGTACTCATACTACACTTCTGCATCTTTTTCCCCGATGCAGATTCAGGCACTAGCCGACGATTTTGACGTGACTCTCTTCTCAGCACTGACTCAGGAGAAGGGTGAGCTTACCGACGTCCGAGGCAGATCCTACTCCATCTCTACTGTATAGTCTTTTGCTCTCGAGACTGTAGTACTTGTTGTATATATTTGGTTTCTGTCTTATAGTTTAGACATGTCTAGTAGTGGCTCTTGTACCGACTTCACCAGGTCTTGGGAGGGGTTCTTGACTTTATATATTGTCGTCTTCCTTCTCAGTCTTGGTATGAATATATATTTTGATATTTTGATTTTGTTGTTATATTAGTATGGTTACTTCCACTTTATCTCTGTTTTCTGAGATTCCGCCCATTAGCCTGTCGCTTGTCGCTCCGGGCTAGGGTTTGGCTTGCCTATTGGTGGGTTACGGTAGGCGCCATCATGACTCGGAAAATCATATGCTACCTCCCCGACTGTCCGCAGAATCTCAAAGGGTCCAATATACCTGGGGCTAAGTTTCCCCTCCTACCGAATCGCATCACGCCCTTCATTGGCGATACTCATAAGAAGACCCTATCACCAACTCTGAATCTCAACGGACGACGTCTATGGTCAGCATAACTCCTTTGTCTACTCTGAGCTGTCCGCAGCCTGTCCTGAATCACCTGAACTCGGTCCAAAGACTCTCGGAGCAAATCTGTGCCACGAGGACTGACTTCTGAAGTCTCGAACCATCCAACTGGAGACCGTCACCGTCTACAATACAAAGCCTCAAAAGGAGCCATTTGAATGCTGGAGTGGAAGCTACTATTATACGCGAATTCCGGTAAAGGCAAGAATTGATTCCACTGACCCCCAAAGTCCAACACACAAGCACGGAGCATATCCTCTAACACCTGAATAGTCCGCTCTGACTGCCCGTCGGTCTGAGGATGAAATGCAGTGCTGAGGTCCACCTGAGTACCCAACTCCTCCTGGAAAGTCTGCCAGAAACTGGAGGTAAACTGAGACCCTCGGTCTGAGATAATAGATACTGGCACTCCATGTAAGCGAACTACCTCCTGAATGTATACGCGAGCTAACTTCTCAACACTGTAGGAAACTCGAACAGGGATAAAGTGCGCGGACTTAGTCAACCGATCTACAACAACCCAACTACTATCAAAGCCACGAGAGGTGCGAGGTAACCTACCAACGAAATCCATCGTGATCCGCTCCCACTTTCACTCGGGAATGGGTAACTGCTGAAGTAGACCACCGGGTCTCTGGTGCTCGGCCTTTACCTGCTGAAAACAAAAGCATCGAGCTACAAACCCTGCTATGTCTCATCGCATACCACGCCACCAATAATGTTGTCTCAGATCTCTATACATCTTAGCTGTCCTGGGGTGAATAGAATATCTAGAACTGTGCGCCTCGCGCAGAATCAACTGAGTCAAGTCCCCAACCCTCGGAACACAAATACGGCCACCAAACCTCAGAACACAATTTGAATCCAAGGTAGCTCTCTCAGACTCACCCCTCAATACCTGATCTCGAATGCTACGGAGATCGCTATCCTCAAACTGACGACTCTGAATCTGCTCCAGCAAAGTAGATCTGGCCTCAACACAAACAACAATCCTCCTGGGGTCAGAAATATCCAATCGAACCATCGAGTTAGCTAAGGACTGAATGTCCAAAGCTAATGGCCGCTGTGAGACTGGAATGAAGGCTAAGCTACCCATACTCACTGTCTTTCGGCTTAAGGCGTCCGCTACCACATTCGCCTTGTCCGGATGATAGAGAATGGAGATATCGTACTCCTTCAGTAACTCAATCCACCTGCGCTGCCTCGAATTAAGATCTCTCTGAGTCATAATATGCTGAAGACTGCGGTGGTCTGTAAAGATCTCACAATGAACACCATAGAGATAATGCCTCCAAATCCGCAGTGCAAACACAACCGCCGCTAACTCCAGATCATGAGTGGGATAGTTACGCTCGTGAGCCTTCAGCTGTCTCGATGCATAAGCAATAACACGACCCCGCTGCATCAGAACACATCCCAAATCTATACCAGACGCATCACAATACACGGTGAAAACCTCACCCTCAATTGGAAGTGTCAACACAGGGGCAGATGTAAGTCGATCCTTGAGCTTCAGGAAGCTTGCCTCACAATCCTCAGACCACTGAAACGGAACCTCCTTCCTGGTCAGTCTGGTCATAGGAGATGCAATAGATGAGAAGCCCTCAACAAATCGTCTGTAATAAACTGCCAACCCAACAAAACTGCGAACCTCGGTAGGCGTCGTGGGCCTAGCCCAACCTCGAATAGCCTCAATCTTCGCTGGGTCTACCATGATACCATGTATGGATACAACATGCCCCAAGAAAGCAAGACTCAAGCCAAAACTCACACTTTGAGAATTTGGCATAAAGCCGATGATCTCTCAAAGTGTGGAGCACAGTCCTCAAATGCTGCTCTTGCTCATCGTTACTCCTCGAATAAACTAAGATGTCGTCAATAAACACAATAACAAATGAGTCCAAGTATGGCCTGAATACCCGATTCATCGAATCCATGAAAGTTGCAGGGGCATTAGTCAATCCAAAAGACATCACCAGGAACTCATAATGGCCGTACCGAGTCCTGAAGGCTGTCTTTGGGATGTCCTCAGCCCTAACTCTCAACTGATGATATCCAGATCTCAAGTCTATCTTCGAGAATACCGCTGCACCCTGAAGCTGATCAAACAAATCGTCAATACGAGGCATAGGATATTTATTCTTCACTGTTACCTTATTCAACTGCCTGTAATCGATACACATACGCATAGATCCGTCCTTCTTCTTTACAAACAGAACTGGAGCACCCCACGGCGACACACTCGGCCTGATAAAACCCTTTCCTAAAAGATCCTCAAGCTGACTACTCAACTCTCTCAACTCAGCAGGAGCCATACGATAAGGAGCTATAAAAATAGGTCGGGTGCCCGGCTCGAGGTCAATAATGAACTCTATATCACGCTCAGGAGGAAGGCCAGGTAGGTCAGTCAGAAATACATCAGGAAACTCACGAACAACCGGGACGGAGTCAAGTGACGGACTCTCAATGCTAGCATCCCGAACATAAGCCAGGAATGAATCACATCCCCTTGCCATTAATCTACGAGCCCGAACATATGAAATAATCCTCGTCGGGGTGCGGCTAATAGAACCCTGCCACACCACCGGGGGTACACCGGGCATGGCTAAGGTAAACGTCTTGGCAAAGCAATCCAAGACTCCATGATGAAAAGACAACTAGTCCATGCCTAGAATCACATCAAAGTCTACCATGGCCAATACAATAAAATCAACCTGAGTCTCAAACTCCTGAATAGTCACCAGACATGATCTATATACTCGATCCACTACTAAGGAATCACCAACAAGGGTAGATATACGTAAGGGTACAGATAATAACTCAGAACATAAACCCAATCGTAGTGCATAATAAGTAGATACATAAGAAAACGTGGATCCGGGATCAAATAATGCAGAAGCTGGCTGATGGCATACGGAAATCGTACCTGTAATCACTGCATCTGAAGCCTCAGCCTCCGGCCTAGCCGGTACGGCATACAACTGACGCTGGCTACTACTAGTCTGAGCACCAACCTGACTACCCGTCCGACCTCCCTGCGCTCCACCTCAGGAACCCTAAGGACCACCCCGACGACCCTGAACACCACCTCTGCCTGCTGGCGGTACAGATCTGATGGGTTGTGCTGTCTGAACTGAAGGCTCAATAGCCCTGCGCTGAGGACACTCACGCGCGAAATGACCGACAACCCTACAAGTATAACATGCTCCTGGCTCCCTGCTCGACCAAGTAGATCCGATATGACCACCTCTAGCCGATGAACTGGGCTGACCACGTCCCTGAGGCTGGCTAACAGAACCACTATAGGTGGGCTGACCCCTATCAGATATCTGCAAGGCTGACTGTACGGGCCTACTGGGCTGACCCTGTCGCTGAAAAGACTGTTGCTGCTGCTGAGGGTATCTACCCTGAAACTGGAAACCATGACCTCTGAACTGCGAACCACTATGGCTCCCACTGAAACTACCCTGAACACGAGGTCTCTTATCGCTGCCCCCTTGGGCCTCGCGATCCATCTCCTCAATAGAGTATACATGCTCAGTAATCTCTGCGAATGACTTCCCTGAAGTCACTAAACTCTGGGTAGCCCTGTGGAGTGGCAATCTCAGTCCCCTGATAAAACATCTAACTCTCTCATACTCATCAGGCAAAATAGAAGCAGCGTACCTAGCAAGATCATGAAATCTCGCCTCATACTCGGCGACAGATAATGAACCCTGAGTCAATCTGGAGAACTCATCCCTGAGTCGCTCCCGCATAGTACGGGGCATATACTTTCCCAAGAAAATCTCGGAGAACTGGGTCCAGGTAACCGGAGGAGATCCCGCTGGCCTGGAATCAAGATATCCCCTCCACCATCTCCTCGCTGCAGTATCAAACTGATATGCCACAAAGTCAACACCACGAGACTATACCAATCCCAAATTCCTCAGTCTATCCTCGCAGCTGGACAAGAACTCATATGCATCCTCTCCTGGAGTACCAGCAAACCTAGGATGAGCTAACCTCAAGAAACGCCCCAACATCTTTTGCTCATCGACAGACATAACAGGCTGATCTGTAACCGGCTCTAGAGCTACCGGTACAGGCAGAACCTCAACTCCGGGTTCCGCAGCTATAGGTTGCGCCCCAACACCAACTCCCTGTGCGGCTGGCTGTACTCCCAAAACAGGCGGAACTCCAACTAATCCCAACAACTGACGCAATGTACCTCGGAGCAAAGAAGCATCAATAAAACCAGGTGGAGCCTGGGCTGCTCCCTGTCCCACCAACTGCTGTGGAGGCGGAACATCTGGAACTATAACGGGATCGGGTGACTGATCCCTAGCACGATCTGGGCCTGGGGCTGCTACTCTGCCCTGCCTTTGACCTCTAGGTCGACCTCGACCCCAACCAAAAGCCCTAGCTGCAGGCTCGGGGTTTCGACCCCTGGCTCTCGTATTATGCGTCCTAACCATCTGCGTAAAGAGTGAACCAAATAGAGATTAGAAACCAACATAGACACCAACGCACGGAGGTGAATCAAAGAAATAAGATTTACCCTAAACATGCTCTGTAGCCTCCCGAAGATAGGATACAGACGTCTCTGTACCGATCTGCGAGACTCTACTAAACATCGGCTCATGCACCAACAATACCAGTGAAACCTAGGCTCTGATGGTCATATATATAGATATATTTGGTCAAGTTGGCTGAAATTTCTTTCATTATATCAATATATATATATACACACACATAACCCTACCTTTTCTTCAAAAAGAAAAACAACAAACATTTCCAACATTTCTCTCTCCATATTTCCCCATTTTTATCCACTTTAAGCTCAACCTTAGGCATTTCTAGAGAGATTCAAGGTTAGGGGTTGGTATATTTGAGTTCGTGGACTCGTTCTCATCATTTCTACGGTATGTTTTCTTAGTTTTACGGTAGTTTTAATTACGGTGGTTGTTGGAATTGGTGTTGATATTTGAGCTAGATATTGAGCTCAAATTGAGTGGTGTCAGTTGTGACTATTGGTCACGGGGTAATTTGGGAAGCTGTGACCATTTTGATTTTGTGATTCCGCAAGTGGGCCCCACATGGACCGTTCGGATATTTTTTTGAAATAATGCAATATGGGTATCAAAATTCATGTTTTGACAGGTAGTTTATTATTTTGCTAGCGTGGCAGAAATCTGAGGTCTCGCGAAAGGGGAAAACTCCTATTTAGCAAGCTTTGGCAGGCGTTTGACGGCGTCCAGGTAGGCTAGGCTTACCATATACCTAGACTGAGTTTATTTATAGTATTTGCATACTATTATGCTAGTGTTTGGGCTGGTAGTTGTGGATTGGCATTGGCTTGCTATGATTAGGCCTTTTGGGCCGGTTAGGGCCTTGTTTGGATATGTTTTGGGCCCGTTATCCTCGTGGTGTGCCAGATATTACTTTTATAGGGTTGGTTAATGTTGTACTGCTATTAGTAGGGGTTTGGGGAACCTTATCCCAGACTTGGTTTCGGGACCCCGTAGTGGGCCCCGCTACTCTTCACAGTCGGTGTAGTTAGCTTTAAACATTGTTAGGCTTAGTTAAGCCCTGAGATGATCTTTTAGGATAAAATTTGTATTAAATTACCTTAGTTATGCCCTTTTGACCTGTTTAGCCTTGTCAGTCCCTAATAGCACCGTATTTGATCGGGGTCGACTAGTTTGATTTAGAATGCGAACCCGCCTTGCCATGACTTATAATGTATACCCAGACTTGTATATACATATTGTTTATGGTAAATAGTTGACCTGGAAGAATCCCGAGATTGACTTGTAGTACGTGGTGGGTTAGCTCCTTATTTATGTTTCGGGATCGTTCTGGGGCCAGTATGTCCCCGTTTACTTGTATTTGTGTGGATTCTGGCACTACTCTGTCACTTGGTTACTGATTATTATGAGTTCCGGTTCGAATCCGGCCACTGATTCAGATATCATGGTTACTGATTTTTATGA
Source organism: Capsicum rhomboideum (assembly GCA_031232105.1). Classification (NCBI taxonomy): domain Eukaryota; kingdom Viridiplantae; phylum Streptophyta; class Magnoliopsida; order Solanales; family Solanaceae; genus Capsicum; species Capsicum rhomboideum. Next base: position 104,268,710 of record CP124710.1, read on the forward strand.
GTTCCGGTTCGAGTCCGGCCACTGATTATTATGAGTTCCGGTTCGAGTCCGGCATCTGATTATTATGAGTTTCGGTTCGAGTCCGGTCACTGATTATTATGAGTTCTGGTTCGAGTCCAGCATCTGGTTATGATATGATTGGAGATTTTTGGTACTGGGTACCGTGGTTACTGGATACTGATACAGCTTCGAGACACTGGTGACTATGCATTTACTATTCTTGTGTGTCCCGCCGGTTTAAGGGGGCCAGGCTGGGTTATTGTTTTCTTTCGTGTTCCTATCGGGTTTATGGGGGCCCAGATAGGTTATGTTTGACTTGTGTGTTTACTTAGGCATTTATTTACTCGTTCTGTATCGCACTTATTTTCTCCTGAGCCTATCTATACGCCTCGGTGGTTACTTATGCACTTATTATTTATACCCCGGACTTAGCATTCACCCTCGCATTTTAGCTTGCTTATATTATATTAAGCTCAGTCGGCCGATGATGCCTACTGAGTACCCGTTGCCCTGGTACTCATACTACACTTCTGCATCTTTTTCCCTGATGCAGATCCAGGCACTAGCCGACGGTTTTAACGTGACTCTCTTCTCAGCACTGACTCCGGAGAAGGGTGAGCTTACCGACGTCCGAGGCAGATCCTACTCCATCTCTACTGTATAGTCTTTTGCTCTCGAGACTGTAGTACTTGTTGTATATATTTGGTTTCTATCTTATATTTTGGACATGTCTAGTAGTGGCTCTTGTACCGACTTCACCAGGTCTTGGGAGGGGTTCTTGACTTTATATATTGTCGTCTTCCTTCTCAGTCTTGGTATGAATATATATTTTGATATTTTGATTTTGTTGTTATATTAGTATGGTTACTTCCACTTTATCTCTGTTTTCTGAGATTCCGCCCATTAGCCTGTCGCTTGTCGCTCCGGGCTAGGGTTTGGCTTGCCTATTGGTGGGTTACGGTAGGCGCCATCATGACTCGAAAAATTGGGTCGTGACAATTACAAATCAAGAAGGTGTACCGCAGCTATTGAATTGGTGGAGGACTAGTGGTCATCAATATCCAAAACTTAGCAAGATGGTGAAGGACGTGCTAGCTATTCAACGATCATCCATAGCTTCGGAGCAAGCTTTCAGTGCAGCAAGATTTTAAATCGACAATCATAGATATTCATTAGCAGAAGATTGTTTAGAGATATCGGTGACTTTTAGAGATTGGATCAACGCCGAGCTAAGAAATAAAGGAGTTCCAAAGTTAACTAAATCACAAGAAGATTACTTAGATGCAGTCATTGGATCTGATAGTAACGATGACATTGAAACTGAAGATCGTCAGCAAGTTTTACTAAGACCGGAGGTTATTGCTCAAAATTTACAAGAGTTAGAACAAAACTTTATAGGATTATACAACTATTAGTTTACATTCGAGGCTTAGTTGAAACAGAACCCTTCCTAAAAAGTGGTTGCGTAAATTAGGCGCTCTACTAATAGGTGAAACTTATAAACTTTAAAAAAAAATTTAAACTTACAAACTTATAACATATAAATTGAAAAACTTAGAAAACAAAAAAGTTTGACAAACTAATAAACCTCAAATATATAAACTTCAAAAAATATAAACTTAAAAACTTATATAACTCATAAATTGAAAAACTTAGAAAAAAAAAACTTTAACAAAGTTATATACTTTTATATATACTTCAAAATGCAAATATATAAACATTTATTCTTTAACTAAAATGTAAAAATTAATTTATTTATTCAAAATATCAAAAAATTAAAATTAAAATCGATCATACCGGTTATTCCATTCCAATCCGTTCCGGTCCATACCGGTAATATACTGGCTAATAACGGAACAAAATGGAACCGCGACTTCATTCCGGTTATTCCGAACCGGTACAACCCGGTACCAATTTCGTACCGGTTCGATTCATACCGGTCCGGCCATTTCATTCCGGCAGAATGCCCAGTCTTAATCATACTCGATCTTAACCTGAATATTCATATATCCAAAAATCAATATGTAAATCTACAAACAAATTTGTCATTTAATTGAAAAAAAAAAAAAGATAAAAGAAAAAGAAAGAGAATAAATCAAATACAAAAGTAGATTAAAAGGAAAAAAAAGAAAACAGATTGAATTAAGTGCACGAAATAATCGATACTGAATTCTTCTGAAAAAAGATTTCATCCGCAAAATACCTAAAATCAATATAAAACAATCTGTATTAATTAATATATTAAACGAACGAACTGTAGTAAAGTAAGTTTAAAACTAAAGCATATACAAAATATAAAATAAAAAGAAAACAACAGAAGATAAATAAATAAAAATTGCATGTAGTCTCCCCCAAGTCCCAGCCACGGCCATATTTTGCTCCTTCTCTTCAAATGCTTGCACACATTCAAATATCAACTTGTAAATTGAGACCTCCTCTAACTCCCACTCCCACTCCCTCTTCCTCTTCTTTCTTCAGAACTTGCAATTTTATGGCAATCTTCTCTTCGTAACCTAAAAAAATTGTGTAAAGGAGAGAAATATCAAATTCAAATATGTATATATTTGGTTTTAAAAACATGTATATATTTGTTTCTAGAAACTAAAAGGGGAAAAACAAATGGAGAAAAATATGTGGACAACTATAGGAAAGTTTAGGAAATAATATACTCATTTAGACCAGAAAAATCAAGCAATTACAACCTAATATGAGAATTCAAGATTCGAGCATATAAATATAAATATACTATAAAAAATATATATAGACAACCAAAAAAATTGAATACCCAAACACAAGTACCCAATATCCATTATATAGATGCAGTTATCAAGCACTTTTCTTCTTATTTCTATTATCATTAATTGCTAATTATTAGTATGATTATTATTAATTAATACAAAGGAATTTGTCTTTGTAGTGTGACCTTTGGGTTTTCGGTTTTCAAATAAAACTTTAAACTTTCTTATTACTCCCTCGGTTTTAAAATAATTGACTCATATTGACTTGACACTCTCCTTAAGAAAAAACTTATTAGTGATTTATTTTACCAAATTAGTCTTATTAATTATGCTTTAAAAATACAAATTTAAATATATATTCTTTGTTTAGTCATTTAATGATAGGGATAATATTGGAAGAACATAATGTTTTCTTAATTTCATAAAAGGGCCAACTAAATTGAAATAAATATTTTTAGAAATAGGATCTAATATTTTGAAACGGAGTGAGTACAATGTAAAATCTTAGGTTTTGCATGTTGCTAACAGAAGGAACCTTTTTTTAAAAACAAAACAAAACTTTTGGTATCTTTATAATTGAATTGAATTGATCAATCAGTAAAGTGAGGAAACGTTTTTAAACTAATGTCCTTTAATATTCATAAATGCATGTCGTTTGTAATTGGCAACGGATATGTATTATTATTAGAGTATGAAGTTATTTTTTATGGAAACACACCCATAATGGAATATTAAAAGGCAGGAGAAGAGAAAGTAATATTAGGATAGAATTGGGCAATGTCAATAGTAGTAGCTGTAGTTGCCATGTTTAATTCGGTTAAATTCATTTAAAGCAGCGGTTTCATGTTTTATTAAATGAGTTGATTTTTGGTTTTTCAAGCATATTATACAAATTAAAAAATAAGAAAAAACTCAAAAAAACTCGAAAAAAAATAAAAAAGAATTATAACTTTTGAGAGGTGTCACATCACTTATCTTATATTCTTTTTTATTATAATATATTGATTACAGAAAATTTACACGCTATCTGTAAAAATTTACATGCTCAATATTTATATTAAATCATATTAATTTATAATAATAAAAATTAGAAATTAAATTATATATATTGGATGCACATAAATCAATATTCTTTTTTTTTGGGGGGATCCGAAACATAAATTAATATCATCACATTTGAAAAAATTTAGTAACTCAGTTGGTTTGATATTTGAAATTTTTACCTTATTGATGAGGGTGGAAGCATGAATGCGAGAGATACTAGCGGAATGATCGGCTGAAAATAGGCCACGTCTGCTTCCTTTCTACCGTGTCGTTCTTTGTATGTCGAAGATATAAAAGGAGTACATAAAAGAGACCGAAATCTGAATCAATCTATTCTATGCTGAAGTATCTAAAGCTTCGATTGCTCGTCTTGTAACCCTCTCCCTCATTACCTCTTTAATTCTCCAACCCCAATTTTATTTATTTTTTTAGAAAAAATATCCTCACATCCATTAGTTTAGTCATAAAAGTTAGAAACCAGAATATTTCTTGGAAAGTACACGTGGACTATTCCTAGATGCCTATTGGAGAAGCCACCTCATAGGGTCCAATTCCATCATTGGTCCCAAAGGCAATAAAAGCCGCCATATGTGTCGTCATCATCTTCTTAACCACTACGGACAAAATAATAATATTAATTTAGTTACCAAGGATCCTATGATATCGGGTACATCTGTTCAACAATAGTTTTTTGATGTGAAGTTGAATGCTTTAAACTCATTAGACTCTTGAAACAAAATTTATATAATTTAATTAGAAACTAGAAGTATCACTAATTACAAATTTAGAATTAATTTAACCTTTCTAAAAATGATCACTCCAAAATATGTGCTAACGTTCTTAACAAGTACTCTGAAATCTATCGATGCTTGTGAAAACTTGAATCAATATAAAAACTATAATAAAAATGATTAGACTACTTAATATATATATAGCATAATATAAGACGCGATAAATGAAACCTATATTTATTTCATAATCACAAACTATGAAACATATATTTATCTCATAATCACAAACTAAAAAAAAGGAAGAAAAGGTCCAATCTTTACGTAGGAGTAGTAATTGTTGTGCTTCTAATAATGATACTTATATTTGTGGCAATTAAGTTGTTTTCCTTTACATTACTTTCTCAGTTTAAAATAAATAAATTTTTGATACTTTTTATATGGCCTAAAATGATTGAATATTTGAAAGTTCAAAAATACTTCCTTCGTTACTTTTTAGCTATTACGTTTTATTTATCGAGAATTAATGTAACTAAATTTTAAAACTAAATTAGAATAAATTAATTTAATATATTGAAATTAAAATTTGGACATTTGAAAACTATTCAAAAAATACTATAAGCTGTAGCTTTTCTCATATCAATATGAAAAAAAAAAAATTTAAAATATTAATCAAAATTAATATTATTTGATTCTCAAAAAGAAAGTTATGATAAGTAAAAAAGAAACGGAGAGAATATATTAATAATTCCTTTTAATGTTACCTTCTCTTTCATGAAGTTTTTCAACTACCTTTAGTTTTAAGGGAAAAAAAGCAAAAGATTAATATTGTAATAAATTATCTTTTAATTAATGTTATTAACTAACTTTTTGATATACTCTATTTGAACCACTTTATTTATAATTCTTACTAAAAATAGATAGTCTAAATAATACTTGTCATTTTTTTTAATAAAAAAATCAAGACACAATTATTTATTTATTTCCACTTGTATCTTTACTTGTAAATATGAAGAGATCCATGATGCAAAAAATAAATATTAAATAGAGAGAAATAATAAATAAGGATAATTTAGAGCCTGTTTGGGATTGCTGTTAGAAAACTACTCATTTGATAAACACTTTTATAAAATAACTTTTCAAAAAAGTGCTTTTAAAAATAATAATTTGTATTTGGCAAATTCATTTGAAAAATGCTTTTTATAAATAGGTTGTGTTTGGCTAATCTTTTTTAAAAAGTGCTTTTGAGAGACAAATAAGGAAAAAGGACATGTATCAATGGACTTTTACTACTAAATTATTTATAGAGAGAATTTATTTTAAATATCAATTATATGTTTTTAATTAATTTTTTTTTTGATACATTTTCACTGTTATGTCAAAATTTACTAAAATAAGCAACCACCATATTCATATATGTACACTATGCATGATAACAAATAGGAGTATTCAAATAAGATCGAAAAATCGATTCAAACCGGTAAATCGAGTCAAATCGACTTAATAAATCGAAAATCTGCTTGGTTTGACTTGTTTTGATTTTAAAGTTTTATAAATCGATAACATTTGATTTGGTTTGGTGTTAATCCTAAAAAAATCGAAACCAAACCGATAAATATATACATGCTTAAAATATTATGTACATTTATCTTCTTCATATTTTTGGATCATTTCAAGTCAACACTATCTTGTTGTTTGTCACTAGCTTTGCCATCAATTTGATTCTTATCCTCCTCTTGTTCAACAGCTTTATTATCATCATTTTTCTTGGTTTGTAAATTCGCAGCTCTGCAATTTTCTCCATCTTCTCCCCTATAGTCCATCTTTTTTAAAAAAAAAATTTCCTACTATATATAAGTACTGATAATTTGTTTAAGTAACATGAGTTTTCATTGTTGTTGTATTGAAGTCTTCATTAGCTCCTACGTGCTGGACATATTACTTTATATGCTAAAAATACATTGTTAAAACCCACAAAAATCAAATCAAACCGATATAATCGATAGAAACGACCAGACCGAAATCGATAGAATTTATACTATAGTGGTTAGGTTTGGTTTGAATATTAAAAAAAATCGTCTTTATTGGTTTGGTTTGATTTTATACAAAAACTGAGTCAAGCCGGACCATGAACACCCCTATTAACAAATATGTCACTTTTCATGAATTATTTATTTAAAAAGATTAAACATTCTATAAAAAATATTTCCAAGTGCTGCCAAAATACCATTTGATCTTGTAACGTGATTCGTCTGTCATTTATTGCCACTAATAATTAAAAATAAAGAGTTATATATTCTTCGATAATCACCATCAATGATATTTATGATTTTATTTTTTTAAAAAAGGAGTGAGGAATAAAATAATAATATATAAATCATAAAATAAGATAAAGAATTATGATGTAAATATGAAGTATAAAATTTTAAAATCAAACTTATAAGATATGCTAATTTAATTAATAAGGGATATTTTGATATATTAAGTGATTGTGATATTTTTGTTATGAAAAAATTAAATTTTTGCTTCTGCTTCTGTTTTTTTTAAAAAGCAGAAAATTTCTGCTTCTTCCCAAAAGCAGAAAAGCTGCTTCTATTTTTATTTAAAATCATTTTTATAAGTTAACCAAACACCAATCTTTTTTAAAAAAGTACTTTTTTTCTCCAAAAATCTTTTTTTTTTCTTAAAAAAAAAAATTTAAAAAATTCCAAACAGGCACTAAGTTAAATTACTTTTTACGTGTAGACCAAATATGACGTGACAAGTAAAGTGATTCGAAGGGAATATCACACCTCAAAAATTCATTTAATTTGGATAGAAGAGAGTATTACTTCATTCATTCACTTTTACTTACTCCCTCTGTTTCAAAAAAGAACAATTTACTTTCTATTTTAGTTTATTTAAAAAAGAATGATCCTTTTCTTTTTTAGTAATATTTTAATTTTAATTTTTCACGTAACATATTTAAGACAACAAGATTAAATATCATTTTTGTACATTTAACATACCTTTACCATAAGATTCAAAAATCTTCTTTATTTTCTTTAACTTTCGTACCAAATCAAAACATGTCATTCTTTTTTAAACGAAAGAAGTATCAATTAATTCAAAAATATATTTTCATTCTAACGTATAGAGAATTTTTTTTATATTTTATTTTTAACATTAATTACTTATTTCTTAATTTATTTTTTCTCAAAATCTAATATCAAACATTAATTAATATAAATATTAAGATAAAATATTTACATCAATCATTGTTTCATGGCATGCAAAGTACAAAATGAACAAATAAAAATAAATAGAGGGAATATTATTACTATAAAGATCCCACAATTCTGTGACAGAGCCTCAGATTATATGAAAATATCAACCTGACAATCTCAATTTGTATCTTGAGACTCATAAACTAATTACATCACTTTCATCACAGTTTTCACGTTAAATCTGTTCCTTTTCCACTCTTTATAATTATTGAATTTTTTATTTCTCTTCCACCTTAAGGTTCTATAGTCTATTGTCTCCTCAAAATTCTCTTCCTAGGTCTACAAAAAGGTGATTCTTTTTTACCTTAGATCACCAACACATGACTTTTCTTGATCTGGGTACCATCAAGATCCAATTATTCATGTAAAATTTGTAGCTTTGATAGCTCCTACACCTTAGTTTTGACTTTTCTTGATCTGGGTCATTTTCATATTTGTCTCATCTTGCTGAAAATGAGGGAAAAGTTGGGGGTTTTGGTGTTTGTTTGGTTTCTTGTATTTGGGTGTTGTTTGGGTAGATTTGTTGTGGAGAAAAACAGCTTGAGAGTAACTTCACCAGACTCAATTAAAGATGTGTATGAATGTGCAATTGGGAATTTTGGGGTACCACAATATGGAGGAACAATGGTTGGTATTGTTGCTTATCCTAAAGCTAATCAAAAATCTTGCAAGAATTTTGCAGATGTTGATGTTTCTTTTAAAACTAAGGCTGGTGGTATGCCCGTTTTCGTTCTTGTCGATAGAGGAGGTAAAAGTTTATGACTTTATTGCGCGTTTTGATTGATTTATTAGAGCTTGCTTTAATGATGTTTGTTTGAGTTCATGGTTTATGATGTTGGTTTAAAGTTTCTACCTTTTTTTGTTGATTGAGGAGGTAAAGTTTATGACTTTTTTGCGCGTTTGGATTGATTTATTTGAGCTTGTTTTAATGATGTTTGTTTGAGTTCATGGTTTATGATGTTGGTTTAAAGTTTCTACCTTTTCTTGTTGATTGAGGAGGTAAAGTTTATGACTTCTCCGCGCGTTTGGATTGTAATTTAGTTATTTTTTTGTACTAGTTTAGTTATTAGACCTTGTTTTAATGATGTTGGTTTGAGTTCTTAATGAGGGTGCACTTTATCTATTAAGTGCTAAGATTATCTTAAATTTGTTTTTGTGAATAAATTGTGTAATCATATTTCAAGTGTGTAAAGATCACTTAACTGTGCCTCAATGGGCAATATATATGTAGTCATTTCATTCCCATTATTGCCTTTTGAGGAAATAAGGATTCTGTAGTTTAGATTCGCTAAATCTGCAATTAATCTGACACGGACAATCAAGTCACTAAACAGAATAGAAGAATAAAAGAGTATAAAGACTCCAGGCAAACATCGGACTTTTCATGCCTGTTAGTATAACTGTATAAATTTCTACTTTCTGTTGCCAATCTAGGTTCTTACAACTTGAACCTAAAAAGAAGAAATGAGCTTTTATCTTCCCTACATTGGTGATTTATAGAATTGGAAAATTGATGTAAGAAGCACAGTTCAGATTATTCTGATGTCTTTTGAAGTTGACGATGTTTGTTAGTCCTGTAACAAACATGCACTTGCTTTTGGCCAGTGAACCTGAGGAAATGTCAGATATGCTTGGGTTTTATGTGTGGCTGATTTTGCTAATTAGTCTAAATTTTGTATCTGTTCCAAGTTCAAACTTCCCCAAATGCTCCACCTACAATTAATAAGTATTAAGACTGGATAATTAGTGATGGATGACCAAAGTGGAGCTTGTTAAATCGTGTGCATATCTAACATGTGTCTCCTTTTCCTTTCTGATCTGTGTATACTGCTTCACTGGCAGACTGCTATTTCACTCTAAAGGCTTGGAATGCTCAAAAGGCTGGAGCTGCTGCTATTCTTGTTGCTGATGATCGCAGTGAACCTTTGATTACCATGGACACTCCTGAGGAGGAGGATGCAAAGGCAGATTATCTGCAAAATATAACTATTCCATCAGCTCTAATTAGTCAATCGCTTGGGGATAGCATCAAGAAGCAACTATCTAAAGGGGAGATGGTTAACATAAACCTTGATTGGAGAGAGGCTCTTCCCCATCCTGATGAAAGGGTTGAGTACGAGTTTTGGACCAACAGTAATGATGAGTGTGGTCCTAAGTGTGAGAGCCAGAGAGAGTTTGTCAAAAACTTCAAAGGGGCTGCCCAGATACTTGAGCAGAAGGGATATACACAGTTCACTCCCCATTACATAACTTGGTATTGTCCTGAGGCATTTATTTTGAGCAAGCAATGCAAGTCTCAGTGCATCAACCATGGGAGATACTGTGCTCCAGATCCTGAGCAAGACTTCAGCAAAGGTTACGATGGGAAGGATGTTGTTTTACAAAATTTGCGCCAAGCTTGCTTTTATAAGGTTGCCAATGAGAGTGGGAAGCCCTGGTTGTGGTGGGACTATGTTACTGACTTTGGAATCCGGTGTCCAATGAACGAGAAGAAGTACAATAAAGAGTGTGCTGATCAAGTAATCAAATCCCTTGGTAAGTTGGAGTTTCTTGTTTTGGGTGTTTCCTCTAATGAATTTCAGCTCATGCACATTATTTCCAGTGTAAATATGCATTTGGTTGTTAGAAAAATATATGTCTTCGATGTTAATGGTTCAATATGCTAGCTGCGATTTATCTTTTCCTTAAAAAATATAGTGGTTATGGATAGTAATTGCTGTTGCTTACTGTATTTTTGGTTGTATTTCTGTCTTCACATCCCTGTCCATGAGCAGTGATAACTGGATGTTAGCCTCTTAGGTATAGTCCAACTTCCTGGTCCACTATCTGATGCTAATTTTGTTGAACTAAATTGTTATTTTTTCTGGATTATAATCTCTTCTACCTTAGTTTGTTGAAGGCTTAGACACTTAGTTATAAGTGTTCTACTACACAAAAATCCTTTTCAGCATTATATTTATGTGTCACTTAGTTATAAGTGTTCTACTACACAAAAATCCTTTTCAGCATTATATTTATGTCTTATTTTGATGGTTCACTTTACAATAGTCTGAAGACAAGCTCAGATAAACTTAGACTTTCTGATGACATAGGATTATTTTTCCAGTTGGGTTGTTATGCTCTTACTGAACTGATGCATTTTGATCTTTCATTTAGTTCAAATGTCTGAAATTTCATTTCACCTTCTCTTTAAAGCTAAGGAATAGGCCTTGTATGGTTGTTTGTTTTTCAGTTATATGGTACGGTGCTAATTAACTGGCCTCGTTCTTTGTGAACTCAAGATTTTGTCCAACAGTTAACTTTGTTATTTTTTTTCCTGGGATGGGCGCTTTAGGCTTTGATGTTAAGCAGATAGATAAATGTGTTGGAGATCCTGAAGCGGATGCTGACAACACTGTTCTAAAGGCGGAACAAGAAGCGCAGGTGTGTCAAAAAACAAATAATGGGGAAGCTCTTTCGCTGACCTCCTTGACTCTATTGTTTCTGAATGGACTTCTTGACTTGAATTGTTAATTTTGCGTTGGTGCATTCAGATTGGCAAGGACTCTCGTGGAGATGTGACTATCTTGCCAACTCTTGTGATAAACAATAGACAGTACAGAGGTATAACTCAGATAATTCAAGTGAGAAGATGCATGGTTTAAATAAAAAAGTTTCTGAACTTTTAGTGGCATCTACTTTGTAGGCAAGTTGGACAAGGGAGCTGTTCTGAAGGCCATTTGTTCAGGTTTTGAGGAGACGACAGAGCCTGCAATTTGTTTAGCCGATGGTCAGTTCTCTTGATCCTTCCTTCAGATTTGGAAGACGTTACAATTGTACCAACTGTCATGCTTGCAAACCCTTTTTATGCAATTAATCATTTTTATAAAATGGGGAATCGTACTTGATTTATTTCTATATCAAGGGTGTAGAGTCATTTTTCTGTATTTCAGACTCGGAAGCCACCAACCGGTTCTTACAGATCTTGCTCTAGCTTATCGGACATATTCCAACTTGTAATTTGTTGACACACACTTACTTAGATACCAAAACATAATATTTGGTCGAATAGCCTTCAGGACGAGCTGGTGCATAATCTCTATGGTCTCCAATAAGGTTGTATTCACAGGTTGTTTTGTACTTCTCAGATATACAAACAAATGAGTGCTTAGAGTCCAATGGTGGGTGCTGGCAGGACAAAGCTGCTAACATTACTGCATGCCGGGTATTCAGTTGTTTTTCTGTTCACTACTGATATGATAGCATTATTTTGCATCTTTCCATCTAATTTTGTGCTAGCTAATTTTCTTATGATGTGCATTACACTTATGCTGCAGGATACTTTCCGTGGAAAAGTATGTGAATGCCCAACTGTTCAGGGAGTAAAATTTGTTGGTGATGGTTATTCTCACTGTGAAGGTAATTAAGACACTGTTCAAAATCATGGTCACGTAATGTGATGCATGAGCATCATCTTCAGGGGCTTAATCTTCTGTGCCTTGTGTGACAGCATCTGGCGCATTACGCTGTGGATTAAACAATGGAGGTTGTTGGAAGGGTACCAAGGATGGCAGGACATTTTCTGCTTGCATAGTAAGAAGGCTCCATTCAAGCATAATTACCTACCTCTTTAACTTTACTCTCTGGCATTCCCCTTCTTTTATGGGGGTGCTTACCTCCTTCCCATCTTCCGGTTTTATTGAAGCAGCGTATTGGAACATGAAATGTTCTTGTTTCTTAATTTTATTGGAGAATTGATGCTAGAAAATTAGTTTTTTCTCTTTGAATTACCCCCTCCTTTTCTAGTTCTCGTAGGTTCCTGACTTGTTTTACTTGAGTTATTCTTTAGACGAGTTTCCTCGTGTCAATTTCATTCAGTGAACAGGGACACTAAATGTTTTATCTGTATCTTGTCAGGATGACCACACAAAGGGTTGTAAATGTCCACCAGGGTTCAAAGGAGATGGAGTGAATGTTTGTGAAGGTACAGAGAAGCTGTTACTCAGATGATATCATTTTTCAAAATTTGCTGTTAGCATTTTTCAAAATTTGCTGTTAGCATTTTTCAAAATTTGCTGTTGTGACTTGTTAGCATTTATGGGATAACTCACGGTTTTCACGGATTTACATCTCCATTCTCTTTGATTGCAACAAAAGTTTTCCGCGTTCTTTCTCCCGTAGAATCATCGTCTTATATTCCATCCTAGAAAAGCATTATGCCGTATAAATGTGCATAGAGATGTAGAGATAGGAATAGCCTTGCTCTTTATGTAGTACTTCCTTTGTACCATTTTATGTGTCGCACTTTCTTTTTAGTTTGCCCAAAAGAATAACATCCTTCTCTCTTTTAAAACTATCGGAAATCTTATTCTCATTTTATCTTGTTGGGACCCATTTGATATAAAAGGTCGTTCTTTTATAAGAAGACACAAAATGAAAAGACATGTGGAACTCTCACCACTATGCATTTAAAAGGATAATTTTGGTAATAGGCATATATTTGGTTTATATGTTACAAACTTTTGTTAATTTCCTGAACCCCATGTTCAGTCTAACACGGAGTACCAATATGCCTAATAATTTGATGAGATCCAAAGTAATTTATCTTTACCTTTTCCCTTTTTCAGATATTGATGAATGCAAAGAAAGGCTGGCATGCCAGTGTTCAGATTGCAAATGCAAGAACACCTGGGGTGGCTATCAATGCAGTTGCAGTGGCAATTTGTTGTACATGCAGGAACATGACACGTGTATAGGTAAGTTTTAAGTTCTCATATTACTGGAAATATATTTTTTAGTGATGGATTTCACGAGCAGCTTTGAGCTACCGTGATTTCAAAATCTGATATATTTTAATCTGTAATTAATTTTCAAAAGCTGCAGGCAATGATGGCAAAACAGCATTTAGCTGGAGTCTTATTTGGGTTATCATCTTGGGTTTGGCATTTGCAGGAGTTGGAGCATATGCCGTGTACAAGTATAGGATTCGGGTATGTTTTTTTGTTAATATGTTCTTATTTCATCATCTTTCGTCAATTATACCTTTGGGTTTGGTACACAACACCAGAAAATTGGAAATCTAGCAGTAACGTTAGTTTACTGTAGTAATTTCATAAATGAACTCTTCAAGGTGATGCGGAAAGAGAATGGCCTTCCGGAAGAGACGTACAATATTGCAAAAATGCCTAAATCACCTATGATTTGGATCCACCAATATAAACAAATTTGCATCTTCTCAAAGAGGGCAGGTGTTTCTTGAGAGCTTGAAATGTGAAAAGCTAATCATTGGAGTTCCCCTATTGCTGCTAAAATCCCTTAAGAAGTAGTCTATCTTTTTTTTTTTTTTTTGCTCAAAAATGATGAAAGTGCTTAGTAGTTGATGAGAAGGGCGAGTAGTTCCTTCAAAAGAAATCATAAGAATAATCCGTGCTCGCTTTATACAAAGCTTCCATCTATTGTTCCCTCTTAAGAATAAATGGACACCTTCGTTTCTAAGAAATCTCTGGAAATTGATACCACCATAAACCAAAAGATTGAATAACTTCTTTCGCAGACTCGCTAGGAAACAACTAAGAAATGTTGTAATGTATTTGTTCCACATAGGAAAAAGTCATACGAGTTCATTCCGATCTCATCGTGTGCCTGCCACAGCCATATTTCGGCATGTTTATCAGTTGCCGGTCAAGTGTTCTTTTCCCTACTTTTTTCTTCTCCTGGAGTTTTAATCATGAAACTAGTATATGCAGAGATATGCTGCCATTGCCTTTGATGCAGTTTTATCTATGTTCTAGACTTCTATTTCATGTTACTTTTACCTTTCCTGATGTATGTAATCCAAAAACCTATTTATATATGCAGAGATACATGGATTCAGAGATCCGGGCCATCATGGCACAATATATGCCTTTGGATAATCAGGGAGAGGTGCCTAATCACATGCCCCATGGGAATGTCTGATATTAGTCCATTGCTGAAGAATGATTGCGTGGTTAGAATGTAACATCAAGTGATATCGCGATCAGCTCTTTTTACAGTTGTCATATGAGGTTATTTATGCTTGTGTCATCCTAATGCAACTCTCACTGTTCAGTGAGGTCCTATTTATGTATATGTTCATCATAACAGTACACATAAACTCCCAATCATGATAAGGGAAATTTTCCGCATATGCACGATGGTCTTTCACTTTGGACCTGAGCTTAATGAAGGGTGAAATTTCTAGCTTAATGAAGGGTGAAATTTCTTAGCAACAAACTTTATGCCACCATAGAGAATGTTTGCAGCTAGATAACAAAACTTGTCTGATGATATCTCCTTTCGATTTTCCAACTAGCTGCTCTTGAACTCTCTCTCCACTTTTATCAACCCCCATCGATTCTCGGGAACGCAAGGGCTAGACCAGGTTTGAATGCATCAGTCAATATGAAACTGATGACGAACGTATTGAGAGAATTGAGTTTGGTTAGACAATGTGTGGTTGGTAAACAAGGATGAATATGATTCCAAACATTGTTTTTTCTTCATCAAATTAATCTGCTGGGCTGGCATGATCCTTGCCGACGAATTTGTTCGGATGCTAGAGGCGTAACAGACCTTCTCAAGCGCTTGCCTCCCAGAAAATACATGCAAAGTGGAGGCAGATAGACCAAGAGCTAGTTGGAAAAGATGTAATTCAGATAAAATGAGAAGCAAGAAAGGGGAATAACTGTACTGTACTGCTCCAGGTGATGAATCATTTATCATATACCACTTAATATACTGGTGAAGAACATTTTAACAACTCCCTTATCCTATGGCTCAAGCTCATCAGTCTTTCATGGAGTACCCTGCACCCATGTCAAACATGTGATATGGCTTGGACTAAAATTTCCAAAGTCCTAATGGAACCATCTTTAAGATTAATCAATTTCCCAATATCATCGATGTATGCAGCAGCACCATTAGGGAACATAGTACCACCACCAGTCACTCTGGTAATTGAAACTTCGTAACAATGACTATTTATCAAAGACAAGGCCAAAAAGTCGCCAAAGGACGTGATTTTTCTACATTAAAACGTTTCTTCACATTGGTATATATCATGTCGTTCACAACACGAGATTATTCACGTCAATGAAAGTTATTTTTAACGAAGAAAAATCAGAATAGATCGTTTCCGAGTATAGATTGAAATGAAATCCCCCAAAACCTATACTCACTTTTGTCTTTCACTTGTGCACGCACTTGATAAATCTGTTTGCTTTGTCTAGGTCGATGAAATGGGACCGTGAAGACAATCCACTACTAGAGCTTGTTTTGCTCTCGCTCCCACCTGTCTTCTTTCCACTATAGTGAAAGATCCTTTACTTCAGCATAGTAGGAACCTCGATAATAGCAAGTTCCATTCATAAACTACCAATACTAGATAGGCGTCCGAAAATAATCAGGACACTTGAATGATCCAAATTTTTTAACACAAAAAAAAGGATGGAGTACCAGATAGGCCATGTAACAAATATTTTCAAAATTTCTCAATGTTGAACAACATTTTCATAAATCAATATTATGATAGGTTTGGTGTTCATTTGTCCATCAACCAAGTAATTCTGATCTTATTAAAATTTTACACGAGCTACGTATAATTTTTACAGTTCTAAATGAACTACTTAATAGCCAAAACTGATCAACGTCCTCTTTGCCCATTACCCTCCTATATATGGACCTCTTAATACGTAAAAGCTTATATACACGTGCTGTGTGCATCAAGTTATATCAACTTACCATGATCGAGAGATTCAATAAAGCTAGAATATATATTAACTATTAATTATACCATGATTAACGAGACAAATCAATGTGCACACCCTAAAATTCTTCTTCACTAGCATCATTTTAGATTTTGGCAAATGATACAACTGGAAATTCAAAGTTTTCATCTCTGTTTTGAGAAAATTTCATCCATGGTCACTTGGCTTTGTGTCCATTACACAAAAGTCACTTTTATTTCTTTCATTACACAAAAGTCATTTTGCTTTGCTCCGGTCATCACAAAAGTCACTTTGACCGGATTTTATAATAATCTCACCTGAAAAATGATGTGGCAGCCTTAATTAATGTATTTGCTTAATTAATTAAAGTTAATTAAACTCTGTGTTAATTAATGCATTTGTTTACTTTGCATTTGCTTAATTCTCTGTCATCTACATCATCATTTACATCATCAAATTCTCTGTCATCAATTCCTCTCAAGAAATGTTTAAATTTCTACATGTAAATCAAATTCATAACCACAATTAGAACAAACAAAAGTAAACCAAGAAAAAAAAGGCAAAAACATTATACATAAAAGAAGAATCATATTACAAGAAACCAGAATCAACGAAAAAAAAAAAAAACCTAACTAGTGCCTGTGTGAAAAAAAAGAAAAGAAAAGAAAAACTTAGGCCGGCATTCATGAAAGATACCCTTCAACTAACTCCAAAAAAAAATCAATTTTAGCCCTAAATGGCCTGTCTTAAACTTAAACCCATAAACAAAATTGATGGCAGCAAAAGGGTCACGTTATAAAAAAACATTAGCAAACAACAACCACCTCAGAAATTCATGGTTATCATTGATAACACAAACAATAACAACCTCAGAGAATTTAAATAACTTTATTTTAATTAAGCAAATACATTAATTAAGACCGTGACATCATTTTTCAGGTGGGATTATTATAAAATCCGGTCAAAGTGACTTTTGTGATAACCGAAGCAAAGTAAAATGACTTTTGTATAATGAAAGAAAGAAAAATGACTTTTGTGTAATGAACACAAAACTAAGTAACCATAGATGAAATTTTCTCCTCTGTTTTATCTTTAGCCTTGTGAGGAACCTGTGACCATAGCAAGGGTAAAATTTTCATATTTTCCTCAACTGAGCTCTGTAGAAAACTGCAAGGAGATTTGAACTTGAACTAGAAATAATATCTAATTTGCAAGTAGATGAAAATGTGGTCAAATTATTGCTCATGAAATAAGTGTTACAATTCATACATAAAGTAAATAGAGAGTTACAAAAAGTTTCAACAAATTACACTAACCTAGAAACTACAGTGACACGTACAACTCATTGTTTCAATGTGTAGTACATGTACATACAATGCAGATAGATACACATCCATCTTTTGAAGAAATTAACTTAAATCAGATGTAGGTTGTATTAGGCACTCAATCTAATAAGAGTCTTCTTAACTTGTTTCCTGTTAACATAATCGAGGTACCCCTGCCACAAACCACCACAATTATTGTATTACAGAACATAGAAAGCCTTTACTAACACCAAAATTTGACTTCCTTTTTTTTTTTCCAGATAAGAGGCAAAGCTAAATCCTAAAATAAATCTTAACTGAAACCGGAAACTAAAACTTTATCAAGTAGTGAAAATATACTGCTCCTCTAGTTTGAAATAATGAACTCTTTATTTTTTATGTACGTGTTCTAACCAAACGACAGTTCACTGACCTAAATTAGAAAAACAAAAGGAACCTAGCAACAATTATGGGCAAAGATCTGCCTCCATTACTCTAGTTGCGCAAAGATCTGCCTCCATTACTCTAGTTTCTTAGTTGAAAGTAAGTAGAGATTATTTCAGCTAAGAGTTGCAAGATAATTTTATTTTTGTACAAACAAAACTAATTTTTCTCAGATAAGACAAGTTTTTCCGGATATTTCCGCCTGAAATCTATTTAACTGAATGTTGGTTGATTAATAAGGGCCTTGTCTTGTCTAAGTGTTGAAAAGAAATATACCTCTTCAGCGAGGTAAACTATGTTTCTAACTCAACTGCAGAAATAAGGTAAGATCTTTTATTACCTGAAGTATTCCAACAGCAGCAAATTTGTCTAACAAGGTCTTCGACTGTGTTGGATGAAACTTTAAATCTTGTAGAAACAACTCGACATTCTGAAAACAAAACAACACATATAATTGTTGGTCATTTCTCATTTCAATAGATAATATTAAATGATCAAAGACGAACAATTGCGGAGGGTGGGGAGAAATGAGATCCTAAGTTGCTCGGACGCTTCACACTTTGGTGCCACACCCGTGTCGACATTACATGGGCGTGGCTGTGGGATCTGTACCTGATTTGGTGAACCCATTTTGGGTACTTTGACCAAAATCAATAGAGAAATTCAGGACAGATACAGTGATTTCTGTAATCAAAACAAGAGCTAAGGTGAAATTGAAAGAAATGGAGTACTCTGTATATAAAAATTTCTTTGTCTCTCATTTTTCTTGTATCACCTTTTGGGATTCTCCTCTTGATCAATACTTTTTCCTCAGAATACCTTGCAAGTTTTCCACATAATGTCCCCATAATTTAGACATATAACTCTATTTTTAGATATTTGAATCAATTTTAGCCGAATCCCCGCGCCAGTATCCGTACTTGGATCTGTATCCACGAATCTTAAAATTTATAACATGAATGATGCGACCTCTAGATCTGCACTCGTATCAGACACCGCATCGAGTCCGAGCAACTTAGATGAGATCAATCTAACTTCAACTAACAAAAACTAAAAGGCAAATTACAGAAGAGGATCAAAATTCTTTACAGAAGTAAAAACTTGTTTTCAATAGTTATTCAAGGAGTCAAACAGTGATGGCGTAAATCGTTCGTTTACATGCAAGTATAAGTTAACACTAACCAAAAAAAAATAAAATGAAGGTTCAAGCTCAATTGTCCCCCATAAGTCAGTCATCTGACATTTTTTTGTGGCATGAATGTTAAAATAATCTAGTTGCAACCTTTCAATAACAAGAATCGGGTGATACTATCTTGATATCAAGAAATGACTAATTCATGATATTTTTTACAAAGTTAAAAAGTTAAGAGCACATACCTTAGATGTGAAGCCTTCATTCATAAAGGTGTAGTTTACACCTTTAAGTTCCCCCGTCTTACAAAGGTCGTCAATGAAGAACTTAATTTGCAAAGCCTGACAAAGACAAAAATGTTGATTTCAGACGATGCTAACAAAATAAACTAATCATTATCAAGTGAAAAACATACATTTCGACTAGTTTTTTGTCTATCAAATGGACAGCCGAAAACAAAGCCCCCCAACGAAAGTTCAGAAACCTGCAGTTAAAAAACGGAATACAAGAATTACGTGAAAGGAGAAGGGAATAAGGATGATGAAACTTTGCATTTTGCAGCACCATTCATTACTATTTTCGAAAGCAAGTTTTATTGTCATATAAAACTGATGTATCTACCATGCATATTCAAGTAATTTAGAACGCAACTTGAATTTAAACTTCTTTATTGTACCACAATAGTAAAATGTGGAGAAGAAAGAAATTGAATGGAAGAGAGCAGGGTTTATAACAAAATGTTGTCTTTTGTAAAACAGTGGTTCGAAATTAGAATCTTTCACTTGTAACTGCTCATGCAGAATTAGGTTATAAGTAGCAGAAGTTCAGCAACAAAACTATTTAGCTACCTAATGAACCACAATTACTTGAAATTGTAAGTTAACTATATATAGAACCTTACCAAACTCTGTAAATCTTTGGCCATCAAGTCAATATTTGTTTTCGTGCGGAGGAGAACGCTGCATATACCCAACATTAGTGTCATTTCTTCTAACACAACGATGTAATAAAACTGAACATGGGCATAGTTGTTTCAACATGATCAAAATTTTAGATTTTTCAGAGAAGCTACATTACGCGAGAGGTGATGCAACTTTATTTGTTGTGTCCGAAACAGCTAGACCAACGTACTTATCGCCCACATCCAACCCAAGAAAACGGCTACTTGCAAGTGCATTTGACTTCAGAAATTCATGAAACAAGTTGGATTGCTTCATATACCTCATCTACAAAAGTACCAACCAATCAGATAATTTGTGAAGAACTTACCTTGGATCCACGAAAACTTGTTTCAACACTACAGCCAATTGGCATAGAAAGATTATAACACCTTCGCTTGGGCATTTTTGTGAACTATTGAAGGATACATTACCAACTTACCCATAAACAGATCAAAGACGCTCAAGTTTAAGAGAATCCTGGATGTGAACACAATGAGTTTGGAATTTCACTAGTACTGATTTTCAATACATGTCCAAAAATAAATAAAAAATCATTGGAGCACATAGCACAAACATAAACATCGCGCCACTACCATTATTCTCTATGAGGTTTTTGGTTTTAAATCTAAAGGGAAGTAGACTATTACAGGGCTAAATATAAAGAAGTTGTCGCTTTTTGTAAAATTCAAATTTGCATCCATTCTTTTTTTTTTTTTTTTGATAAGGTAAATAATTTTATTCACATTTGGGGGGAACCCCGAATACATATACCAAAAGCAGAGAACCTACACCAAAATAAGGTTCTCAACAAAAGAGGTCCAATCGTCTATACAAATAGGGACCTCGCAAGTACACCAAAAGTAAACAAACTAGGTACAAAACTCTACCCTTTAATTTTACGAAATCAAGTTCCACCCTTTCAAAAGCCCTCCTATTCCTCTCTTTCCAAATAACCCACATGATTAAGGAGAAATGGAGAGGCGGCAACAGCGCCGATTCCGTTTGGAGAGGCATGGCCTTTTATCTACTAGGCCTAACCTCAGAGTATTCACTTCCAGAAAAGTGTTCAGATCTCTCCTCATTGCCCTCGCTCTCATTGCTATTCTCCCTCCTGTTTACTTCCATTTTCGTCTCCGATCATTCCATCAGGTATAACATATTCTTTCTCCGTTAAAGTCTGATATTGGTTAGGGAATGAATTGACTGATCTGCTTATATGAACTTGATCAATACTCTCCTTGTGAGCTAGTTTTGTGTTGCGAGTTGGACCCAAGAGATGTTAAATGAGCGGGTTGAGCCGAATTTGAACAGGTCAAAATGGGTTAAGTTAATGAATGTGTGGGTTATTGACCCGCCCAAAAATCTACTTGAGCTAAAATTGACTAGAATGTGGGTCATGATCCAACCTGGTCAATTTTTATTTTTTTTATAACCGTGGTCTCCGGGCCAGCTTTCGCGCACCTCAACTAAATCCATGGGATATCTGCCGCCTCCCACCAGATACCAGATAACTTTATCCACCAACGCTAGGACAGATGGGAAGAATCACCTAGTGTTTTTCGCCTCTACTGGGATTTGAACCTGAGACCTCAGGTTGTCAACCCACTTCATTGACCACTAGGCCACATCCTTGGGTGCCTAACCTGCTCAATTCTTACTAAGTTTTAATTATTTTATTTGTTCTTTTATACATTTTTAGTATCAAATAAATTATTGTTTTCTTTATTATGACTATATATAACATATACAATAAAAAAAGGTGTCTTTTTAAAAATATTTTGACAAGATCTCACGAGTCAATTTTGGGCTACATATCAATCCAATTTTTAATGAGATCAAATGGGTTGAGCTAATAAATGAGCTGGTTGGGTTTGAATTTGTCACCCCTAGTAATAGAGGAGGAAATTACACCTAGTGTCCATCAAAATATTCGGTTTTGAATTTTTGTCCTACTTAATAAGTTCTAGCGTTTGCCTTTAAGGCAGAACTTGTGATCTATTGAACATGTTTACTATCTTGAACGTCTGTCTTATGTGCATAAGTTAGAACTTAAGTCTGATGGGCAACATACCTAGGTTCTATTTGCCTATAAGACAAAACTTTTGGCCGATTGAGCAAGTTTATTGTCTCAAAATGTTTTGAACATCTGTCATATGGGCAAAAGATAGAACTTATGTTTAATAGGCTATATATCTAAGTTCTAATTTTTGCCTATAAGGTAGAATTTCTGGTCAATTGTGCAAGTTTATTGTTTTGAAGTGTCCTGAACGTCTGCTTTAAGGGCAAAAGTTAGAACTTATGTCTAATGGGCAAACACGATCTTAGAAAGTCTGTCTTATGGGCAAGATTTGTTAAGCGGGTCAAAAAATCAAGACCACTTCTTATGAAGATCATTTTTGTAAGACTTTTCTTATGAGGGACAAAATATCAAGACCAGTCTAGTTTAGGGTCTTCTATTAGTGTGTTATCCCTTTTTGTTTGTGTTGTTATGTTTTCTACTGTTATTTGTCCTGAGCCGGGGGTCTATCGGAAACAGCCTCTCTACTTCGTTCGAGGTAGTGGTACGGACTGCGTACATCTTACCCTTCCCAGACCCCACTTGATGGGATTACACTGGGTTTGTTGTTGTTGTTGTATTGCTTAGGGGGCAACACTCCATGCTCTCAGGCTTTTTTTTTTTTAAAAAAAAAATAACCGTGGTATCTAGGCCAGCTTGCGCGCACCTCGACTAATTCCATGAGATACCTGCCGCCTCCCATCAGCAACAGGTATCAGATAACTTTGTCCACCATCCATGCTCTCAGGCTTTCCTTCCCCCTTTTATGAGTTCAACGCTGCAAAGCCTCCTACCGGCATGACCCATTGCATCCTAAACAAATTTAAAGCCTCCCTCCATAATCGCTAGCCACCTTATAATGCAAAAGAAGATGATCTACACTTTCACAGGCACTTTTACACATGAAGCACCAACTGATATGCGTGATTTTTTTCTTTCTCAATTTCTCCGTTGTTAATATCACACCCCTTGCCGCCAACCATACAAAGAAACAAACCTTCCTT
This sequence comes from Capsicum rhomboideum, assembly GCA_031232105.1. Lineage (NCBI taxonomy): Eukaryota > Viridiplantae > Streptophyta > Magnoliopsida > Solanales > Solanaceae > Capsicum > Capsicum rhomboideum. The sequence continues at coordinate 104,292,093 of CP124710.1, forward strand.
GGTGCTCTAGGGATCCAAATGGAATCATAAGGAAAGGTACCTTCCTCTTTCACTAGCAACCTCTTATAAAAATAGCTAACAGTGAATAAGCCGTCACCACTCTCCTGCCACCTCCATGCATCCAACAAGTTGTTTGATGTGTCTAGCCCATACAAAAGCTCTAACAAATTGTGGAATTCTTATATCTCCTAATCATGAAGGTTCATTCTGAAACTTAAATCCCAGTGAATAACACCCTGATGAGACCTACAAATTTGTTGGACTGTCATCTCTCTTTGGCAAGAAATGCGGTATAAACTAGCAAAAACTTTCTTCAACTCAATCTCCCTACACCACTTATGCACCCAAAAACTAATCCTACTACCATCCCCAACCTTAAAAGAGATATGTCGACAAAAGCCTTCCCACCCCTTCATGATACCCCTCCACAAACCACACCCAATCAAAGTTAAAATGTTTCTAGTCCACCCTCCATTATACCATATTTAGCCACTACCACCCCCCTCCAAAAAGCATTTTCCTCCATCACGAATCTCCAAATCCACTTTTCTAACAAAGCTTTGTTATACACCTAGAGATCTTTCACTCCAAGCCCTTCCCATTCCTTTGGAGATGTGACGATTCTCCAATTCACAAGATGTGCCTTCCGTTGAGTCTCCAAGGAAGTTAAGTTGAAGTCTTTCCAATCTTTCAATCACCTTGCCAGGGGCTTGCAAAAGTGACATGAAATATGTAGGATACTAGAAAGAGTGCTCTTGATCAAAACTTCCTTTCCCCCTTTCGACAGATACCTCTTTTGCCATCCTGCTAGCCGCTTCTCGACTCTCTCAACCACCGGATTCCACACTACGAGATCTTTACTAGAAGCTTCTAAAGATAGTCCAGATATGTAGTCGGTAGATTACCCATTTGCAATTCAACACTTGCACAATTTCCTCAATATTATTTATTGCTCCCACCGATGTGACTTCACATTTACTAAGATTGATCTTTAAAACTGACACCACTTGAAACCAAATAAGTATCTGTCTCAAAACATCTAACTGGGACACATTTGCATCACAAAAGGCCAAACTATCATCTGCGAACAACAGATGTGTAACGGTCATGTTTCTATGCCTTCTAATGGTCTAAAGTGTGAAATTTGTCCTCCTTTACCAGATACTAGTAGTACCTAGTTGGATCCTTGTGGTATAATTCTTTGCCGAAAGAGGTATTACAATGCCCTCGATTAGTGATCAATCAATGGACTACTACTGCAATGTCTGTCATATGAAGAAGCTCAACAAACCTTGCAAAAAGTTTATGCAATTTTGTATCCCCGTAATAGAATGACTCTCATAGATATGCTACAACCCGAATGGCTCTCTTAAATACTTGCTATATTATGAATGAGTCTTTGCTAAACCATTTCTTGTGCTTTGAAAATTTTCAAAGGTGGTGATTAACCCTAGAGCATCCCCAATTCCCCTAACTCGACTTGGAAAGGCAATTTTTTATGGATAAGGTAATATTTTAAACTTTTATTTATTACCACAGTGTCTGGGCCCGTTTTCGTGTACCTCGACTAAATCCACGGGATACCTGCAACCTCCACCAACAACAAATATCAGATAATTCTGTCCACCAAGGCTAGGACAGTTTGGAAGAATCATCTAGTGATTTTTCTCTCTGCTGGGATTTGAACTTGAGACCTCAGACTCTCAACCCACTTCATTGACTATTATGTCACACCCTTGGGTGCTAATATTTTAAACTTGGAAAGGCAATTGAGGTTGAAATTAGATTAATTGATTATATTAATTGAGGGATTGATTAATTCTGGTCTATTGAATTGAGGTTAGAGATAATCCTCTCATGCTTGTAGTCTAAAATTATGCTTAATGCTTCTTAGTTAGATTCAAGAGAATTAGCTAAGTTAAGCTACTAATTTGTTAAAGAATGGTAAGTGGATAATCAAGAGTCCATTAGTCGCTGAGGAGCGCCTCTATAGGGTAATTGATTTCCAAGACTAATTACTAAGATCTATAATTAATTAGTACGAGTTAATTAAATGCATTGGATTAGTCTTGATGATAATTGATTCCTTATTTTTCAAATCCCTTTATTTTCCTTGATTGAGATTGTCGCCACTGATAACTTTACATGCTTTCTTAGTTTAGTTTTTGTCTTTTGTAGTTTTAATTAGAAATTCAATTTTGAAAATATTTTGTTTAACTTAATTGGTGGTAAATCTTCACTAGCTTTATCACCCTTATATTGTTCTTAGTGGAATTAGACCCTGACCCAACATTGGCTAAATTACATTTTGGACCGTATCATTTTTTTTTTTTTGAGAAAGGTAAAGTGGCCCGTATCATATTTCTTTTAGAGGTGCTGTGGAAGTCATCAATTTTGGCGACGTTGCAGGAAATAATGACCCATTTTTAGTAGTTTTATTTTGTGTTACTTGTTTATCATGGCATCTTCAACGGAAATTGGGTGAATGATGGTTATACTTACCTTGGCGACCTTGTCCATATTGTGGAGGACCCCGCTTCTGGCAAAATTGTCAAACTGCCCCCGACTACATCGCCAAATTGATGAAGTCCACAACACACTCAAACCAACACTATAGAGGATAAAGTTGGGGGATTTAAGTATTTCTCAGCCATGATCAAGGAAAGAACTTACAAGAAACAACTACTGGAATTAACCTCTCTCTGGTACTAAACTGACCACACCAGAAGCTATACAAAAGAGATCATAGGCTTCTATACATCTCGTACGTGAACAACTAAGCAATCTCTGCCTGCAATCAATCTAGCCACAATGAAAAAAGTCCAGTCATATCTTATGCTCTTGAATTATGTAGAGAAGTAAAAATTGAGGAGATATTTGAGGCTTTGCACTCAATAGAAGATGATAAAGCACCAAGAGTGGATGGCTATAATGCCCATTTCTTTAACGGAGAAGGGCCAAATATACCCCTGTACTATTAGAAATGGTTTAAATATACCCCTCATTATACTTTCAGTGCAAATATACCTTTTTCGTTATACTTTAGGTCCACATATACCCCTGTACTATTAGAATTAGTTCAAATATACCCCTCGATATACTTTCAGTCCAAATATACCCTCCCCATATACTTTGGGTCCAAATATACCCATCCCGCTATATTTTCGGTCCAAATATACCCCTCAATATACTTTTATGTTGATTTACCCCCCCCCCCGCCCCCCTTTTTTTAAAATTATAAAGGTGATTTACCCTTCTCTTTTTTTTTTTACAAACGGACACGTGATGAATTTCAAAATAAAAATAACTCATCATCAAATGTGAATATTTGCCCGATTCACTTTACAAACTCACCCATTTAATCCATTCCCGACCCACTTCCTCGATTCATACAAAAATAATACACATATTCATAATTTATACCCCAATCATCTAAACCATTCCTTGGACTCACAACGGATAAACTTCTTTACAAGGAATTTGTGGAGTTTCGATATATAAGAAAAATCATTTTCTTTCTGCCATCATCTTTTGGTCTAATTTCAGATCTTAAAACTTATACTTGTAATAATCAACTAAGGAAGATTACTACACATAAATGCAGAAAAAATTTACCTATATCTGATAAACGGATCATTAATGTCAACGGAAAAGTATTCAGAAATAGGTGGAGCAAAAACTTTAAGTAATTTGATTCATGAGAAGTGGATCATTAAAGAAGAGAACAAGAAATAGAAGATGATAAGAAAATAAAAGAACTTAAAGTGAGAGAATTGAGATGGTTTAAATGAGTGGGTGTCAAAAATAAGGGTAACTCAAAAGTATAGTGGAAGGGGTATATTTGGACACAAACTATATCAAGAGGGGTATATTTGGACTGGAAGTATAACGAGGGGTATATTTAAACTATTTCTAATAGTATAGGGGTATATTTGGACCCAAAGTATCAGGAAAAGGGTATATTTGGACCAAAAGTATGACGAGGGGTATATTTAAACCATTTCTAATAGTACAAGAGTATATTTGGACCTTCTCCATTTCTTCAAAAGATCCTGGAATATCATAAGGAATGACCTCATTGAAGCTATCAAGGAATTCTTTACCACAGGATGTTTACACAGGGTTGTGAACTGCACACTCATCACTCTTGTCCCAAAAACTGCCAGCCCAGCTAACATAAAGGAATATAAACCCATTGCATGTTGCTCTGTTTTCTACAAGATAATTGCTAAGATGTTAGCATCTTAACTACAGAAGGTTATTGCAGCAATCATATGTGAATCCCAGGAAGAAAAATAGCTGACAACATTATTCTTGCAAATGAACAGGTGAAAGTTTATTCTAGAAAACATATCTCTCCAAGATGTATTATCTAAATTGATATACAAAAAGCGTATGATTCTGGAGAACGGGTATACCTGAAGCAGGTTATGGAAGCTTTATGTTTTCCAATAAAGTTTGTGCAATGGATCATGGACTGCATCTACACTGTCAATTATTCTAATATGATAAATGATGAATCAACTGAACCATTTGATGCTGCTAGAGGTTATGACAAGGAGACGTTATTTCACCATTTCTTTTTGCCATTGCCATGGAGTGCCTCAGTAGATGTCTTGCTGAACCGAAGAAGCTTTAGGAGTCTGAATTTCACCCTAAATGTGCTAGACTTGGAATCTCTCATCTTGCTGATGACCGTTTTCTATTTGCTAGAGGTGACTTAGCTTCTATTTCTACTCAATGTTTTCACAAATTCTCTAAAGCTTTGGTAGGATGACTGAAATAGTGAAGGCTAACATGATACAACTGTTTGGGTTTAGATTTGGATGACTACCATTCAAATAACTGGATATAACCCTCTCAACCAAGACGTTAACTGTGTTGTAATGGACTGCTTTGATAGATAAGATTATTGCCAGAATTTCTTATGGACTGCTAAGAAACTATCATATGCAGGGAGGGAACAACTAGTTTCGTCAGTTCTGTTTGGTATCTATGCTTATTGGTCTCCACTATTTGTTGTTTCTTCTAAAGTTCTTAAAGTATAGATGCTCACTGTAGAAGCTACATATGGTTTGGCTCTAGTATTATCACAAAAAGGGCACTGATAGCCTAGGACAAGATGTGCTTGCCTAATTCTGTTGAAGGCCTCAACTTCATTAACATCCATTTTTGGAACAAGGCTGCCATTGCAAAAACTTGTTGGGATATGGCTCATAAGACAAACAAATTGTGTGGATTGGAGAGAAATCCACACAATTGTCCATGTTGTGTGGATTGGAGAGAAATCAAAGAATATTTGAAGACAAGTGCAAGAAATGGAATACTTTGCAGGCAAGATAGCCTATCTTTGCAATGGGAGGGCTTCCCTGGGAATTAGAACTAGGCTCCAACAGATGTTCCTTTCTATTTGATAACAATCAGGGGCGGATCAATATACAACGGTGGGGGTGCCACGACAACCAGACGCCTTGGTAGAAACTCAATGCAAGTTTTATGCCCCAGGATCATGGGAATATTTTAAAGTGAGCTTTTATCGTTAAAAGAGACGCACATACGTCTTCGAAAACAAGATTGAATCAAACAAACAGGCCAAGGACCTCCTTGTGTACAAAGTCGATGTAATACTTTCTTTCGCTTGAACAAAATGCTAGTACTTACTTTTCAAAGCGGTGTGATACCTGGAACTTCCAAATCCTGGATCCGCCTCTGATAGCAATTCAGTGTTAGAATTGCTATGGCTCTGTAAATAGTCTTCTTGGTGATTAATATCCTGTGTTTAGGCCACTAAAGTATCTTATGCCGCCCCTGCACGAATCTCTAATGTCATTCGGTTACTCAAAATTCACCAGCGATCTATTTTTTTCTGTCAGACAATTTGTCAAACAGGTTGTGTGCGTACCTTTAACAAAACAACAATTAGAGGATTCTGTACCCTCCCAATCTACTAACAACATCACAATTGCACAGTGTGTGCTCTAAACTTCACATAAAAAGAACTGCAAGAATTTATTTAACTCATTGGTTTATGTCCGACTTGTATTTATCTCGATCTTGAGTTTCAAAGCAAGAATATAGAGACAATGAAGGGAAGAGAAATAAAGAGGATCTGGATCCTTTAAACTATGACGCAAAATTAAAAATCAAAGTTGTTACTTCAGAAGTCTGATGTCTTGAAAAAACATAGAATTTAAGAAACCAAAAAGGTCAAATATACCTCCAAACTTTCAAAAATGATATCCAAATATACTCCATTATACTTTAGGTGTCGGCGTACTTTTGGATCATATATACTCCCAAACTTTCAAAAATGATATACAAATATCCTTTGTTATATTTTTAGGCTGTTAATGCTCTTACCTTATACTTTTGGGCCATATATATCCTCAAACTTTTAAAAATAATATGCAAATACCCTTCATTATATTTTTAGATCATATATACCCTTAAATTACCTGGTGAGAGACACGTGACATTATCTCAATGCATATACCCTTGTGACCAGGAAATCACAGGTTCAAGCCTTGAAAATAGCTTCTGATAGAAATGCAAGGTAAGACTGCGTACAATACACCCTTATGATAAGGCCCTTCCCCAGACCCTACGCATAGCGGGAGCTTTAGTGCACCGGACTGCCCTTTTATATACCCGATTTTCTTTTATCTTACTTGAAATTTAAAAATCCATTCATACTATATTATTTTATCTGCATTAGACCCGACCCACGATTCTTTCTACCAAAAGACCCGCCCTTTATTCTTCATCTCATTCACCCTCAATTTCTTAGTATTTAGCATCATCTTTAATTCCGAAATCAGGAACAAGAAAGTAAACTAAAGTAGAAAGTTAGTAACCTTTGATGGTTGAATTGATAATGCTTATCCTTGATGATGACAATGCTCATGGAAAAGGGATTACCCATATTAACAATAAATTTCTTTTAATAGTGCCAGTCAAAAGTTGAGAATAGTTGATGTTCTTAAACACCAAATTGAAAACTGTCAGTTATAAGCTGGTTAATTTTCAAAAATATCATTTCCATTCTACTTTTCACCTGCTATACAATCTACAAAAGATGTTTTATCATGACTTAATAAACAAGAAAATGATGATTTCTCCAATTCTAGTGCAATGAATAAGTTAAACTGCAACATGAAGATACTGAGAGGAGCAATGAGTTGTGTAGATCTCCGGTAGCTACACCTTTCTTGGGTTGGAGGGTGAGTGAGATGAAGAACGAAGGGTGAGGATCTTTTGGTAGAAAGAATCCCGAGTTAAATTTTTACCCGGGTCTAATGCGATCTTTTGATAGAAAGAATCATGGGTTAAATTTTTATCCGGGTCTAATGCGGGTAAAATAATATGATATAGGTAAGTTTATAAATTCTGAAAAAAAAAAAGAAAATTAGGTATATGCACTGAGCTAATGCTACATGTCTCTCCAGGTAACATAAGGATATATATCACCCAAAAGTATAAAGGTGAGGACATCGACAAGCTAAAAGTATAACGAAGAGTATTTGGATATCATTTTTGAAAGTTTAGGGGTATATATGACCCAGAAGTATGATGGTAAGGGCATTGACAGCCTAAAAATATAACAAAGGGTATTTGTATACCATTTTTGAAAGTTCGAGGGTATATATGACCCAAAAATATGACGGTAAGGACATTGACAACCTAAAAGTATAACAAAGGGCATGTACATACCATTTTTAAAAGTTCGGAGTTATATTTGACCTTTTGCCGTTTAAGAAATAAGAATAGAGTTTCCATATAAACTTTAAAGCCACTTTTATATAATCAGGGATAAAAGAATAATTTTGGGTGAAGTTCATAAATGGCCCTCATAGGGGTTGGTCTTGATATTTTGTCCCTCATAAGAAAAGTCTTACAAAACTAACCTTTCTTTTTTATATATAGAACAAATACCCTTTTGCCCATCCATGCCTCAAATATTTTTAAACAACTCTCCATGATCATTTGCCTCTCAACTTCTATTTTTTCTTTCTTTGATTTTTATTTTTTTTATTTTTCTCAACCTTTATTTTTCTTTTCTTTTTTATTTTTCTTTCTCAATCTTTTTTTTCTTTTTTCTTCTTAACTTCTATTTTTTTTAAATTTTTTTCTTTGATTTTTATTTTTTCGTTTCTCTTTCTTTCTTTGTTTTTTTTCATTTTTCTCAATCTTTTTTTTTTTTTGTCTTTTTTATTCTCAACCTTTATTTTTATTTTTTTTTACCTTTTTCCTCTCAACTTCTATTTTTTTCTTTTTTCTTTTTGTTTTTCGCTTTTTTATTTTCTTTGATTTTTATTTTTTCTTTTTTCTTTTTTTTTTCTCTTCATTTTTCTCAACCTTTATTTTTCTTTTCTTTTTTATTTTTTTCTTCAGTTTCTTTCAAACAACAAGTTACGTCCCATGGACAAGACTTGCTACAGTATTGTATCTTGATTTATGAGATAATCTATAACTTTTGTCTTAGAGGCACGACTTAGCCCAAGGTCCTCCCAACGAACAAGTTAGGTCCCATCGGCAAGAATTGACGCTACCACGTTGTGTCTTGATTTATGAGATGTTTTATAACTTTTGTCATAGAGACAAGACTTAGTCCAAGAACTTTCAAATAAGAAGTTACGCCCCATGAGCAAGACTTGACACTACCATATTGTGTCTCGATTTATGAGATGCTCTATAACTTTTGCCTTAGAGGCAAGATTTAGCCTAAGGTCCTCCCAAAGAACAAGTTACGCCCCATGGGCAAGAGTTAACACTACTTCATTGTGTCTTGATTTATGGATACCCTATAACTCTTGTCTTAGAAGCGAGACTTAACTCAAGGATTTCCAAACAACAAGTTAGGCCCCATGGGCAAGACTTGACACTATCACATTATGTCTTTATTTATGAGATGTTCTATAACTCTTGCTTTAAAGGCAAGACTTGGTCCAAGGACTTCCAAACAACAAGTTACGCCCCATGGGCAAGAGTTGACACTACCGCATTGTGTCTTAATTTATTAGATGTTCTATAACTCTTGTTTTAGAGTTAAGACTCAACCCAAGGACTTTCAAACAACAAGTTACACTCCATGGGCAAGAGTTGACTCTACCACATTGTGTCTTGATTTATAGGATGTTCTATAACTCTTGCCTTAGAGACAAGACTTGGCCCAAGGAATTTCAAACAAGTCACACTCCATGGGCACGAGCTACCTCATTGTGACTTGATTTATGGATGCTTTATAACTCTTGTCTTAGAGGCAAGACTTAGCCCAAAGACCTCCCCCAAAAAATAAGTTATGCCCATGGAAAAGAGTTAACACTACTATTGTGTCTTAATTTATGAGATACTCTATGACTCTTGCTGTAGAGGCAAGACTTAGCTCAAGAATTTCCAAACAATAAGTTATGCCTCACGATCAAGACTTGACACTACCATATTGTGTCTTGATTTATGAGATGTTATATAGCTCTTACCTTAGAGGCAAAACTTATCCCAAAAGACTTCCAAACAATAAGTTACGCACTTAAGTTTACTTCGATGTCAAGGAAAGAAGATCCTCTTTGTGAATTATCCAACTTTCAGTTCATTAGCAAAAAATAGTCGAAGTTGAGAAAAAAGAAAAAAGAGAAAAATAAAGGTTGAGAAAAAAGAAAAAGAGAGGAATAAAAAATTAAAAAAAATAAATAAAAAATAATGATTGAGAAAAAAGAAATGAGAAGAAAAAAAAAAGAAATAAATTTGATTAAAATGAAAAAAAAGAAGAAAAAAAGAGGAAAAAAAGGGATAAAGAAAAAAAACCAAAAAATTAAAAAAAAAAAGTTGAGAGACAACTGAACATGGAGAGTTGCGGTGTAGAGGGGCAAAATGTATTTGTTCTATACATAAAAAGAAAGGAAGACTAGTCTTTAAAGACTTTTCTTATTGGGGACAAAAAATCAAGACCACTCACTATAGGGGACATCTAGTGTAATTTCCTGAATGGAAAAAGGACAAATATACCCCCGAACTATAATAAATGGTATGTATATACCCTCCGTCATACTTTGGGTATACATATGCCCCTACCATTAATGAAATGGTATGTATATGCCCCTCATACTAATAGTAGGGGCATATGTGTACCCAAAGTATGACGGAGGGTATATACGTACCATTTATCATAATTTGGGGGTATATTTATTCCTTTTCCGTCTTAATTTTCTTATCCCAAATAATTAACTCAAACCCACTACCCGACCAAATAAACCCATCAAACCAGATTTCAAACCAACTTGATCCGACCTCTATTTTTTGTTCCAAACCCGATACTCCCTCTGTTTTTCTCTTAAACGTGAACCCCAATCAAATTGCAGTGATTGGTCTATGCTGCTAGTTGGTGTTTACTGTTGGAGGGAGTGGAGATTAGGCTGGAGGTAGCTGGAGCTAGAGGTGTGGCGATGGTTCACTGGTGGGGTGTTTTCGGTTCGACGGAGACGGTGGCTATGTGGTTGTCATGACCCAATTTCTGAGTCATGATGGCACCTACTATGTCCCACCAGTAGGTAAGCCAAGCCTTAGCCCAGAACGACAAGTAATGGGCGCAATGGAGGAAGAATACAGAAATAGTACAAATCATGCCCATAAATATAAGTAATAAAATAAAGGGCTAAATAAAAGAGGGATAAGAACAAAATGAATCTCATGACCTGGTAAGGCCGGTACAAGAGCCACTAGTAAAAGAATAAGAGTAATAATAATATAAATACACATGTAGTCTCGAAATGAAAGACCATCCAAAAATATAGGAAGGAGAGGGGATCACTCTGAAAACTCACCCTATCTCAGGAACCTGTAGATAGCTGGTTAGAATATTTACGGCGGCGGCTAGTACTCGGATATGCACCAGAAAAGATGCAGAAGTGTAGTATGAATACCAAAACAACGGGTACAAAGAAGACATCATCGGCCTACTAAGCCAAATCATAATAAAAATAAAATAAAATGCGAGAAAGTAAGTTAAAGTCAAGGGAAAAGGGGCAACCTTGAGATCATACTCTGACATATAGAAATAAATAACGAAATACACAATACCGGACTTTAGGTAAACTATTTATAACCTAACTAGGCCCTTATAATCCCAGAAGGTACAAACAAGAGAGGACTAATCCAAAAGAACCCCCATAAGCCCGATGGATGCAATTAAGAAAATATACTAGTACCATGCTTATGAACCTTTTCATACCACAATTCACCGGACTCGAACTGGTACCATAATGCCATGAAATAACCCATAAACACCGGACTTGAACCGAATTTACCTCTTCATAACTCACCAGCAGTGCCATAATTAGATAGAATATGCTGGACTCGAACTGGTCTTTAAAGGCCATAAGCCAATAGAATGTGCAGGACTCAAATCGGTCTCTAAATGCCATAAATCAATAGAATGTGCCAGACTCGAACCGCTCTTTAAATTCCATAAATCGATAGAATGTGTCGGACTCGAACAGGTCTTTAAATGCCATAAATCAATAGAATGTGCCGGACTCGAACCGGTCTTTACAATAAGCTCAAGATCATCAACCTTGCCCCGAACAAGGTATATGCTATGTAGATTAAGGGTCAAGATTTAGGGTAAAGTTGCAAAAGAAGGCCTCATAAGTGTACAAGGAGCTAAGTATGATATTATAACCCCAAAGCATCAATTTATTTAAGGGATAGGTAATTGGGTCGATTCTACCTCTGAAACGGCCCACAAATCAGCCAAATAAACCAACTTTTACTAACTAAGCAACCAACCATAAATTCTAACCCAAAACTAGCATAATATCATACTAATACCATAATTAATCTCAAACTATAAGTAAGGTAAGTCTAGCCTACCTGGACACCGAAGAAAACTCGATAAAACCCGCTAAAGTGGGGCCTTTCCCTTTCGAGAAGCCTTTGCACAATGCCACACTATAAAAACAACACTCTACTCATCAATACGAGAACAACAATATCCATATTACATATAAATGCATCGGGTCCAATATCGAGCCAAGAATCCTATGTGGGGTCCGCTTATGAAATCACATATTTGAAACCGTCAAAATGTCCCTCAAGGCTCAAGGATCATTTACCCTTAATAATGGGTGAATTTCGAGCATTACAACAGCCAAAATCAACCTACAAAGCTAGCTAGGGATTTGGGTCTAAATGGAGACCAAGAAATTAGACGGAACATACAAGGATTTAGACGAAGAAAATGATATTAGCGAACTCACCAAAATCCCTTGAATACCCAAGAATCTCCTCTTCTCTCCCACTATCTCTCTAGGGATTTAATGCTCTAACACTTAGAGAAAAATGGGTGAAAAGGGTATTAAATGCCCTGCAAGTGCCGCTTAAGTGGTCACCGCAAAAGTGCCCCCCACCAGCACTTAAGCACTCCATGACTCGGGGTGGACTTTCGCTAAAGCGGACGGGTGCCGCTTAAGTGCACCCCGGTAAAGCGGATAAGCCTTCTCTTAAGAAGACAGGAGGGTCCAAGGCCCCAGTCGCTAAAGCGGCGTCCGCTTAAGCGGTTACACCAGCTGAAGCAACATCAACACTTGGCAATATTTTGCCAAGTTTTCAACGGGCCTTTGGGATTCTTTCGGAATCCCGTGAACTCAAACGAACTATGCTACCCTATCAAATTCAACATTCCAAACTCAATGACACAATTAAAATTTCCATCCGAGGTTGTTTTGATGAAATATGGGTCCCACACCCAAATGACCGTTTTAACCTATTTCCACCCAATATTCCAAAATGAGTCCGAAAGCCTTGGGATTCGAAACAAAGGTCCCTCTAGTCTAAAATCAACTCTTGATGAAACTGTCAGAATTGGTATACGAGGCCATCTACCTGATGTTTAGGCCCAGTCGCCAAATTTGAAAAGCGACGATTTCAAAACAGGGAAATGGCTCTAAAAACCAAACGAACTGCCCAGTAACCAAAATGTCAGCTCCAGCAAGGCATAAATGACTTAGGACAGCTATGGAAAAGCTCTAAATGCCGAAATAATATGGAGAATTACAAAATGACTAGGAGGGTCATTACAATATCCACTACTAAAAAAACGTTCGTCCGCGAAAGTAAAAGATTAGGAAGTACCTCTAGGCTCGAACAAGTGGGGATACTGGGTCCGCATCTCACTCTCGATCTCCCACGTAGCCTTCTCAACTGGACGGTGCATCTACTAACCCTTAACTACTGGAATCTCTCTGGAGACTGGCTCCTCTACGAACGTCAACCTCTTATCTAACTGAATTGAGTCCCACTGAAGTACGTGAGACTCATCTATGATATAACGCTACAACATAGAGACATGGAAAACTGGATGAACAGTTGAGAAATCTGGGGGCAAGGCCAACTCATAAGCTACCTCTCCAACTGTCCGAAGTATCTTGAATGGACCAATATACCCGAGGCTGAACTTACCCTTCCTCCCGAACCTCATCATGCCCTTCATGGGTGATACACTAAGGAAAACCCGTTCACCAACTCCAAACTTCAAGGCACAAAGTCTACGATTAGCGTAACTCTTCTGCCTACTCTGAGCTGCTCTCAACATATCCTGAATCACCCGCACCCTATCTAAGGACTCACGAAGCAAGTCAGTGCCATGGGGGCTAGTTTCTGAAGTCTCAAACTAGCCAATTGAAGACCAACAATGCCTACTATATAATGCCTCAAATTGTGCCATCTCAATGCTCTAATGGTAGCTATTATTATAAGCGAACTCTTCCAAAGGTAAGTGCTGCTCCCACTGACCTCCAAAGTCCATCACGCACGTGCGGAGCATATCCTCAAGAACCTGAATGGTCCGCTCCGACTGACTATCGGTCTGAGGATGGAATGTGGTGCTAAGATTTACCTGAGTACCAAACTCCTCCTGACAAGTCCTCTAAAAGCTAAAAGTAAACACTGAGCCTCTATCAGAAATAATGGATACGGGTACACCATGAAGGCGAACTATCTGTCAAATGTAGATACGGGCTAACCTCTCAGCACTGAAGGAGATCCGAATCGGGATAAAATAAGCCGACTTGGTCAATCGATCCACAATGACCCAAATACTATCAGAACCACGCAAAGAACGAGGTAAATCGATTACGAAGTCTATAGTAATCCGCTCCCACTTCTACTCAGGAATGTGTAGCCTCTGAAGAAATCCACCTGGTCACTGATGCTCGGCCTTTACCTGCTGACAACAAAGGCAACGAGCTATAAAGTATGCAACATCTCTCTTTATGCCACTCCACCAGTAATGCTGCTTCAAATCTCTATACATCTTCACTATCCCAGGGTGAATAGAATATCTGAAGCTTTGAGACTCTCACAATATCAACTGAATCAAGTCTCAAACCCTCGAAACACAGATGCGACCATCAAACCTCAGAATACCCTCTGAATCTAGGGTAGCCCGATTGGACTCACCCCTCGCCACCTGATCACGGATGTCACAAAGTCTACTATCCTCAAACTGGCGACTCTAAATCTGCTTAAATAAGGTAGACCTAGCCTCAACACTCGCAAGGATCCTCCTGGAGTTTGAAATATCGAACCAAACCAATAAGTTGGTTAAGAAATGAACGTCCAAAGCCAACGAACTCTCTGAAGCTAAAATAGAAGTCAAACTACCCATGCTCACCGCCTTCCGGCTCAAGGCGTTTGCTACCACGTTTGCCTTGCCCCGATGGTATAGGATAGAGATATCATAGTCCTTCAGCAACTCAATCCACCTACACTGCCTAGAATTAAGCTCTCTCTGAGTCATAAGGTGCAGAAGACTGCAATAGTCGGTGTAGATCTCATAATGAACACCATACAAGTAGTGCCTCCAAATCTTAAGCGCAAAAACCACCACCGCCAACTCTAAATCATGAGTGGAGTAGTTGCGCTCGTGAATCTTAAGCTGCCTCGACGTATAAGCAATAACTCGATCCTACTGCATTAGAACACAACCCAAACTAACACCAGAAGCATTACAATAAACTGTAAACCCCTCGCCCTCAACAAAAAGGGTCAATATCGGAGCTGAAGTGAGTAAGCTCTTGAGCTTCATAAAGCTCAACTCACAATCCTCAGACCACTGAAACGGAACTTCCTTCTTAGTTAGTTTGGTCATAGGCGATGCAATAGAAGAAAAACCCTCAACAAATCGTCTGTAGTAACCTGCCAAACCAATAAAGCTACAAACCTCAGTCGAAGATGTAGGTCTATCCCAATCATGAATAGCCTCAATCTTTTCTGGATCCACCATAATCCCATCCTTAGACTCCACGTGCCCTAGGAATGTAACAGAATCCAGCCATAACTCACAATTTTAGAATTTGGCATGAAGCCTATGATGTCTCCAAGTTTGGAGCATAATCCTCAAATGCTGCTCGTGTTCCTCTCCGCTCTTCGAATATACAAGAATATCATCAATGAAGACAATCACAAAAGAGTCTAAATAGGGCCTGAAAACTTGATTCATCAAATCCATAAAATCTGCTGGGGCATTAGTCAACCCAAAAGACATCACCAGGAACTCATAATGGCCATACCGAGTCCTGAAGGCTATCTTAGGGATATCCTCAGCTCGAATCCTCAACTGATGGTAACCCGATCTCAAGTCAATCTTAAAGAACAATGTCGTACCCTAAAGTCAAATAAATCATCAATGTGAGGCATATGATACTTATTCTTCACTGTAACCTTATTCAGCTGTCTATACTCAATACACATACGCATAGAGCCATCCTTTTTCTTCACGAACAAGATAGGAGCACCCCAAGGCAATACACTAGGCTGAATGAAACCCTTACCTAAAAGATCCTGAAGCTGAGAATTCAGTTCCTTAAGCTCTGCAGGATCCATATGGTAAGGTTCCATAGAAATAGGTTGGGTGCCCAGCTCGAGATTAATAGTAAACTCAAAATCACGCTCAGGAGGAAGGCGAGACAGGTCGGTAGGAAAAACATAAGCGAACTCACGGACAATAGGAACAGAATCAAGTGAGGGACTCTCCGTACTAACATCACAAACATAAGAGAGATAAGACTCGCAATCCCTTGACACCAATCTCCTAGCCTGAACATAAGAAATAATTACCATCGGTGCACGACTAAAAGAACCCTGCCACACAACCGGGGGTATGCTAGGCATGGCTAAGGTAACAGTCTTGGTGAAGTAATCCAAGACCGCATGATAAGGGGATAACTAGCCCATACCTAGAATCACATCAAAGTCCACCATATCTAATACAATAAGATCAGCCCGAGTATCAAACTCTCGAACGGTCACACCACACATGATCTATAAATCCGATCTACTACTAAAGAATCACCTACGAGAGTTGATACACATAATGGAATAAATAAAAGCTCCCAAGTCAACTCTAACCGTGGTGCATAATAATTAGAAATATAAGAATAAGTGGATTGGCCGAGGCATACTGAAATCGTACCTATAATCACAGTATCCGAAGACTCTGCCTTCACAGATTTTGGCAATAGTTTTTGCTTTTGAAAAATTTTGATCTTACTTGATTGGTACGAAGGTGATTGTACATATAGACCACGCCGTACTCAGATATCTTATGTCAAAGAAGGACGTGAAGCCAAGGCTAATTCGGTGGGTACTTCTACTACAAGAATTTGCTTTTGAGGTCAAGGACTGAAAGAGGACTGAGAATTAGGTTGCAGACCACCTATCACGCCTTGAAGAGAAAGCCATTCTCAAATTAAGGGATGATCATGAGATTGATGATACTTATCCATACGAGCAAGTGTTAGCAAAATCACAAGACTTAATACCATGGTTTGTAGATTTTGCCAACTTTCTGGCAAGTGATGTAGTCCCGGAAGATATATCATACCAACAACGGAGGAGATTCATGCATGAGGTGAGAAAATTCTTCTGGGATGAGCCTTACCTGTTTAGGGTATGTGCAGATGGTATGATTCGAAGGTGTACCCAGAGGCCGAAATGATAAGTATTTTGAAAGCATGTCATTCATCTCCAGTTAAGGGTCATCATGGCGGTACGCGAACTGCGTACAAGATCTTACAATGTGTGTATTATTGACCCACCATTTATAAAGATGCTCATGACTATCCTCGAGCCTATGACCAATGTCAAAGATAAGGGAACATCTCACGCAGACACGAACTTCCTATGAAAACTACACTTGAGCTCGAATTGTTTAATGTATGGGGAATTGATTTTATGGGCCCCTTTGTGAGCTCACATGGGATGAAATACATTTTGGTAGTTGTTGATTATGTTTCTAAGTGGGTGGAGGCGACTGTGCTTCCCAATAATGAAGGAAGAAGTGTCACGGTATTTTTGAAAAAGAACATATTTTCACGATTTGGTACACCCCGAGTAATCATTAGTGATGGAGGATACCACTTCTGCAATCAGCTGTTCAAAACTCTACTTGAAAAATATAGTGTCAAACATAAGGTGGCCATACCTTACCACCCTCAGACAAGTGGGCAAGTTGAGGTGTCAAATCGTGAGATTAAGTTTATTTTGGCTAAGACGGTGAACACCAATAGAACTAATTGGACAAGAAGATTGGATGATGCTTTATGGGCATATCGAACTGCTTTCAAAACACCGATTGGTGTCTCACCATATCAGTTGGTGTTTGAAAAATCTTGCCATTTGCCTGTCGAACTTGAATATAAGGCATTATGGGCATTGAAGAGGTTAAATCTAAACTGGAGTGAAGTGGCTAAATTGAGGTTAGACCAGTTGAATGAGATTGATGAATTTTGTCTCCGAGCTTATAAAAGTTCAACACTTTATAAAAAAAAGATGAAACTGTATCATGACCATAAGATTGAACGATGAGAGTTTTATCCGGGAGATTTGGTGCTACTCTATAACTCCAGACTTCGCTTTTTTCCTGGAAAACTGCGGTCTAAATGGTCTGGACCATTCATGGTTGTTAGGTATTCCCGCATGGAGAAATCGAGCTAAAAGGTAAAGATAATGTTTTATTCAAGGTCAGTGGGTAGCGTGTAAAGCACTATGTGGGAATTATGAAAGAGATAAGGACTTGTGAGGAGCTTAGTCTTGATGAAGTCTGAGTAGTTAAGATAGCCATGTCGTGCCGCTACGTTAAATCAGGCGCTTCATGGGAGGCAACCCATGGGCTAGTTGGTGAAGTCTGAATATCCAATTTAGCCATGTCGTGCCGCGACATTAAATCAGGCGCTGCTTGGGAGGCAACCCAAGGTCTAAGTTGGTTGTGATCTGACTATTGGAGGATGCGAAAGATAAGTTGGCTGGAATTTAAATTATTGATCTGAAAATATCAGTACAACCCACGATAGTAGTTCACGTGCCGTAACTTCATCCACGTGATGTGGATGTGAATCGTGGAAGTCAGAGTAAATTGTTCACATACGGAACCCAACGTAAGATAGGGACCCACGTGGTGTGAGTCGGTACCGTGAGAAACAAAGAGTATGTGTGATTGCAGAACCCGACCCACGATAGGGACCCACATGACGTGGGTCAACCCAAGTGGCGTGGGTCGGTACCGTGAGAAGCAGACCCAAAATTAATTGGCAAAATATGACCCAACCCAACCCTAATTTTGGCCTACCCATATAAATTTCGATACCACCCGATTACAAATTCCAAAAATTTGACTCTCCAAGCCTCCATATACGCTATCTCTCTACCAAATTCACCCAATTTAACACCTTAAATACTATAATCACTTTAAATCCCAAGAACCAACCATTCCAATTCATACCACCACCACTCCAATTTTAAGAAAATTTGAAAATCCTCTACCCCAACTAAAACCCCAAAAATCGAAAACCCACCCTATACCCAAAATCCGACCCGCCCGGCCTAAAACCAAACCCAAACCTGACCGATTGCCTCCCAAATCAAACCCCAAGTGCGGAGACATGGGTTCCTGCTTAAGAATCCACACTAAACCCCCCAAATTTACCACTAGGTTGCATGATGAACCTTCGAGGTCAAACAAAAATGGGTCTGAAGAGGTATACGAACTTGCTACCGCTGATTCTACACTGGTACCTCACACCTCGAGGCTATAAACTAGGGTACAAGCTGCTACTCGGGCTGCACAACAACCTACTTCATAGCTCAAAAAACCTACCAAACCGGTGGCTCCAGTTCAGTCTTTTTATTCCTTCCCCCAGGCTGAAGAGGGGGAAGATGCTTCGGCGATCGGTGGTGAATAGGATGTTGATGTATCTAGGTCTGAGGGGAATGCTGTGGTACGGATGATGTTAAGGATGATGTATCTGGGTCTGAGAAAAATGCTGAAGGTCCGAATGATTCTGCGGTTGATGCGACATCATCTATTTCTGGCACTGGTGGTCAAGACTTCACGACTTTATCACCGAGACAGGTGGCTACACAGTGGGCCGCAGCTGCAGTTTGAAGAAAAAACAAGTGATGGTGTGTTTAGGGTATGAAGTCCATTTATGACAGGGATGCCAAACTTACTGAGCAAGTTTGTCTAGACGGAGTATCACTGAGGAGCCCCGGTATAGTCTAGATGAGTTAAAGGTACTGCCCGAGATTTAGGTAGTATTTTATCATTATGGATTTGGGTGGATGACGGAGCCTCCTGGGCACTATAGCTCTGAGTTGGTCCATGAGTTTTATGCTTCCTATGCTGCTTCTATTGAATTGATCACACCCAGTGAGCAACGATATAGGGACCAACCACCATTGACTCACACTTTGGTTCGGGAGACCAGAGTAGAAATCTCTGAGCAGACTATCCACAGGTTTTTATTTGGTGCTGAATGTCCATTTCCAGCTAGCACTGCAGAATTTGATCATCGCATGGAGACTAGGCAAAATACGGCCAAAATGAGGGACGTCGATCAGCGGTTGGAGTTACTACAGTGGATTGCAAGATATATAGCGGAGGATGGTGTTGATGCTTGTTGGGTATCTGGGAAGCTGGACATTAAGAAGTCCTCGCTTCACTTTGTTGGACGATTTTGGTGGTTTGTTATGAGGCATCGTCTGGGTCCCACAAATGCTGATAATTCACTTACTCTTGATCGGGCTATTCTTGTAGCGAGCATCATCGCCAGATATGACATCAATATCGCCTGCTACATCATTAGGGAAATTCATGAGCGCACCTTTAGAGATTTTACCAGCATCCCTTTCCCGTGTCTGATTCATGGTTTATGTGTGAGTGTTGTTGTGGTCACGTTGCCTGCAGTAGATCATCATATTGAGGTGACCCACATTACTGATATAGGTTTGATACAGAAGCGGGGATCTCACCCAGTTCTTTCGGGAAGGTCTCAACCCTTCGTGTCATCAAGAGCTGCCCTTTTTGAAGGGCCTGAAGATAAAGAAGAGCCGGTTAGTAGTCCAGCACCGTTGAGTGTACCTGAGACTGATCGTGTACCTACTGAGGGAACAGGCCTGGTGATTGACGATGAGGTCACAGGTACTATAGCATTACCGTCCCCCTCTGGTATGATTTTAGTTTCGAGGGACTTTCTGCAACAGTAGGCAGACGCAGATTTTTGAGAGGCAAGCTCACACTGAGGCCCAGATGGCTAAGTTGGTATCCCAGCTTAAGCCATAGGTTTGGACCACAGTAGAGGCTTCAGAGACTAGAATGAAGGCCCGGATGACTGCGGCTATGGATAGATTTATGAGAGAGCTGCATGGGCGGATTGATAGTTTTGAGACACGAATGGCTACTCGAATGAGTACGACCCAGATTCCTGATATGGCAGGATTGACACCGGAGGTGGCTGCATTAAGAGAGGAGGTTCGAGCTTTAGCACCGAGCAATGCACTTGTTATTCCGCCTATGCCCGTTCCGGACCTGATGAGGCTGGCTTTTTAGGTGAATTTGTTTTCTGATGAGGAGCCTTCTATTAATAGAGGCAAGCGGCCACGTTGTCCGGAGGATAAAATTGATAGTGGTGACGAGTTTGAGGGTGATTTTCAGAGAGCAGTTAAGGCCTCTAGAGTAGAGTACTATGCCAGTCAGATTGCCTAGGAGCAGAGGGTAGGAGATGCATCCTCTAGTCAGGTACCTCTTATGCAGGACGCACCTAGCAGAGAGCCTGCAGATGATCCTGCTGTGGACGGGCCCACATCCGATGCCTAGGGCGCCGCAGGTATGTCTTCACTCCTTTACACTTACTCTATTGGTAGTTGTGCATTAGGGACAGTGCACCATTATTTAGTTGGGGGTGGGGGTATACCACCACTTGGGGGTTTTTGTTGCCGTGTTTTCTTTTTCCCCAAGTGTGCTATCATAGTAGAACCGACATGTTTAGTTTTTTATTTATATTATTATGTGTATTCGCGTTTAATTAGGAGGAAAATAAGGGAACCTTAGTGCAGTCTAGTTTTGAACATGTTTTGATGTTGTTTGAGATTGTCCAAAGGATACCCCTTCTGAAAATTTTTGTTTTGAATTGTGTGTGTAGTATGCTAGTTGTGACAGCCATTGGATCTTGTTATGACATTAGCATTATAGGCAACATAACTGTAGCTAGCAATGCATGAACTGGATAGGTAGTAGTTGATAGTGTAACCCTGTGCTATGTGTGTATGAAGTCATCACCTAGTTCACTTTGTATGTGTAATCTAGAACTTGCCTGGTTAGTCTTGCCTAGGTTATAGGGTAGTGGTTAGGAAATGATCATAGGCCATTCTTGAATGAGTCCACCTTTTAGCCTAAATGCATGACCAAAGGAAGTTAATATCCCTTGATCCCGAGTTTGAGCCGTAATTGCCTTGTTTCTTTCATTAGCATATTCACCTTCCCATTTCGACATACAATGAACCTGTCTTGGCCTTGGTCCCTCCTTGGACGTTGTGTACCTCAACTCAGGCAATTCGCCTAAGTTGAGGGTGGTTATTATAGGGGTACATAGCGTAACTTGGGTATGAAGAAGGAGCTAGTATAACAAAAAGAGAACAAATTTGGGTGTGAAGAAAAAAAAATTTTATGTTTTGAAAGTATGAAGAAAATCACATCCAAAATCTGAAAATAAATGAAGGAGAATAAGGAAAATTAAAAGGAGAATGGTTGGAAAAAGGAGCCAAAAATAGTGTAGTGTTAAGAAGGGTGAGTCACCATATCCAGATGTAACATACCCGTCCCCAAGCCTACATTACAAGCCGATAAAAGTCCTAATGTGATCCTAGTCCAACTATCCAAAAAACTAAGACATAGAAAATAAAGGCAAGCCTATGGTATTTCATGCACATTGTTTGAACTTGTTTGTGAGAGAGAGTGTTTTGACCTAGTCCCTACTTTTATATTCATTAGTATACTGTGAGTGTATGGGACCTATTTGTTGTGCGAGTGCATGGGTTGCATTGTTAGCTGCTATTTGTTCGGATAATGTCATTTGCATATATGCTTAGTCATTTATTTATAATCTGATGCCATTATTTGATCTCTTCTGTGTCATAATAATATTCTGTATGTATACACACCGTGGCTTTGATTTGAAAATAGGAGGGGTAGGAAAAGTTTTGGTTCTAAAAGCAATAAATTGACTGCCGTAGGTCTCTTAGGGTTCTCATATTTAAGTACCGATTGTGTTTATTTAGTTTTGTTTGCCTGAGGACATGCAAACGTTCTAAGTTGAGGGTGTTGATGTGTCATGGTTTCATGACACTTTCGATGCTTAAAATAAGGAAAATATGCAATAACTTGGGTATGTTTTGTTGGTATGATGTGTTTTCTGTCTTACACCACAGATAAATAGGTTTTTGGAGGCAAAATGCTCAACAAGGAAGAATCATGCTCGAAAATGGAGTATTTGAAGATGAATGAACCAGGTCCTGCACCAGGGGAGTGACCCACGACAGGAACCACGTCACGTGAGTCAACCTATGTGGCGTGGGTCTGTGCCGTAGGTCGACTCCTGCAAGTTTGTGAAATGGCCTGACTTCCATGATGGGACCCACGTGGCGTGACTTAGTTCCACAACACCAAGTCATGGTACCGTGGAAAGTTGCCGAATCTGTTTTCCCGTTTTGAGTAGGATAGGATTCATCTTGTATCTATAAATACCCTTTTATTTCCCTATGTTCAGGGTTGGTCAGTACATTGTTTTGAGGAATATTTTCCATTGTTTCTAAGTTCATACACATATTATTGATTTTGTAATCTTGGACCATCGATTCTAGGGTTTTATTCATATTGAGATTTCAGAGTTCTCTTCTTATTGTGAGTTTACAATTATGTTTTCACTATTGAATTCTTTTTGTGTTCTTGCAATCATGAATAGCTAAACCCATCAACTAGGATTGTGTGAACCATAGGAAATTAATGAAACAGGTTAAGTGTAAAGAAAATCTTAACCGTTGGGAATTCATGTATTGTTATTACCTTCACTATAAGTGATCTTCTAACGGTTGCAAACGTTAGAAAATCTCCTGTATTCTAGACTTGCTCGAGAGAGAGGTAGAGACTGGGAACAAGGAATAACAACAGAGATTTGAAGCTATCAACCTTCATCTAATAACTTGAGCTGTAACAACGATAGTTAATCTAAGATCCAGGACAAGGGTTAGGAGTGCGACACTTGGAGACCGAGAGGAGAAGAGTGAAATTCGTCCAGGCAAGGTCGAGAGACATTTAGATGAACACATCTTGTTAGATTTTGTATGCAACTCAAAGGGATAGTTTTGCTAGCACACGTAACCGGTGGAGTTAAGGAATCATTGGGGATCACAGTCCTAGTGTATTTCAAATATTGTTTGCAAATCCGTAAACCAGCAATCATTACTGTTATCAATTATTCATAAAAATCCCCCAGTTTTACTTACTTGCCAATTGCTCAATCTAGCATTCTATATAATTTCGTCCTATTCCCTGTGGGATAGACCCCAACCTAGTTGGGTTCTATATTTGATACAATGACCGTATTATACTTTTCTGGAGGTATATTTTGGGCGATATAAGCTACCAATCACTATAGTTAGCCGCTACCACTCTTACCACCTCTATTATTCTAATTATATCTACCACTACCGCCACCTCCACTGCCAATGCCGCTACCACCATCAATCCCTACTACCACCAACTCATCTATCACAACTAGTAGCATCACTGCTAGCTACCACTAACACATCATCAACCTCCACATATTCTTCGGCCGCCATCACCATTATTGCCACCTGTGTCACCACCTCTACCACCACTATCAACTACTACCATCGCTATAGTCTATCTTTACTAACAACCATATCCACCATCACAGCTAACAATGTCTCCAACTACCACCAACAAATCATCAACCATCATGCATACATTTTTCAGCCACCACAATCAACACTTCCAGTTACTAACATCAATCAACTTCACTTCACAACCATCACCACCACTACCAATCGCCACCACCATGACATTCACTACAACACAAACCATCTCTACCATCACAACTATCACCGCCAACATTACTAGTGAGTAACATCAATCATTACCATCACCATCACCATTACAAACCATCTTCATTATCACTAACAAACATAAACGTTTCTTTTTTTAATCAAATAATAATTTTGTTGTATTAAATTAAATATTTTTTAATATATAATTAATTTTTTTATTTGAATTGTATTTTTATTATATTTACAAATAAATAAATTTTGCACATTCAGATGTTGAAAAAAAAACAGTCTTAATCATTTAGTTTCAGAACTAGAGACAACATCTTAATCATTCAGATGTGCATTTAAATGGGATTTGGGTTAGTGGTGTTTATTTTGAGAATGTTACCCTTATTGGGTGTTTTAAGACATGGGAAGAGGTTATTGGGTAAGGAAAGGACTAAACTACCCCTTAGAAAACTCATAAAAAGTGTAGAAAATTTCCGTCCGATGATTTAGGTGATGAAGCATCACTCCGAACCATCAAAACATGATCAAGTTTTGGTCTTATTAGTTAAGTCTGACGGTTTTCCTTGATGGATAGTCACAAGTGTGACAGTTCGTCACGCCAAGCCGTCACACTCTGGCAGACAGACAACTTCTACTAAACTGAGCATAACGTTTTACTCCATTAATGGATTAATGACTAGTCAATGGAGCCATCACAAGAGGTACCACAGATAGAGCAGGAACTTGGTCTTTCTTAAAATTAAACCAGGAGGAATAAGAGAAGGGGAATAACATGATAGTATATACTTACCAAGTCTTGCTCCAAGGTGATCTTGACCAAAAGGATGAAAGCCTAGGGTTTGAATTGAGAGAAAAATGTTGGAGAAAATTCTAGAAAAGGCTTGGTGGCACAAATGAATAAAAATCTGATTTGCATGCTTTATATAGGCCCTCAAGTCTCTTCTTATCCTTTATTTTATGTTGAATGGGTCAAATGGGTCAAAAGATGGAAGAATGGGTCAAAAAGCTTGGGTTGGGCCATGCATTCTTGTTATTTTTGGGCTTTATTTAAGGCCCAATGATACAAGACTTCTTGATGTCCACAAATTAATACATAATTTATCAATTCTCTCATGTTTCCATAAATGCTAAGGTTGCCTACTAGACTTAGACACGTACGGGGTGTTACAGGCTTTATTTGACATCATTGGTCTTAGTTGTGCATTCAAATGTCTTATTCGTAATGTGATGCCTCGCGGGGGCTTGGGTAGATATTATAGGTCTTATTGAGCATATTTCCTTTATCATGATAGGAGTACCCAAACTAGGGGTTTGATGTGATATTGATGATGTCCTACATGACTAATTTTCTGATGGTGTCCAGTGAAATGTTGATATCATGATTATTGACATATTGAGTTGATTCTGAGCTTATGTATGCCTGTACTGGATAGATTATTATCTTCATACTGATTTGATTGAGAGCATTACATCCTCATTCATACATATACATTCATGATACATTAGTACCATTGAGAAACATTGATGAAAAAGAGAAATGTGACACTTTTACGAAAACACTTGATCCGTGAACAATAGCCGTAGAGGTGATTGAAACACTTTGCAAAATCCTTGATTCGTGAACACTAGTCAGAGAGGAAAGTTGAGATTGGTTGTAGTATACAGATTGCGAACCCCTCATGGGTCCTATCTTGGGAGTGCTGAGGCTCGGTAGGTGTATAGATAAAGTCATGCGATGACTTTCAAAAGCATTCATCATGATCCATCTTCATTGCATTGCATAAGCATTTTTGTGTTTCTTCCATATACTTGGCGCGTATTTAGTTTTTTGCATCTGTTTGAAATGTATCTGTTTTTACTTATTCCGTATTGATATATACTAGAACTATTAGTGGAGACGATGTGAGCTACCATTTGGGAACTTTTCTATTTGCACGTGACGTGCTCATAGTATTTCTTTACTTGTATTATTTTCTATTTTGCTCAGTCGGCCTATGTCATGACCCAAAAACTAGGTCATGATGACACTTTTCACTGCCCAGCCTTGACAAGTAAGTCAAACACCCAAAAATAAAAGAAAAGCCGCAACATAAAGAAATAATCATAAGGCGAGACTTCTAGAACAAAGTCAGGCCAATGCAAGTACAATAATAGCGGAAGTCTGAAAGAAATATCAACACATCCCAAAACTTGGTGACACAGTGCAAGAACATCTAAGTACAATATCCGAAAAATTGAAAATACACATCTGTCTCTGAATCATAAATAAAGACAGGTGAGGATAGATGAGGTCCGAATCAGCTCCAAACTCTGGAGTGAATTAGTACCTTGAAATCTGAAAACTTCGCATGAAGTCAACAACCTCGCGTGGTGCTCAAACTAAGATCTACATCGAAAGGGCACAATAGGGGTGAGTACGGTCCACATGTAGGAATCATAGGCCGACTGAGCAAAGTAGACAATAATATAAGTAAAGAAAACTATGAGCACATCACCTGCAAAAAGAAAAGTTCCCAAGCGGTAGGTCACGCCGTCTCCACTAACAGTTCTAATATAATACTGAATTAAAACAACCCAGATATAAATGAAATGTAAACGAAAACTAAACACAAATCAAGTAAAGCTAAAGGAATCACAAAAGATTCATATGCAATGCAATGCAATGATGATGGGATGGAATGGTGAAAGTCATCGCATGACTTTCTATATACACCTACCGAGCTCGCAGCTCCGCAATAGGACTTATGGGGGATTCGCAACCCGTATACTATAACTCATATCTCAATCTTAACCCACCTCTCTAGCTCGTGTTCACGGAGAGGGTTTTTATGAAAATGTCTTATTTTCTTTCAAAACAATGTTCCTCGGTGGTATCAGCATCTCATGAATATATGCAAATGGAATGAGGATGTAATGCTCACAATCAAATCAATATGAAGATATCCAGAGTTTGTGCAGCAAAATATCTCAAGTAAACTAGATCAGCTGGCAAAGAATCAATGAGTCGAGGCCAAATGAAAGGAGAAAATTATGCAAAATTATAGAGACAAAAAGTGACAAGCACGAACTCCAATTTCCAACACGATTCTCTTTACTAAAAAGGCACATGCGATGAGCTAGTTGCACGTGACCAGAAAGGCTGGAAGAAGGATTGGCATTTTTTGATCCCTACAAATATATATTTACAGAAATTAGTAAAATTATATGAATAACTATCAATAAAACTTCATTCACATAATTAATTGAGCTAAAAGAATATCAATGATTGGTATATTACCATTTTTGCCATAGGAGACGCATCTCTTCCTTTGCTCTCTCCTTACAAAAGTCATGCAATAAGTCATGAACACGACATGCTTTGATCTTACCTCTAGAACTCCTCTTAGTTCCCATCACTAGATTTCTTCCAATAATATTCTCCAAATAACCTTCTGCTATATCCTCCAGGCTCTTGCCTTTGCAACTTTTTACAAATTCCTCGGAGATACACAATCGTGTTAACTTTGTAACATCAATTATATTGTCCTCTAAAAATGCTCCAAAGTAGAGAAAGCAAGACCTGAGATGATAGGGTAAAATCTAATAACTTTGTTCTATAATGGCCCTCGAGTCTTTGTGAATGTGGGGACCTAAATTGTTGCCCAATTGTTGCCAACATTCTTCTTTCTTCTTCATCTCAGCCAGAATACCAGCGACCAAAATGACTGAAAGAGAAAGTTGACCACAGTTAATTGCTATTTGTTTCCCAATTTTTGTTAGGAGAGGGGAGCAACTTTCTATACCAAACACCTTTTTTCAGAGTAACTCCCAACTTTCATCCTCGTTAAACATACGAAGTTGAAGCGGATTACTTTGGAATCTAGTGTAATTGGCTACTTCAAGATTTCAGGTTGCTAGAATGATTCTACTTCAATTATTGGCATCTTTGAAACAACCTATTAGATCATCCCACACACTAGTTTCCCACACATCATCAACAAGAATCAGATATCTTTTGGAAAATAAAGTTCTGCGAAGCTAATCAGCTAATTCATCATCTTGTTTTTTCTCTAAACTCAAAGTTCACACTGATAGCATCACATAAAATCTCCATTAACAAGTCCTTACATGTATATACTTGATACACACAACACTGTGTACGGATGTCAAAGTGAGAAACAACTAACCTGTCAGAGTAAAGTCTGTGGTCCAAAGTCGTCTTGCCTAAACCTAGCATACCAACAATTGAGATAACATCTCGCCCTTTGATGCCTTTTAATAGTTGGTCTTTTAACTTTTCTATGACATCCTCAGAACCAACAATTTCTTCATTCATCATTGGAGACCTTGCAAAGTTTAATTTATGAGTTGTTACAGTGTTCACTGCACCGCTAACCATTTTCTTTCATGAATCTCTGCTGCCTCATCTTTGATAAGAGAAACCTCCTTCATGATATCCAAGAGCCAAAGTTTGACACACCAGAAAGGAGCACATTGCTTATACAAGCATCAACTAAGTATTCCACCTCATATGCTTTGTCAATCAATTGTGTGGCACAATGTTGAATTTCATCTAGGTCATTGTGTCGTTCTTCTGCAACAACCTCTAGAAAAGGTTCCAAACTCTCTCAAATTCCTTTTGAATTATTTGAAGTTCATCCATGAAAGAAGCTAGTGAACCTGGATGGCAGATTTGGAACTCCTTTAGGTTGTTTAAAATGTAATCAACATAGCCTAGTCCACAAATAATTGGAAAATTAGATTGAAATGCCTTCTGAATGGTGAGGTAGATCTCTATGCTTAGACGTCGAATGTTGCCTGAAAAATCAAGAACTTATTCTAGGTTTACTTCTCCCAGTGCCATGTCATCCTTCTCCTCCTTGTTTTCATATAACGAGTAAACCAAAAGTCTGACATCAATAACTACAATCTCTATATCTTGTAGAAGAAATTCAAGATCTTTTATCGGCACAAGGAATATGTTAGCTCTCAAAAGCTTGACCATCTTTTGAAGGATTTCCAAGTGATCCTTCAAAGTAACTTTTTGACTAGAGTTACTATTAGTTTGCACCTCCACCAAATTTTGGAGGATAGTCTCTAAAAAGCTGTTTAGGCTGTCAATTACATCCTCATTTCGAATGTTGTTACACCATCCAGATTGTATTGTCGACTTTAGAAATTGTAAGACATCGATATAGATCTCACTGATGTATGGTTGAATGGGCTTAACTTTCATTCTCAACAAATTAGAAAGCATAACATTTATTTGCTCTGGAGCCAAGTCTGGTAGATACAACCAAATAAGTATTGATGTGTAGCCTGACATAGCTAAAACATGAGTGAAGAAATTAACATGATGTTGGCTCTGAGGCTCTATGAACCTCTCTGAAACAAAAAAGACAAAATTTTACAACAATTTCAATTCCTTTGAAACTTCTTCGATACATTCCAATAGTGTTTTGGGAACATAAAGAGGTGAATATGGATCATGAATCTTCACTAGACCACCAATATTCTCTAGCACAGAAGGGATGAAATCCCTAACAAACATGGCTGGAAGTGGAAACGATGATATTTTAGAAAAGGAGTATTTGGCTCTAATTTCCCTATTAGCCAACATAATCTTATTTTGTACCTCAGAGGCATAGATATCAAAGTACTCAGTTAGGTACAATGGAGAAAGGTCAAATGCAGCATCTTGAAACAGTGTTTGGATTTTTTGAGTGACATCTAGCATGTTAGGTTTATCTGTGAAGCTCTGAAAGCTGATGAAAATATCATGGAATCCGCGTTCCAGTGTAAGGAGCTGTACTTTTTCAATCGAAGTTTTAGGGAATTTTATAACATTGAGAAGTTTTTGAGACGTCCACAAGACATCTCTCCCCGACCCTTTTCTCTCAAAGTTGGTGACTAAAAGAATCTATGATGAACTTGAACTACTTCTGCAAAGAGGAAGAAGCAGACAGCAACTCAGATGCTTGATATTAAGTTATTACATACTAAAAAAGGACAACTTGTTGAACTAAAGTTCCCACTATGTGCGGGGTCCAGGGAAGGGCCGAACCACAAGGGTCTATTGTATGCAGTCTTACCTCACGTTTCTGCAAGAGGTTGTTTCCACGGCTTGAACCTGTAACCTCCTGGTCACATGGTAACAACTTTACTGGTTACTCCAAGGCTCCCCTTCTAAGTCATTACATACTAAACAACATTTTATTGACTATACAACACGCTAGTTGCTCAAGTGGACGGCCATATACATAGGCAAAAGTCAATTGAATTGGCAAGCTTTTGTTCTATTCATTGGCTTGTAGTTTTTTAAATGTAGTGCTAGTTTTCATTAATAATATATTAATATGCTACTCTATTATTGGCCACATCATAAGATAAATAATTTATATTATACACTAAAAACAAATTGATGATATAATTAAGGAGCCTATTAGTTAACTACAGTCTACTAGTGTCCCATGTGAACTCATAATCATGTTTTTTCTCTCTGGCTATTAATAGAGCATATATCCTAGGATGACTCACCTTTATTAGTAAGAAAAGAAGTACGAATTTGAAAAAATCTAGACTTAAAATCTTTACCAGTCTTTATTTATATAAAAAAGAAGGAACAAAAAGTTTTGTTCTTGAAAGTGTTTCTTGACCAACTATAAAGAGGGCTACTTGTGGAGACTAGATCATTTAGAATATGTACATGCAACAAACCAGGGGGGGAGATTAAGCTTGTTTTTTAATAGTTCAGGTGTACACGAAACAACTTTTGCAGGTTGTTCGGATCTCGTTACACTAAGTTACTGCTATTTCAATAACAACAACATGCCCAGTGTAATCCCACAAGTGGGGTCTGGGGAGGGTGGTGTGTACATAGACCTTACCCCTACCTTGTGCAGGTAGAGAGGCTATTTCCATTAGATCCTTGACTCAAGTAAAATACATCAAAGCAGGCAAAGTTACTTCTCTTTCAATAAGATCAAAATTTAGTTCAGATTTGTCGTCATCAAAATTATTATAGAAGTGTGATATGAAACCCTTGAACTAAAAGTTACCCTTTTTTTGTTGATGACAAACACTATTTAGAAATAAATTTAAATCAAGATTTATTAAATGCATAAGTTTCAGTAAACTTCCCCTTCAATCACAGATGCTGAGGCAATGAAGGACTTGAAAATCTTCATACTTTGTCTCAGTGAGATCATGAACTGGTTAACTGATTCACTTATCAGTGGTCTCAATTTAAGACCGGTTTCTTTTAGGAATTGAAGCAAATAGGATGCTCCCCGTGGAAGTCTAGTGGGATCAATTTTCCAGAAGAAAAATACTACTAACACTAACAGCAATATATTTTTTTCATGACTGAGATATCCAACTGAAGCCAATCGTCAAGATCAACTACAAACTCTGAAACTCGAGGAAAATGGGCTCGCCCCTCTCTACCTTCTCCACTTAAATACCAGACATAATTTGCATGGAGTACTGTCACGACCCGAGCCGAGGCCCTGGCCGCAACGAGCATTCCAAGCCAATGAAGGCCCGAGAAGACCCCTTAGCATTACATCATAAGCATAGTTATAAACAAAGTGCGGAAAATAGACCTATAAGTTATGAAGTTCAAAGGAAATCAATAATCCAGAACTCAAGTCTTGAACATGACATAAAAACACTTAACTAACTTATTCAATGAAGCCTCTAACAACATGAATAAGAAGATCCTACGCCGGAACATGGCCCTGGCAATACCATAAAATAAAATAGCCCAAGTTTAGCTGAAAGAAAACATATGCCTTTCGAAAGATGGATGGCTCAACACTTGCTAGTTGTTGGCCTGAGTGAATCCTAACACTGGCAGAGTCACGGGTAAATGCTTCGGAACCTACATCATGAAAGGATGTAGCATCCGGGGACTGTCAGTACGATGAGTACTGACATGCAACCCGAGGGAAGAGGATCCAAAATAGTTCATATAATATAATGATAATAATTTGGAAAATTTCATAACATAAGTCTGTCATAACTGTAGAATGAAATAGAGAACATTTGAGACATAAAATAAAGTAGTCATTTGAAATACTATAGTTCTGAACTATGTAGTTACACCTATATTAAGTAACCCACGGGCAATATAGGTCTAGTACTCCCCAACTGGCGGGGCCTCAGTCCATGTTAGCCACATAGACTGAGATAACATAGTAGGCCAATCATATCATAATCATAGCTGCATACAACTACTCAAGACAAGCATACAGTGGTCATCCATTTTTCAGGACAAGACCTCCCCATGTCGGTGAACTACATAATTCTCTTCTAGCCCAATTAAAACATTTTTCATTACATTCATTCATGGAGTCTTTCATTAAGGCATTCACATTTTGGTATCGTCATACCTAGACTTGTAAATCTTCATGCCAAATCATTATCATTAAACATTTCTTACTCCAAAACCCCGCCTTTAAAATCATAAACATAATCATAATTGAAATTCTCATAACACTTTCAAACCATTTGAATAACACAATACCTTCAATGATATAAAGGACGGGGAAAAATATTTGTATTCCTTATGAAATTTCAAAGCTTTCAAGAGAGTAGAAATCATGGCTTAACATTTATCAATTTAACATTTGAATTTCAAGTTGGTTCATTGTTTTTAAATAGTCAATTCAGTTTCAAAACCCCCAATTAAGATTTAATCATCATTCGTAAAGAAAAGGGAAAATTCATAGCATGCTTTAAATCACAAAATCTCCAACCCTAGTTTCAAATCACAATCATAATATACATAACAAATAATATTCATCATTTAAAGTAGTAATTGAAATATGGAGTGTTCAAACATGCCTTTTTGATGGAAGGAATTTGAAAAAACTTGAATTCTTAGTCTTGAAGCTTGAACCCTAGCTTGAAATCAATATGAAGATTTACTTGACTTGAATCCATCCCACAAACCCTTGATGACGAATTTGATGAGAAAATATTGAGAAGAAAGCTTAATCTTAAATCTTTCTTGAAACTTTAGGATTGGGAGCTTAGGGTTTGGGAGAGAAGAGGAATTAGCGATTTGGGAATGAATATGATAGTTTAGGATGATTTTTGGAGATTAAAAATGGATTGGGGAAGTTACATGGGGTGGAAGGACTAGTTTTCCCTTGATTTAATAAGAGAAAAAAGTATTTTTACGTCCGGTAAGGGAAGTGTGCGTAGCACGCCCTATCGTGCGGCACCAACTGTGTCTCGTACGGCCAATCGTGTAGTACCAGTTGTGCCTCGCGCGGCCATTGCGCATCCTGGTCAGTGTCTCACTAAAACGTCCATAACTCTTTACATAAAACTTGGATTTACAAATGGTTGGCGGCGTTGAAAAGAAGACTCAAAAACCATTAATTTAGTAGGTACTAGGCCACCTAACACATTATATTCTAGGAGTAATGGTCGTTGGAAGTTGAACCAAGAAAGAACGTCAAAGTTCTCAACTCAACTTTGAGCTAGGAGATTTCTATGACCTCGATTCATCTCCAAAGATATTTCCATACTAAGGAATTTATATTATCACTTATATCTAAATAGAAATCGTTGGGTTCAGGCCTATACACTTATGAAGAACGGTCCAAATTCTAGCCCAAAAGTGTGGGGTGTTACATTATCTCCCCCTTGGGATCATTCGTCCTCGAATGATGGTTGAGGACTTTTTGAGGTTCTATAAGCACGACATAAGGGCTGAAACTTCACCTTAAGAATTTTGTTTTAGCTCACATACATCAATAGTGGTTTCATGAAAACATAAAGCAATTCGGTTAAGCACGAATATTGAGAAGCATGAGATTTAGCATAGACATGACCTAGGACATTAGTTCTATGGAACATGATCATAACAATGTAAGACATGAAATTTTCGGAAATCATTGACCTGATTAAGATTGATACAAGACATGGAATGAGATTTTTGCAGGACAGAAGAATAGAGGTATTCCCCACCTTAAATGATACATCTAATAGCTCTTAAATTTAGCAACACTTCTCAACTATTCTTTCTGCTACGAAAACCACACTTCGTTATTTCCAACTTACAAGTCTCCAGCGAAACTCATAACTACAAAAGCCTGAGTCTAACTGCATAATGCTTCCATGTTAAAGTCTAATCCGGAGTTAAAAGGTGCTAGCCTAAGCTATAGGACTCAATACTCTATATCCTTCCAAGATTACTACTCCATCTTATCACTATAATAAACAACCTCAGATTTTAATCAAGTAGTACTAGCGACCTAATACAATGATCTATGTATATATCAATTACAACATTCAGGCCTATCATTACGACACCAACTTTTAGATCTCTGCACTTAAAATTAGTAACTCCCATCACTTTCACAAAGATTTACACCATATGTCCACCTTATAAATAAACCAAGTCATCCAAACCTACTAATGCACGCATTTTAGGGTCTTCCACACCTAGAATTATCAATTCAATCACTTTTAATGAAGGCACACCATATATTCCCCATCCAACTATACCTTATACAACAGGTCATCCACACTTATAATTTCTTTGGATGGAGAAATTACACCACTAATTTTCACAACAAAGAGCATCTACTTTATCCCAACAACATCACTGCACAACTGCTTTAAACACTACTGTCGGACCATAAGCAAAGTAACCAGAGGACTAAAGTGAAAATGGTCAGGAATGAGAGGGATATTGTTTGACCATGACTTGTATTTGTTGGAGCCCTGACACCCAAAATAGGACTTATGAAGTAAGGTACATAGGCACGAATACTTCATATATAAAATGCATAGAAATTGGATAGATGATCATCTGACATAGACATAATATCATTGTTATAACCTTTATTAAAGTGCAAAGAAAGGACCCAAACACCCTAGAAAAATAATTTAAAATGAATCTCGTTGACGAAATAAGAAAAAGGGTGCGGTGCACGCCCCATCGCGTAGCCGTCCCCTATGCAACGCGAGCCCCATCGCGAGGCTAAGCCCTTACGGCACATGGGCCACAGTGGGGTCGAGGCAATGGACCCTTGCGATGGTCTGTGTGATGCGGGGACAAATCACTCCTCCTACTATGCAACTCACGGTCCCATTTCAAGACCAAAAACCTTCCCAACACTACCAAACTCATCTCCAATCGATTTCTACCTATTATAGGGGTCAGGTAAGATCATTTCTAGCTCAAAAAAGACGTTCAAACATACTGGGTGTTACATTTAGTAGTGAAGTTGGTAACGTATAGAAAAGTATAGTTTCTTAGGATTGAGCATAACATGAGACATGGGTTCATGGATCATGAGTATCGTAACATAGAAACTGGGTCTCTAAATCTTAAAGAAAAATTTTGAATCATCGAGGGACACTATTGCTTTCAATTAAAGGGTAAAGACATGAACATGAGTGTGCGTATGGAATTTAGATCTTGGACAAAATCATGGATAGAATGCATATGACATAGGTTGAGTGTCTTCTTAATAGAGGTATAGGGAATCTGTTAGGATAAGAAGGGACCACCATGGAACTCATCATAGACCCCTTTCTGAAACTCAAGACCTGTCCTTGTTCAATACTTATCATCTCCCCTTTAGCTCCAAGGTCACCATCCTAAGTTTGTGGACCTACTATATAGACAGAGCTACAAGCACAACACTCGGTGTGATGGGGTAACTCTATACACGTGAGATATAATAGATGGAAGGTACTGACTTCTTTCTAGGCCATTCCTTTCAGAGACACTACACTTATCTATACCAAGTTTGTCATCATCCCAAAACTTAACTCTCACGGGGATACACGTCCACGTCCTCTAACACTTAACAACCTATTTCCCACTCCTAGTTTACTAGCATTAAACTTCTAATCTTATATCCGCCCAATTCAGTGAAATTCAAAAATCATATCAAGAGCTCACATCGTCTATCTATAATTCGCTCATTTCAGCTCTAACGAACACCATATAATAACCACCTAGCCTCTTCCATGCAAAGAAAATCAAGAATATTACTAGGTACGATAACACTTATAAAGTTAAAATCGAGGGCATCTTATTCTTATAACTGAAGGCTCTTATCTAATTAATGACTTAGCCATAATTTGTCATTCCAACACTAGTCCTCATATATATATATATATATATCACAACTACACACTCAAACTTTCCTTAAGTTATCCCCCTAAGTTGTTGCACACATCATATCAGGTCTACTAAGTCTTTTCCAACAAATCTTGCATCACTATCCTCGAGCTACCATTTTTATTTTTATTTTTATTTTTTTTCCACATTCAGCAACTAAAATTCAAACTTAATATCTAGTACCAATCATGGACTGCCAATGAAACATCCCACATACTATACTAGTCCATCAAAATATGTGATAAATTAATCAATCTTAATTTATTATTCCCCTTAACTGGGGCTTACAAGCACATTTTTTTACCTACAATGTTACTATTACACCATAATATTTATTACACGTCTTCTCACATACTACACTAGTTTACAACTACCAGAGAAAAAAAATCAAGGGTAAAGCCACATAATAAGAATAGTCAATCTAAACCTTATAATATAACTCTTTACGGTCTATTAGTGCATTCTCCTTCCTCACATCATATCTACTTACCCCTGCATACATTTAAGCTACCTTTAAAATTCTATTAACATCAAGGAGCCCCTCTCTCTCTCTCTAAGAACCACAATTTGAAACATAAATTTATAAATCTTTAATGACTCTATCCTAAATTTATAAATCTTTAATGACTATCTTTCCATTCACAACCTATAAATGATTTGACTACTACAATAACTAGCCATCAGTAGCTCCTTCCCTATTCCAAATAAATTTTAAATTATCATAACTAATCACTTCCTCCACTAACTACCATGAAATCTACAAATCTTGCTACAACCTTACTCAATCACCATAGAAGCATACCAACCCAATACTCACATAATGGGTAGACTTTAGCTACAATCTTTTATCAATATCTAGCCACACCCCATGGCTTCTAAGTTTACCACTCTGCATTTCTAACTCTGGGATTATCTTACTGCTCGTATTTTACTATAACACCCTAATTAACACAATTTCTTGGGAGAAAACATTACCCTAACATTAAGTTACATGCCTTCCCCTTTTAAGCAAGTCATTTGTAACAAGGTTCTTGAAAAGGTCTAAATACACGTCTCACCTTAACTCAACCACACGATTTATAAAGATAGGGGCATGCACATAAAATCAATAGACTTAAACGCACTAATGGACTCTCCTCAAGTCCTTGTGCAGTTCTGTAAAATTTGATGACTCGATTTGAAAGGATCACATCGTTAGAAATTTGAGCTTTCATACTTGTATCACCTTGATAATTAGACAAAGCCAATAGAATTAGAGTCAAGCAAGAATCTGGATAACTTTCTTATGGACAATACTATTGCACGATGTGGAGTATGAAAGAATGGGAAACATATCCTAAATTCCCTGTAGCCTCCTAATTATAAGTTTGGTGCACAACACACCCATAAGCAAGACTCTACTAGACACGGCTTCGTAAACACCCTGGACCTTGAACCATGCTCTGATACCAAGTTTGTCACTTCTCGAGCTGAGGCCCTGGTCGTAACGGGCATCCCAGAACAATGAAGGCCCGAGAAGACCCCTTAACATTACATCATAAGCATAGTTATAAACAAAGTGCGGAAAATAGACCTATAAGTTATGAAGTTCAAAGGAAATCAATAATCCAGAACTCAAGTCTTGAACATGACATAAAAACATTTAACTAACTTATTCAATGAAGCCTCTAACAACATGAATAAGAAGATCCTACGCCGGAACATGGCCCTGGCAATACCATAAAATAAAATAGCCCAAGTTTAGCTGAAAGAAAACATATGCCTTCTGAAAGATGGATGGCTCAACACTTGCTAGTTGTTGGCCTGAGTGAATCCTAACACTGGCAAAG
Source organism: Capsicum rhomboideum (assembly GCA_031232105.1). Classification (NCBI taxonomy): domain Eukaryota; kingdom Viridiplantae; phylum Streptophyta; class Magnoliopsida; order Solanales; family Solanaceae; genus Capsicum; species Capsicum rhomboideum. The sequence continues at coordinate 104,330,454 of CP124710.1, forward strand.
TCACGGGTAAATGCTTCGAAACCTATATCATGAAAGGATGTAGCGTCCGGGGACGGTCAGTACGATGAGTACTGACATGCAACCAGAGGGAAGAGGATCCAAAATAGTTCATATAATATAATGATAATAATTTGGAAAATTTCATAACATAAGTCTGTCATAACTGTAGAATGAAATAGAGAACATTTGATAGATAAAATAAAGTAGTCATTTGAAATCCTTTAGTTCTGAACTATGTAGTTACACCGACATTAAGTAACCCACGGGCAATATGGGTCTAGTACTCCCCAACTGGCGAGGCCTCAGTCCATGTTAGTCGCATAGATTGAGATAACATAGTTGGTCAATCATAACATAATCATAGTTGCATACAACTGCTCAAGGCAAGCATACAGTGGTTATCTATTTTTCAGGACAAGACCTTCCCATGTCAGTGAACTACATAATTCTCTTCTAGCCCAATTAAAACATTTTTCATTACATTCATTCATGGAGTCTTTCATTAAGGCATTCACATTTTGGAATCGTCATACCTAGACTTGCAAGTCACTCTTTCATGCCAAATCATTATCATTAAATATTTTTGACTCCAAAACCCCGCCTTTAAAATCATAAACATAATCATAATTGAAATTCTCCTAACAATTTCAAACCATTTGAATAACACAATACCTTCAATGATATAAAGGACTGGGAAAAATATTTATATTCCTTATGAAATTTCAAAGTTTTCAATAGACTAGAAATCATGGCTTAACATTTATCAATTTAACATTTGAATTTCAAGACATAATGGTTCATTGTTTTTAAATAGCCAATTTAGTCTTAAAACCCCTAATTAAGATTTAATCATCATTCATAAAGAAAAGGGAAAATTCATAGCAAGCTTTAAATCACAAAATCTCCAACCCTAGTTTCAAATCACAATCATAATACACATAATAAATAATATTCATTATTTAAAGTAGTAATTGAAATAGGGAGTGTTCAAACATGCCTTTTTGACGGAAGGAATTTGGAAAAACTTGAATTCTTGGTCTTGAAGCTTGAACCCTAGTTTGAAATCAATATGAAGACTTAATTGACTTGAACCCATCCCACAAACCCTGGATGATGAATTTGATGAGAAAACATTGAGAAGAAAGCTTAATCTTAAATCTTTCTTGAAACTTTAGAATTGGAAGTTTGGGGTTTGGGAGAGAAGAGGAATTAGGGATTTGGGAATGAATATGATAGTTTAGGATGATTTTTGTAGATTAAAAACGGATTAGGGAAGTTACGTGGGATGGAAGGACTAGTTTGCCCTTGATTTAATAAGAAAAAAACATATTTTTACGGCCGGAAAGGGAAGGGTGCGTCTTACGCCCTATCGTGCGGCACCATCTATGCCTCGCACGGACAATCGCGCGGTGCCAGCTGTGCCTCGCTCGGCCATCGCGCATCCTGGACAGTGTCTCACTAAAATGTCCATAACTCTTTACGCAAAACTTGGATTGACAAACGGTTGGCGGCGTTGGAAAGAAGACTCAAAAACCTTTAATTTAGTAGGTACTAGGCCACCTAACGCATTATATTCTAGGAGTAATGGTCATTGGAAGTTGATCCAAGAGAGAACGTCTACTAAAACTCAATCGGTAGGAAAGTTCTCAACTCAACTTTGAGCTAGGAGATTTCTATGACTCAATTCATCTCCAAAGATATTTCCACACTAAGGAATTTATATTAGCACTTATATCTAAATAGAAATCATTGGGTTTGGGCCTATACACTTATGAAGAACGGTCCAAATTCTAGCCCGAAAGTGTGGGGTGTTACAAGTACGGCTCAAACATTTGCCACTTGAACTAATCCCTGGGAAATACTAACAGCAATATCAAAGAAACATTCATCTTCTGCAGTAAAGGGCAAAGCACTGTCTCGTGACAACTTTTGTCGCAACAAGTTGCAACTATCACTTTGAACCTGTAAAAAGAAAACTGTATTTTTTATCTTGTGGCAGACCCCTACCAAAAAGCTCTTTCTTCTACTTTTTTTTCATTTTCAAAAAGGGTGAAACTATCATCACTTGTGAAATAAAGATAAATACCAGAGTAGTAATAATATTCAATAATATGGTTAACCATGGTGGTATAAAGAGTTTATCCCCATCAGGACCAAAAACAAGTTGTCGATCAAGCCATTATCCAAACATACATATCCAAAAATAGAAAACATACAAATATAGAAACATCCATCAAAGAAATTAGGAGTAAATTACTTGTTGTACTTAGGGGTCGTTTGGTAGGGTGTATAAGAATAGTGCAAAATATGATGTATTAGTAATGCTAGTATTAGTTATGTTTGCATTAGTTATGCTAGTATTAGTTATGCTTGCATTAGTTATGCTGAGATTATTTCTTATGCAGTGTTTGGTTTGATGTGTTAAAAATAACTTGCATTGCATAATTTTAAATTAAAAAAATATTTCAAAAATTCCCTCCATAAATATAATGAAAATGATGTGGAAAAGGTTTTGAGGGGCTATTATGTCTTTACCCATGCTAATGCATGCATTAAAGTCCCTTGCATTGTTAATACTAAGGGTTTCCCATGTATTAGTAATACATGGCATAATACACAATAGTGTGTACAACTAATGTTGCATTAGTTATACATAGGTTATTAGTGATACACAGAGCTAATGCATGCATTATTTTTTCTAATGCATCCTACCAAATGACCCCTTAGTGTGTTCAGCTTGTTATGCAGTTCAACTTTTACAGGTTGTTCTGATCTCATTGCATTAAGTGCAACAAATCAATAATTACTACTCAATCAAACTTCCTAATACACAATAACTAGATTAGAAGGTTGTAAACCATATGAGTATGCAACAGGTTCATCCCGTCCTTTGTATCAGGTTGCACTTCGATAGCCAGTCAGAACTCTCTCAAATATTGCTTGCTTATATGATTTTGTTCTGCCTTTTCTCTCAGTAAATGTGCGTGAGTTTCATTATGGAAGACCTTGTACCTTTGTAGTTCTTCTTCATGCTTCCCAGTCCACCAAGAACTCTTACTCACCAAGGACTCCCATCTTGCTAGGATGCTCAAGCCTTTTCGTCTATGGACTCTTACCCTGGATAAACTATTGTATATACTTAGGATCTTTTCTTACTCCTTTATTTCAGAGAGTCCTTTGACAAGCTGGACTCTGGATGCTGGAACATGTGTCTTCAACCTGTTTCATGGACTTGTTCCGTGTGTTGTCAATCATCAAAATATTTTGAACCTAACAAAAAGGATAATCATAAGTAAAAGGCATATTTAGAAACTGGAGAATACAAAAATATGAGACTTGAATGTATGTTTTTGTGTTTTTTTTTGCCGCAGTTGAATTTTCTCAGCAGTGTACCTGGATCTAAATCGTTTTCTTTCTCCTGAATAAAGATGTTGAAGTCATTCTGATAATTGTCAACTTGTATTTTCTAGATATCCCTGGCTGAGTTGTTAACAGATTTCGTGTATTCCCTTACCTCAATGTACTTTAGAGAAGAGATTTCTCCGAAACAAGACGGGATATCCTCAAGAAATTTGCATTTAAGCAAAACCAAGCGTTCAAGGTTAGGAAAGGCATCATCGCCGACAGTCCATTCGTCAAAGTGAGTTATATTTTGTAGTTTCAAGACTTTGAGTTGAGGGAACTCATCAATGCTCACTTTCCATTCTGAATTGACAAATTTGATGTGTTTCAGTTTGAGTACTTGAAGGTTTTGAAGCAAAGCAATTTCTGACATGTGCTGAGGATGCAAGTTAAAGAGGTATAGTGCCAAGTTTCTGAGATTTGGTGCAGAGATGGTAAAGGGGATAATATGACACTGAAAAGATTCGTATTCAAGTTGAATCTTCAGCGTTTCAAGCCGTGTTGGGAACTTCAATACATAGTACTGAAAGATGTTAACACCATTGACTCTGCATCTCAACTCCTGAAGATTAGGTGTTTTTCCCAAAATCAATTCCATGTCCTGAACACAAGAAAAATGGGGATAGGAAAGAGTTTGCAGATCGTAAAGGTTTTTGGAGTTGTCAAGTAATTCTTCAGCATTATTTATAATGAACCTTTGATCAGAAATATGCAGATGTCTCAATTTGACCATCTCCCATAGTATAGGTAGTGATAATACATCTTAACGGGTAGTGACCTTTGTTTTGGACAATTGTGCAATATCAAAGTTTCAAGGTTCGAATGGCTGCCTCTGATTGATAAAATTGGACCAGCAACGATATAGTTCAGCAAGATACCTCAGGTAAACCAGATCAATTGGTAAAGAATCAACAAAGGTGAAATTCAAATCCAACACTTTTAGAAACTTGAAGCTGCGACAAATGTCAGAGATGGTTTAAATTTCAAAGCCATTGTTATGCAAAATTAAAGAGCCAACATGTGATAAGAATGAGCTCAAATCGCCATAACTTACCCTTCACTAAAAATGGATACGCGATGAGCGAGTTGCTTGTGACAGTAAACCGAGGAAGAAGGATTGGCATTTCGATCCCTGTGAATATAGACAATAGTGAAATTATACTATTAACTGTCAATATAACTTAAAACTTAATTGATTGAACCAAAAGAATACAACTTATTGGGATATTACCATTTTATCGATAGGAGAAGATTAGCTTCCTTTGCTCTCTACTTGCAGAAATCATGCAATAGGTCATGAACATGACATGCTTTGACCATACCTCTGGAACTCTTCTTAGTTCTACTCACTAGATTTCTTTCAATAAGATTCTCCAAATAACCTTTTGTTGTATCCTCCAAACTTTTGCCTCCGCCACTTTTACAAATCCTTCAGAAATCCACAGCTGTGTTAACTTTGAAGCATAAAGCATACTATCCTCTGAAAATGCACCAAAGTAAAGAAAGCAAAACCTCAAATGACAGAGTAACGTCTGATAACTTTGTTCTATGAAGGCCCTTGAGTCTTTGTGAATGTGGGACCTAAATTGTTGGGGAATTGTTCCCAAACTTCTACTTTCTTCTCCATCACAGCCAGAATACCAGCCACCAAAGCAACTGACAGAGGCAACTGACCACACCTTTTTGCTATTTGTTTCCCAACATTCTTTAGGTGAGGGCAGCTTTCTTCCCCAAACACTTTTTTCCTCAGTAACTTCCAATTTTCATCATTGTTAAACATACGAAGCAGAAGGGGGTCACTTTGAAATCTGGCGTACTTGGAAACTTCATGATTTTGTGTTGTTAGAATAATTCTACTTCCATTTTTTTTATCTTGAAAACAACCTATTAGATCATCCCACACATTAGCTTCCCACACATCATCAATAATGATGAGATATCTTCGGGTGGGGGAGGGGGGGGGGCTAATAATTGAGAAGCTGATTAGCTAATTCATCAGCTCTCTCCTCTCTACGATAATAGTCCTCACCAACAGCATCACATAGAATGGCCAATAACAGGTTCTTACGTTAATATACCTGAGACACACAACACTTCGCACAAATGTCAAAGTGAGAAACAACTGATCTGTCAAAGTAGAGTCTGTAGGCCAGAGTCGTCTTGCCTAGACCCGGCATACCAACAATTGAACTAACATCTCTCTCTTTGGTGCCTTCTATTAGTTGGTATTTTAAACATCATCAAAACCTACAATCTCCTCATTCATCCTTGGAGGCCATGTCAACTTTGATGTTGTATGAGATGTGACAGTGTCCACTACATCGATAATCATTTTCTTTTCATGAATCTCTGCTACTTCATCTTTGATAAGAGTAATCTCCATCATGATAGCCAAGAGCCAACGATCAATGCACCAGACGGAAACTTTTTTGATTATACAAGCATCAATTTAGTATTCCACCTCATATGTTTTGCCAATCAATTCTGTAGCACAACGTTGAATTTTGTCGAGATCATTATGTCGCGCTTCTGCAACAGCCCCTAGAAAAGGTTGCAAGCTCACAAGTTCCTTCTGAATTATCTGAAGTTGGTTCGTGACAGAAGCTAGTGAATCAGATGGCGGCTTTGGAAATCCTTCCAGTTGTTTAAAAAGATTTCAAGATAGCCTAGTCCATAAATTCTTGGCAAGTTAGATTGAAACACCTTCCGGATGGTGAGGTAGAGCACTATGTCAATGTTGCCGGGAAAATCAAGAACTAGTGCTAGGTTCACTTCTTCCCGTTCCATGTCTTCCTTCTCCTCGTCTTCATATAATGAGTAAACCAGAAGTCCGACATCAATAATCGCAATCTCTATATCTTGAAGAAGAAATTCAAGATCTTGTCTCGGCACACGAAAGATATTGGCTCTAAAAAGGTTGAGCATCTTTTGAAGGATTTCCAAGTGATCCTTCAGAGAAACACTCTGACTAGAGTTACTATTAGTTTGCACCTCCACCAAATTGTGTAGGATAGTCTCAAAGAAGCTGCCTTCACTGTTAGTTGCATGCTCATTTAGGACGCTGGTACGCCATCCTGATGAATTTAAAGATTGCAAGAAATCAGCATAGATCTTGCAGATGCGTAGTTGAATGGGCTTAATCCTCATTCTCAAGAAATCGGAAAGCATAACATTTATTTGCTCTGGAGTCGAGTCTGGTAAATACAACTAGATAAGCATTGATACGTGGCTGGCCAAGGCTAAAACATGAGTGAAGAAATTAACATGATGTTGGCTCTGAGACTTTATGTGTTGGGTTCTAGTGATGAAATGGGAATAGAAAATGGAGAGAACAAATGGAGGGAAAAGTTGAATTGTGTTTTCACTTTAAGGAAGAAGTGTTCTCCCACATTGGTGGGAGAAAGAAACTTTTTCATGCTTAAATATAGAATCATTCCTTAATGTTGTTAGTGAGGCAAGAATAAAGCAAGCCTCGCGTTGTCGTCGCTCGCTAGGCTTCGGATCGAGAGACAATTTTTTTGGACAAAATTCATTTGAAACTTGAGAGTTATTGATCCAAAAATTCAATCTGAAAGCTCTCCATTTGCCGACGCACACGAGCATGTGAGGACGTACCTGCGGCCGCAAGTGGCCCATCTGCAGGCGCAGGTGGGCTCAACGGTACAGAATAGTGCCATTTTTCATGAACCATTGCTTCCTTTCTGAAGCACCACCTTTTGGCTATAAATACCTGATTTTTTCCTCAGGTATAAAAAAATAAAATTTTGAAGTGAAAAAACATCTTCTTCCTAAAAACTCAAGTGTGATTTACAAATCGTTGAGTGCGTTCGTTGTACAGAGTTTGAGGTACCTCCATTTTGTCGAAGTGATTCATTTTATACTGGGAGGATATATTCCATAATCACGGGTACTTGAAAGAAATAATTTCCTTAAGGACACATTGTGAATTCGGTGGACTTGAATCTTCAAATCTTCATCTTTCTAAATGTTTGGTTGGACTTCATTTTGTTGATTTTAATAGGTTGGGTTGAACTTATTGTTGAAGATGAAAGTTGTGAATACAGAGTTACAACATCATTTGATTGTTCATATGTTAGTTTGAACATGTGTTTGAAGTTATTGTTGAAAATTACAGATTTTACTAAACCCGGAAATCTACACTATGAACCTATCTGAAACAAAGCAGAAGAAATTTTGCAACAATTTCAATTCCTTTACAACATCTTCAGTACATTTCTTGGTTTCCGGATCATCAAGTAGATCAGAAAGATCCACCACCGCAGAATCGATCAATTCCATTACAAACTTGGGAATAACAATACCATCGCTGCCGGATGAAATTGATAATGATATTTTAGGAAAGGAGAATCTAGTTCTAATTTCCATCTTAGTCAACCAAATATTGTCCTGTATCTTCGAGGTATAAAAATCAACGTACTCGGCAAGGTACAAATCAAATCAGAAAAGACAACTTCAGCTTCTTGGAACAGAATTTGTATTTTCTGAGTGACATCCAGCAAGTCAGGCTCTCATATTCCTCTGATCATTTACAAACTCCTTGCTTCACACAGCTGGACTTATGCAGCATTTAGGAATTTTACTTCATGCAAATATCTTCTCAAGACTCTCATATTCCTCTGATCCATTTATTCTTATCCAAGACTCTTTTATTCGAAGAGTTTAACTCACAGTCAAACTCTTGAATGGAACATGTAACTGATGTACCTGGTTCATTTAGTTCAGCACCTGCTCCATGTTATTTATTTGATCCAGCTAAACTCCTTTGGCCCAAACCATTTGTCAATCATCAAAACATACAAAGTTCAACACTTACAAAAAGGATTAAAACTAAAAAGAATTTGTAAGAAGCTAGAAAATCATTTCTCCCATTCGTTGGAACAAGTAGCATACAACAAATATACATACTTCCATTCCAAATTCTAGTCAATCCAAATCCACTAGATATTAGTAGTCCATATGTGAAGCATGTATAAGGCTACCTATGAAATCTCATCATTCAATTATTTCCTTCGACACCCCCACCCCTAACATCAGTTTAATATTGTACTATAACTCAGGGACTAGAACCAGCTTTCTTAACACTAATTAATAGAGTGACAAACACCAATAGAGAAGACAACATTTTAACACATATATCCCTCCTATCCCTAGACAGCATTTTTCTATCTTTTAGCTTTGTACTATGGTAGCTTAGAACATGATTTTCCCAAATTATAGAAATTTTGAGAAAAATGTAATGCTCTCAAGAAAAGTCATTTCAAAATCCATGTGTCATACCCATAGTCTTATTGAACAATAGTAGTGTTGGAAATTGAGAAAAAATGAAGATGGAATAAACAATAGGTGTTTTATGTATGCACCAATTTAGTCGTTGGAATAATATGGTAGATTCATCTTTTGGCATCACCGCCTAACAATGTATAAGGACCCTTTGGCCATAGATTTTAGTACTTTTGAGATATTTTTTTGATTAATACTATTTGTTCATAAAATTTATCTAGTTTTTGAGAGATTTTGAAAATCAAATTCCAAAATCTGCTTTAAATCTGTTTTTTGGGCCAAGATATAACTGTTGGGTTCTTTTAAAATTTTAAACTTGCCCCAAAACTTTCATATTTTATGGAAAAAAAAAAAAAAAAACTCCATCTATTTATGATTCTAACTAATATCTATCGACCCTTCTCCCCATTAAACGCGCAGAACGAGAGCTAAGTTGTGCCCAAAATCTGTTCCAAACCTTGTGCTCGTGATCCTTCCATTTCAGTTTAAGGCATGCTTTCAGACTTTGTGCACTCTTAACAAAATTAAGTTATGCATGTAATGTGTTGTCCTATTGTTGTTGTATAGTAGAAACGTAAAAGTTATACATGTTTGTCGTGAAGAGATTATTGTAGCATGTGGGAAAATTATATTAAAGAATAGCTAGTTACTACCACTATTATTTATTTTTTTGGTACTGATGGACCTTCGTAACTAATTGTACTTTGACGAATTGTAGTAGCTAGTAATTATGTTATTAGTAGTTTTTATTAAAATATTGTGTATGATTTTAGAATAATGTATTATTTATTTCATTATAAAAATGATAATTTTGTGTCAAACTTATCTGTATATAGGATTATGATTTGTGATAATGATAATGAACATCATCAATGAAGGTTCTACATGATTTGGGATTAGCAAGTATGTTTGGTACGATTGAGTATTTTTGATAGTTTTTAGAACTTTGGGTATAAGTCATGTTTCATGTTTTTTAGAAAGGACGTCCTTTTAAAAAAGTGAATATATTTTGAAAAACTATGATCAAATACATTTGAAACTTCAATCCAAACTTTATCTAAATTTGATTTTTCAAAAATATCTAAAAATTTATGATCAAACGTTAACTTAATCATTAAGTTGATTACAAAAAAAAAAAAAAAAAGAGCTTTGGATCAAGGGTAAAACTCCGTCGCAACTGAAATTAAGTATTTAAATAGAGAAGAGTAGAATGACAAAGGCATTATCCATAGATTTTCGAACGATAACCCAATACAAATGAAAATATAGTCGATCTCTAGTTTGATCAAGAGATATGAGGACTTTCTCCAACTAATAGAAATCATCAATCATAAAGGTTTTCGAACGATAGCCCAAAACAATTGAAAATACAGTCGATCTCCAACTTGATCAAGAGATATGATGACGACTTTCTCCAACTAATAGAAATCATCAATCATAAAGGTATCCAAATGCTACTAGGATTAGTGTGTGGACCGTAGACTTTAGACATAAGCTTTACAACAACATACCCAATGTATCCCACAAACTGGGATTTAGGAGGTCAAAGTGTACACAGATCTTACCTCTATCTCAGAGGTAAGGTAGAGAGGTTGTTTCCAATAGACCCTCGGCTTAAAACAAAAACATATTAGAAAAAGATGTAATAGAAGTACAAGAGATAATAGATAGTAATAAAAACAACATATAGTAGCAGAACGCTACTACAACAAAATGATACTACAACCAAACTACACAAAACAATACATAGTACCAGAAATCGAAGATTTAGACATAAGCTTTATGAACGCAAAAGGTTTTACTACTCCCAATATTTTGAGTTATGTATATAAGTGAGGAATTAGTTTGGAAGGTGAATTGGCAGTAAAACAAAAGGTTTCCAAAAGCATCTCAATGAGGTCCTCTAATGTTACACCGGCAAATACTAAGTTCTAATACGTACAGATACAAAAAAGTTTCAGTTGTCACAAAAATGTAACAGAAGCACCCTATGCGCGGCTCATGTACTGTCCATTTCTAGTATCAACCATAATTTCCTCCCCTCTATTTATGAATAAAGGAACATTAACAACTGCACCGGTGTCAAGGGTTGCTGGTTTCGATCCACCTGCCACATAATACAGATCATGTTGACAATCAAATATATAGTTGGCATCGTAGTAGCCGTAGATTAGGCAAGAAGAGCGTCAAGAATTTCAATGGTTGACACAGCGACGAACCAAAAGACACGGATAATTTATAATGCTATAACCCTATTAGAATCAAATCATACGCAGATAGGAAAGAGTCCTCCTCGCTATAACATGTTCTATAAAGGAAAAATTCTGGAAAACCTATAATGAAAGAAGTGGGAAGTCATCTATCGTTTCTAAAAACAGAAGAGAAATGGTGTGATAGCAGGATGAAGAAGGGGACTTCAGAGTAAAACTTAGCTCCCCCATCCCAACCCAACAGAAAGCAATGGGGAAAAAAGAAAAAGGCAAAGGTCATACTAATTTTCTCGTCTTGAGGGGGACCAAGGTAGACAGTTGAGAATATATCCCCGAAAGAAAAAAATCAACCTTCACAAGATTATAGAGTATTATTGCTATACTCTTATACTATATTTCGAAGGCATGAAGTGTTTATGCCTCCGAAAATCGAATCCCCTTCTAGGACTCACAGTTCAATTGTTCAAGCTAGAAAAGAATAAATGATTACCTTGGGCAGTGTCACCTTTGAGACCTGGATCAACGTCCACCACTGTCAACTTTACTGTTATAGGCAATTCAAAGTCTATCACCTATGGAAATATTAACCTTAGTATAATTATTACCATTAAAAGAATATATGAAAGAACATGTTACTACAAAACAAGCTATAGGATCAATGTGAGAGACTGAGATTCTCAACTGACACTTGTAAAGGAGAAAATCAAAACTGCAAACACTTAAAACAAGTTCAGCACTGGAAAATACCTTCCCGTTCCAGAAAAGCAAATTGCAGTCCATGCCCTCTTTTAGAAACTTTGCTTTGTCTCCAACTTCTTTTTCATTTAGACGATATTCTTCATAAGTGGTCTGCAATAGAAATTGCCCCAAAGTTACCATAGTATCTATAGTGTTAAATAAGGGGGAACAGAAGGCAGCCAAATTCTAATTCACCCTTCCTAAAAGTGGGTATGGACTAAAGAGGATCAGAGGGAACTTGTTCCACATTACACACAAGCAATGTAACCAATCAAGACATTATTTTTAAGACATTGTTTTTGCTGCACAGTAATGTGACCAATTAAGACACTAGTAAGCCACATTAAACTTTTTCCTTTGTATTTTTATAGTTATTTTGTTCATATGCACCAAGAAAGTACTGATATTTACAGGGAAAAAAGGACCTTCAGATCCCTTTAAACATGTAGGGAGATGACGAAGTTAACAAAAATATTTACATCATTTCCTATTACAACAAGCATACAAAAGACGTGAACTCTAAATTCTGTGAAATGCACAGCTGTACTTCTATTCTCAAATATCTGAATATAAAAAAACCACTTTAACCTGTCAGACTAGCATAGCAAAATCGGGATAAGAGAAGGCAGAACCCAAAACTTAAGGGACTTGTGATCTGTGAGGTGAAACTACAGATCAGATATTTAGAACTACACCAAAACCAAATAAATTAGCCGCACCTTGATGCCCACACTTATACGTGCTAAATCTCCTTGAATTTGGGTCTAGTTTTATGTGCCAAAAGGGTAAGATGACAGACAAAATCTCCATAATACTATAAAAAAAAAAAAAGCAGTCCTGTGCACTAAAGCTCTTGATATGCGCGGGGTCCGGGGAAGGGCCGGACCACAAGGGTCTATTGCATGCAGCCTTACCCTGCATTTCAAAATACTATACAGGCTATATATTAATAAAGATAAAAGTAGCATCTTGCATTTCAAAGGGTAATAGTAAGAAAAAGATAATTGCTGCTAGGTCAGGCATAATCCCTCAAGTAACCTTAGCCCACTAACATGAGGCCAGGTTTATGCTTGTTCATTTTCTTTCTTTCTTTCTTTTTTAAGAAAAAATAATTCTTTTCGGAGGGAGGTAGATGGCGGAGGGTCACTTTTACGGATTTGGATTTGGGATCTCTATCTTAGTAACCTGCATAAGCTGCATGTCAGTGAAGCTGCACGAATAAAACTAGACATTGGACTACTCTATTAGAAGTTACTGTACTTTACCAGATCCATGAAGACATACTGGGCACCATCCTTGTAAGTGAATTGCTTTGTCTCCTTGTAGATATTTGCCTCTTCTATCTGCAGAGATATTTGAATGTTAACTGAAATTTAAAATCACATAAGCAGTGTCAATTTGGTTGAGAAAAAGAACTGACGTCAAAGCTGCAGGTCCATTAGCAATGTAATAGATCTCACAGTCTTTCAGTAGATTGAAATGTATTTTATGTTCTAAAACAGGAAGGAAAGGAACTTCCACACTGCTTTCGACAGACTTTCTATTGCCTGGTGAAAGTCAAACAACAAAATTAGTAATGGCATTCCTATTAAAAAGGAGCTTACCCCACAAAGTTTTGTTGTTTTTTTTAAATTAAAGTATTTCATCGATAATATCAAGGCAACTTGGCCATATACAAGAAGTATACCAAAAGGAGAAACCTACAAAATAAGGTTCTCTCCAGAAGCCGCCCAATCCTCTATACAAACAGGAACTATATGGATGCACCAAAAAAACTATAAGGGATTGAAGACTACTCCTCAATTGAGCGAAGTTCATCTCCACCCCTTCAAAAGCTCTCATGTTTCTCTTTCCAAATGACCCACATTAAAGCAAGAGGAGTAACATTCCAAGCCTTGTGCCCTCTTGATAGCTCCATGGGCAATGATGATGCTATAGAAGCCCTAAAAAGACCTCCATCATAGTCTCAAGCCCAGATTGTTGGGCTTCAATGTGAAATCAAGAAGATGCTTATGATAGAAGAAGAGCCCAAGAACGAGTTCAAGAATTATGGAGAAGAATGGGCTAAGTGCTACACATATTTCATGATTCAAGTCCAAGTCCAAAAGGAAGACGATTGGGCCCCTATGGGTTTTGATTAACTTTGAAAACTTTTCCTTATTTCCTTAGGGGAGAATTTTTGGTATTATTTTTACATGTTTTAAAGTTTTCTAGTTTAAAAGTTTCCTAATTTAAAAGTTTCCTGGTTTAAAAGTTTCCTGGTTTAAAGTTTCCTAGTTTAAACTTTCCTAGAATTCGAATCCCATGTTAATTGGGATAGGGTTTTTTCCCTATATATAGGGATGAATTTTGTTATTTTCAATCAGACATGATTATTATTAAATTGAGAGTTTCTCTTCTTTACACCTTTGTGTGTGGCTACTTAGAATTTATCTTGCAACCTTAAAAGAACGATTGTTTAGGAGGTAAGATTCATTCTTAACTTGATATCTTTGGTTTCGATTAAAGTTAATAAAAGAAGGTAATTAGTCTTATACTAATTGTTGTCTTTAATTTCTTCGAAATAGGGGTCTAGATCACTTTTGATCTAAGTTCTTGAATTGACTCTATTAGTATCATAGTTAGTCTTAATCCGCTAATTTTGAATACTAAGATCAATTAGGGTTCTTAGCACTTAATTTAGAAATTGAGGATTTATTCTCAAATTTCATCTATCTTTAATTTCTTGTCTTTAATCTAAGTATTTTCGCTTCCGCATTATTTTCTTGTTTATTCAAGTAACCCGATTCTTATCAAGTGGTATCAGAGTGGTTCTATCAAGGTTCCGTTCTTGATAATTCTTGGGAGTTTCGTAGCCCAAAAAAAAAATTCCTTTTTTTTTTTTCCTTTTAGTAGATTTAAAGCTACATAGTTGCAAAAGCAAAAAAAAAAAAAAAAAAAAAAGAGGAAGAAAAAAAAAAATTAAAAAAGGGGTTTGCTTGAAATTAAGAAACTCCAAATTTATTGTGTTTCTTGTTTTTCCAACATCAAGAAGGAAAACCAAGAAGAGGGGAAATTTAGAATTTTTTTTATTTTTTTTTTTTTGCATAAATTGGTCTTTTTCTTGTCTCACCAAACCCAATCTATCTGGGAATTGGTAAATTTCTTTTTCTCTCTACATCTTACTTCTAAAGTGATTGCTACTAGTAGGGTTAATATATAAATCCTAAAGGAATTAACCAAAGGTTGTAATTGGAGTGGAAAAAGTCAAGAGAGGTGAGGGGAAACAAAAAAAAAAAAAACCAAAATGAGAGATATTTTTTTCTTTTAACTTTTGGAAATATCTTAAATCGGAAACGATACTGAAGCTGGGACTCAAAACAACGACATAGCCGAGGCACTTAGAAGGATTTCCGCTCGAGCTGATGTGTTAGAAGTCACTCAAAATCCACCTAACCCGGTGAACATGGCCGATGTAAGGAGAATGCATCAAAACCCAATGCCTAAGGTTAGGAGACAAGCGGTTTGAGCTCCTCAATTCCAACAAGATGAGAATCTGTTTGGCGACTATGAGGATGAATTGGAGGAAGCTTACAAAAGGAGAAACGAAAGGGGAGCACCACGAGCTAGGGTTGAGGATGACAATCTTAGTAGCATTAAGATGAAGATGCCTACTTTCAAGGGGTCGAGAGATCCAGACTTATATCTTGATTGAGAGAGAAAGGTGGAGGCCATTTTTTACTGTCATAACTACTCTGAAGGTAAGAAAGTTAAACTTATTGTGGTTGAGTTTTCTGACTATGCTGCTAGTTGGTGGAAGAAATTTAGCAGAGACAGACTAGACAATGGAGAACTGCCGATTGCAACATGGGATGAGATGAGGAGGGTTATGAGGAAGCGTTTTGTGCCATCACACTTTCAAAGAGATCTACAAAAACGCCTTCAAAATTTGAGGCAAGGCTCTATGTCTATGGATGATTATTTTAAGACTATGGATATGGCTATGATCCAAGCAAATTGTAACGAGGACGAGGAGGCAACTATGCCTAGGTTTCTTAATGGGTTAAATGGAGAAATTGCTGATGTAGTAGAATTGCAACAATATGTGGATTTAGACGAGTTAGTAGAGTTGGCTGTAAAGGTAGAAAAACAAAATAAAAAGAAGCAGCAAACTAGCTCATGGAAAAATCGGTCTACTACAACTCCAAGGAAGCCATGGAAAACATATGAGGATAAAACTATGCCTAAATCACAAGCTGATAAGGGCAAAGGTAAATTAGTGGCCAAAGATAGAGGTAAAGCTTTTAACTCAAAAACTTCTACTCCTTCTAGTGCTATACAATATCACAAGTGTCAAGGGAGTGGACATAAGGTGTTTGAATGTCCAAATAGAAGAGTTATTATCATTAAAGATAATGGAGAATATGAGAGTGAAAAAAGTAAGGGAGAAGAGGAAGAAGAGGGTGTTGGGAGTGAGGACGGAATAGATGTGGCTGCTCATGACGAGGAAAAATTTTTGGGGGTAGTTAGATGTCTTATGAACATTAATATGGGAGAGCTTGATGAGGCACAAAGAGAAAATATTTTTCATACACGATGTGGGATAAAGGGTAGAATTTGCTCAATGATTATTGACAATGGTAGTTGCGCTAATGTGGTAAATGCATACGCGGTGGAGAAATTGGGGATTCCATGCACGAAACGTAAGGGTAATTACAAGCTCCAATGGTTGAATGAATGTGGAGAGCTCAAGGTGAGCAAACAATGCATGATTTCCTTTTCTATTGGGGAATATTCTGATGAAGTTCTCTGTGATGTTGTCCCAATGCAAGTTTGTCATATTTTGTTGGGTCGACCCTGGCAATATGATAGATATGCCTTCCATGATGGTAGGAGAAATAAGTACTCTCTTGAACATAAGGGGAAGAAGTATATTCTTGCACCCTTAACTCCTTCCCAAGTGTATGAAGACCAACAAAGATTGAAAGATTCAATGGGAAAACATGGGGAGGGATCAAAAAAAAAAGAGTGATAAAGAAGAAAGAATTGGTGAGAGGAAAGAGGCTAAGGGTGACAAAATGGTGTGTCTTGCAAAAGCCAAAGAGTGTCTACTTGCAAAAAATGAGGGGATGCCAATTGTCCTACTTACTTACAGGGAAGTTATGATCAACACTAATGATTTAACTCTTTATTTGCCTAGTGTTGTTTCAAAACTTTTGCAGGATTTTGGTGATGTCTTTCCTGAGGATATCCCTAAAGGGTTACCTCCTTTGAGAGGAATAGAACATCAAATTGACTTTGTGCCTGGATCCCAACTTCCGAATAGGCCCGCTTATAGAAGCAATCCCGATGAAACAAGGGAACCACAAAGACAAGTAGAAGAGTTGCTTGAAAAGGGATTTGTGAGAGAAAGTATGAGCCCATGCTCTGTTCCCGTGCTCTTGGTATCAAAAAAGGATGGCACTTGGAGGATGTGTGTGGATTGTCACGCCATCAATAAAATAACGGTAAAGTATCGTCATCCTATTCCTCGTCTAACCAATTGCATGGCTCTAAGGTATTTTCTAAAATTGATTTAAAAAGTAGATACCACCAAATTCGAATGAATCCGGGAGATGAGTGGAAAACTGCTTTCAAAACTAAGCATGGTTTGTATGAGTGGTTAGTGATGTCGTTTGGCTTAACTAATGCACCTAGTACTTTCATGAGGCTAATGAACCATATCTTCAAAGATTTTCATGGCAAATTTGTGGTGGTTTATTTTGATGGTATTCTGATCTTTTCTACCTCTCTTGAAGAACATGTGGAACACTTGAGGTTAGTTTTTGATGTGCTAAGGGAGCAACAAGTGTATGCTAATCTCTCAAAGTGCACGTTTTGTGTTGATAAAGTAATCTTTCTTGGTTTCGTTGTAAGCTCGAATGGTGTTGAAGTTGATGACGATAAAATTAAAGCAATAAAAGAATGGCCTACACCTAAAAGCGTGACGGAAGTTAGGAGTTTTCATGGACTAGCTAGCTTCTATAGGAGATTTGTGAGGGACTTTAGTACAATTGCTTCACCCTTAACTGAAGCCATTAAAAAGGATAGGAATTTTAATTGAGGAAAAGAACAAGAGCATGCATTTAATTTCTTGAAAGATAAGTTATGTTTTTTTGTTTTTTTTTTAATTTTTTATTTTGATAACCGTGGTGTCCGGGCCAGCTTTCGCGCACCTCGACTATTTTTTATGTTCTGCTCCTTTGTTACAATTACCTGATTTTTTCAAATCTTTTAAAATTGAATGTGATGCTAGTGGAAAAGGCATAGGGGCTGTTCTAATGCAAGATTCCAAGCCTATTGCATATTTTAGTGAAAAATTGAGTGGAGCTACATTGAATTATTCTACTTATGATCGTGAGTTGTACGCCTTGGTAAGGGCTTTGGCTACTTGGCAACATTACTTGTGGCCACGTGAGTTTGTGATAGAGTCATTGAGATACTTGAAAAGCCAAGCTAAGTTGAGTAAGCGACAAGTCAAGTGGGTGGAGTTCACTGAGACATTTCCTTATGTGATTTCATACAAACAAGGTAAGGACAACGTAGTGGCTGATGCATTATCCCGAAGGTACGTTCTTGTTTATACTCTTGCTTCCAAGCTAATGGGCTTTGATCACATTAAAAGTCTGTATGTTGATGATTCAGACATTGGAGTTGCTTATGCTGCATGTTTGAAGGGACCCTTTGAGAAGTTCACTCTACGTGATGGGTTCCTTTTCAAGGAAAATAAATTGTGGGTGCCAATATGTTCATTCCGTGAAATTTTTGTAAGAGAGGCACATTGTGGGGGGTTTTATGGGACACTTTGGAGTGCCAAAGACCTTGGATATACTTGCTGAAAAATTCTTTTGGGCTGGCATGCGCAAAGATGTAGAAAAATTTTGTGCACAATGTTTAGAATGTAAACATGCTAAGTCTAGGGTCTTACCACATGGGTTGTATACACCTTTACCAGTCCCTATTTCACCTTGGATAGATATCTCTATGGATTTTGTCTTAGGTATACCAAAAACAAAGTATGGTAAAGATAGTGTTTTTGTTGTGGTAGATAGATTCTCTAAGATGGCTCGTTTCATTCTATGCTTGCAAACTAATGATGCTTCTCATGTGGCTGACCTATTTGTTAAAGAAGTTGTGAAATAACATGGCATACCTAAGACTATTGTTAGTGATAGGGATGTTAAGTTCTTGAGCCACTTTTGGCGTGTTCTTTGGGGAAGGTTAGGAACCAAATTGTTGTTTTCTACTTCTTGTCACCCACAAACTGATGGGCAAACTGAGGTGGTCAATAGAACACTAGGTAACATGTTAAGGGCTGTTTTGAAAGGTAAATTAACTTCTTGGGAGGATCACTTGTCATTGGTGGAATTTGCTTATAATAGAACTATTCATTCTTCTACTGGGTCTTCTCCTTTTGAAGTTGTTTATGGTTTTAATCCCCTTACCCCCTTGATTTAGTGTCATTGCCTACTACTGATATTGCTAGTTTTGATGGGAAGAATAAATCTGAGATGATGAGAAAGATACATGAAAGAACTAGACTGGCCATTGAAAGAAGCAAGAGCAAGTTGCTTTAAGAAGAAACAAAGGGCGAAAACAAGTCATATTTGAGCCTGGAGACTTAGTCTGGATTCACATGCGCAAAGAAAGGTTTCCTTCCAAACGGAAATCTAGATTGCATCCTAGAGGCGATGGACCCTTCAAAGTTCTCGAGCGAATTGGAGACAATGCTTATAAACTGGATCTGCCTGGTGACTATCAAATAAGTGCTACTTTCAATGTTGTTGATCTGTCTTTCTTTGATGGAGGCTCAAATTCGAGGACGAATTCTTTTCAAGAAGAGGGAGATGATAGCTCCATGGGCAATGGTGATGCTATAGAAGAAGCCCTAAAAAGACCTTCATCAAAGCCTCAAGCCCAGATTGTTGGGCTTCAATGTGAAATCAAGAAGATGTTTGTGATAAAAGAAGAGCCCAAGAACGAGTTCAAGAATTATGGAGAAGAATGGGCTAAGTGCTACACATATTTCATGATTCAAGTCCAAGCCCAAAAGGAAGAAGATTGGGCCCCTATGGGTTTTGATTAAATTTGAAAACTTTTCCTTATTTCCTTAGGGGAGAATTTTTGGTATTATTTTTACATGCTTTAAAGTTTCCTAGTTTAAAAGTTTCCTAGTTTAAAAATTTCCTAGTTTAAACTTTCCTAGAATAGGGATAGGGTTTTTTTCCCTATATATAGGGATGAATTTTGTTATTTTCAATCAGACATGATTATTATTAAATTGAGAGTTTCTCTTCTTTACACCTTTGTGTGTGGCTACTTTGGATTTATCTGGCAACCTTATAAGAACGATTGTTTAGGAGGTAAGATTCATTTTTAACTTGATAACTTTGATTTCTATTAAAGTTAATTAAAGAAGGTAATTAGTGTTATACTAATTGTTGTCTTTAATTTCTTTGAAATAGGGTCTAGATCACTTTTGATCTAAGTTCTTGAACGGGCTCTATTAGTATCATAATTAGTCTTAATCCGCTAATTTTGAATACTAAGATCAATTAGGATTCTTAGCACTTAATCTCGAAATTGGGGATTTATTCTCAAATTTCATCTAGCTTTAATTTCTTGTCTTTAATCTAAGTATTTTCGCTTCCGCATTATTTTCTTGTTTATTCAAGTAACCCGATTCTTATCACCTCTTCTCCTAGCTCCACTCTTCTAGCTGAACATTAACTCCTTCACAGATCTCGGCATTGCCCAAAACACACCAAACCATCTGTGGATGGCCTACTATAGCCTCGTGACTAGTTTGCAATGTAGCAAAATATGGTCCATGTCCTTCCCTACCTCCTCACATAGGAAGCACCAACTTACGCAGACAACCTTTTGTTTCCTAAGATTCTCCGCCGTCAAAATCATCCCTCTAATAGCTAACCAAGTGAAGCACGCCTTCCTCGGCACCTTCGAGACTGAATCATATGGAAAATCATCCTCCACCCTAAATCAGAAGATTTTCATCGAAGGACTTGACAGAGAACGCTTTATTATTCCCCAACTCCCACCTCAAAGTATCAGGTCTGTCAATTGGCTCACATTGCTTGTGAGGTAAAACTAGCAATCTCTGAAGCTAGACCACCTCCCACTCGTGAAAATCTCTCCTGAACCTCAAATCCAAAAAGCCCCGTCCCCTTGTGCCCCTCTAGCTTTCTGAACAGACAATTCCCTTTGGCAAGAGATCCCAGCCCCTTAGTTAATCAACCAAAAAGGGATAAAGAGTATTAGGTCGTATGCACAATGTAATTATAACAATTATTTGAATTGTATAAATGAAGTTTGAGGTTATACATCCTTGCTTTATATCTTTCATTCTCAGTCCTCGATTTTGTACCTTTGTGTCATAAGCTGATTTACACCTTGCAGGGGGGAAAGTAAACTAATAACCTCTCATGAATCATGATACATATCTTTCTTCAGCACCATTCTATAGTTTTGCATAATCCGACTGTAGTTCTCTTGTGATTCACTTCTTTCTTTCTATATCATCAGATACCCCTTGACAACTAAAGCAGGGGATTCATTTAATATTATTTCTTTACAATTCATAATGTGCATTATTTTTTCTCCTTGGAATAACTAATCCATCTCTAGACTTAATGAGCTACTTACTTGGACTAGAGACTACATGATGAGGATGATATTTGTTCACCTTCCAGGAAAAGGCCATATGCTAATATGATGACTACAACAGCTGCATTACTTTGTGAAAGTTCATCTAACCAGCATCAGCACCAGAAATCCATATTTTCTCCTTCTCAAAGAACCCTATGATCACCAGCTTCTTCATGACATTTACAACCCAATTTGTCCCTGCTCATGCTACCATCAGCATCATCCTGAACACAAGCGAATGCCATTTGTTCACCACAAGCTCCAGAACTTCTCATAGACTAGTCAACTGGTTGTTTTTCTTATATACACCAAAAATAAAAGCCTTACAAGTAATATTCACAATCACAGTAATATCAAAACAGCATCTTTGCAGATTGCTCAGAAACCAGTACCATCAGCCGGCATCAACACGAAACTTTCATCAATTCCAAAAATTCATCAACTGCCAGCCATTGTACGTACAGAATCTTCTCCAACATTTTCTTTCTCTCTGGTTCGATATCTAACCAAGAAATTTTGATCGTAGAAACAAATACCAGGACTTGTGGTTTGACATCTAATTCTCCAAGCAGACACCCTTTGGGAGATCGAGGGTCCAACTCTTCACCGCCAACTTTCAAAGATACACAACTAAATAAGAACAGCAAAGAAAGCAAATCTGAAGACCTTATCCACAATGGCTGGAAACCCTTTCATCTTGATTTGGATTAAAAGTTTCTTTTATAATTTCATATGTGACTACATGATGATAAAAGGAAAAACTAAAGGTTGACAGTTTTTCTAAGAAATGCTTAGAAGAGCTAATACAAACAGGTTGCTAAAGATAACTGGATGGAGCGATTTGTGGGCTGGCCCGAGTGAGTTAAGCTAAGATCTAGCCATAAGATGGCAGTTAATCTGTTGCATCGCTAAAGCTCAGAGCGGTGACTCCTAACCTAACAAGAAATTGATCAAAGTTCATTTACAATGCAATCCTATGTTATTCACTTATAGAAGATTTTCTGGATAATGTCCACTTGCACCTCAACAGTCAAAAGAAAACTCAAACAAAAGTGCAACTATTTTATTTCTTGTATGAAAAATAACAAATGGTTGAAATATATGGCCTATTTGTTAGTTCCTCAGTTTGGCCGAAGTTACTCGACAACTTCAATTGGTTGAACTAAAAAGAATGGCTCGTGCTACATAACAAGTTCTTATTATAGAAGACATGAATGTGGCATTGTGGTGTGACCTTGGCAATAAAATCCACTGCAAGCATATAAACATACAGAGTAAGAGAAAAAGCATAGAAGAGCAGGTGATTCTAAATATATTACCTTACTTCCAGCTCGGAAAGTTTTCTCAACACTGTTCCCTGTTACATAATTGCGCAATGTGGTCCTCACAAATGCAGCCCCTTTCCCAGGCTTTACATGAAGAAACTCTAAAAACATCCAAATGACAAGGATTATCAAACAGTAAAAGAGTCAACCAAATTTTAGGTGTACTCAAAACCAAACTATTCATATATATGCATTTGTATTCAAAAAAATCAGCTGTTTTTGAGTTCTGCTTTATGGACTACCAAGTAAAATCACAGTCAATTGTGCATGGATACAAAATTTTGAGTTTATTATAGTCCCAAAGCATTGCCTGGTAACCTATATAGAAATCTGAACAGCAAAACAAACAGTTCATATCAGCTAGCATTCTCTAGAGTTTTAGTGGACGAAACAATGATCTAAGCAAATTTTAGCATAATTCATTCATTCATTGTAATGATGACACCTTACACTTCACTCGGAATCCTCTAGTCTTGCTATAGTTTGTGTATTGTCAGCAGTAATTATCCCCTTATTTGGGGTCCGTATCAATGACACGTGGTTACAAAATTTCAAACGTACCAAAAGTTAGCAACTTCCAGAATTGTAAAAAAGTATTGCACTTATACTTCTTTTTGACTAATTACTTGACTGTCTAAAGCCCGAATTTTCACAAACTACTTAGATTAATAATGCTGATTCACAACCCCCTCTCTTTACTTGTGAAAAAACAAATAGATGCTTAGCATAATCAAGCAACAAGCACATAAGGGTGTGGCCTAGTGGTCAATGAAGCAGGTTGAGCACCATGAGGTCTCAGGTTCAATTCCCAACAAGGACAAAACCCTAGGTGATTTCTTCCCATATGTTCTAGCGTTGGTGGACAGAGCTACCTTATACTTGTTGATGGTGTGAGGTGGCAGGTATCCTATGGAATTAGTCGAGGTGCGCGCACGGTTATTAAAAAAAAAAAATCAAGCAACAAAAAGCTTAAAATCAATTTAGCAACAATGCACTATGAGGAGTGCATAATATTCCAGCCGAAAAAAATTATATTAATTATCATGTTGGATTAACCCTTCGGGTGTCTCAAATGGTTTGGCTTGGGACTTCTATAATGGAGGTCTCAAGTTCGAAACCCCTTGCATGTGACAGCTGGGGATTGGCCTTCTGGGTCAAACTCTGTCACATAGGGCTTGCTTAGTACGGTTTATCTCTCCTGTGTGGTTTGCGAGTTACTTACTACACAGGAGTATAATTTAGCCTGTGCGCACCTAAAGGGTAGCGAATGCGCGTTCCTTCTCATCAAAGATAATGTGAAATAGGAAGGGGTCATTAATTACCTATAACTTTGCAGGGAGCTCCATCCACTTCAATATTGCTTCCCACTTTAATATCATTACTCGAAAACGCAAATATCTCTGCCAAAAAAAAAAAATGACCAAATAAGAAAAATAAAAAATACCCACAAAAAATTTTGAGTATAAAAAACCAAGAACATTGTCATAATTACTCAACAATACTCCATACTTTTTTTCTTTTCAAGAAAATTAAGAGTTACTTACTTGGGAAGCAGTAAGGTGTTCTGCGAAAAATGGAGGTAGAAACAATGAATGGATTTGGGGAAAGAGAGGAAGACGAAGAGAGTGTACAGGAATTGGTAAAGAGAGATAGCTTGAGATTGGTCAGTCCCGCCATTGTTGCTCTGTCAAGAGGTTTTCAAAGGGACTGGAAATGGTCTGATGCTATTCCCCTCTATAGATAAGGAAACTAAATTATCTATTACTATAATCATGGGTATAGTTATTTTACCATATTATTCTATTAATTAATATTTAGTAATAGATATTAAAAAATAATTTAGACAATAAATAATTAATGCTAAAAATAAAATATGAAAAAAAAAAAAAAAAAAATTTAGTTTATCAAAAATAACAAGTAAAAGTGGAAATCAAATTAAAAAATAATGACAAGTAAATTCAAACGGATAGAGTACTACCTTATTGGTATACTCAATTGGAAAAATATTTAGTTTTAAAATATTCAGGGCTCGTTTGCTTGGAGAATAAGTTATTTTGGAATTAATTATTCGAGATTAGTAATTTTAGGATGAGTTTATCCCATATTTGGTTGGGATAAAATCATTGGATAACTTATCACGAAATTAGTTATCTCAGAATTATATGTTATTTTTATCTCACATTGAGGGTGGAATAACAATCTTACTCCCTCCATTCCAAAATAAATAAATTGTTGAGGTAATGCACACATATTAAGAAAAATAGTTAAGGACATAAATTTAAGGCTACTTTTCACTATTATCCTTTTGATTATTCAACTTATTCTCCTAGAAAAATATAAAGTAGTTAAGAACATCATTAAAACAAAGGGTAAATATGGAAAAAGGTCCAAACAATTCTCTTAACTTTGAACAATTCAATTATTTTGAACTATAAAAAAGTCTTAACAATTCATTTATTTTAGAATGGAAGAAGTATTATAACTAATTCCGAGATAACTTGTTCCCCACCAAATAAGCCCTAAAAGACTTACACCTCAACCTTAAAGTTTTGATAAATATAAATTAGTTCTCATCCCCAAAGTTGTAAACAATTCAAACTAAAATTAATTTTCTTCCCTCCGAAAGTTCTTGTTTTTCTTCCTTTCAGATTCCTTTTTCGATCCAAATTTCAAGGTTTTTATCCTAAATCTTCCCCAACAATGGAAAGCTTCTTTAGTTCTGCATTATTATTCGTAACTTTTGAAAATAACTTCAATTACTTTTGCTATTATTGTAAAAGCTCACTTTTTAGTGCAAATTTCATCCTCATTAGCGATATAGGAAGTCATTTTGGGAGTATACATTCTCTTGGGAGCTATTGCTCTATTCCAATAGCTCAATTGGTAATTGGTAAGAGCTTTTTTCATGCTTTGTCGTTTTGAAGTTGTTATACTCATCGATCAGTCATAGACTAGCCTAGGTTTATTATGTCGATTGCAAAATATGTTGGATGAATGGGAGGAGACCTTATAAAATTGAAACTGGAAGTCTTTAAATAGGTGACAATATCCATTGTCGTGCATTACAATGGTATGTATGGTGACTTGGTTGGGAGCATAATAGAAAGTAGGGACTTAATTAACTTGTGACCCCAACGACTTGCACATTAGTTATATGATTGATACTATATTTGATATATATAATGCAAGATGAGAGCATTGGTGATTATCCAAAGGATATGGATGCTCCTCCAAATGATGATGAAGGGTGTGATAATAGTATAAGACAATATACTGGATCATAATCAAATCATTACTTCTCTAATAGAACTGATTTTTATCATGAAAACTACATTCACAATCAAGCGAGAGGTAAATGTAGCATTGAAAAGCTTCGGTGAAGATGCATTTCAGTTTTGCAACAACTAGGAGGTTATACAAAATTGTATAAAGTGCATTTGTGTATATTCTAATAGTGATTGAATGTTGTGGCCCATAAGGTATTATAGCACGACTAGATTTTGCATCTCCATGTACGTTGATGATCATACTTGTGAGATTGAACATAATATGGGCGGACATGTCTCATCAATTGTCATAGCCTTAATCATGATGAATCAGTATATTGATGGCAAAAGGTCATCGACAAAAGAAATTGAAAGGACGGTTAAGGGCTTGCGTAGTATTTAAGCTATTGGACGTGTTGGAAGGAAGATGTAATCGCTACAAACTTGTTTAGGGGGATACCAGAGCACATGTATGCTTGCTTATCGACTTATTGTTATATGGTTGAGAGTGTAAATCTAGGTAATACTATTATAATTGATAAGTAGTGTATATTTTTATGCTTTTTATTAGCTTACGGAGCTTGTCATAGAGGATTTTTCAACATGAGAAAGGTTAGTTCCGTTGATAGCACATTTTTCTTTGACAAGTATAAGGTGTCTTGTTAGCGGTCATCACACAAGATAGTCTTATTGTCCACCATCACATAAGATATTGAGAATCATAGTTATCCAGTTGCATTTTGTATAGTGGACAAGGAGTATGATGCATTCTGTACCTTCTTCTTCTTCAAGGAGTTGAAGTCTATAATCACCGATGAACCAGAGTTGTGCATCATCTCTAATAGGCACAAGACCATAACCAATGGTAATCTCAGAGATTTTAAATATGTCCATCATGGATATTACAAGAAACATATTGGTGAAAACCTCTGAAATCATTTTAGTGTGGAGATCATATTTACGTTTACTATAATGCAACACAAATATATGATTTTAAAAAGTTTAATGACCATTTTCAGCAATTCAAGGATAGATGCCCCCAAACAGCTACACGTCTTGAGTTCAATTTGATTTTGAATTTTCATACGTGAAACATACATTTTTTTCAAGCAACAAGTACAATGTGATGACCACAAATATTATCGAGTCATTTAATGCAATGTTGAAAGATTTTTTTTTTAAAAAAAGTACCACATGGTTGTCATATTTAATTTTATTATTAGAAGGTTTGTAAAAAAGTTCAGGTAGAGATGCATAAACATCAGCAAGGCAAATACTATATATTCGATGGTGACTCTTCACTTGTCAGTAATATAAATAGAAATATCAGTGGATTTAGTGTAACCGGTAGTGTCTCAACTGTCAACTTTAATCTACTGCACATAATATGTTATTTTTGTAGAGAGTGTTGTTGACATCCAATTTTGGCTCTTCCTTTTCCTAAAATTAATTTCTTGATGCTTATGAGTCCTGAATATTTGTCTTTCTTATTGTCTGACATTAATCTCAATAAAATTAACACCAATAACAATTTTTCCTAAAAATAATATCCTTTCTTATAATTATTATTTTTCTATTAAATTACTTATATCGTATGTTATAAAATTATCCGTAAAAATGAATTTGATGACAATAATATATCTTAATTCATTACTTTCACTATTTTTCTCTAATATATATATATATATATATATATATATACACATATAAAAATAAATATACATTAGTGTATTAACTTTTATTTCAAAGACTCTGAATAATCTTTGCTATACCATTTTATATTTTTGCAAACTTACTTTATTTTACTTTTTATTTAATTTTGAACTATAGTTATACGTATTTTAAAATATAACGTATATACAAATTTAAAATCATGCACATGTGTATACGCACCTATATATATGAGAATATATATGTATATACGTACACTTTTGAAAAATCAATTAGGACGAGATAAGCATCGTTAAATTAGATAAGTGAAAATTGATTTGGGAAAATTAGATTATAAATTCACTTATCCTATTTGGGCCACTTCTTCTTATTTAAGCTCCAATCCACCAGCCCAAAACCCAATACTATCCCCACCAGGCCCATTACCCTCACCTGACCCGGCCCAAGACCCTATTAATTAACCAAATCAGCCCCCTAATACCGCTTCACCATTCACTCTCGTCTCATCTCAACCAAACGACCCTCTCACTGTCGGCAGCCCACAGACCACCGGAAAATGGCAATTTCCGGTGGTCTTTCCCCTTTCTCACCTACATCCCTCAATCAAATCACCTTGTAGCCCCCCCTATCAACTTTATATCTCCTCCATCACTTTTTCTGAAGCAAATCGACCTTGAAAATACGCATCACCGCCACTGCCACTTCATTGGGACTAAAAGAAGTTGGAGAACCATCGAATTCCGACTCGGTGCCTCTTTAATCCGATGGGTCCAAGTACCCTACCTTCGAGTTGTCTCTTCTCCCCTTCAAATAGGCCTGAAAAGTAAGCCATCCCTCCTCTTCTTTCTATAATTCGTCCTCTGAATTTAGCTTTCCAAGAATTCGAATTTTTGAATTCTTAGAGCTTTCGTGAAAAGCCGTGGGGAACAACCAACATCGTCTAGAAAAGAGGGGGGGGGGGGACAGATCGGAAAAGGGGGAAGAAAAACAGAAATAAAAGATAGACAAGGAGAGATCCCAATAGCTTCTTTAATTTCTCTATATCCTCTAATAAAATTCTCTTCTTGATTTTCTGGAAAGTTTGGAGTTTTACCCGAAGTTGGAATTGCTAGTTTGGAATTCGACGGTCGACAGACTCAATCGCTGCCCCACACAAGGTAGATTCTGTCCTATCTAATTACGTTATATTTTTGATTTGGTGATTCACTGATTCGTCTGAATTTGTCATTTTTTGGTTTGATTGTGAACGCAAGCATGAAATAAGATGGTGTTTGGATGCTTGATTGCATTAATGTTAGGCAATGTTGTTTGTAAAGTGTTCATAGTCCGCAATCTAGTTTAAATAAAACCTATAAAGTTTGAGTTTTAATTGGAATCGGAAGTTCTGTTTTTGCAGGCCGTGAATACTACTCGAAGTGATAGTTGTCGCGTCATTGAACTTTATACGGGCTTCACCGTATGTTGGCGGGTTATCCACACCCTTTAATTAGCTTAAAATAGACTCCATGAATTTTATGTCTTCCGACATGCATCCAGTGGACTGATTGAGGTCATGTTGATGCCGGTTTGGTTGCTTTTAACGTGGTAATGGTGACTTGAATATGCATATGTTTGGTTGTGTGTTTACAAAATGACATAAGCTCCTTCTTATTGTCAAAGTTTTTTTTAGAAAAGGCTCAAGACCTTGCAAATGCTCGGCTGTCCGTTTTGAAATTTTGTACCTTTTTGGGTTTTGAACACTTGAACATGATTGTAATTACTGGTTTTCTTACACTGGGTGTTTACTTGAAAGATATCTCCAACCATAATATGAAAAACGGGTTACACGAGCTTGAAGCTTTTCCTAAAATATAGTTCATCACATGTTGAAGTTTCCTGTTTTTATTCGATTTCATAAAAGTATTCACTTGAGTATTAAAATAACTAGAGAAGTTTGAGAATTTACTGTGAAGTTGTTTTTTTTTTTACTAGTTTTAGTAGCTTCTTCTATGGTTAGGCATGTACCAACTTGCGTCTATTTAGCCTAAGTAACTAGCTTGAATAATGACTTTGTTGAATGTTCTAAAGTTGAGTTGAATAGACTGTACATCTCCATTTCAGAAATTTTAAAGCGGCTGCAACTTCTTCACTGTTTTTTTTATATGTTTGTCCAAGTCGATTACTTTAATGTGACCAAATATACATGGATAGAGAATTTGTAACAAGTTTTTTGAATGATGAAACTATCAAACTGTGTAACTACTTCCTTTGTTTGAATATATGTCTATGATATGCCTAACATAAGGGAGAATAGCGTGACCTCTTCTTATTTATTTATTTTCGTTCCTTTGGAGGGTTGTATATATATATTTTTCCTAAAACTGCTCAAGTGTACTCACACCAATTGATGTCTAAATAGCCTTTGATAACTAACTTTGAAATGTGGTCATGTAACTAGGTATTTTTTTAGTGATATACATTTAGTTAATGGTACATCAACACAAGTACATGGTTTGTTGTTTCCTATTGTACTCTATTCTGTTTCTGCATACTCTAAGTATAAGGGTATGCATATGCTATATGTGCAACCATGTATATATTCCCAGAAAAAATAAAAATATGAATTCACGTGAATTTAGTGCTTTTGTTCAATATTTTTTATTGGGGTCTAACTAAATAGTGTTGTTTAGCATATCTCTTATTTTGTATCCTTACCTTACCTTGCCATTTGACCGCTTCTAACTTTATTCTTTTCTTTGTCTCATGTAAACCCGGGAGTCGGAGTTTCAATTGAAACTCCATTTTTGACCCAACTATCGGGTCAACTGCTATAGGGTGACGGCAGCACCTCGGAGTCTCGATAATTAGAAGCCCAAACTCCATTAGGAGTCTAGTATTTCTTAGTCCCTTCTCTTTATTTATTATTCATGATATGTTGTTAGCCTTTGAAACTTGAATTGGCGTTTAATTATTATTGGCTATTGGAAATTTATTATTTGCTTGTTGTGTTTATATTGCTCTAGCATTTACGGATTGCCTTAAAATAGGTTAATGTTCTCATTCTTCGCAATTAACACTTGTTCTTAATCAATTAGTAAAGATATATTTTCTTTAAAAGACTAGCAATTTTAAAAATATTGGCTAAATGCTCTAACCGATTGTTTTGTCTTAAAGAATGATTTGTTAATAAAAATGGTAAGTGTTACATTTTTGTATATCGTAAGTGTATATTTATATGCCTTGTATGTTTTTTTTCTTTGATTTTAAAATTGAATAAATTTCTATAGTTATCACTACTTTAGCAAGTAATGAAACAAACATTTTCCAAACGCTTTTCCTAAACTAAGTTTAAGGACTATCTTCGGATAGGCTCTGAGGGGTGCCTAACACCTTCCCCTCGAGTAACCAAAACCCTTACTCAGAATCTCGTTCTCAAAAAGATCAAAAACAGAGTTTTACATAAAAAATGGTTTTTCTAATTTTTTCTTAAAATTTAGGTGGCGATTCTAAAAAATGAATTTTCAAAATCAGTGAGTCACAACTACCACGTTGTATGCTGTTTCGACCGGTTCGAAATTGGGCACAACAAGTGTAACTTGGTAAAAATATTGTGCGCTCACACAATGACAACCTTGAGATTAAAGTGTGGAGATAGATATGATTTAAGCATCTACAAGTACTTTTCACCTAAGTATAAAGTTCAATCTTACATCCTGACATATGTTGAAAATATTTATCTAGTCCCTCTAGACTTAGAATAAATGGCATCCAGGCAATTGTTAGACATAAAAATCATCCATCTTTTTACGAGCCTAAACGTGGAAGGAAGAGACAAAAATATATTTTTTGACATCGGACAATTTTTAATTCTAGAAAGAGGAAAAATAAATGCTCAATATACAATACGATTGGCCACAACAAAACAATGTGTTGATCTTTGTGATGGCATCCCACTTGATTTTTTTCCGTTTTACTATATTATTTGTCATGATCCGAGTCTACACCCTAATCGAGATATGGTGCTTGAAATCATAAGTGATCCCAAGCTAACCTTTGGCATAGCATACTAAGCATATCATATGAAACTTAAGTGAAAGTTGTAATACGAATCACAAATAAAAGCTCTAAAACACTATCTGAAACCATAATGTATAAAACATGGAAAAGCCCGAAAGATTAGCATGAACTACAAACTAAAGTCTGAAAGCCTCTAAAATTGAATAACATATTTTGTCGGTACAAAGCCCCCGTATAACCTTAAAACAATGTCTATAATAAAAAGGAAAAGAACAATTAAGTTAGGTCCCCGAATGATGAGGACTCACCACTATTGGAGTCTGAATTGTGAAAAATTAGCCACGCGTGCTTAAGAACGATCTTCCGCATCTACATCACATAAAAAATATAGGTAGGAGAGGTATGCAATCAGTACATGGATGATACTGAGCATGTAGGAACAAAACTAAATAATTAAAATCATATCTATGTCATGAATAGAGAAGAGACTAGAACTTTCATAGTTATAAATATCAAACTGAAAGGAAATGCAATTTAAACCATAAGTAGGGATTTTTGAATCATGAATATTTGAAATCATATTATCTGAAATCATAGAGTGATCATATTAAGTAAATTGTCAAAATAGAGCAAAATCTTTAGGTGAAAGTTTCTTACAACCAACATATATCACTTGAGCTAATGATGTCCAACGTTTAACCCTGTTGGAAGGGTTGTCCCAAACCTTGCCTGAAAATAGGACTTATCTATCTATGTGTGAATCTACTAAGTGATTAACCGATATTGCGGTGAAATCATAATTCTACGATGGCACATAGTTATGGAATTTGAATTTTCTAAACTTGTATTCTCTCAGTGCTAAATAATCTTCCCAAAACAGTTCATATAATCATATGCTCAATAAAAAGATTTAAATTACTATCTATCTATCGTAAAGCTTAAATCTTTACTAAATTCATATCTTGACACTATTATAAATTTCATCCTTCTATGGATGTAATCTATCTTCTTGAATGTTTAGACTATCATAAAGGCTAAAAATTCATACTTTAAAACATAGGTTTCAAAAACAATATGCCAAATCATGTCATGAATGAAAATCCAACAAGAAAACACCTTTCTAAGTGTATAAGTAAGTGCAATGTTCATAAAATTTATAATTTTAGATAAAGACTTCAAGAAATCATGCAATTTAATAAATAAAAAGGAAAATTGGGAAGTGGGCCTATAACTCTAACTATGAACTTGAATTCATAAAAACTATAGAATTTTAGACATGAGGATGGAAAAAAATCCTCATGAAGTCCTACATACCTTAATTTCTTCTCAAGAAATCAAGGAGGAACCCTAATTTGAGAAAGAAGCTCCAAGAATTCAGTTCTTAAAATCTTGAATGAACTTTTCTTGAAAATCCTAAGATTATGATGCAGAATTTGTTAAGAATCCGTATTTGGGTGTTAGAACTACTTGAAAAGGCTTAAAATTACATGAAGGGACTTATCTTTGTCCGGGATAAAGTGGAGAGGAGAGAATATTCATTCTAGAACTTGAAAAGTAGGAGAATGGATGTGAAATTCTAAAAAATGCACTTTTAAAAAGAACTCCAGGGGTCATCCGCTGCAGCGGTCAACTTTTGGCCGCTGCATCGGTGGGGAGTGCCAGAAAATTTTTTGGGACTATTGTAGCGACCAACTTTTGACCGTTGCGACGCTCAAGACTGATTTCACCTAAACACCTTTATGTTATTCTTTTTTTTTTTTCACTCTTTCCTTATATCACTTCAAAACATGACCTATGAGTATTTTCATTAAACCATCATCTATACCACTATGCAAAACTCACAAATATGAAAGCTTCTTTTGCAATAAACTAGAACTAGAACTAGAACACAAAATAAAAAATAAATTAGGGGATGCTGGGGTGATGTAGTCGCTAGCCTCCAGATTGAGCATCTCTACTATCGCCTGTAGAAAACGGGCGATAAGGCGGAATTTACGGTCTAGTCGATCACAATCCTGACCCAGATTAAATCATTGCGATGTAGCGTAATGAGCATTGTCACCTTACTTACAGACTTCCAATTTCAATATTTGGGAGTCTTCTCCCATATAATCACCACCAACAATAGCAAATTCTACAACAGACATTATAGAACTACACTGGTCGATCCTAGACTGTGGTCATGATCTATAATGGATCGATAACTGGCAAGATCTCCATACAAAATAGTGAATGAACAAAATTGATTTCTTATCAATGCTCTCCTAGTTACTGAAATGGAGAAACGAATTTATAGTACATCTGAAATATTGGAATCTATCTTCTAAAGAGTTATGCATATGACATTTGTGGAGTGATTTGAAAGACTGTAACAATGGTGGAAAATGTGTTTGGGAAGATTTGAAAGATAATGGGATAACAATGACAGCAATGGGCAAGATTACGATATTTATGGAGTGATTTTCAGCTGTGAGCAGGAAAATATCGCCGAAAAAGTCACCTGAAACGGAAAATTTTGGTGGAAAAAATGAAAACTTTTTCGAAAATTTCTTTTTTTGTTAGAAAAAATATTTTTGGATATATTATTTGGATGAGGTGGGGATTAAAGTGTATTATTCAAGACTTGTGTCCTAAAATTGTTAAGTTTTAAAATTTAAATGATGATATCATTAATAGTGGATATATGGCAAAAAAAAATCAAGACTTATGTCTATTTGTATAATTAAGTTTCAAAGTGGACATTTGGCCAAGAGACCGATTTACTCCGCAAATTATGGTGGCCGGATTTATTACTTGACTAACTCTTCCCTAAAAAAAAATTCAACGAGACATAGTGAATATTTTAGTCCTTCTCCACCTACCCATTCTAAAGTGTATGTTATTTATTCAATAAAAATGAGTTACAATTTCAACTTTCATCTGTGTCCTTGGTTCGTATTATAGGGAGAAGTTCAATTACATATTTGGTCAAATTTGGAGCTCAAATATTGGTGGCGTTACAACACTCACTGTAAGCAAATCTGCTCCAACCTAAGTGTGAGGATTTACCCGACATTTGTGGTTGTGGGTTTTAACAAATTGTTTGGTGGACTAGTCGTGGTCCATACAAGTTGGTCCATACAGGGGTGGAGCCAGGTAGGAACAAGGAGTTAATCAAACCCCTTTTGGCAGAAAATTACACTGTTTGTATATAGTTAAAATTATTTTTTATGTATATATGGTAGATGCATGTTGAATCCCTTCGACTTTTTCATGTATTTACTTCGTCATATTTGAAACACTCTTAGTGAAAATTCTGACTCTGTCACTGAATCATAGGTACTATCATAAAATTTGTTAGTGGAAACTAGTGAAGTTGGGTAGAACGAAGAGACATACACCTAAAAAATGTATGAAAATGTACCATGAAGCCTGCAAAGAAGCACTATGAGAGAAATAAAAATACCTCAATAATAGTCCTCCTAATATAAGAAAAGGATAAATTTTATCTTCCGTTATATCATTAGTGTAAAAATATTTCTATTCTGACCTAAATAGTTTAAATATGTCTCCCTTCCGTTAAGACTATTCAAAATAGATACTTAATCACACATAACACTGATATTTTGATGAGATGAAATACCACGTGACATGTCCTTTCAGTTCCCTAATCCATTTTACATCTCTCCTCTACTTGTTCTTCTATGACTAGCATTTCCTTTTCCCTCCATCATTATGTGAGAAAGTAACCAAATTTGATCACTAAATATTTTCTCCGATCAAAATAAAACCTGCAGGTAGAACGCACACTTAATTAGTTAATAGTATTTTATAAGTACACGAAATAAAAGATTAAATATTAGTTGAACACTTTGAATTCAACTACCAAACCATTAACCATCAAACACCACTGAAAATAACACCAACTCCACCTCCTAACGTAGTTAATTAGAATCCCCAGCTCTGGTGCTTTCCCAAATTTTATTTTGTATTTATATTTAAATTCCTTCTGAAAATATGATTAGCTCATTTGATAAACTTATAAGAATTAGGAAAGTTTTAATAATTTTCATAAATTGGAAATTTTCATATTTGTGAGAAAAAGTAAAACTTTTGAGATGAAAACTACACGTTCAAACAAAAATTTAACTTACAATCAACTTTGGTTTCAAATTAATGCTTTTAAATCATGTCCTAATGCTGCCTATTAGGGTGTGTTTGGGAAGGAGTAGACCTATTTTCTCATGTAATTCCTTAAAATGAGGAAAATGACTTCTCTAGTTGAAGTAGAGAAAAAAGCTTCATAAGTGATATTCCAAATTCATCGTCTCCTCCCGCCACTCATCCAATGCACTCAACCCCCATCCCTTGACCATCCCACCCCCTCCACTCCCCAACCCCCACTCCCTCATCCCATCCTATCCCATTCCCATAATATTTGCTAGTATATTAAATAAATGCTCTCGAAATAATACTTTCTTCATTACTTATCAAACATTAGAAAAGAAGTACTCCCCTCTGTTTTATATTAGTTGATCTATATTGACCTGACACAATCTTTAAAAAATATCATTATTATGAGTGTATTTTACTAAGCTAAACTTATTAATGATGTTCTGAAACTCTAAATTAGAATACTACTACTTTATATAAATATTTGACTAAGGATGGTGTGAGAAAAAAGTACTTCATTTTTCTCATTTTATATGATACTGTTTGACTGTTATTTTCGTTAAATAAAATCTGTATTCAAGAATAAGAACTTCAACAATAAGTTCAAAACAACTTATGAAGAACAAAATGAAGAAAGAGATGAAGATAGAAGAATCAAGTCCACTGAATTCATAGTGTGTCCTTAAGCAAAATTATTCTTCTCAACTACCATAGGTTATGGAATATATCCTTCCAGGATAAAATGATTCACTTCAGCAGAATAGCGGTACCTCAGATTCTACCGAACAACGAACTCACTCAACGGTAGCAAATTCCACTTGAGTTTTTGTAAGAAAGAGGAGTTTTTAACTTCAAAATTTCATTCCAATATCTGAGAAAAAATCAGATATTTATAGCCAAAAGTTATTGCTTCAGAAAAAAAAGCAACAGTTCTTGAAGAGTTGCACTGTTTCGGACCGACGGGCCCATTTACGGAGGCAAATCCTCTCATCGTTATTCATTCAATGTGCGTTGGATATGCGTCCTCAAATGGAGGAAATATTTTAGATTAGGTTTTTGGATTAAATAATCATTAACAATTAAGTTTCAAATGAAGCCGAAGCTGAGCAGGCGACGACGACGGTGCGAGGCTTGTCTTCTTCTTACCTCACTAACAACATGGAGTAGTGCTTCTATACTTAAGCACAAGAAAGTTCCTTTCTTCCACCAATGTGGGAGAAACACTCTTTCATAAAGTGAACGCCCAATTCACTTTTTTCCTCCATTTTTCATTCACATTTCAACATAGAATCCAACATTACTTGATACGGTGTTTAAGAAAAAAAAAGACTTTTGAAAATTGGGGTTTAAACAATCCTTAGATATTTGTGTGACTATAAATCATTTTATTAAGGATAAAATGAGAATTTTAAAGTTAAACCATTTCTAATTATAACAAGATGACATTCTTTTTATGATGGAAAAGAAGGAAAAGGGTGTCACATTAAATAACAGAGAGAGTAAAAAACCATCTTAATTTATTAAAATGGATAACTAAAAAGCATAATATACTTACAATATAAAGGTCAAGTATAATGAGACTGAATAAGAAACTTACTTGTTTTCCTACCACACTTTAGTGCTTTTAGGGATTTTTTGGTAGGATGTATAAGAATACTGCAAAATATGGTGTATTAGTAATATTTGCATTAGTAATACTTGCGCTAGTTATATTTGCGTTAGTTATGTTTGCATTTTTCTTATGCAGTGTTTGGTTTGGTGTATTAAAAATAACATTAATTACATAATTTCTTTAAAAAAAAAATTCTACAAAAATACCCTCCGTAAATATGGTGGAAAAGATATGAAAAAGATTTTGAGGGATAATTCTGACTTTAACCATACTAATGCATGCATTAGATCTATTGCATTACTAATACCGAGGATTTTCATGCATTACTAATACACTCCTTAATATCAAATATAGTGTATAACTAATGCAAACATTAGTAATACATAGGATGAAAAATTGTATCAAACAAAGTATTAGTAATACACAATCAGGGGCGGCTCAATGATATTTGTGGCCTAAAGCCAATCCTATCCTTATTGAAGAGGCCTATAAATTTCCAAATTATAAAAGACATCAAAATTTGCTTTAAAAACGAATCATAGAAAATTAGAATTGTAAAACCTGGTTAGGAATGTTGATACTTGATGAGTGATATCAAAATAAATAATCCGATAGAGAGTTTTGAGTGTTTTAATTTGCTTACTTCTGTGCTTGAAAGCATGCATGAGAGAGAATGGAATACATTATTTTGTTTGACAACATAGATGCATAAGAAAAGAGAAAGAAACATACTTCCTCGATTTTATTTTACTTGACTCATGTTGACTTCACACACCTCTTAAAAAACTTTAATCAAAGGCATATTTTATTAAATTAACCTTATTAATGATGCTTTGTAACTCTAAATTTGAGTATTGACTACTATTAGTTTATTTAGCTATTTGGCACTAGGAGTAGTATGAGAAAGAAGTAATAAAACTCTCTTGATTTGCAAAAAATGGACAAATAATTAAAACATCTAGTTTTAATATAAGGATCAAGTAAAATAAAATGGAGAAGTATATATACAAGTTTAAATTTGAAAGACATGACCTGGTAAAGGAAATGTGATATGCCAGTAAATTATATATATCCTTACACTAATAGGCTCATTATGTCAATTTCTCTTCCCTTAAGTTATCCTTTATTCGTATCTAATTCTTTCGTTTTTACAAAACACTTTGTACTGGATTTTTAACAAAAAATAAAAGGTCACAAAATTAATTAACAATTTTTGGGGGCCTTAAGATGTGGGGGGACCTAAAGCAAGTGCTTCTCTTGCTTGTCCTTGAGCCGGCCCTGTACACAAAGTTAATGCATTCATTATTTTTTTTAATACGTTTGAATCAAATGATCCCTTAGTTATTGATTTCACAAGCATGATGTCATTGTAATATTAGCACGCGTAGAAGAAGTAATCAATTGGGGGATTGAATAAACAAACTAGTTTTGATTTACTACTTATCCGTTTAATTACGCAATGATGATTGACACTTGCAGTCATCTATCCATCTCACCACTTCCAATCTTATCGTACACACAAAGCCAGTTGAAAAGGGAACTGCATTTTTGTTTCTTTGATTACGACTTCCACTCGGTAAAAATTTATCCACACCCCGATGTATATATTAATGACCAAATTAATATAATTTATTATAATTAAATAATTAAATAAAATAATATGAATTCTAAATTTGAACACATAATGATATGCATGTATTGACTTGATGTATACACTGTTGTATATAAGTTTTACCCTCCCACTCCTCATGATCCATTTGTTTTTTCTTTTTTTTTTTAATACAACATTTTTTTGAGTTAATTCCTAAAATTATCACTCAACTTGTAGAAGTATCTCATTAAATTAATTATTGAATTTTTTTGGACAATATTGTTACTCAACTTATAGAAATATCTCACTAAAGTAACTTTTAAATTTTTTGGGTCAATATGGTCATCGAACTACGCACATATTTCGGACAAGGTGAAAACTAATCAAAAAGTTAAATTTTTAACGAAAATTTATTCATATGTATTTTAAGCTATATTTTTAGATCAAATACCCTTAATTATATAAGATTTATTTAAACTATTTCAAATGTGTCTTTAATAAAATAAATTATATTTATGTAACTAGAGCAAAATGATGGTGCAATCTTTGTTAAAAAGTGATACATATGTCTTTTATTTTTAGTAATAAAGTTTATACATTTATCATTTTAGTTTTCTTGTTTTGTTTAAAATCCAATCTAATTATAAAATTTATTGTACAGTGTGCAAAGATGAATAGTTATCATGCATCTCCGATATTATTTTTTTAGCTAATCTTTATTTTTTTTGGTAAGAAGAACTTCTTAAATACCAAATCTTTTTAATTATAAAATTGAGAATAATATGTAGGGAAAAAAAAGGGGGAAGATAGTATGATTTTTTATGAAAATGTTACTTTAAAATTGCACTTCCATTTTGCACTAGCTGCATGAATATAATTCATTTTATTAAAGACACATTTGAAACGAATTAAGTTAATTTTAAATTCTTAATGGATATTTGATCTAAAAATAAAACTTAAAATATATATATCAATAAATTTTCGTTAAAAATTTAACTTTTCCGTTAGTTTTCATCTTGTTGGAAATATATGTATAGTTTAGTGATAATATTGTCCAAAATAAAATTTAAAAGTTACTTTAATGGGATGTTTCTATAAGTTGAGTGACAATATTGTGCAAAAAAATCCAAAATTTAGATACTTCTATAATAAATTGAGTGATAATTTGAGCAATTAACTCTACTTTTTTCATACTAACAGGTTTAATGTTTTCTAAAAATATTAGTCCTTTAAGTTTCATTATGTTAATCTAGTACTACTCGGTGAAAGAAAAACCTTGTGTGTTTAACGTTTTGTATTATGCTTTAGTGCTATAAGGGGTTATTTAATTTGGAAACAAGTTATTTTGAGATTAATTATCTCGTGATTAGTTATTTTGGAATTAAATTACATTATAATTTTGGAATAACTAATTCTATGATGAGTTATTCGATACATTTTATTCCAATCAAATATATGATAAATTCATTTTAAAATTAATTTAGAGATTCATTGTACCAAACAAGCCCTAAGGATGTGATACAGTTAATGAGAGGGTATTCATAGTTGTATTCATTTTTTCACCTACAATCGAGAACACAAACTGAAGAGAGATACCGCTACACCTCATGATGCCCTTATTAGCGAACTATGCATGGACCCTATTAAGTGCAATTAGAATTAGTTTGGCTCAAATATGGACATCAAACTCCAAAATTAAAAAAATTAAAAATAAATAAAAATAAAATAGAGAGATGAGAGAGTAGAGAGACGTTCGTGGAATGGGCAGTGAAAAGGAGAGGCGGGCGACCTTTGCTGATCCTTCAAGTCTCTCCTTGCAAAATGCATGCCTCCTTTTGCATTTTTAACTGTTTTCCATTTTACACGCCTCTCTCTCTCTCTCTCTCTCTCTCTCTCAACTCCACCGGCGGTACAACTTTCAGATACCGGTAGTTCAACACAAACACTACAACTTACTACCTTTAGTTTATGTCTAATTCTTATGTTTCAAGATTCTTCCTTTACTCTTATTCTTCAACTTTTCTATACTTGGGTTTCTCTAAAAAATTCATTTTTAGCTTATTCTTGAATTTTCCATACTTGGGTTTTCTCTAAAAACTTCATTTTTTTAAGCTTATTTTTGAATTTTCTTTAGTTGGGTTTTTCTAAAGACTTCATTTTTAGTTTAAAGCTTCTTCTTTTTATAGAATTTTTATTTGGGTTTTTGCGTATGAAGTGTTAGAGGAAGATTATGCTGTATTAGGGCTTGATTAGAAGTAGAAGGAGTGGGAGTTAGGAATGGAGTCGAAGATTTGCATGAATGGAGTATGTGGGGCAACTTGTTCAATGGAATGGAAAAAAGGATGGCCTTTGAAATCTGGTGAATTTGCCAGCCTCTGTGATAAGTGCGGGTAATTCTATTCAGATCTCTCTCTTTATATTGAATTTTTGTGTTTGCAAATTCAGTTTTATTGTTTGTTCTTTCTATTTTCTAGGTAGAAACTGGTTTGCCTACAGTCTATTACTCCTTCTGTTTGTTCATTTCATATGATAACATTAACATTTAAAGGGTAGTTTGCTAGTGTGTATAAGAATAGTACCGAATAGGGTGGATTAGTTATGCAGGATTATTTCTTATCCACGGTTTAGTTTGGTGTATTAAGGGCAGTTTTGTCGTTCACCATGCTTATCCATGTATTAATAGCCCTTGTTAACTAATATCATGGTTTGCTATGTATCAGTTATACGCCATATAATATTGAATATGGTGTATAACTATTACATGTTTTTTTTTTTATTTGACTAGGATTTTTCATTCATTGATTTTACATATGTTTTATTGTAAAATAATGTTGTGACTTATGTACTCTTTGTGTTGATTTTGAATTTGTAAATTTTATTCAAGAAAAGATTAAGGAACCAATGTCCTCCTAATTGAGATGGAATATTGGATGGTTTGACGTTTGTTCTTTGAACTGGTTATTCTTTATGAAATGGAAGGGATATGTACAGTCTGAATAGTTTATATGTTTATGTTAAGGTTTTTGTTTTGCGGAAAGATATTCACTAAGTCATGTTCTTTTTCTAACTGATTGCCCCGTAATTGAAAGTTCTTTAATTTGACGAAACAATTACTTACCTTTTCTAATAAGAGTTTGCATACTCAATTTGAAAGAACTAATTATATTGGGAAAATACGTTCCTGGTC
Source organism: Capsicum rhomboideum (assembly GCA_031232105.1). Classification (NCBI taxonomy): domain Eukaryota; kingdom Viridiplantae; phylum Streptophyta; class Magnoliopsida; order Solanales; family Solanaceae; genus Capsicum; species Capsicum rhomboideum. The sequence continues at coordinate 104,372,589 of CP124710.1, forward strand.
CAGCTCATGCACCAAGTAATGGTTGCCCAAACTGACTCTAGTTCTGGAAAGATTAGAAATCCTGTAGGGTCAAATTGTGGAAAAATTATCCTTCTACTTTCTGTACTGTTTCAGTGATTGTCCCTTAGGCAGTTGGTGCAGATTAACCTGCTTCTCTTTTTTAAGGATTTGCGTTATCAACATGGTTCTTATGGTGTAATAGTAAGGTTTTTTATGGCCGAGATCAGTAGCGTGGGCTTGTGACCCGAGGCTGTTGAAGTGATGTGAAAGTAGTGAGGGGATTCCTTTTTCTTTTTAAAATCACCTCTTTGGTTCCATGTTAAGTTGCTGTGGAGTAACTTTGTCTTTTTTGCTCTTTCTGATGAATCCGAAGAGGTGTTCCTTAGGAAGCCGGTGCAGATTAACCTGCTTGTGTTCTTCTAAGGATTTACATTATTTATGTGGTTCTTGCTGTGTTATAGCGTGGTTTTTTTTGGCCGAGATCAGTAGTGTGGGCTTGTGATCCAAGTGAGGCCGTTGAAGTGATGGGGATTTTTTTCCCCCCAGAACTGTGTCTTTATTTGAGGTAGTGGTATGGACTGTATACACTTCACCCTCCCCAGCCCCCACTTTGTGGGAATACACTGGGTATGTTGCTGTTGTTGTAGAATTGTGTCTTTGGTTCTATGTTAAGTTACTGTGGAGCAACTTTGTCTTTTTTTGCTCTTTCGGCCATTCTTATATGAAATAAAGTAGTTATTTCACTTACAGTAAATAATTTAAGTACTGATGGATTGAAACTATTTTACTGTATTTTATTTTTTGTCCTTTGTTTCGTTTTGTTTGTTTGTTTTATTTCTTTTGTAATTTTCCTGTTTGTCTGTGTTTCTTGGCCAGGGTAGATGACTGTTAGTTAAGTTTAGGATAATTTATATCTTTTGCAATCTCCTACCTTCATTGCTAAAAGGAAAAACATTTCACTTTAACTTTGCTATACAATGTAGCTAACAGCAGTTCCACCATAAAGTGAAAACTGAAAAACTGATGCAGAGTCTTAGGCAACAACAACAACATACCCAGTGTATTCCCACAAAGTGGGGTCTGGGGAGGGTAAAGTGTACGCAGTCCATGCTACTACATCAGAAGAAATAGAGAGTCTTAGGGTGTCCAGCAATTTGAGAAATTATAAATTACATCCCGAGAATACTTCTAGCATAGACATATTTGAATATAAATTGGTTATTAACCCCAAAGCAGTTCTGGAATAGTCGATGGAGCGCAAGTTGACTCGGACACCATTGTTATAAAAAATTTTAAAAATTCAATGGCGATAACGCCAAAGCAGTTATCGGAATAAGGTGGTAGCTGATTAGGATTGAGGACCACATAGTTGTACAATCGTACCACTGACCAGGAGCCTACTTGCCCATTAATGAGCAATAGTCTCTTCAGTATTGAGTGGCAAAATCACAAACCACAACCGTTTGTGGGTTGAACAGGAACTTCTGAGCCCTTTTTTGTTAAAAAAATTAAGATGGTCTGAGGACCAGCTTGCACTAGCATAGGTCAACTAATCCATCGGCACAGATATCACATAGTTTTGGGGTAATTCTGAGCATTATGGCTTAGGAAGACCGTAGATGGGATGAATTAACCTAGTGCACCTACTGGGTATCAAGCTTTGGTTCCTAAGTTTGTCACTCTTAACTCTTCAAACCGATAGGCCTCCCCCTTGTCGGCCTTCTATAGTGTTCACTCTTTTCCTTGCCCAATTCATGCAGTCATTGGGTTACTATGGTTTCATGACTTATTTTGCACATTCTATTCTTGTGAAAGGACTAATTAACATGGATAGATGGGACTCAAGTCAAACCAAATTGTCTATGATCCACCTTGAGTCTATTGTTTATTTTGCCACATTGGTTAGGCTAGATTAGAAGTTTCTACTCAATGATTATGTACAAGTTTGGTATGCCAAACTCAAGATGTAACTTTTTGCACATGCAATGAACAATGGAGACAAAGTTTAATTAGAAAAAGTTGGTGAAAGGGTAGATTTCTCAACATTATACTCAGAAATGTTGGTGGCTGCTAAAAGCGGAGATGAGTTTAAACATGTATTAATTGCCTCAAGTTAGGTGTAGGACTTCTCATCAATTATTTTCATGAAGGCTTAATAAATCTCCTAAAATGAAATATATATAGGTCTACAATTTGTCATGTGAAGTTTGTATGTAGTATTTTCCATCTTGTGAGTTGTGACCTAATTTCACTTGGATTTTCCTGAGAATTAGATCACAACTCCAGATGTCATAACATGGGATTTGTATTTACTCCAGGACTGCTTATGAGCAACTAGTCTTCTGTGATTTATTCCACTCGGAGGACACTGGTTGGAGGGAGTGTATTTCATGTGGCAAGGTTAGCTCCAGAATAGTCTTTCTGTTTCATAGTATAATCTAATTCTCTGCAGAGATTCCACTTACCTTTGAAACTATTGGTATTGGCAGCGTCTTCATTGCGGATGCGTTGCTTCTAGCTCCTTGCTAGAGCTGCTCGATAGCGGGGGCATCAATTGTGTCAGCTGTGTGAGAAGCTGTCAACAACATGCTGTGAGATAAATTTTATGCATTCATGTGAACTTTTGTACTGTGAACATATGATACAAGTGTCACACGAATGAATTGTAACCATTGAAGTTGGCTTGCTAGCTCTCCTTGGATTGTAATTTAACTATTTAAGTAGTTGCCCTTACAACATTTGAATAACATAGTTATCTTTAATAACTCATGGGCATTGCTCCTACTGATTTTATCCAAAAAAATCACATCTAAGGAAAACCCCCCCAGCAAATTGCACTCGTGCTTGCCATCTGTTTATCTGTTCTAATTCCTGATTGTTCTCTAACATTGTTCAGGAGCAGGATACCCTATTTCTATTTGTTATGTAGTTAAGCAAGTGTATTTTTTTAATAAGCAAGTATTATTTTCGTTGAAAGTGACAGATTGAAGTTGCTAGCTATGACATTGTTTTCTTAAGGTTTTGCTATTAGAAACTTAGGAACTATGTTGCATCCTGCATTATGTTCTTCAATTTTCCTGCAGACCCCAAATCATGAGAAGACCAAAGCTTTTGGAACTTCTATCTCAAACAGTGTTGGTGAAACGGCTTCAACTTCTTTGGGTAGTCAGATGAATGGTTCTGAACCTAATAAAAGAGAGGGATCTGACAGTATTGATCCAGCACTTCTGCTCCTACACCAGAATGACAACACAAATAGGCCTTTAGGGCAAATAAAAATGGAAGAAGCCTTCCATCCCGCTGGTGAATCTGGAGGCACATTTTCGTCAAATTTGTGTCAGGCTTCCCCGGATTCCTCTAAAAATGCCAAACTGGATTCATATAACGGATACAAAGGTGTTATAGAGATTCATGGATCAACGGTGCAAACAAACTTAAGCATAGCTCTTTCTGCATCTTCACCGAACGCAAAGCTCTTTCCCACTACATTGGATGAGGGGGACTTGAACAAGACAATTTCTTCCTTGCAGCAAGGGTCTAGGTCTCGAAACCTCTTGCCCAAACCCCCCAAATCTACCTCTGCTTTGGGACCAGAGACGAATGCTGGCTTAATTTCACAGATTCGTGTTGCCAGACCACCTGTTGAAGGTCGGATTAAGAATCAGCTGCTTCCACGTTATTGGCCGAGGATAACAGACCAGGAGTTGCAGCAAATATCTGGAGAGTATCCATCATGAGTTCTTAAATTAAATTCATTTTTGTTAACCTATTTCATACATGATTTCCTTGACAATGTGTTTTCAAGCTCAAATTCCACTATCATACCATTATTTGAAAAGGTTCTGAGTGCAAGTGATGCAGGTCGAATTGGCCGTTTGGTACTTCCTAAAGCATGTGCTGAAGTAAGTTTCAACCTTCACATTTGTTTCCTCCTTATCATTTTAACACATTCCTCTCTTCTGACTTTTTGTCCATCATAATAGAGGCCTAGTCTTCCTTTACTTTTCTCCTTGTGGTGACCGGCAGTATCTTTAAATTTGACTATTTTCAATGTTCAGGCATATTTCCCACCAATTTCTCAGCCAGAAGGCCTTCCTCTGCGAATTCAAGATGTGAAGGGAAAAGAATGGGTATTCCAGTTCAGATTTTGGCCAAACAACAACAGCCGGATGTATGTTCTCGAGGGTGTGACCCCTTGCATACAATCTATGCAATTACAAGCCGGGGATACAGGTAATGAAGTTTCATCCTTTGTAGTGAGCCATAAAACCTGTTATGTTCGGATCACCTTGTTAACATTAAGCAGTAATCATTTTCCTAGACTTGAAAAGATTGACTTTTTATTCATGAGATGAAATCTCCTGTCCATGACATTTAAAATTTACCTTATGATCAAGAGTTTTTTTTTTTTTTAATTAGGGGTGGCAAATGGGCTGGTCAAAATCGGTTGAGTCAATTAATAGGTCTTGACCCAACCTGCCCAATATTAACTTGGACTAAGATGGGCTACACAATGGGTCAGAAGTGCCCCCTCCCAAGCTTGATTACCCATCTTTTTTTTTTTTATAAATAAGTTAGCATATTAGTAAGACAGACAGTTTTTCTAGAAAGTTTTGTTATTCTGACATGTTTTATGTTTTATTTTACATTCTTAAACCTTGAATTAAGTCTTCTCCGTTCCTAAGGGTTATGGTTGGACATCTATATGGTTATGTTTAGGCAGTTTGTCCAAGACAGGTTAAGTTAGGCATAGCCCAAATTAGCTCATCAGTGAAATATCTCATGCCCTACCTGATAAGTTTTGGGCACATTATAAATAATTGGGCCAATTTTGGTACGCCTAGTTCTTTGCTTTAACTCAACATGGAAGCTGTGATGCTGGCAGGTCAATACTCATTAGCCACCTCTATTTGAGATAAAAGGGGTCAGGTTAGACACAGAATGCATGAGATTTGAATTTTTGACAATCCCCAAATACATGCATTTGCCCATCCCTCTTGTTAAAGCCACTCAGCTAATCTGGAATTAGAATGACAGTAATAGGGCCAATACTTCTTTCACTTTTCCAAGTTTAGATTATTATTAGCTATAATACACTGGGTATGTTGTTGTTGTATAAAACAACAATGAGTTCATTGTCAACTACAGTACCTTCCATGTTGGTCTGATAGGATGATCCTCAATTATATTCACTTCTTGAAAGAACCAACTATTTTCCAATTCACCACTCACTATGAGTATAGTCACATTGAGTACTTATATTATTAACATAGATAGTATATTTGCTCCTCTGGTATTGTTCCTAACAGGTTTCAATATAAGAACGTTATGCCAGGAAGAAAATAGAGTGAAGAAACTAAGATTGTATGGAATATCTTTTCCCCTTCTTCTTCGTAGCTAATATGAAATAATTTAGTTTTCTTTTGGGATTTTTTAACTGAAAGTGTCTGGTGTACTGGCTGTATGATTCAATTTATGTATAAGAGTCTTCAACTACTAACAAAAACTAATTTTGTTTTCCAAAAGCAAGATAACAGAACAGATATGACTATTGTTTCACCTATGTAGTTTTGCTGACTTCTGTGTTCATATTCTTGCCTTGATCTTGCTCATTAGTCATTCCAGTTCCCGATAAGCTCCACATGCTCAAGAAACGGATAGAAAGCGGGAGATTCATATGCGTTATCACTCCTTAGTCTCCCAACGGTTTACAGTAGTAGTTATTTCCTTGTAGTAGTTATATGCAGTTTCTCCTGCCAGTAATGTTAGGAAGCCATGTCCTAGTTTCTAGGGGTAGTTATCTTATTAGTATTGTATTTAAGCTCTTATGTTTATCCCATGAAATTTGAGCAGAAAATCATTTCAGCTTTTGAGTACTTTAACTCAAGAGATTGTAGGTTCTCTCTTAACGAACCAGCACTATTGGTCGTAGGAAGAAAGCACCTGATTTCATCTTGCAGCGTCCCATAACTTGATCCATATTAGAGGACTGTAACAATATGCCTTGTTTTGCTCTAGTGAATGAATTCCGAAATTTTCCTGTTGTGAAGAGTTCCACATCGGCAATGGGAAAGGAATTTGGACTAGTGTTGTCAAAGGCGCGCTTAAGCCCTGAAGTGAGACTCAAAACACGTTGAGCGTTTCGCATCATTTAATGTGCGCTTCAGTGCCGTCATCAAGGTTCTAAGGCATACTTTCCCTTGCCAGTGAGCCTTTTCTGAAGAGGCGACTCTAAACAATTGATATTTCACTTTATTGTAAAGTTTTTTCAATTTCTTTTTTCATATATTTGTCCTTCATGCTTATAATTATTAGTCTTGGAGTAAACATATATATTTATATTTTTGTCTGGTTGCGCCTTTTTTCATTGAAGGGCACATTTTATTTGCACTTCGCACATAAATATCCAATGGACCTTAGAGCTTTTTTGCACTTTTTGCTTTTGATAACAATGATTTGGACTCCTTTTATGGTCTTGGGCAATCCTCACCTCTTGAGTTAGCTTTTGGGGTTGAGTTAGGTGGAAGTTCCATTTTTTAACATGGTATCAGAGTCGGGCCCCCCAGATTGAATTGCCCACGCTTCAGATGCCTAGCCCTGGGCGTGAGGGGAAGGGAGGGGGTTTTAAAAGTCCCACTTCGGCAATGGGAAGGGAATTTGGGCTCTTTATATGGTTTTGAGCAATCCTCACCTCTTGAGCTAGCTTTTGGAGTTGAGTTAGGTGCAAGGTCCATTTCTTTAATACCTGTCATTTTATGTTCCTTTGTACTTTTTGTGTCTCTATTCAGACTTAAAATTCTGCTACTCATTTCTCATCCTATAAGCACATTTCATTTCAGTAACTTTCAGCCGCATGGATCCAGAAGGAAAGCTTTTAATGGGGTTTCGAAAAGCATCAACTGTTAATTCAGCTCAGGTAACTAGCCCACTTAGGGGTTTCATCTGATTGCATTATAGCGATTAGCGGCTTATGGGATATAAGATTGATTATATTACCTAAACAGGAAAATCGTCTATCAGCCATACCCAAGTGTGTTTTCCCTACTGAATCCACCTCCTTCTCGGCAATGCCTGAGAATCTACCTTTAATGAGTGGTTACTCTGGCCTTCTTCAGTCATTTAAAGGAAGCAGGGAGTCTTCTGTGAATTTGTCTTCGAAGCATTTCAATAGTGGCGATTTTGGCTGGTACTTAGCTGAGAAGAATGGAGGCAGGAATTCAGATGGTGCCTTCTCCCCTTCAATGCCTGTTTCAGAGCATAAAAGAAGTCGTAATATTGGGTCAAAAAGTAAAAGACTTCTCATTGATGCCCATGATGCTTTGGAGTTGAAACTTTCATGGGAAGAGTTGCAGGATATGCTCCGACCACCGCTGAGTGTCCAGCCAACCACTGTTACAATTGAGGACCACGAATTTGAAGAATATGAAGTATGTAGCTTTATTTTTATAAATATTTGTGCTGATCATGCTTTATGGTTGAACTAGATGAACTTGACATTATCTTTATCGGCGAGAATTGCTATTTAAAGATTTAATCAGTCTGACTCTGGCTTTGGTTTGTAACTTTGTTCTTTGAAATGCAGCAACCACCTGTTCTTGGAAAGAGGAGTATATTTACTGTCCGCTTATCTGGGTAAGAAAGAATATCTTATCAGAATGTATTCCACTATACAAATTTGTTGCTTAAAAAAATGATGAAAGAGGACATCAGCAATAAAAGACCGTCTTGAGTTACCTTTTCTGAACAGTTTTCACTAACAAGGAGTCCATGGCCTATGTTGCTCAGACTCCAAAACACCTGCCTCAACCGTATCGGATCCTTCAATAATGCTTAACTTTTGGAGGATCCGACACGTATCCGGAGGAAGAGTCCGGGCAATATAATCCATGGCTGATAGGAAAACAATATGATGCTAATGACTGGTTTCGCCAGCATGAAATCGTGAAGAATGTCCCTAAAATTTATAACTTCCAACTCTCATTCTGCTCTGCTGCTACAAGAAGAGCTTTTCTCTTTCCCGATTGTTTGGTCCTAATACATAGCTGTCTGTACAGTGGCTGTTTTCTCTGAGAGACTCCTTTCTTCTGTCATATTCCGACTATGTCTTTTCTTTTATTCAGATGTTAATTTTCGAAGCTGATAGTTCAAGTGGTAACGTCTCTTCCCTTAGCATTCTACCACTTGTTTCTTTCTCGAAGGGTTAAGAAAAACAGAAAATAGAAAACAGAAAATAGAAGAGAGGGTAGATGACAAAATAATGGGAAGTTGTCGGAGCAGGGCATAGACACGGAATGCTGCTTAAATTTGGCACAGAATAGTACGACATCACCAATTCAACATTGAACTATAGAGTGTAATTTGTGCCACAACATATTCAACTGCAACAAATTCTCTTAAAAAACATATTTTATCTTTTCTATACTTTCTTTTTTCATGTTTATCTCATTGACATTTGATAATCTCTACATTTGCTCGAATTGGAAGTTTTACTAGTATATCACTGATCCCAGGGAGCAGGAGCAGTGGGCTCAATGTGATAATTGCTTTAAGTGGCGAAAGTTGCCAGCGGATTATCTTCTACCTCCTCAGTGGACATGTCAGGACAACATTTCAGATCATAGCAGGTCAGGACTTGGCAATTCAAGGAATTTTGCACAACAGCACTATTATGACTTAATTACACTAATCATGTTCGTGTTCTCAGGTCCTCTTGTTCTGTCCCGGACGATTTAACACCCAGAGAGCTTGAAAATCTTCTCAAAATGGACAAGGGTGAAGTAACTTGTTGCTTTAGTTTGTGTGTATATTTCGGTCATGCACCAGCTGGTTCTTATATGAATCATGCCCTAAAATTTATGAACTCCTTATTTAATATATTTATGTAATGCCATCATCTAAACGAAATGTCATTTACCAGTCACATAATTATACTTGTAACCAGTTGTGCACATTTGATATGAAAATATAGGAAGAATTACATCCCATCTGTTCTAGCTACAATGTTATATGCCTGACAGTCATTCCACTTGCAGTCATTTTAACTGTATGCTATGTTTGGTTCTGGACACGTTTTCAATTGTGCAAAAATATTATGGTTCTTAGTTTTGTTAGCGTTGTTGTACAGATTTAAACAAACGGAGAAGTGCAGCAAGCCAAAGGACAACACAGGCCCATGATTCTTCTGATTTAGATTCTCAAGCAAATGGGATAAGCATTGCTGGTGACATAAGAGAGCCTGGTACTGCATCAGTTGCAACAACAACAAAACACCCAAGGCATCGACCTGGCTGTTCTTGCATTGTGTGCATCCAGCCTCCCAGCGGGAAGGGCAAACATAATCCGTCATGTACTTGCAATGTCTGCATGACAGTCAAACGCCGTTTCAAGACACTTATGATGCGTAAAAAGAAGCGTCAATCAGAGCGTGAAGTGGAACTTGGCCAGAGGAATCAACTTATGTGGAGTTCCAAGGAAGAAACTGAAGTGGACAGCTTCTCTAGACAGGTGAAACCAGAAGTTGATCCTTCAGACAAAGAAAGGTCAGGAAGCGAGACATTGGCGAGGGGCCATAGCAGCAATCAATTACAGAAGCTTCCTGAAATAAGTAAGTCGCAATTAGACTTAAACTGTCACCCAAATCGTGAAGATAGAGGTTCATCTCATATTAGCATGATGTCTCTTCTTCAGCAAGCATGTCTGCCGCTAGAGACATATCTGAGGCAGAATGGTCTAACAAGCTTAGTTTCTGAGCAACAAGGAAGCTCAGGGTCCCAAGGGTTGCCCCAAGACGCCAGAGAGAGTGACCTACGCGTCCACGAGGATCAGTGCTTTGCTTCTACTGCTCAAGAGCAAGAAAAGGATGTCACGAAGGAAACCTCTGAACCAGATCAAAGTGGAAAGACCATTCATGAAACATGAACCCCCCTTTTACTTGCTATTGCTTCTTTCTATTCTTTTTCTTGATGGACCAACAATATAGGAGATTTCCACTCTTCTTCCCCATATCACCATATTCCACCTTACCTTGTCTATCTTGTAGTTAGGCGTATGTCAAGCAATTGGATGTTGAAATATTTGTGTTTATAGGCTGTGCTACGTGTATCCTGAAAAATGTAGTTAGATGCTTTCCCTCATGTGTAGCAATTTTTAAATGTCATATGATATCAATAGCCCATGATGTATGTGCTTGCTATGCTTTTGGTGGGATAGGCACTTGTGGTGGACAAAGGAGTTGAAAAGAAAGTCAATATATATGTATATAACAAATGAAGTTGTTTCAACAAATTCCTTTTTCTTGAAGAAATTTAAAGCATAGTAAACAGTGGAGGGTTTGTCTCCCCTCTTATCTCCAAGGTACAATTGATTTGCCACTAAAATGCCAGCATGACTCGAACCTCCAACATATAGGATGGGGGTGCATGCCGATCTGTGTCAATTGGTTTTATAGCCTTTTTATAAATTTGCTTCTAGTTTTTTTATGTATTAGGGAGGCAACTATACGTGAAATTTTTGGTTACTACTGTCTGCTAATGCAAATATACGTGAGATTTTGTAACTGCCACTTCCCAACCTGATATTACAAAACTTTCCAGATAACATGGAACACTGAGATTTACTTCTCTATTAAAGAGCAAGGTTGCATCACGCTCACTATTGAAACCATATTTCTCACCAATCCGAGTTACCAAAATACAACACTTGATACACTAAAAAAAAGAATACTTGTACACATATACATCATTACAAAATGGAATTTTCTTTCCTCTCTATCTTCCCTTTCCTTTTCTTTTTATTGCTTTCCAGTCTGGAGATTGTTTTTTCGTCTTGGAAGGGGCGGGAGGTTGACGAATAAGACACCATAGGACAATCTACATCTGCCCACACATCTCGATTCACAAAACAATATTCAAACAAAAGGACAAACCTTATCTACAAAATGTTATTTCCCGCGTCTTATTCCTTGAGGAATGAGAAGGTGGAAAACCACATCTTTATCCTTCATATCTTTTCATGTAATCACTTGTCAAAGGAGAGGGCTTGAAAGTAACCAATCAAAGAATAAACAATCAAAATCCTTCAACACTAGACCTGCGAAAAGATGAAGTTGATGACCTTCGGCTTTCCAGTCTATCAAGGTCCTCCAAAGAGAAAGAGTAGGAACATGTTAATGAAGGACGAGGCGAGGGTTGAGTAGCAGTCTTTGAGGGAGAAGCTGATGCTCGGGTGAGTGGGAAGGAAGGGGAAAAACTCAACCTTGGCACGGGAGTGATGATCCCATTCATGCTTGGAGACTTTGACATGTGTTTACCACCAACTACCGCTGGTTCTTGCAGAGGAAACAGTGAAGGGCACTTCATCACTTGTACGGTCTTGAGTTGGTCAACGATAGTTCTCATGGTGGGCCTTTCAGATGGATCCTTTTGCAGGCATCTTTGAGCAATATCAGCCACTGTCCTAGCTGCTTTTGCAGGGAACCGTCCTTTTAGTTGAGGATCCATGATGAGCGATAATCTACCATCATCAGCAAGAAAAGGCCTACTCCACTTGACTAAATTCCTCTCTTCCTTTGAATACCGACCATCAAGATTCTTCCGGCCAGTGAGCAGTTCTAGAAGAACAATCCCGAAACTCCAAACATTGCTCTTAGGAGTTATCAACCCTCTCTCCAACGTCTCCTGTGAGACATTTGCCAGGGCCTGAACAAATGGGATTGCTTTATTAATTAAAATCTCCCAAGAAGTCAGAAATTGCAAATAATGTGGCCAAACTCATAATTAGACCGAGAGTAAAACAAACGCAAAATGCTTCTCAACAAATAGTAATCTATGAGGCATTGATGCCTCTTCTATTAAGAGTCATATCCTCTGAAATTATGAGTCACAATTTCTATAACGACATGCTCCAAAACTAAGACTCTATTCACATACATTTTAACTACATGAAAGACAGAGCTTGCTGATGATCAAACTACTCAATACAGCCATCTCTGCTAGTCCTCCCAAAACATTAGGTAAACACTTAAATTTTAAGACCAACATTTCCCAGAGAGAAAATAAATGCTGAGTGACTGCAACAGTAAATAAGAGAACTTACGACTGAATTGCAAAATATCTCTGTCTCTTGTATATTCGTAATGCATCCATACCCTGAGAGTTTTGCACTAAAATCCTTGTCGATTTGTATATTTCCAGTTGAAAATTCATGGAACATTGCCTGTTGGTGGAGATAAGAAATTCAGCAAAAAAATGACAATATCATAGGTCGAGTTTCAATATGAAAAACTAAGAACTAACTCTATAGAAACACAAAGATGACACCGGACACTACAAGTTCGCGTGCCGGAAAAAAGGCCACAGGTTGATACCTGGAAAGGTCCCTCCTCATGTAAAAATGTAAGACCTTGTGCAGCATATAAGGCAATCTTGGTTCTCGCATTCCAATCTATAGAGGGGCCATCTGATCTTCCGAACAAAAGCCGGTCTAAGCTTCCGTGGAAAAGCCTCTCAAAAACCAACATCCTGTGCTCAGAACCTTCGCGGGCATGAAAACCTATCAGTTTACAGAGTGAAGAATGTTGCAAAGAAGCCAGGGTGTTCACCTCGTTGACAAATTCTTTCAGACCCTGAAAAAACCAAAAAGACAGTGAGATTGGTTCCTAAATATCATGGACTTGCTAAACCACAAAGTTGACTCCTACACCCAACAATGGAAATGATACCATCCAGTAAGTAATGCATGTTCTACAAAGGAAACTTATAGGTGTGGTTGATGCAGGCTTGTGTCATGCAAATCCCTGATTTGGACAATATTCATTATTTACAGCTGCATAACAGAAAGAGTAACAACTACAGAGAAACAATGCTGCTAAATCTAGCCAAATATGAACCTTGCCAAGCCTAGACACCAAACTAGAATGGCATTATAGAATTACTGTGTCATCAGATAAGGACAGACAAGACAAGGACTAATCAGCCGATGACACACAGCTAGGCTAATATAAAATCAAAACATGCCAATGTAATTGAACATTACCTGTGAAGAAGGGTGAAGGCGGGTTATAGTGGCTTCAAGCTTCTTTGCACCAGAGGCATCATCCCCAAAAGAAGCTCTGTAGATGACAGAAGAGAGACCTTCTGACATACAACGATCTGGAGAGAAATGGTGGCATGCAGCAGAAATTTCATCAAAAGCAAAGTTCCGCAGCGTTCCAGTAGAAGGCAATGTAGGAGGCAGCACAGGAGGCAGTGGCAATGGTCCAGAGGCATTGAGAGAGCTACTTGTATTCCCCACTTTGAAGCTTTTCGTAGTCCTGAGAGCAGCCACATTCTGTGGTGATGGAAGAGGAAGAGGCTGAGGAACTGATGACCTGTATTCCTTTATTGATCCAGCGCGATTAGTCAACTCTTCATGTTCCTCACATTCATTCGATGCTAGAGCATCTTGATCCGCTGAGTCCAGACTTGATGGGGCGGATAGAGTTCGTGTCCTACTCGTTGTTACTCCGTTGTTTGACTGCACAGGTTTCGATCTTGTTCTAAAACTTGGTGGTGCAGACTGCAATGATCTTGTTCGTCTCTGGGGTTCAGGCAGTGCAGTAGGTGACTGCTCCTGAGGGTTCACACGTCTGATGTGGATGCTCTGCTCGGATATTTTCTTCTTACTCCTTGAAACCGTGAAACATCCCATCTTGATGTCTTAATAATCTGGCCCTATCTGGTTTATATCGTCCTGCCAAATCAATAGTAAGACAGAAATACACGACAACCATTCTGAAACACTTTACAACCTAAACTATTGAGCAATGAGGGCTTATCAGGGAACCAAATCACTATTTTTGTAAGATCATAGACTAAACAAATCATCGGTGAAGTTGCAATCAAGAATTATATCACCAGTTTGCTCCACCAAGTAATCTGGTTTTAAGAAACTAAGAGATTGAATAATGTCCTACTATTGTTTAAAACAGAATCTGAATAACTTCCGCTCCACTTTTCTCATCAACCTAAAACATGGGCAATTTTCAATAGCAATGCTGCCATCAATTTAATTCACTCTAAGCACTTCAAATGATTAAAACTACAAGATCGAGCACAGCCCGGTGCACTAAACTCCCACTATGCGCGGGGTCCGGAGAAGGGCCGGACCACAAAGGTTAGTTGTACGCAGCCTTCTCGCATTTCTGCAAGAGGCTGTATCCATAGCTCGAACTCGTGACCTTCTGGACACATCACAACAACTTTACCAGTTACAACAAGTGATTTTTAGATCCTAAGGAAGATAGGCTAGATGGAAAAGTAATCAACCAATCTTTAGCAATAAAGAATCAGAAATCAATCAAGTTTCTTGGTTTGCTACAATTCAAAAGTTTTGGTACATTTCCATAAAAAGTGATGTCATTAATAATGGTCAATATGCCTTCATAGCTCACTCAATTTATAAGCTCTTGAATTTTCAAAGCACAAAAATACACCAAAGTTTCTCTAAATTGGACACTAACTTCAAGATACTTCCAACTCATTTTTCAAAACCAATTTCTGGGAGCTAGGAAGCTCCGATTGAGATGACTTTCGATGCGTTTTTCTCTTATGAACAAAGGGTATGTGATTACAACTCAGTTTTGGCCATTTTGCAACAAGGTTTTCCAAAAGGCCAATTTTCAAGAAACACTAATAAATGAACCAATCTAATTTAAACTACCAACAATAGATTTCCTTAATCCACATATTAGTAATAAAGAAAGACCCCTAATCCAAAATTTTCAGCTGAATTACTCAAAATTAACAAGAAAGTAAGATCAAGCAAAGCTAAAAAAAAAACAAAAAAACCTGCGACACTTTTTTGAGCTCAAAGTTTGGATCTTTACTGATTTCTTGGGAAGAAGAAACAACCCATGTAATGAATTTTCATTCAAATGTGTTAAATTTTGGTTGAGGAAAGAAACCCTAACAAGAAGTTGTAGAAATATAAATGTGGAAAGGCAAAATGATGAGACTTTTAAGAGTAAAAAGGCAAAAGATTAGTAGGAAAAAGAAGACTAGAGTTGGGGGTTAGGGTTTGGGGGGGGGGGGGGCGGGGGCGGGGGATGGGAAGGGGGATGAGGTGGTTTCATAGGAAAGGGGGAGTGAAGAAGTATTAGTCAAACTCAAACCAACAAAAATCCACATGATTATTATTAAGAATGTATGTAAACCAATTCAATTTAGTATTATTAATTATTTTTATATTAAGAAAAGATATCATTGATATCATCTCCTTACAACAAGGCAAATCTCATTCCTTCAGCTTTATGACATTTTTGCCCTCAAAAAAATTCTCAAAAATTTTCCCCATGAAATCAGTATGAAATTTCCAACTTAAACTTAGGCCTTCGTTTTTTCTATTTGCCCCTTTTGTAATAATTTAGATAAACAACAATAAAATATCCGATGAAAATTCAACAAGTGGAGTCTCAAAAGGTGATGCATATGCAACCTTAGTGATCCCAGGGTGTCGTGTGGAAGAGCCAATCTCGTCTGGCCCGAAAAAACTTTTGTACGCCTCTGTTACCTTTTGAAAAGCCTACGCCTCATTAAAATTGTCTACCTGAGACTGTCCCTTGGGCGGTAGATTCTGACATAAGGTTAGAATTCTAGCCCTTCCAATAGTAGTATCTTATTATGGCTTGAGCCCATGTCTTGTGAAGATAAAGAGGGTGAGAAATTTTCTTTTAAATAATCATACCATCTAAAACCTTAAATATGTTTATTTTAGTTACATTCTTCACACGTTATTTCATGGCCAAGCACTTACAAATTCATTTTGATAATGTGTGGTGATGAAACTCGAACTCAAGACCTCAAAGATATTTTAGAATCATGTTAAAATCATCTCATTTAAAAGTTTAAGTTATTAGAAAACACACTTATATTCTCACCTAATTATAATGTATATTGTTTTTAGTAGAGTTGTTTACTAACCTTCTTTGTTTGAACTTTGAATTGTCCATTTGATTTGAGCAGGGTTTGGCAAGATTATCTGCCAAATATCAACATTCAATTAAATAGTATAACTTTGAATATGAATTTGAATAATATAAGCAAATACAATTACACACTATTGACCTCACTTAGCAAAATATAATTAAATTTATAAGTTTTGATTCAAGAGTAGGAAAAGTTTGAAATAAGTTGTATTAAACTTGATTAAGTTTTACTTACTTTATCAAACAAATATTCATAGGAAAAACCAAACACAATAAAATAGATTTTCTTATGTAGTGGTACTATATTATACTATAACAATAGTTAATGTCGTGAAGTTCATTTCTCAAATATTATAAAAGAACTTTTTGTATTGTAAATGGGCGGGCACGGAGGGTTTAGTATCCGATTGATTGGCCAGACGGTGACTTTGTTTTTTATTATTATTCTAGTATTAGCCTTCTATCTAGGAATAGAATGGGATAAAATAAAAAAACAATAACATATTTAGTGTAATTTCATAAGTGGGGGTTTGAGAAGGGTGAAGTGTGCGTAGAGCTTATCTTGGCCTCATGGAGGTAGGTTGTGGGATAGAATAGAACGAACGCAAAAAATTGAGTAGCTGAAGTTGAAATAACTACTTTCAAAGTAACAAAGAGACAAACAACACCTAAAATGAAAGAGTGAGAGTCGAAATAAGATCAATCCGAGAAATAAATTAGTGCTCCCTCCATTTCAATTTGTCTATTTTAATCACTATTTGAACAGTCAAATAATATTTTATATGACTTTAATTTTTCAAGTACTTTTTAAATATTTTAAATAAGTTGCTAACTATTATCACTTATACATAAAAACTATAGAATAAGAATTTGGACATGGAAAAGAAAATAGGAAAAAATAAAAAGAGAAAAGCTAAGGGCATTATGGTCAATTCACAGTGCTAAATTAGTGGTAATAATTATACTTAGTTAACAAAAGAAGCTCGAAATTCAACAAAGAGGGGCCTTTGAATCAAATGTGGGGGCAGTTCAGTCAAAGTATTGGAAAAAGTTAGTAGTACTACTAGTACTAGCACATGTGGAGTATTTTCCTTTGTTTACTTTGATTATTGAGAAAAAGAAAAGACAGACCCTTTTAGTATTTAATTTACTTTTATTAGTCAAATAGACCCTTAGTGATGATTTTTTGACTCTTCTTTATTGCCGTCTGATAGACTCCTTGCTGACGGATCAATGACTTACGTGGCGTTCACGTGGGTCCCACTTGATATCAATATTTTAAGGGGGTACGCAGAATATGGTGTGATATTCCAAAATTAAATTTGACACTAGATTTATACTTCTTCCGTCTCATTTTAATTAGACACATTCTATTTTATATGGTGATTAAAAAATTATAAATTGAATAATAAATTTTATTATTTTACCTTTTATCCATATTAATGATATTCATTGGGCATAGAAATTGACATTAAAATTATAATTATTCACATTTAATGTGTACTATTAATTATAGGAGTAAAATAGAAAAATAATTAATTCTATCCTGATTTAGTAAGTGATCAACTAATATGAGAAACTTATTTTTAGTAAGATGACCAACTAAAATGGGATGAAGAGAGTACTGTATTTGATGGTACAAATCTATCCAGAGATAATTTATATCCTGATTATCGTCAATCAAACACATTATAAATCTAGTTTAAATTTAATCTTGAAATATCCCACCCTATTTTATCTTGGAACTATTTTAGATGGATAAATTAACTCAAAAGTTATAATTTCAAAATTATAATTCTTAAATAATTTAGCCTGTGCCACAACAATATACCAAGTGTAGTCGCATAGAATGAGGTCTGGAAAGAGTAGAGTGTACGCAACTATTATCTCTACCTCTGGATTATTTTCGAGAGATTCTCGACTTAAGAAAAATAGTCTAAAGCAGTTTTGAAAAAGAAGTACAAGAAGCAACCAATAGTAACAAAAACATAGATAGTAACATAATGGAAATTGCAACAAAATAATATAATAATTGAGGTGTAAGACACAACAGATAATAATAGAAATCGAAGGATAAAAATCTTCAAAAATAGTACTCTCTTTGTCCCAATTTATATGACTCACTTTTCTGTTTAGTCAGTCCCAAATAAAATGGTACATTTTTTTATATTTAGTAACAATTTTGCTTTAAAATATCCATTTTACTCTTAATGAAATGATTTATTATTACACAATTATCTATGACTTATTTTAGACCACACGTTTCAAAAGTCTATCTTTCTTTCTTAAACTCCGTGCTAAGTCAAACTACCTCATATAAATTGGGACGGAGGAAATACTACATATTAGTAACTACTCCCTCTGTTCTCTTTTATTTGTCACTTTTTGACATGACACACCCATTAAGAAAATAATAATTGGTATAGTGAGTTTACAATATTACCCTTATTAATTGATGTTTAGTACTCTCTCCATTCCAAAATAATTGAATTGTTGAGACTTTTTTTATAGTTCAAAATAATTGAATTGTTCAAAATTCAAGAGAATTTTCTAGACCTTTTTCCATATTTACCTTTCATTTACAACTTAATTTTCTTGATTAATGTTTTGGACTTAATTTTTTAGGTTATGAGTTCCAAGAAACTTAATTTTCTTGGAACTTTCTTACATTAATGTGGCTGAATTTTCATCAACATTATGATCTACTTCAACATTGAGGTCAGGAAGTTCATTTGTATCAGATAGAATATTTAGATCAAATTGTGTTGTAGCCATGTTAAATTAACTAAGAATCATGTTAAAGTAAATCTTTTTTATTAAAAAAAATAGAGGAAAATTAAATTTTTAAATTTGGATCAATCTAAATTTTTAAAGTTTTACCTCCAAAAATTTGTTCAATTAAGATATTTAGTCATTCTAAGAGCCACGTTTTGAATTTTGCACTAAGAATAAATTGATCACATAAGTAAGTATTGAGAGTAGTTTTGATGATTAATGTTTTTACTTTTCAAAAATAGTTTGACAATTAATTAAAAATGAAAAAAATGACTAATTTATGTCTTACTCTTTTTTTCTTAATATGTGTGCATTACCTCAAAAGGAGTAATAGATATTGAAAAATAATTTGGAAAATAAGTAATTAATATTAAGGGTAAAACATGAATTATTTTTTTTTGTCTTTTGTTGATTTACCAAAATTGATAAGTAAAAATAAAAATCAAATTAGAAAAATAGTGACAAGTAAATCCGAACGAAGGCAGTATTAATTAATGTGAACGTATCTTAATTTATTTATCTAAATAATTCACACACGCTTCAAACCTTCTCAACACGTTGGAAAAGGTGGGTCCACATGCACAAGAAACTTCGCTGACAGTATTTTTTTTTTCCCCAGAAGAATTTCGTTTACTATCTAATGATTTCAAAATGTGCGGATTTATCGTCTTAGACTTAATTGAGAAAAAAGAAAGAATATGTACTTAGTTTGAATTGAATATTGAGTACTCTTTCTCAATTAGTTTAATCTGAAATATATAAATTTAAGAGATTATTTTGTAGTTTAAAGTAGTAGTTCAAAAGATAGAAGTATGAGGTGAGATGTTATATATACTTAGTAGCGGGTGAGGCGAAAGTATGAAACATGAGATGTACATTAATTTCATGGATTTTTAATAAAATTGTATAATAAAAATATAAATAATATATCAAACATTTAAGCAAATTAAAGAAACTTAGAAAATAAAATATCTAGCATATTTTTTCAAGTAAAAAACAAGGCAACCATGGTAAAGTTATCATGAGAAACAAATCATATATATTTTTTTTAATTCAATTTTTTTATTAAAAAAAAGTTAATAAAAAAATTCTCAACAGATAAGTACAAACAAGGGGGGTTAGACCTTATCTTATCAATCCTAATGAGGGAACAAACCTCTACTAATTAACAAAGATGAAAAACATAAGAGTTAGAGAGAATTAGATATTCTATGATCATCACAGAGTTTGTAATACACTCTATGATGATACTACAAATAAGGATGCTTAAATAATGAGAAAGTTGAGTTTTCAACCTCAAACTTGCTTTTACAAATGTATGAATTAAAAAAGATAGATAGTCGGTCTAAGGTAACCTCAAAAACATATAGTGCAAAAACTAGAAACTAAGTGCAAAATGCAGAAAACTAATTATAGAAATATCAAATACCAAAAGTTGAAACATGTAAAAAAGATCAAAGTTTGAAAACTGCCTAATTCAGTCATACAAAAAGAACTTAGTTTGCTTAGAAGTCATCACATTACAAAATGAACTTACATCATTCCAAAATAAATTCTGTCGTTACAAAATGAACAAAATGGTCACGACTATCAACATCTACGACGCTATACAACTTGATGCACATTCATACTACTAACCTCTTCTAATTTGAAAAGGAATTAAGAGCACCTTAAGTTAGATGAATTCATTACAGTGAAGTAAGACAAATACTATTGATATATATATATATATATATATATCATCAGAAGTTTGTCACGAAAAGAGGCAGATTTCTGTATCCAACTTGATGTGTTCTCAACCGTAATAGAGTCCAAAGATGAAGGGTAGTTTGTTGGTTCTTATTCAACATTTGATAAAGAGCAAGTTCTTATGTTGTGACCAGGTCTTCCACACTTACTACAAATAGCTGATTTTTGTTTCTTTCTTATCCTAGTCCTCGAGGCTCCAGGCTCATCCACTTCTTTCCTTCTTAATTTTTTTTTCTTTTTTTTTTTTCTTCTTTTTCAAGTAAGAAGGTGGCAATGGTTGTTAATTAGATGATTTCGGCCAAAAGAAGGTGGCGATGGTTATTAATTAGATGATTTCGGTCAAATCTTGCCCATTCATAGGCAATATGGTTGTATATGTTTTCCTATATGTCTCAACCTTATACCAATTCGTGAACATAGTCTATGATCTTATCTTTTTTCACTAATATAACACAAATAGCATGTTTGCAAGGTATATTTGATAATTCCCATTTTCTGCAACTACATATCTTGTTATATAGGTCCACAACACAAGTGTCAGTAGACCCTATGATCTCATAATTCCAAAAGTCTATCTTTAGAGGAATATAGCCAGAAGCTTCTTTCATATTTTTATGCAATTTCTTTTGTATAGCCAGACAAATGTCACCTAAAGTTCATTTTTCAGCTTTATCCCTGTTGGATGCAATCCTAGCCATGAGTATGTGTCTTATGGTCTCCAAAAGTTTGATAATTAATTTATCTCTGGCATCAAGAATGAAACTATTGAAGACCTCACACACATTGTTTAATAGCATGTCACACTTTGAAAATGATGTGAAGTGAGATTTGGACCATTCACTAGGTAACTTACCAGAAAGCCATTTGTATGCCTCTTTGTCCAATTCAAATATCACCGACATACATATATTAAATGACTCAACAGTTGTTGCTCTAGCCGCTTTTCAAAAAACATCTTTTAACGCATGACCAGGGAACCCTGCCTTTTTAAAATTATTGTTCAAGTGCCGCGCACAAAACCTGTGAGAAATATTTGGTAACACTTCGTCAAAAACTTCAAGAAAGCCTTTTTTCTTATCTGACATGAAAGTCTATAGAAATTACTCTTCTATTTCAAGATCAATTGTCAAATAGTTCAAAAATCATTGCCATGTATTCTTGCACTGCTTTTCCATAATGGCACAGGCTATAGGAAAGATATTGTTATTGTCATCTAAACCAACAACAGCAAGCACCTGTGCTCCATACATAGAATCTTTCAACTAGCAACCATTAACACGAACGATCTTCCTACAACATATCTTAAAGCCCTCTTTACATGCGGCAAAACAAATGTATAATCTTTGAAATCTAGACGGATTGTTAAGGGTCTCATTCAGTGTTAACTTCATGTAAACTGATGTTCCAGAATTGGATCGCACAATCTTATTGATATAATTTCACAATATGCTAAACTGCTCATTTAAGTTACCATCAATCAGAGAAGCCTTTTTTTTTATAGCTTTTCTTGCTTGATATATGGATACGTCTACTCCCAACTCTCTATTGACTTCTTCTCTGAATTTTGATGTCTTTCAATCTCTATTTGATTTGATTCTATCGACATATTTCTTTGCAATCCAACTAGAAGTAACATCTTGACATTCCAACAAAAACATGTATGCTTAGAGATATAAGTCTTTATCTGAAAATATGTATCTCTGTACATATTTTAAGCTAAAATTACCCACTTACAAGAGGTATGATGCTTAACTGTCACTATTCAAGCTTTTCGTGTCACTAGAAACAACACAATCTGAGTCGCCATCTTTATTTTCCATCTTCTTTTACAACTCTTTGCTAATAAACTCTCCACTATCATTATTTATTCTCGTATTTTCATTGACATTGACAAAAAAAGTTTCAACAGAAGAATCAATATTTTTATCAAATAAACTATCACCTTCATAATCTGAATCTTCAAACTCTCCATGGTCGGATTCTTTATTAGAATCACTGTATGCTGCTTGAATTTCAAACATTGTATCTGCCAATAAAATAAATTTTATTATATAATAATGAATTAAGCTAATTTTTTTATGTGCAACGTCGTATTCTTTCTTTAAATTGTCCCCTGCTTTTTTAACGTGTGTTTTTTATGCCTTTACCTATAGAATCATTTCAACCAACTATATTTATAATAAGGTATTATTTCTTTACCTATGCCTTTACATTCATTTTAGAGGAAGAATATAGAAAGTGGTTCCTACAACTAAACCAAACCAAGAAAAATTAAATGAAGTAAGGCTTACTTTTTGAAATTCCGATTTAGGCGTGTATCACAGATTCAACAATGAGGTCATCAAATTTACAATGAAAGATAGAAGCTTCACCCGAAAAGAAGTTGTTCAGCCATTGAAACTCCTATTTCAAGTTTCTCAAAAGTGACTTTTTGTTCTGTCAAAAGGAGGAAGAAAAGAAGATATTGTGAAAAAAAGGATGGGAAAAAAGAGGTCACGTGAGAATAAAAGATCCCTGAAATATACATGGCAATATTAACGGAGGGACATTTTTTGTCTACTTTGGAAAACTTAAAGGATGTTTCAGGTTAAGTGAGCTATTTTAAGGATGTAGTGAAATTTGGGGTGAAACAAGAGGGATGATATTGGTTAATTACTCAAGCTATTGCTACTGTCCTATGATTCTGCTTTATCAGTCACATCGATAGATGCCTTGAAACAAACTCCCTAATCACTTTACCATTCCAACTTGTTGCCTTAATTTTATGTGTCTTCTTTTTGTTTTTATTGCCTCCGCTTCTTTGATGCAATCAACTATAGATCTTAACTTTTAAATAATTAAAAAAAAATCATAATTTCTTAACTAATATTATCAAATTAACATATTATCTCCCTAAAAGCAAATAATCAATAAACATATCAATACTATAGTTTACAATGTAACTATATCATGAACAAATGTAAACTTATTTTCAAATAGCAGATAATAAAAAACGATAATCTTGAGAAACATAAAACTTGTTTCTCATAGTGTAGATTTTTTTTATTAGCATCTAGGATAACATTATCATTTTTATTATCTTCTACGTGCTAAAATATGATTCAATCCTGCGTCTTATCCAGTCGTACTTTAAATTGTGTTCATTATTCTCTATGTATCATGATTTGATACGATCATGCGTCTTTGATTATTTTTAACATATACAAACATCGAAGGATAACAAAATTATTGTGATATAAATAAAGTCAAACCTTAAGCACTATAATCATAAGCATAATATATTTCAAATTTCAACCAAGACATACAAATTCCTAGCCACATATATATTAGGTTTTTAAGACCTATGAATGAAAAATGAATAGGTATTTTTCTGAAACGACACCAAGAAAAAAGATGCAATTTGAATTGGCACATTTTGGATGGTTGTGACCTTTCCAATGGGTTGTGACTTTTTTGTAGAGTTGCATATTTGTGAAGAGGTGCACCTTTCTGAACCATTTCTTTTCTTATGAAGCAACACCTTGATGGCTATATATACATGTTGAATCCTCAGATTTTCTATACGATTTTTTCGAATTTCTACCCTACTTCTTCTTGCACTTTTAAAATCTTATTGTGTGATTTACTATCGTTGATTGAGTTCGAAGTTCAGCGAATTTGAGGTACCGCTATCCTACTGAAGTGAATCATTCTATCCTGGGAGGATATATTCTATTAATGTCATGACCCAAATCACGGATCATGCAGGCACCTACCTAATTCTAGCCTAGATAGGAGAACCCTTACCACCCAACCATTCATCAATGCGGAAGTTAAACTAATTTTTATTTCAACACAATTTAATTCAATATATTTGATAAGTAAATACAATGCGGAAGATAACTAAAAGTGAATCTCCAGAACCTAGCCTAAACCGGTACAAGAGCACTAGACAAGGAACATGAAACTCCAATACCTAGCATCCATGTAATAGTGAAAGGACAAGAGCTGCTACAGAATGATCGTCGTTGCTGCTATAGAAACTCCACTGGAGATATAGTAAGTGTAGTATCAGTATAACCATCAGTACTGATAGGCATTATTGGTCGATCAGGGTTGGAAACAAATAACTTTAATAGTAAATAGGAAGAAATCATGGCATCAAGTAAGGTTCTGGTTACTAATTCCCAATTTATGAAATTATTGACATACACCTTTAGCATCTCTGTAAGCTACCTACCATTTAACATTTTTGTATATCTTTGTCCTTTAACAATCCATTATAACTTATATTCTTTAAGCCTTCCCTATCTCATTTTTTAGGTTCCTGCAATCCCTAACCCACTTCTAGACCAACCTACAAACCTCACTAAATTAGGACATTAGAGGGCACCACACGACTGGACCAAATTCCCTTGGTACTCAACTAATGTAATGCACTACTGGATTTACAACCACCAAGACGCTAACAACATCGACAACCTGGCGGGAAGGGATACTACGATATACCTCACCTATAAGACTATATACTTAGGTAAATAAGTATTATACATAATCCAGGACATACCTTGCATTCCCGCTTCGCTACCATGCACAATCACCACTATTAATAAGGTCGGTCCACTCAAGGAGCCATTAAAAACATATAAATATAAATGCACATTCAAATGCATATGCATGGATGTATATACGCAAGATGTGTGCATCATCTATTACTCTTCTTAATCTCATCAGCATCATTCTCAATCATCACGAACATCATTATCACCATCATTATCATCAACTCATAATCAACAACATCATGATTTCAATATCAGCATCACAATCTTCAACTCATCACCATCAATATGTATGAATATGCATATGCAACCAATAATTCCACGGAGTGCCCGAAGGTGATTACAATTCTTTGGTTCACATACAAGCCCTTATTTTTGTACGTATACATAGGTGTGTGTATATATATATATATATATATATATATATATATATATATATAAAACTGTGTACACCCACACTTCCTATAAGACTGTGATGGTTCTACTGGGATAATAATGCTAACTCTCTATCTATGCCACACTCGCGTTTCTAACATCGTCCTCAAGTTATTTCCTATTTCCTCAATCGGGACACTTATGCTCGACCTTTCTAACCTTCCTCTTGTTATTCTAACCACCCTTATCAAATTACCTACTCTGTCACGCACCTTGCCACTAGGTTGTCTTCCAAGTTGTCCCGTACATTCGATTACACTCTTAGGTCGCTTTAAACTCAATAGTTTGATTATTAACCCCTAACTTTGCACTTACGCTTTGTTAACCTTTCTTAATGCCTGTCACAATTTATCTATATTACTAAAATCACTTTCAATCAACCCTAGTTTACCTCTTTCTCTCCCTTTTTATTGTACTTACCCTTCACCATACTTATAAGCCATGGTGTTTGTTAAATTAGTCATATTCTCATAAGATTTGACCCATTTCGTACCGCGAATATCATACCAATCGAGTACAACAACAATATACAACATTGTTAAAGCCTAACTGGATTTTTATTATTTTCATCCATCTAAACACCGTGCCCGAAGGACTAATGCATGAAAACTCTCGACATCACTATCAATATTATATGAATCTAACCAAGTCTACTACAATTAACTATAACCTACCTCGTAGATGAATCATGCTGCTACTGAGAAGAGAAAGTTATCCCGCAAGTGCTAAGCATTTTTCCATATCGGATTCCTACTGGGTGTTCCTCAATTGCCCTCATGAAGCGTGGCCTTTGAAATCTAATGACTATGGAGGATGGGTTTATTCAGGGTATTCTTTTGAGGAAAAGGATGACCTAAGAGAGTTAAAAATAAAAAGGGTTTTAAGGAGAGATCAGGCTGGCCACTGTTGGGTACCGTTGCAGCAGTTGATTTTACCGTTGTAGCATTTAGTTTACCACAATAGCAGTGTGTGGCAGTTCAAAATTAGGGGAAATGTTTTATTTCCCCCATTTTCACACCCCACTTCAAAACTCTCTCAATTCTCTCTGTGTAATCTCTCTTTCGCGTGAATTTTAAGGTAATTTCTCATCTCTTCTATTTTATTTGCATACTCACTATTGTAAATTCATAGAAACTTGTTAAAAATCATAAATTTTGAATGGTTTGAGGTGCAATTTTTGAGTTTGAATTTTGGTGGTGTTTTCATTCTAAATGATGAGTATGCTGGTTTCTTTTACGTCTACAATGCTCCTACAACATCCTGGGCATAAGATTGATGTAGTTCATGGCGGATTTCGGCTATGAAGGAGGTGGTAGGTGAAGAGTTTCCTTCTCCAGTGAATTGGGGTGATTTGAGGGTGAATTCGAGTGTTATACACTCCCATTTTAGTGTAGAAAGGTTCATACAAACTTCACTAAGCCTGATCTATCCTTAAATCTTAAAATACGTAGAAAATTCAAAAATCCACCATGGGTTGGGAGGTTGACGGTTGGAGATGATGGAACCACTACAACAGTATCTTTTTCATCGCAGTGGTAAGTTATTGTTGCAGCAGTACCTGACAGTAGCTTTCAAGATTTTGTTTTTTGAACTTTTCGAATTCCTTCCCTCATTCCGTACCCTGTCTTAATTTCTTGTACTAAATTTTCATTGCATTTTATGTCTACTATGGAGCACCAACCTCAATATTGAAGTATCCCCGACAATGCCAGCGGTGACCATTATGAGGAGGGCTTGAGCACGAGGGGTTTCCTCCACAAGTGAGGCTCTGTGATGAGGGATGTGGAGGATGAGATGCTCGAGTTCCATGACTGGCTGAGGGTGTTTGGATGGGGCATGATGACTGAGGATGTCCCAAGGTGCAGCCTGGAGTTGGTTTGGGAGTTTTACGACATCTTTCGGATCATAGATTGGTCCATGACCTACCCCACTATCCGTATTTGGGGGAGGGAGGTTCTGGTGGATGCTATCACCATCAATGATGCTTTAGGGGTCCCAAAACCCTCCAATGTTGCTTTTGAGGCCAAGTCCAGGAGTCGTACTTGAAGTGGGCGGCTAGGATCTTTGTACCGGAGAGTCAGGAGGGGAAGGTGAAGTGGTCCAGTCTTAAAGGGACCAAGAGCACCTACTTCTCGGCGGAGGCTAGGGTGTGGTTGCAAATGGTGTCTCAGAGGATTCATCTCTCGAGAAACTTGAATGATGTGGTCTTTCACCAGGCTATAGTGGTGGCTTGTGCTCTTGGTTGAATTGATATAAATGTAGGGGCATAGATTGTGGATGAGTGGCGACACTTCTATGGTAGGGAGAGGTCAGTGAGGGATATTTTCCTACCTTCCTTGATCACCGATATGTGTAAGAGGGTGAATGTACCCATGAAGGATTATGATATCTATGAAAAGTGCGACATGAAATTTAATGCTCTAAGAGGTAGGGTCTCCCGGGAAGGCAACAAGAAGAAGAGGAATGTGGGAGAGGAGGGTGGAAGTAGCAGGGTCAGCGGCGACGAGGAGTCTGGCACTCCTCCTACTACTCAGGCTCCCACATATCTGGGTGATTGGGAGGTTGAACTTGCTGTTGTGTGGGGTTATTTAGAGAGGACACAGTTGCCTCCACTGAGATTGGTTTCTTTGAGCTCAACTACCCCATTAGACCAGGCTCAAGCCTATGTTGAGCTTCGAGAGGAGCTAAATGATAAGAAGAAGAAGCGCCGCTCTCGAGACAGCATGCTGGTGAGGATATGGAAGGTCGTGTAGGAGATGTTCATGTGTGCCTCCCCTATGAAGAAACTCCCGAAGCTGACAAGAAAGGACGCCGAGGAGTTCTCCTTCCTTACCAGGATGGAGGAGGAGGGTTTGAATGCCTCAAGCCTTGGAGATGACGCCACAAGCTAGATGGGCCCCCTCTTTATTTATATTATTATTGATTTATTTGGGTTGCCCCCATTTGGGGGTTGTAATAAACAATTACTCTTTTTTTTCCTCTCATTTTTAAGACATCTTTTGCTACCACACTTTTAATAATAATTGCTTAGCTTACTATGCATGTCGAGACTGATTTCTAACTTTAATTATTGCAAATACAGGGTTATTTTTGCAATGATTGCAAAATAAAAAATAAGGGAAAATCTCCTGGCAACTTACTGCCTGGAACCGCTGCAGCGGTTACTCCAGTGGTTCCGTTTTTGATTTTTGTAACAAGTCCTAGGCCCTTTTTCCACACGATACTATCCCACAAACTCTGCTGTCGTTTATTATCTTTTGTCTAAGTAAAATCACGACCCAAATATTTATTTATCACCCCGAGCCACTTCTAACGCGATTCAAATTCGTAGTTTCAATAGATATTACACTATTCTCCCACTCCTACTCACCCAATTAGTCACCCATATAATATTTCCCCAATATAACAACTAGAAACCTGGGTAGGTCATCAGGATTTCAAATAGAAATTAAAAAATACTTCAAATCACGAAGAGATGAGGTGCGCCTCAAGTCGCGAAAATAAATGTACACCCCGAGATCACACCAATCTGCACGACCCCCGGGTCCCTTGGCCATACATCATGCAAATCATGTTGCATAACCAACATTTGTACTTAAGGGGTTTTAATTATCACACGGTAAGCCACACTATACATGCAAGTGATAACCATCCACACAACATATTCACAACACATTATTGCAATGCAACAAGTACTTTACATAATATTAAGTGAATATCACAACATAACAATTAAACTCCTATGCTTCTTATTGACCACTATGGGTTAGAATGTCTTGTTCCAACTTTCCACACTTTAAAGAGATACCAATTGAGGTCGACCAGTCCCAATTGTGATGGTTGAGATACCAATTAGAATCTGCTAGATACCAATTCGACTCAAGATGGCACGATGGCAGAGAAGAAAGTGGAACAAATTCCTAGATGCCTTGTAGCCTCCTATAAATTTGATATGGACATCACACACCAATCCGCAGGACTCTACTCAATATTTGCTCTTGTACTGGGAGATCAGTAACCTGGACTCTAATACCATCTTGTCACTACCCAAATTATGAATCGTGTGGGCATCTACCTAATCGTACCCTTGATAGGAGAACCCTTACCACCCAACCGAGTAAATAGAAAGAAATCATGGCATCAAGTAAGGTTCCGGTTACTAATTCCCAATTTAAGCAATTATTGAAATACACCTTTAACATCTCTGTGACCTACCCTCCATTTAACATTTTCGTATATCTATTTCCTTTGACAATCAATTCTAACTTACATTCTTTAAGCCTATCCTATCTCATTTTTTAGGTTCCTGCAATCCCTAACCCACTTTTAGACCAACCTATAGACCACACTAAACTAGGACATCTGAGGGCACCGCACGGCCGGACCAAATTTTCTTAGTAGTCAACTAATGTAATGCACTACTGGATTTACAACCACCAAGATGCTTACAATATCAACAACCTTACGGGAAGGGACACTACGATATACCTCACTTATATGACTATATACTTAGGGGAACAAGTATTATACATAATCTAGGACATACCTTGTATTCCCGCTTAGCTACCACGCACAATCACTACTATCAATAAGGCCAGTCCACTCAAGGAACTATCAACAACATATAAATATTAATGCATATTCAAATGCATACGCATGGATGTATGTATGCAAGATGTGCGCATCATCTCTTTCTCTTCTCAATCTCATCAACTTCATTCTCAATCATTAGGAACATCATGATCACCATCATTATCATCAAAAACATCATGATTTCAATATCAATATCACAATCGTCAACTCACTATCATCAACATATGTGAATATGCATATGCAGCCAATAATCCCATGGAGTGCCCGAAGGCGATTACAATTCTTTGGTTCACATATAAGCATAGAGACATCAACCTTATTTCCTTACATATATATATATATATATATATATATATATATATATATAACTGTGTACACCCACACCACCTTCAAGACTGTGATGGTTCTTCCAGGATGACAATGCTAACTCTCTATCTATGACCCACACTCGCAATTCTAACATCGTCCTCAAGTTCTTTCCTATTTCCTCAATCGGGATACTCATGCTCGGCCTTTTTAACCTTGCTTTTGTTAGTCTAACCACCCTTACCAAATTAACTACTCTGCCATGTATCTTGCCACTAGGTTGTTTCCCAAGCTATCTCGTTCATTTTATTACACTCTTAGGTCACTTTAAACTCAATAGTTTGACTATTAACCCCATACTTCACACTTACGCTTCGTTAACCTTTCCAAATGCAAGTCACAATTTATCTAGATTACTCAGAGCACTTTCAATTAACCCTAGCTTACCTCTTTATCTCCCTTTTATCATACTTACCCCTCACTATACTTATAAGTTGTGGTGTTTGTTAAATTAGTCATATTCTTACAAGATTTAACCCATTTCATATTGCGAATATTGCACCAACCTAGTATAACAACAATATACAACATTGTTAAAGCCTAACCAGATTTTTATCTTTTTCATCCATCCAAACACCATGCTGGAAGGCCCAATGCATGTAAACTCCCGACATCACTATCAATATTATATGAATCTAACCCAACTCTACTACAATTAACCATAACCTACCTCGTAGACAAATCATGCTGCTACTGAGAAGAGAAAGTTTTTTCGCAAGTGCTAAGCGTCTTTACTTAGGTTCCCACCGGGTGTGCCTTGAAACCGCCCTCATGATGCGTGGCCTTTGAAATCTCATAACTGTGGAGGGAGGGTTTATTAGGGTATTTTTTTGGGGAAAAGGATGACCTAAGAGAGTTAAATATAAAAAGGGTTTTAAGGAGAGGTCGGGCTAGCCACTGTCGGGTACTGCTACAACGATTAATTTTATCGCTGCAGCGGTTAGTTTACCACAGTAGCAGTTTGCGGCAGTTCCAAATAGGTGTATTCAATTTGAAGAATATAAAAACTTCACCGAGTAAATTATTGTGTGTATTTAGTTTGAAGAATATAAAAACTTCACCGATTTACTATACTCTTTGCATTGGTTTTTGGAGATTAAGACCTATGATTTTCTACTCCATTTGAATTATATTATGATTTTAAGAATACTAAAACTTCATTAGGATTTAAAGATCATTCGGTTAGCGATTTGAAGAATATAAAAACTTCATCGTTGACTAGAAACATTGTGAATAAAGATTTAGTCTTTATTGTTAGTATTTTGAGATACTAAATTGTGTGTCAAAGATTGACAGGAAAATGATGAATGAAACTGAACAACAAATTGGTTTGGTTGTGAATAGTACTGTCCCAATGATAACCGACAACCAATATTATGTCATCAAGTCATTTAGATGTTGCTCCAGCAATGGCATTAACAGAGAAATTAGAGAAATTTTCTGATGTAAACTTAAAAGTTGGTAGCAAATGATGTTCTTTTGGCTGAACACACTTGAAATTGAAAGGTTCACAAGTAGAAATCCTTATGTTCTTGAAGAAGGAATGCATGAAAATTAATTTTCTGGTTTGGAAAATCTTGTGATTCGTCTCAAAATAGAATAGGACAATAAGTTACGTAAGAAATCGGCAATAATGGATGCAAATCTTGTTAAGAATGATGCTCCATATAATTAGAAGAGGAAAGAGTCTTCTAGACAAGAGAAAGAGCAGAAAAAGAAAAGGTTCAAAGTCAAGTGCTACAATTGTATTAAAGTTGGCCACAAATCTCCAAATTGTCAAGTTCTGAAGAAGAACAAGAAAAAAAAATCAGATAAACATGGTGGAAGTAACTGAAGAGATTGAAAATTTGTGTGCTATGCTCACTGAGTGCAATCTAGTTGGAAATTCAAATAAATGGTGGTCTGATTCAGGAGCCACTCGACATGATTGTGCAGTCAAAGAAGCTTTCACTACTTATGATGGCGCTCGTCCCGAAGAAATGATCTTCATGAGAAATATTGCAATAGCCAAGGTTGAAGAAAACGGGAAGATATTCCTAAAAATGACTTTCAGCAAGGTGTTGACTCTCAAAAACGTTCACCATGTTCCTAATATTAGGAGGAAATTAGTTTCTACAACACTTTTCATTAAAAATGGGTTCAAATGTGTGTGTATGTGTATCAGAGAAAGTTGTAATAAGTAAGAATGGAATGTATGTAGGAAAGGGTTACCTTAATGAGGGCCTTTTTAAA
This sequence comes from Capsicum rhomboideum, assembly GCA_031232105.1. Taxonomy (NCBI): domain Eukaryota; kingdom Viridiplantae; phylum Streptophyta; class Magnoliopsida; order Solanales; family Solanaceae; genus Capsicum; species Capsicum rhomboideum. Next base: position 104,405,238 of record CP124710.1, read on the forward strand.
TTTGATGTAATGACCGTTGAAATGAATAAAGATGAGGTTTCTTCTTACTTGCTTGAGTCTAATGATTTTTGACATGCTCATTTAGGACATGTCAATTACAAAACCTTGTGAAAACTGATTAGTTTAAAAGTATTGCCTAACTTTGAGTGCAATAAATCACAATGTCAAAAGTTTGTTGAATCTGAGTTTGCTAAGCATCCTTATAAATCTGTTGAAAGGAACTTCAATTTCTTAGAATTGATTCACACAGATATTTGTGATATAAAGTCAACACTATCTCGTGGTGAAAAAAATATTTCATAATATTTATTGACGATTGCACTTGATATTGTTATGTTTATTTGCTGAACAGTAAGGATGAAACAATTGAAGCATTTAGGCAATATAAAACTGAAGTTGAAAATCAGTTGAATAAAAATGTAAAAATGATAAGAAGTGCTAAGGGTGGAGAGTAACGATCTCCTTTTGCAGAGATATGTTTGAAAAGTAGAATTGTCCATCAAACTACTACCCCTTACTCACCTCAATCTAATGGAATTGTGGAAAGGAAAAATTGAACATTGAAGGAATTGATGAATATCTTACTTATAAGTTCAGAATTACCGCAAAACTTGTAGGGGAAAGCTATCCTTACATCAAACCGAATACTCAATAGAGTGCCCCATAACAAGACACAATCTATTCCATATGAGAAATGAAAAGGTAGGAAACCCAACTTGAAATATTTCAAAGTGTGGGGATGTCTAGCCAAAGTACAAGTTCCTATACCCCAAAAGGTCAAAATAGGACCAAAGGTTGTGGACTGTATTTTTATCGAATATGCTATAAACAGTAAAGCATGTCAATTTTTAATTCACAAATCTTAACATCCTGATATTCATAATAATACGGTATTTGAATCAGATAATGCTGAATTTTTTAAACACATTTATTTGTATAAAACTAGATATAAGTCATCTAATGAAGGGTCTAAACAACCTCGAGAAGAATCAAAGGAAAATATACTTAATGAAGACAATCCAAGATGTGGTAAATGTCAAAGGACATCTACTTCCTTTTGATCTGATTTTGTAACATTTCTTCTTGAAAATGAGCCTCAAACATTCAAAGAAGTCATATCTTCTACGAACTCATCCTTTTGGAACGAGGCTATCAGTAGTGAGATTGATATAATATTGAACAACCATACTTGGGAGTTGTTTGATCTTCCTCCAAGAAATAAACCTTTAGGTTCAAAATGGAGGAAAATGAAAGCTGATTGAACTATTGACAAATACAAGGCAAGACCTGTCGTTAAAGGCTTTTGACAAAAAGAAGGCCTTGATTATTTTGAAACATATTCGAAAGTAACAAGGATTACATCTATTCGGATGTTGATTGTAATAGCTACAGTATATGATCTTGAATTCTATCAAATGGAATTGAAAATAGCTTTCTTAAATGAAGAATTGGAGGAAGATATTTACATGGAACAACCCGAGGGTTTTGTGGTTCCTGGTAAAGAAACAAATGTGTGCAAACTTGTAAAGTCACTTTATGGACTTAAACAGACACCCAAATAGTGGCATGCAAAGTTTGAACAAATCGTGTTGGCAAATGGATTTAAAATTAATGAGTGTGACAACTATGTTTACATTAAGGACACTGCAACTAACAAAGTCATTATTTGTTTGTATGTTGATGACATGTTGATCATTAGTAGAGACATTTCTGACATAAATGCTACTAAACGAATGCTGGCTAGAAAATTTGATATGAAAGACGTTGGAGTTGTTGATGTGATCTTAGGAATAAGAATTTATTGAACTTCATAAGGTTTAACATTGTCACAGTCTCATTACATTGAAAAGGTACTTGACAAGTTCAAGTATTTGAATTTCAAATATTGCCAAGACACCAATAAATGTGAGTTTTGTACTTCAAACGAATGAAGGTAAAAGTGACTCATAATTGAACTATACAAGAGTGATGGAAAGTTTGGTATATATCATAAATTATACGCGACCAGATATAGCATGTGCCGTTAGTAAATTGAGTTGGCTCACAAGTAATCCCAATCAATCTCATTGGATGGCAATGAAAAGAGTTTTGGGGAATCTAAAGCATACTCCTAACTATGCTTTGCATAATAATAAATATCCAATAGTAATTGAAGGATATAGTAATGCAAACTAGATCACCAGATCAAATGAAGTTAAATCCACAAGTGGGTATGTATTTAATCTTGATGGAGGAGAAATCTCTTGGAAATCATCCAAACAGACATGTATCGGTCACTCTATTATGGAATCTGAATTTATCGCTTTAGATAAGGCAGGAAAAGAAGTTGAATGGCTCCAGAATTTCTTGAAAGAAATTCCTTTCTTGCCCAAACCTTTGGTACATGTATGCATACAATGTGATGGTCAAGCTGTAATAGGTAGGGTAAGGAACATGATGTATAACAAAAAATCTCATCACATACGGTGGAAACATAATACGGTTAGATAACTACTCTTTAGTACAATTATCACGATTGACTATGTGAAGTCGAAGGATAATGTGTCGGATCCACTTACAAAAGACCTATTTAGAGAGGGAGTTGAATGATCATCAAGGGGAATGGGTTTAAGGCCTAGGATAAGACATCATGGTGGTAACTCTACCTAGCATACTAGAGATCCCAAGAGCTAAGTTCAAAGAGATCAAATAAAGTTATGAATGACAGTTCAACATTGTCAAATAACTCAACCCATTCTCATGATGAAGACAATGTTCTTCAACAAGGATAAAGCTTAAGGTTTAAAGTTTTTTAATAGTTTCTAAGTTTAAAAGGTATGACCAAATAATCTATCTATAGGATTAAATGTTTAGGAATCACCTATGTGAGTGTGAAGTGGAAGCCCGCTTTAAGGAGAATAATGGTAAATGCCGATTTTCTAAGCTCTCATGAAACCAGATAGTGTTTATGGCTGAAACGAACAAAATTGTGAGAACTATAAAAGGTAAAAGGCTAGTTGTGTGGCTTATATTGTCTAGGTGTACAAAAACTTTTGACGGTTCAAAGTTATCACATCTACCGATTGATCGAGTACATCCGATATAAGTTCACTACGGAAAGTTCAAATAAAAACCACTTATTCAGATACAATTAGTCTTTGCTTGTAAATAGCACAATTGTCTGTATATTTCTTTATCTTATAGCTATTCTCCATTCATATGGATAATTGTTAGGTTTTTAAGAGGTGTGAATGAAAAATGAATAGGTGTTTCTCTAAAAAGACACCAACAGAAAGAATGCAATTTGAATAGGCACATCTCGGATGGTTGTGACGTTTCTAATGTGTTGTGACTTTTCCAAAGAGTTGAACATTTGTGAAGAGGTGCACTTTTCTGAACCAACACCTTTATGGCTATATATATATATATGTTGAATCCTTAGATTTTCCATACCAATTTTCTGAATTTCTACCCTACTTCTTCTTGCACTTTTAAAATTTTCTTGTGTGATTTTCTACCGTTGAGTGAGTTCGAAGTTCAGTGAATTTGAGGTACCACTATTCTGCTGAAGTGAATCATTTTATCTTATAAGGATATATTCCATTAGCCTCGGGTACTTGAGGGAAATAATTTCCTTAAGGACACATTGTGAATTCAGTGGGCTTGATTCTTCTATCTTCATCTCTTTCTTTGTTTGTTTACTATTTTTTCTGAAATAGCTTGAACTTTATTTTTGTTGCTCATAAGTTGGTTTGAACTTATTGTTGAAGTTCATATTTGTGAATACAGAGTTAGAACTTCATTTGGTTGTTCATAATTCAATTTGAACTTATTGTTGAAGTTCATAACATTGAATACAAATTTTATTTAACGAAAATAACAATATATGTCATTTTGTACAAATAATACATTAGACAAGCATTTACGACACTACCTGACGACAAACCCAATAAATTAGCTCTATAATTAAATTATTGATATATAAAGATATTCGGAGAATCTTAGTAGGTCAGTTGGTTTGTGTCACGACCCAATTACCCAGATCGTGTGGGCACATACTCTAATCCATTTAGATAGGAGAACCCTTACCACCCATTTAAAAATATATCCGGAAGTCAATAAGAAATAATAAAATACCTTATTTATTTCAATCAGGTTACAAAACTTTAAATACTGTCAGACCTCTACATAACGTCACCTCGTTATAACGACATTTCACTATAGCGAACTGGTTTTCTCCGAAATCAATTTTTCATGTTGTATTTTACTTCTTTATAATGGAATTCTACCTATAACAGCAATGACGTTTGTTATAAAGGTACACTCTTTGTAAATTACCTCTCTATAACAACATACTCAAATATTATGTAATAATATTTTGTAGGAAAATATAGAATATACAAAATAAAATACCAACATATTTATGGTAATCATTATTAATGTCACGCACACAGTAAATTTCAAGTACGAATATCTAATTTAAAGGAAAAAATTGTATTTAAATGGTGTACATCAACTTTTTATTAACTTCGTGATGAAAAGGCTACTAATGTTTGCTCTTTTTATATTCATGTTCCTTCTAATTTTGCATACTTTTGTTTGTAACAGCTAAATTAGATCTAAATGTCGAATGTCAGTATACTTATATAATGGCATCTCTCTATAGCAGCCATGAAATCTTCGGACAAACGTTGCCACTATAAAGAGGTTTGATAGTATAACTAAAAACCTCTCCCAAGGAACTAGTCTAGACAGGTACAAGAGCTTCTAATAGACTAAAAGAGAAAACAGAAGACACAACTCCCATCGTAGGAATAGAAAGAGTAGAAGCTGCTGGAGATCACTATCCACATCACCTGGCAAACATCAACTGATCCCTCAACCAGACTATACCCCAAAAAGAGTATAGCAAATGTAGCATCAGTACAAACAATACGTACTGGTAGGCATTACCGGTTGACTAAGGTTAAAGCACATAATATATAATATAGAAATTCAAGATAAATCATATACATATAATGTGACAGTTTAACTCCCCTCAGTCTATAGTTCATGCCATCACTTAATGTAAGTAACTTCCATTTTCCACTCAAATACACCAGCATTTAGATTTCTGGCCTAAGCTAAATATGAGTGCACACAACATCACAGATAAGTTAGGACTACAAGGATTAACTTTTCAATATTTATTGAACCTTCTTCCGATATGCTGATTATGCATTAGCACCATAGAAGTTAGGGATTCCTTTAAGGTCATGAGAAATGAAGTAGCGAAACAACAACACCCACTACCCAATCTCAACAATGTCGACCAGTAGCTCAATAACCAAAAACACTTTTCAAGTAACTTATGTCCACTAATAACACTTAGCCTTTTCAATAACAACTGGGCATAATCAAATACAAGTCAATTAGGCAACAACTCAAGTTAAAACCCTAACTACCAACATCAACAAAGTCAACAAACCATAACTCCATGATAATATACTGACTATGTCTCAAACATAAGTAGATAGACGAATGAGAAGGATGTCATTCATTTGCAATTTAGCCCGGATCATGCAAGGATCTAAATAAATAAACAAGTCGGTAATCATGACCCCATTCATTCAAGGAACCAATATATATATATATATATCAAGTGAGCGGATAATTCGGTCCAATCAAGAAACCAACATCCATAACAAGTAAACAGATAACTCCGGTCCATTCAAGTAACCAACATATATAACAAGTACACAGATAAGCCCGGTCCACTCAAGGAACCAACATTTATAACAAGTAAACAGGTAAGTCCGGTCCACTCAAGGAACCAACATATATAACAAATAAATAGATAAGCCCGATTAATTCAAGGAACTAACATATATAACAAGTAAACAGATAAACCCGATCCACTCAAGGAACCAACATATATAACAACTAAACAGATAAGACCGGTCCACTCAAGGAATTATTCTAACAAAAACCATATTAATAAACATAATTCCCGATTTACTAAAGATACCAAATATAACAAGTAACACATAAACTCGGTTCGCTCAAGAAACCAATATAACAAGTTAAACATATAAGCCCGATTCACTCAAGGAATCGTCACAATCACATGTACCTTGTACATGCATTCTAAGGATATTATGGTCGCCCACTAGCCATGACTAGTAGGGGACGAGCTCTTGTCCATGTACCAAATCCCAGACATCAAGTGACTGCCAACCTTATATCAACCAATCCCGTGAGGATGTCCAAATACCGGTACATCCCACGATAATGAATATAAATCCCGTGAAGATGTCCAAATATCGATACATCCCAAAATAGCAACAAATATCACAACAATCACAACCACAACGATATTAGGAATAACACTTGTAAAACCAACAAGCTTTTCATATAAGTTCATTACATGCGATTAACACTTAAGATATCAAATAGTCATTCACTTTCCATGAACATGCATTGTAACAAGCAATATGAAGGAGTAGTTATCATGCACATATAAACAAGTTAGGTTTCAACTACATTAAACTATCACCTACTGGTTCAAGTGCAATCATCAGGTAAGTTTACAAATATCACCAGTTGCACCACAACACTGTTCTTATCCCAAAATACAATGATTTCATTATTCAACAACATTTTTGACAAATCATTTAGCATGTTCATTAGCTTCCCAGGCAAAATCAAGTGTTCATATTACTAGCATGCAGTGCAACAAATGACTAAGCCCTTAGTTAAATGCGCTCATTTATAGCCAATTAGCCTTAATTCAATTCTTAATAACCATAAAATTATAACAAGGCTTTAGCATAGACTTATTCATCACCCAATGGCCCAACTAAGATTACCATCCACCAATTCAATCAAACTTTCCAATTCCAAAAAATACCATAATTAGTAGTTACTAGTTTTCACAACCTATAGTCACATAACCAGACACCAACATATATATATTCTCATAAATTATCACAATTTACACATAATCCACAAAATTATCGAGATTTTCCCTAAAATAATAATTAAACCAAATTAAATTCCTTCCATATTCACATTTTGATTATTATCAAACATCCACTGTGCCTGCAGGCCTAAGCATGAAGTCTCTCGTCAAACTATATTATAGTTATGCAATTTAACTATGATCTACTATACATTAAACCTAACCTAGCTGGACACCAAGTTGCTGCTATGGAATGCATGATTCCGCAGTTGCCTTGCCTTTTCTTGCTGTTCAATAGGATCTCGGTCTAACAATAACGATCAAACAACAATTCAACCATTGTTCTATAAATTCTAGGCATATAACCTAACTTTCATTGATTTTAACCCAAGTTCATGCATAAACTCAGCATTCTCGGATTTTCTACCTTTTAATCTACTTAAAGATCTCTATATTTTGAAATGGTTAGATCAATTTCTAGTCCCAAAGATATAATCTGTCAATACTAACTCAAATTCAAGGTATTTCAACCTATTAATTTACTTTAAACCAGAAAATTCCATGTTGGTTAACTTTCTATCACCACCATGATCAATCGAATGTTATTCTAAGGATTTTAGAAGCAAACTAGTGTTAGATTGATGGAAAAACATACCTTGAACGAGGAAATCGATAGAAAACAGAAGAAAATGCCTCTCTAGGGTTGAGGAATGAATATTTTGAGTTCTGGAACTGAAACTCATCAAAAATAAGCTTATAAACTGCCGACATTCCGCTATAGCAACCCTGCTATAATGGCTTGATCCCGCTACAGCGGCCTCAGCTTTTCAGCATGGACACAATCTTCAGTAAAATGGCTATAACTTTTTACTCTGGTGCTGGATTAATGAAAGGTAGATGACGTTGGAAAAAAGACTCAGATATTTTTAATTTAGTGGGTATTGGGACCCATAACTCTTTTATTCTAAGAGGGTGATCGTTTGAAGTTTACCCTACTTTAAACTTAGCCCAAAATTAAATCGGTAAGGACACTTTCAATTTAACTTTGTGCTAGGGGTATGGTATGGCCTTAATACATAACTAATGCACTTACATATCAAGGAATTGATCCTAACACCTAGGACAAATGAGATTCGTACACCTCTACCATAGCTATTTTTAGTAGCAACGATATGGGTCGTTACATTAGATCTAATTTATTATCTGTTTGTCCCCGAACGACCATTAGGTGAAGAGAACCATGAGGTTGGAATTAGAAGACACTACTTTTCGAGTTGCTTAAATTGCACCCTTCTTACCCACTCGCTATCGTTTATCAACTAAACTATATTTATACTCAACCTCCCTACCAAGGCTTTTTAAGACAAAAGATGCAGAGCCAAACCTTTACGCACGAATTAGTTATTTCTCTCACAACTATCTAAGAATGAAACCTTGAGAGTTCATGATGGGACAACATCTAAACTTGGAGAAAACTGAACCATTACTGCATCGAGCCCACTATAGTGGTCCAATTTTCATTGTAGCAGCCTCGCTATAGTGCGATTTGCCCTCTATAACGCAACCGACCATTATTGACTCCATCTATAAAGGAAAATTTCCCGCTATAGCGGCCCCATGGTAGCGACCTGCCTCCCGCTATAATGGGATAGATGAAGCAGAAACTTGGATTTTTTCCCAGTTTTGCCATTTTCACAACACAATACTTAGATTCCGATATCCCGTGGTAACCCCTTTGCGTTAAACACTATATCCGGAGTTCTACTAATCCGAACTTTAGTACAAAAGTTTCTATGGGCTACTATGTCCCTTATCTACATGATATCACCTTAATTTAATCAATCACTACACCTCGAGATGCCAAATATCTCTAAACCATACAATACCGGATTTTCATTAAAAACCATCCTAGTCTGAGATTCTTATCAACTCTCATCCTAGGAAAAACTTTGCCTAGGCACTTACACCCTAACCAATGCTATAACGAGCACAATATAACCAAATACTATACCATGCTTTCATTAATCAATAAAGTCTCAACCACAACTCAAATTAGTCTATTTGACCCTCAACAATCAATTGTTTATAAATAACCATCTTTTTAGTCATCACCCGAGGATAAGATATACTTGTTTAGCCTCTCAACTAGCTTACGGCTAGTCAAATTTTCTACTTAACATACCCCAACCACCCAAGGAGAAATACTAATCAGGTATTATCATGCAACACTGAGAGGGATATGTCTATGTATAAACACATCTAATAACACGTCAACAACAACTTTACTTTACTTTATTTCCATCAATATCAACAAATTCAACAGGTATAATTCAATACAGAAATCCACCAAGGCAACATCCTAACCAATGACAACAACCAATAACCAGGCAAGTATAAGTTATGACAGACAATTCATCAAGTCAAGAACACGACTAACAACAATAAGTTCCACCTTGCCTCAATTGTTCTTTAAATAGGCATCAATAGAAATTATACCTTCCAATTATGCCAATAGCCCATATCACTCATGGATTCGATAAAAAACAACAAAAATCACAGTTATGAATCACAATAAGAATTTTCCTTGCAACAATTCCTGTTACTATGGAACAAGCCCTTTTTTCATGGTCCTTATTCACATACCGACAACATTGAAACAAAAGTTTCCACAATCATAAATCTTTTCCTTCTTACCATTTTACCAATGATAAGATCATGCTCAATATTTAGCACTTAGTTTCCACTCAAACCACATAGCAACAATTCCTTTATCTATCAACACATAAGTTAGTTATGACTTTTCACAATTCATGAACTCCACAGTCATTCAAACAGTCATAAGTCACATAAGTATCAAACCCATAGTTCATTTATGTAACAAGCCCTTTCTTTATTATTCATTTAGTTGCATTGTGGATAACTACTAGTTGGTTATCCAGAAATTTTACACCACCCTTGTAGTCAGATACCAATTGGAACCTTTCCAATTCCAATTTACATTGCTCATGCCATACTAACAGAGTCAAACGATATCCGATTGACTCGTTGAGATACCAATTTTAATCAAGAGTTACCAATTGGACTCAACTCGCACATGCAAGCATACAAACCGCACGAAAATAGAGAAAGAAGTTAAACAATTTCCTAGAATACCTTATAGCTCCCTGAAGATTAGATGTGGACATCAACACACCAATCCACATGACTCTACTCTATATTTGCTCTTGTACTAAGAAACCGATAACCTAGGCTCTGATACCAACAGTCATGACTCAAGTACCCGGATCGTGTGGGCACCTACTCTAATTCACCTAGATAGAAGAACCCTTACCATCTATTTAAAAATATATGTAAGAAGTCAATAAGAAATACTTCCTCCATTTCAAAAAAATGACCTAGTTGACTTGGCACGAAGTTTAAGAAAATAAAGAAGACTTTTAAAACTTGTGGTCCTAAATTAAAGTTATGTCAAATGTACCAAAATGCCCTTGCATCTTGTGGTCTTTAACATGCCACATGGAAAGTTGAAATTAAAGTATTGCCAAAAAAAGAAAAAGGGTCATTCTTTTTTAAACGGATTAAAAAGAGAAGCAGGTCATTCTTTTTGAAACTGAGGGAGTAATAAAATATCTTATTTATTTCAACCAGATTACAAAACTTTAAATATAATTGAAAACATTTCCCAAGTAACTAGTCTAGACAGGTACAAGAGCTTCAAATATAGCAAAAGACAAAATAGAAGACACAGCTCCCACCGTAGGAATAGAAAGAGTAGAAGCTGTTGGAGATCACTATCCACGCTACCTGAGAAACATCAACTGACCCTGCAACCATACTATACCCAAAAAGGATATAGCAAGTATAGAATCAGTACAAACAACACGTATTGGTAGGCATCATCGACCGACAAAGGTTAAAGCACATAACATATAATATAGAAATTCAAGATAAATCATGTACATATAATGTGACAGTTTAACTCCCCTCAGTTAGAGTTCATGTCATCACTTAATGTAAGTAACTCCCATTTTCCACTCAAATACACTAGCCTTTAGATCTCCGGCCTAGGCTAATATGAGTGCACATAACTTCACAGCTGAGGTAGGACTACAAGGATTAACTTCCCAATATTTCCTGAACCTTGTTTTGATATTCTGGTTATGCATTAGCACCTTAGAAGTAAGGGATTCATTTAGAGTCATGAGAAATTAAGTAGCAAAATAGCAACACCCGCCTAGTCGATTTCAACAATATCAATTAGTAGATCAATGACCATAACCACTTTTCAAGTAACTTATGTCCACTAAGAACACTTAGCCTTTTCAACAACCACTGACCTTAATCAAATACAATTCAATTAGGCAACAACTCAAGTCAAGACCCTGACTACCAGCATCAACCAAGTCAACAAACCATGACTCCACAATAATATACTGATCATGTCTCAAATACATAAGTAGATAGACAATTAAGAAACATGTCGTTCATTTGCAATTTAGCCCAGACCACGCAAGAATCCAAATAAATTAACAAGTCAGTAATCATGACCCCATTCATTCAAGGAACCAAAGATATATCAAGTTGATGGATAAACCTGGTCCACTTAAAGAACCAACATAGATAACAAGTAAACGGATAAACCCGATCCACTCAAGGAACCAACATATATAACAACTAAGTAGATAAACTGTCATGATCCAGCTAATCGGATCATGCGGGAACCTAGTCTAATCCACCTAGATTAGAGAACCCTTACCACCCATTAAAAATACATGTGGAAGTCATTTACGAAATAGAGAGAAAATACCTTATTTATTACAATATTTTATAAAACTTAAATACAACTGAAAAACCTTTTTCCAAGAAACCAGTCTAAATAGGTGCAAGAGCTTCTAAGAGGAAATACAAACTGTACACATGACCCAACTTCTACTGTAGGAACAATAACAGAAGCTGTTGGAGAAGTTTACCGTGTCAAGTACGAAACACCTACTAATCCTGCAACCAGACTATACCCCAAAAAGGGTATAACAAGAGTAATATCAGTGTAAACAACACGTACTGGTAAGCATCATCGGTCGACCCGAATTAAATCACATAAATATCCAGAAAGAAGCATACAACTTGAGAGTTATTTATCCAGAGTCTTTCATTTAAACAATTCCTTAACACCTTTGGTTATTACCAGCCTTATCATTAAGAAAGACTTTTTTTGTTATCATGTTCAGCCCTAATCACCAACTATCCATCGCTTAAGACCATTATGTAATACTTAACCTTGCTCCACTAACTCGATTATGCATTAACACCCTAGCATCTCTAGATTCATTTAGGCCTATGTGAAATATATGACAAGATAGTAACCCCCGCCTTCCCGTCCTCAATGCAATAACCCAAGTAACCATCGACCCTATGTCTATCATAGTTACCACCAAGAACACCCACCCAGTAGCCTTACCTCAAATCATAATGCTTAGCCTTGATTTACCCTGCTATCGAGTTATTTCAGTGAGAGATAACATAGACAACAACTCAAGTCAACACAAGTCAACATGGATAACAAGTCAAGTCAAGATTACAACCACTAACAAAACTCCCAGTCAACAACCATGACACCAACAATTAAATCAACCATGTCTCAATTACACTAGTAAATAAATAATAAAGGGGTATGCCACAACTTACAATTCGCCCTGACCACTCAAGGATCCATAAGAATAACATCAATGGCAATTAACATGCAATCTGGTTTATGCCACAACTTACAATTCGCCCTGACCACTCAAGGATCCATAAGAATAACATCAATGGCAATTAACATGCAATCTGGTTTACATAAGAAACCACATTTAGCAATTAAGAACATAAACCCGTCTCCTTCAAGGAACCAATATAACAAGTAAACAATTAAACCCGATTCACTCAAGGAACCAATATATCAAATCAACACGTAAGCCCGGTTCACTCAAGGAACTAATATAATAGAGCAACCCATAATGTCCGATCCACTCAAGGGACCAACATAACATAGTATGTGACAAGTAAACAAATAATTTGATTCACTCAAGGAACCATCACTCTCATCAATACCTGTACACACATGCTAAGGGTCTTATGGTCCTCCACTAGCCATGACCTGCAGGGTACGAGCTCTTGTCTATGTACCAAATCTCAGACATCAAGTACCTACCAACCTTATACCAACCAATCCCGTGAAGATGTCCAAATACCGGTACATCCCACAATAATGAATAAATAAGCCCATGAAGATGCCCAAATATCGATGCATCCCATAATTAATCAAGTCATTACCATAATCACAACAACAATGAGTATTCAACAATTACACTTGCACAACCAACTAGATTTCATAATAATTTATTAAAGTGATTAACAATCAGGATATCAATCAAGCCTTTGCTTCTCTTAACATGCCTTACATCAAGTAATACAAGGGACAGTTAGCAAGCACATAAAACTCAAGTTGGCTTTCATTTATGCAAGACCATCACATATGGTTTTACACCTATATTACATGCCATAATGCACCCCAACTGTTCATCCTATCAATGATACCTTACCTATTCTTCTGGTTACCATCATAGATTCTTGGGACTCCACCAACACTAACCACCTCTAAATTAGGCATTTAATAGGCTTAACCCAATTTTTGGGTACAACACTGCTTTTAAATTATGCAAGGATGAACAGTAATAAGGTAAACATATTAATTAATGGACAATTTCGATATCATAAAATATCAGCAAATTTCCACCCAATTAACTAGGTTTTCATCCATCTGATCCATCCAAACACCGTGCCCGAAGGCCTAAGCATGCAATCTTCCATCAATCTACGTCATGCTTATGCTTTCTGACCCAGGTAAAAACTACTCAGTTAAATCTACCCTACCTGGACGCCAAGCAGCAGCTATGGAGGCATGAACGCGAGCTTTTGACTCCATAAAAATGAATTCAGACGTGAAATCTGTGAGAAAACCATGAGTTTTACCCCATCCGAGTGGAGTCCCTCCTCTCCATTACTCCAAGGCCATGAGATAGCCCTAGGAGGCTTTTTAGAGCAAACCTTGTCCTTTTTACAACTGAAGAGGAGAAAAGAAAAATATTAAAATCGCACCTGAGATTCTGTTCCCGCTACCCGGCTATAGCGAAAAAATTCCCATCAGCCCCATCCAAAAAAATTTCAAATTCTGAAATTTCCAGTCAGGTCGTCTCATTCTAATTCGAGATCGTATTTTCAAAATTCCTTGTAACCCATACCATAACGAGGTGATTTTTAATAACGATGGAACATGCCGTTACATAAATCCGGTCCACTCAACGAACCAACATATATAACAAGTAAACAGATAAGCCCGGTCCACTCAAGGAACCAACATATATAACAAATAAACACATAAGCCCGATCCACTCAAGGAACCAGTATATATAACAAGTAAACAGATAAACTCGATCCACCCAAGGAACCAACATATATAACAAGTAAACAGATAAGACCGATCCACTCAAGGATTCATTCCAACAACAACAATATTAATAATCATAATTCCCGGTTTATTCAAGAAACCAAATATACAAAGAAACACATAAGCCCGGTTCACTCAAGGAACCAACATAACAAGTTAAATATATAAGCTCGGTTCACTCAAGGAACTATCACACTCACCTGTACCTTGTAGATACATGCTAAGGTCTTATAATCGCCCACTAGTCATGACCTGCAGGGGACGAGCTCTTGTCTATGTACCAAATCCGAGACATCAAGTGTCTGCCAACCTTATATCAATTAATCCCGTGAAGATGTCCAAATACCAGTACATCCCACAATAATGAATATAAATCTCGTGAAAATGTCCAAATACCGATACATCTCACAATAGCAACATATATCACAACAATCACAACCACAATGATAAAAAGAATAACACTTGTAAAACCAACAAGCTTGTCATATAAGTTCATTACATGCGATTAACACTTAAGATATCAAATAGTCATTCACTTTCCATGAACATGCATTGTAACAAGCAATATGAAGGAGTAGTTATCATGCACATATAAACAAGTTAGGTTTCAACTACATTAAACCATCACCTACTGGTTTAAGTGCAATCATCAGGTAAGTTTACAAATATCACCAGTTGCACCACAACACTGTTCTTATCCCAAAATACAATGATTTCATTATTCAACAACATTTTTGACAAATCATTTAGCATGTTCATTAGCTTCCCAACCAAAATCAAGTGTTCATATTTACTAGCATGCAGTGCAACAAATGACCAAGCCCTTAGTTAAATCCGCTCATTTATAGCCAATTAGTCTTGATTCAATTTTTAATAACCATAAAATTATGACAAGGCCTTAGCATAGACTTATTCATCACCTAATGGCCCAACTAGGATTACCATCCACCAATTCAATCAAATTTTCCAATTTCGAAAAACACCATAATTACTAGTTACTAGTTTTCAAAACCCATAGTCACATAACCGGACACCAACATACATGTATTCTCACGAATTATCATAATTAACACATAATCCGCAAAATCATCAAGATTTGCCCCAAAATAATAATTAAACCAAATTAGATTCCTTCCATGTCCACATTTTGATTATTATCAATCATCCACCGTGCCCGTAGGCCTAAGCATGAAATCTCCCATCAAACTACATTATAGTCATGCAATTTAACCAAGATCTACTACACATTAAACCTAGCCTACCGAGACGTCAAAATTTTGCTACAGAATGCATGATTCTTCGGTGGCCGTGGCCTTGCCTTTTCTTGCTGCTCAACGAGATCTCGACCTAACAATAACAATCAAACAATAATTCAACCATTGTTCTACAAATTCTAGGCATATAACCTAACTTTCATTGATTTTAACCGAATTTCATGCATAAACTCATCATTCTAGGGTTCTCTACCTTTGAATCTACTAAAACATTTCTATATTTTGGAATGATTATATCAATTTCTAGTCCCAAGGACATAATCTGTCAATACTAACTCAAATTTAAGGGATTTAAACATATTAATTCATTTTAAACCGGAAAATTCCACCTTGGTTAACTTTCTACCACCTCCATGACCAATGTAATGTTATTCTAAGGATTTTAGAATCAAACGAGTGTTAGATTGATAGAGAAACATACCTTGAACGAGGAAATCGATAGAAAACTGAAGAAAACGCCTCTCTAGAGTTGAGAAATGAATATTTTGAGTTCTTGAACTGAATCCCGTCAAAAATAAGCTTATAAATTGTCGTCATCCCGCTATAACGGCCTGATCCCGCTACAACGACCTCAGCTTTTCAGTACATATAGTCTTTAGTAAAGCGGTTATAACTTTTTACTCCGATGTCGGATTAATGAACGGTAGGTGGCGTTGGAATGAAGACTCAGAGATCTTTAATTTAGTGGGTATTAGGACCTATAACTCTATATATTTAGGAGGAGTGCTCGTTTGAAGTTGAATTTAGTTTAAACTTAGCCCGAAACTAAATCGGTAAGAACACTTTCAACTTAACTTTGTGCTAGGGATATGGTATGACCTTAATTCATAACTAATGCACTTACATACCAAGGAATTGATCCTAACACCTATGATGAATGATATTCGTACACCTATACGACAGATATTTTTAGTAACGACGAAACAAATCATTAAAGTTGTCTAGTTTTTTTTTTTTTGATTTTTCATTCGATATTCGGTATTAGTATTGGAGCTCCGACTAATCCGAATCGAGCACTGCAGGACCCATTTTGGCGATGGCGCTCCCAATAGGACTTTTTCATATCCAAGACTCGTACCAGATACCTCTGGTTAAGAATAAGGCAGTCCCACCGTTGCACCACAACATTGGTAGGGTGTTTCTTTTCATCAAATCACATGTAATTTGTTGAAAAAAAATAATATAACACGTTATAATTTTTCCATTCTGATCTTTTAACACATCAAAATATGAGAGTTGTAACATCACAAAATTTGAACTTACTAGGAAAAACAAATATGTATTTAATTAAAATATTATATATATCAACAAGTGTACTCACTTACACTTTAAATGATAATTAAAATCTTTAATTGTATGATTAATTAAAATATAATATTTAGAAAACGACATGGATTTTTTAAAAAAAATATATCAAAGATTGAAATAAATGGAAACAATATTTTTGTAGTTTCCCTCGAAAACAGAAAAATCTCTCATGGAATATTTACAGATAAAGGTTTTATTTCAGGAAAATTTTCATTTTTTGCCCAAAAATTATGTCACTTTATTTGAAAAATAGTTTTTGGACATGAAAATTTCAGATATAACTTGAAACTGTATTTGAAAATTTGGAAACAACTAAACCTTGTTTGTAAGTCAAGATGCGGGAAGTGAGGTTGAAATAATTTGGGCATGTGATGAGGAGGTGCCCGGATGCTCTAGTGCGAAGGTGTGAGAGGTTGGCTAGCGATGGATTCAAGCGAGGTAGAGGTAGACCGAAGAAATATTAGAGGGAGGTGATTAGACTTGAAATGGAGCAGCTTCAGCTTACCGAGGACATGACCCTAGATAGGAAGGTATGGAGGGTGTGAATTAAGGTAAAAGGTTAGTAGGAAGGAATGCGTCCTTACTAGTAGGTAGAAGGTCTGTGTTTTTTTATCCGTAGAAGTAGTCATAGCGCTAGTTTTGTTTCAGAGCGTGTTATTGTTTGTCGTATTACTTGGTGATATTCTTGTTTATGTTATTATCTAGTATGTTAATACGTATTTTTTTGTTCCTTTACTATTTTCTTTTTAGATTGTTTTTGTCTTAAGCCAGGAGTCTATCAAAAACAGCCTCTCTATCTCACCTCTGAGGTAGTGGTATGGACTGCATACACTTACCCTCCCCAGACCCCACTTTGTAGGAATATACAGGATATGTTGTTGTTGTACTTTTTTCACTTTTATTGTTTTTTTTTTAAAAAAAAAAAATCCTAGATTTTTTATTTTCATAAAATAGCCTTATTTACGAATCATACTTAATATTTTTTTTTTTAAAAATACATTTAAATTCTAAATATTTATTGCAAAAACATGCTCAAACATAACTCCAACTTTAAAATTTTTAAATAAAGTAATCTTTTTTTGTTTTTATGATCAAACGCCTACTAAAACTATACAATGTTGCCGGGAACGGGACAAAATTTTGGGTTATATATATATATAATTTTTTTTGTATTCAAGTATTAGAAAAACATGGTCAATTCATGAATCCAATGACGTTATGATAACCAAGCGAAGTGCGAGCCAATTTACTAGTGTTATTATATTTTTCTTATGAGTGAGTGAATCAAGATTTGCCTTTCCTCAATTGCAATAATTAGTCATCAATTGTAAATATAATTTTATTATTATACTAAATTAACATAATATGTATATGCAACAATCCTTCTTGTGATTTTTAGATTTATCTGTATTTTAACCATTTTGTCCTTTCCGTAGTTGTTATATATCATTTATGAGTTGTGGGGATGGTTGACACGGTCTCCGAAGCATTCGGGAGTGATTTGAGTGAGTTTGAGGTATTGAGTAGCCTTGAAAGTGTTTAGTTTGACTTTGACCAACATTTTGTGATCCGAGCGTCGAATGGTGATTTTGTCAGTTCTATTAGATCCGGAATGTCAATTTTGAGTTAGTAGCATAGTTGGTTTGGATTTCGAGTCTTTTTGTTGGGTTTTGAGCATTTAGACGAGAAACTAGTTAAAATAGCTTAAAAGGACTCCGGAGGGTTAACTTGTTGGAAACGAAATCTTTTGATAAATTCGATGATTCTACTGAGTCTGGAATGTCAAAATTAGCCTAATAACATTATTAGTTTATTTCTGTGGGGTTCCGAATTAATCTCGAGGGTCCGTTCGGAGAATTTTTTATCATTCCATTAGTTGTTGGTACAGTTTTCTTGTACACCATCTGACCCATCATCGCGATTGTGTGGCCACGTGTCGCGATCGCGAGGCTAGATCAGATGACTCATCGCGATCGCGAAGAGTTATTCTAGTGGACAGGGTGGGTTGTTCATTGAGGTCGCGAGACCCACCTCCCACGATCGTGATGACCAATTTATTTCTGGTCAACGTTGACCCTCATGGTCGCGTGGTAGGGGCCGCGATCGCGAGACACTATTTACTTGAACAGTATATAAACTTTATTTTCGCGATTTTAGTCCATTTTCATTATTTTTGAGCTTGGGGAGCACGGTTTTAAGAGATTTCAAAGGGGGTTTTCATCAACTTGGATTTGGGTAAACTTCTAAAACTACTTTTGACCATTTCCCTTCGATTAAATCATGTTTTCAACTTCAAAACTAGAATTTCAAATTTGAATTTTTGGGGTTTCACCCTGTAAAGTGAGAAAATGATTTTTCTTCGATTTCAACTTGTTTTTCGATGGGCATGGGAAACTTGATTTTTCAATAAAATTTCAGTTTTATCCTATTTCTTTCGGTGTCGATTTTTGAATTATTTTTGGACCCAGAACTAAAGTAGCTAATATGCGTATTATTAGACTCCTTTTGACGTGTAAATTATATTTTTGATATATTGGGTGTATTTTGAGACCACACAAAAAAGAAAAGCTCCTTGTTAAAGGGTCTAGGCTTGAGTTTTAGCTTTTCGAGGTAGGTTACGGCTTAACTTTCTTCAGACCGGCTGGATAGTTAACCATTCATGTAAAGTATACTATGGGTTGGGGAGTTTATCATGAGATTCATATTCTAAGGTTATTATTTTATCATGTTGCCCGTGTGGGGGCTTATGTGAGTATTATTATTGACTTGAGAGATTATTATTGCAATGTCTGTGCGCGGGCTGATATTGGTTTTGTTTAAATATTATTTGCCTTCATTATTATTGTGGTGTCTGAGTGGGAGCTTGAATTAATTATATTATTGATGTCTCACATGACTCTTTATTACTGTGGTGCCATGCGATGACTTATATCATGATTTATTGAGATTTGAGCTCATTCAATATCATCATTGAATTGATTAATTATATGATATTATTTTGGTTAAGAGCAAGCATCCTGATCTCATTCATCCATATACATGGAATTGGTACCACAAAGAAACACTGATTTTTGAAGGAAAATGAAACACTTCACGAAACACCTTGATCGATGAATGTGCCGGTAAGGTTTATTGAGATGTGAGATTGTGATAGTATATGGGTTGCGAACCCCCCATGGGTCCTGTCCTGAAAACTAATGCTCGAAAGGTGTATACGAGGTGATATTGAGACATTCCATCCTTATCATACCATTTCGTTGCATCATTTGCATTTTTCTTAAGTGTTTTTTATTGTGTAATTTAGTAGTCCTTTACATATTCGTGTGTAGTTATTTTATACTGTTATTATACTTGTAGAATTATTAGGAGACACGGCTTGAGCCGCCGTTAGGAACTTTTCTATATGCAGGTGGAAGCATGCTCATAGTATCCTTTACTTGTTTAATTTTCTGCTTTGCTCGGTCGGCCGATGATGCCTACTGAGTACAAGCGGATCGTACTCACTCCTACTTTTTGTATCCTTTCGGTGCAGATTTCAGTTCGAGTGCGATCCACAAAGCTTGAGCTCATGCTTGCTGAGGCTACTTCGAAGTACTAGTGAGCTCCCAGATCGAATCCTCTTTCCAGACTTCATCTTATCTTTATTGTCTTTATTTTATTTTTCAGAGACAGACTTATATATTTTTGTACTCTTTATCAGTATTAATACTCTTTACTCATGACACAAGATTTTGAAATTTGGAGTTGTATTTATTTCAGTTTTGGATTTGTTCTTTATTTATATATGGACTGACTTTATTATAGTCTTGTATTGGGTGTTATTTACTTCCTTTCCGCAATTCTATCTCTGTTGGGGTGTTGGAGCTTGAGTTCATGCTTACTGAGACTGCTTTGAAGTACTGGTGAGCTCCCAGATCGAAGCCTCTTTCTAGACTTCATCTTATCTTTACTGTCTTTATTTTACTTTTCAGAGATAGACTTATATATTTTCGTACTCTTTATCAGTATTAATACTCTTTATTCATGACACTACATTTTGAAATTTGGAGTTATATTTATTTCAGTTTTGGATTTGTTCTTTATTTATATATGGACTGACTTTATTATAGAATCTCGTATTGGGTGTTATTTACTTTTTTTCCGCAATTTTATTTCTTTTGGGGTGTTGGGCTTACCTACTAATGTTGGGTGAGAGTTGGTGTCTTCATGACTTCGACTTTTGAATCGTGACGGTATATACATGAAAAATCTATCAATGAAAGTCGTAAGAGTGATTCGAAAAATATACTATTTACAGCCATTTCAGAAAAAAGATTTAAGAAAATATAAAAGATTATACAATCTTAATAAATATAATTATTTTTTTATTAAAAAAAAAAATGCTGTCATATTTGAAAGTTGATGAGATAACACATATTAGCGGCGTTGCCGATGTCGAGCCAAACTTTGGCAGAAGCCTTTATGGATCCGTTTGGCCATAGATATTTCAAGTAATTTTTGAGGAAAATTTTAGTAAAAAATATTTGATCATATAATTTATCATTATTTGATAAATAATCTAAATTTTTAAAGACTAGAAAAAATTAATTTTTGGGTCAAATTTTGTTATTTGAGAATTTTAAAAATTTAAATTTTACTCAAAATTTTTATATTTTATAAAATACTCCACCATTTATTAATCCCAACTTATATCCATTTGTCAATCAATTTCATTAATAAATCTTATTATTTGACTCAAGTATGTAATAGTATTATTGCATAGTACTTGTTAAAAGTAATGTAAATAGAAAAATTAAATGCTCCTTTGTGAGTTGAGAAAATTTCAGTAGCTTCTACACTAATATGTAAAATTATTTATAAGTAGTTTGGAGCTTATAATTTATGAGTTTAATTTTTTTATGGAACATATTCATTATAAAATGATAATACATAGTCATGAATAATTGTAATAGTTTTTTGAACTTATGAGTATAAATCATACTCCTTCCGTTCATATTTACTTGTCACCTTTTTATATTGCACACCCCTTAAGAAAAACATTAACTAGAAGATAATTTGACTAAATTATTCTTATTTATTGCTCATCTTTATTTAATGTTTTTTTTTTTTTTTTGCACTATATTAATATCTCTCCATATTTATTATTAAGGATAAAAATGAAAAAAAAATTAATTATGCCTAGATTTTGTGAAATGACAAGTATTAAGGAACATCTATTTTTAGTAAGAACGACAACTAATAAGAAACGAAGAAATATTTCTTTAAAAAGTCAAATATTTTTTTCAAAATTATAATCAAACACATAATAAAACTTCACCTAAAACTTCATTCAAAAATAATTTATCAAAAATATTTAAAAATATGTTACCAAACACTAGCTATGTATGGGCAGAGTAGTGGTGTGGGCGCCCTGTTTTGGGACATGAGCCCCCTGCAACTTTGTTGGGACTGCATTTTCCCTCGGGCGAATCTAGTTTATCTTCTAGAAATAATTTTTTTTGCTTTATTTTAAAATTAATTGTTTGATTATAAATTTTCAAATAATTCTGAGAAATCTCGTCATAGATTTTCAAATAATTTTAAGAAATCAGATTCAAATGAAGTTTGGATTGAAATTTAAATATGTATTTGATCATAATTTTTCACAAACAACTTTCACTTTTTTGTAAGAAAAAACATAAAACATAATTTATACCATAGATTTTAAAATCTATTAAGAATATTTATAAATTTGACATAAAATATTTTTTATAATGAACTAGATAATACTTTCCAAAAAAATTACAACATGATATTTTACTAAAACTATTAATAATATAATTACCTGCTATTGCAATTTGTCAAACTACAATTAGTTATGAAGATCCATTGATGAACAAAATAAATAATAGCAATGATAGTAACTAAATATTCTTTAGTATAATCTTTTCCTATTCTATGAACAATCTCTTTAATAAAAATGTGTTTAATTAGAGGTTAACTAGATAAAATTATACTCCCTCCGTTTCATATTAGTTGACCTTTATTGATTTGGCACTTCCCTTAAGAAAATATTTATTAGGGGTGTATTTTACTAAATTAGTCTTATTAATTATGTTTTGAAAATATATATTTGAGTATTATACATTTTATGTAGTCATTTAATGATAGGGATACTATTAGAAAAACATGATAAATTATTCTTGATTTAAAAAATTGGACAACTAAACAGAAATAAGTATTTTTAGTAAGAGGGCCAACTAAAATGAAACGGAGGGAGTAGTTGGAATCATAATTGATGGTCTTTTTTATACTTCCTCCGTTCGGATTTATTTGTCATATTTTTCTAATTTAATTTCTATTTTTACTTGTCATTTTTGACAAATCAAAAAAAAACAAGGTTTTTTTCTCTCCATATTTTACCCTTAGTATTAATTACTTATTCTCCAAATTATTTTTCAATATCTATTACTAAACATCAATTAATAGGGATAATATGGTAAAATCACTATACTAATCATTATTTTCTTAATCGATATGTCAAGTCAAAATGTGAAAAATAAATTCGAATGAAGGGAGTAAAATATAAAAGTTTGGATAAGTTTTAAAATTTTAAAGAATTCAAAAACTGGACCAAAAACCATTTTTTTTTTTTTTTTTAGATTTTAGGATCTTGAAATTTTTGTCAAAACTTGATAAATTTTATGACCAAACAAATTGTCAAAATCTTTCCCAAAAACCACTTGAAATATCTATGGCAAAACGGACCCTAAAACTTAATTCGAAATTAAATATCAAATTTTTAAAAAGTATTTCAAACCTATTTTCTAGTAACTCTATCTTATTTCAAATACTAGATATATCTAGAGGAGTCCGTGCTAGCACAGACCCAATGTATATTATTTTTTTTCTCAATTTATATGATACACATAGTAAATCCTATTTAGATAGTCAATTAAATTTTTTATATGGTTTATATATATTTTAAGTTGTTAATTATTGTGATTTATAAAACTTTTTACGTAATTTTCAAATAATATATGTTACTCTCTCTATCCCAATTTATGTGGCGGTAATACAATTTCGATATTCAACTAATTTTTTTATAGATCTTTTAAATATTTTAATTTGATAATTATTGTGATTTATTGTATTTTCTCTTCTATCTAAATTTATATAACTTATGTGGCATTAATAAAATTTCGAGAGTCAACCAAATTTTTTACACTCTCTCCTACCAATTAAATTTTGAGATTCAAATTTTCAACTTTCACTGTAAATTTGGACATTGAAACTTCACATTTTTTAAATGGATTTATATATTTCAAAATTCATAATAAAAGATAACTTAAAATATTTTTTAAAAAAATTAAGCGTTTTTCCATAAATATTATTCACAATATTTTGAAATACGTTTTTACTTTATTTCGGAATAATTGTTTGGCCATAAATATTCCGAAATGTGTTTTCACTATTTTTGGATTTTTGAAAAACACCTCAAAAGGTGTTTTCACTATTTTTGGATTCACTTTTTACACTTTTTAATTTTTTTTTTTCAAAAAAATCTAAATTTTTTATTTTCAAAAAATAACCCAATATTCATAAAACTCTAAAAAAATAATAATTTATTTTTATTTTTTATATTTTTTTAACTTCAAAAATATCTCATTTCTAAAATATTATGGTCAAACACAACTTCAACTCTATTTTTAATTTTAAAAATATCAAATAAAATGAATATATTTTTAATTTTTATAGTCAAACGGGTCCTAAAAATTCAATTATGCCACATAAAGTGGGGAGGAAATATTTTAAAAGAGAAACTTCATTCACTTTGACTCTCATGTGGACTCACTATGGCTAATTATTGACGATTTGACGTAAGCTAATTCGCAAAGGAAGTAGAAAATGGCCCTACATTGTTCTAGTTCGCCTAGGAAAAAGGAGGAACTCGCGATCGAAATGAGACACGATAATTACAAAGTGACGGACATAAATCACTATTTTAAAGAGTAATGAAAATAAATTATTTGGAGCTTTTTACTTCGTTTTACGAGTTTTAGTTAATATCTTTGTTAACTGCAAGGAACAGTAAAAAAACTTTAAAAAATGGAGTTAAAAACCACGTAACCCGAAATTAATAAGTTTATTTTATTTCAAAATTTATAATCTGGAGTTATTAATTTCGGTTTCTTTAAAAAAAATTTTTATTGGAAACCGGAACTAAAAGTTCCGAGTTGTAATTTCTTGAAATCCGGAAGTAAAAATTCCGAGTTATAATTCTTGTCACTTTCATCGGCTCCACATTGTCAAACCTCCATTTTTCTAACTTTTTTCTTTCTCTTACAAAGCTGGTCCCCCCCCCCCCCTTTTCTCGCGAAATCACTCAAAAAATCATCTTTATCGTCCAATAGCAAAGATCGACAAACTTAAAGGACTCGTATCTACCAATCTTAAGATCCGTTATTGTTGGAATTCACTATTTAGGTATTTTTTTTAAAATTTTCTTTCAATAAATCTTTTTCTATTCCGATTTTAAAATTCCGATATATGTATTTGCCACCCATTTATTTAATCTCAATCAAAGGCACCTTTTTAGATACTTTTTCCACCGAATTTATTAAAATAAATTGAAATTCATTTTTAATTTGTAATAATAAATCTAATTAAATATTTAATGCTTTGGTAATTAGAAATAATGGAAAATGTGTTATTTTTTCCTGATTTGGATTTGGTAAGTAAATTAAAAATAATCTTAAAAGACAACGGAATTTTTAGTTCCGATTTTCATTAAAATTTAAATATCGTGTTTCAATAAATGACACATCGCAACTTTTAGTTCTGATTTCCAGTAAATTTTTTTTAAAGAACTCGGAACTTTTAGTTTTGATTTTCAAGAAAATTTATATTAAAAATCAGGGAACAAATAACTCCGGTTTATATGTTTTGAAATAAAATGGAGTTATTAATTTTGGGTTACAATTCGTTATTTTTAATTCCGTTTTACACGTTTTTTATTGTTCACAAAAGTTAATGGAGGCGTTAAATAAATATCACAAATAGGAGAAAAAAAGTCCGAATAGCCTATTTTGATTACTCTTTAAAGCAGTGACTTATTTTAGTCACTTTTTAATTATCTTGTGTCATTTCGATCGCAAGTTCAAAAAGGAGAAACCTCTAATATTGTGTCAATTTACATCGTAGTCTAGCTTGTACTGAATATTGTACAAGATTCCTAAGCATGAGCTTAAGCTTGACTAAATGAATTGCCAAAATTATCCTCAAATGCCGGCAAGGAGGACGACGGGAAGCATGTGTAAACTCCCTCTTATTATATAAGAGAAAATGACTTAGAGATATTCATAATCACGAAGGGGATACATGGGCCACAAGCAAATAAAATTTAGTTTTGCTGACGATTTTATTTTCATTTTTTATTTTCTTGGTGGTGAATGCAAAAATCTATTTGAGTTATGACTCTGAATCAGTGTTTTATAAAGCGGGGGCGTGAGATGAGATGTTTTGTATAGCACGGGGCGAGACGTAAGTCCCGAGACATGGGACATAAATTCTAAGGATCTACGGGACGTATATCTCATGTATCTTTATTTTTATAATTCGATTACTAAAAATATAAGCAACAACAAAATTTTCAATGATTTTACAAATAATTTCTTAAAATATATGACTATCATACTATGCAATAAAAATAAGATACTTTGAAATAACAAAATAAAATATGACAATTTTGAAATATAGGACAAAAACATAACGATCAATGACAGGTGAATATGAAAAATTCGGATATGTATTCTAAACAGAAATGTTAAGTCATATTCACACTCACGACGTTCTCAATTAGTACATAAACTAGTTACTTTTAATTTTCTTATTTCAATAGATGAAAAAAACTACTAAGCATCATTTGATTAGTAGAGAATTATGAGTATCAGCAGCGTTGACTAAGGAATTTGATACAACTTTTGTAAGAACTATTAGGCGAGTTCCCGACGTTGGGCGTTAGGCGTGTTCAGGGCGTACAGTCGGACGCTTAGGACGTTCTCAATTAGTACATAAACTAGTTACTTTTAATTTTCTTATTTCAATAGATGAAAAAAACTACTAAGCATCATTTAATTAGTAGAGAATTATGAGTATCAGCAGCGTTGACTAAGGAATTTGATACAACTTGTGTAAGAACTATTAGGCGAGTTTCGGACGTTGGGCGTTAGGCGTGTTCAGGGCGTACAGTCGGATGCTTAGGACGTAAGCCTCACAGAACTAAGTCCCACACATGAGCCCCGAGACGTTTTACCAGTGCCCCGCCCTGGGGCGAGTCCTAGAGCGAGTCTGGACTCTGCCATTTAAAAAACTGCTCAGAACATGCCTTATATTTATTGGGACTGCCACTGCTCTTCATCCCTCTCCGAATTCCGTTTCAACATTACTCACTCCCTCCATTTTAATTTATGTGATGTAGTTTTACTTGACACGAAGTTTAAGAAAGAAAGGAAGACTTTTGAAACTTGTGGTCTAAAATGAGTCATAAATATTTGTGTGGTTGTAAATCATTTTATTAAGGGTAAAATAAGTATTTTAAAGTTAAATTGTTACTAAATATAGAAACGTGTCATTCTTTTTGGGACTAACTATAAAGGAAATGTGTTGTATAAATTGGCATAGAGAAAATATTATTTTTGTCTTTCTTTACATTAATCTATTGTACATCATATAACACAAATTGGGATAGAGGAAGTATTATTTTTGTCTTTCTTTACTTTAATCTATTGTACATCATATAGTCTTATTTGATAGTTTTTGAGTTTTTCTACTGTGTGAGTACTACTTATCATAGTCTAGTTTAAAAGTATACTCCTTTCATTTTAAAATAGTTGATCCTGATTTACTTGACACTATCTTTAAAAAAATATTTATTAGGAACTTATTTTATCAAATTCGACTTATTAATTATACTTTGAAAATCTAAATTTGAGTATATACGCTTTATGTAATCATTTAATGATAATAATAGTATTGAAAGAACATAATAAAATTCTCTTAATTTCATAAATGGTACAACTAAATTGAAACAAATATTTTTAGCAAAGGGCCAATTAAAAAGAAACGGAGGGAGTATATCTCTTGAGAGTTGAAACAAGTGTGTGGTGGTGCATGTATGTACTCTTCAGTGTAATTTATCAAATTCCAATATGCACCCTTCAGTACTACGACTATATTCTCTTGTTTGGGATTACCAACTAATGTTTAATTAGTGTGTAAGCACTACTACTACTAATTAACCAGCTGGCTGATTCTGTAAACAATTTTAGTCCGATCGACTATATTAATGGAAGAGACATTAATTGAGCTAAATAAGATAGTTGTATTACGTATTATGAAAGATTGGATTGTAACACAACCAACCCCAAAAGTTTCACTACAGACTCAAAAAGACGCAAAATAAAACTACATCCATAAGCAGGATCAAACTTGACGCAATCTTATTATTTTCCTCATGATACTCTAGCTAGCTACTTCCATATTGTGCGGTGAAAACTTGATCAGCTTTACTGGACCCTGCATATATTGTCACATTAACCAAGTAATTAAATTAGTACATGATTATGTATAATAGGAGTAATCTTTAGACATATCAGCCAAAAAAGTATGTGTATATAAGAAAATATTTATAAGAAAAAAAGGTGAATAACATACTTGGAACAGTCGGTGGAGGTGCTGATCTTGTAAGGAATGTTAACACCACAAGCAGCAGGGAGACCAGCGGCTTTGCCCGCATCAATGCCCTTTATAGCATTAGCTGCTGATTTCATGCAAGTGCATGCTGTCTTTCGGTCTGCTGGGGTCTTGGCTACACCCATCAGGCCCTTAATGCCACCACAACAGCCTCCAAGAGGGCCACGGCCCTGTAGATAAGGGAGGCAAGGAGCCAAGCCAGATGTAACCTGACCGCATGTCAATGCTTCTGCATGGGGTGCAACTACCACCATGCACAAAAGCACAAAGCATGCAATCTTGCCTACCATTTCCATGCTTAGTAAAGAAAGAATAAAGAGTAGTATGAGGAGAGCAGTGGATTGGAGGATACTACAAATGTAATGTTTATTTGTTGCTCGAGTTCTGGGTACAAAAGCTAGTGAGATCTAAAGGTATTTATAGAGAGGAAATTGGGACTAAATTAATGGAGGAATGAGAGAATTAGTTGGGAGTTGGGGTGAAATTAAATATAATGCTTTTCGAGAGTACACATATTAGAGGGGATTGTCCGTATTTCATTTCAATATTAAGGAACTAATAATACTCTAGTTACTATATTAAAAGTAACATAGAGATATGTGATTTATCAATATAGTGTGTTAAGATATTATCGTATCCTATTTATGAACTATGATTTGCTTATTTGATAAGATTATAAGATCGAGAATTGGAAAAAATTTACTCCCTCCGTTTCAAAAAGAACGATCTACTTTCCTTTTTAATCCGTTTAAAAAAGAATGACCCTTTTCTTTTTTTGGTAATACTTTAATTTCAACTTTCCACGTGGCATGTTTAACACCACAAGATTCAAGGGCATTTTGGTACTTTTTTCATAACTTTAATTTAAGACCACAAGATTCAAAAGTCTTATTTATTTTCTTAAACTCCGTGTCTAGTCAAACTAGGTCATTTTTTTTGAAACGGAGGGAGTAATAGTTTTCAGATTTAATCTGTAGGGTCTTTTTCATGTTTATGAGAAAATATAATTTAAAAAGCTTAAATTACATGTCCAAAAACTTCAATTTCATATCAAATGATTTTATATCATAATTTTACATCATAATTTCATATCACATATATATCTTAATGTGCCCCTAGATTCATGATAATCTGAAACTCTTCTTAATAAAATATTTTCTTAAAATAATTAAATTTTAAAGTTAAACGTAATTATTAATATTTCATATAATCTTTTGATAATAAAAATGAATGAAATGCACAGTCGCATACTATTTGAGCTGATATTCTCAGTAAAGGAACTGATTTTGAGGGTGAAATATGTAGATCAATGCAGCACACACTTCTAGGTAAAGATGTCAATTTCCACTAGAAGGCCAAAAATAAAATGAAAACATATTCTGTATCCGTTTATTTTTGTTTATTCATTATTTTAGAAAGAGACTTTTATTTTAATTTATCACTTTAAGTATATAAAAAACAAGTTAATGACCTTTTTTCATATTTATTTTTAGCAATATGTAATGATTTATTTTTTAAATTATTTTTCAAAATCTAATATCAAATATCAATTCACATGAATATTATGAATTTTCATATCAATCATTATTTCTAAGAGACATACAAAATTTAAAATAGACAAATAAACAGAGGAGGTAATATCTTCTTTGTTTTAAAATAAGTGTTGCTTTAATAGAAAAAGAAATTGTGTAAAATAAATGTTTTTAGGAAGTAATAAAAATTGCTTTTCAAAAGCTAATTAAAAGAATAAACTTTCTTTAAAAATACTTTTTAAAAAAGTACATTTAGAAACACTTTTTAAAAACTTATCAAATACTAATTTTTGCTCATAAATAATTTTAAAGTTTATTGATTAAAAATAAATTATTTCTCACTAAAATTATTCTTTTTATAAACACTTTCTAAAATAAATTAATTTTAAAAATTTGTTCCCTCTTGAAATTGGGTGGGTGCGTGAGCGTGTGAGCAATATGGCATATACTCACTTCGTTTTACAATAGTTGATCTTCTTTTTAAAAATATTTGTTTTAATTTAATTATCTCTTTTATGAAATCAAGAAAATATTATTATGTTTTTTCAATACTATTCTTATCATTAAATGACTAAACAATGTATATATACTTAAATTTATATTTTTAAAGTATAATTAATAAGATTAATTTGATAAAATAAATTACTAATAAATTTTTTTTCAAAAAGTGTGTCAAGTCAATAAGAGACAACTATTTTGATGCGGAGAGGATACTGACATCATACATATGTGTCCATTTCATATTTGTGCTTCTATATGACGCACACCTATTTCCTAGAAGTGTGTGTTACATTGATTAGTGTTTCACTGCTCAAATTGCACTCCTTCCGTTTGACGATAATATATTGTAACGAGAAATAATTTATAATTTTGAGTGGTTCCTGCTAGCTAGCATAGAAATTAAAGATTAGTAATATTTTTAATTTAATCTTTTGATACACGAAATTCAATTAATTTAACTTTGTGTCATATGAGACTCATTTTTTTTTTAAAAAAAATCGATTATTTTTTCCGTTCATTTTTACTTATTCACTTTAAGCTTTATATGACTCTTGAGAAATAATAATTAATATAAATATTTTATCATAATATTTATATTAATTATGTATAATCTTAACTTTAGCAAAATAATTTAGGAAATAATGAGTTAATTAATGTTGAGGAGTATTAACTTTGTTATCTCGGGGGTCAGGTGATATGTCGAGCAGATTTTCAATTCTTCTTGTTTAAGGAATAGCCACATCAAGAGAACTAAGTTCATTGGTTATATATTTAAGCCTATATATTGAAAATCTCTTGAAGAGATTTCCCCTTATCCATTTTACAAAAGTTCGCACTGTCTATTTAGGAGGGTAATTTTAGACTTTTTTACTTGACTCTTCCGCTTATATGTGATTTGTAGAGTATCCGATACTTCTTTGAGAGTTATAAATGAAGAGATTCTGTTGTATTTATCAGGCTCTATGCTACAAATAAATAACTTCTTCATCTTGGCATTCTTTTGAATGACTTGATGTCTTCATCTTGTATTCAGAATACAATCTTCTTTTGGATAGTCTTCTTTCCCCTTTCATCTGTGGTAGAGGGGACTTTGGTTTTTTTTTCAGTGACAGATCTAGGATTTTATGATTATTAGTGTTGACCTCTCTTTGATGTAAAATTATTATCAATCATAAAATACAAGAGCAAAATAATTTGAACACAAAAATGAGTTTTTTCCTTTACCGATATCTATTTTTACGTATTTCTTTCGAAAACTTACAAATAGGCTATTTATTTTTAGAGAGTCCAACTCTTCAATTGAAAAAGGTGGATTTCTGTGAGTCGGCTGGGAATACACCTTTGACGTCGAGGAAATTGCATGTATAGAGATTTAAAAAAGAATCAATCAGATAATAAAAAAAGTTAATGAAAAAAAGAAGTTGAAAACTAAACGAATAAAAAGTGAAAAAAATAAAGTAAAAAGACATATATCAGAGAAAAAAAGGTATATATATAGAGAGAGAGAAAGAAAAAGAAGGTAAAATCAATGGAAACAATTTAAAAACATGAAGAATTTCCAAGTTAAAATCAAATTAAAGTAAAAGGCAACAAGCTAAAAGAAGTCAATAAAAAGTACTCCATAAAAGAACAATTGACGCTCTAACTCAGGATCTCAACCAAAGCACCCACACATCAAGTTTTGTCTGTGGCTGCTATGCAACCAAAAATTTCTATGTATGGATATATAGTTTTCGTCCCGGTCAATGGGTGCTCGAGCGCCCAAAACACTATGCCTGAATCCGCCTCTGGCTTTCCATGAAGATGTCTCATAACTCAAGATCTTCACCTATGATCAAGTCATTCATTCTTGATTTCCACTAGCTAGCCATATATAGTATTTACCATTAAAGCTTGAGGTCTTATTGTTGATTGACCTTCTTGAAATTCCGGAAGTGCAACTAGCTTCAGTCTTTCAAGATATTAGCTTTTATTGAAAGACCTGGCTTTCATATCGATTATTAGTTTGGTTGTGATCTAAACATTTAAAGAATCAGGTTCTCTGAGCAATTATGTAAAAAAGTAAATTGTGTAATACATAAATCAATATAAATATTTTATGCGGAAAACTTCTTGCTCAAGAAAATCTGACAATGTTCTAGTTTCAATTATGTCAATTTACTTTGTAGGTAATACATTGATGGATTCAAAAAGGAGAATGGTACACAAAGAAAATCTTAAATCACCCACGATTTAAGATTGATTTAAGATTAATCAGCTGACTTACCAAGATAAGAATAAGTACCAAGCAAAAAGGAAATAACCAAAACAATCAAAACACTATAGGAGAATCTATTTCAAGAAGGAAAAAAGTATCAAGACTCTATTTTAAAAAAGAAAGGATCAAAGTAAATCTCGAAAGATCAAGATTCAGTACTACTAAGGAAGGAAGATCAAAATAACGACTAATTTGAAGGGAAGCAACAACGGATTAAGAGGACTATACTTGGTCCAACTTTATTCTTGTAAATAGGATTTTCATAATTTTTTTTCTAAGAATCAAATCTCTTGAGTTGCCTTTTTCATCTAAATTCTCAAACGACCTTTTTCGAACCGTTACTTCTAGCAAGTATTTAAAGGCCTATGAAAGATGAAGAAAAAAATATAATTTGTCTCTACCATCTATAGTGTCGCGCCCTATTTCGAACCGGTCGAAACAGCACACAACGTGTGGTGGTCGTTGTGACTCACTGATTTTGAAAATTCATTTTTTAGAGTCGCCACCTAAATTTTAGGAAAAACTTAGGAAAATTATTTTTATGTAAAAACTCTGTTTTTGGTCTTTCGAAAACGTTTGAGATTCTGAGTAAGAGTTTTGGTTACTCGAGGGGAAGGTGTTAGGCACCCCTCAGAGCCTATCCGAAGATAGTTCTTAAACTCAGTTTAGCAAAAATATTTGGAAAATATTTGTTTATTATTTTCTAAAAAAAAAGGACGATAACTACCAAAATTTATCAAATTTGAAATAAAAGAAAACACACAAGGTATATAGATATACACTTACGATATACGAAAAATGTTACATAGTTTATTGCGAAATGTACATGCATGTTTCAAAGAATATGAAAACGAAGAGTAAAAGTTAACATTAATATTTTGTTCTAATATGTATATTAAGAAAAAGGTATAAAGTTTTATAATTTTACAAAAATATAATGTTTAGTGGTGTATAAAGTAAAGTATATAAACAAAATTTATGCAAAAATTAAAAAAAAAAATTTTTTTGAAAACATGTAAGATTTTATTATAAAATAAACATGTATATTATGAAGAACAAAATTTATTTAATTTGAAAATGAATTTATATAAATGCGTTTATCGCAAAATAAAGATATTTATAAAAATGTCAAAATGCGGTAATATGTTAGTTCTTGAATAAAATAGACTTGCGTATATTTAAAATATAAAAATCATGCTAATGTTTATTTATTTGTAAAGATTATGAAGGTAATGGTTTAAAGTAAATAAAATAAATGTAATAGTAAAAATACACATAAATATATGATTGAAATAAAGTGTAAATAATAATAACAATAATTTTGTTAATAAATAAATAAATAGATAAGAATAGTGATGAAAATATTTTGCATATGATAATGTATACATGTATGTACCTTGTGTTTTTGAGTTTTAAAAGTCTAGAAACTCGAAACTAATGTTGAGAAAATGAGTAAAAGTAAAGTAAAACATTGATATGATTTAATTTATTAAAATAAGTCGGGATTGATGATTTGACTCCTTTTAAAGGGAAACTTGAGTTTTAGCTATTCGTAAAATAATATTAAAACTCTCTTTTGTTCTAAGAAAATGTTGAGATTGCGACTTTGTTCATTCTTATAAAAAAAAGTTTTTGAGGTGAGAAATTAGTTTAAGAAGTTAGTTCGATATTAAAGTTGCTAAAATCTATAGGTATTGTTGGCTTTTCGAGTCCGCTTTGGACCCGTCTTAAATGTGGTCAATATGGGTATTGTTGGCTTTCTTTTAACGCGTAGATGCTATATTTGTATGTTTTAGGTTAATCCAAGGTCGTTCAAAAGGGGAAATCACCGTGTTGAAGGATTTTAGGCTCGAATTTCGTCATTTTGAGGCAGGTTATGACTTAACTTCCTTCAGATTGAGCTGAGAGTTAATAAATAAGTAAAGCATGCTATGGGTTGGGGAGAACAAATATGAAAATGGTATTTCGAGATTATTATCACTGTTGAGGGCCTGTGTGGGGGCTTATATTCTTGTTGTTGTTGATTGGTGATGTTATATATTGCGTGTTGCCCGAGTGGGGGATTTATTATCATTGGCCTTATTTGTGCATTTAAATGCCTTTATTCTAGATATGATGCCCGTACGGGGGCTTGAATTGTTTTTATAGGTCTTATTGAGTATTGATTGCCTTTATCATGATAGAAATGCCCGAGTTAGGGGTTGATATGATATTAATAATGTCTTACATGCATATTTATTCCGATGATGCCTAATTAGAGTTGGTATTATGAATTGTGGACATATTGAGCTGGTTTTTGGGCTCACTTATATACGTATTGAATGGATTGGATATCTTCATACTGATTTGATTGTGAGCATTACATCCTTAATCCATACATATAGATTCATGAGATATCGGTACCATTGAGGAGCACTGTTTTTAAAAGAAAATAAGATATTCTTATAAACCCTTCTCCGTGAACATGAACCAGAAAGGTGGGTTGAGATTTGATATTTGAGATATAGTATATAGGTTGCGCACCCCCCATGGGTCCTATCTTGGGAGCTGAGAGCTTGGTAGGTGTATATAGAAAGTCATGCAATGACTTTCACTATTCATTTCATCATCATTGCATTGCATTGCATATGCATCTTTCATGGTTCTTTTGCTTGTCTTGGCGTGTATTTAGTTTCCATATACTTTTAGTGTATATCTTTACTATTTTGTTTCAATATTTTTATTAGACCTGTTAGTGGAGACGGTGTGAGCTACCGTTTGGAAACTTTTCTACTTGCAGGTGATGTGCTCATAGTGTTATTTTGCTTGTATTATTTTCTACTTTGCTCAGTCGGCCTATGATATCTACTGAGTACAAGTGGACCATACTCATTCCTATTGTGTCCTTTCGGTGAAGATCCTAGTTCGAATACGACTCGCGGTGGCTGATCGTGCTTTTCAGAGACTGTGATTGAGGTACTGGGTTGCTCTAGGGACCAGAGTTGACTTCTGGACCTCCTTTTACATTTATTATGTCTTTACTTATTTTCGGAGACAGACATTGTACCTTTCCTGTATTCGGATGATGTATTAGATGCTCTACACTTATGACACCACATTTTGGGGATTTTATACTATTTCTTTCATATTTCCGCTTTAATTATGTTTTGTGTTGGCTTGACTTTGTTCTAGAAGTTTCGCCTTATTATTATTGTTCTTGTTGAGACTTTCTTTCCTTTTGAGTGATTGACTTACTTATCAAGGCTGGACCGCGATAAGTGTCATCATGACCTAGTTTTTGAATTGTGACACCCTTTCCCCCTCCTATTGCACTTTCAAAGTCAAAGATCACAACCTACCTCTGTAGGAATTTTCTCAAAACTCTTCACTAAACTTGAGCCCAAGTTCTTAGCAGGCTTACAATCCTCCTCAAAACACTAAAAATATTATTTCCAACAGTTCTATCTCTATCCTTGCATTACAAAAACACACACACTACAATCAATAATAAAAGTAATCGAGATATTATTTTGGAACCACTCTAAGAAACTAACTACTATAACTAAAATCTATATGGATAGACTTTGATAGGAAGTTCTTTGTTGTAGCAATAACTTCTTCTTCGAAAATCTTTGGACAGAACTGGGAACACTCTGAGACCTCTGTCTTTGGGTATGATCCAACTTCAAAGGTTTGATGTTGTGTTCTATATAGGAGTAAGTAGTTGCCTACTAGTTCTCTAATCTAACTTAGAATTGGTTCAAGTATCTCTATGACTCCAATCCTAATTTGACTTTATCTTCTACTTCTTCATGTGTACGGGCTTCTTGTCTCCTAATTCTAAATTGATTCCATGTGCATAATTATAAAAACTTTCCTTGTATAGATTTTCAGTTTGTTGTCGAATTGAATTCTTCCATTATTGCATTCTCCAAACATTTCTGATGCACACGTGAAACAACTTCATTTTGACAGTCTCATGTTCTGTTTAGAGGAACAAATTCTCTGATGAGTTCCTCTACCAATGTTGCTGGCTTCTTCACATCTTCTTGGAGATCTATGAGGACCTAGTTCTTGAATCTCCAGTCTCATCAATTATCTCTTGTACATAATTTGTCAATCATTAAAACATCACATGATCTTGAATATAGATTTAGAGATCATAGTGCTTCAACAAGATTACCAACTCATGTTTAATTAACGTAAGCATTACTAGTAATTAATGGATAAAGGCTAAGAAATAAGATAGAACTATATATGTATTGTCTATGAAGATTGAATTGTAAAACAACCAACAACCAAAGTTTCATTACAAGACTCTGACCATATATGACTCTAACAAACAAAATAAAAAGAAACGAATACACCAAATAGAAACGGATCCATAAGCAGGATCAAACTCGACCGGTTTTATTCTTCTACTCCTAATATATGCGCTAGCTAGCTATTCCAGATTGTGTGGTGACTGCTGAAGAACTTATCAGCTTTCTTAAGCCTTACTGAAGCCTGCATCCCAAAGTAAACCAGCATTAATTAAAAAAACAACTTACTGGCTATATATATGTACAATAATCTTGATCTCACTTTTATCTACAATCTACATCTACAATATATTAAAAGTGTGAAGACCCTTAGAAAAGTGATTCAAATTTTTTGCCCTTCATTAAAAGTTTATGCAATAGACAAAATTATCTTTTCACATATTTCTTCCAATTATTATATCATTATATTTATAATATTTAAAATAAGGAAATTCTAAAATATATGGGAAGAGAAAAATATATAGAGAATTAATTTTGGTAAGTTTTTTTTTTCTCATTATGTACTTGAATAAGGATAGCACTTGGACTTTGAAGACTTAAACCAGTAGAAATCCTAATTCAAATTAGTTTAATTACTTACAATATTATCCGACATATATTAGTAAAAAAAAAACAAAAAAACGTAGAAGTCAATTATGTATTACTAATTAGTGTTATTTATGTAGAATATTTAAAATCAAACCAAAAAAGAAGTCAATATTGTATATTATTTTGAATTAATTAAAATCCTTATTTGATTTAGGTAAGAAATCATACTATATACCTTATATAGAAAAGAAATATAGAAAAGATTTTCTACAATTCTATATAAATAATATTTTGGATCAAATTTTATAAAAAAAAAAACATACGGTTTCTTCTACAATTTTCTTATTATTATGGCTTTGATTCAAGTCTATTTTCATTCGTTATCGTCATTTTTTGTGTCTTTCTTTATTTCTTTTAGTTAATAATTTTAAAGATTATATATGAACTATACATAATCAACAATTGACAATATATATATGAATTCTCTTCTTTTGATAATTTTTTATGTTTTCTTTTTCAGTTCTTGCCGCCGAATGAAGTAGCCCAAAAAAATCAACGGATTACCTCTTTCTCTCTCTCTCTTTTTTTTTTTTTAATAAAAAAATTCAAATAAAAATTTGCTTGATTACTGCAGCATAACGTGATTACAACCTCCTCTTCATCATCAGAGGCAAGTTTTTTGATCCTATAGACCATAAAGGCAAAAAAAAATTCTGTACTTTATTGTACTTTCGTATAATTGTGAAGGCATGTATTTTCTTTTAACAGAAAGATATGTGTTGTTTTGGTGAAAAAACAACGAAAAACTTTTCATGAAAAAATATATTTAATATTGTTGGCTATACAATTTTTATTTTACGTATGTTGTTGTAGATATTAGATATGCTTGTAGGCTAGAATTTTTCTTGGACGTTTATCTACGCATTCACCAACATTTAAAAGGTAGGCATCTTATGCTATCCTTTGTTGTATTTTCATATAATTCTAAAGACGTGTACTTTCTTTTAACAAAAAATATAATGTTATTGTATAATTGCGGAGACATGTACTTTCTTTTAACAAAAAATATGTGTTGTTTTGCTGAAAAAGAAACGAAAAGACAAAATAGTGAAAGACTTTTGGTGAAAAAATATGTTTAATATTTGTTGGCTATACAATTTTTATTTTACAATTACTGGCTATACAATTGCATGCTCATTACCTTTTAGCTATTTTTAAATAAATTGTTTTTCTTATCGTGTTATATTATTTAACGTGATGTACACGTGCAAAGTACGTACACTAAACTAGTATATATATATATTTTGCTAATATACTACATAAAGGTAGTAAGTTAGCATCCTCTCTATTTTTCAATTTCCTTAAATGTCCTTACTAACCTATTAAAGTACAAAAAATTGGAAGGACATTTTGGTCCTTTTAACTGAAAATAAACTCATCTCTCTTTCCACGGCCCTTTTCCTCTCTCTGGTAAAATCATCTGCAGATTTTGAATCTCTTAACCCAACAATAACTTCTCAAATTCTGATAATGAAATTTACAAAGGATGTTAAATTATTTTATTTTTGAATCTCATAAACGATTTAGATTGTGCTTATAAAACTAATCTTAAAAAATGAAATTGAAGTTTGATTTGTTAAAGAAAATTGAACTAGATAAATTTGAAGTTTATTTTTGAATCTCAATTTTTGAAGACTTCAGAATTCTATGAGGAACTTCTTCTTCTACGTCTCCAAAAAAATTTAGGGACATTTACATAAATAATATAAATATGTAGTCTTATTTATTAATTATAGTACATGAGTTGATAACATAACTTTTTTTTTACCAAAACTAGCAAAATACATATATAAGTACATTTTTAAACACAATTTTAATATAGTAACACATAAACTAACTTGAATAACATTTAAATATTTCAAATTTAATTATAATGCGTTTTAACATCATTAATAAGAGAAAAAAATAAACAACAAATTTAATACATTTTAAATTCAATATACTATACGTATTAAAGACATATTTCAATATGCGTGGTAAATATATATAACTAAAATATTTTTAATACAAATGTATTATAAGTATTATACGTGAATTTCAACATTTCGAATTTATAAAATGTATAATATTGAATTCGAATTGTATTACAACAATCCTTTACGTTTAATACCATTTGAATTCAATAAATTATACGTATTAAAGACGTATTTTAATATGTGTGGTGAATATATATAACTAAAACACTTTAAATACAAATGTATTCAAACATTCTGAATTCATAAAAATGTATAATATTGAATTTGAATTGTATTACAACGATCCCTTACGTTTAATATATTTTGAATTCAAATCACAACACTACCACAAAACATTACTTATCGTAACAACCGAATGCCTCATTTGGAATTGTAAAGATTCCATAAAAACTTATTAGGCATTTAGTCACATGGATGAGTTAAAAAATGAAATCTTGATTTGATGGATTAAACCTTGATTTAATACAAACTTTCTTTCTGACAAGTTAATTCAAAAGGAGTAAAGCAAATGTGAGATGAAATTAGTGGACAAGAACCATTGGAATCAATGGGTGATTCATCTCAGCGGTTGTTTGGTCACCACCGATTAACTCAGAAAGCTGGAGGATATGAACTCCCTATCTAAATTGCGTACTAATGACTTTGAAAACAAAAGAATCATCACAGTTCAAAGAATTATAAATCAGGGGTGGCTCAAGGGTGAAACTAGTACAGCGTTTGTTTTAGGCCCTCAAAATATTGAGGCGTGATGAAAAATGGAGCGGTGACGAAACAAAGGGAGCTTGATTGCCGAAGATGGAGCTTGTGGTGGTGGTTGTAGCAGAGCTCGAAGCTCGCTGGAAATGGAGGTACGGTGGTGCCTGTTCACCGGAAATTGGGAGGAGGAAAAGGAGAGGTGGGGGGTGATTGAAGACTGGTGGAGCTGGTTGTTTGTTGGCGATAGTGGTGTTCACCGGAGTTGGGTTCCGGCAGGTGCTGGCCGGAAAAATAGGGAAGGAGGCGGCTATTTTAGTGGTTGGAGAAGATGGAGAAAGAGTAATAAATTGTAAAAGTAGGTTATAATCTGTAATAAAATGACAGTTGTACAATATAAGGTAATAATGAATTTATATTATATCACTTATGTAATTATTCCAAAAATTTATCTCCCTAGCTCCTTATTCTTCTCATTCCTTTACTAATTTGTCTTTCTTATTTTGTCTATCTCGTTTCGTATAACTTGGCTAGTCGAATTAATTTAAGTTCAAGTTGCAGCTAAAAATGGGTTCTTCCATTCGAGACAAAAATGGAG
Organism: Capsicum rhomboideum; assembly: GCA_031232105.1. NCBI lineage: Eukaryota > Viridiplantae > Streptophyta > Magnoliopsida > Solanales > Solanaceae > Capsicum > Capsicum rhomboideum. The sequence continues at coordinate 104,446,404 of CP124710.1, forward strand.
AAAAGAGGGGGAAAAGAAAGGTTGTGAATTTGGGAAGAATGAGAGGATGTGTTTAGCTTTTTTTTGTTAAAAGACCAAAATGTCCTTCTAATTTTTTATATTTTAATAGGTTAGTAAGGACATTTAAGGAAATTGAAAATGGGGAGGTTGGTATGTTAGCAAAACCCTATATATATATATATATATCGAGCATTGACATATGCAGTTTCTAATTTTCTACTGTTTATATTATTTATTTTCTTTGTTTCGATTTGTTTGTCTTACTTCCTTTTTTAGTCTGTTTAAAAAAGAATATTTATTTCCTTTTTTTTTTGACAATTCTTTAATTCTAACTTTTCATATGACATGATTAAGACACAAGATTAAAGAGTATTTTAGTACATTCTACATATCTTTAATTTGAGACCACAAAATTCAAAAATCTTCTTTATTCTTTTAAATTTCATGCCAAGTTGAAACCAAACAACAAATTGAAAAGGAGGGAGTACTTTAATTGATCTTATGGGAGTACACATCCTTCTGTCAACATGTTAGACGACATTATTTCTAGTAGAAATCGTTCATTTTGAATTACAAAATAATATATTATTTCATATGCAAGTGACTAACAATAGGATGCGGATAGTTTTAAGGATAGAAAAAAAATGTTTAAAGTTATATAGCTTTTATCTTCATCAGATTATTCTATATTTCATGTTACTTATATATCTATTTAATGATCTGATCATAGTATACAATTGTGAATGTACAGGTGATAAACTCAACTAAAGGAATAATTAACGTACTTGGAGCAGTCAGTTGAAGGGCTGATCTTGTAAGGAATGTTGACGCCACAAGTTGCAGGGAGACCAGCGACTCTGCCCGTATCGAGACCCTTAATAGCACTCGCTGCTGATTTTATGCAAGTGCATGCTGTCTTCCGGTCCGATGAGGTCTTCGCTGCAACCCATAGATTCGTAACTCCACCACAGCAGCCTCCGAGAGGGCCGATACCTAACAGATAAGGGACGCAAGGAGCCAAGTCAGACTGAACCTGGCCGCAGGATAAGGCCTCTGCATGGGGTGCAACCACCACCATGCATAGCAGCACAAAGCATGCAATCTTGCCAACCATTTCCATTTTTAGTAAAAAAAACAAAAACAAATTAGAGAAGATAGAACAGTAGATAGTATGAGGAAGTAGTGGATTGGAGGATACTACAAACGTAATGTGTTGCTCGAGTGTTGGATGCAAAAGCTAGTGAGACATCAGGGGTTCTTATAGTAGAAAAATAGGAACTGCTCCCTCTCCCTTCTCTGTCCCAACTTATGTGAAATATTTTCTAAGTTCGTACTAAAAAGAATATCGTCTTTCTATAATTAGAAAAAAAATCAACTTTAAAATTTCTCTTTTACCCGTGATAAAATAATTTTAGTCACACTAATATCTAAAATTTATCTTAAAACATACATTTCAAAAGTTTCTCTTCTCTAGTAAACTTTGTTACAAGTCAAATAGTAATAGCACATAAATTGAGATGAAGGGAGTAATTAATTAATAGCCTGGCAATGGAGGAGTGATGTGAGAATTACTTAGTTGGTAGTTGAGATAAACCGAAGAGGTTTTCCCTTCTTTTTTCTTTCTTCTTTTTATCCATTTAACTTAATTTTGGTAACCTACTTTTTAATTGTTACTTCTTCCGTCTCAATTTATATGAGGTAGTTTGACTTGATACAGAGTTTAGAAAGAAAGAAAGACTTTTAAAATTTTTGATCTAAAATTAGTCATAAATGTTTCTATGGCTATAAATAATTTCATTAAGGATAAAATGAGCATTTTAAAGTTAAATTGTTACTAAATATAAATATATGTCATTTAGGACTGACTAAAAAGAAAAATAAGTCATAAATTGGAATAGAGTATCTATTTAAGTGTGGGGAAAGAACAAAAATGGCCACTCGGCCAAACAATTACCACAAAAAATGACCACTAAATTATATTTCCATATTCTAGCCATTTGACCTATTAATCATTGCTAGCTACTCCTTCTTCTTTTTTTAGTTTTTTGTGCTACTTCTTCTTCTTCTTTTTTTTTTTTTTGCTGCTTTCTTTCAAAAAAAATGCTCTCCCTTTTAAATTTTTTTTTTTATATAGTTTTTCTTCTTTTATTTTAACAATTAAATATATTTTTGTAATATTATAATTGCTAATTTTTTTTTTTATCAATCAAATACAAAAAGAGTTTATTTTTTCAAATACAATAAAAAAAAATGTAATGATAGCAAATACATGTATCAGTGCATATTTGATAGCAGATACATATATTTTTGATACCAGATACACATAGAAATTTTATATTAATAATACAATTCCTATACACATCGTATAGAGATACATATTCTATACAACAATGATATAATTTATATAAATATTATATACAGATACATATTCTATACAACAATTATATAGTTTCTACACACATCCTATACAATTATATAGTTTCTACACACATCCTATACAACATTTAGCTGCAATAATTATTGATATACATATTATATACAACAATTATACAGTTGCTATATACATCATAACAATAATTATTATACAATTTCTATACGCATCCTATACAACCTTTAGCTGCAATAATTATTCAGATACATATTTTATACAACAGTTATATAATTTCTATACACATCATACATTATATATATATATATATATATATATATATATTTTCCTCTAACTATCTCGCTATGATTTCTAACCATAAAAGCTGCTGACCTATGTCTTGATTTAGATCTTCTAATTACTCCTATGTCAAGTAATTCTTTAATTTATACTTCAAAGTCTTTTAAATCCTCATTAGTAGCTTGTATAACTGGGGGATATTTTTCTTTAATAAGTTTTTCTATGCTTTTATTAATTTCTTCTATATTAATTTCTGGGGTTTTTTGTGGAGTTATATGTTGTGTTGTTATGGCTTTTAGTTCAATCTTTAAGTCTTTTATTTCGTTTAGTATTTTATTTAATTCTTCTTGAGATGTTTTACTTATTTGTTTCTTTGCTATTTCAACTTATTGAGTCCTAATACAATCTAAGTTATCAGCTATAGCACTATAAGCCTTGATTTGTTTTGTTTGTAAATCTTCTAAAATTTTAATAATTAAAGAATTGTCTTTTTGAATGTTTTCTGCTAAATTTATTAACAAGTCAATTATGCTATTTAAATGTGCGTCTTCACTATGTAATATATGTTCGTCGTTATTAAAATTACACTTGATTGAGGAATTGTCTTTCAAACATTTGTATTTCTTTTCTGGTATTATTTGTAAGTCTAAATATTCTAATTTTTTTAGATTAGCTAAGTCGTTTATCCTAACGGAATCCAGAATGGTCTACTTTTAGGTTTAACAGAAGTAGATATGACTAATAATGACGGAATATTTTATTGTAGTCCAAACTATATGATTAATTCAGCAGAATTTGGAAAATATATTAAGGTAGGATTTCAGACAAAAGGATATGAAGACATGAATGGAGGAAATAATTTATTAGTATGTTTAGGATTTATTGGTAAATTATCTAGTAATAGCAATACTAGGTTTAAATTAAAAGTAGATGATGTAGTAGAATTAATGGGAAATCAAGGAATTAAAGTAATGAAGAATATTACAATAACCCCAGCATTTTTTGGAAAAAATGTACAAAGAAATACAAAAGTAACCAAAGACTCTAAATTTCTTAAAGAATTTTCAAAGCACTTGTGTGACAAAGGCACAGACTGTACCTGTGAGACAGGAACATTAATGTTAGAAGAATTAGACGTAGATGAAGAAATTAATGAAATAGAATTATTGAATCAAATCATAGACAAAAATTATGATTTAATGGAGATAAACATAGACAACTACAATTTTAGGAAAGGAATGCAACAAATAGGAATAATACAGAACCAAGAAGACTTGCAAAAGATAATTCAGAAATTAGATGACATAGACATAATAGGTGAAAAACCTTTAGAACACTGGAAGAATAATAAAATAGAGTGTAAACTAGAAATCATAAATCTAGAATATACGGTAAGAACAGCAACAATACAAGCTATTAATGAGGATTTAAAAGACTTTGAAGTACAAATTAAAGAATTACTTGACCAGGAGTAATTAGAAGATCTAAATCAAGACATAGGTCAGCAGCTTTCTAGTTATAAAACATCCTCCATTATTTTTTATCATAAAATCTAAGCTTATTATAAAGTCTGCTTTTATATTTAATTCTCTAGTTAACATTATTCCTAGCTTATATACTGTTTTATAATTAGAACATGTATTGCTAAAACTAATTACTGCATTTTTTACAAAATGTCTATAAGTATTATGAGTTTCATCCATTTGCATGGATATATGAGGTTTTGTAAAACTATTTATAAGATGTTTTGGTAATATTTTTTGGTTTATTATACACTGTGTACATCCTGAGTCTACTAATCCTAGTGTTTCTATTTCATAATCTTGTATTTTTATTTTAGTTAATATTTTGACTGTACTTAGTTTCTTATCTTCATTACATACTAAATCATCAAAGGCTTCGTTCATTAATTCTGAGTCTTCTTCCATGACATGTTTACCTTTTTCTAATCTTTTTATTCTTTCTTCTAGGTTATTTATTCTTGTTGTTAGTTTAATTATTCTATCTTCTTCTGTGTGTGATATAATATAATTAGTTGAAGAATTTGCTACTTCCTTAATGGTCTCTTTATGTGGTTCATTACTTATTGTATTTTGTAGTAACTTACCTCCTATAGTTCTTTCTATGCAAGGAATACATCCTTCTATATAACAAAGTTTATATTTGATTCTTCTATTCTTATCTGGGTATCATTTACAAATGAAGCATTGATTACTGTCTAAGCCTTTCCGTTCAAATTCATGCACACAGTCTTCGCTTTTTATATTAACTAAATTATAGTCTATTATATTTACTAAATCAAAATTTGGTGGGTCTAAATGTAGGTCTTCTAGATTTATCTCATTAATGAGATTCTCATCTTCTGAGTCTGATGAATTATAGGGTTCATTGTTATTTATGCTTAATATAGAATAAATACTTTCATTGTCTGGCATGTATTCGTCTATATTTAGAAAGAGCTGTAGATCTATATAATATATTAAAAATTTTACGAAAACGATTATTAAAAATACAGACTAAAATGAAGTACTACCCTCTAGGATAATAGTATATGAAAAAATCTCATTTAGCTAAACAATTAAGAATTTTAAATCGACAATTACATATTAAAGAAAATGAAGATAATATTTTAGACAATCAAAGTACATACGACGAAGAGGAAACCACTAAGAGTATTAAAGAATTTATGGAATCGGCAACATCTAGTTCAAGCCCATTTCAAAGAACAACAACAGGACACACTGTACAAACCAATATTGATAATGTACCTAGACATAGAGTATATCGAATAAATCCAGAAATAGAAGCAGAACGAATTAGACCTGTAGGAAAGAGAATGCCTATAGAAGAACCCGTCCAACTCCAAGAAGGAGGTAGTAAAGGAAAAATATTAAATATAGCTGCCCAAGACCCTCAAGCATGGAGCACTGTAATAGACTTATGGAAGGGAATAGTAGTAGCAGATTATATAAAAACGTATCACAAAACAGATGCAGAGACTATGTATAGATATATGGAAACATTTTTAGGAGAATCTACAAAAGGATTATGGGAAGCCTTTAAGACAAAATTTCCCCAAGAATTTCAAGACTTAGTAAACATGGGAGCTAATCCCTATAATTTTACAAATAAAATACACAGTTTAATAACAGGAGAAGATCCCAATAGTGGTTTATTAGTATTACAAAGAAAATCCTTGATACAGTTAGAACAATTAAGTATTAGTAATTGGCACCATATAAAGTTTTTCTTAAATGACTATTTTTATTATTGCACCAGAAGTGGAAACGCTTTTGATCATACATTAGGTAGAAAATTGTTTAATAAATTACCAGGAGCCTTAGGAAGAGAAATAGAAAGACGATGGGATGAAAGGGAAGGTGTAGTACAAAACCCTAATGCTAGATGGTCCATTGGACATAGAATACAACACATAATAGAAATATTACAAAAAAAATGTACTAATATCCAAATTCAAAAACGTTAAAGAAAGGTGAAATCAGTTTTTGTAAAAGTATATACACTACCCAAAATTATGATGAAGTATCAACATATATTAAAATATCAACATATATTCATGATATTAACATAAAACATAAACATAAACATACAAACATGGGGAATAATACCTACTTCTAGTAATGCTTATAACCTACTTACATTGAGTAGAGCGGATAGAGGGTTCCCTTTCGAGAATCCCCGAAGTTGCTCCTAGTGAACTGAAAAATTAAACACTCACAAACCACTCTTTTTACAAACACACTCTTTTATTTTTCAAACACTCTTTGCTCACAATATTTATTTGTAAACTCCAAGCTAATTACTTCTTACTATGGTTGCTTGATGCTTTCTCTCTATTGATCTCTTGATCTCTTGATGCTTTCTTCCTTTTTCCAAATGAAGGTATTTATAGAGCAATGTCTGCGGACTTCAAAATGAAATTGAACGGAAATATATTGCTGCAGGTCGCTTTCAAGTCTGCTTTATGTCGCTTTCGCTATTAATTTCCTTTGAAAATTTTGTAACATTTGTAACAAATGTTACAACTTTTCATTCTCTGCGTCTTTCTGTCTTATCCATATATACGTCATTGCTTACGAATATTAAGTCTGCTGAGGTCACTGCTTACGTCTTTGAAAATGTCCAAAATATTCGATGTCATTGCTGATGTCTTTAACAAATAGCGTCTAAATTGTGCATGGCCTCGGAGTCAAAACTCATACCGGAATCATCATCTGCGTTAGGGTCTTGAGCAAATTGATCTAGAGCCGGGTCATATTCTCTGTCTGAACTGGGTAGATCTGAGTCTGAATTTGAAATATCTGATCGTTCTTTTGCTGGTTTAATCATGGCTTTCGTCTCTTCTTTAGGAGTGTTAGAGGTAGAGTCTACCAATAATCTCATCAGTGTATTGCCAATAATATTTTCTATTATTTTTGTAGTCACTTTCTTTTTATTTTGTCTTTTGATTTTTACAGTCTTTGAGCTTGAGTCTCCTTCTAAATTAAAACTAGCTTGAAGTCTTCTTACATTTTTTGGCAAAGTGTCAGCCATTAACGGACTTGATGAGTCTTTACCGGTTGCCGTTTGAACCGGACTAGCTACATCCTTACCTGATGCAGTAGGTCTGTCTACATTCAGTGGGGAATGTACACCCATCTCATCCATTTTTAGTAAAGATGGAGAACTTTTTTGTGGTATCTGAAAATCAGTCTGAGTAAAAGAATTCTTCAAAATTTGAACTGGTCTTTGTGTCTGGAAGGGTGCTGAATTTGGGCTTTGGTTTAATTCAAGATGCTTTATATAATCTAGTAGTAATAAATTTTGTCTTACTAACTCATCTCATTTTTTTTCTAACAGTTCATTTTTATGATTTAGTCTTTTAAAACCTTCGGTCATTGAACTGCAGTGATCACAAAAAATAATTTTGTTTGTGTCTTTTTGAATATTGTACTGAGGGTTAATTTAAAATATTTATGGCGTTTGTTTCTTGTTCCTTTAGTTGTTCTTGAAAGATTAATTTATAATAATTATATCTTACTAAAAGGTCTACCTTGTCTTGTGCTAAAATTTTTAGATAATTTTTACTAATATGTAATTGTCGATTTAAAATTCTTAATTGTTTAGCTAAATGAGATTTTTTCATAGACTATTATCCTAGAGGGTAGTACTTAATTTTAGTCTGTATTTTTAATAATCGTTTTCGTAAAAATTTTAATATTATATAGATCTACAGCTCTTTCTAAATTATGGAAAATTATTTCTAATTGTGGTGGTTCTGATTGATTAAAGTCTTGGTGGGGGTTAAAGTCTTTTAGAGGATTATAAGATATATATATATATATATATATATATATATATCTTATACAGAAATGTATTTTATACAATAATTATACAATTTTTGTATATATCTTATATAGATACATATTTTATAAAATAATTATACAGTAATTATATTTAATTATTTTTTTTAAAAAAAGAAAAACATATTTTTTTAGCCCCCCCAAAAAAGCAATACTAAATATTTAAAAAGGGGGCCAAATGACCCAAATTTAAAAATGACCATTGGGTGGCATTATTATAGCTAACTGGCCACAAAATGACCAAGAATTGTAAATGGTCATATGGGTGGCATTATTATAGCTGAGTGGCTATGGGGTGTCATTTCCCCTATAAGTTACTCTTGCTTTGTGTGCTAGGGAGTCAGACTATGCTTTTATGTGACTTAATTTGATTGACTATGCCCATTTAGATTGACTTATTTTAGGTGCTTTTAAGCACTTTTGAAGTGTTTGGCTAAATTTAAAAAGTGTTTATAAACATTTGGTTTTGCTAAAATGCTTAAAATAAGCCAAAAGCCATAAGTTAGGAATCCTAACTTATGACTTTTGGCTTAAAATTCTAAAAAATAAGCCAAAAGCCAAAAGCCCATCCAAACGGGAACTAAAAACTTAAAAATCTAAAGAAGTTTTTTACACCTTATTATCCTAAATTAAGGATGTATATAATAAATCAATAGTATTCTTAGATTCTATTAGTATGAAACATGCTATGTTATTTGTTTAAGAAAGTGTCGTTAAAAGTTAAATGAAAAATATTGATCAAATTAAACATTTTCTAATATTGAAAGGTGATATTCGCTTTAAAACAAATTAAAAATAAATAAATAAAACACATCAATTAAAATGGATATTGTATATTAAAATACTAGTAAATCTGTTTCACTCTCACTTTTTTTTAAAAAAAAAATACTTTTGTGTTAATTATATGACACAGTTTGGATTTCGAGAGTTCAACTTTTTAAATTTGATTATAAGTTTGGACATGAAATCTTTAGTTTTTAAAAAATAAAATTAACATATTTAAAAACTATGTATATAGTATAACACAACTGAAAAATATGAAATTAGCTACAAAATTTATTGGTAATACTTAGTTAATTCGTTACTAAATAGTGCCTAGTTAATTGAATTTTCTTATAATTCATCGCTAATCCATAACTAAATGAGATTAGCATGATTTTTTTTTTGCTGTTTAGCTATAAAATTTTGTCTGTCGCTAATTCATCATTTTCTAGTAGTGTAATAAGTCACAATAGTTGAGAATCTAAAATATTTATAAGACATATGAAAAAATAGAGATTAAAAAAAACCTTATGTGACTCTAGAATCAAAAGGCATCACATAATATGCTCCCTTTGTTTCAATTTATGTACACACTTTGCTTTTTGATATTCAAACTTTAACAGTGATTTTGAACATAGAAATTTTAATTTTGACAAAATAAACTTTTCATAGTTAAAAATTACATAAAAAAATGTCATAAATCACGATATATAATTAATCAATGAAGAACATATATATATATATATTATGAAGAAGATTGTGTTCTAATGTCCCCAAGCAAATAACTAGATGTCATTACCAGTGTTTTCAAAGGCGTTTTCGGGATGAGCCTCAGGGTGAGTTCTGGGGCGAAGCGTACCAAAAACGTTTCGGAGCACAAATGAAAGGCGTAGATTCATAGGGCGTAAGCCTCAGATGTAAAAGCATAAGCCTCAGACGTAAAGGCGTATGCCACAAGCGTTAATTTTAATTTTTTTTATTTTAAAAGTATTTTTGCCATAAATCATATTTTTATTATTGGTGTAATGATAATTATACTTTATGCTATCATATTTTCATATTGCAGCTCTTTTTTCTTAAATGTATAAATAAATAAAGCAATTCTCATAAAAAAATAATTATAATAATTTTTTCTATATTAATGATGATTTATTTAATTTTATTTATAGAATTATTGAAAATGTTACTTTCTCTTATTGTCTTAGAAATAAAATTATAAAATTGAAGATACGCTCTATAGATGCATGGAACTTACGCTCCGTGTTTCAAAGCTTATGTCTTATCCCGTGTAATGTAAACCGTCTCGCCTTATGCTCCGCCTTTTAAAGCACCGGTCGTTACTTGCTCAATGCTCATCTACCTGAGTCTTCGATAACGCTTATCTGGGCATTAATTATTTTCGTCTTCACTACCAAATCTAGTATTGCTACTTACAAACGTAAAGGCGTACGTAATAGTGAGTGGAATACTGTTTGAGCTGTTATTCTCCATTAAAACACCTAAGAAAGAGGTGCGTCATGTGTGTCATATGAAATGGACTCATATCCTGCCAATCTAACAGTCGGCTGAGCTGTTATGACTAACGCGATGCTCACCCACTGTAACCGCCAAATTAATTTGGGTCTTGGACCAGACACACTGAATGTCCCAAGCAATTTGGGCTTAACTTATTAAGTCGGTGATTCACCTACTAACTTGGTTTAACTTGGTCATTTTGTTTTAAGTGGGTGATGCACCTACTTGATCTCTTTAATTTTTGAGTAAACAACATAAATCTCAATATTATAGAAGCTAATTACTCCATCTTTCATTAGTTTTCAATATCACATAATATCCCATTAAAAAATGAGGTGGATACATTGTATAGTCGCGATACATTGTTAGTCGCTGATACATTGTAGACAAGTAACCCTCCAAATATATGTGGATACATAAGGCGTCCAAAAACATGCTTATGGTGTTCGATCGAAACATGGTTCAGTCTTAGATACATTGCATGTATCCGCATGTATCTGAGTGTTACAACATGTATTCGCGTGGTTACAACATGTATCAGCGTATCTGGGGTTATTGTGGGATATTATGTAATTAATTCAAAGTATGTGGGAGAATAAGTAAATATGGTAAGAATGTTTGGGAATTTATATAATTTATCATTAATTTTTGACCTTATATTTCTTAAGTAGGTGACACACCAACTTGTTCTATTTATTTTCATTATCCTCTTTTAATTAATATAGGCCATAACTATAAGTAGGTCAAGAAAATAGGACATTTAAGCTAATAGGTCAATTTGTCCCTCCTCATTTTTCTTTCCAAATCCAATCCCCTTAACCTAATACTTTCACTTTTGTACACATGAAAACTTAGACTTTAGGCTCAGTTGTAGTCTCCTTCTTTCAAGCTCAAATAATCTTATCGAAATTCACTTAGTTGTGTATACGTGACTTGGCTGTAAGTAGAAGTCCTGTCGATAATGTCTTCTTCAAACTAGCATAACATTTAATATGGAACTCAAATTGCCAAATATTTGATTTTGATGAAAATTATACTTAAAGACCTCTAAATTGATAGATAGTACACTCTCTAACTCTTCTTATGTTGCGAGATATGATCGTTTAAGGTTGGACCATATGTTGGATCACTTGAAGTAATCCTCCACAAGATATTCTTTGACTTGAACTTTTGTTTAAGGCTTTCTTTGGCCAAAAAAACTAAATAAGACAATTGTTTTTAAAAAAGTTCAAGGCTAAAGCCTTTATATCTATTAATTTGAAATTTCAAGTTGCAAACACTGTGATACAAATAAAATAAGAGCACCTAATCTACACATCTACATTCTAGCTAGGAAGCAGTGGCGGAGCTAGAAAGTTCATCAAGGGTGTTAAATTTTTAAATAAATAACTAAAAATTTTCCGATGAATGGGTGCACCGAAAATTGAGTCGTAGGTGCATCAAAATTTTTGAATCAAACTATGCAATATTTAGCTAAATCACAAGGACACGTAATATAACTAACAATTGTATAAATCAAAAGGACCGTAAATGACTTACAAAGGAAATACTATAAATTAAATGAAAATATAATCTGAATATATTTTTCTCTATAACTCACTTTGTATATGATGCAGTTACTATTTGGAGAATTAAAGTAATTTTTCTTTGAATGAATTTTTTTCGTATGCTTTTTAAATATTTTGAATTGTGAATTATTGTGATTTATAATATTTTTTATATAGTTTCTAGCTATGTAAATTTTATTTTCTTTAAAAAATAGAAGGTTTTACACGCAACTTCACATAGAAAATTAAGATAATTTAACCTTCATACTCTGAATCATCTCACATAAAATGTAACAAGAAAATTATTAAAATTGAACTTGATGAGATTTGATTGGAATATCATAAGAATATTACTCCTAGATATTATCTAATTTAATTAAAAAGGAATATGTCAAAGAAATTTTGTACGATTTGCTTTAAAAAAATAGGATTTGTTTGTAGTTAATATTTATTAGCTATTGCTCATTCTTAATTTTAAAAAAAATCGAACAAAATGCTGCAACGGAGAGGCGAAATAGTATAAAAATGAGGGAAAGTGCTGCTATTAGGATTCAAACCCGCAGCGCTGAGGACCGTCTGAACACCCTTTGCTGCTGGGCTAGCCCCTCTGCTTGTGCCAAGGGTGTTCAAATTAACCTATATAGCCTTAGACAGTAGCTGACCTATTTACACAGCTAAATTTTCCGGCTAAGGGTGTTTGACTGACCACCCTTCCATAGCTGTAGCTCCGCCCCAGCTAGAAAGGATTTTGTTTCAACAAGGGCTCTAAGTAGCTGCTTGTAAATTATCAAACTAATATTTATACGCTTGATCATATACTCCCTCTGTTTCAATTTGTTTATCTTATTTTTCTTTTTAATTTGTTCAAAAAAGAATGTCTATTTCCTTTTTTGAGAACTCTTTAATTTCAACTTCTCACATGACATGTTTAAGACCACAAAATTAAAGGACATTTTGGTACTTCCAACATTTACTTAGTTTAAGATCACAAGATTTAAAAGTCTTCTTTACTTTATTAAATTCTATACCAAATTAAAACCAGATAAATAAATTAAAACACCGGGAGTAACTTTTTTACAGTGGCGGACTCAGGATTTTGGGTCTGTGGGTGCTCTATTTTTTTTAACGTAAAGTTACTATTAATCATATAGTATAAATTTATTAGAACACAAGTTACACAACAAAAAATTCAATTAGAATTATTCATGTTTTGTATTATAGACGTCATGGATCGTTGAAGAAAAAGTTAAACTGGCGAGAAAAAAATTAGGGAGGAAAAAAAAAAGTAAAATAAGAAGAAGGTAATACAAAAGCAGTGAAAAAGAGTCAAAACAGAGGCTGTCAAAAAGAACTTAAAACATGACCTAAGCTTTATGGCCTTAAAGGGGAACAATAATTACTATTAAGTGGGCAAAAGTAATTATTCCGATGAAAAACATAGCCTCGAAAGAGATTCGAACCTGCGCCACCTCACATTCGCGAGCCTTCAGCACCCTTCCTTAACCAAAGCACCCAATCAACCTTATTGTTACTGGGTGCTTGCTAGCATAATATATAAGTTTCTTTCAATTTTTTGTATAACTGCACGTACTCTGAGCCGAGTTCAATGGGTGCTCGAGCACCCAAATTTTATACGTAGGTCCGCCCCTGCTTTTTTATAAGTCTCATATAATTTGTTTGGGTAATTTTTGTAGAATCGTCAATGATGCTTGACGACCCATAATATCCATGTTGTCATCGCTATTAATGGAAAGTTTTATATTCTTCTCCTGGGAGGGTTAGTTTTGGTGATTTTAAAAAAAAGAGGTTAATTTTGGTTGCCCAAAATTTCTTCTTTTAGGCCTGTTTGGAAACTCATCTCGGTGATTAGATTTGGTGTAATTGAGTGTAGACTGTTTGGCATGTTTGATTAGTCAGGTAATTATTTGATTAACAGGTAATTGGGTGTAATTGGCAGGGGGGAATTACACTCTTCAAAATAAATTGGGTGAATTATTGGTAATTACATGATGTAATTACAAGGTGGTTACTTTTTAATTTCTTCCTTTTATTTTTATTTTTATTTCTTTTTGTTTTAATTATTTTTTATATCTATTATTATTATTTTTATTATTATTATTATTATACTATTTTAAAAAAATATTTTTTTATTTTACTTTATTTATATTTCATTTTCTAACCTTTACTTCTTGATTCCATGCAATTGTTCGTATTATTTTTTTATTTTTTATTTAACATAATTGTGTTAGTATTCTAATTTCAAATTAAAGTAGAATTCATTATCAAATAAGGTTATAGACTTACATTTTCTTTTTCTTTGAATTATATTTATGTACGTCATGTTGAAATTTGACATAAGTGTATTATGTTAACCCTTTTTGTTTTGAATTTTGAACTTATGTTGTATTTTCGGTTCCAATTTATTTATTTTAGTAGTATTGACTTGATATTTCACATTATTTTAGTAGTTAGAATTGATAGATTATCTTTTCGTCAAATATTTTAATAATTTTATAATATTATATATATAATATTAATCTTTTTGTCAAACATGCATTTCATGATGTTCTTAAAAATTATGTATGTTTAGTTTTTATGATTAATTTAACTAAAATATACTAATTTGAAAAATATTTATTAATTATATTTTATAACTTTTGAACGATGAAGGGGACAAAGGTTTCGTGCTGGGAGACTTGGAGCACTTAGAGAGGTGTCGCGATTACGGTTTTTGTAGGCGTATCAAGGTTGAAGAGGCCAATGGTGCTATTCATAGGATGCGTAGGGGTCGGGTGACTAGGCCAGACGAGATTCCGGTGGATTTTTGGAAGAGCACTGGCGGGGCAGGTATGGAGTGCCTGACAAGATTGTTTAACATCATTTTTAGGGCGGCGAAAATGCCCGAAGCTTGGAGATGGAGTACGATGATTCCATTATATAAGAACAAGGGGGATATTCAGAGTTGCAACAACTATAGGGATATCAAGTTGTTGAGTCATACTATGAAGGTTTGGGAAAGGGTGCTAGAGTTGAGGCTGAGGAGGATCGTAACTATTTTCGAGAATCAGTTTGGGTTTATGCCAGGTTGCTCGACTACTGAGGCCATTCACCTCTTGGGAGGTTAGTGGAGCATTTTAGGGAAAGGAGGAAGGACTTGCAAATGGTGTTCATCGATCTCAAGAAGGCAAACGACAAAGTCCCCAGGGAGATTCTGTGGAGGTGCTTGGAGGCTAGAAGTGTGTCCATGGTGTACACTAGGTCAATTCAGGACATGTGCAACGGAGCGAAGACTCGTGTAAGGATGGTAGGAGGAGATTCAGAGCACTTTTCTGTTTTGACAGGGTTACACTAGGGATCGTCTTTTAGCCCCTTTTTATTTGCCTTGGTGATGGGTGTTTTGACGCGGTATATTCAAGGGGAGGTGCCTTGGTGTATGTTATTTGCTGATGATGTTGTACTAATTGATGAGATCCGGAGAGGAGTTAATGATATGTTGGAGGTTTGGAGACAGACCCTAGAGTCTATTAACACGAGTAGTATATTTCCTCAATAATTTGATGAATACGTATTATATACCTCATAATACAACATTCCCTGATGAATTATTGGTTAAATAACATACGTTATTGTAACGTCAACAGTATATTGTTACCTCGATTGTATGATATAAACGTATTATTCAATATACTTGGATAGATTCAATTAGCTAGCTTTTGACTACGTACTACGTACATCATATATTACATGACATATATGTGTATATACATATACTCGATTGACTATCAACTTCTAAATACGTACTATATATGATTACATACCGAGAATATATACTATCTCATAATACAACACATTACATATACTCCAATAATGGATTATATCAATGTATTATTCAATATACTTGGATAGATTCAATTAGTGAGCTTTTGACTACGTACTACGTACATCATTACATGACATATATGTATATATACATATACTCGATTGACTATCAACTTCTAAATACGTACTATATACGATCACATACATGAGTATATATAGTATTGCTTAATACAACACATTACATATATATACTCCAACGAGTTATCGGTTAATATCAACTTACATTATTATAACTTCAACAATATATGATTACCTTGATCGTATGATATCAACGTATTCAATATACTTGGATAGATCCAATAAGCTATTGACTACTACATACATCAATACACGAGATATATGTGTGTGTGTATATATATATATATTCGATGGACAATATATTTATTTTATTACAAAGTAAGTAAAAAATAAAGATTATGTTTTATGTAATTTATTTATTTTATTTAATATATTTAATATTTCTTAATTTTTTTAAACAAAAACCGACCACAAGTGGTAGGTTTTTCTTAATTCTTAAGAAAAACCCACCACAAGTGGTGGGTTTTATGATATTAATTGATTTTTATTTCTATTAAATAAAAAATCGACTACATGTGGTCGGTATTATTAAAAAAAAATATTTAATATATTTTATTATATTGGATTTTACGTTTTTATTTATTTTATTTATATTTATTTTTTAAAAAATCAAAACCGACCACACGTGGCTCGTTTTATTTAATGTTAATTGTTTTTTATTTATTTAGTCTTTTTTTAAAAAGTAAAATCTTTAATATATTTTGTATAAAAATTTAAAAAGAATTTTAAAATAATTATTTTAATTATTTTTGGGTATTACCAATCACAAGTGGTCTGTTTTGGTGAATTATTTTTTTCCCGGTTAAGTTAATTACTTTCTCGCATTTTAAAATACAAAACCAACTACTTGTGGTTGGTTTTGGATAAAAAAAAAATAAAAAAAAGAATTATTAAAAACCTACCACTTGTGGTCGATTTTTAGCGACCACCAGCTGTGGTAAGTTTTCTTTGGTAGGTTTTCCTATTTTTTTAGTAGTGATATACCCTAGTAATTATACCAATTCCAATTATCAGGTGATTTTCCAAACTGACCTTAGTGTTGGTCCAGTTTCTGATTAAAATGGATACCTCCAAGTTGTCCTATGCTAATGAGTGTATGTGATCTCCGATTTGTAATCTTGTCGAGCTTAAAAATTATCAGAAGCTGCTAATGATGCTTGAATAAAATAGTATATCTCAAGGCATCCTTAAAAATAATGGAAACACCTTGCCACGCTCCCTCCACCATGCATGCTAATAGTTGCTCGTTGCCTTCTTCATCCTTAGTAGTTTCCATGGGCGGAGCTACGTTATGTCAAGGGTGGTCAAATAAACACCCTTCGTCGAAAAATTATACCGTGTATTGTTGCGTCCAAACGCACACGCAAGTGTACGCGGTCGTACAAGTAATATAGGATTGAGAGTCCAGATATCGTACCCACAGGGACTTGTCGATTAACTATTCATCAAATTAGACTAATGCTAATTATTTATTCAAGTGATGGATTTCAAGATATATTTATAAATTAACTAAACTAAAAAATAAAAATAAAATAACTAATGAACAATTAACCAAGAAAAGAACGAATTCTTACATAATCAATGAATGAATCGATCTAACATTATGATTTCGCTAACAATCATGTTTACTATCAATTTTATCAACTTATTCGATTATCTAGTTGTTGGTTTACGGGGTTGTTTTTATGATTCGGGAATGGTCATCCACTAATCGTCTATTCAAACTAGTCTCACAACTACATCGTTGAGCGAGGATGTGAGAAGCTAATTCAAATGCATTTATTTATCTTCCCGTTTTGTAACCAAGTAAGGTGATTTAGGTATATTCCTATCCTAGCCATAAATCAATTCCTTATTTTACTAAAGAAGAGATCTTACTCCCTATATTCTTTATTCTATCCGTCAGTTCCCTTGGTCCGTTCACTTTGGGATTATAGATTTATTTTAATGGTCGCAAATCATTAAAATAGTAAAACAAGAATATAAGAACAACTATTTTGATAATCAAACAAATAAAATCAAGAATTCCTAAACAATCATTTAATTAGCTACCATAATCCTAGAAAGAGAAGTTTAGCTCCACATAGACATGGAGCAATTACAACAAATCATCCAAAGAAAAACGTAAAAATAAATAAATAAGGAGAAGAAAGTATGAAACCAATTTTTTTCGGCCTTCACAGCGGCTCCTAGCTCTCTCTAGGTCAAAAGTTTTGTAAAAACTGATTTTATGGAATATTTATAGGTGTAGAAAAAAATTTCAAATAAAATAATTAAATCCAAAACGGATTGGGGAAAATTAATTACGGAACAGTTCTCCTCCACGCCTCATAGCAATCACGCATGCCCACTGTTTTGTGCACCTACTGCATTCGATTGGGCAACATGTGCAGTCCAATTGGTTTCGTTGTTTCAATTCAACTAAAGGTTCAATTTTATTATTTTAATAAATTTAATTCATTAAGCTGTTTGCTTGATTTCCTTCTATAATCTTTCGTCTTTAGTTCGTTTTGGCTCCAAATCTCTTCCTCTTCACACAATTTTAATCCAACACATCAAAATATAATATTAAGTATAATCCGTAAAATCAATTCTCAAAAAGAAACAATAAAAATACTAAATGTGAATAAATAATGACTAAATTTATGTATTCTGGGTTTCACATCACCACCCCACACTTAGACTCTTACTAGTCCTCGAGCAAGCATTAGAGCTCATCTCAATAAATCAAGTCTAGGAACGCCACCACTTCGATTGATACAGACAATTAGGCCATATAGCAATTCAAAACGTCAAGTACACGTCCTGATCATTATGTAAGAATAACAAATAAACAACAAACCTCTAACCTACAAACAAACAACAAACCTCTAACCTCCTAACCTCCAAGATAGACTCTAACTCATCAAATTTAAGTTTGCTTACCTACTCTATCAAAGAAAGCTAATAACATCTCCTATATATCATGAAACAAGTGCCCTCACAAAAAAAAAAGTCCACACACTCAATTCTAAAGATCGAATATAGTTTAAGGACTTAGCATCACAGAACAACTCTCACACTCACAAAAAAATTCGCATGTATGCACAAACAACCATACACTTGCCCATTATGTACATCTCCACTAATTAAGCTCGCTCGAATATAATCAAATAGGACTTTAACAGGTTGTAATGTTGGCTAGGGGACGGGTAGGAAAACTATATAATAGTGACTTACACTTCCCTAAGCACTTTGCGCTTTTTACTTCATCATCCATTATTTTTTCCTTTTTTATTTTCAGCTCTCTCTTCATCAATTATTGTCACCAGTATTCTCATCATATCAAGAACCTTCCAATCATTTTTTTTTCTATTTCTCTTATTTTTTTTTACGTCACATTCTTTCTAAGAGGGCCTTTTCATCACTTTGTAGCCATCAATGGTCACCTTTTACACTCAACCATTCTTTTTTTTTTTTTTTTTCCAGATTTGACAATTATAATAAGTCTATGCTACAGTGCTCAAGGAAGCAGGATGCAAAAACTAGGGACTCAACAAAAGGATCAAGGCAAAAATATGGCTACCAACAAAAGGCTATAGGCTCGAAGGGGCTAACTAATGATATAATATCTAAAAAGGCTAAAATTTCACAAGACAAGTCAAAGAAAGCCTAGATCATCTTCTAAACAAAGCAACACTTTTTATTTCGCTTCAATAACATGCAGTGCAAGTTCTAGACTAAGATGCAAAACATGGAATATATGCAAAACTTCACCACATGGCATAGAATCAAACAAGATGGATCAGTTCCACTTCTAAGACAGAGAGGATCATAACAAACAATAAAATAAGAAAAAGTTATATACAGAGCCACAACCATGAGCCTAGGTGTAAAAAAATCTGCTATTTATTTTATACACACTCAAGCACTCACAGGAAAGTACTAATCAAGCTTAGGCCTAAATTGCTAGTATCACACAAGTCAAAAAGGTCTTTTCTTTTCTCTCCAAAAAAATAAAAAAATAAAATTTACTCATAAAAATAAAAGATACTCTGTTCAAAGTGACCTCCCTCGGAAAAGAACCGAAAAGAAAAACCAAGGAGTGGGTGAGGTATGCTCTAATAAAGACTAAACATTTAAAAACCAACAAAAATTATTCTAATCTAAAGAATAAAAGAAAAATCTTTTTACGTTTTCGAACTTTTTCAATTTTTTTTTAAGCTAGAAACAAAAAATAAAATAAAATAAACACATCCTATAGCATACTTCACCCTAAATAAATATTGGAAGACATCCAACCCACACTTAAAATTGTGCTCTGTCCCTAAAGCAATAAATAAAGTAAAACATGGGTTAAAGATACTCATGGACCTCTAGGCCTAGCTAGCAGCATAATAACCATCAAAGGGGTCCAGAGGATCCCACACTTTTTCTTTTCCATGCTTTTAGCTTATATTTAGGGTACATCAGACTTCCCCTCAACCTGTAAACACAAAAACAAAAAAAGAAGAAGATGAAACTAATAAAAAAAATAAAAACAGAAACAAACTACTTACTACATGTTGGGTTGCCTCCCAATAAACGCCTGATTTAACGTAGTGGTACGACCCATCAACTTTTTCCTCCACCTTGAGGATATTAATTTCACCCCCAACATCGCATCCATCTTTTTGCTTCGCTCATAGGGTGGTGGTACAAAGATGAAGGAACCAAGCAATGGATGGTGCATATTAAACCGCTTGGACCTGAGGCGAGGCATGTTGTTCTGTTGCTTGTCTGGTGAAAATTTAAGAATGTAGGATTCTTGTTCCCCATCTACACACTCCTCCACTAGTTCAAATGACTCAAAATACATGTCATCATCTAAACATAATGTAGAAAAGTGCTGTGAATGAGACCCAACACATCCCACTTTAAAACTTACATCATCCACAACATGCTCACTCTTATTCACCTTCTCAATGTCAGCATCAATTAAAGAATGGTAGTCGAATAGTTGGAATTCTTCTTTCCTCTCCACAGACTGGCTAATATCCACAACTATAGGTGATTGGACATCAGACGTCATAATCTTTTTAGTCAATTGGTCATTCAAGTCATGGATATCTAGGCCAAATTGCTTTATCTCTTGTATGAGCTCATCTCTCCTCTTGCTTATTTGGGTTGCCATGATTATGATACCATTCCAAATACACTTTTAAAAATTGATTTGCTGCTTAAGTTCCATTAGCCAATCTTGGCTTACTATGTCTGCTTCATCACCACTTTCTTCTACTAGTGCCTCCCTTTCTTCATCAATCAGGGGTTCCTCTGGAGTGTTAGATAAGACTGTAACTTGCTGATTAACACAAGTTTCATCCCTATCCTGTAGCTCTGTGACTTGGGAACTCATATTCTCTGTGGATTCCCGTTGTTGTTTCAGTTGTTGTTCTTGCAGCTCCAGTAGCTGCTTCAATATATCTATGAGGTGAGCCTCATGTTCTGCCTTATTCGCTCCCTTAGCCCTGCCAACATCACAAACAACAGACTGATCATAATAGGGGTTCAGGGAAGGGGAATAATAGTTTGGACAGTCACTCCAATGGCTATCTTGACCACCACACATATGACATATATTCAATTCAAAAGATTGGGTAGGTGCGCACAATCCTCTCTCTTGAACACCATGACAATTACCATCCAAGTGCGATCCTCCACAAAAACAACAAGAATTGTCATTATTCATCCACCATTTATCCCAGGCTGACATATCAAGAAGAGTGATAGAAAAGTAAAAGTAACTAAAAAAATAACTATGTACCAAAAAATAAACTATCTACAATTCAAACAAATAACTAGTGTAACACCCCGTACTTTATCACCTCACTTGATACCTTGGGATCATAACTACATAGGTGTTGAGATGCCATGCATATGTGTTTTATAGTGTCATTGGTGAAACATTTGATATCGGACTTAACATGTGCGATTAGATCTTCGTAGGAGGTGTGTTGTGATTTCGTGGAGCATTTGGGTAAGAACTCGTACATATTCTAACCTCATTTGGTGACTTTAAGTCATGTTTACTTGATGGTTAAGATCACTAAGTAAGTATTTTGTAGTGTTTGGATAAAGGATTGGACGATACGTAAACATTGGAGAAGTGGCCGGAAATTTCAGCAAAGTGCTGAAACTTGCGCCACTACCCTGTTTCAGGGGTGTGGCGCAAGCCACCAGCCTGCAGAAAATTCAGAGAAGGCCCAAAACTTGCGCCACTACCCTGTTTCAGGGGGTGTGGCGCAAGGCACAAAAGTATGCCCTTTCCGGCGTCGTTTCGTAATGCAATTCTACGACGATTTCTCGATGGTTTCTTTTGGTTCTTTGGAGTTAATTGAGCGTTGTTAAAGCTTCAAACACTTCAATACACTCCTACATACTCCTACATGATCAAATCGTAAAATGTGAATAGTGATCCAAAATGTTCAATGAAGCCAAGGGTGACTAGAATTCCAATTTTTGCGATCGAGGCGACGAATGAGAATCTTTTAAGAGGATGTTGTCGTGACATTATAGAAATATGTAAACATGAGATATATGGTGAATAATACATGAAATTTGTTGGGTTGCATGGATATGTATTATTGGGCCCAAAATTAGGCCCAAATGGGATTAAAAGACTTGGCCCAAAGAGGAAATGACCCATTCTTGCAATAATTGACCAATTGAACATATCCTTTAATGCCACATGGAACTAAGAATGACCTTGGGTCTATATAAAGTCCCCAACATCAGATTTTATTATCAAAAGCTCTCATAACTTTTGGATATTTTCTTAAAACATTTCTCTCTTTTCCAAACCCTAAGGCAAATAATCCCTTTGGACTCCTTGGACAAGATCAACATATTCCAAGCCTTGGTAAGTATTTCTCCTCATGGATTAACATATTATATGCATGGGAGATTATGTATATTATGCTAGTGGTGTTGGCAAAGTGATGAATAGTGTATTTTGCTTTTGGTGTAAGATATACTATCTTGGTGAATTGAACTTGAATTAGGCCTTGTGCCTTTGATGAAAAAGCATGGTATGGACAAAATATGAACATGTATGGTGTTATTTTTGGCATTAAATTTGTTCTTGTCAAAAAGTGGAAATTATGGGATTTTGGCCGATATGTGTTATGAGTTGAATTAAGGTGCTTTGATGGATTATTTGGGATGTGTTAAGGATAAGAAAGTGTAAAGGAGAAGTATTGTGGTGAAATGTGTTGATTTTTATGTATTGGTCAATGTTGGGAATATTATGGAATTTTTGGAATAATAGTATGATCAATGGTTTTGTCAAGGGGAAATGACATGTTTAAAGCCAAACATGTAATTCATTGACATGGTATGCATTTGTAAAGGAACTGGTGGTTAATGTGAATTTCGTTATATATTTGTAGAGTGACACATAAAGAAGGAGCGGGCTTATTGTATACGCATCTAAAGTTGTATATTCGTATTGCGAATCCAAGGTATGTAAGGTTACTTTGTCCGTATCTTTCTGCGGCAAATAGTGTCCATATTGACATGTCACTAGTTCTATCCCGAAATGTGCTAAGGTATCCGATATCCGTTTATCACTAGCCATTGTCATATATTTTCTACTCATGGATCATTTGTGAATCTCATGTCTCATATTCATGGTTCATGTTCCGAAAGCTCAAATAAAGTTACGTACCAATATTCCAATAGTGCCTATACTTGTGTCTCTTGTTCATGGATTATTGCCCAATGGTTCCAATGGTATCATGGTGCTAGTAATGTTATATTTCTCATTGATATTTATTCATATGTCTCTTTCTTACTCATTGGTCAATGATTCAAAGTTTCCAACAATGTTATGTTCCAAAGTTCCGAAGTGATGTTATGATTATCAAAGTATCAATCTCAAAGTAATGAACAAAGTAATGCAAATGTGGTCAATGATCAAGTACGGGTGGCAAGTCTAGGGGCGTAAGCCTAGCTCGACTCGATCCCGAGATTTGGATTTATGGGTGGCAAGTCTAGGGGCGTAAGCCTAGCTCGACTCGATCCCAAGGGTGGCAAGTCTAGGGGCATAAGCCTAGCTCGACTCGATCCCTATATGATGATATGAAAGACCCACTGATCAGTCGGGGCCCGGGTACATTGTGATATGTAATGGCATGTGAGCATTGAGATAAAGAAAGTAATGAAAATAATGAAAGCAATCCACATGGTTTCCAAAGTGTTACATGGTGACTTATTCACATTGAGTATTCATATGTTTT
This sequence comes from Capsicum rhomboideum, assembly GCA_031232105.1. Lineage (NCBI taxonomy): Eukaryota > Viridiplantae > Streptophyta > Magnoliopsida > Solanales > Solanaceae > Capsicum > Capsicum rhomboideum. Next base: position 104,470,471 of record CP124710.1, read on the forward strand.
GAGTTCATTGAAATATTCATGTGTTGTACAGTTTTATCTGAGCCTTGCATACTCAGTACTTATTTCGTACTGACCCCTCTCGGGGAATTTACCTTACTTGCTGCAGGCGCAGGTCCCAGTAGGCCTCCTCAGTAGATTGCTAGTGTTAGCGGCTCTTTGGTGAGCTCCAGCTCATTCGGGGCTTCTCCGAGTCAGAGTGTATATATGTTTTGGTATTGTATATATTGTGTAATGCGGGGACTTGTCCCGACTTATGGTTCATTTTGGTCAATGCTCTTGTTAGAGGCTTTTGTAGACCGATGTGGGTGTAATAGTGTAAAAGACACATGTTGTTTTGATTGGATGGCCTCAACGGCCAAGTTTCATATGTATGCCTAAATATGTCCCATGTTCTCCTTTCGTAATATTATGCAATGGTGGTTATGAAGATTATATGCATATGATTGAGCATAGGCAAAGGTTGGTTCTCTCGGGCCTTATCGGCTACGGGTGCCAATCATGTCTCGATGGGATTCGGGGTGTGACAAAAGTGGTATCAGAGCAGTCGGTCTAAGGATGTCTACAAAGCCGTGTCTGAGTAGAGTCTTATGTATCGATGTGTTGTGCACCACATTTATACGTAGGAGGCTACGAGACATTTAGGATGTTGTTTCTTTCCTTCACTCTAGATCGTGCAATAGAGCCAATGTTGTCAGTTGCATTGTATCTGATTTTGGTAATTATTTTTCTTTGGTATAGTCAAAATGCCGAACGCTAGAAGAGGAAGAGGAAAAGGTAAAAGTAAGCTGATAAATAGACTTGCTGAAGGAACAAGTAGACCACCACCTGACCAAGTTGATCAAGGTGGGGCTGAAACTGAGTTCGCAACCCGAGCTTCTTCTACTTCTTCAGCTCCAGAAGAGCCGAGAAGAAGGGAAGTGCCCGTGGAACCACCGACGAATACCACAGATCAGGATCTTAGGAATGCGGTACAGATGTTGACACAGTTAGTGGCGGCACAAAGCCAGGGATGAGCTGGTGCAATGGCACATGATGATGATGCGGCTAGAATTGCAAGTCGCAGAACACAGGACCTATATTCACAGGGGCAGATCCAAAAGCTGATCCACAGGACTTCGTGGATCAAATTCAGAGGGCCTTGGAAGTTATGCATGTGACAGGGATAGAAACAGTGGAACTTGCCGCGTACAGGTTGAAAGGAGAAGCAATATTGTGGTATGAAGATTGGAAGAAATCCCGTGACATTGGTGCAGATTCACCGACATGGGAAGAGTTTAAAGTGGCCTTCCTCGATCATTATCTACCATATGAGGTTCGGGAAGCACGTGCAGATCAGTTCCTGAATTTGCATCAAGGAAATATGAGTGTTCGGGAATATAGTTTGCAATTTAATTCCTTGGCTCGATATGCGCCAAATGTTGTGGCTACGATGACAGACAGGGTCCATAGATATGTGGACAGACTAGAGCCATACTTGGTAAGAGATTGCACTATTGCGGCCTTGAATAGGGACATGGACATTGCTCGCATACAAGCCTTCGCCCAGAAAATGGAAGATCAACGACAGAGACGAAGGGTACATGAATTTGATAGGGGACAGTCTAAAAGGGCTAGACCTATGGGACCACCTATGATGTCCCAAGGAGGATCTAGGCCCCGCATGTTTCCTAGACCACCTAGACCGTCGTTCTCTTATTCCACAGGTGGTGCTTATTCGCAGTCTCGAGGGTTTAGAGGTGGTTCAGCTGGGCAGAGTAGTGGGGGTCATGGATCACAGGCAGCAGGTTTTCCTCGTCAGCAGTGTCCGCACTGCGGGCGTATGCACACAGGTCCATGTCGGACAGGGATGAATGTCTGCTTTTGGTGTGGTATGCCGGGACATATAGCGAGAGAATGTCCACAGCGGAGCATGGGTGGTATAGCACGACCAGCTGGGTCGGCTGTTGCGTCTTCAGCATCGGTTCCTTCACAGGGCCAAGGGGTGCAGCCTATTGGTCGAGGTAGAGGTGCCAGAGGAGCAGCCAGTACTAGCGGGGTCCAGAATCGCACTTATGCTTTGGTGGACCGCCAGAATTCAGAGGCTTCCCCAGATGTCGTCACAGGTACATTATCCATATTCTCACATAATGTATATGCATTAATTGACCCAGGCTCTACATTTTCCTATGTTACTCCATTGGTTGCTGCAAAATTTGCAACGACACCGGAAATATTAATTAAGTCAATTGAAGTGTCTACACCGGTTGGTGAATATATTGTTGCAAAGAGAGTGTATCATAACTGTGTGGTAACTGTGTGTGGTCATGATACGTTGGCCGATCTTATTGAATTGAACATGGTGGATTTTGATGTAATTATGGGAATGGATTGGTTGGCCTCTTGTTATGCTACGGTAGATTGCCGGGCCAAGAAGGTGCAATTTTGTTTTCCACAGGAAAATGTTCTAGAATGGCAGGGTAAGGTAGGGGCACCACGAGGAAGATTTATTTCCTATTTGAAAGCCAGAAAAATGATTGCCAAGGGATACATATGTCATTTGGTATGAGTGAAAGATAATGATGTGGAACCATTAACTCCACAGTCAGTACCGGTAGTCAATGAATCTCTTGATGTATTTCCAGAGGATCTTCCAGGTTTACCCCCAGAACGAGAAGTGGAATTCGGCATTGATGTGATTCCGGGCACTCAGCCCATTTCTATCCCTCCCTATAGAATGGCTCCAGCGGAACTGCGTGAATTGAAGAAGCAGTTGAAAGATTTGCTGGATAAAGGCTTCATTAGGCCTAGTATGTCCCCGTGGGGTGCACCGGTATTATTCGTACGCAAGAAAGATGGCACCTTGAGAATGTGCATCGACTATCGGCAACTGAATAAAGTAACGATCAAGAATAAATACCCCCTTCCTCGCATTAATGATTTGTTTGATCAGTTACAAGGTGCCAGGTGTTTTTCAAAAATTGACTTGAGGTCGGGTTACCATCAGGTCAGAGTTAGAGAGGAGGATGTACCCAAGACAGCTTTCCGAACACGGTATGGCCATTATGAATTTTTAGTTATGTCATTTGGGCTAACAAATGCACCGGCTGTGTTTATGGATTTGATGAACAGAGTGTTCAAGCCATTCCTAGACGTGTTCGTGACAGTATTTATAGATGACATCCTTATTTATTCAAGATCCCCAGAAGACCATGCTTATCACTTACGGCAAGTGTTGCAAATTCTCCGTGAGCGTAAGTTGTATGCAAAATTCTCCAAATGTGAGTTTTGGTTGAAAGCAATCGCGTTCTTGGGTCACATTGTATCAGATGAAGGTATACAGGTTGATACCCAAAAGATAGAGGCAGTGAAAAACTGGCCAAGACCTACGACACCCACAGAGATTCGCAGTTTTCTGGGTTTGGCAGGTTATTACCGAAGATTTATAGAAGGGTTTGCGTCTATTGCAGCACCATTGACAAAGTTAACTCATAAGGCAATTAAATTTCAATGGAATGACGCATGTGAAAGAGGTTTCCAAAAATTGAAAGATAAGTTGACTTCCACACCAGTGTTAGTTCTTCCTGAAGGCACAGAGGGCTATGCAGTGTATTGTGATGCTTCCGGGATTGGTCTCGGATGTGTGTTGATGTAGCATGGTAGGGTGATAGCATATGCCTCACGACAGTTGCGGCCACATGAGAAAAACTATCCCACACATGATCTTGAATTGGCAGCGGTAGTTTTTGCTTTAAAGATATGGCGTCATTATTTATATGGAGTTCATGTTGACATCTATACGGATCACAAAAGCTTGCAATATCTTTTTAAGCAGAAGGAACTCAATTTGAGGCAACGAAGGTGGTTGGAGCTTTTAAAAGATTATGACATTGATATTCTTTATCACCCAGGCAAAGCAAATGTCGTAGCTGATGCATTGAGCCGTAAGGCAGTCGAAAGCACTAGTGGTCAGTTGAATGAAAAGCGTGAGATGATAAAAGATTTGAATCAATTAGCCAGCTTGGGAGTTCGCCTTATTGAAACTTCAGATGATAGAGTTATGGTGCAGAATGCGGCAGAATCCTCCTTGATAGCTGAAGTGAAAGAGAAACAGTATGCAAATTCTATTTTATTGCAGCTAAAGGAGAATGTGCAGCAGAATTTGACCAAGGCATTTGATATTACACCGGAAGGGGTGCTTCAATGTCAAGGGAGAATATGTGTACCGGATGTAGATCAGCTGAGGACACGAATACTGACAGAGGCGCACCATTCGCACTATTCCATTCATCCAGGTGCTACTAAAATGTACCATGAATTGAAAGAGGTGTATTGGTGGGGCAACATGAAAAAGAACATTGCAGAATTTGTCGCGCAGTGCCCAAATTGTCAACAAGTGAAAGTGGAACATCAGAAACCGGGAGGTTACATGCAATGTATCAATCTTCCAGTCTGGAAGTGGGATATGATTAATATGGATTTTATTACGGGTTTGCCTCGTACATTGCGGAAGTTTGATTCCATATGGGTCATAGTGGACCGACTTACTAAATCAGCGCATTTTCTACCGGTCAAGACGACCTATACAGCTGAGGATTATGCAAAGTTGTATGTAAAGGAGATAGTACGATTGCATGGTATTCCACTTTCTATTATATCAGACAGAGGAGCACAGTTCACAGCACACTTTTGGAAATCTTTTCAGCGGAGTTTAGGTACTCAGGTGAATTTGAGTACGGCTTTCCATCCTCAAACTGATGGACAAGCAGAACGTACTATTCAGACACTTGAAGATATGCTACGAGCATGTACGTTGGATTTTCAAGGCAGTTGGGATGACCATTTGCCTCTTATTGAATTTGCGTATAACAATAGCTATCATTCAAGTATTAAAATGGCACCTTATGAAGCCTTGTATGGAAGAAAATGTAGATCACCAATTGGGTGGTTTGAAGCAGGAGAAACTGCTTTACTTGGGCCAGATATTGTTCACCAAGCCATGGAGAAAGTTAAAGTTATCCAACAACGGTTACAAATGGCTCAAAGTCATCACAAGTCATATGCCGATGTGAGAAGAAGAGGGCTTGAATTTGTCATAGGTGATTGGGTATTTTTAAAGGCGTCACCGATGAAAGGGGTAATGCGGTTCGGAAAGAAAGGGAAATTGAGTCCACGTTACATAGGCCCATATGAAATTATTAGAAGATTTGGGCAAGTTGCGTATGAGTTGGCACTACCCCAGGACCTTTCGTCAGTCCATCCGGTATTTCATGTGTCGATGCTCCGGAAATGCATAGGAGATCCTTCACGTATTGTGCCCGTAGAAGATGTTCAAGTGGCAGAGGATCTCACTTATGAAGAGGTGCCCATTGCTATCCTAGATAGACAAGTAAAGAGATTGAGGAATAAAGACATAGCATCCGTAAAAGTCCTTTGGAGAAACCAACAAGTAGAGGAGATCACATGGGAAGCGGAAGAAATGATGAAATCCAAGTATCCCCACTTATTCCAAATGGACCAAGAAGTTCACAGTGCGGAGGCGGAACAATAACAAGTAAGTATTTAAAATCATTATGTGAATATGTGTAGGTATGTTAAAGGAAAGATGCATTTGTTGTATATACGACAATATTGTTAACATTCGAGGACGAATGTTTCTAAGGGGGGAAGAATGTAACACCCCGTACTTTATCACCTCACTTGATACCTTGGGATCATAACTACATAGGTGTTGAGATGCCATGCATATGTGTTTTATAGTGTCATTGGTGAAACATTTGATATCGGACTTAACATGTGCGATTAGATCTTCGTAGGAGGTGTGTTGTGATTTCGTGGAGCATTTGGGTAAGAACTCGTACATATTCTAACCTCATTTGGTGACTTTAAGTCATGTTTACTTGATGGTTAAGATCACTAAGTAAGTATTTTGTAGTGTTTGGATAAAGGATTGGACGATACGTAAACATTGGAGAAGTGGCCGGAAATTTCAGCAAAGTGCTGAAACTTGCGCCACTACCCTGTTTCAGGGGTGTGGCGCAAGCCACCAGCCTGCAGAAAATTCAGAGAAGGCCCAAAACTTGCGCCACTACCCTGTTTCAGGGGGTGTGGCGCAAGGCACAAAAGTATGCCCTTTCCGGCGTCGTTTCGTAATGCAATTCTACGACGATTTCTCGATGGTTTCTTTTGGTTCTTTGGAGTTAATTGAGCGTTGTTAAAGCTTCAAACACTTCAATACACTCCTACATACTCCTACATGATCAAATCGTAAAATGTGAATAGTGATCCAAAATGTTCAATGAAGCCAAGGGTGACTAGAATTCCAATTTTTGCGATCGAGGCGACGAATGAGAATCTTTTAAGAGGATGTTGTCGTGACATTATAGAAATATGTAAACATGAGATATATGGTGAATAATACATGAAATTTGTTGGGTTGCATGGATATGTATTATTGGGCCCAAAATTAGGCCCAAATGGGATTAAAAGACTTGGCCCAAAGAGGAAATGACCCATTCTTGCAATAATTGACCAATTGAACATATCCTTTAATGCCACATGGAATTAAGAATGACCTTGGGTCTATATAAAGTCCCCAACATCAGATTTTATTATCAAAAGCTCTCATAACTTTTGGATATTTTCTTAAAACATTTCTCTCTTTTCCAAACCCTAAGGCAAATAATCCCTTTGGACTCCTTGGACAAGATCAACATATTCCAAGCCTTGGTAAGTATTTCTCCTCATGGATTAACATATTATATGCATGGGAGATTATGTATATTATGCTAGTGGTGTTGGCAAAGTGATGAATAGTGTATTTTGCTTTTGGTGTAAGATATACTATCTTGGTGAATTGAACTTGAATTAGGCCTTGTGCCTTTGATGAAAAAGCATGGTATGGACAAAATATGAACATGTATGGTGTTATTTTTGGCATTAAATTTGTTCTTGTCAAAAAGTGGAAATTATGGGATTTTGGCCGATATGTGTTATGAGTTGAATTAAGGTGCTTTGATGGATTATTTGGGATGTGTTAAGGATAAGAAAGTGTAAAGGAGAAGTATTGTGGTGAAATGTGTTGATTTTTATGTATTGGTCAATGTTGGGAATATTATGGAATTTTTGGAATAATAGTATGATCAATGGTTTTGTCAAGGGGAAATGACATGTTTAAAGCCAAACATGTAATTCATTGACATGGTATGCATTTGTAAAGGAACTGGTGGTTAATGTGAATTTCGTTATATATTTGTAGAGTGACACATAAAGAAGGAGCGGGCTTATTGTATACGCATCTAAAGTTGTATATTCGTATTGCGAATCCAAGGTATGTAAGGTTACTTTGTCCGTATCTTTCTGCGGCAAATAGTGTCCATATTGACATGTCACTAGTTCTATCCCGAAATGTGCTAAGGTATCCGATATCCGTTTATCACTAGCCATTGTCATATATTTTCTACTCATGGATCATTTGTGAATCTCATGTCTCATATTCATGGTTCATGTTCCGAAAGCTCAAATAAAGTTACGTACCAATATTCCAATAGTGCCTATACTTGTGTCTCTTGTTCATGGATTATTGCCCAATGGTTCCAATGGTATCATGGTGCTAGTAATGTTATATTTCTCATTGATATTTATTCATATGTCTCTTTCTTACTCATTGGTCAATGATTCAAAGTTTCCAACAATGTTATGTTCCAAAGTTCCGAAGTGATGTTATGATTATCAAAGTATCAATCTCAAAGTAATGAACAAAGTAATGCAAATGTGGTCAATGATCAAGTACGGGTGGCAAGTCTAGGGGCGTAAGCCTAGCTCGACTCGATCCCGAGATTTGGATTTATGGGTGGCAAGTCTAGGGGCGTAAGCCTAGCTCGACTCGATCCCAAGGGTGGCAAGTCTAGGGGCATAAGCCTAGCTCGACTCGATCCCTATATGATGATATGAAAGACCCACTGATCAGTCGGGGCCCGGGTACATTGTGATATGTAATGGCATGTGAGCATTGAGATAAAGAAAGTAATGAAAATAATGAAAGCAATCCACATGGTTTCCAAAGTGTTACATGGTGACTTATTCACATTGAGTATTCATATGTTTTGAGTTCATTGAAATATTCATGTGTTGTACAGTTTTATCTGAGCCTTGCATACTCAGTACTTATTTCGTACTGACCCCTCTCGGGGAATTTACCTTACTTGCTGCAGGCGCAGGTCCCAGTAGGCTTCCTCAGTAGATTGCTAGTGTTAGCGGCTCTTTGGTGAGCTCCAGCTCATTCGGGGCTTCTCCGAGTCAGAGTGTATATATGTTTTGGTATTGTATATATTGTGTAATGCGGGGACTTGTCCCGACTTATGGTTCATTTTGGTCAATGCTCTTGTTAGAGGCTTTTGTAGACCGATGTGGGTGTAATAGTGTAAAAGACACATGTTGTTTTGATTGGATGGCCTCAACGGCCAAGTTTCATATGTATGCCTAAATATGTCCCATGTTCTCCTTTCGTAATATTATGCAATGGTGGTTATGAAGATTATATGCATATGATTGAGCATAGGCAAAGGTTGGTTCTCTCGGGCCTTATCGGCTACGGGTGCCAATCATGTCTCGATGGGATTCGGGGTGTGACAACTAGAAAAAGTCTAATCTAGCTAAACAATTAACACCGAAGTCCCTGACAACGGTGCCAAAAACCTATTGCGTCCAAATGCACAATGCAAGTGTACGCAGTCGTACAAGTAATATAGGATTGAGAGTCCAGATATCGTACCCACAGGGACTTGCCGATTAACTATTTTACTAAATAAATTAGACTAATGCTAATTATTTATTCAAGTGGTAGATTTCAAGATATATTTATAAATTAACTAAAATAAAAAATAAAAATAAAATAACTAATGAACAATTAACCAAAAAAAGAGTGATTCTTACATAATCAATGGATGAATCAATCTAGGATTATGATTTCACTAACAATCATGTTTAGTATCAATTTCATCAACTTATTCGATTATTAGTTGTTGGTTTACGGGGTTGTTTTTATGATTCGAGAATGGTCATCCTTTAATCGTCTATTCAAACTAGTCTCACAACTATATCATTGAGCGGGGATGTGAGAAACTAATTCAAACGCATTTATTTATCTTCCCATTTTGTAACCAAGTAAGGTGATCTAGGTATATTCTTATCCTAGCCATAAATCAATTCCTTATTTTACTAAAGAAGAGATCTTACTCCCTATATTCTTCGTTCTATCCCTCAATTTCCTTGGTCCGTTCACTTTGGAATTAAAGATTTATTTTAATGGTCGCGAATCATTAAAATAGTAAAACAAGAATATAAGAACAACTATTTTGATAATCAAACAAATAAAATCAAGAATTACTAAACAATCATTTAATTAGCTACCATAATCCTAGAAAGAGAAATGTAGCTCCACATAGGCAGGGAGCAATTACAACAAATAATCCAAAGAAAAACGTAAAAATAAATAAATAAGGAGAAGAAGAGATGAAACCAATTTTCTCCAGCCTCCACAACGGCTCCTAGCTCTCTCTAGGTCAAAAGTTTTGTAAAAACTAATTTAATATAATATTTATAGGTGTAGAAAAAAATCCCAAATAACATAATTTAGTCCAAAATGGATCGGGAAAAATTAATTACGGAACAGTTCTCCTCCCCTCCTCATAGCAATCACGCATGCCCACTATTTTGTTCGCCTGCTGCATTCGGTTAGGCCACGTGTGCAGGTCAATTGGTTTCGTTGTTTCAATTCAACTAAAGGTTGAATTTTATTATTTTAATAAATTTAATCCATTAAGCTATCTGCTTGATTTCCTTCTATAATTTTCTGTCTTTAATTCGTTTGGTCTCTAAATCTCTTCATCTTCACATAATTTTAATCCAACACATCAAAATATAATATTAAGCATAATTCGTAAAATCAATTCTCAAAAAGAAACGATAAAAATACTAAATGTGAGACAAATAATGACTAGATTTATGTATTTTGGACCTCACATCATGTATACATGTAAAATGCTATGCAATTGGGTTAAATATTATGTTTTGAACACCTTTGACACAACTAACTGAGCTAGCTGAGGTGAAGGGTGTTCATTTAAGTTGACAGCGCTGCTAAGCTTGCCGGTACGAATCCCTTTAGCTTCGTACTGTGTTCTATTTAATTTTACTTGAAAGAGCAGCTATATGCGCGGCTTCGAATCCCAGTGGATGAGCGCTTTGTCCTCTTTTTATTTTTATTTTTAAAAGATCAACAACAATCCTTTTATTCCTTTTAAAAGAGCAATATAAACCAATTTTAGAAAGATCAACCACAATCCTTTTACTCTTTTTAAAAGAGTAATACAAACCAACTTCACACATTAACTTTGCAATTTTGTGTTTTACGTAAAATACAAAACAATAATAATTCAAAAATAAGAGTTACTGTAATAAATTTGCTATTTTTGAATTGTTGTTATTTAAGTAATTTGTTAAAAAATAAAATAAAACTCTAGGTGGTAGGTGAAGAAAAAATGGGTGAAGGAATTACAGGATGGGAGATGAAAGTTTTACTAATGAAATTCCTCCCCTTAAAATAATCTTTAGTTAGTGACCTACAATGTAAAAATCTGTAAAAAAAAAAAAGATAAAGGTATCAATAATCAATTAGATTCTCAACTAATGTGTCATTGATTTTTTTTTTTTTACTTTTCATTAAATTTATTAAATAGAACTTTAAAGTAATTTTATAACTATGTCAAATCAAAAGCGAAAAAGCTCCATGAAGATTTTTTTTTTTTTTTTTTTTTTTTTTTTTAAAGAATCTCATTTTTACTCTCCATTGTTCATGTCTCATTACTGCTATTGTTGTCGCGAGAGGCCAGTGAAAACTTAAAGCCTACTAGCCTAAACTCTCTTCTCTTTTCTTTTTTCTTTTATGGCTACGTCCGTTCACTTCATAGTAAATTAAAATGTTTTTATTAGAGCTAACTATTTATTTTGATTTGAAAAAAATTTGTGCATCCATTCATTAAGAAAAATGTCAATTACTAATATTGTGTAATTTGATTTTAATTTTTTGTTGCACCAATCTGAAAAAAATTAATTACTTATATTGTGTAGTTTGATTTTAAATTTTTTGATGCACTCAGTTGTCCAAAAAAAAAAAATAATTACTGATTCAATACTTGGACACCCTTCATAAAATTTTTGGCTCCGCCACTGATAGTTTCCAATTCCCGATTAAGATAAGCATTTATATATATATATATATATATATATATACTACTTTGACATTCTGAAACAATTGGTCTTTCATCATCACTACTATTTTTAAATGGGTGAAAATCGTTTACACCCCCAACTTCGCTTTAAAAATCAAATACCTCCCTCAACATTGAACAATAATCATTCCCCCCCCCCCCCCCCCCCTTTTCCCTATATAATGTCTATTTTACCCTTAACATTTTCAATCTTCTATTTATATAATATTTTTTTATATTATATATATATATATATATATATATATATATATATATATATATATATATATATTTATTTTTCATAACCTAGGTATTTATCATTTTTATTTAAATTCATTAACATTATTCGTGAAATAATTCTTTTATAAATTAATCATAAAATCTAATGTTATTTTTTATGATACAAAATTTTTATATTATATGTATTAGTATGTATGTATGTAAATATTTATATAGATACATGTTTTAATTCTCTCTTATTCTCTAATGTCTATATAGATAAATGAGTTTTGGTTGTCAATAATGATTTATTTTCTAAGCTATAATTTAAAATTCATTAATAATAATCATTTGATTTGTTATAAATATTGTCACACCCCGAGTCCCCACGAGGCATGATTGGCACCCGAAGCCGAGGAGGCTCGAGAGAACCAATCTTTGCTCAAGTACTCTTATATGTACGATTGCGTATGCATCTCCTTTTATATCATGTAATTAAGTATCAAAGGCGAAACTCGTGATAACATAAGCAATATATAAAACTTTGGCCGTTAGGGCCATTGCGTCAAAATGAACATACATCCTTTACTTTCATCTCCCCACATATGTCTACAAAGCCTCTACAGATACATGACCATGTCTATACAATAATTACAAAATGCCAACATTTAATGAACACATATGACTTGGGAAGCCCCGAAGCAATTGGAGCTCACCAATACTCTGCAAATGGTCCGCAACCTACTGACGAGGTCTACTAATTCCTGCACCTGCAACATGTAAGGTAAGTCCCCAAGAGGGGTCAGTACGAAAAATGTACTGAGTATGTAAGGCCTTAGGAAAATGACATCAATGCATCAATACATAAGAATTTCAATGGAAATAATTATAAGAAAAACTCTATGTGCGGACTTATGTACCTTTCTTTCTTTATGACTATCTCCAAGGATCCGTGCATAATAACAACCATGAAACCAATATAAGAGAAATAGCAATGTGAATAAACTCTTTTTCTGTATGTGGGAAACCATGTACATTACGTTTATTATTTTCCTTACTTACCTTCGTCATCTTTATTAGTCGTTCACCTTATTGGTGGGTTATTATGATCATCCACCTTTTGGTGGGCATCCACTTTATTGTGGGTAGTCATCCACCCTTGGGTGGGCATCCACTTTAATGTGGGTAGTCATCCACCCTTGGGTGGGCATCCACTTTATTGTGGGTAGTCATCCACTCTTGGTGGGCATCCACTTTATTGTGGGTAGTCATCCACTCTTGGTGGGCATCCACTTTGTTGTGGGTCAATATTACATACATTGGTTCCTTTACTTCATTACTTTGAGATTAGTACATTTGCTTGTGGGAGATTGATTCATTCACTTGAGAGATATTGATACCTTGAGGATCATGACATGATTTGAAAGCTTTAGAACATAACATTATTTGAACCTTGGAACCATGAGCCATAATTATGTAACACATGAATAATAATAAATCAAGAATGAGGTGTATATGATTGGCACTAGATGATAACGTGAAAAGAGATGCCTTAGGACCTTATTGAAACACACAACTATGTCACTCTTTAACTTCATGAGATTCGCACCTTAACTAGTGAGGGATAGATATAGTAGCTCGCACTTCACCTCCTTCACTATTCCTATGAGATCTTATATACGTAAGCATGATACCGGGCCTCCACCTTTGGTGGGCTATAATGAATAACATAGCAAAATCTTAGGACTATTCCCTCTTGAACTTATACCCTTTAGAATGTGATCTATACTCAATGAACCATAAGGCAACCACGTATTACTCCTTTCCAATCTAACACCCTTTACATAATTATGAGAATGACACGTTAAAGATCATGACATTAAAGCACACACTTATATACTTTACCTTACTCTTGTACTTTATGAGATTAACACCTTAGCCAAACACGTACTTACATGCACATCTCACTTCACCCTTTTATCTCATGAGATTGACAATGCCACTTATGAAGTATAACTATACGAACTTGCACATCACCTCTCTTATCACTCTTATGAGATTGATACTCTTACAATTGGTACAAGGATAATCATCATACCATAGGACTCCTCACATGATCGGAACAATGATATTCAACTAAACAAGCTCTCTTTACCTCATTGCTCTTATTGGGATAATTCTCTTAGGATCAACAACATAAGACAACTTAAGAACTTCCACCCATAAATAAGAACTAAGTGATTCATGATTCGTATAGGAGTAAAACACATATGACTATCAATATATCACTCCTAGTTGGCATACTATAGAACCCCCTTGGTATAGTACACTTTTGGAAGCTTAACATAATGATCACTAAATACGATACATGTGAATACTAACTATTCATCACCCTGCGATACTAACTATTCATCACCCTGCGATGCAATACCTTAGATCATTTGGAACTTTTAACATATTAGCCAATGAACGTGAGTCAACCAATGGACATGAGTCAATCAATAAACATGAGTTATACGATTCACCAGTGACCAATGAATAAGGAACATATGAGTACTCTAGCCAACTATTGAATATGAAATACCTTAGAGTATTTCGAAATCAAGTGAGTGCTATGACAGTGTGAACATCATATGTTGCAGAAGGATATAAAAGTAACCTTACATACCTTGGATTCGCAATACGAATATATAATCCTAGGGGTGCATACAATAGTCCCGCTCCTTCTTTATGTGTCACTCTACAACACAAATGCATAACGAAGTTCACATTAACCACCAATTACTTTACAAATGCATAAAATAACCATAAGTCACATGTTTAGCTTTAACATGCCATTTCCCCCTTGACAAAACCATTGATAAAATCATTATTCCAAAAATTCTCCAATATTCCCAACATTGACCAATACATTATAATCAATACATTCCACCACAACAATTCCCCTTTACACTTTCTTATCCACACCACATCACAAACAACCCATCAATTCACTTTAATACACTTCATAGCACAAATCGGCCAAAATCCCACAATTTGCACTTATAGAAAAATAACAAATTTAATAACAAAATAACACCATAGATGTTCTTATTTTGTCCATACCATGATCTTTCATCAAAGGCACAAGTCATAATTCAAGCTATAATCCCATGGATAACACATCTCTTTCACAAAACCAAAAGTGCCATGTCCAACCTTTCCAACCATAACCAACATGATATAAATATTTTCTCATGCTTCTAATATGTTAAAGTACAATAATAATCACTTACCCAAGCTTGGAAGGTGGTGATCTTGCTCCAAAAGTTGGCTTTGAGCTCTAGGGTTTGAAGTTGAGAGAAAAGGCTTTTGGGGAATTTTCTAGAAAATACAAGAAAAGCATGTGTGTAGTTGTGGATTAAAATTCTGATTTTTCCATGCTTATATAGGCCCTCAAGTCTTATAATTATCCCCACTTGGTCAATAATTGAGTGCCTTCTTTGGGTCAAACAAGAATGGGTCATTTCCTTCTTGTTGGGCCATGTATCCATGCTAATATTTGGGCCTCATTTGAGCCCAATGGAACAAAATTAATTTAGCCCAACTAATTACATGTATAATACCCCCACAATCTCATGTTTAAATAATTCCATAATGTCACGACATTATGCTCTTGCGAGATGCTCACTCGTCGCCTCGATCGCAAACATAGGAATTCTTAGTCGCCTTTGGCTTCCTTGGACATTTTGGATCACTATTCACATTTCATGATTTGGTCATGTAGAAGTATGTAGGAGTATATTGAAGTGTTTGAAGCTTTAACAATGCTCAAATAACTCCAAAGAACCAAAAGAAACCATCCAAGAAGTGTCGTAGAATTGCGTTACGAAACGAGCTCGGGGAGGCAAAATGTTTGTGCCTTGCGCCACTGCTGCAAAACAAGGCAGTGGCGCAAGTTTGGAGACCCCTCTGAATCAGGTGGCTTGCGCCACACCCCCTGAAACAGGGTAGTGGCGCAAGTTTTGATGCTTTGCTGAATTTTTCGGTCATTTTTCCAACACTTGCGTATCGTCCAATACCTTATCAAAACACGACAAAATACACACTTAGTGATCTTAATCATCAAGTAAACATGACTCTAAGTCACCAAATGAGGTTAAAATATGTACGGGGTATGACATAAATGCTTCAAAAAAGTCACAAAACACTTCCTATGAAAGGCTCGTCACATGTACACGGCCAAATTCTCATCTTTACCATTTCCAAATACATACTTATCACTCTCGACACTTAAGTAAACATTATTCAATGTCATCAAGTAGAGTTGGGAAGGTACGGGGTGTTACAAATATACCTCTACAACAACACCATACCCAGTGAAATCCCATAAGTGAGGTTTGAGGAGGGTAAAGTGTATGCAAACCTTACCACTACCTCTGGGCGGTATAGCGACTGTTTCTGAAAGACTCTCGACTATTAATTATGTTGTATTACCTGCATTGAAATATATTTATAAAATTATAATTATTTATTATTTTTACGTATAAATAGGTATTAGAGTTTTGATTTTTAATAAAATTAATTTTTATTATTTTGCTCATTTATTTCATTATAGAACGTCATTAACTTATATACTCAATTTATATTTCTCACTTTTTTTTCATTTAAAAAATAATTTTTAGCTTTTAATAGAAAATATGTTATATGGATTAAAAAATAAAAATTGTGTTTATAAAGAAGTTTTTTTTAAAAAAGATTCAAATATTGATATAAATACAAGGGTAAAGTAGGTATTTTAAAAAATTAAATAGAAAAAAAGGGAGAGAATGATTATTGTTCAAAGTAGAGGTTTTTTTTGATTTTTAAAGCAAAGTTTGGGGGTGTAAAGGATTTTCACCCATTTTTAAATCTTCATAAAGCTTAGAGACAAAATTTTTGCACCTCGTAAAATTAAAGATTGGTTAAATAGAGTAGCAATTAAAAGACTTGGGAAATAGATAATTGTTTAAAAATTTCAGCGTCATTTGTTTAATGGCAGACTTATACTCTTTTATTACGCAGAAAATTGTGCTGAAATTCCATAAACATAACATTTTAGAAATAATAGGAGAATAAATTCCAGAAAATTGACAAGTAGCAAAATATTTTTTTCAAAAAATTTAATAAGTTCTCCAATTTGATCCCAATTACTATCAACAATTTGATCAAGGAGGTCAGCATTATATGCATTAAATACCATATGTACAGGCTTTTGATAGGTATAAACAACTTTTAACATTTCATATAAAAATTTCACCTAGTACAATTTTTTTGTTTTTTGAAACTTTTCTAACTGAAACATTATTTGCAACACAACGCTCTTTAAATTCAAGAATTATGCTGGACTTATTAGCTTTAAAAATTTATGCACAAACATATTGTATTTTATAACAACCACAAGCAAATAACTGGACACCATTTTTACCAATCATATTTAAAACATGACATGCACATTTAACATAAAATTTTTCTCAATAGTTAGATAAACTCTAGTTTTTAAGTAACTGACGACCTTTATATTAACAGAAGCATTATCTAATGTGACACTTGAAACATTATCAAAAATCCAAACCTTCAAAAATAATTGAAGTTGTATAAAAATCAATATGCTTTTTATCAACATATTTATAATCAATAGTATATTTTTGCAAATTCCAGTCATGGTTAATTCAATGAGATTATCAACTCATGTTTAACTAACGTAAGCAGTACTAGTTAACCTGGCTGATGCTGCAAATCTATAATTTAGTCTGATTATCAAAGAATAAAAACTAAGTAAAAAAGAAGAATTATATATTATGTATTACATATATGAAGATTGGATTGTAAAACAACCAACCGCCAAAGTTTCATTACAAGACTCTGACTATATATGACTCCAAATAAAAAGAAAAAGATACAAAATAGAAATGGATCCATAATCAGGATCAAATTCGATCTGTTTTATTCTTGTCCTCATGATATCTGCGCTAGCTATTAGCTATATATGATCAGCTTTCATCAGCCTTACTGGATCCTGCATGCCCACATTAAACCAACATTAGTTAAACAAGCAACTTACTGGCTATATATATGTATAATAATCATCTTACTTAGCAGCCAATTAATGTATACTACGTAAGAAAAAAAATATATACGGGGAGAATTGACATGGAGTTTCTAATTTACTACTGTTATATTATTTACTTTAATTGATCGTATGGGAGCACACATCCTTCTGTAACATGTTAGATGTGCGACATTATTTGTAGTAGAAATCGTTCATTCTGAATCACAAAATAATTAGTACTACTCTTCCTATGTTATTTTATTTAATCTCATAGTATAAAGTTGTAAATGTATGGGAGAAAAATTAACGTACTTGGAGCAGTCAACGGAGGGGCTGATCTTGTAAGGGATGTTGACACCACAAACAGCAGGGAGACCAGCGGCTTTGCCAGCATCAATGCCCGTAACAGATTTAATGGCTGATTTCACGCAAAGACAACATGCCTTATGGTCTGCTGGAGTCTTGGTTGCACTCAACACACCCTTAATGACACCACAGCAGCTTCCTAGAGGGCCGCGGCCTTGCAGATAAGGGACACAAGGATTCAAGCCATTCCGAATCTGGTTGCAGCTCAATGCCGCCTCTGCATGGGGTGCAACCACCACCATGCACAAAACAACTAAGCATACAATAGTCTTTCCAGCCATCTCCATTGTCATAAAAATTGAGAAATATAAAATACTAGAGATCGTAGTGTGGAAAGCTGTATGGACGATATACTAGAAATGTATTTGTTGCTCGGGTGTTCAGTACAAAAGCTAGTGAGACCTTTGGGTTTTTATAGAGAGAAAATTTGAAATAAGTAATTAATGAAGAGACTATTAGTAATAGGTAGTTGAGGTTAAATTCAACAATGCTTCTCGATGGTACACATATACTCCCTCCATTAATTTTTACTTGTACATTATATTAAAAGTATATTTCTATTTTTATTTGTTTAGTTTGAAAAATTAAGAAATAATTTACTTTCTCTGTTCCAATTTATGTGATGTAGTTTGACTGGACACGAAATTTACGAAACTAATTTTTACTTTTACTTGTTACTTTTAATGTATCAAGAAAACACAATTATAGTTTTCCTATTTCAAGCTCAACGTTAATCACTTATTCTCCACATCATTTTCCAAGTCCTAATGCTTTACATCAATTAATATGGATATTATAGTAAGATCTCATATTAACCATTATTTCTTAAGGAATGTGCAAAATCCAAAGTGAACAGAGTGAATAATATTGTCGAGCAAATGAACACGATGTCCTTACTTACTCAACTACCTTAGTCTTTCTGAGCATTGATTGCTTTCGTCTTCACTACCAAATCTAGTGTATTGGTAGTTAAAACGCAATGGTGTACGTAGTAGTGAGTGGAATGCTGTTTGGTTGCTATTGTCCATTGAAGCAACTGATTTTTGAATGTAACACACTCTTCTAGAAAAGAGGCGTGTCATATGAAATGGACTCATACATACTGCCAATCTAGTAGTCGACTAATGTCATGCTCACCCGTCTCACCCACCGTACCCGCCAGACTTATTTATGGCGTGCTTAGACACTATTGTGAATCTCAATTTACAGTCGTTTTAGCTCAAAAAATTTACCTAAAATAGATCACTTTAAAAATTGAAGATAGTTTGCAATTGTTTTCAAATTTCAACCATATTCCGAGCTCTAAAGAACTAACATTTCTAAATATAATTTTATCCTCAAACAAGCTATATTGATAATTAAAATGTGTCAGAGGAAGTACTAGGCAGTCAAGTGGTTATACATGTGAACTAAATTTTTAAAAGATATTTTTTAGTTCAATCTATAAAGTCTGTTTATTTTGATTTACATTGAATATTTCAGATAGTCTTTTATGAATATGAAATTATCTTTATTGTGTGTTTATCTTAAGTTAGAGATTAACTTTCAGCCCAAGTAATTTTTGGATGAGTCAATAACTCATTCATTTATTAACTCAATTTATTTTAACACATTCAAATTTAACTCAATCCGTCTATTTTCCATGTAAAATGATGTAAATAATAATGGAAGTATAATTAGAATCAATAATGGAGATGGAAGGTTTTGGCTCTCTCGGTACACGATAGTTTAACGTGCGCTCACCATGGGTATGAGGCCAAAAGCTTTGACTCCGGCAACTACTTTGGATGAAAATGCTCAGGGAACAAGTACGAAACTGGTAGTGAATATTGGGAATCAGATTGTAGCTTTACAACAACCACAAAGTAATATAACAGTGGCGGGGAGTGGTATAACAACAATGAGTGACTCTGTCAGTGCAAATAAGGAATTGGGGAAATCGACGAGTGGTAATACTTCACCAACCATCATGGGGGGTAACATGAAACCAGCTAGGTCAAATAACCCGGCTCTATTGATGGATGAAACAGGGAAAAGGATCGAGGAACCACGATCAAACACAAAGTAGTAAAGTGGCTTAGCAATAGAAATCGAAGGCAACTTTGGAGAGGGAGAATGTGCAGAAATGGTTGGACATTACTTAGTCACCCAATTCATGGCAGATGAGGTGGAGAGTATGATTGATAGTAAAATTAAAACTAATGGTGGATCTAACTAGTAAGCTCAGTACTCATAGGGCTTCAATCTGAGATAAATTTGACACAAGGAAAATGACTAATGCTGAATTCAAGTTGGATTATGTTGAACCTATAAATGCATGGGAGTAATTACTGGTAGAAATTGAGGACGGAGATATTGAATTTGAGGTGGAATACGGGAAGAATGCAGTGGTCTGCTATGTTCTAGGTGCACACCCTCCTTGCAATGTTCTTAATGAATTTATACAGAGGCAATGGAAGAAAATTGGTATGAATAAAGTTGCAATGATGAAGAATGGAATATTGTTGGTAGATTTAACACCACTTAGGAGAAAGTGCTTCAAGTTGGTATTTACCATTTTTATAATAAGCCTTTAATTGTGAAAGCATGAAATTCAGGAATGGACTTCTCAAAGAAAAAACTATTTTAAGTACTTATATGGATAAAACTGTATAGTCGTGACTTTAAATATTGGAGTACAGAGGGACTAAGTAAAATAGGCAGCCTTATTGGTAAATTATTAATGGTGGATAAGAACACAGAATAGAAGATAATATTAAGTTTTGCTAAGTTGTTGGTTGAAGTTCAAATTGGAAGACCCTTACCTGAGGTGATTCATTTCAAGAATGAAAAAGGACAAGTTAGTGAGAAACCAGTTAGTTATGACTGGAAGCTCATATCCCCACCAAGATACGTAATGTTTGTAAAAGTATGGGCATGCCACTGATGCATGTAGAGAGAACAAGGCTAAGGAGAAGGTGGTGGAACAACATACCTCCACCAAGCTGGAGCACAAAAAAAGAGAGGATGTAATTGAACATTCCAAAGTCCTCCAGGAAAAAAGAAAATCCTATGTAACTTATAAACCAAAGAGGGGGTAATGTCACTAGAAACAGACCAGGTCCTGTCTGGAAAAGACAACCTATTGCTATTGAGAATGTAGTTTAGGTGAGAAATACTTATCAAGTATTGGAGAGAGAGAATTCACAGAATACCCAAGCCACTATAACCGGCAATGGGGATAATGATATTCCCCCTAGTGTTCATGGTTAAACTGTTAAGTTGGAACACTAGAGACCTGAATGGTTTCAATAAGAAGAAGGAAGTAAAACTTCTCTGTAATAAATTAGAAGTAGATCGAATTATCTTTGTGGAAACAATAATTAAGGGAAATAAAATTGGGGATATATTGCTGGTACCATGTTTAGTGGATGGTCCTACCCTAACAACCATAAATCTCACTATAATAGAAGGGTATGGCTAGTGTGGAGGTCGAATTGGTTTAATATAGTGGTGAAGTATGATACTGCCTAACCTGTGACCTATGTAGTCCAATATATTCATGGTCAATTGGAGTTCTTAGCTACATTTTTTATGCTTATAATTAGAAAGAAGAGAGAAAAGAATTGTGGGATCACTTGAGATTAGTGTGTCAAGAGTGTAGCTCAACATGTATTGTATTAGAAATTTTAATGCAGTGCTACAGAGTGGAGATAGGCTTGGAGGTATGTAGTGACTCATGCTGAAGTATCATACTTTTAAGACCGCGTTGATGATTGTTGCCTCGAAGAGTTACAAAGCATAGGCTGTAAATATACTTGGAATGACATGATGTTAGAATTTTTTCTAATATTGATGGGTTTTTGTAAATGGAGACTGGTTGGATAACATACCTAGATTGTGCACTCAAGTTCTGCCAGAGGGGGTTAGTGGTCACTGGTCACTCTCCAATTTTGGTAAATAGTGGCCACTGTCCAATTTTGGTGAACATGTTGTAAACTGTTCCTAGGAGGAAAAATTGATTTTAGATACTACAATGTTTGGAGATCTCACTCCTCTTTTATATAGATTATGCAAGAGGGTTAAGATGTATTAGTTAAGGGGTACTGTATGTATAGGATGGTGAAGAGGCTTAAGATGTTGAAGTGTAAACTTAGTCAGCTACATAAGTATCATTTCAATAATTTGATAGGTAAGGCTAATGAAGACAGAGCTACTCTTAACAAGGCTAATGAAGACAGAGCTACTCTTAACAAGTTGCAGACACAACGCCAACTAAGACCTCTGGACACAAACTTACAGGAAGAGGAAAATACAATGATGCAATAATTCCAAAGGTCATCTTACTTTGCAGAATCAGTTCTAGTACAGAGAATTAAGGTTACCTAGACAAGATTGAGAGATGATAACACTAGATACTTCTTCTTTGTTATAAAAAGGAAGAAGTTGATGCAATTAGTGACTCAGCTGAAGGATAAGCATCGACAGATACAACATGAACCTAACCAAATCTCTAATACGTTTGTGCAGTAGTAGAAGCTTTTGGGTAGTGCTGGAGGATCAATGATGAAAGCCAACAACCTAATTTTTACTCAGGGTCCAAGAGTAACAAATGCACAACAAGTCTAGCTCTTACAACCTTCACATCTCAAGAGATCAAAAAGGTAATGTTTAGCTTTAATATTAACAAGAGACCTGGTCCTGGTGGGTATGGTGGAGGGTTCTTTAGAGCTGCATGGGATATAATTGGTGATGGCATTTGTGAAGTTGTGAAGGAATTTTTTTTATAATGGGATATTGCTGAAATAATTGAATACTACTATGATCTCCTTAATTTCTAAGGTGGAAAACCTAATGCTGGAAAATACAGGCTGTAATACTCTCTATAAGTGTATTTCAAAGCTTTTGTGTACTAGACTGTCTTTTTTACTGCCTGAGATAGTTAATACTACAAAGGCTACATTTGTGAAAGGGAGGTCTCTTATCCAAAATGTATTGGTCTGTCATAATTTGTTGAGACACTACAAGAGAAAAACTAATCCTCGATGCCTCATGAAAATTGATCTTAAGAAAGCATATGACATGGTGGAATGGGAATTTGTGAAAAAAATGGTAGAGGGTTATGGATTTTCACCAAAATTTGTACATTTGGTGATGGAGTGTATAACTTTTACTAGTTTTTCTGTCAAAGTGAATGGAGAAGGATGTAGTATTTTTGAAGGTAAAAGAGGTTTAAGGAAAGGTGATCCTATTTCTCCTCTATTATTTGTCATGGTAATGGAGTATTTTACTAAAATCATGAGAAGAATGAGTGTATTACCAAACTTCAGATATCATCCCATGTGTAGAGAATATCAACTTATCCACTTGATTTTTACTGATGACCTAATAATTTTCTATAAAGGCACCAACCGGGTAATGTGAAGGGTTATGGAAGCTATTAAATGTTTCTAAGCAACAACTGCCTTATCAGTTAATAGTGAGAAATCTAATATGTTTATAGCTAGAGTGTATAATAGAGTTGAGAAGGAGCTACTTCAGTTCATTGGTTTTACTGTGGGATCCTTGTTAATTAGATATCTTGGGCTACCATTATCACACAAATAATGGTCTAAGCTGGATTGCCATCAACTTAGCATTATGATCACTAATAAGCTGAGAGCTACATTATCTAGGCTTCTTTTCTATGCAGGAAGGCTACATATAGTTAACTCATTGATTTTTTTTATTACAAAATTTCTAGGGATATGTATGTTTACTTCCTCAAAGTATGCTGAAACTAGTGGATAAGAAGTACAAAGAATTCTTATGGGATGGATCTAATAAGAAAAGGAAAATATCTCTTGTAGATTGGTACACAATATGTTTTCCTAAAGCTTAAGGGGGCTTGAACATCAAGAACTGTAAGCTGTGGAATGTGGCAACGGTGGGAAAATTGATATATGGATACAACAAAGGAAGACAATGCTATGGGTATAGTGGGTACACAACATATACATGAAAGGGGAGGATAATTTTTAGTCCTACACACCTCCTAGTGATTGTAGTTCGTATTAAAGACAATTACACAAGATTAAACTGTAACACCCCGTACATTTTCGAACCTATGTTATTACCTTAACATTTATGGAATTATTTAAACATGAGATTGTTGGGGTATTATACATGTAATTAGTTGGGCTGAATTAACATGTGCAATTGGGCCCAATTTAAGGACCAAAAATTAGCATTAATACATGGCCCAACAAGAAGGAAATGATCCATTCTTGCTTTGACCAAAGAAGACCCTCAATTATTGACCAAAATGGACAAGGATGACTTTAAAGGGCCTATATAAAGGGGCCATAAATCAGATTTTTATTCACACAAAAGTCACATGACCTTTCTAGATTTTTCTAAACTATTCTCTCAACTCAAACCCTAAGGCAACCTTTCCTTTGGACAAGATCACCCTTTTTCAAGTCTTGAGTGACACGTAAGGAAGGAGCTGGATTGTTGTATTCACATCTAGGATGGTATATTCATATTGAGATCATAAGGTATGTAGGGTTACTCTTTCCGTATCCTTCTGCAGCATACTGTTCATATTGACATTGTACTTATTCCACTCCGAAATGTCCAAAGGTATCTCATTTCAGGTTGTTGTCTATTGTTAAGTCACATATTCCTCATCCATTAGTCGTTGTTGTTCATGTGTTACATAATTATGGACATGGTTCCAAAGTTCCAATAATGTTATGCTCCAAAGCTTCCAATAATGTTACGACTACAAATAGATCAGCCTCTCACAAGTGAAAGTATCAATCTCATGAACGTAAAAGAATGAAGTAATGCATCTATGTGTTTCCAATAATGACATGATCCTCAATGTATTAATATTGCAAGCTAAGAGAAGGAAGTAATGTTTTAATGTTATACATAATAACCCACCAAAAAGGTGGATGACTACCCACTAATAAAGTGGATGACTACCCACCAAAAAGATGGAAGACTACCCACCAAGAAGGTGGATGACTACCCACTAATAAAGTGGATGACTACCCACCAATAAGGTGGACGACTAACCACCGATAAGGTGGATGACCATAATAACCCACCAATAAGGTGGATGACTAATAATAATGATGATGAGCGTAAAAGCAAGGAAAGAATCTCTTGAATCGAAGAATCTCTGGAATAAAGGCAAATCTCTTGAATGAAGGTGTATATGAAAAATATTATATGAATGATAAGGATATGAATGATTGATCGGAAATGACAATAACATAAGCAATGTACATGGTTCCACATATAAAACGATGGTTTATCCACATTGACTATTCTCTTATATTTAATTCCATGGAAGTTCTTATGTATGATGTAGTTTCTTATAGCCTTACATACTCAGTACATTCTTCGTATTGACCCTCTTAGGGGGACTTACCTTACTTGCTACAGGTACAGGTGCTAGTAGACCTTCACTGTAGGCTACAAGTCATTTGCGGATCATTGGTGAGCTCCAGTTGGTTCGGGGCTTTTCGAGTCATAGTGTACATTTGTTTTGATACTATGTAAATATTGTATAGGCATGGTCATGTATCTATTAGAGGCTTTGTAGACGGATGTGGGAAGATGAATGTAAGAGATGTATGCCCATTTTGACTTGATGGCCCTAACGGCCAAGCTTTATATATATAGCATATGTTGCCATGACTTCCGCCATTGATATTTAATTACATGGGATAGAATGATATTCATACGTAAACATGCATATAAGAGTACATGAACGAAGATTGGTTCTCTCGGGCCTTATCGGCTTCGGGTGTCAGTCCGTCTCGAATGGGATACATAAACTGAACATACAGTCTTGGTATTCTCAGGGAACTTACAATCTAATAGCAACAATTTTTATTCAATTTCTCTTAGTTATGATGCTTTTTGGGGGGATAGGCCTACTTTACATGAAGCTGATTTGATATGGAATAAGATTATGCTGTCAAAACATAGGTTCTTATTGTAGATTATAATGCAAGGGAAACTACTTACCAGGGAGAGATTGATTAGGATGGGTATACATTGTGAGGATGATAAGTATGTGTTGTGTGATCAGATGCAAATTTAAACTGCTGCTCATATACTTACAGGTTGTTACTTAACTTAGAAAGTTTAGCAAAAGATTGCTAATTGGCTGGATGTGTATACACTTATCAGGGATTTCAAAGGTACTATCTACAGCCTAAAACAAAAGCACAGGCTTTGGAAGAGGTTTAAAAGAGAAATTGTATCTGCTTGTTATGGAGCCATGGTTTACAAGATTTGGCAAGCAAGAAATGTGAAAATCTTTCTAGGTCACAGTGTCGATAGTGGCTTTTTATTTCAGCAAATTTGGCTTGTAATTACGGAGAGAGTAAACATATATAGGCAATCCAAGAGTGCTAGAAAATGTGTAGGCTTTATTGAGAAAATTTGTACTTAGTTCCACGGAAGCTTAGATTAGCTTAACACCCTTTCTTAAAGGTGGTTAAGCAACTAAGTGCTCTTTAGGTGTATTAAATTTTATTGGTATGATAATATTTATAGTTTATTGCCAAAAGAAATATTGGAAGTATGTATTTTGCATATTATAATGGGTAAGGATGTCATTATTCTTGTATAATACTGCTTAATTAGTGTTTAATATGTTGGTTCTTTTATTGACTATCACCTCAATTAGACACATGCAGCTTAAGTGAGAATATATATATATTTTAATTAAATTTAACTAAAATGTGGCCCATAGTTATTAAATAGTATTTTTTTATATGTTTTAAATAATTGTATTACTTTATGTATAATTATTTAGTGATAATGTTGAAAAGGTTAATTTAAATGATGTCAGACTCATTTCTCATTTGTTTACACTTAATAGAGGTTTGAATCTGAATGGTTCAGACTTTAGATTGTTTACATTAATATTTAAACACTTATTTATTTTGAATAGGTCTTAATTTTTAAGATCTTGAACAAAGTCTTTGTAATATATGGGCTCCATAAAAACTCATCTTGTAATATTGTATTATAGAATTAATTGTTAAACATGATGTAGTATATGGGACAATGAATTAAGAGTGACAAAAAAGTTTAAGAATGAATTAAATTGCAGTGACACAAGTTATTTTAATTGAGTATAGGTGACAAAAATTAGTGTAACACCCCGTACATGTTTACCTTAGTTTTGAGCGCAAAAAAAAAAAAAAAAAAAAAAAAAAAATTTTGGGTGGGGCGCGCCCAGGGGCGTGCCACGCTGCTCTGGGCTGAAATTTTCAGTCCATAGGCAGTAAAGGGGCGCGCCAGGCAGCGTGCCACGCCGCCCCTGCGTACCTTTCAAAAATTGAAAATTTTGTTTAAGTCCCAAGGGTTCCCGGGGACGTTTTGAGCCGATTTTTACCACGATTCTTCTACAACCATGATAATATACATGAAATGAGTGAAATAATGTATTGGGATGGTAAAATTACTCGAGAACGAATTTGACGTCAAAATGACAATTTTACCCTTTTGGTCAAAATGGGTCATACGTGGCTAGAATCACTTGGTTTTTGGATTGAGGCTACGGATATGAATAGCATGAGTGGGAATATTATTGTAATACGTATGAGACGACTTAAACACGTGAAATTATTGATTTTATCGGGTTAAGTGAATTGGGCCCAAAAAGGGCCCAAAAATGGAAAGAAGACATGGCCCATATGGGAAATTTGACCCATTCTTGCAAAGACTTCTAGAACACCACATGGCATGCCATAGATGGCTAAGGATGGATTACAAGGCCTATATAAAGGACCAAAAATCTGATTTTTGGTCATTTGGTAGAAATCTCATGCTTTTTGGTATTTTTCAATTATTTTTCTCTCAAACCCTAGGCTTTCTCTTGGAGCAAGATCATCCCATTCCAAGCCTTGGTAAGTATTTATTCTCATGGATTACTATATTATATGCATGAAAGAGTATGTATATCATGTTGGTTGTTCTTGGAAATAGTGGACATGGTATTTGGTGCTTTTGTATGAGATGTGTGATCCATGAAGTTCAAACTTGAACTATGACTTGTGCCTTTGATGAAAGAGCATGGTATGGATAAAATATGAACATGTATGGTGTTATTTTGTCACACAACTTGTAATTTTTCTATAAGTGTAAAGTATGGGATTTTGGTCGATTTGTGCTATTATTTGTGATATGGTGGGAATAAGAAAGTGTAAAGGAGAAGCTTTGTGGCGAAATGTTATTGGGTTATCATGTGTTGGTCAATGTATGGAATATTGTGGTATTTTTGGTATGCTAATGCCATGAATGGTATTGTAAAGGGGGAAATAATATTATAAGGGACTCATGTAATTCATGGTCATCTTAAATGCTTGGAATGTAACTTGTGGTCAATGCATCGCATGAATGGGGTATTGTTGGTATGACAATGCCGTAAATGGTAGGAAATGACATTTTAAAGATACACATGTAACTCATTGTTGTCATATGCATTTGTAAGGTAGTGGTGGTTAATGTTGGTTCAATTATGTATTTGTGATGTAGAGTGAAACGTAAGGAAGAAGCGGAATTGTTGAGCCATATTGGATTGTGTGTTTACATTGGAAAAATAAGGTATGTAAGGTTACTTCTATATCCTTCTGCAACATATGATGTTCACACTGTCATAGCACTCACTTGATTCCGAAATACTCTAAGGTATTTCATATTCGATAGTTGGCTAGAGTTACTCATATGTTCCTTATTCATTGGTCAATGGTGAATCGTATGACTCATGTTTATTGATTGACTCATGTCCATTGGTTGACACATGTTCATTGTCTAATATGTCAAAAGTTCCAAATGTTCGAAGGTATCGTATGTAGCAATCACTATCCTAAGGTTCCAAAAGTGTACTATACCAAGGGGGTTCTATAGTATTCCAACCAAGGTTGATATATTGATAGTCGTATGTGTTTTACTCCTATACAAAGCATGAATCACTTAGTTCTTATTTATGGTGGAAGTTCTTAAGTTGTCATACGTTGGAGATCCTAAGAGAATTGTCCCAATAAGAGCAATGAGGTAAAGAGAGCTTGTTTAGTTGAATATCATTGTTCCAATCATGTTATGAGCCCTATGGTATGATGATTATCCTTGTGCCAATTGTAAGAGTATCAATCTCATAAGAGTAATAAGAGAGGTGATGTGCAAGTTAGTATAATTATACTTCATAAGTGAAATTGTCAATCTCATGAGATAAAGGAGTGAAGTGAGATGTGCATGTAAGTACGTGTGTGGCTAAGGTGTTAATCTCATAAAGTACAAGAGTAAAGTAAAGCATATGTGTGTGTCCCACTTAGTGTCATGATCCAAAGTTCCAATAGAGTTATACACATGTCTCATATCCATTAGTAATGTTCCAAAAGTCTAATGAGGTTATGTCCCAAGGGTTCAGTAGTGATTATACTCATGTATCTTGTTCATTGATCATTGTTCAACGGTTCCAACAGTATTATGTTTCCATGAAGGCTATGTTTCCAAGAATGTTTATATACATGTCTCTAGCTCATTGGTTATTGTTCCAAAGCTTCCAACAATGTTATGACTACAAAAGTATCAGTTCCTCATAAGCCAAGGGTACCCTAATTTCGGGTATCAATTATGGTTCATCATATGTTCTTTATGCATTGATCAATTGTCATTCACATATTTCATATGCTTTGAGTAATGTTCTAAATATTTCATGGTTCCATCAATGTTATGTTCCAAAGTTCAAAGTGATATTATGACTATCAAAGTACCAATTTCTCACAAGTTGAAGTATCAATCTCAAAGTAATGAAAAGAAGTAAGAACAAAGTAATGCATGATGATGATGTTAATTTATCCATGGGGTACAAGTACCTGCATGATGATGTTACTTTATCCATGGGGTGCAAGAACACTTGCATGATGACATGATCTTATCCATGGGGTAAAAAGAATACCTGCATGATGTATCCATGGGGTAAAAAGAATACCTGCATGATGATGATATTTTATCCATGGGGTGAAAGAACACACCTGCATGATGTATCCATGGGGTGAAATGAACACCTGCATGATGAGGGCCCTAACAGTGTATAAGCAGTGTAAAAGTAAAGTAAAGTAAAGACAAGTGAAAGAAAGAACGCAATGTACATGGTATCCCCCATACAGAAAGAAAGTTTATTCACATTTGATATTTCTCTTATATTGATTCCATGGTTGTTGTTGTTATGTATAAATCATTGGAGATGTTCATAGTGAAAGAAAGGTACATGGTTCCACATATAGAGTTTCTTATAATTACTTCCATTGAAGTAAAGAAATCAACGAAAGTAATAAGAGCAATACTCATGGGTTCCAAAATGCAACATGGTAACTTATTCACATTGATTATTCATTTGTATTTGAAGTTCATTGGAGTATTCAAGCATTATACAGTTTCATCTGAACCTTACATACTCAGTACATTCTTCGTACTGACCCCTCTTGGGGACTTACTTTACATGTTGCAGGTGCAGGCATTAGTAGACTTCCTCGGTAGACTGGGGGATCGTTTGCAGAGTTTTGGTGAGCTCCAGTTGCTTCGGGGCTTCCCAAGTCACATGTGTATAGTAGATTTTGGCATTTGTAAATATTGTATAGACATGGTCATGTATCTATTAGAGGCTTTGTAGACATATGTGGGGTATCATGAGGTAAAAGATGTACGTTCATTTTGATGAAATGGCCCTAACGGCTAAATTGCATATATATTACATATGTTGTCATGCCTTCCGCTTTACATGAAATAAGATGATATGCATACGCGAACATACATATGAGAGCACATGAGCATGAGCAAAGATTGGTTCTCTCGGGCCTTATCGGTTTCGGGTGCCAATCACGTCCCGATGGGATTCGGGTCGTGATAATTAGATTAGTGATTAATGGGTTTTGACTCATTTTTGAGTGTTGCCTTCATATAACACCCCAAAAGTTTCCATGCTTATAAATCTAACTTAGAATACAAAACCAGAAGAAAATCCAAGTTTTTCCTTAATACAGACTACACCACTAGTCGTGGGATCCACCTACGAGTCGTACTATGACTTGTAGGATATCTATCTAGTTTCAACCATCATTTAAGATAGTATTTTCCCAATTCCATGATATGTTAACTACCAAGAATCCATATACATAAGTATGATGATAGCATGCGACGTGATTTGAGATCATACGAAGTCCTTAACATCTAGTTGAATTGAAAACCCTCTTTCGACCAAGTTCTAGTATAAGATTCTTCTTGAGTCAATTTCAAATGATCATTACTCCTAGTATATGAAGAGTTAGTTGATGTAATACCCATCAAATTGAAGGTATTTGAATTTTCTTTCCAATGCCACTGACCATTTGTCAATTCAATTCTGGAGCTAAAAGATATGATCATTTTAGTGAAACACTATCAAGCTGTCAGATATGACGACCCATACAACAGACCTTAGTTTCTTAGGATGAACCATCCTATATAATCATATGTTAAGCAACCAAAAAGTCTTGAAAGTGGGCAAAACACCTCAGTGATCACGAGAGGAACCAACGACCCATTGGAAGGACCACTAACCATCCCTTTCGCTATCTGATGAAGTCCAGAGAACCCTCATGAACCACCAGAACCAACAACCTGTTGGTTCATAGGATTGGTTTGTCCGTTATCCACCCCAGCTTTTCAGTTACGATTTTAAAGGGCAATCCGATCTTTTCCTATTATTTAAGCCCTATACTATGTCATTTTGGCTATTCCACAGGAGAATACTTCTAACCCACTTCTAATCCCTCATTCCCCTCAAAATCACGTAAATACTCAAAGAAAAACTAAGAATAGGAGATTCAGCTCTCTCAAGTCCCAAGAATTGGGGTTCTTCACTTTCAAGCTCCAAGGTCAAAATTTTAGCAAGGATTTCTCTTCAAAATATGTAGGATTTCAACAAGGGTATCCTTTCACCCATGTATTTCAAAAGAACTCAGTTAAACTTTAGTATTTTTTTATGAAATATGATCTAGGGTTCATACCCAACTTTATAGACTTCTCTCAATTTCAGTCCTTATATAATCCTTATGGTGTCTACTCTAAATATTATATGTTTTTCCACTAATTTACACTTTCTCATGATACAATGCTACATGAATTATGACTTAGCATGATTTAAAGATGATTTCACATGATTTAGCATGACTTAGATAGACTTATCATGATTTGACCTTAGAGTCTCAGTGCATTGTTTTAACATGAATTGCTTTTACAAAAATGATTTTCAAATGCATGACTCCAAGTATGTAACTCATGACATGATCAGGAACTTAGGCTCATAATAGTAATTTTGATGATTTGTATGATATCCAGATATTCCATCAATAATTATGAATACTTTTTCTAAAGTAAAGTAAGTTTCATGATTAGTATGGTATCCAGATATGCCATTAATGATCGTGAATAATTTTCTTATAAAAGCAAAGTTTGTGAGTAGTATGACATCTATGACTATGGACAATAACTTCAGAATGTCAAAATAAGTAAACAAGACTAGTGTTTAGCTTATTCAGGGCTACGATAAAAACATGATGTTTACTTAAAATTAGTCTTATGACAATTTTTATGGTAGTGAGCACTAGTATAATTTTGGGAGTAGTATTAAGTGTCAATCGGACGTAGGGATGAGGGTTCTACCATCAGTTAGGCTGAGACCCTTAGTAGAAGTCCCTAAGTCCCAGAAGTACATTGTCACTATAGGTTCTAAAGGGTCACCCGCCAGATTAGGCTGATATCTTAGTCCTTTTGGACATCAGTTAGTGGATTCACGCCAATCATAGTTCTTACCCTTGGAAATGTATAGAACATCCTCTCAACTTGGGTTATAGGTTGGATTTTATGTTTCTTACATGGTCTATGCCTGTTAATAGAATCTCCTATAATAAAATAGATTAGGAAAAAAAGTGCATTTGTCTCACTAAAAGATTAGTTTATGATATATTGTGGTATTAGTATCCATCTCATGTTCATCAGTTTCACGTATGATTTATAGTGAGTCATTTACACTTTCAGCATGTTTTTAGTTTTATCCCCATAGTTTTAGACTCAGTATTGTACATAACCCTTAGTTCAGTTGTATTTGCCTAAACGCATAACTTTTTAGATTATCTTTTCATATCAGTATTTATATGTATACCTATGCATCTCAAATAGGGTCATTGTAATTTAGTCTAGTTTTATATCTCAGTATAGCATTTCAGTATTTACCAGTATATTTTATATTTGTATATCTCACATACTCAGTATATTTAAAGTACTGATAACATTTCTTTTCTGACACTATATCATATTATGATATAGGTTCGGACATTTATCATTAGTTCTGTGATCGATACATTCCAGTGCCATCTCAGTAGCTGATAACGGTGAGTCCTCATCCTCCGAGGATGAGTGTCTTTTCTTCTAGCTTTAGAAAGTTAGAGTTAGTTAGGGGATTTTCCCAGAAACTCATCATTAGTAGAGGCTTTTAGACAGTCAGTTAGATACATTTTTCAGCTTTATGATATTGTCAGACTTATGTCCATTGGATTATTCATTATACTATTCAGTTATTCAATCTTATTTCAGAAATCATAGTATATGCCAGATCATGGGTTAGCTTGGTGTCACTCGTGATGCTAAGCACCGTGTTGTGACTAGGGTATAGTCTTGGGTCATGGCAAGCTTTGTCTCTCACTCATAAATGTGGCGCACTTCCTATCTATTAGTGAGAGACAAGGTTTGTATTTACAGTTTGGCCCATATATATAAGACCCATTAATCAAGTTGTTGTATTTACACTTTGGATTATATATAAGACCCATTAATTAAGTTATTGTATTTACACTTTGGCACACATATATAAAACCCATTAATTAAGTTGTTGTATTTATACTTTGGCCCATATATATAAAACCCTAATTACCTAAAAAGTGGGAAAAATGACTGCCATTGTCCTTCCTCTTGCCGTGATTTTTTCTTTGTGCCATTGTTGTTGCTTCTCTTGCTTCTTCTTATTCTTCTTCTCGCTTCCTCCATTATTGTTGTTGCTGCTACTGCTTCTTCTTCTTTTTGTTGTTCTCTTTACTTGTTTATTTAGGTAATTTTGGACCAAATTTTATTTGTATATCACTGGGCATTACTTCATAAGTGATTTTGGTAAGTAAAATAATGCTTTTTATTTCAATTTCTCGTCTAGGTATATCTGCTTCTTTTCTAACAATTTACAATAGCGTATCCAATGGCTATTATATTCATTTACAACAACTATTGGATAGCTTCCACTACTGTTAAAAAATCACTCAGTAGTTCTAATAGGTAAGTCATCTGTTGCAATAAATAAGCAATCTGTTGCAACAAATGTCTTAAGTGAATCCAATAGATTAGTAATCGATTGCAACATATCACTTAGCTATTAGATAACTTCTATCAAAATAGGAACAAAACCAGATACTAAATCCAATAGACAAGTCACCTGTTGCAACAAATTAGTCATTTGTTGTAACAGATGACTTACCTGTTGGATACATGTTATAGTAGTTGGAAAAACTGGGACAAAACAGAATTTAAATCCAACAGATAAGTCATCTGTTGCAACAAGTTAGCCATCTATTGCAACAAATGACTTACCTGTTGGATACATATTATTGTAGTTGGAAAAACTAGGATAGAACCAGAAGCTGAATCCAATAGGTTGGCCATCTATTGCAATAAATGACTTATCTATTACTACAGATGACTTACCTATTGGATATATGTTACCGTAACTGGCCAAACTGGGATAGAACCAGAAATTGAATCCAATAGATAAGTTATCTATTGTAATAGATGATTTACCTATTGGATACGTGTTATAATAGCTGGCAAATCTGGAATAGAACTAGAAATTGTATCTAATAGATTAGTTATCTGTTGCAACAAAATAGTAATCTATTGCAATAAATGTTTAACATATTGTAGCAAATCATTTTGTTGCTGTATATAGCCACTTAATTTACTATACTATCATTATTAACTTTTTTTAAATAATTTTTTTTAGGTACCATTAATGGAGGAATCAATAACAGTAGGGGTTGATTGTCATAGTGAATGGATTGAGTAGAAAAATCGGTTTATTTGGTATTGGAAGGGTGATGACATGTTAGAGATGATAATGATGACTGTCCAAAGAGATGTTTTGTACGATGATTTTGTGAACTTAATCATCAACTATTGTGAACTTAATCATCACCCATTTGCTATCGAAAATCGGATAAACCACACCAGCATTCAACCACTTAATGATCTCCTTCTTGACTACTTCTTGCATAGGTGGATTAAGTCTTTGTTGATGTTCAATACTAGGAACACAATAATCTGGCTCAAGTTGGATTTTGTGTGTACGAATTCGAAGTGGAATCCTAATAATATCAGCAATGGACCATCTAATGACCCTGTTAAACCTCTGCAAAATAGTAACTAGAGCCACAACTTGCCATTCAACCAAATCAACTACTATAATAACCGACAAAGTGTTATTGGCTCCCAAGAAAGCATAGCAAAGATGAGATGGAAGAGCTTTGAGCTCCAACTAGGAGGTTCCTCAATAGAAAGCTTAGCCAGTAGGGTAACCCTATTCTTTAAATCAAGATCTAACTTCTTTGGTGCAAAAGCATAGGAACCTAAACCAGAAAGTGCTCTCGCCATCTCATTATACTCATCAATGTCATCACCTTCAAAATTCATAATAACTGCTGCAAGTGCTTCGAATCCAAGGCTCTCCTCAATAGGAGCTACCAATGCATCCTCATCGACTTTGTCAATAACAGAGACCACACACATGTCCTTTGGTTGCTTCATGGATTGGCATACATTAAATGTCACTTGCTTATGATTCAACTGAAATTTCAACTACCCAATTTCCATATCAACCAATGCTCTTCCAGTCGTAAGGAATGGTCTTCCTAAAATAATGGGAACCTCAAAATCAACCTCACAGTCAAGGATGACGAAATCAGCCAAAAAATGAAGGACTCAACCATCACCAAAACATCACACAAAACCCCCATATGCTTTTTCACAGTGTGATCCGCCATAAGAAGTCTCTTAGAAGTTGGTTTGGGTGACCCCAACCCAAATTGTCTATATGTTGCTAGTGGTATCAGACTAATTCTAGCACTCAAGTGGCATAAACTTTTGCGAAATTGAGAGACCCAATTGTACATGGAATTGTGAATGCTCCAGGATCTTCTTTCTTCTCAACTAGAGTAGCTATTGGACTACAATGGTATAGATTATCAATAGGCTTAAAACTCAAAGTCCTTTTTTTAGTCACCAAATCCTTCATAAACTTTGTATAACCTGGTATTTGCTCAAGTGCCTCAACTAAATCGATGTTCACCTACAACTCTTTCCATATCTAGATAAACTTGTGATACTTCCCTTATTTAGCTTTCTTCTTCATTATTTATGGAAATGGAGGATGAGAAGGTTATGGAATGGGAGTCAACACTCTTAGGACCTACTTTTCCTTCCCCTTTCTATCCTTAGCCTCCTTTCAGTAACTGGAGGTGGCTTTTCAGATGTTTTCTCATCATCCACTTAATTCTTAGATTTGGATAATTTTTCATCATCGATAGTCACCAGCTCAACATCATTCTCTATAACCACATACATAGGTGGATCAAAAGTCATCTTACAAGTCCTAGTAGTAATCGCCAAGCAATGACCATCATTTTTTAGATTTTGGACGGTGTTGCTTGGAAGTGTACCCTATTGGCGTTGATTCACTATGGCTAAATCTAACCAAACTACTACTCAAGCTGCTTAATGAAGGTAGCATGTTATTCGACTTTGTGAATCATCCCTAAAATATCTACTCTAATCTCCTTAAGGAAATCATCAGTCTTCTCTACCCCTTTCAACACTTTAACAAACATGTCTTTCATTCTAGAATTATTTGAATCAGTATCGCGGCTTCCAAGTGGAACATAGAGGCCAATTCTTTCTTTATAGTCATCCTTTCTCTTTCAATCACTATCTCTCCCTTAGCTCCATACCTAAACCAGTTATAGTTGTTATCTGTAACACCTCGTACCTTTCCAATCGTACTTGACGACATTGAACAAGGTATACTTAGGTGTTGAGATGCCATGAATATGTATTTTGTAATGGTTAGTGATGAGGAAAAAATTGAAATTTGGCCTCGTACATGTGATTATCCCTTCATAGGAGGTGTTTGTGATTTTCGTGGAGCATTTGTGGGGTTAAAAATGAGGTTAAGAGGACCTCCAAACAAAGTATATTAAAGGTAAGAAGTAAGTTAAAGAATAGGACTTGAAGTATCTAACCAAACCCGCAAAGAAAAGTCGAAAACAAAATTTTTTAAAAAAATTCAGTGCCATAGGAAGGGCCAGGCGCTTGTTTTGGAACCCAAACCAGAAATCTTCTAAATCTCAGTGCCCTGGGAAGGGCCAGACGCTTGCTGGAACGGCCAAACTAGTAAGCTTTCAAAATTTGTTCTAAGTCCCAAGGGTGCTCGGGG
This sequence comes from Capsicum rhomboideum, assembly GCA_031232105.1. Lineage (NCBI taxonomy): Eukaryota > Viridiplantae > Streptophyta > Magnoliopsida > Solanales > Solanaceae > Capsicum > Capsicum rhomboideum. The sequence continues at coordinate 104,507,930 of CP124710.1, forward strand.
ACGTACCGAGCCGATTTTTGCCACGTTTCTTCTAAAACCACGAGCATATACATGGAATGATTGTGGTGTGTTAAAATTACTCGTGAACGAATTTAGAATCAAAATGACGATTTTACCCTTGTGGTCAAAATAAGCCATACGTGGCTAGAATCGCGTGTTTTTGGGATTGAGGCTACGAATATGAATTCCGTGAGTGGGAATATCGTCATAATGCGTATGAAATGATTTAATCATGAGAAATTATTGATTTTGTTGGAACAAGTGAATTGGGCTCAAAAGAGGCCCAAAATGAGAAGAAGACATGGGCCAAGAATGGGTCAAATGACCCATTCTTCCCTTGACCTTCTAGATATAGTAATTAATACTATAAAGAGTGGATAAGGATGAGTTGGTGGCACTATAAAAGGGGCACAAAATCAGATTTTAACCCACAAAACACACATGCTTTTCTATCTTTTTCTAGAATTTTCAAGAGAACACCCCTTTGGGCTCTTCAAACCCTAAGCCATCTTTGGAGCAAGATCATCATCTTCCAAGCTTAGGTAAGTGATTATTCTTATGGATTAATAGATTATAGGTATGAGAGATTATGTAAATCATATTTGTTATGCTTGGAAGAGTTGAACATGACACTTTGTGTTTTTGTAAAAGATGTGTTATCCATGAGATTTAAACTTGAAATATGACTTGTGGTTTTGATGAAAAAGCATGGTATGGATAAAATATCAACATGTATGGTGTGATTATGGTCTTAAACTTGTTATTTTTTTATAAGTGTAAATTATGGGATTTTGGCCGATTTGTTGTTGTGAGGTGTATTGAAGTGAATTGGTGGTATAATTGTGATGTTGTGATGATGGAGAGTAGAAAGTATGAACTTGGTGTGACATGCTAGTGGTTTATGATATTTTGGTCAATGTTGGGCATGTTGTGGTATTATTGATATGACCATGCCATAAATGGTATTGTAGAGAAGGAAATGACATTTTAAAGGCAAACATGTAACTCATTGTCGTTGTATGCATTCGTAAGGTAGTTGGTGGTTAATGTAAAATCCATTGTATATTTGTGTTGTAGAGTGAAACATAAGGATGGAGCGGGACTATTGTGTCCACTTATAGAATTGAGTGTTCATATTGAGACGATAAGGTATGTAAGGTTACTCTGTCCCTATCTTTCTGCAGCACATATTGTTCATGTTGTCATTGTCCTTGTTCCATTCCAAAATGTGCTAAGGTTGTCATATGTCATTATTCTCATGTTTCTTAATCATGGACCAATCATGACTCATATGTCTCTTAATCATTGATCGAAATTCCAAAGCTTCCATAATGTTATAATTATTACCAAGTATCAATCTCATGAACATAAAAGACTAAAGTAACACATTTATGTGTTTCCAATAAGGATATAATACGCCAATGTATCAATCTCATAAAAGTGAAAGAGAGAAGTAATCCAATGAAGTAATGGAAGAAGTAATTCCCGTATGGTTACTTTATATTTTCTTATGGTTACTTTATATTTTCTTTATACTTATTGAGTACGGGTGATAGCTTTGTGGGGGCGCAAGCCTAACTCAAGCCGAACCCGATATTGTTAAATCAGGGGGAAAGCTCAGTGAAGCAAAAGCCAAACTTGATGCCGAACCCGATTCACTGATTTTCGAGTGGTAGCAGGGGGGAAGCTCAGTGGGGCAAAAGCCTAGCTTGATGCAGAACCTGACAGGGGGTAGCCCTAAGGGACGAACCTGCTTTATTTATTTATTGACGGTTGCATATTGACGGTTGCATATTAACGGTTGCATATTGACGGTTCTAACTACTAACGGTAATGGACATAAAGGCAAAAGGAATAATGAACGCAAAGTACCTATTTCCATACATACTGAATGATGATTTATCCACATTGACTATTCTCTTGAAATCAAGTTCATTGAAGTGTTTAAGTTTCATGAAGTTTCTTATAGCCTTGCATACTCAGTACATTCTTCGTACTGACCCCTTTTGGGGAACTTACTTTATTTGCTGCAGGCACAGGTGTTAGTAGACCTCCACAATAGGCTATGAGTCATCCACGGATCATTGGTGAGCTCCAGTTGGTTCGGGGCTTTCCGAGTCACATGTGTACATTATTTTGGTATTGTAATTATTGTATAAAGCGGGGACTTATCCCGACTATAGATTGTTGTGTTCATGTATCGGTTAGAGGCTTTGTAGACATATGTGGGAAAGTGAATGTAAGAGATGTGTGTTCTGTTTGACTTAATGGCCCTAACGACCAAGTTTCATATATTGTATAAGTTTTCCATGACTTCCGCCTAGTTGCATAAGGTGTAATAAGATTCATACTAAAATACGCTTGCGAATGAACATGAGCAAAGATTGGTTCTCTCGGGCCATATCGGCTTCGGGTGCCAGTCCGTCCCATTGGGATACGGGGCATGACATTATCCTTGTAATAGTTCTGAACTTGGTTCCCTTGACCAAAGAATCAATTGTCTTGATTTGACCCTTGGCCTTTGGCTCGAAAACCCACCACCTGATCGTCTAGATACTTAGCCTCATCCTTAGAATCAGAGTCATCATGCCTAGGTGCTTTTCCTTGTGAACCAACTGCATTCACTTTTTTTGGACCCGCCGCTGCAAACTATTTTATGAACAAGCTAAATTCAGTCCTCAATTGTGCTAACTCCTAGGTGACAGAATCATCAACCATTCATTGTTCTACAAATGCTCCACCATATAAGTTCCTATGCGCACATCTAACTCTCGCGTGTGCCAACCTCAATTGATTTTAGTGATCCTGTCAAGAATTATGGAAGCTTGCTCCAAAAGTAGACTCATAAATTCTCTTCCTATCACAGTGTCTGCTATGGCCTTATTATTTGTATTCAAACTTTTGTACAATATCTCATGTAGACTATGATTAGGGGTCTTATGATTTGGGACTTGATTTAGCTTCTTCATAAACCTCAATCATGTCTCGTACAATACCTCTAAATGTAGTTGTCTGAAATTATAAATCTCATCTTTTAATTACAACATTCTGGAAGATGGAAAAAACTGCTCCAAAAAATTATGTCTTCAGCTCTTGCCAAGTAGTTATTCATCCCCTTGACAACTTAGTTAACCATAGAGTGGCCTCTCCAGTTAGTGAAAAGGGAAATAACCGCAGTCTGATAGCATCTTGAATCACTCCAGGCAAGTTGTAGGAATTGTAAATCCCTACAAAATTCATTAGATGTAAATTTGCATCAGCAGTTGCATCAGCAGTAGCGAGGCCTGTGAACACTCCCTTCAAGTTTAACAGCTGTATCATAGCTGTGATGATGTCAAACTTAGTTCTTGGTAGTAATGAGGGTGGAACAATAACACCTGTTTTACCTACCTCTCGTAATTTTAGATCATTATCTGCATCATCAAATCGAGGAACATAGTGCTGAGGACGCTGTTGTCCCCTATTCCTTCTCTACCTTGCATGTTTTTCAGCGGTTATATGACAGTCTACTTTTTCTTATCTAGCTTGCTCCCTTAGTGCTACTTGCCTGATAGCTTCTTGTCTTGTTTGTTCTTCCGCAAGTATGTGGGCAGTGGTCTGGTCTGCAGTTTCCTGCATTCCTTGATCTTAGACTTCGTGGTCATGAACTCTTTTGTTAACCAATTTTCTTCTAGCTCTCAGAGTTCTCTCAATCTCAGGGTCAAGTGGAATCAGGAGATTGCATTGACTCAGAGTGTTGGGCATGCACTGATGTGCGCCTTAGAAACAACAAAAAAAGTATAATCAGGAAACAATAACCAATAGTTAGACAAACACAATTTATTAACTCCGTAATTGTATTCCCTGGTAATGGTGCCAAAATCTTATGTCACCTAAATTATACCTCCTAAAAAAAGTATAAAGTGATCGCTGTCAACTATAGATTCCAACTAGGTTGGGGTCGATCCCACAAGGAATAGGTAAAAATTTCTATTAATGTTCTTATCTAATCAATCAGTGAACAATTTCCAGTAATAGGGGGGGGGGGGTTGTGAATTGTATCGTAGAACTAATATCAATTGTTAACTTTGTAGAGTTTGTAATCATTATGTGAGAGGCACTAGGACTGTGTTCCCCATAACTTCATAACTCCGTAGGCTCTTCATACTAGTGATATCTCCCAATGCTTGGTATGTAGAATCGATAAGTTATGTTCACCTAAATGGCTTTCCACACTTGTTTAAGTAACTATCCTCAAGTACATTTTCTCGTCTCTTGAGTTCTGCACTACTAATCCCTATCTTGAATCCCAGACTAGCTTCCCCAGATTATCGAATCAAGCTATTAATTGAAGGCTGATAGCTCTAAGTATCTGTTGTTTATTCCCTTTTCCCATTCGTTACCTCTCTTTTCATCCAGACTAAAGATATGGCAAGTTCTAATGTATACATCTATTAAAAAGCAATCAAACCGAGGAGAACAATAATACACGCCCAAACACCTTTTGAAAATTACTTCATACTTTGAATCCTTCTTCATTAATCCGTCATGGTTCCCACAACCTTAGTTATGGTGTATAGCTACTCATGATCATAAGAACACAACAATAATTCTGAAAAGAAAGCAAAATTATGACTTACAAAGAATAAGATAAACAACCACAAAATTCAATGATGAATTAAAACCCTATTAATATGTCTCAAAAGTATCAATGGAACGTAAACTGAAATAATAAACCTATTAGGAGTATTTATAGACATAAAGGAAACCTATCCTACACAAAATAGGATTTATAGAGTCGGCGCCTCAAAAAAAGGATAGGACAATTGTAGTTTGATCCCACGATAGTTCCTTGTTCTCATTACTGGATAATACTTTTTTTCCAACTTTTAGGTGTTTGCTTAGATGATACTCAGAGCGAGCTTGTTGTTTCAAGGGACGATTATTGAATCCTCTCATTATTTCTACCTTGAATTTTCTCTTTTGCAGGATCACCTTCCCATGATCTTCAGGATGAGGACTTTGTTTTCTCTAATAATCGTGGGACCTCTCATCTATAGTTCATCCTTTTCCACCTTCTCTGCTTCATCCAACGATAGCATAGGACGACCGTTGTCAGATCTAATGTTCGTTGGATGGCTCGTCTGATGCCTTTAAGTCCCAATTTCTGCATTTCACTTCTCCAAACTTGTTTAACCTGCAAATACCATAAAAGAACATCATATCCACAAAAGCGTGCCTTTAAACTAGCAAATTTCCCTTGTTTTAAGCATCAAAAGTGTCGTAAGTCCATGACACATCAGCGACAATAAGACCCTTAGCATGTGTGTCCAAGATATAGGTGAGTTTGATGGTTCCTTGAGTGAACCGAGTTTGTGATTATTATTATTATTATTATTATTATTGTTGTTGTTGTTGTTGTTGTTGTTGTTGTTGTTGAATGGATCCTTGAGTGGTCTGGACTAAAATATGAACGAATGGTATATTTTCCCTTGTTGTCTACTTACTTATGTAGTTGAGGTAAGAGGTAACACATTGTTGTTGGTCTTGAACTGGTTGACTTGGTCTTGTGTGGGCAGTCATGGTCTTGACTTGGTATATTTTCTGTATTGACTTACACTTAACAAGATTCTGTGGTTTTATTTAAAAAAGGCTAAGTGTCATATACATGAGGTAAAGTTATTTTGTATGTGTTCATGGTTGTACTTGTTTACTAAGTTATGGTTATTTGTGCACATTTATTATTTTGGTTTGGACAATGACCCTACCAATATACGGTAGTTTATTTTGTGTACTGATATTATACATGCTCTTCTTTTTATTGAGTGCAGAGCATTGTCTAGCGACTACATCAAGACCTCAACTTTAGATCGAAGCGCATTTTGACTCAAGGGTGAGCTAATCTTCTAGGCATCCATGAGTCCTCTACTTAGTTCTTGTCCATTTGTTTTGAACAAGGATGTTTTAATTTTATTTTGGGTTGAGCCCGTTGTTGATTATTGTTAGAGTTTTTGTACAATGACTTTCAGTTCTTGGGGGTATTTTAGACTTTTCTATTTTTCGTATTTATTTTGGTTGCTAGAATTTTTGAAATATTAGATTCTTTAATGGAATGACTAATTTCTCTTAAAATCGATTAATTGTTGGTATTGAGTAGTTTAGGTTGGAAGATTCTCTCACCGAAGTGTTAGTATGGGTGCCACTCACGACGGGTTTGGGTCATGACAAAGTTGGTATCGAGCCTCAAGTATGTTGATCTTGTTGTACCAAAATGGGTCCAGTAGAGTCTTACAGAATGGTACAGAGACATTTGTACTTTTCTTCGATAGGCTATAGGACTATAGGAAATTATTATATTTCTTCCTTCGTGCAATAACTTGATTCCAATTGGTATCTGACGATCCAAATTAGTATCTAACCTCTTCATTCTTTTATCTGTAGATGGTGAACACTAAATCTAATGGACCTAGAGTAGAAACCCTAGTTCCAGCTGTGGAACCAGCTGTTCGAGATTGAGGAATGGATAGGGGAAGAAGGAGAGGTAGATCAAAACCCTCCAGGAATGGAGCTTGTGTGGCAACTAATCCGACCCGACAGATATCGGAGACACCTACCCTACCCTAGGATCAGTGTAAGGAGTTTGTAAATGAAAATTCTATGGAATAGAAGGAGGCATCACCAGCTAGGGGTGTGGCTCTTCCCCCGATGTCTTCAGAGGTGATCCAATAGGTTTTTGCTTTTTTAAGAGGGTTGGCAGGTACTAGAGCTACTCCTTACATGACTGTATATCAGTTTCTAGGTGCTCAACTGACTGCTACTTTTACTCTTAGGATGGGTGAGGTTTTAGGGACTGAGATTTTCCCTCGCTCGGTGTTAGGTCCTGTCATGAGTGGGACTGAAAATGACATGATGACTAAGTTTTTGAAGATGAAACTGCCTATTATTGTTGGTTTTGAGACTAAGGATGCATTCAAGTTCATAGTTGATTGTTATGAGAGGCTGCATAAGATGGGTATTGTGGAGTAGAATGGGTTGAGTTTGTAACCTTCCAACTATAGAGTGATGCAAAACAGTGGTGGAGGGATTATGTAGAATGTAGGTCACCAACTTTACCTCCATTGACTTAGGCCTAGTTTCATTCCTTGTTTTTGGAGAATTATGTACCCCGTACTCTTTGTGATTGGAAAAAGGATGAGTTTCTGGCCCTTGAATAGGGCAATATGTCCGTTGTAGCCTATGAGGCTAATTTGTATGCCTTGTCCTGCTATGCTACTCTATTTCTTAGGATAGAAGAGGAGAGAATTTGGTTGTTTGTGATAGGTTTGAATAGTGACTTACAGTTTTTAGCAGTATAGATGACTTCTACTGGAAAGACTTTTAATAATGTGGATAATTATGTGAAGAAGGTAGAAAGAGTGTAACAGGTTGTTTAGGCTAAGGTTTTAGCAAAGAAGTCTCAGAATGCGGGTAACTTTGGTGGTTCTTACTCTAGGGGTCATTGCCATTACGCCTATCTGGCTCGCCCTAATAAGGCAACTTTGCTAACTTCTATAGTGGGTCCATTAGAGGCCACTCAACAACCCTCTGTTGTAAGAAGCCAAAGGGCTTCATATTCATCTGCTAGTAGGCTTTCCCTAGATCAAGTTTTCTATACTTATGGTGCTGTGGGGTAATTCAAGAGAGAGTTTCCTCAAAGACAAACTAGTTTTTATGTGCAGCAGTAGGATGGAGCTATGGTTCCTACTGGTAAAGGTGGCAGAGGTAATAGTAGAAGTCGTCTATAGGGTGGATAGGGTAATCATCAGGGAGGCCATATTGGAAATTGAGGTGGTGGTAATGCAGGGAGAGGTGGTGCGCAACTTGCTCAAAAGGTTGCCCAGATTGACAATAAAGCTCATTGTTACGCCTTCCTAGGCAAGTCCAAGGCTGAGGTTTCAGATGCTGTCATTACAGGTACTATTCTCGTTGGTGACCGAATGGATGTTGTTTTATTTGATTCGGGTTCCACTTATTCTTATGTATCTGTTAAATTTACCTTGGGATTATACATGGTTTGGGATATGCTTGACTCTTCTTTGTATGTGTCTACTCCAGTTAGAGACTCAGTGGTAGTGACCCAAGTGTATCGTACTTGTTTTGTTTTGTTTATGGGTTTCCAGACTTAGGTAGATTTGATAATCTTGGATATGCTTGATTATGACATCATCCTAGGTATGAATTGGTTATCTCTGTATCATGCTATGCTAAATTGTAATGCTAAGACTGTGACCTTAGAGATGCCTGGGATGGATAAGTTAAAATGGGAAGGTGTGTATAAGTCGGGACTTGTGAAAACTATATCTTTTGTTCGGACTAAAAAGTTACTTGGGAGGGGGTATTTGGCCTTTCTAGCACATTTTTTGGATGTTAGTGCAGAGTCTCCTTCCATTGAGTCAATTTTTGTATTGTCAAAATTTTAGGAGGTATTCCCATAGACTTGCCTGGTATGTGTCTGGATCAGGATATAAACTTTTCCATTGATTTGGAGCCGGGAACTCTCCCAATCTCTATTCCTCCCTATCGAATAGTTCCGGTTGATTTGAGATAACTCAAGGCTCAGTTTTAGAGGTTACTTGATAAGGGGATTTATTCATCCTAGTGCTTCGCCTTGTGGTGCACCAATGTTGTTTGTTAAGAAAAAAAAATGGTACCATGAGAATGTGTATTGACTACAGGTAGTTGAATAAGGTTACCATCAAGAATAATTATCCTTTGCCCCGGATAGATGATCTTTTTGACCAATTGCTGGGTACTTCTATTTTCTCTAAGATATCTTTGAGGCCAGGTTATCACCAGTTAAAGATTCGGCTTGAGGATATACCCAAGATAAATTTCAGGACTAGGTATGGGCATTACGAGATTTTAGTGATGTTTTTTCGGTTGACCAATGCGCCGATGACCTTCATGAGTTTATTGAATGGTATTTTCAAGTCTTTCTTGGATTTGTTTATATTTGTTTTTATTGACAACATTATGGTTTACTCTAAGAGTAAGGAGGAACATGCAGGTCATCTTCGTAAGGAGGAGCATGCAGGTCATCTTCATATAGTCTTGGGGATTTTGAAGAAGAAACAACTTTATGCTTTGTTCTTTAAATGCAAATTTTGGTTGTCTTCTGTTGCCTTTTTGGGGCATGTGGTTTCAGAAAACGGGGTGATGGAAGATCCCTAAAAAATTAAGGCTGTCAAGAGTTGGGTTCGGCCTAGCTCTAGGACTGAGGTAAGGAGTTTCTTGGGTCTTGCTAGTTACTATCGCAGGTTTGTCAAGAACTTTTCCTTCATTGATACACACTTGATAGGACTTACCTAGAAAGAGGTGCCATTTTTGTGGTCTTACAAGTGTAAGGAGAGCTTCCAAAATCTCAAGTCTCTATTGACCACAACTCCTATTCTTGCCTTGCCAATTGAAGGTAAGGACTTTATTATGTTTTGTGATGCTTCACGCTCTGGTTTGGGTGCTGTGTTAATGTAGGACAAGAATGTGATTGCCTATGCTTTAAGACAATTGAAGCCTCATGAGAAAAATTATCCGACCCATGACTTGGAGTTGGCAGCAGTGATTTTTTCACTTAATATTTGGAGACACTACCTCTATGGTGTCAAGGGTGAAATGTTTAAAGACCATCATAACTAGCAACATGTTTTCACCCAAAAAGATTTTAACTTGAGGCAGAGGTGGTGGATGGAATTATTGAAGGATCATGATGTGACCATTCAATACCATTCTTTCAAGGCCAATGTAGTGGCAGACACATTGAGCTGGAAATCTATAAGCATGGGTAGTTTGGCTTTCTTAAGGTTGTCAAGGTGCCCTTTGGCTAGAGAGATTCAAACTCTAGCATAACAGTTCATGCAGTTTGGTATTTCTAAAAGGGGTGAAGTGTTGGCTAGTGTCGAGGTAAGGTCAACATTCCTTGATAAAATAAAGGCTAGATAGTTTGAAGATGTGAAACTAAATAAAATTCAGAATAAAGTAGTATGTGGTGAAACTTTTGATGCCACACTTGATGAGTATGTGGTGTTGAAGGTGAGAGGTCACATGTGCATGCCTCATGTTGGTGATATAATTTAGAGTTTTCTAGCAGAAGCTCATAGTTCCTGATATCTATTCATCCGGGTGCAACCAAGATGTATCGTGACTTGAGACAACTCTATTGGTGGCCCAAAATAAAGAGACATATAGTAGAGTATATGTTTAGATACCACAAATATTAGCAGGTGAAGTATGAGCATCAAAGGCCAGCGGGTTTGCTTTAGAGAATGCCTATTCCTAAATAAAAGTAGGAAAGGATAGCCATGGATTTCATGGTGGGTCTTCCTAGGACCTTGGAGCAGCATGACTCAATTTGGGTCATAGTAGACAGGTAAACCAAGTCTTCTCATTTCATTCCAGTTAGAGTAGAATACAATTCGAAGCAGTTAACCAAGATTTATGTCAAGGAGATATTGAGGTTGAATAGGTTTCTAGTTTACATAATTTCTGATTGAGGTATGCAATTAACCTCTAAGTTTTGGGACAGGTTACATGAAGAGTTGGGCACCAAGTTTGACCTTAGCACTGTATTTTATCCTCAGACTGACGGGAAGTCTGGAGGATTATTCAGGTGCTTAAGGATATGTTAAGGGCCTGCGTGATTGATTTTGGTGGTCATTGGGATAAGTTGTTACCGTAGTGTGAGTTTTCATATAATGATAGTTACCATGCCAGTATCGACATGGCTCCATTCGAAATACTCTATAGAGGGAGGTGTAGATCACCCATAGATTGGTTCGAAGATGGTGATGTAAAGCCTTTAAGCACAGACTTAGTGAAGGAAGCTCAAGGAAAGATGAGGTTCATTCAGGACAAGCTATTGGCAGGCCAAAGTAGAAAAAAAGAGTAGGCAGATCACAAGGTAAGGGATATGTAATTTAAACTCGGTGACTAGGTGTTGTTGAAAGTATCTCCTATGAAGGGATTTATGCAATTTGGAAAGAAAGGTAAGGTTAGCTCTTAGTATATTTGTCCATTTGAGGTCCTTGATGATGTGGGCCTAGTAGCTTATAGTTTGGCTTTGCCACCATACCATTCAAGGGTCCATCCGATATTCCATATGTCAATGATCAAGAAATACCATGGGATGGTGATTATATCATCAAGTGGGTTTCAGTTTTGTTGGATAAGAATCTTTCATATGAAGAATAGCCGATTGAAATTCTTGATTAGGGTGTTTGGAAATTAAGAACCAAAGAGATTTGGTCTATAAAGGTTCAGTGGAAACATCATCCTATTAATGAGGCTACTTGGGGAGCCAAGAGGGATATGTGTGACAAGTACCCTTATTTATTTGAGGATCCAGGTACTTCTTTATTTCTTACTTGACTCGTTTTTCCTTATTTTAGCATTCGAGGCGAATGATGGGTAAATTGACATCTATTGTAATGACTCTTTTTCCATCATTACGGTTAAGTCTAGTGTGCTAGAATTTGATTAAAGGTTTTTCCTAGAGTAGGAGTTAGAAACTTCAGGCTAGGCTAATCTTAGATGAAATCCAAGCATGATATGGTCGAGGGCAATCTGGGAATGGATTGATTAAAGCTTAAGTGATTTGGGGTAATTTTATGATAGCTAAGTCGATAAGGAATTCATAGGAATTTTTGAAAGAGGTTTCAGGTTAGTAGAACTCCTGATATCAGATTTTATGTAAAGGGGTTAGTCTGAAATGTCGAAATCTGAGTATGTGTTGTGAAAATGGCAAAAGTTGGAAAAATCCCAAGATTTTGCCTTGCCTACTCTGCTATAGTAAGAGGCAGGCTGTTACCACTACCCCACTATAGCAGGAGTCAGCCTTGGTCAATCCAGCCATAGCGGGTGAATCCCGCTATAGCGATGCCGCTTTATCGGGATAAGTGCTGATTTATGAAGAAAATTCCCAAAATAATATTTTCATTCCACATTCATCCAAGGGCTGGGAGAGGCGCTTTTAGGAAAATCCAACCTATTTTCCATTAATTTCCTTCGTTGAGGTAAGCAATCCCTTCCATTAAATAGTTTTTCAATAATTAATTCTTAAAATTACTAGTTTTCAGATTTTGGAAAGGATTTGACTTGACCTAGTTGAATTTTTTAGCAATTAGGTGAATTGGGTGGAAAATCCTTGGATTTTGGTTAAAGGTTGTTAAATTATAATTGCATGACTAGAATTCACTGTTATATTCATGAAATTGGTAGACTCAAGATGGAATGATGAGATAAAACCCTAGAATAGGAGGAATGAGCATGAATTTGACCTTGGCATTAAGGAATTAGATTGTAATCCTTGAATGCATTAGGTCATTGTCTAAATTAAATTTGTATTGTCGTTTTTAGACTACAAACCAAGCCAAAATTGCATGGAAAGGCAAGGCTCAAGCTTGTTAGAGTGGTGCAAGCTTGGATTGAGGTAGGTGATGGTTAAATATAGTTGAAAACCCAACTTGGTGTATGTGTGCATGTTAACTGTTTCTTCTTATGCTTGATACAATGCATGTTCAAAGAAAGTAAAGTGTTGAATGATATCCTAAGTGTTGATCACATGTAATGAGATTATATTACAGGCAAGTTGTTTACTATCATTGTAGTTGTGATTGTTGTGACTTCTATTATTATTATGGGATGAGCCGGTAAAGGACATCTTTGCAGGACTTATTATCATATTGTGAGATAAGCCGGTAATGGACATCATCACAAGATTAGTTGATATAAGGTTGGCAGACACTAGATGTCTAGGAATTGTGGTACATGGACAGAGCTCGTCCTCTGTAGGTCATGGCCAGTGGGCAACCATAAGACCCTTAGTATGTGTGTACAAGGTATAGGTGAGTTTGATAGTTCCTTGAGTGATCCGGGTTTGTGATTATTATTATTATTATTATTATTATTATTATTATTATTGTTGTTGTTGTTGTTGTTGTTGTTGTTGTTGTTATTGTTGTTGTTGTTGTTATTGTTGTTGTTGTTGTTGTTGTTGTTATTGTTGTTGTTGTTGTTCTTGTTGTTCTTGTTGTTGTTGTTGTTGTTGTTGTTGAATTGGATTATTGAGTGGTCCGGGATAGATTATGAATGAATGGTATATCATCCATTTTTCCTACTTACTTATGTAGTTGAGGCAAGGGGTAACACATTATTATGGGTCTTGAACTGGTTCACTTGTTCTTTTGTGGGTAGTCATGGTCTTGACTTGGTATATTGTGTGCATTGACTTACATTTGACCGAATTCTATGGTGTTGTTTGAAAAAGTCTAAGTGTCATATACATTAGGTAAATTTATTTGATAGGTGTTTATGGTTGTACTTGTTTACTAAGTTATGGTTATTTATTCATATTTATTATTTTGGGTTGACCGATAGATTGTGGTTTTTTTTTGTGTACTGATACTACACGTGCTATTCTTTTTAGTGAGTGCAGAGCATTTTTCAGCGACTGCATTGAGACCTCAACTTTAGATCAGAGCACAGTTCGTTTCAAGAGTGAGCTACATCTTTCGGGCAACCATGAGTCCTCTACTTAGTTCTTGTCCATTTGTTTGGAACATGGATATTTTCATGGTTGAGCCGGTTGTTGACAATTGTTAGAGTTTTGGTACAATGACTTTAAGTTCTTGGGGGTATTTTAGGCTTTTCTGTTTTTCGTATTTGTTTTTGTTACTAGACTTTTTGAAATATTGGCTTTTTTAATGGAATGACTAATTTCTCTTAAATTCGACTAAGTGTTGGTATTGAGTAGTTTGAGTTGAATGGTTCTCCCACCGGAGGGTTAGTGTGGGTGCCACTCTCGACGGGTTTGGTTCGCGACAATTACATATCTGCTGAAATAGATGTTTATATATGTTTGATCATTTCAAGCAGATTATTCATTTGTTGCAACAAATTTGACATCTGTTGTAACAGATGTAGAGTACGTTGGAAATAATCAAACATATTAAACACCTGTTGTAATAGATGTCTATATTTATTTAATTATTTCCAACAGATACACCATTTTACAACAGATTATACATTTATTGTAATCGATGCAAATTTTCTTGGAAATAATCAAACATATTAAATATTTGTTGCAATATCTGTAGAGTATAAATATTACTAATTTTTCTCTATCAATTTGATTAATTTAAAAGATGATAAATATGTTGCAACAAATGTTCAAATCTATTGCAACAGATGTGATATCAGTTGAACATCTATAGTTGGCAAGAAATATAGAATCTGTTGGTAATAATCCAACAACTTCTACATCTATTTCAACAGTTTTCAAATCCGAACATTATATATTGATACCAAACATAAAAATATAATTCATAACAAATAAACTAAACATCTGTTGAACATAAAATATTGTCAACACTAATTACATTAAATATTTCATTAAAATATTAAAATAAAAAATTATTATGTTGTCCAAACCACCAATTACATAAAAAGCCATCAAAAATTACAAAACTACATTAGGTCTTCAAAATCTTGCATGCCACCCCAGCAGCCCATACATCCTGCAATCTTACAACTGTATTATTATTCAGCAAAGTTTTGGGAGTTGTCATACTAGTGTTGATTATCAAATGATCAATAAATGCAAGTGAGTATGACCCGTACGCAGCACCAATCTTATTTTTGGGGAGATTCTATTTTCATCCTTCAAAAATTCATCATTCATGAGCAATTTTTCTGGCAAGTGATCAAATATGTCACTCTACTTCAATAACTTTGGGAACAACTCCACGACAGACTCAATGAAACAAAGTATAATAATCCATTGCCTCATTACTAAAATCACTGCATCCGAAGAGCACGGGGTATGGGAACTCCTTTAAAAATATTTAAAAGGTCTGTTAAAGATTAGGATTAAACAAATCTAGGGTAGGAAAAATTTTGAGGAGCGAGATCATGCCATCCCGTTATAGCAAAATTATCCCACTATCAAGATGTCGCAGTAGTAGCACACCGACCACTATAACGGGGTCCCAAAAATAGTCCCAAAAATACCGACTTATGCGACAAAAAAGGTGGCCTAGGCTACGTCCAACACCAAGGTAATTGGATGAATGATGAGTTCTGTGTCAGATGACATTGCTATTGGATTACAGATGTATGAGACATAATGAATGAGATGCATTCGTACTTGCATTGTTTTCATCGTCAATACAATTTGGTGAGGACCTTTGAATTGGTCTTGTCATGCGTTCGAATTACAATTAAGACTAAATTCTATTAATGCTGTGGTATGTGATTATATTATTCATACTGCATGAAATCTTTTATGCTTAGGCTAAAATATTTTGATTTTCTTGTGCTGAAATAGATTTAAGCTGAAATCAGTAACTTAATAAGTGTGTAATCTTTTAGCATTTTGTTTTGAAGTTCATTTTTTAGTATTTTTTTATGTGGCAGTCTTATTAAAGGCTAGAGTTAGTTTTGTTTTCCTTTGATTTAATATGATTGATTCATATTGGTATTTAGATGAGATATTGTATCGACCCAAAATATCATTACACTAAAATATGAGGTAGAAGTTACACCTAGACTCCCCTTAGCAAAATTTTGAGGAATTCAGGGCTAGCCTAGTATTGGTTTGTTCTTGAGGGTGTGGTAGTTGAATGAAATCTGGTATTAATGTTAGTGGTAATAGTGGGGTTTGATGTGATGGTTGGATAGCCAACGAGTATAAGAAGTTGTAGCAACTTCTGACACCTGAAATGAAGTTATAGAACTCTGGTTATAGCGTTTATCATGGAGGGGTTGGTTCGTGATGTCAAAATTCGTGGTGTGTGTTGTAAAATGAGGAAACTGAAGAGAGATCCCGAGTTTCTACCTCGAACCACTGCAGCAAAAAAAAAGTAACTGCTGCAGCGGTCACAAGAACCGCAGTGGCGGCCTCCAGGAAAAAGGGCGTGAATCGCTGCAGCGGAAATTTAACCGTTGTAGTGGTACCACGGTAGTGGTAATTATCTGCTATAGCGGTAACACGTAGTAAAATTACAGTTTTAAAAAACCAAAAAACATTTTCATTCCCCACTTTTTTGAAAATAATGCAAGAGAGCTTTAGGAAAGTGATTTTCAGAGAGTTTTTGAAGTTTTTCATCTTTGGAGGTAAGTAATTACATTCATCCCTTTTTAACGATTCCTCTTGTTATGTTTTTGGGATATTTCTAGTTATTTCCAGACTTAATTTTTTTAAGATGTTCTTGTACGGTGACTTCAGGTCTCGGGGATTGTAATAAATATAGGTTTCCACACTCTATTCATTTATGGATGATAATGTGTCTTTAGATGACTATATCGAACGAGACCTTTTTAGAATTGTTTAAAAACATGCAATTTAATACTATTGTAAAGGTGAGAATAATGCCCAAGTGAGTAAAGGTGAGCTTAGTAGAGTTTTCCTGCCATAGGATAGGGCGGGTGCCAATCATGACCGTTTGGGTTGTGAAAGAGATGGTATCAGAGCACTGAGTTTATAGTTCTCATCGTATAAGATTAGGTCTAGTAGAGTATTACGAAATAATATGGAGACGTCTGTACTTTTCTTTGGGAGGCTACAGGGCATTAGGAAAAGAATTTCCTTTCTTTCTTCTTGTCGTGCTATTACTTGATTCCAAATGTTATCTGGTGATCCAAATTAGTATCTAATCCTTTCACTCTTGTTCACAGATGGTAAATACTCATTCCACCAGAGTAGCAACAACTTCATTCGAGGCAACACCTGCAGCAGGACCCGCACCGATTGCTGGGGCCACAGTCCAAGGTAGGCCTTGAGTTAAGCATAGAGCACGAAGGGAGGACGGGGAGCAGCGCCTGTTAGGGTGGAGCACAGGCAGTCGAGAGATTGGTAAGACAGATATCACTGACCCCTCCCCCATAACAGGATGCTTTAGGCCATGCTCAGGATGAAAAAGAGGTAGTTGAGAAAGAAGAAATAATAGCTCCAGAGAATGTGGTGCCAACTCCAAATGGTGCAGTGCAGGTGCCTGTTTCTGCAGAGGTGATTCAACAAGGGTTGGGGTTTTGGTGAAGCTTGGCTAGTGCGGGCTAGACTCTAGTTGTTCCAATTATTCCACCCATAACCTTGCAACATGCCGCTGCTATATCACTAAGGATGGATGAAGGCTCTGAAATAGGGTTGTATCCCTAAAAGGTACTTGAACCAGTGATGACTGATGATGAACATGGGTTATTCTGCAAGTGATAAAGATAAAACCCCCGGTATTCCAAGGTAGATAATCTGAGGATGCTTTTGAGTTCTTAATAGATTATCACGAACATCTGCATAAGATGGGTATTATTGAAAAGTATGGTATGGAGTTTGTTTCCTTTCAGCTACAGAGCAAAGTTAAGCAAGAGTGGAGGTTATTTGTGGAGTGCTGGGCTGCCTTACCTCCTCTTACTTGTGCTCAATTTCAGAATGTATTCCTTGAGAAATACATTCCTCACACTTATCGTGACTAGAAAAAATGATGAGTTTCTGAGGTTGGAGCTGGGTAACATGTCCATGGTGGCCTATGAGTCCAAGTTTCATGACATGTCTTTCTATGTACTATAGTTGATTACCTCAGAAGAGGAGCGAATCAAGTACTTTGTGAAGGGTCTCAATTCGGGGATTCAGTTGGCTACTTTATCTATGGATGTGTCTGCTAAGTCCTTCCAGGATGTTCTTGAATTTTCCAAGAAGGTTGAAGCACTTGAGAAACAAGAAGAGGTAAAAGAAGAAGAAAAGAAACCTCGGATCTTGGGATAATTCAGTGGTACCTTCTCAAAGGGACGTAGTTCTTCTAAGACCTACCATTCATCTATGCTAATTTCTGCAGGGGTCCTATCTGGGGTCAGCTATCAGCCTTTTCGAGTCGACAACTACACACCTTCTTCCTCTTTAGTTTAGAGGCCTACTTTGGGACCCAAATGCTTTGAGTGTGGGGCCTTTAGGGCATGTCAGGAGGTATCATCCTAATTTCTTATCTGCAGGCCAGCTGACACAACAACCAACATCTATGGATCTAGCTCCAGCAGGTCGTATTAGAGGAGAAAATGGTAGGGGTTGTCCATAAGGTGGGCATGGTGGCCAAGCTAGGGGCGGCAATCAGGCTAATCGAGGAAGAGGACAAGTTGGTAGACATGGAGCTCAGGGTAGTAGAGGTGGAAGCCAGGGTGGTGATAAGGCACATCTTAATACAATTCCAGCTTGTTCTGAGGCGGAATCTTCTGGTGCGGCGATCACAAGTACTTTTCTTATTTGTGATCTTATGGCTTCTGTATTGTTTGATCCTGGTTCCACTTTCTCTTATGTGTCTGTGAAATTTGTTATGGGTTGGGACTTGGAATGTTAATATCTTGATACTCCTATGTATGTGTCTACACCGGTTGGGGTGTCTGTATATGTTGATCTGATATATCATATGTTTTCTTTATGTTCTTGGGGTTTAAGACCCTGGCAGACTTGGTTATTCTAAACATGGAAGAGTTTGATGTTATTTTGGGGATGAGTTGGTTGTTCCCTTATCATACTGTTCTTGATTGTTATGTCAAAATTATTACTGTAGCAATGCCTAGGAGAGAGAAGTTATAGTGGGAGGGTACCTTTAAGCCTAATCTTGTGAGGGTTGTGTCCGTATTTCATGCCCAGAAGTTATTAAAGAATGGGTGTAGGGAATTTTTGGCCCATCTTCGGGAAGATAAATCTATATCCCTCTAATAGCATCAGTTCCAGTGGTATGTGAATTTCTAGAAGTGTTTTTGGATGATTTTCCGGTTATGCCTCCAGATTGGAAAGTTGACTTTTGTATAGACCTAGAGCCGGGGACAAGACCCATTCTATCCCTCCATACTGTATGGCACCTGCAGAGCTGAGAGAGTTGAAGTCACAATTGAGAGAGTTGTTGGAAAAGGGCTTTATTCGTCCAAATATTTCTCCTTGGGGTACACCGGTGTTGTTTGTGAAGAAGAAAGATGGTAGTGTGAGGATGTGTATAGATTACTGCCAGTGGAATAAGGTGACCGTCCGTAACAAATATCCTTTTCCTAGAATAGATGATCTGTTAGACCAATTAAAAGGAGTTGTAGTGTTCTCTAAGATTAATCTAAGGCCGGTTTATTATTAGCTAAACATCAGGGTGGAGGACATCCTGAAGAATGCTTTTCGAACTCGTTATGGACACTACGAGTTTCTAGTTATGTCTTTTGGTTTGACCAATGCCCCAGTTGTTTTCATGAGCTTGATGAATGGAGTCTTTAAGTCCTTTCTGGATTTATTTGTTACTATGTTTATTGATGATATACTTGTTTATTTTATGAGTGAGGAAGAGCATGAAGCTTATTTGCATGTTATGTTAACGACGTTGAAGGAGAAGTAATTGTATGCTAAATATTCTAAGTGCGAATTGTATCTTTCTTTAGTGTCCTTCTTGGGGCACATGGTTTCTAAAGAAAGGGTTATGGTGGACCCACTAAAGGTTGAGGCAGTTAAAAATTTAGGCCAGGCTGACGAACGTGATAGAAATTCATAGTTTTATGGGTCTAAGTAGTTACTAACTCCGGTTTGTTAAGGGGTTCGCTGTCATTGCTTCACACATGACCCGCTTGACTCAAAAGGAATTTCTGTTTGAATGGGATGACAAGTGTGATGAGAGCTTTCAAAAGCTCAAAACTGTGTTAACTTCAGCTCCTGTACTAACCCTACCTATCGAGGGTAAGGATTTTATTATATTTTGTAATGCCTCACGTTTGGGTTTAGGTGTCGTGTTAATGTAGGATCAGAATGTGATTGCTTATGCTTCGAGACAACTAAAGTCCTATGAGAAAAATTACCCCATGCATGACTTGGAATTGTCAGCCATGGTGTTTGTTCTAAATATTTGGAGACACTATCTCTACAGGGTGAAGTGTGAGGTGTTCACCGACCACCGCAGCTTACAATATATGTTCACCTAGAAGGATTTGAATTTGAGACAGAGGAAATGGATGGAGTTCATTAAAGTCTATGACGTCTCAATTCTATATCACCCAGGTACGGGCCAAATGTAGTGGCAGATGCACTACGCCGGAAACCAGTGGGCATGGGGAGTTTAGCATTTCTACAGGTGTCCAAGCGCCCATTGGCTAGAGAGGTACAGTCTTTGGCTAATGATTTTCTGAGATCGCAGAAAAATAGAGAAAGAAAGGTGTTGGCACATATGGAGGCTAGGTCTATATTCTATGAACAGATTAAGAGTAGATAGTTTAAAGATAAGAAATTAAACAACCTTAGAGAAAGGGTATTACAAGGGGAGGCGAAGAAGTCCATTCTCAATGATGAGGGGGCTTTGAGAATCCGAGGTCAGTTGTGTGTACCTCGAGTAGGTAACTTGATTCCTACTATTCTGGCAGAAGCTTATAATTCTAAGTACTTTATACATCTAGGTGCCAACAAGATGTATAGAGACTTGAGGTAACACTATTGGTGGCGAAAGATGAAGTGTGACATTGTAGATTTTGTGGTTAAGTGTCCAAATATCCAACAAGTCAAATATGAACATAAGAAACCTAGTAGTACTTCTCAGTGGATGCCCATGCTAAAATGGAAATGGGAACAGATAATGATGGATTTTGTGGCTGGTCTTCCAAAAACCTTGAGGAAATGCGACTCCATTTTGGTTATTGTTGACCAATTGACTAAGTCAGCCCATTTCATTCCAGTAAGAGTTGATTATAATGCGGCTAAGATGGCCAAGATTTATGTGAAAGAGATTGTAAGGCTACATGGGGTACCGATGTCAATTATGTCCGATAGAGGTACTCAATTTACTTTTAATTTCTGGGAGAGGTTTCAGTCTGAGTTGAGTTCTGGATTGAACATGAGCATAACTTTCCATCCGCAAACCGTCGGTAAATCTGACTGGGCTATCCAAGTTCTTGATAATATGCTCTAGGCTTGTGTTATGGACTTCGGGGGTCAATGGGATCAATACTTACTGTTGTGTGAATTTGCCTACAACAATAACTACCACTCTAGTATTGACATGTCTCCTTTTGAAGCCTTATATGGTAGGCGATATAGGTACCTAATTGGGTGGTTTGACGTATTTGAGGTGAGGCCTTGGGGCACTATATGCTCAAGGACTTTATGTAAAATGTGAGATTCATACACAAGAAGCTCATAGCAGCTCAAAACCGACAGAAGGAATATGAGGAGAAAAAGGTGAGAGACATGAAGTTTGAGAAAGCGGAAAAGGTACTTTTGAAGGTGTCACCCATGAAGGGTGTGATGCGATTCGACAAGAATGGTAAGTTAAGCCCAAGGTACATAGGACCTTTTGAGGTATTGAAAAAAGTGGGGTCGGTAGCATACAGGCTGGCCTACTCCCTAGTATGTCCGAGGTCTATCCCGTATTCCATATGTTAATGTTAAAGAAGTACTATGGAGATGGTGACTATATTATTTGTTGGGACCCAAAACTGTTTGATAATGAACTGTCCTATAAATAGGAATCAATTATTGTTCTAGCTAAAGATGTATGGAAGTTGAGAACGTGAGTTGTTCCTTATGTGAAGGTTCAATGGAGGAACCGTACAATTAAGGAAGATACATGAGATACAGAAGTGGACATGCTTAAGTGGTATCCGCACTCGTTTATTGACTTAGGTACACTCTATTCTAGTTGTTATGTCTTTTCGGGCCAGTTATCATTTGGGGATGGACGAGTGGTAAATTGGTATCAATGTAATGACCCAAAATGTCACTACACTGAAATAGGAAGTAAAAGTTGCACCTAGACTCCCCTTAGTGAAATTTTGAGGAATTCAGGGCTAGTCTACTATTGGTTTATTCTTGAGGGTATGGCAGTTGAATGAAATCTGGTATTAATGTGATTGGTAATAGCAGGGTTTGATGTAATGGTTGGATGGCCAACGAGTATAGGAAGTTGTAGCAACTTTTGGCACCTGAAGCGGAGTTATAGAACTTCAGGTATAGCGTTTATCATGGAGGGGTTGGTTCACTATGTCAAAATTCATGGTGTGTTGTAGAATGAGGAAAACTAAGAAGAGGTCCCGAGTTTCTTCCTCGGACTTCTACTGCAGAAAAAGTAAACTCTGCAGCAGTACCACTGCAGTGGTCACTGGAACCGCAACGGCTGCCTCCAGGAAAAAGGGCGCAAACCATGACAGTGGAAATTTAACCGCTGCAACAGTAGTTATCTACTAATGTGGTAACGCACAGTAAAATTATAGTTTTAAAAAACTAGAAAATATTTTCATTCACCACTTTTTCAAAAAAAATGCAAGAGATCTCTGGGAAAGGCGATTTTCAGAGGGTTTTTGAAGTTTTTCATCTTTGGAGGTAAGTAATTACATTCTAAACATGAATTGACTTCGTTTAACCTTAGAAAATCACTAGAAATATATTAATAATGGACATTGGAATTTAACCTAGTTCATAGAAATTGATAAAAAGTGGTGGAAATGTGAATAATTTCAGTATATAATGATCCTAGGGTGTTAGAAAATACTAATGGGACTAGCATTATGATTATTTATGCTAATTCAAGTGGGGTTCAGAAGTTTAAATAATAAGAAAATCCTAAGATGATGAAATAGGGTAAGTTTATGGTTAAAATCAGTTATTTTGATCCCTAATAGTTAAAAAGGGATGAATTATTGAAATAAATATATATTCTTGTTGTTATAGATCAAGAACGAGATCGAAAGGGAAAAAGTGTGGCTTAAAGGTGACTTTAAGCAAATGAGTGGAGGTAGGCTATGGTTTTGGTGTAGCACTTAGACTCTCTTGGCTTTTTGCTTGTTTGTGATTTAGACATCTATGATTACCTTCTAGCATGACTTGTTATTTAATGACTGCATTGCACTTTCACTTGTATTGTGATGATATGTTGAGATGATGGGTGGGGCACTACTGGTATGATATAATATGTTGTGATAATGGATCGAGTACCATGCCGGTACATTATGATGTTGTTGATGAGGATGATAAGAGTAAGAGATGATGCGCACATCTTGCATACATACACTCATTCATATGCATTGAGTACTTTTATGATGATTATATATGATAATGAGTTATTGATGGAAATGACTAAGTATGAAAGCCTGTGAAAATGAATGTGTAAGTTGTAATTATATGATGATTTATGATGTGTTCAATTGATTGATATCATTGGTTATAAGTTTTGTTATGATCGCTTTTATGCTTGTTTGACTTACTTACTTGTACATTGTTATGTAAGTCGGCCTATGATGCTTATCAATACTTGTTGATGTACTGATGCTACCTGTACTCTTCTTTTTGTTGAGTATAGAACATCTTCCAGTGGTTGACACGCGACCTCAGCTCTAGTTAGCAGTTCAGATCGAATTTAAGGGTGAGCACCATGTACGGGTAACCTTAAGATCTTCTTATGATGTTGATGTCCCTTGTTTCGGGACTAAGACTATTCCTCTTGTTATGTTTTTAGGATATTTCTAGTTATTTCCAGACTTAGTTGTTTCTAGATGTTATTTTACGGTTACTTCAGGTCCGGAGATTGTAATAAATAGAGATTTGCACGCTATATTCATTTATGGATGATAATATCTTTAGATGATTATTAGTTATCGAATGAGACCTTCTTAGAATTGTTTAAAATCATGCGAGTTAATACTATTGTGAAGGTGAGATTAATGCCTAAGTGAGTAAAGGTGAGATTAGTATGGTTCTCCTACCATAGGATAGGGCGGGTGCCAATCATGACCATTTGGGTCGTGAGAGATATGGCCACTCAACTATGAACTCTTCTCTCGAAAAGTTGCTCAACTTTGATTTTTAACTCAAAAGTCACTCATTTACACTACTGGAAAAATCACCTTTAGTGGCAATTATTTAGTGGCTTTTAATTAATTGCTGATAATTTATTCCTTAAACCAAGTTATTAGCGGCAATTAACTGAGAATAAGGCAACAATTGAGGCATAAACCTAACCCTTCTCTAATTAAAAATGACCCTCTTCTCATTTTCCTTGTAAACATCTTCCGCTTTATCAATCATTGGAATAAGTACTGTCAGAACTCCAATCAATGGAGATATCGCCAGAACTAGTGAATATCCGATCATTGGTGATACCATCTCCATCACTTGCCTTTGTCACCAGATATTTCAAATCATCTCCCACTCTATTGGTCTCTATCTTTTCTTCTCAGTTTTGATTTTTATTTATTGTTGATAACTCTCTTCTATCTTAGCTCTCAACCTTGCCTCATTGTTAGTTTTCAATATCGCTGGTTTCATACTTGAGCCCTTGGTTTGGTTTTATTTTTCTCCCTTTTTATGGCTTTCACCGGCAATGCATAAAATTGACATTCATGATCTCTCCGATGATACCGATCACATTGTGTCGGTTCAACAAGTAAGCAATCAAACTCGTAATTTGCATATCATGTTTATCTCATATCTATATTTGATCGTGAATTAGTAATTATAGTGTTTGTATTACTATTGTGTGCATTGGTGAATTTTTTTAAGGAATCATATTTGCTTAATTGGCGACCTTTTTGTGAATATTTTAGGGTGAAACTTGATAATTGAGGACTTGAGGTGAACTAACTGATGATTATTAATGTGTATGTTTATCTCATCCTTATATTCAAATCCTAAATTAGTACTTTACAATGTGTGTATTGATTAAATCTTACGTTCAACATTCATCCTATTGGAATTGTCAAGAAATTAAAGAGAAGATTAATGAATTCATGTCTACCACTGCACACAAAATTATATTTGTATACTTTCTTAGTGTTAGGCTCAACTATAATTTCTTGGTTTTACTACTTGTTCCATTTTAAAAAATGAAAGGTTTCCAGATTCAGACTCATTTTTGTTTTAGCTTGGCCAGAGACACATCAAATAAGGGATTCGAGAGAATATATTATGGAGTCCTGGTATCTGAGAGGTCAATTTCTCTGTCCATGTGACAAATATTTATCATCTATGTCCATGTATTTTACACTTCTACTTTGTATCTCCACTCCAGAGCTAGTGAGAGGAGAGATAAATTAATTTAACATTAGTATCATAGAAGCTTTTTCTATTGGCGCTTACTGCATGTATTAGCCTTTTCTATTTTCAAATATATCGATTGTTGAATCTATTTCTGATTTGCCTGTTAGGTTTAGAGATATAAATTCTCCATCCTAGGAGAATGGCAGAAGACAGGATCATATTCAAAATTTCAGCATGCACTGAGAAACCATGTAATGGCAGATATTGATGTTTTGATTCTCCTCCCAAATCAATATATTAATCTTAATAGTTAAAAACTAAGGTGAAACTATATATAACTTAATCATGATAAAGT
This sequence comes from Capsicum rhomboideum, assembly GCA_031232105.1. Lineage (NCBI taxonomy): Eukaryota > Viridiplantae > Streptophyta > Magnoliopsida > Solanales > Solanaceae > Capsicum > Capsicum rhomboideum. The sequence goes on from CP124710.1 coordinate 104,533,276, forward strand.
ATATATGAATGAAAACACACGTGATATGAGTTTTGCTAGCAGTACGATTCGTCTGACTTGTTCTGGGGCGTACGTAATAGTCCAATCAGTAGACCAGGTAGCTGACTGATCTTAGGCGTATTTATACACCTAAGTGTCATTATCTACGTGAGGTTCACTTAGTTTTAAGGACAACTTGATGTGATTCATGAAGTATAAGTGTTTAATTATGTATTTTTATGATAAGTTACATGTTTAGAGTGTTTAAGTTGCATTTGAAACAAGTCAAGAGTCAAAATGATCAAATAAAGCTTAGACAAGAAAACTAGTGTTGCTAGCTTGAGCTATGCTTGTTCTAGTGTTCTTTGATGAGATTTATTGTGTTGTATGAACTAATATTTGTTATGAGATTTTGTAGTAGACCAATTGAGGAGCAATGGAAGCTAAATAAAGCCTACAAACAAGCCATAAGAAGTGGGGAAACAAGGAACAAGAGGACGAGAAGAATAGAGCAAGAATTGGCCAAAACCTTCCCGTGTGGGGGTAGCCTTGCGCTGTAACCCCCATGGAATGGGAGGGGACCTTGAACCACACCATATACATAAGGGTGATACATTTTCCCCATATGATGGCCCTGCTTTTCATGCCCCTGCCCATGCGGTGGGCCATGCGACGCAACCCCCCCCCCCATGACGTCTAAAAGTTGGTTTTTAACTTGGTTTAAGTTGAGGGCAAGTTTGCAAATGCATATGTTTCATTTGGATCAGCCTATGGATGACCTAAAGCACTATATAAGGAGTAATTATCCGCATTTACAAGGGATCTTGGAAGCAATACACGTTTGGAGAGAGAGGAGAAGGCATCAAAGGCTCTATGTTAGGGTTTTTCTTCCTTTACTTTTTATGGTGATTCTTTGTATGAATATGAGTGGCTAAATATCCTTTTTCTATGGTTCAGTCTACATACATGATTTCTTAGCTTATATTTGAGTTGGTTAATATTGATTATCGCATTTGGTTGTTCTTGTGTTCTTGAATTTACTATTCTATTGACTCGCGACCTTTAGAATACATCTATATTTCTTTCTTTTGTGAGCCCGGAAGGAGTAATATTAGATTAGAATGCAGAACATAAGGAATGTGTTCTTGTCTTTAAGATGAATTATGGGTAATATTCACGGTTAGGATAGGAATATACCTAATTTTCCCCATTTGTCACAAATACGGGATGAAATATAAATGCATTTGAATTAGTTCCCACATCCCTGCTCAACAATGTAGTTGTGAGGCTAATTTAGATAAACTATTCGAGGCTCAAAAGGCCATGATCATGATATTATCCCCATGAATCAACAACCGAGATAGTTAACTTAACCAACAAGAGTATATAGCTTTGCATGATTGTTCAAGATTCCTTGACCCTGGAATCCTCAAAATCATTGTTTCCAACATTTTTAATTTCCATTATTGTTCAGTGTTACTTTTAGTATAATAAAACTCAAACTCTCTTTGGTTAAAAATCGCACTCATTTACCTTCAATAGTAGTACTTGAATTGGATTGTCTACTAAATGCCAAGTCCCTGTAGGATCGATATTCCACTCGCAACAGCCACTTTATTACTTGTATGACCACGTACACTTGTGTGTACAGTGGGACGCAACAAGTTTTTGGCACATTGCCGGGGAATTGAGAAAGATTAACTACCTTCTAATTTTTTTAATTTTACTATTGTGTTTGATAAGTGCTAACAACTTGGTCTTAGCTACTCATCTTGCAGGTACAGGTTTGTGACACTAGTAAGCTATCAAGGAACAAGGATTTGGTCCAACCAGATCGTGAACCTCAGCATCGCTTACATCGGTTAAGAAGAGAAGAAACACTTTTCTACCCAACACCGTAGGTTGAATAGGATCAATAGGGCGAGGTTGTTCCTGAATTCATGGAAGTTCCAAGGACAGTGCGCGATGTGGCAATCCCACTCACAACTAATGTTACCTCCGCCATCCGCAAACCGAAATCTAGAGGTAGATTTGAACTGAAACAGAATATGGTGCAATTGTGCACTTGAGTGGACAGTTCATTGGTCAGTCTCACGAGGACCCACAGGTTCATCTTCAGAATTTCTTAGAGATCAGTGACACGTTCATTCTAGCAGGGGTCTCTACTATTTATGTGAGGCTTACACTTTTTCCATTCTCACTTTTGGGAGAAGCGAAGAAGTGGTTAAATAGAGAGCCTGCAAATTTCATCACCTCATGGAACGATCTTGCAAGAAAGTTCCTCATCCGATTATTCCCATCTAGTAAGACTACAAAATTGAGAAATGGAATAGTGGGTTTCACTCAAAAGCCCAAAGAAAATTTGTACCTGGCTTGGGAGCAATTTCAGAGATTGACCTCATGATCAGCAGTCTAATGAAGTGTTAGCTCACACTTTTGTTGAAAGTCTTGACCCAAACACTAAAATTTTGTTAGATTCAGCTGCAGGTGGTCAAGCTTTAGAGAAAACATATGATGAACTTTACACTTTGTTGGACAGACTTTGGCAGAGTAACCCAAATTGGCATAGTAATGCTTACAGAGCTGCAGTGAAGTATGTTTCAAGTACACTAAAAAGCGATGTCATCACATCATTGACTGCACAAGTGGCTAGCATGCAAAATTAGATGATGATCAAGTTGAATAAATTAAGTATGGCTCAGGGCCAAGCTCTATCCAATGTTACGAAATCAGTGCAATAGGTTTAGCAAGCTTAGATTTGGTGTTAAGTCTGTGGAGGAAGTGATCATTATGCATACCTGTACGGTGTTAATTCAGAACCAGTCAACTTTGTAGGCAATACTCAGAGAGGTAATCAGGCTTATGGTAACACCTACAATCGAGCTTGGTAGAATCAACCCAGTTCAGCTTGGGGCAATAATCAGGCCAAACCTCAGCAATTTCAGCAGCAACAAGGTATTCAAAATAACACACAAGCTAGTAATATAGAAGAGGCTTTGAAAAAGATTTTGGCCAATCAAGAACAAAGGGCTGCAGAAATAAAAAATCAGCAACTAGCTCAGAAGAATCTAGAGATACAGATGGGCCAGTTAGCTCAAGCAAAGAACTCAAGACCTCAAGGAGGTTTGCTTAGTGATACAAAAAATCCCAAGCAAGTGATGGAAATCACCTTGAGGAGTGGTAGAGATTTTGTTGATGCGTATCCAAAGATAAATAATGAGGTGCAAGCAGAATTGAGCACACCTAAGCAACCAGAAAATCAAGTTGAATCCAAAGAAGCTAATAAAAAGGGGAAGTCTGAGTACCCTAAAGCAAAGTCAGCTGAGCAAACATCAGAGAGACCACCACCACCGTTCCCTCAAAATCTTAAGAAATCCAAAGAGGATGCTTGTTTTAAGAAGTTCTTTGACACATTCAGAGAACTTCACATTAACCTTCCTTTGTTAGATGTTTTGAAGGGAATGCCTAAGTATGCTATGTACTTGAAGAATATGGTGACGAACAAAAGGAAGCTTGGTCATATTGAGACTATAGAACTAGCTGAAGAGTGAAACTCTGTGTTTATTTGTAAGATGCCCAAAAAGCTCAAGGACCCTAGGAGTTTCACCCTCCCCATACAAATTAGTGAAAGTGATGTGGTTCAGGATTTGAGTGATTTGGGGCTAAGTATCAACTTGATGCCCCTTTCTGTGTTTAATACTCTTGTATTAGGGAAGCCAAGGCCTGCATCAGTTGTGCTATAGATGGCAGACAGAACTAGAGTGGTTCCCGAAGGAATTATAGAGGATGTTCTCATTAAGGTTGGTAAGTTCTTTATTCCTACTGACTTTATTGTTCTTGATTATGATGCAGATGACAGGGTACCAATCATATTGGGATGCCCATTCTTGGCTATTGGTGGAGCGTTGATAGATGTTACAGAGGGCACACTCAAGATGAGACTAAATGATGAAGATGTGGTCTTCAGAGTGTACGAAGCACTCAACACACCCTCACACTACAGAGATATTTGTATGATCACAATGATGGAAGTGGGTGAGTGTGGGGTAAAGGAGTGCAAACTTCCCATTACCTCTTCAGACTCTCTCATGGAGTTGCCCAAATTGATGAATAATCCTAAGCTTGAAAATACCAAAGGGAATCCTGAGAGTGTGAGTGTCAGAAAAGTAGCAGGCCTTAATTGAGAAAATGAGGCCCAACAAGGAGGAAAATAATGAGAGAATGCGGATGATAGTTGTGATATGAGTCATACTGCGATAATAAATCAGATGCTGCTTGGGAGGAAACCCAAGTTGAGGTTGATGGGAAGTCTGAGTCCTGAAATCTTAGTTATGGATCATTGCAAAAACTAATTGTGGGGTCCCCTGAACCTCTTTGATGGATATGAAGCTACTAGCTAAGCCTAGAGGCCTAAGGGAGTATTCCTAATTCTTATTCTTTGATTTATACTTTGGGGACAAAGTATGATTTTAAGTGTTGATTTTAAGTGTGGGGTGGGGAATCTTCCAATTTTTTTGGGTGAAGTGCACTATAGGATTTCTATTTTGATTTATTTGCAAGTGTTTGTTTAAATTTTAAAAAAAAATTACAAAAAGATTTTATCTTTGTTTGTGTTTAGTTTTTGTTGTTTTGTCCGTTTAGTAGAAGCACACTTCACCCACCCCTTGGTTTTTCTTTTTCGTTCTTTTTCCAGGGGGGATACCTTTGAACCCATTATCCTTTTTGATTTTTAGGAGTAATTTTTAAAATTTTTGTCATTTGATGCTCTTGCTGGGTGCTACACATGATTACTTGATGCAAGTTGGTGTTGAATTCTAAGGCATGTTTTGAAAATTTGAATGACTTCTATGAGACACCTAGGTTCTTTTATATGACTCTTGTGTGATGTTGGCTTAAATTTGAATTTTTGCAATTGCTTAGTTGAGAGTCTATAGGGATACTTCTTAATTTGAACATGTGCCAAGTATGAATGGGGTTTTTGTTATGCTCCATGTTTGCATATTGATGCCTAGAACTTGCCCAATGTGTTTGCAAAGCAAAATAAAGAATATTGAGTTCAGGAGATGATACAGACATTTTTTTGATAGCCATGTTTTATACCTTCTTTATCTACCCATGATTCATGGTCTTAGTTAACCCCATTGATCCTTTAGCCTATTCATTGTTAGCCTCATATGTAGCTTAATCCATTTCTTTCAATAGACCATAACTTGATCCAAAACTCCTAAGCGCTTGAGTTTAAAAATAAAAGTGGCGAAGGAGTGAAAGTTGAAGAGAAAGAGTGAATTTGAAGTCCCAAAGTAGTAGCTATTAGTGTGTTGAAAAGGTTTATGTATTGTTGATAGGGAATAAAAGTAAGAAGAGTTAAACTACTTTGAAAAAGATAATCAGAAACTCCTTACAAGAGATGTGTAAGCTAGCTTAAAGAGAGGGACAAAGCAAAAGAGAGTTGTGGAAGAAAATAGTGGTGAAAAATAGGTTGGTTGAAGAAGAGCGTAATGAAAAATGTGATGTATTAAAGTTCTTGGGAAAGTTAGTCAATATTCTTGACCAAAATAGTTCCTACCCATTCCGTAGCCTACCTTACAACCTGTAAAGTCCTACTTGATCTTGAGCACTGATATTCTGATATTAGTGGAGTATTACACTAAGGGCAAGCTAATAGTTCATCTTATGTGACATGTAAATTCTTTGTGAGAGTGAGCTAAATTTGATTCTTACACCCAGTCTTGTATATTGAATCTTTGTGAGTGAATATGAGTGACTCTCTTGTGGTGAGGGCGCATGTTTAATGATGGATAGGTGACTTATATGATCTCTTTGTTGAGTAATGTGCATGATTTTTCCAAGTTGTTGGAGTCAAATTCTTGAGGCTAGGAAGTCTTGAAATAGCATTCATGGGTTCACTTATAATATGCCATGCTTAAAGTAGAACTTGCTATTCATTTAGTCATTGTAGTTCTAACCTGAGTGTCTTATTTAAAGTAGTAATGCAGAGTCTTCCTTGATTTTAAAGAGTTGTTCGAGGAAGAACAAGGTTTTAAGAGTGGGGTGGTGATCTTAGGCCTATTTATACACCTAAGTGTCATTATCTACGCGTGCTTAGCTTAGTTTTGAGGATAAATTGATTCTCTTAATGAAGTATAAGTGTTTAATTGTGTATTTATGTGCTAAGTTAAATTTTTAGAGTGTTTAAGGTGCATTTGAAACAAGTCAAGAGTCAAAATGATCAAATAGAGCTTAGACGAGAAAACTAGTGTTGCTAACTTGAGCTATGCTTGATTTAGTGTACTTTGATGAGCTTTATTGTGTTGCATGGACTAATTTTTGTTATTCGATGTTATAGGAGACCAATTGAGGAGATATGGAATCTAAATTAAGCCTACAAACAATCCACAAAAAGTGGGAAAACAACAAACAAGCGGACGAGAAGAATAGAGCAAGAATTGGCTGAAACCTTCCCGTGTGGGGGTAGCCTTGCGCCGCACCCCCCCCCCCCCCATGGCATGGGAGGGGGACTTGAAAATCATCCCCTACATAAGTGGTCTACTGTTTTTACCCTGTGATGGCCTTGCATACACCCTTAGCCATGCGATGGGCTACACGACGCACCCCCCTATGACGTCTAAAAGTTGGTTTTTAACTTGATTTAAGTTGAGGGAAAGTTGGTAAATGCATATGTTTCATTTGCTACAGACTATGGAAGACTTAAAGTACTATATAAGGAGTACTTATCCACATTTACAAGGGATCTGTGAAGCAATATATGTTTGGAGAAAGGAGAAGGATCAAAGGCTCTACGTTAGGGTTTTTCTTCCTTTACTTATTAGTTTCTTTATGGTTTTACCTATGAATTCATTTATGGTGATTCTTTGTATGACTTTGAGTGTATAAACACCCTATTTCTAGTGTTGAGGCTACAAACATGATTGCTTAGCTTATATTTGATTTGGTTAATGTTGATTATAACATTTGGTTGTTCTTGTGTTCTTGAATTTACTATTCTACTGACTTGCGACCTTTAGAATACATTTATATTTATTTTGTGATCCCGAAAGGAGTAACATTAGATTAGAAAATGGAACATAAGAAATGGGTTCTTGTGTTTAAGATGAATTAAGGATAAGATTTGTGGTTAGGATAAGAATACACCTAATTTGCCCCATTTGGCTCAAATACGGGATGAAATATAAATGCGTTTGAATTAGTTCCCACATACCCGCTCAATGATGTAGTTGTGAGGCTAATTTAAATAGACTATCAGAGGCTTAAAAGACCATGATCATAATATTAACCCCGTGAATCAACAACCGAGATAGTTAACTTAACTAACAAGAGTATATATCTTTGCATGATTGTTCAAGATGCCTCAGCCCTGGAATCCTCCAAATCATTGTTTCCAACACTTTTAACTTCCATTATTGTTTAGTGTTACTTTTAGTATAATAAAACTCAAACTCTCTTTGGTTACAAATCGCACTCGTTTAACTTCAATAATAATACTTGCATTGGATTGTATGCTAAACGCCAAGTATCCGTGGGATCAATATGTGGCTCGCAAGAGCTACTTTATTACTTGCATGACCACGTACACTTGCGTGTGTAGTGGAACACAAGACTGACATGTTAAGTTTGCAGAACACTTCTCAAAGTGTAGTTAGCAGTAACACATCACATAGTTCAGATAACAATACCATGGAGGTGCTCATCTGCCAAAAGATTTAGAAAGGCTTTTTATGAGTTTTTTGATATTTTGATTCCATGTTTGAGTTATGAAATGTGATTTTGTTAGTTGATTGTTGGTATATCCTATGGTTCATCTTACATTACTAATACTAAGTCCTTTATGTAGGTGAATGGGTTCTTGCTCAATTTGTACTAATTGTACGCCCCATATTATCACTGCTAATACTAGAGAGGTAAATTGTTGAAAAGTACATATCCTTAGTCATACCTGTATACAGTGAAGAGAACAGGCTCCCATGATTCCTTGATGAAACTTTAAAGTAAGTGAACCAGAGTTGTTCTATGTCTACTCTTTACTTTTTCACCCTGTTATGTCTGATTTGACTATTTACAATTATGGCATTTTTCTTTTAATTAGTTAGTGTCTATAGTTCCCCAACTATTTTTCGGATCACGGCTCATTTAACTAATAACATATAGAGGTACAATTTGTAAGATAATCATGTGGTCTATAAATTATAGTTTCTCAAAACAGATACGCCAAAATCTCACTGCAATTACTTTATAGTTAGAGGCACACGTCCTTATATATTTGATATATTGTTTCAATTACATACTAATCGATTTGATTATTTTCTTTTTCATCTTTGTTTCTTCAGCTTTAGACATCCCTTGCCAGATTACCATATGGATAGGCCACTTCTTACTCTCTCCTTCTCCTTCTTCTCCACTCATACATTAATTCCACCCATCAATAAGTCATGTACACTGACAAAACATTTAGTTGCATTTTTAAGTTGAATGTTCCCTCATATGATTATTTTTGTAGAGGTTGTTGTCCCTCATCTGAAAGAATTATAATTATGACTGACTTCTAATATTGGAACAGGTTTTATGGCTGAGTGAGGTACACTTCTTTTTTGTCTATCTTCCTTCCCCCCCCTCCACGTGTTCTTGATTGTTCCAGAGGGTGGTATATGTGTAGGGTTTTTAGTGAAACTTCTATCTTCAGCCTTAAAATTGTTGTTCTTATAATCAACATCATGATTGGTATAGTCTCGAGACCTCACCAAGATTTTTGGGTGCTTTTTCATGCTATAGCTCCTCCTGGAAATCTTGATCTTCTGTAACAAAACTCAACACTAATTTTTCATGCAAAGAGTCAGTTCAGTATAAAAAGTGTAATTTTGTTCTTAACTTATGTGTTCACAGGTCTGTTGATGCTCAGAAATTATCTATTGAGAAGACCAAGTATCTTGGAGGTTAATTTGCTCTGCTAACTCATCTTTCTATTGTAAATATTTTTCATCTTGCTTTTGGAGTTAAATAGAAAATAAATTATAGAACAGCTCATCTCAGCTTCATGTGTGGGTGTAGAAGAGCTTTTTTTTTTCCAAATAATATTAGCCTCTTGTATGCCCAATGAGTAGCTAATTTCAGTTCAACAGCTTTCTTTTTATGTGTTCTATTTTAGTTAGTTGTCCTCTTCTGCTAACTAACTGTTCTTTTGGTTGATTGTATATTAGGTGACGTGGAGCACACGCATTTGGTTTAAGGGTTAGATTATGCTTTACTTTACAAAATGAGAAGTGAAATAGATAAGAAGCCAGATGCTGGAGATTGAGTTTGAAGGAAAACCTAGGTAAATACTAGATTACTTTATTGCTTAACTGAATGCATGACTCCTTTATTTCAAAGCCAACTGAATATACTATGATGTCCTGTATTTTCTTGGACATCATTGATCTGCTTCAACACTCATGATAAGTTCCTTCTCCTTGTAAGGGTTGAAGTTTAAGAAAGTTGATCATGGTAATTACGAGAAAATGGCGGCGGGAATCTTAGAATAGGAGATTGTTTGTAACTTGTTCATGAGAAAGTGAACTAAGATCTAGAGTTCTTTTCTATTCGACCTAACTTCTACTTAGGACATGTTGCTAATTACTCTTCTTGTTCTTTGTAATTTTCTTTCAAGCTAAAAGTTAATGAATGGATAGTTTGTTATTGATGGTGTATTTTGTACTTTTTTCTTCCTCAATATAGTTTAGCCAATAATCTTTTCTTTGATTAAAATATCGCCAATAAGGTGTCATTAATAGAAATACAAGATTCAAATTTTAGGGGGGTTTAGCGGCAATTGTTATTGCCACTAAAACTAAGATTTTTTAGAGGCAATAGTTAGTATCTTTACCGACACTCTTTGAAATTGTTGCTATAACCTTTAGCGACATTGGATCCAATGACAATTAACTAAATGCTAGTAAAATCTTTAGCGGCAATGTGTATTGCCACTAAAGTGAATATTTATTGCCACTAAAAGGTTTTATTGTTGTAGTATTATAGTGTTTTATTTTCAAAGTCACTCAACCTATTTGATTGATTTTTTCATTAAAATTTGTTGTCATACAATTTTCTTTAAAATAAAAAATTATAGGAAATTAAAAAATATTCATTTAATCTCAGTTCAATACTTCGTGGTTTCTTGAAGCATTTTGAAATGAGTTTCAATTTGTTTGTCTTAGTTTGGCCGGCTTACTTGAGGAGCATTATATTTGTTAATGAAGGGAGATTGTTCTACCCACTCTAAGTTGCTAAGTATTCTGGAACTAGCGTTTGGTAATTTGTTATTTTACCTGGTTTGATTTCATTCCAATACATGACACTATAACATGCAGTCTCATTGTTTGCACTCGTGGCTTGGTTAATACTAGCGGTTCAGTTCAAATTTTTATCTGTTTATCTGTCACGCCTCGAATTCCAATGGGGAGAATTGACACCCGAAGCCGTTGAGGCCCGAGAGAACCAATCTTTACTCATGTACATTCATATGCATGTCTCTGTATGAATATCATTCTATCACATGTAACTATATGATACCAATGGTGGAAGTCATGGAAAACATATGCTATATATAAAACTTGGCCGTTAGGGCCTTCAAGTCAAAACATACATTCCTTACATCCCTTCATTTGTACCACAACGTCTATAAAGCCTCTAACAGATACATATGTATAACCAACCTAAGTCGGGATAAGTCCTCGCTTTATACAATTTTTTGTACACTATCAACACAAATGTACCCATGACACGAAAAGCCCCGAACCGAGCTGGAGCTCACCAATAATCCGTAGATAACCCACAGTCTACTGTGGAGGTCTATTAGCACCTGTGCCTGTAGCAAGTAATGTAAGTCCCCCAAGGGACATCAGTACAAAGAATGTACTGAGTATGTAAGGCCATAAGAGACTGTATGATACATAAGTACTTTAATGGAATCAAGTACAAGTGAGTGAACAATATAGATAAACCCCTGTAAGGTATATGTGTGAAACCATGTACATTACCTTCTTTACTTTACTTTACTTTACTTTACATCATCAATCATATAATGCCCGGGCCCAACTGATCAGTAGGAAAAATAACCTCATAATCGGGATCGACATCATGCGGATGTTCCTTTCATCCAAGAGATACCACCCGTAATATTAGGATCGCCATCATGCAGGTGTTCCTTTCAACCCATGAATACCACCCGTAATATTGGGATCGACATCATGCAGGTGTTCCTTTCACCCCATGGATACCACCCATGAAAACAACTAGTTATGCATTACTTCATTCTTTAGCTATAAGAGTGATACATCATTGGTCGTACATTATGGGAACTTTAGAAGGTAACATTATTGGAACATTGAAACAATGTTCAATGAATAAGACACAAGTGAATAACAATTACTAACAACTCATAAATGAGATATTCTAAAAAGTTGGGAGAAATGAGATACTGTACAACCTTTTGAAATAGAAACAAGTGCAACGACAATGTGGGCAATAAATGCTGCAGAAGAATGTGAATAAGAATAACCTTACAGACCTTATCTTTCCAACAAGTGAATACAACAATTCATCTCTTCCTTAAAGTGTTATTCTACAATATGAATATATAATGGAGCTCACATTAACAACTAACTACATTACAAGTTCACAAGACGATAATTAGCTACTTTACGGGACATAAAAACTATCCAACATCCCCAACACATGGTATATCATTACACCTTATTTAATACTTCCACATAACTTTATTTCACTCTCCTGCAATACAATTTACTGCCTCACAACACCAACAACGCCAAAACAGTCCACAAACCAACATAGACGTCACAAACCAACAAGATTTCCCACCAAGTGCATACTTCACATTTTTACCTCAATGCAACTCCACATATTTATTCCATCAAGTCACATAAATGCTTTTCACAACAATATACCAAAAATAGTCAACACAATTTCATAATTCACTTTAACATAACAAGAAAGTATTCTCTTTTCACTACACCAAACGTTCCATACACAATTACGTATAAACATTTCCACAAGTCATACTCAAGGAGTAATGAATTAGGGACAGAACCACACTTAAAAATATTGAAATTTCATCCATCTAATTCAATTCCTTCAAGACCTTAAGTCTCTTTTCAAGTTTAGACCTCATAGAAGGCAAATCCTTTAGCAAAGAAGCAAAAGTGGACTGCCCAACACTTATTAAACATAACCAACATGATTTACACACCATATTATGCATATAATATACTAAACCATAAGAGTAAACACATACCAAAGCTTTCAAAGGAGTGATCTTGTCCAAAGAGAATGGTAGCTTAGGGTTTGGAAGAGGAGAGAATATTGTGGAAAATTCTAGACTTGGCATGTGTGGTGTAATGAATAAAATCTGATTTGTTTGGCCTTATATAGTCCCTCAAGGTCATCCTTAGACAAACACTTAGTCAATAATTGAGGTATTTACTTGGTCAAAGGTAGAATAGGTCATTCCCATTTGGGCCATGGCTTTTGGCTTAATTTTGGGCCTTTATTGAGCCCATTAACACATGTGAATTCAGCCCACTACAATTTAATATGTAATACCCCAACAATTTCATGTTTTAAATAATTCCATAGATGTTACGATAATTAAATAGATTCGGATATGTGTGGGGTGTTACATCCTTCCCCCCTTAGAAACATTCGTCCTCGAATGTTAGTGATATTATCCAATTTAAACCAATTCAAGTATAAGTTTATCCTTCATGTTCTCATATACACATAATGCTTATAGATACATTCCTTGTTATTGCTCCAATTCCGCACCTTGAACTTTCTCTTCCGTTTGAAACAATTACGGGTAATTTGACTTCATCATTTCTTTGGCTCCCCACGTGATTTCTTTTACTTGTCGATTCCTCCACTGTACCTTTATGGAAGCTATTTCTTTATTTCTTAATCTTTTCACTTATCGATTTAGAATAGCAATAGGTACCTCTTCATAAGTGAGATCCTCCGTAACTTGTACATCTTCAATGGGAGCAATACGAGATGATCTCCTATGCACTTTTGAAGCATTGAAACATGAAATACTGGATGAGCTGTGGAGAGTTCTTGGGGTAATGCTAATTCATACGCAACTTACCCAAATCTTTGGACAATTTCATATGGCACGCTATATAGGGCCAATCTTCATTTATTTCTGAATCTTATTACCTCTTTCATTGGTGACACTTTCAAAAATACCTAATCACTTATGGCAAATTCTAATTCTCTTCTTATAATATCGGCATATGACTTGTGTCGACTTATAGCTACTATTGTATTACCTTAACCTTCTCCATAGCTTAATAAACAAAATCTAGCCCCATGTAAGGCAGTTTCACTCGCTTTAAACCATCCAATTGATGATTTACCTTTCCTTCCATATAAAGCTTCATAAGATGCCATCTTGATACTTGAATGATAGCTATTATTGTAGGCAAATTCAATAAGAGTTAGATGATCATCCCAACTACCTTTAAAGTCCAATGCAAAAGCTTGTAGCATATCTTCAAATGTTTGGATAGTACGTTCTGTTTGTCCATCTGTCTGAGGATGGAAAGCCGCACTTAAATTCACTTGGGTTCCCAAACTCTACTGAAATTTTTTCCAAAAGTGTGCTTTAAATTGAGCTCCCCTGTCTGATACAATAGAGATTGGAATCCCATGTAATCACACTATTTCCTTAACATACAACCTCGCATAATCTTCTACTGTGTAGGTGGTCTTGACAGGCAAAAAGTGTGTTGATTTGGTATGACTGTCAACTGTCACTCATATGGAATCAAATTTCCAAAGTGTATGAGGCAAACTTGTGATAAAATCCATGTTAACCATGTTCCATTTCCAGCTGGAAAATTTATACATTGCATATAGCCTTCAGGTTTCTGATGCTCTACTTTTATTTGTCGATAATTTGGACATTAGGCTACAAATTCTATATTGTTCTTCTTCACGTTACCCCACCAATATATTTTTTTTGAATCATGATACATTTTGGTAACTTCCGGATGAATAGAATACCGTGAATGATGTACCTCTATCATAATCCATCTCCTTAGCTCATTTACATACGGTACACACAATCGACCTTGGCACTAAAGCACTTCCTCCTGCGTAAGATCAATTGCCTTTGTCAAACCTTGTTGTACATTCTTTTCCAACTGAAATAGATTAGGGTCCGCATACTGTTTCTCTTTCACTTCAGCTACTAATGAAGATTCTGTCGCTTTTTGTAATATAATTCCTTCATCTGGAGTTTTAAGAAGGCGAACCCCCAAGCTGACTAATTGATGTAAATCCTTGACTATACCTTGCTCTTCCGTCAACTGGCCATTAGTGCTTTCTATTGCTTTGCGACTTACTACATCAGCTACCATATTTGCCTTCCCCGGATGATATAAAATATCAATATCATAGTCTTTTAATAGTTTAAGCCACCTTCGCTGCCTCAGATTTAAGTCCTTTTACTTAAAGGTATACTGCAAACTCTTATGGTCGGTATATATGTTAACATGAATCCCATACAAGTAATGACGCCATATCTTTAAAGCAAATATCACGGCTGCTAAATCAAGATCATGTGTTGGATAATTTCTTTATTCATATGGACGCAATTGTCTTGAAGCATAAGCTATCACATTAACGTGTTACATCTATACACATCCTAAGCCGACTCCTAAAACATCACAATATACTGCATACCCTACTGTGCCTTCGGGAAGTACTAATACAGGTGTAGAAGTCAATTTATTGTTCTGCTCTTGGAAACTCTTCTCACATGCATCATTCCACTAAAACTTAATTGCCTTGTGTGTTAGCTTTGTTAAGGGTGTAGGGATAGAAGAAAATCCTTCAATCAATTTCCTATAATAACCAACCAATCCAAGAAAACGATCTCTATAAGCGTCGTAGGCCTTAGCCAATTTTTCACCGCTTCTATCTTTTGTATATCGACCCTCATTTCTTCATCCTATACAATATGACCCAAGAACGCTATGGATTGTAACCAAAATTCACATTTAGAAAACTTCTGTAACACCTGCCGTAAGTAATTAGCATGGTCCTCTTGTGATCTTGAATATCATCTCCAAACAGGGTCACGTACATATTTAAAATGGCTTGAACACCCTATTCATCAAATCCCTAACAACTGCTGGTGCATTGGTTAGCCCAAATAACATAACTAGAAATTCATAGTAACCATACCGTATTCAAAAAGCTATCTCGGGTATATCATTTTCTCTAACCCTTACCTGGTGATATCCCGATCTCAACTCAATCTTTGAAAAATATTTTGACACCCTGTAATTGGTCAAATAATTCATCAATTCTGGGGAGGGGATATTTATTCTTAACCGTTACTCTATCCAATTACCAACTATCAATACCCATTCTCAGTGTACCATCTTTTTTTTTTGTACAATTAACACTGGTGCACCCCAAAGGGATATACTAGGCCTTATGAATTCCTTTCTAGCAAATCTTTTAATTGCTCTGTTACTTCTCGTAATTCTGGTGGGACCACTTTATACAGAGGGATAGAGATAGGCTGAGTGTCTGGCATCACGTCAATACCAAACTCTACTTCCCGTTCTGGGGGTAAACCTGGAAAATCTTCAGGAACTACCTCAAGAATTTCATTTACTACTGGAACCGATTGAAAAGTTAGTGGCTTCACATCAGTATCTTTCACTCTTACTAAGTGACATATGTACTCCTTTGGGTATCATTTCCCTTGCCTTGAGATAGGAAATAAAGTTACCTCTCGATGCTCCCACATTACCCTTCCATTCAAGAACATTCTTTGTGAAAAATGAAAATGTAACTTCTTAGCTCGACAATCTACCGTGGCATAACAAGAAGCCAACCAGTGTATCATAACCACAAATAGTTACTATACAATTACGATATACTCTTTTAACTACAATAGATTCACCAACTGGTGTAGATACTTCAAATGACTCAACTCATAATTCCGGCGTTCTTTTGAAATTTTATTATTTTTTTTTCCTCAATCAAGGGAGTAACATATGATAGGGTAAAACCCGGATCAACCAATGCATATACATTATGTAAAAATATGAATAGTGTACCTGTATCTACATCAGGAGAAGCCTCCAAATTCTGTCATCCACTAAGGCATAGGTACGGTTCTGGGTTTCACTAGCACCAACTGTCCCTCTAGAACCTCTACCACTCCCCATAGGTTGTAAACCTCGGTCTAAGGAAGGAACCGATGATAATGATGCAACAGTTGATCTCGTAGGTCATGCCATACTACCCGTGCCCTTCTGTGGACACTTTCTCATTTTGTGCCCCGACATACCACACCAATAACAAATATTTGTTCTACACCAGCATTCACCTGAATGAAACTTTTTACAGCGCTGGCACAGCTGATGAAAAGACCTCGATTGGCTCATACTTCCTTATTCTTGATACCCCACTGCCTGTGAACCCTGAACCTCACTTCTTTGCCCAACATGACTATGACTGCCTCTAAACCCTTGGGATCGAGGTAGAGAATTTACTGTATAATGAGTAAATAATGGTCTAGGCGGTCTGTTAAACACCCGAGACCTAAATTCTCCTTGGGACGCCATGAACTGTCCTATAGGTCTAGCCCTCTTTGACGACCCTCTTTCAAATTCTTGTGCCATTCTCCTTTGCCTTTGATTACCTCTCTTTTGTGCAAAGGCTGGACCAACCTTTCCTTGATTTTGTACAATGACTATCTGAGTCAACAGGTGCACTGCATTCCTTATATCCTTCTCAGTAGCATTAACAGGTGTTTCGGCAGGGTCTTCTCTCCTTCCCGGCTCTCCTAGAGCTGGGGAAGTAGAAGAAGCCCATGATGCATATTTAGTTTCAACCCCACCTTGACTAATTTGGTCAGGTGGCAATTTACTCGTTCCTTTTCCGACAAACATATCTACCTTCTTACCTTTACCCATACCTTGTCTTGCAATCGACATTTTACTAATAACAAAAGAAACCAACTTTAATAGTTAGATATGATTCCACCTACAACATTGACTCTATTGCACGATCTAGAAATGAAGAAAAGAAACAACCCCTAAATGTCTCGTAGCCTCCTACTTATAAATGTGGCGCACAACACACCCATAAGCAGGACTCTACGCAGACACGACTTTGTAGACACCCTTAGGACGACCTGCTCTGATACCACTTTTGTCACGCCTCGAATTCCAATGGGGCGGACTGGCACCCAATGCCGTTGAGGCCTGAGAGAACCAATGTTTACTCATGTACATTCATATGCATTTCTCTGTATGAATATCATTTTATCTCATATAACTATATGATACCAATGACGGAAGTCATGGAAAACATATGCTATTTATGAAACTTGGCCTTTAGGGCCTTCAAGTCAAAACATATATTCCTTACATCCCTTCATTTTTCCCACAACGTCTACAAAGCCTCTAACAGATACATATGTATAACCAACCTAAGTCGGGACAAGTCCCCTCTTTATACAATTCTTTGTACAATATCAACACAAATGTACCCATGACACGGAAAGCCCTGAACCGAGATGGAGCTCACCAATAATCTATAAATAAGTTGCAGTCTACTGTGGAGGTCTATTAGCACCTGTGCCTGCAGCAAGTAAGGTAAGTGCCCCAAGGGACATCAGTACAAAGAATGTACTGAGTATGTAAGGCCATAAGAAACTGTATGATACATAAGTACTTTAATGGAATCAAGTACAAGTGAGTGAACAATATAGATAAACCCCTGTAAGGTATATGCATGAAACCATGTACATTGCCTTCTTCACTTTACTTTACTTTACTTTACATCATCAATCATATAATGCCCGGGCCCAACTGATCAGTGGGAAAATGTCATGACCCGAAATCCCATTTGGGCCGGACTGGCACCCGAAGCTGATATTGCCCGAGAGAACCAATCTTTGCTCATGTTCATTCGCAAGCCCATTTTAGTATGAATCTTATTACACCTCATGCGATTATGCGGAAGTCATGGAAACTTATGCAATATATGAAACTTGGCCGTTAGGGCCATCAAGTCAAACAGAACACACATCTATTACATTAACTTTCCCACCTATGTCTACAAATCCTCTAACCAATACATGAACACAACAACCTTTAGTCGGGACAAGTCCCCGCTTTACACAATAATTACAATACCAAAATAATATACACATGTGACTCGGAAAGCCCCGAACCAACTGGAGCTCACCAATGATCCACGGATAATCCGTAGCCTATTGTGGAGGTCTACTAACACCTGTGCCTGCAGCAAATAAAGTAAGTCCCCCAAAGGGGTCAGTACGAAGAATATACTGAGTATGCAAGGCTATAAGAAACTTCATGAAACTTAAACACTTCAATGAACTTGATTTCAAGAGAATAGTCAATGTGGATAAATCATCGTTCAGTACGTGTGGAAATAGGTACTTTGCGTTCATTATTCCTTTTGCCTTTATGTCCGTTATCGTTAGTAGTTAGAACCGTCAATATGCAACCGTCAATATATATATATATATAGCAGGTTTGGACCTTAGGGCTACCCCCTGTCAGGTTCAGCATCAAGTTAGGCTTTTGCCCCACTGAGCTTCCCCCCTGCCATCACTCAAAAATCAGTGAAGCAGGTTCGACATCAAGTTTGGCTTTTGCTTCACTAAGCTTTCCCCCTGATCCAACAATATCGAGATCGGCTTGAGTTAGGCTTGCGCCCCCACAAAGCTATCTCCCGTACTCAATAAGTATAAAGAAAATATAAAGTAACCATAAGGAAAATATAAAGTAACCATACGGGAAAATATAAAGTATCCATAAGGAAAATATAAAGTATCCGTACGGGAAAACACTTCTTTGGATTACTTCTCTCTTTTAGTTTTATGAGATTTATACATTGGGGGATCATAACCTTATTAGAAACACATAAATGTGTTACTTTAGTCTTTTATGTTCATGAGATTGATACTTGGTAGTTGTAACATTATGGAAGCTTTGGAACATAACATTATTGGAACTTGGAATCATGTCTATAAGTATGTTGTACATGAATGACAATAGATGATAACATGAAATAAGATGCTTTAGGACATTTCGGAAATGAATAAGTACAATAACGAGGTGTACATTATATGCTGCATAAAAGATACAGAAAGAGTGACCTTACATACCTTATCTCCTTAATATGAATATACAATCTTAGACGTGCATACAATAGTCCCGCTCCTTCCTTATGTTTCACTCTACAACACAATTACATAACGGAACCAACATTAACCACCAACTACCTTACAATGGCATATAATAACAATGAGTTACACCATGGCCTCAAAATGTCATTTCCTTCTCTACAATACCATTTACGGCATGGTCATATCAATAATACCACAACATGCCCAACATTGACCAAAATACCATAAACCACTAGCATGTCACACCAAGTTCATACTTTCCACTCTCCATCATCACAACATCACAATGATTCCATCAATTCACTTCAATACACCTCACAACAACAAATCGGCTAAAATCCCATAATTTACACTTATAACAAAATAACAATTTTAATAACATAATCACACCATACATGTTGATATTTTATCCATACCATGCTCTTTTATCAAAACCACAAGTCATACTTCAAGTTTAAATTCCATAGATGGCACATCTTTTACCAAAAACACAAAGTGCCATATTCAACACTTCCAAGCATAACCAACATGATATAGATAATCTCCCATGCATATAATATATTAATCCATAAGAATAATCACTTACCTAAGCTTGGAAAATGATGATCTTGCTCCAAAGATGACTTAGGGTTTGAAGAGCCCAAAGGGGTGTTCTTGAAAAGTCTAGAAAATGCAAGAAAAGCATGTGTGTTTTTCATGAATAAAAATCAGGATTTTTTCTCCTTTTATATGCCTTTGAATTCCCTTGCTCAATGATTGATTAGTCAAAGAATAATGGGTCATTTGACCCATGTTTGGCCCATGTCTTTTGTACCATTTTGCGCCCTTTTTTTTTAACCCAATTCACTTAACCCAATAAAATCTATTTTCTCATTTTTAAATCATTCATACTCTTTACAACAATATTCCCACTTACGGGATTCATATTTGTAGCCTCGATCCCAAAAACAAGCGATTCTATCCACGTATGGCTTATTTTGACTACAAGGGTAAAATCGTCATTTTGATGTCAAATTCGTTCACGAGTAATTTTATCATACCAATATAATACTTCACTCATTCCATGTATATGCTCATGGTTGTAGAAGAAACGTGGCAAAAATTGACCCGGTACGTCCCTGGGCACCCTTGGGACTTAGAAAAATTCCAACTTTTGAAAAATGGGCAAAACCACCCTGGCACGCCCTTGCTTTCTGCCTCTGGGCCAAAAAATTTAGCCCAGAGTGGCCTGGCATGCTCTCTGGCTCACCCCAGCCTTAATTTTTTTGAAAATTTCATTTTTCGACTTTTCTTCGCGGGTTTGGTTAGATACTTCAAGTCCTATTCTTTAACTTACTTCTTACCCTTAAAATCCTTTGTTTGGAGGTCCTCTTGGCCTCATAAAAAATTACAAACACCTCCTACGAAGGGCTAATCACATGTACGAGGCCAAATTTTAATTTTCTCATCACTAACATTACAAAATACATACTCATGGCATCTCGACACCTAAGTAACCCTTGTTCAACGTCGTCAAGTAGGGTTGGGAAGGTACGGGGTGTTACATTCTCCCCCTTTAGAAACATTTATCCTCGAATGTTAACGATGTCGCTTCGATTACAATAAATGCATCTCTATATTAGCATACATATACATAGACTCTTAATACTTATAGATGCTTACTTGTTATTGGTCCACTTGCACATGTTGAACTTTTTCATCAATTTGAAACAACTATGGGTACCTTGGTCCCATCAGTTGTTTTCATCTTCCCAGGTCATCTCTTCGACTTGTTGATTTCTCCAAAGAACTTTTTACGGAAGTTACGTCTTTACATAACCTTTTCACTTGTCTATCCAAAATGGCAATAGGTATCTCCTCATAAGTAAGATCCTCCAGATTCCTGATGCTCTACGTTTTACTTGTTAACAATTCGGATCATGAGTTACAATTTTCGTAATGTTCTTCTCATGTAACCTTATCAATACGTCTCTTTCAACCCATGGTACCTTTTGGTTTCTCCCGAATGAATAGAATTTCATAAATTGAGCATTACAGTGTTCCCTCTTGTGTAAGATCAAATGCGTTTGTCATAGAATCCACATACCATGTTTCTTTTTCAATTTAAAGGAAATAGGATTTACATGTTGTCTTCCTTTCTTTCAGTTACAAATGAAGACTCTGCCGCATTATACACTATAATTCTTTCATCTAGAGTCTCACGAAGACGAACTATCTACCTTTGCTATACCTTACTTTGCCGTAAACTAACCCTTAGTATTTCCTATTGCTTTGCGGCTTAATGAACCGATTATCACATTTGCTTTCCCCGAATGTTGTCATGTCTTAGTCTTTTACTATTTCCAGCCACCTTTGCTATCTTTAGTTTAGATCTTCCTATTTACAGATATATCGTAAGCTCTTGAAATTAGTATATGCATCAACTTGAACCCCATACAAATAGTGGCACCCTATATCTATAGTTGGTTTTCTCAAGAAACTCTCACATCTGCTAACTCCATAGCATGTATTGGCTAATTCCTCTCGGTGGTCATAACTATCTTGAGGCATAAGCTACTACGTTACCATGCTACATCAATACATACCCAAGAATGGCTTGACGTCTTATTATTTCTTCAAATCTTACCTGATGATACCCCGATCTCAAGTTAACTTGTGAGAAACATTTGACACCCTATAATTTGTCACATAACTCATCAGTTTTGGGGAGGGACTATTTATCCTTGACTTTCACCGTATTCAGTTGCCAATAATCCATGCACGCTCTCAACGTGCCGACTTTCTTCAGTACACATCATTCTGGTGCATCCCAAGAGGACATACTAGACCTTATAAATCCCCGTGGATATCATTTT
This sequence comes from Capsicum rhomboideum, assembly GCA_031232105.1. Lineage (NCBI taxonomy): Eukaryota > Viridiplantae > Streptophyta > Magnoliopsida > Solanales > Solanaceae > Capsicum > Capsicum rhomboideum. Next base: position 104,555,365 of record CP124710.1, read on the forward strand.
TCTTGCTTTAAGATATGAAATAAATTTTCCTCTCGATACGCCAATACTACTCCTCCATTCAAGGACGGTCTTTTGTAGGAAATGAAAATGGACTTTCTTAGCTCGGCAATCCACCGTAACATGCTCACAAATGGGTTCTATATAGTTACGATGTACTTTCTTAACTATAATAGATTCATCAATAGGTGTAACTACACCAGATGGTCTAACTAATAAGTATGATGTTCGTTCAATTTCGTAGCGGTCAATGGAGTAACATATGATACTGTAGAATCCGGATCAATCAATACATATATAGATACATTAATGAAAACAAACAAGAATATACCTGTAGCTACATCCGGATGGGCCTCCACATTCTGCTGACCCGCTAGAGCATAAGTACGGTCCTGTATTCCACTAAAACTAGCTACTCCTCTAGTACCTTTACCACGAACAACTGGCGGTACATCTTGACCTAAAAAAGGAACCGATGATGATGGTGCAACGGTTGACCCCGTAGGTCGCATAATAATGCCCGTGCCCCTTCTTGGGCAATCTCTCACCATGTGCCCAGACATACCACACCAAAAGCAAATATTGGTCCCAAACCGGCATTCCTTTAAATGAAGTTTTCCATAGTGTGGACACGGCTGGCGAGGAAACCCCGATTGGTTCATACGTCCTTGCTCTTGATACCCCACTGGTTGTGAACCTTGAATTCCACTACTTTGCCCAACGTGACTTCCTCTAGACCCTTGGAACTGGGGTTGAGTGCCTACTATAGGATGAGAAAGTGATGGTCTTGGCGGTCTACTAAAATCCTGAGGCCCAAATTCTCCTTGGGACACTATGTACTGTCCCATAGGTCTAGGTTTCTTTGACGACCCCTCTTCTGTTTTGTGCATCTTTCTTCTCTTCCTCTGATCCTCCATCTTTTGTGCAAAAGCCTGTATTCTGGATATATCCATATCTCTATTCAGAGCAGCAATGGTACAGTCTCTGACCAATGATGGATCCAATCGATCCACATACCGATGAACTCTATCAGCCATAGTGGCTACCATATAGGGACTTATCGGGCCAAAGAATTAAACAGGAGACTGTACTCCCGGACGCTCATATTCCCTTGACGAAGATTTAAAAACTGGTCTGTGCGTGCCTCCCGAATCTCATATGGAAGGTAGTGATCCAGGAATGCCATTTTAAATTCTTCCCAGCTAGCCGGGGGTGCACCAACGCCCCTAGCTCGTTTCCAATCTTCGTACCATAATATCGCCTCCCCTTTCAATCTATACGCCTCGAGTTCAACTGTTTCTACACCAAATATGTGCATAACATCCAAAGCCCTTTTGATTTGATCAATAAAATCTTGCGGTTCCTCATTAAGATCCGATCCAGTGAATATAGGAGGGTCTAATTTTAGGAAATCCTGCGTTCTTCTACTAGCTTCCCTAGCCTCACTGTCATTACTTGTCGTTGGACCAGCTTGTCCTTGATTCTGTGCTGCAATTAGCTGAATCAACATATGTACTGCATTTCTTAAATTCTGGTCAGTGACATTAACAGGTGGCTCAACAGGTTCTTCTCTCCTTCTCGGCTCTTCTGGAGCTGGAAAAGTAGAAGAAGCCCGTGATGCAAACTCACTTTCAGCTTCATCTTGCTCAACCCGTTCAGGTGGTAAGTTACTAGTTCCTTTTCCACCAATCCTGTCTAGATTCTTAGTATTACTCTTTCCTCTTCTTGTAATCGGCATTTCTTACTATACCAAAGAAAAACAATTCCCATGATCAGATACAATTCAACTTACAACACTGGCTCTATTGCACGATCTAGAAGTGAAGAAATGAAACAACATCCTAAATGCCCCATAGCCTCCTGCTCATAAATGTGGTGCACAACACATCCATGAATAAGACTCTACTCGGACACGGCTTTGCAGACACCCTTAGAACAACCTGCTCTGATACCACTTTTGTCACGACCCAAAATCCCATTCGAGCCGGACTGGCACCTGAAGCCGATATGGCCCAAGAGAACCAATCTTTGCTCATATCATTCGCAAGCCCATTTTAGTATGAAACTTATTACACCTCATGCGATTATGCAGAAGTCATGGAAACTTATGCAATATATGAAACTTGGCCGTTAGGGCCATCAAGTGAAACAGAACACACATCTATTACATTAACCTTCCCACCTATGTCTACAAAGCCTCTAACCAATACATGAACACAATAGCCTATATTCGGGACAAGTCCCCGCTTTACACAATAATTACAATACCAAAACAATATACACATGTGACTCGGAAAGCCCCGAACCAACTGGAGCTCACCAATGATCCGCGGATAACCCGTAGCCTATTATGGAGGTCTACTAACACCTGTGCCTGCAACAAATAAAGTAAGTCCCCCAAAGGGGTCAGTACGAAGAATGTACTGAGTATGCAAGGCTATAAGAAACTTCATGAAACTTAAACACTTCAATGAACTTGATTTCAAGAGAATAGTCAATGTGGATAAATCATCGTTCAGTACGTGTGGAAATAGGCACTTTGCGTTCATTATTCCTTTTGCCTTTATGTCCGTTACTGTTAGTAGTTAGAACCGTCAATATACATCCGTCAATATATATATATATATATATAGCAGGTTCAGCCCTTAGGGCTACCCCCTATCATGTTCGGCATTAAGTTAGGCTTTTGCCCCACTGAGCTTCCCCCCTGCCATCACTCGAAAATCAGTGAAGCAGGTTCGGCATCAAGTTTGGCTTTTGCTTCACTGAGCTTTCCCCCTGATCCAACAATATCTGGATTGGCTTGAGTTAGGCTTGCGCCCCCACAAAGCTATCACCCGTACTCAATAAGTATAAAGAAAATATAAAGTAACCATAAGGAAAATATAAAGTAACCATACGGGAAAATATAAAGTATCCATAAGGAAAATATAAAGTATCCGTACGGGGAAACACTTCTTTGGATTACTTCTCTCTTTTACTTTTATGAGATTGATACATTGGGGGATCATAACCTTATTAGAAACACATAAATGCGTTTCTTTAGTCTTTTATATTCATGAGATTGATACTTGGTAGTTGTAACATTATGGAAGCTTTGGAACATAACATTATTGAAACTTGGAATCATGTCTATAAGTATGTTTTACATGAATTACAATATATGATAACATGAAATGAGATTCTTTAGGACATTTCGGAAATGAATAAGTACAATAACGAGGTGTACATTATATGCTGCAGAAAGATACGGAAAGAGTGACCTTACATACCTTATCTCCTCAGTACGAATATACAATCTTAGACGTGCATACAATAGTCCCTCTCCTTCCTTATGTTTCACTGTACAACACAAGTACATAACGGAACCAACATTAACCACCAACTACCTTACAATGGCATATAATAACAATGAGTTACACCATGGCCTCAAAATGTCATTTTCTTCTCTACAATACCATTTACGGCATGGTCATATCAATAATACCACAATATGCCCAACATTGACCAAAATACCATAAACCACTAGCATGTCACACCAAGTTCATACTTTCCATTCTCCATCATCACAACATCACAATGATTCCATCAATTCACTTCAATACACCTCACAACAACAAATCGGCCAAAATCTCATAATTTACACTTATAACAAAATAACAATTTTAATAACATAATCACACCATACATGTTGATATTTTATCCATACCATGCTATTTTATCAAAACCACAAGTCATATTTCAAGTTTAAATTCCATAGATGGTACATCTTTTACCAAAAACACAAAGTGCCATATTCAACACTTCCAAGCATAACCAACATGATATACATAATCTCCCATGCATATAATATATTAATCCATAATAATAATCACTTACCTAAGCTTGGAAAATGATGATTTTGCTCCAAAGATGACTTAGGGTTTGAAGAGCCCAAAGGGGTGTTTTTGAAAAGTCTAGAAAATGCAAGAAAAGCATGTGTGTTTTTCATGAATAAAAATCAGATTTTTTCCTCCTTTTATAGGCCTTTGAAGTCCCTTTCTCAATGATTGATTAGTCAAAGAATAATAGGTCATTTGACCCATGTTTGGCCCATGTCTTTGTACCATTTTGGGCCCTTTTTTTTTAGCCCAATTCACTTAACCCAATAAAATCCATAATTTCTCATGTTTAAATCATTCATATGCATTACGACGATATTCCCACTTACGGGATTCATATTTGTAGCCTCGATCCCAAAAACAAGCGATTCTAGCCACGTATGGCTTATTTTGACTACAAGGGTAAAATCGTCATTTTGATGCCAAATTCGTTCACGAGTAATTTTATCATACCAATACAATACTTCACTCATTCCATGTATATGCTCATGGTTGTAGAAGAAACGAGGCAAAAATCAGCCGGTACGTCCCTGGGCACCCTTGGGACTTAAAAAATTCCAACTTTTGAAAAATGGGCAAAACCACCATGGCATCCCAGCTTGCTGCATATGGGACAAAAAATTTAGCCCAGACCGGCCTGGCGTGCCCCAGCCTTAATTTTTTTGAAAATTTCATTTTTCGACTTTTCTTCGCGGGTTTGGTTAGATACTTCAAGTCCTATTCTTTAACTTACTTGTTACCCTTAATATCCTTTGTTTGGAGGTCCTCTTGTCCTCATTTTGAACCCCACAAATGCTCCATAAAAAAATTACAAACACCTCCTACGAAGGGCTAATCACTTGTATGATGCCAAATTTCAATTTTCTTGTCACGCCCCGACTTCCAACGGGACGTGATTGGCACCCGAAGCCGATATGGCCCGAGAGAACCAATCTTTGCTCATGAACCTTCGTATGCATATTCTCGTATGGATCTCATTAAACCTTATGCACCTATGCGGAAGACATGATCATGGAACATATGCTATATATATATATATTAATGAAACTTGGCCGTTGGGGCCATTAAGTCAAAACGAACATTTATCTCTTACATCCACATACCCACACATGTCTACAAAAGACTCTAACAAATGCATTTACTAGACCAACTAACAGTCGGGACAAGTCCCCTCTTTATACAATATTTACAATATCAAAACAAATATACAACTATGACTCAGGAGGCTCCGAACCAACTGGAGCTCACCAAAACTCTGCAAATGATCCACAGTATACTGAGGAGGTCTACTAATGCCTGCACCTGCAACATGTAAGGTAAGTCCCCCGAGGGGGTTAGTACGAAGAATGTACTGAGTATGCAAGGATCATAAAAAATAGCATCATACATCAGAATGTCAATAGAATAAAATATGAGAGAATAATCAATGTGGATCAAGATCATTTTATGTAACATCTTTGATAATTATAGTCCTTCAAGGAATTTACCTTCACTCAAGAGACTTGCCTCTAATAGGTTCTTCTATACCCAAGAGATTCGTTCTTGCTTCTATATTCATTACCGCCATTGTTCATCTACTTGGTTGGTAGGTTATAACAGAATAACACTTCATCCACATACATCCACTCTAGTGGTGGGGGTAACAACATAACATACATCTACTCTCTTAACGTACATCCACTCTATTGGTGGTTTGAACGTACATCCACTCTATTGGTGGTTTGAACCTACATCCACTCGATTGGTGGGGCAACATACATCCACTCTCATGGTGGGGCAACATACATCCACTCTCATGGTGGGGTAACATACATCCACTCTCATGGTGGGAGAACATACATGGGAGAGATTGATATATCAACTTATGAAAGATTAACACATTAAGGATCATGATACTAATTGAAACACACAACTATGCTTTACCTTACTCTTAAGCTTCATGAGATTAACACCTTAACTTATGAGGGAGAGATACATTAGCTCGCACTTTACCTCCTTCACTATTCTTATGAGATCTTATGTAAGTAGGTACATGATACCGGGCCTCCACCTTTTGTGGTCTATAATAGATAACAAAGCATAACATTGGGACTATTCCATATTGAACTTATACCCTCTATAATGTAATCCATACTCCATGAAACATAAAGCAACCATGCCCATTACCTCTTTACAATCTTATACCTTGCATTTAGTTATGAGAGTGACACCTTAAAGATCATAAGGCTAAGCACACACTTATATACACGTCTCATTTCACCCCTTTTTCCTCATGAGATTGACATCTTCACTTATGAGGCATAATTTTACTAACTTGCACATCACCTCTCTTATTACTCTTATGAGATTGGTACTTCTACTTATGAATGATTGGTACAAAGATAATCATCATACTATAGGACTTTGGAACAATACATTATTGGAATAATGTTATTCAAACTAAACAAGCTCTTTTTACCTCATTACTCTCGTTGAGATAGTTCTCTTAGAATTTAACATGTTATGACATCTTTGGAAATTCCAATCAATGACTAATAGATAAGTGAATCATCATTCATCTAAGAATAGGATACGTATGAATAACAATATACGTCAACCTGAATTGATATACTTCAAGCCTTTCGGAATTGAAACAAGTCCAATGTCAATGTGAACAACATGTTGCAGAAGGATATGGAAAAAGGAACCTTACATACCTTGTCTTCTTAATACGAATACACAATTTTAGACGCGTGTACAATAGTACCGCTCCTCCTTTATGTTTTCACTCTACAACACAAGTTCATAACGAACCAACATTAACCACCAATTACCTTATAATGACATACAATAACAATAAGTCACATGTTTAGCTTCAACATGTCATTTCCCCCTTGACAATATCACTTATGAAATCATTATACCAATAATACCACAATATTCCATACATTGACCAACACATGATAACCAATATCATGCCACACCAAGTTCATATTTTACACTTCTCCATCATCACAACATCACAATTATGCCATCATTTTACTTCACTACACCTCACAAGAACAAATCGGCCAAAATCCCATAATTTACACTTATATGAAAATAACAAGTTTAGGACAATAATAACACCATACATGTTGTTATTTCATCCATACCATGCTTTTTCATCAAGACCACAAGTCATAATTCAAGTTACAATCCCTTGGATTTAATATTTTTTTCACAAAACCAAAAAGTGTCATGTCCAACATTTCCAACCATAAACAACATAATATACATATTATCTCATGCTTATAATATGTTAAAGTACAATAATATTCACTTACCCAAGCTTGGAAGATGATGATCTTGCTCCAAGAAGTGCCTCATGGTTTTGAAAGCCAAAAAGATGTTCTTGGGAAATTTCTAGAGAAAGATAGAAAAGGCATGGGTGTTTCTCATGATAAAATCATATATTTTACCCCTTTTATAGACCTTGAGTCCATACTTATTCATTAATGTGGTATTCTAGAAGGTCTTGGCAAGAATGGGTCATTTGACCCATTTTGGGCCATGCTTTTATTTCATTTTTGGATCCTTTTTGGGCCCAATTCACTTAACCCAGTAAAATCAATAATTTCACGTGTGCAAGTCATATCATACATGTTACAACAGTATTACCACTCATTTTATTCATATCCGTAGCCTCAATCCCAAAAACAAGCGATTCTAGCCACGTATGGCCTATTTTGATCAAAAGAGCAAAATCGTCATTTTGACCCCAAATTCGTCCTCGGGTAATTTTATCATACCAATATAATATTTCACTCATTTCATGTATATTCTCATGGTTGTAGAAGATAAATGGCAAAAATCAGCTCAATACGTCCCCGGGCACCCTTGGGACTTAAGAAAAATTCCAACTTTGAAAAGTGACCAAACCCAGCGTGGAACGCCCTTGGGCGCGCTAGCTTGCTGCCTCTGGGCACAAAAATTTGGCCCAAAGCGGTGTGTCACGCTCCCCATCGCGCCCCTACCTTAATTTTTTTTTTTTTTTTTTTTTACTCTCAAAACTAAGGTAAACATGTACGGGGTGTTACATTCTTCCCCCCTTAGAAACATTCTTCCTCGAATGTTAACGATATCGCTTCAATTACGACAAATACATCTCTATCTTAGCATACACAGACATAGATACTTAATGCTCATAAATACTTACTTGTTATGACTCCACTCCCACACTTTGCACTTTTTCATCCTTTTGAAACAAATATGGGTACGTCGATTTCATCCTATTTTGTTTTCTCAACCTCTCATGCGATCTCTTCGACTTGTTGATTTCTCCAAAGAATTCTTATAAAATGTACGTCTTTATTTATTAACCTTCACACTTGTCGATTTAGAATAGCCATAGCTATCTTTTCCTAGTGAGATCTTCCGAACTTTGTATATTTCCAATGGAAACAATATGTAAGGAAACTCTTATACACCTTCACCAATTTCACATGGCATGTTGTATAGGGTCAATTTTCCCCTTTTTGTGAATTTCATTATAACTTTCATGATCACAAACATCTACTATACCATTACAATATGTATGTTCTTTTCATTTTACTAAACTCACCGACAGGTGGAAATATTTCTATTGACTTCACGCATAACCTCGATGTACTATTAAATTCACGATAGTCGATGGAGTAACGTACGATGGAGTAGAGCGCAAATCACTCAATACATATACATAATGTAAAATGTGGTAATATACCTAAATACCTGTACCGTCCTCAGGAGGTGCTTCCTCATTCTGCCGGTCCACTAAAGCATAGGTGCAATTCTGCGTTCCACTGGCACTGGCTACTCCTCTGGCACCTCTACCGTGACCAGCAGACTGTACACCAACTGTCGATGCCACATTGGCTGATCCGGCAGGCCGTGTCATACTACCTGTGGGCCTCTGTGGGAATTCTCTCATCATGTGTCCTGGCCTACTACATACAAAGCAAATATTTGTATCAAATCGGCATTCGCCTGCATGAAATCTCCCACAGCGCGGGTACAACTGACGAGAAGATCTCGTTGCATGTGACCCATGAATCCCACTACTCTGTCCAAATCGACCACCTCTAGACCCTCGGAATTGGGAATGAGCACCTGCTGTGGAATAAGAAGATGAGGGTCTAGGCGGTAATACTCGAGATCCAGATTCTCCTGGAGACAACATAGATTGGCCCATAGGTCTGGCCCTTTTTGATGGCCCTTCTTCCGCTTTCTGTATCCTCTTTCTTTGCCTTTGATCCTCCATTTTCTGCGCAAAGGCCTGTATTCTAGCTATGTCCATATCTCGATTTAAGACAGCAATAGTGCAGTCTCGTACCAAATAAGGCTCCAATCTGTCCACATAACGATGGACTCTATCTTCCGTAGTGGCTACCACATTTGGAGCATATCTAGCCAAGGAATTAAACTGCAAACTGTATTCTCTAACACTCATATTTCCTTGACGCAAATGGAGAAATTGGTCTGCACGTGCCTCCCGAATCTCATATGGGAGGTAATGATCAAGGAATTCCCTTTTAAATTCTTCCCAATCAGCTGGGAGTGCATCAATACCTCTTGATCTTTTCCATTCCTCATACCACAAGATAGCCTCGCCCTTCAGTCTATAAGCTGCTAGCTCAACTGTTTCTACACTTGTTACGTGCATCACCTCTAGTGCTCTTTGAACTTGGTCCACGAAATCCTGTGGATCTGCTTTCGGATCGGACCCTGTGAATATAGGAGGGTCTAATTTCAGAAAATCCTGTGTTCTGCGACTCGCCACCCTAGCCGCATCATCATTATGTGTCATTGGACCTGCTCGTCCTTGACTTTGTGCTGCCACTAACTGTGTCAACATATGTACTGCATTTCTAAGGTCCTGATCCGTAGTGTTCATTGGCGGCTCTGCAGGTTCTTCTCTACCTCTTGGCCCTTCTGGAGCTGGGAGGGCAGAAGAAGACCGCGATGCAATTTCTGCGTCAGCTCCACCTTGACTAACTTGGTCAGGTGGTAATCTACTCATTCCTTCTTCAGTAGGCACATCCACCTGCTTCCCTTTACCTCTACCTTTTCTCGTGATTGGCATGTTTACTATACCAAAGAAAAACAATTACCATGGTCAGATACAATTCAACTTACAACACTGGCTCTATTGTACGATATAGAATGAAGAAAAGAAACCACATCCTAAATGCCCCATAGCCTCCTGCTCATAAATGTGGTGCACAACACATCCATGAACAAGACTCTACTCGAACACGGCTTTGTAGACACCCTTAAAACGAACGGCTCTGATACCACTTTTGTCACGCCCCGACTTCCAACGGGACGTGATTGGCACCCGAAGCCGATATGGCCCGAGAGAACCAATCTTAGCTTATGAACCTTCGTATGCATATTCTCGTATGGATCTCATTAAACCTTATGCACCTATGCGGAAGACATGATCATGGAACATATGCTATATATATATATTAATGAAACTTGGCCGTTGGGGCCATTAAGTCAAAACGAACATTTATCTCTTACATCCACATACCCACACATGTCTACAAAAGCCTCTAACAGATGCATTTACTAGACCAACTAACAGTCGGGACAAGTCCCCTCTTTATACAATATTTACAATATCAAAACAAATATACAACTATGACTCAGGAGGCTCCGAACCAACTGGAGCTCACCAAAACTCTGCAAATGATCCACAGTCTACTGAGGAGGTCTACTAATGCCTGCACCTGCAACATGTAAGGTAAGTCCCCCGAGGGGGTCAGTACGAAGAATGTACTGAGTATACAAGCTCGTAATAAATAGCATCATACATGAGAATGTCAATAGAATAAAATATGAGAGAATAATCAATGTGGATCAAGATCATTTTATGTAACATCTTTTATAATTATAGTCCTTCAAGGAATTTACCTTCACTCAAGAGACTTGCCTCTAATAGGTTCTTCTATACCCAAGAGATTCGTTCTTGCTTCTATATTCATTACCGCCATTGTTCATCTACTTGGTTTGTAGGTTATAACAGAATAACACATCATCCACATACATCCACTCTAGTGGTGGGGGTAACAACATAACATACATCTACTCTCTTAACGTACATCCACTCTATTGGTGGCTTGAACCTACATCCACTCTCATAGTGGGGCAACATACATCCACTCTCATGGTGGGGCAACATACATCCACTCTCATGGTGGGGTAACGTACATCCACTCTCATGGTGGGGTAACGTACATCCACTCTATTGGTGGGGCAACATACATCCACTCTCATGGTGGGGCAACATACATCCACTCTCATGGTGGGGTAACATACATCCACTCTCATGGTGGGAGAACATACATGGGAGAGATTGATATATCAACTTATGAAAGATTAACACATTAAGGATCATGATACTAATTGAAACACACAACTATGCTTTACCTTACTCTTAAGCTTCATGAGATTAACACCTTAACTTATGAGGGAGAGATACATTAGCTCGCACTTTACCTCCTTCACTATTCTTATGAGATCTTATATAAGTAGGTACATGATACCGGGCCTCCACCTTTTGTGGGCTATAATAGATAACAAAGCATAACATTGGGACTATTCCATATTGAACTTATACCCTCTATAATGTAATCCATACTCCATGAAACATAAAGCAACCATGCCCATTACCTCTTTACAATCTTATACCTTGCATTTAGTTATGAGAGTGACACCTTAAAGATCATAAGGCTAAGCACACACTTATATACACGTCTCATTTCACCCTTTTTTCCTCATGAGATTGACATCTTCACTTATGAGGCATAATTTTTCTAACGTGCACATCACCTCTCTTATTACTCTTATGAGATCGGTACTTCTACTTATGAATGATTGGTACAAAGATAATCATCATACTATAGGACTTTGGAACAAGACATGATTTCATAATGTTATTCAAACTAAACAAGCTCTCTTTACCTCATTACTCTCGTTGAGATAGTTCTCTTAGAATTTACAATGTTATGACATCTTTGGAAATTCCAATAAATGATTAAGAGATAAGTGAATCATCATTCATCTAAGAATAGGATACGTATGAATAACAATATACGTCAACCTGAATTGATATACTTCAAGCCTCTCGGAATTGAAACAAGTCCAATGTCAATGTGAACAACATGTTGCAGAAGGATATGGAAAAAGGAACCTTACATACCTTGTCTTCTTAATACGAATACACAATTTTAGACGCGTGTACAATAGTACCGCTCCTCCTTTATGTTTTCACTCTACAACACAAGTTCATAACGAACCAACATTAACCACCAATTACCTTATAATGGCATACAATAACAATAAGTCACATGTTTAGCTTCAACATGTCATTTCCCCCTTGACAATATCACTTATGAAATCATTATACCAATAATACCACAATATTCCATACATTGACCAACACATGATAACCAATAGCATGCCACACCAATTTCATATTTTACACTTCTCCATCATCACAACATCACAATTATGCCATCACTTTCCTTCAATACACCTCACAACAACAAATCGGTCAAAATCCCATAATTTACACTTATATGAAAATAACAAGTTTAGGACAATAATAACACCATACATGTTGTTATTTCATCCATACCATGCTTTTTCATCAAGACCACAAGTCATAATTCAAGTTACAATCCCATGGATTTCACATCTTTTTCACAAAACCAAAAAGTGCCATGTCCAACATTTCCAACCATAACCAAAATAATATACATATTATCTCATGCTTATAATATGTTAAAGTACAATAATATTCACTTACCCAAGCTTGGAAGATGATGATCTTGCTCCAAGAAGTGCCTTAGGGTTTTGAAAGCCAAAAAGATGTTCTTGGGAAATTTCTAGAAAAAGATAGAAAAGGCATGGGTGTTTCTCATGATAAAATCAGATATTTGGCCCCTTTTATAGACCTTGATTCCATCCTTAGTCATTAATGTGGTATTCTAGAAGGTCTTGGCAAGAATGGGTCATTTGACCCATTTTGGGCCATGCTTTTATTTCATTTTTGGGTCCTTTTTGGGTCCAATTCACTTAACCCAGTAAAATCAATAATTTCATGTGTGCAAGTCATCTCATACATGTTACAAAAATATTCCCACTCATGTTATTCATATCCGTAGCCTCAATCCCAAAAACAAGCGATTCTAGCCACGTATGGCCTATTTTGACCAAAAGGGCAAAATCGCCATTTTGACCCCAAATTCGTCCTTGGGTAATTTTATCATACCAATATAATATTTCACTCATTTCATGTATATTCTCATGGTTGTAGAAGATACGTGGCAAAAATCAACTCAATACGTCCCCGGGCACCCTTGGGACTTAAGAAAAATTCCAACTTTGAAAAGTGACCAAACCCAGCGTGGCACGCCCTTGGGCGCGCTAGCTTGCTGCCTCTGGGTACAAAAATTTGGCCCAAAGCGGCTTGTCACTCTCTCCATCGCGCCCCTACCTTAAATTTTTTTTTTTTTTTTTACTCTCAAAACTAAGGTAAACATGTACGGGGTGTTACATTCTTCCCCCCTTAGAAACATTCGTCCTCGAATGTTAACGATATCGCTTCAATTACGACAAATACATCTCTATCTTAGCATACACAGACATAGATACTTAATGCTCATAAATACTTACTTGTTATGACTCCACTCCCACACTTAGCACTTTTTCATCCTTTTGAAACAAATATGGGTACGTCGATTTCATCCTATTTTGTTTTCTCAACCTCTCATGCGATCTCTTCGACTTGTTGATTTCTCCAAAGAATTCTTATAAAATGTACGTCTTTATTTATTAACCTTCACACTTGTCGGTTTAGAATAGCCATAGCTATCTTTTCCTAGTGAGATCCTCCGAACTTTGTATATTTCCAATGGAAACAATATGTAAGGAAACTCTTATACACCTTTACCAATTTCACATGGCATGTTGTATAGGGTCAATTTCCCCCTTTTTCTGAATTTCATGATCACAAACATCTACTATACCATTACAATATGTATGTTCTTTTCATTTTACTAAACTCACCGACAGGTGGAAATATTTCTATTGACTTCACTCATAACCTCGGTGTACTATTAAATTCACGATAGTCGATGGAGTAACGTACGATGGAGTAGAGCGCAAATCACTCAATACATATACATAATGTAAAATGTGGTAATATACCTAAATACCTGTACCGTCCTCAGGAGGTGCTTCCTCATTCTGCCGGTCCACTAAAGCATAGGTGCGATTCTGCATTCCACTGGCACTGGCTACTCCTCTGGCACCTCTACTGTGACCAGCAGACTGTACACCAGCTGTCGATGCCACATTGGCTGATCCGGCAGGCCGTGTCATACTACCCGTGGGCCTCTGTGGGAATTCTCTCATCATGTGTCCTGGCCTACTACATACAAAGCAAACATTTGTATCAAATCGGCATTCGCCTGCATGAAATCTCCCACAGCGCGGGCAATACTGACGAGAAGATCTCGTTGTATGTGACCCATGAATCCTACTACTCTGTCCAAATCGACCACCTCTAGACCCTCGGAATTGGGAATGAGCACCTACTGTGGAATAAGAGGATAAGGGTCTAGGCGGTAATAATCGAGATCCAGATTCTCCTGGAGACAACATAGATTGGCCCATAGGTCTGGCCCTTCTTCCGCTTTCTATATCCTCTTTCTTTGCCTTTGATCCTCCATTTTCTGCGCAAAGGCCTGTATTCTAGCTATGTCCATATCTCGATTTAAGGCAGCAATAGTGCAGTCTCGTACCAAATAAGGCTCCAATCTGTCCACATATCGATGGACTCTATCTTCCATAGTGGCTACCACATTTGGAGCATATCTAGCCAAGGAATTAAACTGCAAACTGTATTCTCTAACACTCATATTTCCTTGACGCAAATGGAGAAATTGGTCTGCACGTGCCTCCCGAATCTCATATGGGAGGTAATGATCAAGAAATGCCCTTTTAAATTCTTCCCAATCAGCTGGGAGTGCATCAATACCTCTTGATCTTTTCCAGTCCTCATACCACAAGATAGCCTCGCCCTTCAGTCTATAAGCTGCTAGCTCAACTGTTTCTACACTTGTTACATGCATCACCTCTAGTGCTCTTTGAACTTGGTCCACGAAATCCTGTGGATTTGCTTTCGGATCGGACCCTGTGAATATAGGAGGGTCTAATTTCAGAAAATCCTGTGTTCTGCGACTCGCCACCCTAGCCGCATCATCATTATGTGTCATTGGACCTGCTCGTCCTTGACTTTGTGCTGCCACTAACTGTGTCAACATATGTACTGCATTTCTAAGGTCCTGATCCGTAGTGTTCATTGGCGGCTCTGCAGGTTCTTCTCTACCTCTTGGCTCTTCTGGAGCTGGGAGGGTAGAAGAAGACCGCGATGTAATTTCTGCGTCAGCTCCACCTTGACTAACTTGGTCAGGTGGTAATCTACTCATTCCTTCTTCAGCAGGCACATCCACCTGCTTCCCTTTACCTCTACCTTTTCTCGTGATTGGCATGTTTACTATACCAAAGAAAAACAATTACCATGGTCAGATACAATTCAACTTACAACACTGGCTCTATTGTACGATATAGAATGAAGAAAAGAAACCACATCCTAAATGCCCCATAGCCTCCTGCTCATAAATGTAGTGCACAACACATCCATGAACAAGACTCTACTCGGACACGGCTTTGTAGACACCCTTAAAACGAACGGCTCTGATACCACTTTTGTCACGCCCCGACTTCCAACGGGACGTGATTGGCACCCGAAGCTGATATGGCCCGAGAGAACCAATCTTAGCTTATGAACCTTCGTATGCATATTCTCGTATGGATCTCATTAAACCTTATGCACCTATGCGGAAGACATGATCATGGAACATATGCTATATATATATATTAATGAAACTTGGCCGTTGGGGCCATTAAGTCAAAACGAACATTTATCTCTTACATCCACATACCCACACATGTCTACAAAAGCCTCTAACAGATGCATTTACTAGACCAACTAACAGTCGGGATAAGTCCCCTCTTTATACAATATTTACAATATCAAAACAAATATACAACTATGACTCAGGAGGCTCCGAACCAACTGGAGCTCACCAAAACTCTGCAAATGATCCACAGTATACTGAGGAGGTCTACTAATGCCTGCACCTGCAACATGTAAGGTAAGTCCCCCGAGGGGGTCAGTACGAAGAATGTACTGAGTATACAAGCTCGTAATAAATAGCATCATACATGAGAATGTCAATAGAATAAAATATGAGAGAATAATCAATGTGGATCAAGATCATTTTATGTAACATCTTTTATAATTATAGTCCTTCAAGGAATTTACCTTCACTCAAGAGACTTGCCTCTAATAGGTTCTTCTATACCCAAGAGATTCGTTCTTGCTTCTATATTCATTACCGCCATTGTTCATCTACTTGGTTTGTAGGTTATAACAGAATAACACATCATCCACACACATCCACTCTAGTGGTGGGGGTAACAACATAACATACATCTACTCTCTTAACGTACATCCACTCTATTGGTGGCTTGAACCTACATCCACTCTCATAGTGGGGCAACATACATCCACTCTCATGGTGGGGCAACATACATCCACTCTCATGGTGGGGTAACGTACATCCACTCTCATGGTGGGGTAACGTACATCCACTCTATTGGTGGGGCAACATACATCCACTCTCATGGTGGGGCAACATACATCCACTCTCATGGTGGGGTAACATACATCCACTCTCATGGTGGGAGAACATACATGGGAGAGATTGATATATCAACTTATGAAAGATTAACACATTAAGGATCATGATACTAATTGAAACACACAACTATGCTTTACCTTACTCTTAAGCTTCATGAGATTAACACCTTAACTTATGAGGGAGAGATACATTAGCTCGCACTTTACCTCCTTCACTATTCTTATGAGATCTTATATAAGTAGGTACATGATACCGGGCCTCCACCTTTTGTGGGCTATAATAGATAACAAAGCATAACATTGGGACTATTCCATATTGAACTTATACCCTCTATAATGTAATCCATACTCCATGAAACATAAAGCAACCATGCCCATTACCTCTTTACAATCTTATACCTTGCATTTAGTTATGAGAGTGACACCTTAAAGATCATAAGGCTAAGCACACACTTATATACACGTCTCATTTCACCCTTTTTTCCTCATGAGATTGACATCTTCACTTATGAGGCATAATTTTTCTAACGTGCACATCACCTCTCTTATTACTCTTATGAGATCGGTACTTCTACTTATGAATGATTGGTACAAAGATAATCATCATACTATAGGACTTTGGAACAAGACATGATTTCATAATGTTATTCAAACTAAACAAGCTCTCTTTACCTCATTACTCTCGTTGAGATAGTTCTCTTAGAATTTACAATGTTATGACATCTTTGGAAATTCCAATAAATGATTAAGAGATAAGTGAATCATCATTCATCTAAGAATAGGATACGTATGAATAACAATATACGTCAACCTGAATTGATATACTTCAAGCCTCTCGGAATTGAAACAAGTCCAATGTCAATGTGAACAACATGTTGCAGAAGGATATGGAAAAAGGAACCTTACATACCTTGTCTTCTTAATACGAGTACACAATTTTAGACGCGTGTACAATAGTACCGCTCCTCCTTTATGTTTTCACTCTACAACACAAGTTCATAACGAACCAACATTAACCACCAATTACCTTATAATGGCATACAATAACAATAAGTCACATGTTTAGCTTCAACATGTCATTTCCCCCTTGACAATATCACTTATGAAATCATTATACCAATAATACCACAATATTCCATACATTGACCAACACATGATAACCAATAGCATGCCACACCAATTTCATATTTTACACTTCTCCATCATCACAACATCACAATTATGCCATCACTTTCCTTCAATACACCTCACAACAACAAATCGGTCAAAATCCCATAATTTACACTTATATGAAAATAACAAGTTTAGGACAATAATAACACCATACATGTTGTTATTTCATCCATACCATGCTTTTTCATCAAGACCACAAGTCATAATTCAAGTTACAATCCCATGGATTTCACATCTTTTTCACAAAACCAAAAAGTGCCATGTCCAACATTTCCAACCATAACCAAAATAATATACATATTATCTCATGCTTATAATATGTTAAAGTACAATAATATTCACTTACCCAAGCTTGGAAGATGATGATCTTGCTCCAAGAAGTGCCTTAGGGTTTTGAAAGCCAAAAAGATGTTCTTGGGAAATTTCTAGAAAAAGATAGAAAAGGCATGGGTGTTTCTCATGATAAAATCAGATATTTGGCCCCTTTTATAGACCTTGATTCCATCCTTAGTCATTAATGTGGTATTCTAGAAGGTCTTGGCAAGAATGGGTCATTTGACCCATTTTGGGCCATGCTTTTATTTCATTTTTGGGTCCTTTTTGGGTCCAATTCACTTAACCCAGTAAAATCAATAATTTCATGTGTGCAAGTCATCTCATACATGTTACAAAAATATTCCCACTCATGTTATTCATATCCGTAGCCTCAATCCCAAAAACAAGCGATTCTAGCCACGTATGGCCTATTTTGACCAAAAGGGCAAAATCGCCATTTTGACCCCAAATTCGTCCTTGGGTAATTTTATCATACCAATATAATATTTCACTCATTTCATGTATATTCTCATGGTTGTAGAAGATACGTGGCAAAAATCAACTCAATACGTCCCCGGGCACCCTTGGGACTTAAGAAAAATTCCAACTTTGAAAAGTGACCAAACCCAGCGTGGCACGCCCTTGGGCGCGCTAGCTTGCTGCCTCTGGGCACAAAAATTTGGCCCAAAGCGGCTTGTCACTCTCTCCATCGCGCCCCTACCTTAAATTTTTTTTTTTTTTTTTACTCTCAAAACTAAGGTAAACATGTACGGGGTGTTACATTCTTCCCCCCTTAGAAACATTCGTCCTCGAATGTTAACGATATCGCTTCAATTACGACAAATACATCTCTATCTTAGCATACACAGACATAGATACTTAATGCTCATAAATACTTACTTGTTATGACTCCACTCCCACACTTAGCACTTTTTCATCCTTTTGAAACAAATATGGGTACGTCGATTTCATCCTATTTTGTTTTCTCAACCTCTCATGCGATCTCTTCGACTTGTTGATTTCTCCAAAGAATTCTTATAAAATGTACGTCTTTATTTATTAACCTTCACACTTGTCGGTTTAGAATAGCCATAGCTATCTTTTCCTAGTGAGATCCTCCGAACTTTGTATATTTCCAATGGAAACAATATGTAAGGAAACTCTTATACACCTTTACCAATTTCACATGGCATGTTGTATAGGGTCAATTTCCCCCTTTTTCTGAATTTCATGATCACAAACATCTACTATACCATTACAATATGTATGTTCTTTTCATTTTACTAAACTCACCGACAGGTGGAAATATTTCTATTGACTTCACTCATAACCTCGGTGTACTATTAAATTCACGATAGTCGATGGAGTAACGTACGATGGAGTAGAGCGCAAATCACTCAATACATATACATAATGTAAAATGTGGTAATATACCTAAATACCTGTACCGTCCTCAGGAGGTGCTTCCTCATTCTGCCGGTCCACTAAAGCATAGGTGCGATTCTGCATTCCACTGGCACTGGCTACTCCTCTGGCACCTCTACTGTGACCAGCAGACTGTACACCAGCTGTCGATGCCACATTGGCTGATCCGGCAGGCCGTGTCATACTACCCGTGGGCCTCTGTGG
The DNA here is from genome assembly GCA_031232105.1 of Capsicum rhomboideum. Lineage (NCBI taxonomy): Eukaryota > Viridiplantae > Streptophyta > Magnoliopsida > Solanales > Solanaceae > Capsicum > Capsicum rhomboideum. The sequence continues at coordinate 104,575,138 of CP124710.1, forward strand.
GAATTCTCTCATCATGTGTCCTGGCCTACTACATACAAAGCAAACATTTGTATCAAATCGGCATTCGCCTGCATGAAATCTCCCACAGCGCGGGCAATACTGACGAGAAGATCTCGTTGTATGTGACCCATGAATCCTACTACTCTGTCCAAATCGACCACCTCTAGACCCTCGGAATTGGGAATGAGCACCTACTGTGGAATAAGAGGATAAGGGTCTAGGCGGTAATAATCGAGATCCAGATTCTCCTGGAGACAACATAGATTGGCCCATAGGTCTGGCCCTTCTTCCGCTTTCTATATCCTCTTTCTTTGCCTTTGATCCTCCATTTTCTGCGCAAAGGCCTGTATTCTAGCTATGTCCATATCTCGATTTAAGGCAGCAATAGTGCAGTCTCGTACCAAATAAGGCTCCAATCTGTCCACATATCGATGGACTCTATCTTCCATAGTGGCTACCACATTTGGAGCATATCTAGCCAAGGAATTAAACTGCAAACTGTATTCTCTAACACTCATATTTCCTTGACGCAAATGGAGAAATTGGTCTGCACGTGCCTCCCGAATCTCATATGGGAGGTAATGATCAAGAAATGCCCTTTTAAATTCTTCCCAATCAGCTGGGAGTGCATCAATACCTCTTGATCTTTTCCAGTCCTCATACCACAAGATAGCCTCGCCCTTCAGTCTATAAGCTGCTAGCTCAACTGTTTCTACACTTGTTACATGCATCACCTCTAGTGCTCTTTGAACTTGGTCCACGAAATCCTGTGGATTTGCTTTCGGATCGGACCCTGTGAATATAGGAGGGTCTAATTTCAGAAAATCCTGTGTTCTGCGACTCGCCACCCTAGCCGCATCATCATTATGTGTCATTGGACCTGCTCGTCCTTGACTTTGTGCTGCCACTAACTGTGTCAACATATGTACTGCATTTCTAAGGTCCTGATCCGTAGTGTTCATTGGCGGCTCTGCAGGTTCTTCTCTACCTCTTGGCTCTTCTGGAGCTGGGAGGGTAGAAGAAGACCGCGATGTAATTTCTGCGTCAGCTCCACCTTGACTAACTTGGTCAGGTGGTAATCTACTCATTCCTTCTTCAGCAGGCACATCCACCTGCTTCCCTTTACCTCTACCTTTTCTCGTGATTGGCATGTTTACTATACCAAAGAAAAACAATTACCATGGTCAGATACAATTCAACTTACAACACTGGCTCTATTGTACGATATAGAATGAAGAAAAGAAACCACATCCTAAATGCCCCATAGCCTCCTGCTCATAAATGTAGTGCACAACACATCCATGAACAAGACTCTACTCGGACACGGCTTTGTAGACACCCTTAAAACGAACGGCTCTGATACCACTTTTGTCACGCCCCGACTTCCAACGGGACGTGATTGGCACCCGAAGCTGATATGGCCCGAGAGAACCAATCTTAGCTTATGAACCTTCGTATGCATATTCTCGTATGGATCTCATTAAACCTTATGCACCTATGCGGAAGACATGATCATGGAACATATGCTATATATATATATTAATGAAACTTGGCCGTTGGGGCCATTAAGTCAAAACGAACATTTATCTCTTACATCCACATACCCACACATGTCTACAAAAGCCTCTAACAGATGCATTTACTAGACCAACTAACAGTCGGGACAAGTCCCCTCTTTATACAATATTTACAATATCAAAACAAATATACAACTATGACTCAGGAGGCTCCGAACCAACTGGAGCTCACCAAAACTCTGCAAATGATCCACAGTCTACTGAGGAGGTCTACTAATGCCTGCACCTGCAACATGTAAGGTAAGTCCCCCGAGGGGGTCAGTACGAAGAATGTACTGAGTATACAAGCTCGTAATAAATAGCATCATACATGAGAATGTCAATAGAATAAAATATGAGAGAATAATCAATGTGGATCAAGATCATTTTATGTAACATCTTTTATAATTATAGTCCTTCAAGGAATTTACCTTCACTCAAGAGACTTGCCTCTAATAGGTTCTTCTATACCCAAGAGATTCGTTCTTGCTTCTATATTCATTACCGCCATTGTTCATCTACTTGGTTTGTAGGTTATAACAGAATAACACATCATCCACACACATCCACTCTAGTGGTGGGGGTAACAACATAACATACATCTACTCTCTTAACGTACATCCACTCTATTGGTGGCTTGAACCTACATCCACTCTCATAGTGGGGCAACATACATCCACTCTCATGGTGGGGCAACATACATCCACTCTCATGGTGGGGTAACGTACATCCACTCTCATGGTGGGGTAACGTACATCCACTCTATTGGTGGGGCAACATACATCCACTCTCATGGTGGGGCAACATACATCCACTCTCATAGTGGGGTAACATACATCCACTCTCATGGTGGGAGAACATACATGGGAGAGATTGATATATCAACTTATGAAAGATTAACACATTAAGGATCATGATACTAATTGAAACACACAACTATGCTTTACCTTACTCTTAAGCTTCATGAGATTAACACCTTAACTTATGAGGGAGAGATACATTAGCTCGCACTTTACCTCCTTCACTATTCTTATGAGATCTTATATAAGTAGGTACATGATACCGGGCCTCCACCTTTTGTGGGCTATAATAGATAACAAAGCATAACATTGGGACTATTCCATATTGAACTTATACCCTCTATAATGTAATCCATACTCCATGAAACATAAAGCAACCATGCCCATTACCTCTTTACAATCTTATACCTTGCATTTAGTTATGAGAGTGACACCTTAAAGATCATAAGGCTAAGCACACACTTATATACACGTCTCATTTCACCCTTTTTTCCTCATGAGATTGACATCTTCACTTATGAGGCATAATTTTTCTAACGTGCACATCACCTCTCTTATTACTCTTATGAGATCGGTACTTCTACTTATGAATGATTGGTACAAAGATAATCATCATACTATAGGACTTTGGAACAAGACATGATTTCATAATGTTATTCAAACTAAACAAGCTCTCTTTACCTCATTACTCTCGTTGAGATAGTTCTCTTAGAATTTACAATGTTATGACATCTTTGGAAATTCCAATAAATGACTAAGAGATAAGTGAATCATCATTCATCTAAGAATAGGATACGTATGAATAACAATATACGTCAAGCTGAATTGATATACTTCAAGCCTCTCGGAATTGAAACAAGTCCAATGTCAATGTGAACAACATGTTGCAGAAGGATATGGAAAAAGGAACCTTACATACCTTGTCTTCTTAATACGAATACACAATTTTAGACGCGTGTACAATAGTACCGCTCCTCCTTTATGTTTTCACTCTACAACACAAGTTCATAACGAACCAACATTAACCACCAATTACCTTATAATGGCATACAATAACAATAAGTCACATGTTTAGCTTCAACATGTCATTTCCCCCTTGACAATATCACTTATGAAATCATTATACCAATAATACCACAATATTCCATACATTGACCAACACATGATAACCAATAGCATGCTACACCAAGTTCATATTTTACACTTCTCCATCATCACAACATCACAATTATGCCATCACTTTCCTTCAATACACCTCACAACAACAAATCGGCCAAAATCCCATAATTTACACTTATATGAAAATAACAAGTTTAGGACAATAATAACACCATACATGTTGTTATTTCATCCATACCATGTTTTTTCATCAAGACCACAAGTCATAATTCAAGTTACAATCCCATGGATTTCACATCTTTTTCACAAAACCAAAAAGTGCCATGTCCAACATTTCCAACCATAACCAAAATAATATACATATTATCTCATGCTTATAATATGTTAAAGTACAATAATATTCACTTACCCAAGCTTGGAAGATGATGATCTTGCTCCAAGAAGTGTCTTAGGGTTTTGAAAGCCAAAAAGATGTTCTTGGGAAATTTCTAGAAAAAGATAGAAAAGGCATGGGTGTTTCTCATGATAAAATCAGATATTTGGCCCCTTTTATAGACCTTGATTCCATCCTTAGTCATTAATGTGGTATTCTAGAAGGTCTTGGCAAGAATGGGTCATTTGACCCATTTTGGGCCATGCTTTTATTTCATTTTTGGATCCTTTTTGGGTCCAATTCACTTAACCCGGTAAAATCAATAATTTCACGTGTGCAAGTCATATCATACATGTTACAACAATATTCCCACTCATGTTATTCATATCCGTAGCCTCAATCCCAAAAACAAGCGATTCTAGCCACGTATGGCCTATTTTGACCAAAAGGGCAAAATCGTCATTTTGACCCCAAATTCGTCCTCAGGTAATTTTATCATACCAATATAATATTTCACTCATTTCATGTATATTCTCATGGTTGTAGAAGATACGTGGAAAAAATCAGCTCAATACGTCCCCGGACACCCTTGGGACTTAAGAAAAATTCCAACTTTGAAAAGTGACCAAACCCAGCGTGGAACGCCCTTGGGCGCGCTAGCTTGCTGCCTCTGGGCACAAAAATTTGGCCCAAAGCGGCGTGGCATGCTCCCCATCCCGCCACTACCTTAATTTTTTTTATTTTTTTTTTTTACTCTCAAAACTAAGGTAAACATGTACGGGGTGTTACATTTCTCATCACTAACATTACAAAATACATAATCATGGAATCTCGACACCTAAGTAACCCTTGTTCAACATCGTCAAGTAGGGTTGGGAAGGTACGGGGTGTTACAGAAAAATAACCTCATAATTGGGATCGATATCTTGTGGATGTTCCTTTCATCCCATGGATACCACCCGTAATATTGGGATCGCCATCATGCAGGTGTTCCTTTCACCCCATGGATACCACCCGTAATATTGGTATCGACATCATACAGGTGTTCCTTTCACCCCATGGATACCACCCATGAAAACAACTAGTTATGCATTACTTCATTCTTTAGCTAGAAGGATGATACATCATTGGTCGTACATTATGGGAACTTTAGAACGTAACATTATTGGAACTTTGGAACAATGTTCAATGAATAAGATACAAGTGAATAACAAGTACTAACAACTCATAAATGAGATATTCTAAACAGTTGGGAGAAATGAGATACTGTACAACCTTTTGAAATAGAAACAAGTGCAACGACAATGTAGGCAATAGATTCTGCAGAAGAATGTGGATAAGAATAACCTTACATACCTTATCTTTCCAACAAGTGACTACAACAATTCAGCTCTTCCTTAAAGCATTATTCTACAGTATGAATAAATAATGGAGCTCACATTAACAACTATCTACATTACAAGTTCACAAGACGATAATTAGCTACTTTACGGGACGTAAAAACTATCCAACATCCCCAACACATAGTATATAATTCCACCTTCATTACTACTTCCACATAACTTCATTTCACTCTCCTACAATACAATTTACTACCTCACAACACCAACAACGCCAAAACAGTCCACAAACCAACATAGACGTCACAAACCAACAAGATTTCCCACCAAGTGCATACTTCACATTTTTACCTCAATGCAACTCCACATATTTATTCCATCAAGTCACATAAATGCTTTTCACAACAATATACCAAAAATAGTCAACACAATTTCATAATTCACTTTAACATAACAAGAAAGTATTCTCTTTTCACTAAGTCAAACGTTCCATACACAATTACGTATAAACATTTCCACAAGTCATACTCAAGGAGTAATGAATTAGGGACAGAACCACACTTAAAAATATTTAAATTTCATCCATCTAATTCAATTCCTTCAAGACCTTAAGTCCCTTTTCAAGTTTAGACCTCATAGAAGGCAAATCCTTTAGCAAAGAAGCAAAAGTGGACTGCTTCACAATAAGTGGACTGCCCAACACTTATTAAACATAACCAACATAATTTACATACCATATTATTCATATAATATACTAAAACATAGGATTAAACACTTACCAAAGTTTGCAAAGGAGTGATCTTGTCCAAAGAGAATGGTAGCTTAGGGTTTGGAAGAGGAGAGAATATTGTGGACAATTCTAGACTTGGCATGTGTGGTGTAATGAATAAAATCTGATTTGTTTGGCCTTATATAGTCCCTCAAGGTCATCCTTATCCAAACACTTAGTCAATAATTGAGGTATTTACTTGGTCAAAGGTAGAATGGGTCATTCCTATTTGGGCCATGCCTTTTGGCTTAATTTGGGCCTTTATTGAGCCCATTAACACATGTGAATTCAGCCCACTACAATTTAATGTGTAATACCCCAACAATCTCATTTTTTAAATAATTCCATAGATGTTACGATAATTAAATAGATTTGGAAATGTATGGGGTGTTACATTATCAAAGTTGCATAAACAACGTTAGTGTCACTCTTTTGTTTTTCATGAACCTGATTGTTTTCCAACAGGTACTCTTATATTGTTACTAGTTTAGGTGTACGCGCCTCGCGCATGTACCTCACTTTAGTGAATTCAATTTTATAAAATTACTTCCATATAAAAAGAATGACGGTCCTTAAAATATTGATTTAATTTTTTGGCTTCAATAAAAGACTCTATAATAGACAAATTTCTAAGGACCGTCATGCTTTTAATATAATATATCATATAGATATAATTAAGGTAGGGTTAATATTAAAAAGTTAATCAAAGAATATAAGTAATTGCATCTCACAAAAAAATTATTGGTTTCATCATCGACTCGATTAAGTAATTGGCTCTGACTTTAAATATAAAAGAATTTAATACTGCAAAATTGGTTGGCGCTTTCATATTTGTGAAGATTTCAACTCTTATCCAATTCTATGACAAAGTAGAAATTAGCCAACCGAAAAACACATATAATTGAAAGTGCTTCTGCCAAATCAAGATCATGAATTTCTTCTCTTCCACCTTACAAATATCATTCCTACTTTGGGAGATAGAAAAATTGTTTCAGATAGATCCTCGGCTCAAGGAAAAATCTATCAAAACTGATCCGAAAAAAAAAGTGAAAAAATCATGACAACCCATCAAAGAAAAAAAAAGAAAATAATAACTACAACAAAATAATGTGATAATCAAAATACAAGATAATGTATAGTATCTATCATATTACTTGATAAAGACAACGTATACAACATTACATAATTTGAAAGATAGAGAAGAGATATGAGGTTATAAATAGCAAAAAGTTATGAGAAGAACCACCTACTACATGGAAAATCAATGTGATCAATAATGAAATATAATCACCGAATTGATAAAATAAAACGCACATCTAGGTATTGTATTTTTTTACCAAAAGTATAGTAAGTACTCTGCTCCCTATTTCGAGTACAAAACAATAAAGCATGTTAAGTAAAAAAAGATACTTACTTTAGATTTTCAACTTTCCAAGAAATAAAATTTTGATGAAATTTAACATAAACAGAATTAGAATTATTATGAGAGACTTGTCTAAATATTTTTCCGATAAGAAACTATTTTCTCCAATAAAGCATGAAACGCAAGTGGTGTTCAGATTTTGTACCAGAATTTAGTTAGAAACCGTGCTCTTCATTGTTTAGAAAAAATGTTTGTATAATATGTTGTATTGTGAACTCACGTGATTCAATTTTCATCCCTTTAAGAAGGACAATGCGATTATGTTCTTGTGCTTTGGTATTTTCAATAAGCTGACTAAATCAATAAAGAAGGAGCTCAAATTATTGACCCGAGAAGAGATCTGAATGTTCCTTCCGGCCACCAAGAACATGCGTATTATGAATGCTATTCAATTTGTGAGGAAAAAATCCTAATTTATAGAAGTACAAAACTTTTCCTCCAAGATTTTTTTTTTCAATCAGGAAATTTTTATATGCTAAGACAGATAATTTTAACTATGGTTAAAAATCGGGACAAACCCCAACAATACACCTAAAACTGAAAAAAGAACAACAAGTTTGAGGACTTACAGGAAAAATATTGGTAGGGTTATTATTACGCTTTGTATATCATTAGGTTTAATTGTATTAGCCTTCTTCTAGTTAACATCAAATAAATATCAATATTTCCTCCATAGTTTAAATAAGGAAAACTAATAGTAAAAGTTTTAAGTGATATCAAAGTTTTACATATTATAATAATATAAATAGTTGTTAAAGGTTAAAAGACGTTTTTATTTATTGCAGAGTGTTTTAATGAATGACAAAAAGTTTGAATCATTTTTCTAAGGGTCTTCACACTTTTAATATATTGTAGACGCAGATGTAGATTTGAATATGGTATAAGTTATATGCTTATTCCTTTTCTCTTTGTTTTTGTTGGGTTAGTGATGAAAGTAAATGAAAAATGGAGGGAAGAAAAGTGGAGGGAAAGTGAAAATGTGTATGCACTGGAAGAAGTGTTCTCCCACATTGGTGGTAGAAAAGAACTTTTTCATGCTTAAATTTAGAAGCATTCCTTCATGTGGATAGTGAGGCAAGAAGAAGACAAGCGTCACGTCATCGTCCTCGCTTGCTCGGCTTCGAATTTGGATTTGGATTTGAAAAATGATCGATCGAGAAACTATCTTTTTGGAAAAAAATCATTTGAAGCTTGAGAGTTGATGATCCAAAAATTCAATATGAAATTTCTCCTTAGGTGCGGACGCATGTGGGTTCGTATGTCAGCCTGGCGCTCTGAAATAGTGCAATTTTTCATGAACTATTGCTTTCTTTCTGAAGCAACACCTATGGTTACAAATATCTAATTTTTTTCCTTAGATATAGGCATAGAATTTTGAAGTTTAAAACTCTTCTTCTGCCGAAAAACTCAAGTGTGATTTACAAATTGTTGAGTGAGTTCGAAGTTCGATAGAATTTGAGGTACCGCTATTCTGTTGATGTGATTTATTTTATCCTGGGAGGATATATTCCATAACCGTAATGACCCTACAGGTCATTTTCTACAATTTCACACTATTTTAGCATTTAGAGCTTACCTATTACTACTCCAAGTCATTTATGACTTGCTGGAGCTGACAGTTCGGGTATCGGGTAGTTCGTTTGATTTTTAGAGCCAATTCTCTATTTTGAAGTCTTCGATATTAAGAATTGAGTATCGGGCCAAAACTTTAGATAAACGGCCTCGTATGCCAATTCCAACAGTTCCATTAGCACCAGAACATTTATTTAAGGCTATGGGGACCCTTATATCGGGTCTTGAGGCTTCTGGGCTCGTTTTAGGCTATTGGGTGGATTTTAGTTAAAAATGGCCCTTGAGTGTGGGACCCATATTTTATCAAAATAACCTCGATTGGGAATTTTGATGGTACCGCTGAGTTCAAAATCTCAAATTTGATAGGGTAGCATAGTTTTTTTGCATTCACAGGATTCCAAAAGAATCCCAAGGGTTCGATCTCAAACATGACACTTAGCCAAGTTTGCTGGTGTAGCTTCAGTTGGTGCAGGCCAAAAATGGCCTTCCCGTTCGTGAGGTTTGTGCCGCGTTTGCAAAGGCCAAGGTCGCTGGTCATCGCGTTCACAAGGCCCTAGGCTGCCATCATGGAGACCAAGGTGATTGGTCATGGCGTTATCGAGCCGGCCTCCATATTCATGATGAGTTAGCCGGAGTGAGGCTCGTGTTAGCGACAGGGTCCCCGCAATCATGATGAAGGGACCCCTGGCAGAATTTAAAGTTGTGGAACCTGACTCCCCTTCATTTTTCTTAAGTCCCAGGTCTATAAAAACCCTAGAGAGCTTGTAGAGAGTGAAGCTTGATCATAGGGTGTTTGGGTTTAGTTGGTGACGTTATTGTGGTCATTTTTCTATCAATAGTTCCGTAAGTTTTCATCTAATTTATTGATTTATTCTCTAAATTAACTTTAAATCCCTAGTTAATTTATAGGCTGATTTAGGGATCGTTTGTGCTCGAATTTCACCCATTTTTTAGGGTAAATGATCCTTGAGCTTAGAGGGACATGTGAACAGTTTTAAAGTTGTAATTCCTCAAGCAAGCCCCACATGAGATTTTAAGCTCGATTTTGGACCCTGAGCAATTATATACAAAATGGGCATCGTTATTCTCGTGTTAACACGTAGATTACTGTTTTGATAGTGTGGCAGTGCTCAGAGGCTTCTCGGAAGGGAAAAACTCCGCTTTAATGAACTTTCTCGAGATTTCGGCAGCATCCAAGTAGGCTAGGCTTACTTAACTCTTAGATTGAGCTTTATTCTGGTATTTTTGTAGTATTATGCTAGCGATGGTTAGGGTTTTACAACTTGGTTGTTATTTTAGTATTTTTTGGGTTAAAGTTAGCCGTTTTAGGGCCTTTTTAGTGGAATTCGACCACGTTAACTCTCTTACTTGTTGTAATAATTCCTAAGGACTAGTTTTGGCATACCTCATACCTTAGGATAGAATTGTGAAGCCTTAGCATAAGTTTGGGTTAGTGCTTTCTTTAGTATGGGTGTTCAGGATTAGTAATGGGCCTCGCCGACCCTCTTCTTAGGTTAATTATCTAAATTTGCTCCCTGTAGACTTAGGAGACCTTTTTTATTATTTTAGGCATAATCTCGAACCTTAGGATGACTCAAGCCTTTTATTAGTTCCCGGCTAGTTGAAATATTTGAATTAGTATGCGGTTGACCTTTAAGCTTCCTTGTTAGACTTATTGATTAGGTCTCCCGACTCTTGTAGATTTATCATTGAATTTGGTAATTTAATATTAATTTGGATTAAAGAAGGTTATGTCTTAGGATGCTTTTTACTTTGAGGTTTACATACTAGTTTCGGTTCAAGTCCGGCATGTATGATCGATTTATGACACTATTATGATGATACTGTTCTTCAGTTCAGGTTCAAGTCCGACGTAATGGTTTGAAAGAATTCTCAGGTATGGTTTCACTGGGTGGTTACTTTAGGTTATGTCTGCTGATACTTCTTCCTTGTTTGCATCCGCTGGGCTTATGGGGGCTAGGCTGGGTTAACTTCTTACTTGTTTGTACTTTCTGGTCTTATGAGGGTCCAGTTAGGTTGTAGCTAGACTGTATTTACTTTGATGTATTTATTGTACATATTCATCACTTTATCTTGGTTTGGCGTAGTACGTTAGATGAAGTGTTTATCCATGGACTTATTTTACCTTCTCCTATTTTATAGTACTGCTATCATGATTTAGCTCAGTCGACCGATGATGTCTACTGAGTACCTATTGTTTTGGTACTCATACTACACTTCTGCTTTTTTTTCTAATATAGATCCGAGTATGACTCACCGCCACTGACGTTCTAGTTTAGCTTTCTTTTGGAATTTAGAGATAGGGTGAGCTTTCAAAATCGAAACTGATCTTCTCTCTTTCTACTACTTTTAGATAGTCTTTACTTTTTGAGACTACCTGTATATGGGATATTATTTAGTACTCATATTCTTTTGAATTTAGTGGCTCTTGTACCAACCCTACTAGGTCGTGGGATATTCTTTGGCATACTCTCTCTCTCCTTTGATATTTGTGTTGTTGCTCTTATATTTTATCGCCTACAATTCTGTTGTGTGCTTCCTTTTGGTATTTATTATACCTTCCACCAACTAGCCCATTACTTGTCATTCTGGGCTATGGTTTGACTTACCTACTGGTGGGTTAAAGTAGGTGCCATCATGACTTGCAAAATTGGGTCGTGACAAATTGGTATCAGAGCCTAGGTTCACTAGTGTTGTTGGTACAAGAGCAAGTGTCTAGTTGAGTCCCACAGATCGGTATGATGACGTCCGTATCCTATCTTCGAGAGGCTACAGGATATTCTTAGGAAAATATCACTTTCTTTGTTCATTTTGTGCAACGGGTTTGTGTTGGTTTTTGAGTTCTCATTTGTTTCACTCTTTCACAGATGGCTAGGATGTGAGCTACAATGATCGAAGTCGGAGACCCTGAGTCTGCAGCTAGGGCACTCGTCAGAGGCTGAGGTAGACCTGGAGGTCGAGGCCAGGCTAGAGCTACAACCCCAGCTAAGGTTCAGGACAGGGATCCTTCACCATATCCTGTTATTGCTCTCGAGCCAAAGGTAGCTCCAGGGTTACAACCACTCTAGCCGCTGATGGGCCAGGGGACAGCCCAGCCCCCATTGTGCTTTATTTCTTCCTCAGTTCTCAGAGATTCCTTGCATTAGTTGTTGAGATTAGTAGATGGTGCCCCATCAGATAGTGCTCAGTTAGTAGACCAGAGTGGTACTGACCTAGAAATGCAGCCTGTAGTTGTGGCTCACCGAGTTGAGGTTCCTCCAGTATCGGTAGTTCCACAGCCGGCAGTTAGTCATCCAATTATATCCTTCGAAGGGTAGAAAATATTGGGTTGATTTTTGAGATTGACTCCACCTAGGTTTACAGGGGGCCTAGGAGAGGATGCTTATGAGTTTCTGACTAGTTGTGAGGAGAGGCTCTATAATTTAGGGCTGGTTGAGTTGTGCTGAATGGAGTACATGGCTTATCAGATTGAAAAGGAAGCACCATAGTAGTGGAGGGGTTATCTTGATTCCAGACCAGCTGGATCTCTATCTATGACTTAGACTCAGTTCTCCGAGGCTTTCTTGGAGAAGTAAATGCCTCGCACTATGTGTGAGTGCATGAGGAATGAGATTTCTGTATTGAGACAGGGTTCTATGACGGTGGCCGAGTATGAGGCAAGGTTTTATGAGTTAGCCAGACATGCCACCATGATTCTACCTACGGAGTATGAGAGGATTCGGTGTTTCGTCAAAGGGTTGAGTCTACCGCTCTACAAGGCTACTAAGTGTTTGGTAACTTCAGGAAAGTCTTTTACTAATATTTTTACACATGTATATTCTATAGAGAAGATGGATCATGAGGCCTAAGGGGGAAGCAATAAGAGGCCGCGTCAGCAGGGTAGTTTCAGTGGGACCCAGAGTGGCTCGCAGTTCAGGGGCAGAGGTTTTCAGAGTAGGTAACCTCAGCGTCAGTCTTATTAGCACCAGGTTCAGTCTAGCAGGCCCATTCAGGCAGCACTTCAGATTACTGACGAGGGTCAGCCCAGTTATAGCAACTATAGTAGTCAGAGTAGGGGTCAGTCTTTGAGGGACACACAGTTTGTGTCTTCAGGCAGAGGTGGCCATACCAGGTCGGCCGGATCTTCTGGGTACAGTAGGGTGCCCAGGGCATGCTATGATTATGGGGTCATCGTCCATTTCTCCAGAGAGAGTCCCAGCATGGGATGATTCAGCCTGCAGTACAGAATGTTCAGCTAATCAGATCAGTGTCACCTTTGGCTAGAGGTGGTGCACGGGATCACAAGGGTGGTCCCCAGCATTCGCTACTAGAAATTGGGCCTACGGTAAAAGATTTGCCAGCAACAGTTTCTAAACTATTGCTATAGATGGTCTATTGCAACTATTATGACCATTGCCATAATGTGTGGGAGCTATTAACATGGTCTAATAATAAAATCATTACCATTATACTAAAACTGTTACAATAGTCATACCTTTAACAACGATTATGTAAACCGTTGCGATAAAGCCATCTATGGCAACACTTTTCTGAAAATGTTATGAATTAGAATGGTTGTTAAATCCCTCCACATTTTTTCTTTAATATTTTTATAACCTGCAAAAAATATCTTTTTTTTTTAAATTTTTTTTTATTTCCTGTATTTATTTTAAGGTAGATATATATATATATATATATATATATATATATACTTTAAAAAGAAGAAACCTAATTTATTTCCTCCAACCAGCTGCCACCCTCATCCTTGTTCTGTCATCTCCCTCTCGCCTCTTCTTCTCAACCACAATGTCGTCGTCCCCTTTATCAGAGAAACAACATGGACACCACCCACCGCCTCAACTCTCCCTGTCTCTCACCGTTCCCTCTCCACTTTGACGTCCAAAAGTCATCATTTTTGGGGAATAGAAGATTGATCAATTTATACTTTACAGGAATTTGAATTTGAAGTACTGTGGTAGTTTGGTATGAACATTTTCGATTTTTATTTCTTTTATGAGTTAAATTTTGATTTGTTACTTTGCTTGTGAATTGTCCCATAACAAGTTCTTAGATTTAAAATTCGTGATGCTTGGCTATGGTTATTGACTTAAATCTTTCAATTTTATATTTATTTACCCCTTTTAATTGACAGATGTGTAAAGCCCCAATTTTGACGAACTTTAACCAACCCTAAATTCGTAATTTGTTACTGTTCTTACAATTTCTGAAATCCCGATTCTCTCTTTATTTATTTGTGAGATTTACCGTTGAACTAGTATTAAAATGGAGTCATAATCGTAATTTTTATTAATTCTTTTAATCAAATATGGTTCTGGATGAATTTAATTAATTTATACCATTTCATATCTAGGTTCGATGCTTCGAAGTTAGGTCATTGTTTCAGCCTTTGTAGGGGAATTTCCTATTGTGGTTTCACCATCGCTGTGAGCTCTCTTCACTTAGTTTTCAAGTTGTACTATCTTTATTCTTCTCTTTATTTTAAATCTTGGTTTATTATTGAAAAAGGCTTATGTGGTGATTTTCATTTGATTTGGGGGGTTTAAAGGTGAAGGAAAGGAAAGAGTTGAGGTTGTAGATGAAGTGATTGGTGAAAGTGCCAAGGAAGCCTTAGCTTTATTGATCATAAAAACCAAAAAGGCATATATGTTCTTCCTCCCTATATCATTTTGTGAGACTTTTAAAACTTGATCAACCCTTTCTTGGAGTTTTCTGTTGTCATCTATTTATCTGAAGAAATCAGATTCCTGATATCCTACGTTTAACATCTCTTCATCTTTTGCTCGAATTCTCCTTTGTAGGATCTGGCGTGTTATCACCATTAGTGAGGTTTATTATGCCAAAAAATCACATCTTGTGATTGCATTTTGATATCCTGGTGTAAATAGATTAGTGTATCCCTCTATTAACTATTCAAAATACCACATGTTGATTGATACATATCGCGTCGATTGAGTTCTAATATTTGATACCACTTATAAAAAGTTTACCCACTACCCCAATAATGAGTGAGGCATTCAAAGAGTTTCAATATATTTCATATGTTCTTATTGATTTAATTAGTTCCTATATGATATATTGTATACATTGTTGTCGCTTGGAGATAACTGGATGTTATATACTCTAAATTGAGTTGGTTTCGCCTGACTGGACATTGACTAATTATGTTATTAAGTCTGTTGAATCTTGGAGATTTTCTTAGCATCCAAAGACATCAAAATTATGCTTGTGTACTTGGTTATGCCTCTTGTATGTTTTTGTTCCTTTGAAGTAGCTTTTGATTTATTTGTTTTCCGTATATAGGTATTTGCAAATTTGTTGATTGATGCATATCGATAATGATGCTTGTTGTTGACTAGCAGCTAAAGATGGTAAGAAGAAGAAGAGTATGAGTTGTCTATGGTATGAGAAAATTCAAAATTTGGCCAAATAACCTGTAGAAACTATTTTTACAGACCCTACTTATGGAAAGGTTCATATTTTCTTACTGCAAGATGAATTTGGGGACTTCATTATTTTTCATTGTTCCTATTATATAGTCTATTGATAAAGATAGCAGGGACCTTCTTTCCCTCTCATTAATACTATGTTTCCTATTCTTATTCATTTTGAGCGTGGAGAAGCTTTAGAAAATATCACATAGGACGTTAAAAGAGTCCTTAAAGAAGAAGGTGACGATAAAGGTCTAAAAATTCTACCAAAGACAATTGATACAGTAAGGAAGCAGGTACGCTTGAAGATGCTGAAGTTTGTCTTTTGTGCTTCCGATTTTGATGTGTTTTTTATACATTATTAATAAACAGCAGAATTTTTGTTTCTTCTTTTCCTTTTGTTGATTGCAAAGTAACACATGATCAATGATTGGCCTTCTAGGTTATTTCCTTATGCATTTGATCTTTTTCAATATAATGTGTATTTCTCTTGTAATATGTTAATAGTAGATTGTATGTGTTTTGTCTTTATAAGTCCATTAGTATACATCGACATATTCTAAACAAAGACTTCAATACTTCAGTTACTGCTTTTTAACAAATATTTGTTTGGGCTTCCCTTTACATCCTAAAAGAAGGTTTTGACTTGTAATAGCACTTCGTGATGGTAACCTCCTCATGTTTCTGATAACATCAAGTTATTCACAGAAGGATCATTTTAGAAGGGCTTAGAGTGGATGGAAGACGTCTTAAAAAAGTTCATCTTTTGTACTGTGAAGCTTATAATTTACCTGTGTTGCATGGATCTGCATTCTTTTCAAGAAGGGATACTCAGGTCAGTATATTCATTTTTCACTAAGAACATAAGGTGTAATATGTTTAGGATTATCATTACATGCAAATATGCAATCCTGTTTCCATTCATTTTCCTGTATGGGATGTTTATACAGGTCTTTTGCACTGTTACCCATGGAACCCCTAGGGATGCTCAACGTCTGGATTATCTGGTCGATCCTTCAAGCAAGTGTTTCATGCTGCATTATAGTTTTCTACCATTTTGGACAAATGAAGTTGGCAAATGAAGTGGCCTGAATAGGCGTGAAGTTGGTCATAATAAGCTATTTGGTTCTCAGGTTTATACTATGGTCTGCTTCTGAGGTTAGTGAAAGCTGTAAATGGACCTTACTAGTAAAATGTCAATTTGCAGCTGTAATCAACCTTAGTATGTGAAAATGATAATACCATCTTATACCGACAATACTCTATAGATATTTGTTGAGTCTATTAAACAGTACTTTTAGGATTTTATGTACCAACTTCCCATTTAACTTGTAAAGAGAATTACATATTGAATTACTTGTGTGCTGCAGGTGTAAAGAATCTGATTTCCATGGAAACTGCACTTAAAATAACTGAAAAGATAATAGCGCATGAGAGATTTTGCTATTAGTTTAGCTTCAGGTTAAATAACACACTTTCTTTATCTTCAATCAGGTTTGTTTTGATGTGGTGAACATGTTAATCTCCTTGTCAATAGCTACGGTGAATTTATGCGTTCTTAAGTTAATGGGGTGTTAAAGATGAGAGTTTATTTGAGGTACTTGGTTATTAAATGCTGCAATTTTAATAGAAACTTAGGACCTGATCCTATGTCCTAATGAATATTGGAGGAGAGTGGTGCTAGCTACTATGTTCTATTTCAGTGAACAACATATAAGTGCTTTCCGATAGTTGATCTTATTTCATTTCTAGATTTCCTTGTTGATTACCATGATGGGCTCTTCTCACTGTAACGATCTATTTTTCTATGGTAGAACATTATCAATTAATTTGGATGATATCAAATTCACCAATAAGCATTTCTGATAAATATGTCAATTGCTAGTCTCCTAAGTGACTTCTTCCTCAATATGCTGTAAAATTCAACAAATGGAGAGGATGAAACTAAGGGTATTTGTTGTCCTTATTGTAGTTATATGAAAATATTTTTGTATGTCACTGACAAGTCTTCCCTTCTTAATATATCCAGCTTTCAGATAAATATCAAGAGTTTGTAACTGATTCAGAAAGAGAACAATTAATTGCTAAACTTCAAGAAGTGTAAGATTGGTTGTATGAAGATGGAGAGGATGAAACTAAGGGTGTTTACATCGACAAGCTTGAAGAGCTTAAAAAGGTTGGTGTTTCTTTCATATCCTATTTTTGCTTGTCATGTTGCTTATATAGAGCTGATTTAGTGTAAATCTATAGCAAGGTGATCCAATTAAGCAACGATACGAGGAGTCCACAGAGGGAAATGAACAAGAGGCAGATGAAAGCAGTAAAGACCATACTCTTAGTATTGGTTGGTCATGTCAGCGCCTTCACATGTTCTTGAAAAATTTTATAACATAATGTCAATTTATGTATCGCTACTCTCTTGTATAATTTCTATTATACACGAATAATATAGATTAGAAATTATGAATTATAATTTTGTTGATGAGTAGTTTCCTTTCATAATTTTTATAAATTTTGGTGTATTATATTATAAGCAAATTATTATAAATAAATTATTTAAATAATCATTGCAATAGCTTCTTCATTAGGCGTTGTTATAGCTCCATATAACTGTTGCTATAGCTCCTTCATTAATCATTGCCATAGAATAAAAGTGTTATAATAGCCTTAAAAACCATTCAATATAAATGATATTGCAACGGTTTTGAAGCATATCTATAGACATAATAAATTGTTGCCATTGATAAGGCAATAGCAACCCTTCTATAACCATGGCAATAGTAGGTCTATGGCAATGATTTGACAACCGTAGCATAAAACCATTGCCATAGATCTATGGTAAGGCGAGCTGGACCCCCCATTTCCATAGTATAATTGCAACAGTTTTAGGGCCTACAACAACGATTTTATACTGTTGCTGTAGGCCCATTTTCTAGTAGTGGTTCTAGGACAGGTGGTCTGTCAGGTGCCCATTCTGGGGGTGGACGGGGTCAGTTGTATATAGTACCTGGTAGGTCAGAGGTAGAGTCTTCAGATGCTGTTATTACATGAATCATTTCAGTATGTCGTTAGCCAGCTATTGCTTTATTTGATCCGAGATCCACTTATTCCTATGTTTCTACTTACTATGCACTGCGGTTAGAGTTATCTTGGGATCCTTATCTATGCCATTGCAAGTATCTACTCGTGTGGCCGATTCTTTAGTAGTAGATTAGGTTTATAGATCATGTGTTATGACCGTTCAAGAGTTTGATACTCGGGCTGACCTTATTGTGCAAGATATGGTGGATTTTATTGTGATACTGGGCATGCACTGGTTATCCCCCTATCATGCGGTCTTGGATTTCTTTTCTAAGATTGTTATCTTAGCCATGCTTGGTATACCGTCGGTTGTGTGGCAGGGTTCTTTTAGCCACACACCGATGGGGATTATCTCTTATATTTGGGCTAGGAGATAGGTGTCGAGGGGTTGCGAGTCTTATCTTGCTTATGTTCATGCAAATATTACTTCACTCTATTCTGTTCCCATTGTCTGATAGTTTCCTGATGTCTTCCATACCGACCTACCTGGCCTTCCGCCTGAGCATGATATTGAGTTTGCTATTAATCTTGAGCCAGGCACCCGACCTATTTCTATGGCACTTTACTACATCGCTCCTACTGAGCTAAAGGAGATAAATTCTCAGCTTCAGGATCTCTTAGGTAAGGTTCTTATTAGATCGAGTGTATTGCCTTGGGGTGCTCCTGTTTTGTTCGTGAAGAAAAAAGATAGTTTTATCCGTATGTCTATTGACTGCAGGCAGCTGAATAAGGTGATTGTGAAGAATAAGTATCCTATGACTCGTATTGATAATTTATTTGACGAGCTTCAGGGTGCGACAGTGTTTTCTAAGATTGACTTGAGATCTGGTTATCACCAGTTGAGGATTCAGGCAGAAGATATCCCTAAGACAGCCTTCAGGACTCTCTATGACCATTATGAGTTCTTGGTGATGTCTTTTGGGTTGACTAATGCCCCAGCAACATTCATGGATTTGATGAACCATATTTTCAGGACCTATTTAGACTCCTTCGTGATAGTTTTTATGTATGATGGGGATTATTTCATATGTTTAGGCTCGTAAATTGATGGCGAGGGGATGTGATTCATTTCTTGCGTATGTTCGGGATGCTAGCATTGAGAGTCCGTCACTTGACTTTGTCCCTGTTGCGTGTGAGTTTACTGATGTATTCCCAATTGACCTACCCGACCTTCCTCCTTAGCTTGATATAGAGTTCATTATCAACCTTCAGCTGGGAACTTGACCTATTTCTATGGCTCCTTATCGTATGTCTCCCGCTGAGTTGAGAAAGCTGAGTAGTCAGCTTGAAGATCTTTTGGGGAAGGGTTTTATCAGGCCGAGTGTGTCGCCATGGGGTGCTCCAGTTCTGTTTGTAAAGAAGAAAGATGGCTCCATACGTATGTGTATCGATTACAGGTAGTTGAATAAGGTTACAGTGAAGAATAAGTATCCTGTGCCTCGTATCGATGACCTGTTTGATCAAATTTAGGGTGCCGCGGTATTCTGAAAGATAGACTTAAGATTTGGATATCATCAGTTGGGAGTTAGGGTTGAGGACATCCCAAAGACAGCCTTCAGGACTTGGTACGACCATTATGAGTTCCTGGTGATGTCTTTTGGATTGACTAATGCCCAGTAGTCTTTATAAACTTGATGAATCGTGTATTCAGACCATACTTGGACACCTTTTTTATTGTGTTTATCGATGACATATTGGTTTATTGGAGGAGTAGCGAGGAGTACAAGAAGCATTTGACGATTGTGCTCTAGAATTTGAGAGATCATAGACTTTTTGCCAGTAGTGTGAGTTGATCTTTTTGAAGCTCAAGGGTTTTCTCACTTCACCTTCTATATTGACTCTTTCATTTGAGGGTAAGGGTTTTAAAGTGTACTGCAATGCTTCTAGTGTTGGGTTAGGGTAAGTTCTGATATAACAGAGTCGAGTTATTGCTTATGCATTGAGGCAGCTGAGGTGTACAAGCGCAACTACCCCACTCATGATTTGGAGTTGGCAGCGTTAGTTTTCGTGCTTAAGATTTGGAGGCATTACTTGTATGGTGTTTGCTATGAGATATATACTTACCATTGTATTATTCAGTAATTTTAGACAGCGTAGGTGGATCAAGTTGCTGAAAGACTACGATATCTCTATTCTATGCCATCAGGTCAAGGCGAATGTGGTAGCGGAAGCCTTGCGACGAAAGGCTATAAGTATGGTTGGACACCTAGTCCTTGGCCAACTTAATGGTGCATCTTGATATTTCAGACCCCAGGAGGATTCTTGCCAGTGTTGAGGCTAGGTCTACCTTGATGGAGCTGATTTTGGATCGTCAGTTTGAGGATAGTAGACTTTACGACATCCATAGCCAAGTACTGAGAGGTGAGTTTAGGAGGTCTACCTTAGATTTCGAGGGTATTCTAAGATTCAACAATCGTATTTGTGTACCGAGGGATGTAGACTTGATTCAGTTGATTCTATGAGAGGCTTATAGCTTTAGATACTCTATTCACCCTGGGAAAGCTAAAATGTATAGAGATTTGAGACAACATTACTGGTGGAGTGGCATAAAAAAGGATGTAGCGGATTTTTTAGCTTGGTGTTTGTGTTGTCAGCAGGTGAAAGCCGAGTATCGGAGACCAGATGGATTACTTCAGAGACTACCCATTCCTGAGTGGAAGTGGGAGCAGATTACAATGGACTTTGTGAGTGGTTTGCCTCGCACCTCTCGTGGTTCTGACAACATTTGGGTCATTGTAGATCGGTTGACCAAGGCGGCTCATTTCATCTCTATTTAAATTTTCTTCAGTGCCGAGAGGTTGGCTCGTATCTATGTTGGTGAGATAGTTCATCTCCATGGGGTACCAATGTCTATTATTTCAGATAGAGGCTCAGTGTTCACCTCTAGCTTTTGGAGGACTTTTCAAGAGGAGTTGGGTACTCAGATTGACCTTAGAACCGCCTTCCACCCTCAGACCGACGGTCAGTCGGAGTGGGCTATTCAGGTTTTGGAGGATATGCTCCAAGCGTGTGTTATGGACTTTGGCGGTCAGTAAGAGCAACATTTAGCCTTGGTGGAGTTTGCTTAAAATAATAGCTGCCATTTGAGTATTAAGATGGCACAATTTGAGACATTGTATAGTAGACATTATCGATCTCCGATTGGTTGGTTTGAGACTTCTAAGGTTAGTCCTTGTGGTACCGACCTGCTTCATGGGTCTTTGGATAGGGTTCGGGTGATTCAGGATAGGTTATGGGCAACTTAGAGTAGGCAGAAGAATTATACTGACCATAGGCTCCGGGCGTTGAAGTTTGGAGTTGGCAATTGGGTTTTCCTTCAAGTGTCTCCCATGAAGGGCGTGATGAGGTTCGAGAAAAAGGGCAAGCTCAACCCCAGATACATTGGGTCATTTGAAATACATCAGACCTTTGGTGAGGTGGCTTATGAGTTAGCCTTGCCCCCAGATTTTTCAGTTGTTCACCTAGTTTTCTATGTCTCTATGCTGCAGCGATATATTTTTTATGAGTCTCACGTGCTTTGTTGGAACTCAGTTCAGTTGAATGAGAGGTTGACCTTCGTATAGGAGCCAACTTCTATACTGGCTAGGGATGTCAGGCGGTTACGCTCTAGAGATATTCCAGTAGTTAAGGTTCAGTGGAGGCACCGTCCAATTGAGGAGGGTACCTAGGAGATTGAGAGTGAGATGTGGACCCAATATCCCACCTGTTCGAGCCCTCAGGTACACTTTGTTCCTTTACTTTTGCGGACAAAAGTCCTTTTAGTAGTGGATATTGTAATGACCCTTCAGGTCATTTTCTGCAATTCCGCACTATTTAAGCTTTTAGAACTTTCCCATAGCTGCCCCAAGTCATTTATGACTTGTACGATCGACAGTTCGATTATCGAAAAGTTCGTTTGGTTTTTAGAGACAATTTCTTGTTTTAAAGTCTTCGTTGTTAAGAATTAGGTATCGGGCCAAAACTTTAAGTAAACAGCCCTGTATGCCAATTCCGATGTTTATGATAGCTACAAAATATTAATTTTAGGCTAGGGGAACCCTTAATCCGGATCCTGAAGATTTTGCGCTCATTTTAGGGCTATTGGATGGATTTTGGTTAAAAATGCCCCTTGGGTGTAGGACCCATATTTTATCGAAATGACCTCGATTGGGAATTTCGATGGCGCCGTTGAGTCCAAAATGTCAAATTTGATAAGGTATCATAGTTGATTTCCATTTACGGGATTCCAAACGAATCCTGAGGGTCCGATCGCAAACTTAGTACTTAGCCAAGTTTGTTGGTGTAGCTTTAGCTGGTGCAGGCCAAAAATGGCCTTCACGTTCTCAAGGTTTGAGCCGCTTTCGCGAAGGCCAAGGTCCCTGGTCATCATGTTCGCGAGGCCCTAGGCCGCAATCGTAGAGACCAAGGTGATTGGTCATTGCGTTCGCGAGGCGACCTCCGCGTTGGTGATGAGTTAGCCGGAGTGAGGCTCAGGTTCGCGATGGGGTCCCTGCGATCGCAATGAAGGGACCCTGGCAACATTTAAAGTTGTGGAACCTAACTCCCCTTCATTTTTCTTAAGTCCTAAGTTCATAAAAACCCTAAAGAGCTTGTAGAGAGTGAAGCTTGATCATTGGGTGTTCTAGGTGAGTTGGGGACGTTATTGTGGTCGTTTACCCATCAATAGTTCCGTAAGTTTCCGTCTAATTTCTTAGTTTATCTCTGGTTTAACTTTAAATCCCTTGTTACTTTATGGGCTGATTTAGGACTCGTTTGTGCTCAGATTTCACCCATTTTTTGAGGATAAATGATCCTTGAGTTTAGAGGGACGTTTGGGTGGTTTCAAAGTTGTGATTCTACAAGCGGGCCCATATGGAAGTTTTAGCTCAATTTTAGACCCAGAACATTTATGTACAAAATGGGTATCGTTATGCTCATGTTAACGCGTAGATTACTATTTTGATGGCATGACAGTGTTCGGAGGCTTCTCGAGAGGGAAAAGCTCAGGTTTAGTAGACTTTCTCGAGCTTTCGGTGGCATCCAGGTAATAATCCCTTAGGACTAGTATTTGGCTTACCTCATACCTTAGGATAGAATTGTGAAACCTTAGCCTAAGTTTGGGTTGGTGCTTGCTTTAGTATGGGTGTTAGGAATTAGTAACGGGCCTCATCGGCCCTCTTCTTAGGTTAATTACCTAAATTTGTTCCCTGTTGACTTAGGAGACCTTCTTCATTATTTTAGGCGTAATCTTGAACCTTAGGATGACTCAGGCCTTTATTGGTTCCTGGCTAGTTAAAATACCTGAATTAGTATGCAGTTAACTTGTAAGCTTCTTTCTTAGACTTATTGATTAGGTCCCGTGACTCTTGTAGATTTTTCATTGAATTTGGTAATTTAATATTAATTTGGATTAAAGAAGATTATGGCTTTGGACGCTCTTTACTTTGAGGTTTACTTACTGGTTTCGATTCAAGTCTGGCATATATGATTGGTTTATGTCACTATTATGATGATACTGTTCTTCAGTTCTGGTTCAAGTCCGGCATTATGGTTTGAAGGAAATCTTAGGTATGGTTGCACTGGGTGGTTACTTTAAGTTATGTATACCGGTACTTCTTCCTTGTTAGCATCCACTGGCTTATGGGGGCTTGGTTGGGTTAACTCTTTACTTATTTGTACCTTCTGGGCTAATGAAAGTCCAATTAGGTTGTAACTAGACTGTATTTACTTTGATGTATTTATTATGTATATTTATCGCTTTATCTTGGTTTGGAGTAGTACGTTAAACGAAAAGTTTATCCATGACCTTATTTTACCTTCTCGTATTTTATTATACTTCTATCATGATTTAGCTCAGTCGGTCAATGATGTTTACTGAGTACCAGTTGTTTTGGTACTCACACTATACTTCTTCATCTATTTTCTGATGCAGATCCGAGTACGAGTCACCGCCACTGACGTTCTATTTCAGCTTGCTTTTAGGATTTGGAGATAGGGTGAGTTTTCTGAGCCGGAGCTGATCTTCTCTCCTTCTACTACTTTTGGGCAGTCTAAACTTTTTGGGACTACCTGTATATGGGATATTATTCAGTACCCGTATTCTTTTGGATTTAGTAGCTCTTGTACCTACCTTACTAGGTCGTGAGATATTCTTTTGCATACTCTCTCTCTCCTTTGATATTTGTACTGTTGCTCTTATATTTTATCGCCTACAATTTTGTTGTATGCTTACCTTCGGAATTTATTATACTTTCACCAACCAGCCCATTACTTGACGTTTCGGGCTATAGTTTAGCTTACCTACTGGTGGGTTAAAGTAGGTGTCATCATGACTTGCGAAATCGAGTCGTGATAATAACCTTGGGTACTTTAAAGAAATAATTTCTTTAAGGACATATCATGAATTCGGTGGACTTGAATCTTTCTATCTTCATCTCTTTTTTATTGGTTTTATCTATTTTTTAGAAAATAGTGTTTTGAACTTCTTTGTTGTTCTTGAACTTGTTGTTGAAGTTTATATTGTAAATACAAATTTTGTACCCGAAAAACAACAGTTTGCATGTGACATTCTGAATGAGCCAACGACGAACTACTCTCCTTATTACGTATTTTGTGTTTAGCCATGACTCAACCCTTGCACCGATTCTCTTCGAGTAAACATCCACCAAGTCATTAAAGGGGAAACAAATACAAGGCCAAAGGCCCGAAAACACATCAGCGAGGCAGAGGAATTTAATTAAATAATTAAATAATTAAGAGAATTTTACATGGAAATGCATATCATATGTAATTAATTATAGAAATAGCCTAACTTTTGCAATCTTTCATAAATAGCATTTTTTATTACACTTTTGTCATTTATATAAAAATTTGTATTATAATTAATCAAATAAATAATTAATTACTAAAATAGTTATTTAAAGAAAATTACACTAAACAAGGAAACCATATATATATTTAATGTGGAGTAATAAAAAAAATTAATTAGAGAAAGTTGCACTGAACAAGGAATCATTAATAATCTTTATTTATGATGACAAATTCTTTCTCCTATGTTCAACAATCCAGAGCATTGTCTACTTTATTGTTTATATTTTTAATCTTTTAATTTAGTTTTAAATCAGTATATAATTTATACATATGATGTAATAAAAAATACTATATTTTAGGAATATATATATATTGTGAAAGTATCTTATATAAGCATGACCGATATAATTCTTAATACTATACATTTGATATAATATAAATATATACTTTTAGTATCTCAAATTTAATTTTTAATACTATATTTATATGATTATTTTCATCTTTACTTTATATGAGATACTTTATTATTTATATTGTTAATCTTTTAATTTAGTTTTAAATCAGTATATAATTTATACATATGATATAATAAAAAATATATTTTAAGAATATATATATTATGAAAGTATCTTATATAAGCATACCCGATATAATTTTTAAAACTATACATTTGATATAATATAAATATATACTTTTAGTATCTCAAATTTAATTTTTAATACTATATTTATATGATTATTTTAATCTTTACTTTATATGAGATACTTTATTATTTATATTGTTAATCTTTTAATTTAGTTTTAAATCAGTATATAATTTATACATATGATATAATAAAAAATATATTTATATGATTATTTTCATCTTATTCAATTAAAAAAATTTCAATTATCATACACGGCAAATATATGTTTTATCAAAATATAAATAAATAATAATAAATAAATACCACATTTATACCTTACATTTTCCCATGAAATATATGCATTTTATTTTTGATTGACAAATATATGTATTTTTTATACATGCTTACATCGTTGCCACGAGAATTATGTACTTTTATATTTTCAACATTGTCAGAAAAGAATATCTAGCGAGAAGATATGGAAGATGAATATCTTCAGCCGTTACATTGGAAAGAATATGGAACCTCTCTTAATTAATTGAGCTATTATTAGCAAACAATATGGAAAGAATCATTTAATAGGAGACATTTAAGGAATATATTTTTGTTATATTTTTAATTTTTACCAGCACAATATTTTATTTATTTAATTAATATGATTATGTCATTATGGTAATAAAGTTTTGGCCATAATTGATATATTCAATCTTTGGCTAAAAATAAGAAATTTGCATTTTTAGGATGTATAATTATGTAAGATCCTCTTTAATTAATTTGCGCTAAAGCCCAAGTTATATGAAGTAGCAATAGCAGCCCAAGAGGGCTAGGATGAAAGCTTTGGACTCAAAATCCAATATTGATAGTGGCAGAAGTAGAGCTCAAGAAAATCTTTGGTCAAAGCCCAAGTATGAGTATGGAGTATTATTTATCAAGTCCTTTTATTTATTGATTGATTTCATCACAATTGTGAATGATTACCGTTCAACACCTCATCAATTTACTTGTCAAAAACCTTTTGATTTAGGTAACTAAGCTTATAGAATGATTTGGGGATTCGTTTATATCCCTTCATAGTTATTAATAGCTTGATATCCACATTTAGGAATCGGACTAATCGTTTAGTTCAAGACCTTAATTCCAATAACAAAAGAAATTTAGAATTTATTTTGAGAATTTGACATTTAAGTTATTTCATTACTTGGAATAAAATGAATGGAAAAGTAACAAAAGAGTTTTGCTCATTCAATAAGATTTTTCATAAGTAACATTAAGAATTCTTAATGTTAGTTGAATATGTTTAAACTGTCGGTCAACTGCATTTAACGGATCCTTTAAGGTGCTTAACACCTTTCTTAGAGGATAACTTGAACGCTTACCCGAACTCTGACATAAAAGCTTTTTCAAGTTACCTTTTTAAAAAGGGTTTTTTTAATTTCCTAAAAATTAAGTACTGATTCTATAATTTTCAAAATAAAATCAAAATTTTGCCAAAGTTATGAAGATTTATGAACTTAGTTTCAAAATCGTCTGTAACAATGATTTATTAGACCACTGAATCTTTGTAAAATTAAATCCCAACGCGGAGAACATTGAACTAAATAAGATAGTAGAATATGTATTACCAATACTCGTTTTTGTAGTACAATACAAGGCTCGACTATGACACCAAAAGATGGCACAAATAAAAAGGAAAGAGACAACATATAGTAATTAATGGATCCATAAGCAAGATATATCAAACTTGATCCATCTTATTCTCTTCCACAAGCTAGACTGTGCTACTACCAAATTATGCGTTGGAAAATTGCGCTTTCACCAGCCTCACTGGACCCTGCATGCCCAAATAACCAACATTAACCAATAAAATTACTTGCTATGTCGAAAAAATATGCATCCATCCATCATTCATATGAAGTATATAACATAGTACCTTCGGTGTTAATTACTCATTATTTTGTTACTCCCTTGATTAACAGCTGAAATCGTTTATTTTGTATCCCTTAATAATTATGTTACCCTGATCTGTATATGTGGGTAGGTAAGGTAGGATAGCTAGAAAAGTTTTAACTTATATACATCTGACAGCAGTGGCGGACCCAGAATTTAGGGGTCCTGGATGCTCGGGAGGTTCGAACACCTATATTGATGCCCAAAAGTTTTAAGGTTCTGCTTGAAAATTAAAGCATCCAACTATCTTCTTGGTTTACTGGGTGCTTTTCTAAGTCTTATACCAATTTTAATATATTTTTTATATAATTATACCTAGTCTGCCTCAAATTTAACGAGTGCCAGAACACCAAAAAATGGGTCATAGTTCCGCCCCTGTCTGACAGTTGATGTGATTTAATCTAGTATAACATATTACTTATTACTCTATTTTTCAGGTTATAATTATATCCATATGTGTATATATTTGATATGATGATGAGTTATGCTATTTGATTATTCTAACTCAGTTTAATTTGATATCGTAAAAAAACATACTTAGAGCAGTCAGTGGAGGGGCTGATCTTGTAAGAAATGTTGACGCCACAAGCAGAAGGGAGACCAGCGGCTTTGCCTGCATCAATGTCCTTCATACCATTAGCCGCTGATTTCAGGCAAGTGCATGCTGTCTTTCGGTCCGCTGGGGTCTTGGCTGCACCCATCAGACCCTTAACACCACCACAGCAGCCTCCAAGAGGACCACGGCCCGTCAAATAAGGGAGGCAAGGAGCCAAGCCAGATGTAACCTGACCGCAGCTAAGTGCCTCTGCATGGGGTGCAACCACCACCATGCACAAAACCACAAAACATGCAATCTTGCCAACCATTTCCATGCTTGGTAAAAAGGAATAAAGAGTAGTATGAGGAGAGTAGTGGATTGGAAGATACTACGGATGTAATGTATTTGTTGCTCGATTGTTGGGTACAGAAGCTAGTGAGACCCTAAGGGTATTTATAGAGAGGAAATTGGGAGTAAATTAATGGAGGAATGAGAGAATTAGTTGGGAGTTTTGAGTTAAATCCAAGGAGGGTACATAATTAAGAAGGGTACATAAATTTAGTTCTTAGGTGCGAGACTTTTATTGAACCACGCTACTATTTAGTCACTCTGAAAAACTACACAAAATTAAGACAATGGTCCCACTCCCACCATTTCTTTTCTTTTGCATGCTTCTTCTAAATCTCGTCAAGTAATAGTATTTGGTAACTTACTTTCCATAACAGTATGACTTGATAAAACTTCCTCTCATTCGATATGAATGAATTATTTGACATTGTTTTATAGTTTAAAATGAATAAATTGTTTAAAATTCAAGGGTGAATTAATTTTTCTTTAGAATTATTCTTCTTTCTAATGGAGTTTTTAATTACTTTTAAATTTCAAATAATGACTATATATCTCTATTTTTAAGAAAAGTTTGAGAAGAAACAAAAGAGTAATATTGACAATTACTTTTTGATTAATGTCTTTAATATTTTTTTTAGAGGTATATGTTACACCTCAACAATTTTTTAACAGTGATACTAATTGTTAGCCCCATTCATTTTCTTCTGTAATGTTCAGTGAGGGGGCACTGTCTGCCCATATCGTCGCTTGTCCCTTTTAATTTTTAGGCACCGAAAATATATACATCCAAATTCAACATTCTCATGTTACATATTTTTTGAGATGTGCGATTGATATTAATTCTACTGACCCTATTTGATCTACTTACACTGTATTTAGACACTCAAGATCTTTCAAAAAAATTTCTTTTCAATGTCTTGTAACTCTTGTTAACATATAGTGTGTGTTTGGTATGAAAGAAAACATTTTCTCGAAAATGTTTTTCGATTTTCTCTTGTTTGGTTGAGTTAAATGTTTTGGAAAATGTTTTTCAACTGAACTTATTTTTCTCAAATTTAAGGAAAATGACTTCCCTTCAAAGAGTAAGGAAAACATTTTCCAAAACTCTCTTTCAACTTCACATCTCAACTTTCCACACTAACCTAAGTCTTAGGTACCGATTCCCTACACTAACTCGGGATCCGACTCCCGACCTGAACTCTCGATTCTCGACTCGGGATCTGACACCCGACTATCGACCTGAGACCCGACTCTCAACCCTAATCCAAGACACAGGACCTAGGATCCGACCTCGACTCGAGACCCGTCTCCCAAACATGACTTAGGTTCAAATGTCTGACCTCAATTCGGGACCCAAGACACGACCTGACTTTGAACTCGATATGAGAAGAACTCCCGACAATAACTTAGGATCCAGCATCGAGATGTGAATCATGGCTTGATCTCGACCCGAATCCCAAACTCCGACTCTCACCTCGACTCGGGACTCGTCTCTCGGTCCCAACCCTGACAAAAGTATTCATTTAAAAGTTAGGGTTAGATCCCAAGATCGAAGTCAGGAGTCGGGGTCGGGTCCCGGGTGTCACGACCCAATTTTTCGAGTCCTGATGGCGCCTACCGTAACCCACCAATAGACAAGCCAAACCCTAGCCCGGAGCGACAAGCGACAGGCTAACGGGTGGAATCTCAGGAAACAGAGATGAAGTGGAAGTAACCATACAAATAAACATGCTAGAAATACAAAAAAAAACAAAATAAAAATATATATCCATACCAAGACTGAGAAGGAAGAGGACAATATATACAGATGAGAACCCCTCCCAAGACCTGGTGAAGTCGGTACAAGAGCCACTACTAGACATGTCGAAAAAAAATAAGACAGAAACCAAATATATACAACAAGTACTACAGTCTCGAGAGCAAAAGACTATACAATAGAGATGGAGTAGGATCTGCATCGGACGTCAGTAAGCTCACCCTGCTCCGGAGTCAGTGCTGGAAAGAGAGTCACGTCAAAACCGTCGACTAGTGCCCGAATCTGCATCGGGGAAAAAGATGCAGAAGTGCAGTATGAGTACCGGGGCAACGGGTACTCAGTAGGCATCATCGACCGACTGAGCTCAATATAATATAAGCAAGCTAAAATGCGAGGGTGCATGCAAGGTCCGGGGTATAAATAATAAGTAAATACACTACTGCCGAGGCGTGTAGATATGCTCAGGAGATAAATAAATATGATACCGAGTAAAGAGTAAATAAATGCATAAGTAAGCACTCAAGTCAAACATAACCTATCTGGGCCCTCATAAATCCGATAGGCACACAAAAGAAAACAATAACCCAGCCTGGCCCCCATAAACCGGCGGGACACACAAGAATAGTAAATGCATAGTCACCAGTGTCTCGAAGCTGTATCAGTATCCAGTAACCAGAATAACCAACAAGGGTGCACCGGGCTTGAACCGGCACCAATAGGTAATAACAAGAGGCCAGACACCGGAATCGAACCGGACATAGTGGATAATAACAATAGGCCACATATATCATAACCGCTGGACTCGAACCGGAACTCAGTACCAAAACTCTCCAATCATATCATAACCAGATGCCGGACTCAAACCGAAACTCATAATAATCAGTGGCCGGACTCGAACTGGAACTCATAATAATCAGTAACCAAGTGACATAGTAGTGCCAGAATCCACACAAATACAAGTAAACGGGGACATACCAGCCCCAAAATAAACTCGAAACATAAGTAAAGGAGCTAACCCACCACGTACTACAAGTCAATCTCGGGATCCTTCCAGGTCAACTATCTACCATAAACAATATGTATATACAAGTCTGGGTATACATTCTAAGTCATGGCAAGGCGGTTCCGCATCCTAAATCAAACTAGCCGACCCCGGTCAAATACGGTGCTATTAGGGACTAACAAGGCTAAACAGGTCAAAAGGGCATAAATAGGGTAATTTAATATAAATTTTATCCTAAAAGATCATCTCGGGGCTTAACTAAGCCTAATAAGGTTTAAACCTAACTACACCGACTGTGAAGAGTAGCGGGGCCCACTACGGGGTTCCGGAACCAAGTTTGGGCTAAGGTTTCCCAAACCCCTACTAACAGCGGTACAACATTAACCAACCCTATAAAAGTAATATCTGGCACACCACGAGGATAACAGGCCCGAAACACATCCGAACAAGGCCCTAAACGGCCCAAAAGGCCTAGTCATAGCAAGCCAGTGCCAATCCACAACTACCAGCCCAAACACTAGCATAATAACTTGCAAATACTATAAACAAACTCAATCTAGGTATACGGTAAGCCTAGCCTACCTGGACGCCGCCAAACGCCTGCCAAAGCTTGCTAAATAGGAGTCTTTCCCTTTCGAGAGACCTCCGATTGCTGCCACGCTAGCAAAATAATAAACTACATGTCAAAACATGAATTTTGATACCCATATTGCATTAGTTCAAAAAAATATCCAAACGGTCCATGTGGGGCCCACTTGCGAAATCGAAAAACCGAAACCGTCACAGCGTCCCAAATCACCCCGTGACCAATAGTCACAACTAACACCGCTCAATTTGAGCTCAATATCTAGCTCATATATCAACACCAATTCCAACAACCACCGTAAAAACGTACCGTAGAAATGACGAGATCGAGTCCACGAACTCAAATATACCAACCCCTAACCTTGAATCTCTCTAGAAATGTTTAAAGT
Organism: Capsicum rhomboideum; assembly: GCA_031232105.1. Classification (NCBI taxonomy): domain Eukaryota; kingdom Viridiplantae; phylum Streptophyta; class Magnoliopsida; order Solanales; family Solanaceae; genus Capsicum; species Capsicum rhomboideum. Next base: position 104,607,600 of record CP124710.1, read on the forward strand.
TGAGCTTAAAGTGCTTACAATGATGGAATATATGAAGTCTTCCACAAAGACAATAAAATAAGAAAAGAAAGTAACATTCTAGTATATATATATATATATATATATATATATATATATATATATATATATATATATGTAATACACGTACCAACTCCAAACAAGAAAGAAATCTCATAGTCAAAGACTAATTAATGTAACATACACATGGCCTTATCCATTTTCACTCTCCGTATATATATATATTCGGATATTGCATAGGCTCGTGATAAAATAAATACAATATTTTAAATATACCATCATGAATAGAAAATTATTTTGAACAAAACCTCTATAAAATAAAAATAAAATACTATGTCAACAAAATTAGATTTACTATCTCCATTTAAAAATATTACTAAATTATAAACTTATTATTAAAGTAATATAGACACATCATAACTAAAGAATTTTACAAATATCATAAACATTTTTGAAAGGTAATTAACTATGTCATTTTACCAAATTCAAATTTAATTTAATATTTTACAACGAGCTCGGTCTAAATAATATTCTCAAACGAACTGCCCGGGAACCGAACTGTCAGTCCCAGCAAGTCATAAATAACTTGGGGCAGTTATAGAAAAGCTCTAAACGCTGAGAACGCACGAAAAGGAGGTAAATGACCGGGAAGGTCATTAGAATATCCACTACTAAAAGGACTTTCGTCCGCGAAAGTCAAGAATAAGCATATACCTGAAGACGTAAACAAGTAGGGACACTGGGCTCGCATGTCACGTTCAAGCTCCCAAGTAGCCTCCTCAACTGGACGGTGACGCCATTGTACCTTAACCACTGGAATTTCCCGGGAGCGTAACCGTCTGACATCTCTGGCTAAAATGGACACAGGCTCCTCAACAAATGCTAACTTCTCGTCTAACTGAACCGAGTCCCACTGAAGCACATGCGACTTATCCGGGATATATTGTCGCAGCATAGAAAAATGAAATACTGGGTGGATAGCTGAAAAGGTCGGAGGTAAGGCCAGTACATATGCTACCTCCCCGATTGTCCGAAGAATCTCAAAGGGTCCAATATACTTGGGGCTAAGCTTGCCCCTCCTACCGAATCGTATCACGCCCTTCATTGGCGATACTCGTAAGAAGACCCTATCACCAACTCTGAATCTCAACGGACGACGTCTACGGTCAGCATAACTCCTCTGTCTACTCTGAGCTGTCCGCAGCCTGTCCTGAATCACCCGAACTCGGTCCAAAGACTCTCGGAGCAAATCTGTGCCACGAGGACTGACCTCCGAAGTTTTGAACCAACCAACTGGAGACCGACACCGTCTGCCATATAAAGCCTCGAACGGAGCCATCTGAATGTTGGAGTGGAAGCTATTATTATACGCGAATTCCGCTAAAGGCAAGAATTGATCCCACTGACCCCCAAAGTCTAACACACAAGCACAGAGCATATCCTCTAACACCTGAATAGTCCGCTCTGACTGACCGTCGGTCTGAGGATGAAACGCAGTACTGAGGTCCACTTGAGTACCCAACTCCTCCTGGAAAGCCTGCCAGAAACTGGAGGTAAACTGAGACCCTCTGTCTGAGATAATAGACACCGGCACTCCGTGTAGGCGAACTACCTCCTGAATATATACACGAGCTAACTTCTCAGCACTGTAGGAAGTTCGAACAGGGATAAAGTGCGCGGACTTAGTCAACCGATCTACAACAACCCAAATACTATCAAAGCCACGAGAGGTGCGAGGTAACCTACCAACGAAATCCATCGTGATCCGCTCCCACTTCCACTCAGGAATGGGTAACGGATGAAGTAGACCACCAGGTCTCTGGTGCTCGGCCTTTACCTGCTGACAACAAAGGCATCGAGCTACAAACCCTGCTATGTCTCTCGCATACCACTCCACCAATAGTGCTGCCTCAAATCCCGATACATCTTAGCTGTCCCAGGGTGAATAGAATATCTGGAACTGTGTGCCTCGTGCAGAATCAACCGAATCAAATCTCCAACCCTCGGGACACAAATACGACCGTCAAACCTCAGAACACCATCAGAACCCAAGGTAGCTCTCTCAGACTCACCCCTCAATACCTGATCTCGAATGCTACAGAGACCGCTATTCTCAAACTGACAACCCTGAATCTGCTCCAGCAAAGTAGATCTAGCCTCAACACAAGCAACAATCCTCCTGGGGTCAGAAATATCCAATCGAACCATCGAGTTAGCTAAGGACTGAATGTCCAAAGCGAATGGCCGCTGAGAGACTGGAATGAAGGCTAAGCTACCCATGCTCACTGTCTTTCGGCTTAAGGCGTCCGCTACCACATTCGCCTTGCCCGGATGATAGAGAATAGAGATATCATAGTCCTTCAGCAACTCAATCCACCTGCGCTGCCTCGAATTAAGATCTCTCTGAGTCATAATATGCTGAAGACTGCGGTGGTCTGTAAAGATCTCACAATGCACACCGTATAGATAATGCCTCCAAATCCGCAGTGCAAATACTACCGCTGCTAATTCCAAGTCATGAGTGGGGTAATTACGTTCGTGCACCTTCAGTTGTCTCGATGCATAAGCAATAACACGACCCCGCTGCATCAGAACACACCCCAAACCGATACCAGACGCATCACAATACACGGTGAAACCCTCGCCCTCAACTGGAAGAGTCAACACAGGGGCAGAAGTAAGTCGATCCTTGAGCTTCAGGAAGCTTGCCTCACAATCCTCGGACCACTGAAACGGAACCTCCTTCCTGGTCAGTCTGGTCATAGGAGATGCAATAGACGAGAAGCCCTCAACAAACCGTCTGTAATAACCTGCCAACCCAACAAAACTGCGAACCTCAGTAGGCGACGTGGGCCTAGCCCAACCTCGAATAGCCTCAATCTTTGTTGGGTCTACCATGATACCCTGTCTGGATACAACATGCCCCAAGAAAGCTACAGACTCAAGCCAGAACTCACACTTTGAGAATTTGGCATAAAGCCGATGATCTCTCAAAGTGTGGAGCACAGTCCTCAAATGCTGCTCGTGCTCCTCGCTACTCCTCGAATAAACTAAGATGTCGTCAATAAACACAATGACAAAGGAGTCCAAGTATGGCCTGAATACCCGATTCATCAAATCCATGAAAGCTGCAGGGGCATTAGTCACAAAAGACATTACCAGGAACTCATAATGGCCGTATCGAGTCCTGAAGGCTGTCTTTGGGATGTCCTCAGCCCTAACTCTCAACTGATGATATCCAGATCTCAAATCTATCTTTGAGAACACCGCGGCACCCTGAAGCTGATCAAATAAATCGTCAATACGAGGCATCGGATACTTATTCTATACTGTCACCTTATTTAGCTGCATGTAATCAATACACATTCGCATAGACCCATCCTTCTTCTTTACAAAAAGAACTGGAGCACCCCAAGGCGACACACTCGGCCTAATAAAACCCTTCCCCAAAAGATCCTTAAGCTGACTACTCAGCTCCCTCAACTCAGCAGGAGCCATACGATACGGAGCCATAGAAATAGGTCGGGTGCCCGGCTCGAGGTCAATAATAAACTCTATATCACGCCCAGGAGGAAGGCCAGGTAGGTCAGTCGGGAATACATCAGGAAACTCACCAACAATAAGGACAGAGTCAAGTGACGGACTCTCAATGCTAGCATCCCGAACATAAGCAAGGAATGAATCACAACCCCTCACCATCAATCTACGAGCCCGAACATATGAAATAATCCCCGTCGGTGTGCGGCTAACAGAACCCTGCCACACTACCGGGGGTACACCAGGCATGGCTAAGGTCACGGTCTTGGCAAAGCAATCCAAGACTGCATGATGAAAAGACAACCAGTCCATGCCCAGAATCACATCAAAATCTACCATGGCCAATACAATAAAATCAACCTGAGTCTCAAACTCCTGAATAGTCACCAGACATGATCTATATACCCGATCCACTACTAAAGAATCACCAACGGGGGTAGATACACGTAAGGGCACAGATAATAACTCAGAACATAAACCCAACCGTGGTGCATAATAAGTAGATACATAAGAAAATATGGATCCGGGATTAAATAATGCAGAAGCTGGCTGACGGCATACGAAAATCGTACCTGTAATCACCGCATCCGAAGCCTCAGCCTCTGGCCTAGCTGGCACGGCATACAACTGACGCTGGCTACCACTAGTCTGAGTACCAACCTGACTACCAGTCCGACCTCCCTGTGCTCCACCTCGAGAACCCTGGGGACCACCCCGATGACCCTGTGCACCACCTCAGCCTACTGGCGGTACAGATCTGATGGGCTGTGCTGTCTGAACTGAAGGCTCAATAGCCCTACGCTGAAGACACTCACGCGCGAAATGACCGAAAACCCAACAAGTATAACATGCTCCTGGCTCCCTGCTCGGCCTAGAAGATCCAATATGACCACCTCTAGCAGATGAACTGGGTTGACCACGCCCCTGAGGCTGGCTAACAGAACCACTATAGGTGGGCTGACCCCTATCAGATATCTGCAAAGCTGACTGTACGGGCCTACTAGGCTGACCCTGTCGCTGAAAAGACTGCTGCTGCTGATGAGGGTACCTACCCTGAAACTGGAAACCACGACCTCTGAACTGCGAACCACTATAGCTCCCACTGAAACTACCCTGGACCCGAGGTCTCTTATCGCTGCCCCCTTGGGCCTCGCGATCCATCTCCTCAATAGAGTATACATGCTCAATAATCTCTGCGAATGACTTCCCTGAAGTCACTAAACTCTGGGTAGCCCTGCGGAGTGGCAATCTCAGTCCCCTGACAAAACATCTAACTCTCTCGTACTCATCAGGTAAAATAGAAGTAGCGTGCCTAGCAAGATCATGAAATCTCGCCTCATACTCGGCGACAGATAATGAACCCTGAGTCAACCTGGAGAACTCATCCCTGAGTCGCTCCCGCATAGTACGAGGCATATACTTTCCCAAGAAAATCTCGGAGAACTGGGTCCAGGTAATCGGTGGAGATCCCACTGGCCTGGAATCAAGATATCCCCTCCACCATCTCCTCGCTGCAGTATCGAACTGATATGCCACGAAATCAACACCACGAGACTATACCAATCCCAAATTCCTAAGTCTATCCTCGCAGCTGGACAAGAACTCATATGCATCCTCACCCGGAGTACCAGCAAATCTCGGTGGAGCTAATCTCAGGAAGCGACCCAACATCTTCTGCTCCTCGGCAGACATAATTGGCTGATCTATAACTGGATGTGGAGCTACTGGTACAGGTAGAACCTCAACTCTCGGTGCCACAGCTACAGGCTGCGCCCCAGCACCAACTCCCTGTGCGGCTGGCTGTACTCCCGCAGCAGGCGGACCTCCAACTAATTCCAACAACTGAAGCAATGTACCTCGGAGCAAAGAAGCATCAATAAATCCGGGTGGAGCCTGGGCTGCCCCCTGGCCCACCGGCTGCTGTGGCGGCGGAACATCTGGAACTATAACGGGATCGGGTGACGGATCCCTAGCACGATCTGGTCCTGGGGCTGCTACTCTGCCCTGCCTTCGACCTCTAGGTCGACCTCGACCCCTAACTGGAGCCCTCGCTGCAGGCTCGGGGTCCCGACCCCCGGCTCTCGTATTATGCGTCCTAACCATCTGCGTAAAGAATGAACCAAATAGAGATTAGAAACCAACATAGACACCAACGCACTGAGGCGAATCAAAGAAATAAGATTTACCCTAAACATGCTCGGTAGCCTCCCGAAGATAGGATACGGACGTCTCCGTACCGATCCGCGAGACTCTACTAAACATCGGCTCATGCACCAACAATACCAGTGAAACCTAGGCTTTGATACCAAGCTGTCACGACCCAATTTTTTGAGTCCTGATGGCGCCTACCGTAACCCACCAATAGACAAGCCAAACCCTAGCCCGGAGCGACAAGCGACAGGCTAACGGGTGGAATCTCAGGAAACAGAGATGAAGTGGAAGTAACCATACTAATAAACATGTTAGAAATACAAAAAAAAACAAAATCAAAATATATATCCATACCAAGACTGAGAAGGAAGAGGACAATATATACAGATGAGAACCCCTCCCAAGACCTGGTGAAGTCGGTACAAGAGCCACTACTAGACATGTGAAAAAAAAATAAGACAGAAACCAAATATATACAACAAGTACTACAGTCTCGAGAGCAAAAGACTATACAATAGAGATGGAGTAGGATCTGCCTCGGACGTCAGTAAGCTCACCCTACTCCGGAGTCAGTGCTGGAAAGAGAGTCACGTCAAAACCGTCGACTAGTGCCCGAATCTGCATCGGGGAAAAAGATGCAGAAGTGCAGTATGAGTACCGGGGCAACGGGTACTCAGTAGGCATCATCGGCCGACTGAGCTTAATATAATATAAGCAAGCTACAATGCGAGGGTGCATGCTAGGTTCGGGGTATAAATAATAAGTAAATACGCTACTGCCGAGGCGTGTAGATATGCTCAGGAGATAAATAAATACGATACTGAGTAAAGAGTAAATAAATGCATAAGTAAGCACTCAAGTCAAACATAACCTATCTGGGCCCCCATAAACCCGATAGGCACACGAAAGAAAACAATAACCCAGCCTGGCCCCCATAAACCGGCGGGACACACAAGAATAGTAAATGCATAGTCACCAGTGTCTCGAAGCTGTATCAGTATCCAGTAACCAGAATAACCAACAAGGGTGCACCGGGCTTGAACCGGCACCAATGGGTAATAACAAGAGGCCAGACACCGGAATCGAACCGGACATAGTGGATAATAACAATAGGCCACATATATCATAACCGCCGGACTCGAACTGGAACTCAGTACCAAAACTCTCCAATCATATCATAACCAGATGCCGGACTCGAATCGGAACTCATAATAATCAGTGGCCGGACTCGAATCGAAACTCATAATAATCAGTAACCAAGTGACATAGTAGTGCCAGAATCCACACAAATACAAGTAAACGGGGACATACCAGCCCCAAAATAAACTCGAAACATAAGTAAAGGAGCTAACCCACCACGTACTACAAGTCAATCTCGGGATCCTTCCAGGTCAACTATCTACCATAAACAATATGTATATACAAGTCTGGGTATACATTCTAAGTCATGGCAAGGCGGTTCCGCATCCTAAATCAAACTAGCCGACCCCGGTCAAATACGGTGCTATTAGGGACTAACAAGGCTAAACAGGTCAAAAGGGCATAAATAGGGTAATTTAATACAAATTTTATCCTAAAAGATCATCTCGGGGCTTAACTAAGCCTAATAAGGTTTAAAGCTAACTACACCGACTGTGAAGAGTAGCGGGGCCCACTACGGGGTTCCGAAACCAAGTCTGGGCTAAGGTTCCCCAAACCCCTACTAACAGCGGTACAACATTAACCAACCCTATAAAAGTAATATCTGGCACACCACGAGGATAACAGGCCCGAAACACATCCGAACAAGGCCCTAAATGGCCCAAAAGGCCTAGTCATAGCAAGCCAGTGCCAATCCACAACTACCAGCCCAAACACTAGCATAATAACATTCAAATACTATAAACAAACTCAATCTAGGTATACGGTAAGCCTAGCCTACCTGGACGCCGCCAAACGCCTGCCAAAGCTTGCTAAATAGGAGTCTTTCCCTTTCGAGAGACCTCCGATTGCTGCCACGCTAGCAAAATAATAAACTACATGTCAAAACATGAATTTTGATACCCATATTGCATTAGTTCAAAAAAATATCCAAACGGTCCATGTGGGGCCCACTTGCGGAATCGAAAAACCGAAACCGTCACAGCGTCCCAAATCACCCCGTGACCAATAGTCACAACTAACACCGCTCAATTTGAGCTCAATATCTAGCTCATATATCAACACCAATTCCAACAACCACCGTAAAAACATACCGTAGAAATGACGAGATCGAGTCCACGAACTCAAATATACCAACCCCTAACCTTGAATCTCTCTAGAAATGTTTAAAGTTGAGCTTAAAGTGCTTACAATGATGGAATATATGAAGTCTTCCACAAAGACAATAAAATAAGAAAAGAAAGTAACATTCTAGTATATATATATATATATATATATATATATATATATATATATATGTAATACACGTACCAACTCCAAACAAGAAAGAAATCTCATAGTCAAAGACTAATTAATGAAACATACACATGGCCTTATCCATTTTCACTCTCCGTATATATATATATTCGGATATTGCATAGGTTCGTGATAAAATAAATACAATATTTTAAATATACCATCATGAATAGAAAATTATTTTGAACAAAACCTCTATAAAATTAAAATAAAATACTATGTCAACAAAATTAGATTTACTATCTCCATTTAAAAATATTACTAAATTATAAACTTATTATTAAAGTAATATAGACACATCATAACTAAAGAATTTTACAAATATCATAAACATTTTTGAAAGGTAATTAACTATGTCATTTTACCAAATTCAAATTTAATTTAATATTTTACAACGAGCTCGGTCTAAATAATATTCTCAAACGAACTGCCCGGGAACCGAACTGTCAGTCCCAGCAAGTCATAAATAACTTGGGGCAGTTATAGAAAAGCTCTAAACGCTGAGAACGCACGAAAAGGAGGTAAATGACCGGGAAGGTCATTACACCGGGTGAGGAGTCATAGTAGGGCCCGGGTTGGGAGTCAAGGTCGGTTATCAGATTGGGAGTTAGGGTCGGGTCGGGTCGGGTCATGGGTCAGGTGTCGGGATCAAGAGTTGGGTCGTTGTTTGGGTGTCGAGGTCGAGTCTCGGGTCGAAGTCGGGGTACAATCGCGGATCGAGAGTTGGGATCGAGCCTCAATTCGGGAGTCTGGATTGGGTCCCTTTTCGGGTGTTGGGGTTGGGTTCCGGTCGGGTGTCGGGGTTGGATCCCGGGTTGAGTATCGATCTGTAGTTAGGGTCGGGTGTCAAGGTCGGGTCTTGATCGGGTGTCAGGGTTGGATCCTTTGTTGGGTGTTGGGGTCGGATCCCAGGTCGAGAGTCGGGGTCAAGTGTCAGGGCGTGGAATCGAGGTCAATGCTCGAGTTGGGAGTAGGGAGTCATGGTTGGATCCGGATCGAGAGTTGGGATCGGGTCTCAGTTCGGGTGTCTAGGTCAGGTTCCTTGTTGGAAGTTGGGATCTGGTCTCAGTCGATAGTCGGGGTCAGATCCCGATTCAAGTGTCGGGGTAGGATCCCGATTCGAGTGTCGGGGTCGGGTCCGGATCGATCGTCGAGGTTGGTTTTCGGGTCAGCAACGATTTTCCTAGAAAGTATTTTCTACTCTCTAGCTAAACACTACGGAGTAAAAGATATTTTCTGGAAAATATTTTTCATTCACCAACCAAACACTAGAAAATATTTTTCGGAAAATGTTTTCCCCTCACCAACCAAACATGAGAAAATAAGTAAGAAACCAACTTGTTTTTCATGAAAATATTTTCTAGGAAAACATTTTCCTTCCTACCAAACCCATCCATAGTATCAATTTCATCGCTTAGATAGAGAAGATAGAAAAGAAATTTTACTAAGAACATAAAATTCCTTTTAGTTTACAGTATTGAATTTTATTGTCATCCAATTTCAGTTATGTCATTAGCTATACTTATGGATTAAAGTAATAAGTCATTTTACTACTTTTTTTTTTTACAAAGCTAACTTTATTTTTTTAATTAGTGGATTATTAACTAAATGTGAAGTTTAAGGAAAAGGCAGGTCAAATGAATGCCAATTTTTAAAATAGAGAGCTCATTACTTGGGTTATTTCATTCAATACATTGATATGATAGCAAGTGCAGTCTCTTCCTAACAAAGAGATTTCTTCATAAAGTAATTCCTTCGTTCATTTTTATTTATCTAATATATTAAAAAAAAAAATTAACTTATTTTTACTTGTTCATTTTAACATATAAAGAGAAAAATAAATTTTCTAATTCTATCCCTATATTAATTATTCATTCTTCAAATTATTCTTTCATATCCCTATATTAATTATTCATTCTTCAAATTATTCTTTCATATCCATTAAGATTATTCACCAAGTGCAAAATATGTGGACGAATAAACCTGAACGGAGGCTGTATTCTAAAGGACAAATATATGAGATGGACACATATACTGCCATGCTCACACGCCTCAAAGCTCCCACCAGATTTCATTAAATGCTTTGGGGTCCAAGTATTTCTTAACCTTACCATCAAGTTAATGTGCCTTGAAACTATATTTTTGACTTGTTTGGACACCGGGAAGTGTCAAAGTTGGATTTGAAAAAGAAAAATCTTTATTAAAATAAGTGCACCCGTTTTTTGTTTTTTTTCCAAGTAAATGCGAATAAACGTTTTGAGGGGCCATACAACGAAAAAAGTGTGAAGGGGTTGATCACCGTGGGTGGCTGAAGAAAATGTTCATGTATTATGAAACAAGTACAATATATGCATAGAAATGAAAATAACTGAAAGTTGATGAGAAATATTTTAACAATTGAATATTGAAGATAAGGGTTTTAACAATTGAAGATTAATGAGAAGTGCATCAACAATTGAAAGTCGAAAGTGCTACAACAATTAAAGATTGATCTAATAAGAAGTCCATCAATAATTGAAAGTTAGTTGAAGAGACGTGGTCTAACACAAACAAAAAAATTGGAAGCTGAAAAGACTTGCTCCAACAAAACAAGAAATTAGAGGAATTGAGAGAAGTGCTATTAGAAATACAATTTTAAATCATGGAAGAATGTTGAAAAACTAATTCAAAGTTGTAAAGTAGATTTCTTATTATTATAAGATATTGTATTATTATAAATAAAGATATTACTAGCTATTTTCTATTACGAACAAGTGTGAAAATTTATGAGTATTTTTTTTTTCACATGATAATTATTTTTTATGTGGCTGCCACTCAACACTGCAGTAAAAAAGTTTTGTGCACTTGGAAGCAGCACAGGTCTATCGACATAGATATTTGCGAAGGAACCACGATTTAAAGATTTGAATTCAAAGTTTTCATTTTCTTTTAAATTATTGGGTTATAAATTACTCCCTGTCTTAATTTATATGACACACTTTTCTTTTTAGTTAGTCCCAAAAAGATAAAAAGAATGACACATTTCTATATTTAGTAACAATTTAACTTTAAAATACTCATTTTACCCTTAATGAAATGATTTACAACCACACAAACATCTATGACTCATTTTAGACCACAAGTTTCAAAAGTCTTCCTTTCTTTCTTAAATTCCGTGTCAAGTCAAACTACATCACATAAATTAAAACGAAGAGAGTAATAATCTTTATATATTTAATAGATAAATACAAAATTTAAATAAAAATTATTTAGTTTAATCGAACCTGCAGCCAATACTCCAACTTCGCCTTGTTCACGTCAACATAATCGTTGATGAAGTTTTTTTAACAGTTGCAAAAACTAATGTTTTCACCAGAAATTCACGTCGATAATCTCTTTTTAGATACTCTCGGTTTCTATTTTATTAAATTATCTTTATTAATTATGCTTTGAAAATATAAATTTGAGTATTATACATTTTATGTAGTCATTTAATAATAGGAGTAGTATTGGATGAACATGATAAATTTTTCTTAATTTCATAAATTGAACAACTAATTTGGAACAAATATTTTTAATAAGAGGGTCAACTAAAATAAAACGAGAAGAGTAACTATTTAATTAGTACTTCCTTCGTTCCAAAATAAGTGTCATATTAGATAAAACAAAAATCAATGTGTTTTTTCAACTATACCCATAGGGGTCGTTTGATAGAGTGTATTAAAAAAAAAGATGCATGCATTAGCTTTGTGTATTACTAATACCTTGTTTGATACATTTTTTCATCCTATGTATTACTTACTAATGCTTGCATTAGCTATACACTCTATTTGGTATTAAGAACTGTATTAATAATACATGAAAATTCATGGTATTAGTAATGCAATGGATTTTAATGCATGCATTAGTATAGTTAAAATCACAAGGTCCCCGATGTATTCAGGAGTAATTTGGGAGAGTTTGAGACTCTAAGAAGCTTTAAAAGCCATGAGTTTGACTTCGATCAATAGTTTGTGTTTCGAACGTCGGATGACGATTTGGACAGTTTCATTAGATCCGGAATGTCGATGTTGATCTAGGAGCACAATTAGTTTGGGTCCCAATGTAATGACCCTTCCGGTCATTTCCCTCATTTTCGTGCGTCTTGGCGTTTAGAGCTGAATTTAAGCTCGTATTGGATGATATCTCTTGTGGGTATTGATCACGGAGTGATTTGGGACGTTGTGATGGTTTCAGATTTGCAATTCCGCAAGCGGGCCCCACGTGGATTGTTTGGACATTTTTTGAACTAATGCAATATGGGTATAAATAGTCATGTTTTTACATGTAGTTTATTATTTTGGTAGCTTGGCAGCATTCAGAGGCCTATCGGAAGGGGAAGGCTCCTGTATAGCTGGTTCTTTTGCCAGGCATTCGGCGGCAACTAGGTAGGCTAGGTTTCCTTTACACTTAGATTGGGCTTATGTGTGATATATGTATGTTATTGCGCTGGTATTGTGGGCTGGTATTATAGACTTAGTGGTGGTGATTTGCTGTGATGTAGGCATTCCAGGCCGGATAGGGCTATTCGGATATATTCCAAGCCCGTTATCCTCGTGGTACACCACAGATGACCTGTTTGGGGTCGGATAGTATTGTTGTTGTTGTTGCTGGTTGGGGAGTGTTATTGTTGTACTTTATTCCATGCTTAGAAAGACTTAGCCCAGACTTAGACAAGTATAACAAGACTTGGTATCCGGACCCAGTAGTGGACCCCATTACCCTTTTAGTCGACTTGTCAGAACTTTGATATCTTGGGCTTAGTTAAGCCCTAGTATGACCTGTTAGGCTTGTGATGGGATTGAATCACCCCGATTATACCCGTTTGGCCTGTTTAGCCTTTTAGTCCCTAATAGCACCGCACTTGATCAGAATTGCTGGTTTTGGCTTGGAATTGGGATCCGCCTTTCCATGAGCTACTCTAGACACCCAGAATGACTTAGATATTGTATGAAAGTAGACTATAGACTTAGGAGGACCCGGGACTTACCTTATAACAGATGATGGGTTAGCTCATTTACCTATATTTCTGCTTTGGCCTGGGACTAACATGTTCCCCGTTTAATGGTTATGATGTGACATTTGGCTCTGTTCTGGTTACTGGATGTTATGAGTTTTGGTTTGAGTCCGGCCACTGATATAGGTATGATGGTTTGGTTATTGACTATTGGGTGTTTCGATTCGACTTCGACCCCGGATTGAGGTACACTATGAGTTCTGATACTGGGTACCGTGGTTATGATACTGTTATTCTCTGAGTTTCGATATGAGTTTGATAGATATGATATATATGTGGCCTATTGTCATTACCCACTGTGTCCGGTTCGATTCCGGCATCTGGCCTCTTGTTGTTACCCATTGGTGTCGGTTCAAGCCCGGTGCACCCCTGTTGGCTATTGTGGTTATTGGATACTGTTACAACTTTGAGGCACTGGTGACTATGCATTTACTAGTCTTGTGTGTCCTGTCGGTTTATAGGGGCCAGGCTACGTTATTGCCTTTTTACGTGCCTATCGGGTTTATGGGGGCCCAGATAGGTTATGTTTGACTTGTGTGTTTACTTACGCATTTATTTACTCGTTATTTGGTATAACATTTATTTAACTCCTGAGCATATCTATACGCCTTGGCAGTTACTTATGTATTTATTAGTTATACCCCGAACTTAGCATACCCCCCTCCGTACTTTAACATGTTTATATTACATTGAGCTCAGTCGATCAATGATGCCTACTGAGTACCCATTGCTCGATACTCATACTGCACTTCTGCATGTTTTTCTCTGATATAGATCCGGGAACCAGTCCATGGCAGTGACGTGATCCTCCTTTCTTAGCACAGACTCCGGAGCAGGGTTAGCTTACTGACGTTCGAGGCAGATCCTACTCCATCTCTACTATATAGTCCTTTGCACTGGAGACTGTGGTACTTGTTGTATATATTTGGTTTTTGTCTTGTACTTTTAGTATGCCTAGTAGTAGCTCTTGTACCGACCTCACCAGGTCTTGGGAGGGGTTCTTGACTTTCTATACTGTCCTCTTCCTTCTCAGTCTTGGTATGTATCTAATTTTATTCTGTTTTTATATTTCTAGCATATTTATTAGTATGGTTCCTTCCACATCATCTATGTTCTTTTGAGATTCCACCCGTTAGCCCATCGTTTGTCGCTCCGAGCTAGGGTTTGGCTTGCTTATTGGTAGGTTACGGTAGGTGCCATCATGACTCAAATATTAGGTTGTGACAGCTTGGTATCAGAGCCTAGGTTGTATGGGTAGCGTCGGTACATGGGCCAATGTGTGGTAGAGTCCTGTGGATTGGTACGAGGACGCCTGTATCCTATCCTCGGGAGGCTACGGAGAATTCTTAGGGGAGTTTTTCATTTTCTTGACTCATGTCTGTGCGTCGAGTCTATGTTGGTTTCTGATCTTCATATTGGTTCGCTCTTTACGTAGATGGCTAGGACGCGTGGTGCGAGAGCCAGGGAACGGGCTCCAGTTAGGGGCCGAGGTCGACCTAGAGGTTGGAGGCAGGGCAGAGCAGTATCCCCAGGCCGAGATCATTTTAGGGACTAGTCACCCGATCTCGTTATAGCTCTAGATGCTCCGTCTCCACGACAACCAGTGGGTTAGGGAGAAGCCCAGGCTCCACCTAGATTTATTGATGCTTCAGTGCTCCGAGACACTTTAGTGTAGTTGCTGGGATTAGTTGGAGGCTCGTCAGTCGAGGGAGCCCAGCCAACAGTACAGGGAGTTGGTATTGAGGCGCAGCCTGCAGCTGCGGTACCCCGAGTTGAGATTCTGCCAGCGCAGATAATTGTACCGCCGGTAGCAGGCCAACCAGTTATGTCTGCCGAGGAGAAGAAGATGTTGAGTCATTTTTTGAGACAAGCTCCACCCAGATTTGCGGGTACCCTAAGAAAGAACGCTTATGAGTTCTTATCCAACTGCGAGGAGAAACTGAGAAATCTAGGCCGAGCAAGGAGCCAGGAACATTTTATACTTGTGGGCTTGTCGGTCATTTCACGTGTGAGTGTCCTCAGCGTAGGGCGATTGAGCCTTTAGTTCAGATGGAACAACCCATCAGATCTATATCGCCAATAGGCAGAGGTGGTGCACAGGGTCGTCGGGGTGGTCCCCAGGGTTCCCGAGGTGGAGCATAGAGAGGTCAAACTAGTAGTCAAGTCGGTGGTCAGATTAGTGGTAGCCAGCGTCAGTTGTATGTCGTGCCGACTAGGCCAGAGGTTGAGGCTTCGGATGCGGTGATTACAGGTACGATTTTCGTATCCCATCTGCCAGCTTCTGCATTATTTGACAGCAGATCCACATTTTTTTATGTATCTACTTATTATGCACCACGGTTTGTTTATGTTCTGAGTTATTATCTGTGCCCTTATGTGTATTTACCCCTGTTGGTGATTCTTTAGTAGTAGATCGGGTATATAGATCTTGTCTGGAGACTATTCAGGAGTTTGAGACACGGGTTGATTTATTGTATTGGCCATGGTAGACTTTGATGTGATTCTGGATATGGACTGGTTGTCTTTTCATCATGCAGTTTTGGAATGCTTTGCCAAGACCGTTACCTTATCCATGCCCAGTGTACCCCCCAGTGATGTGGCAGGGTTCAGTTAGTCGCACACCAATGGGGATTATTTCATATGTTCAGGCTCGTAAATTGATGGCGAGGGGATGTGATTCATTCCTTGCTTATGTTCGAGATGCTAGAATTGAGAGTCCGTCACTTGACTCTGTCCCTGTTGCGTGTGAATTTACTGATGTATTCCCAATTGACCTACCTGACCTTCCTCTTGAGCTTGATATAGAGTTCATTATTGACCTTCAGCCGGGCACTTGACCTATTTCTATGGCTCCTTATCGTATATCTCCTGCTGAGTTGAGAGAACTGAGTAGTCAGCTTGAAGATCTTTTAGGGAAGGGTTTTATCAGGTCGAGTGTGTCATCGTGGGGTGCTCCAGTTCTGTTCGTAAAGAATAAAGATGGCTCCATGCGTATGTGTATCGATTACAGGCAGTTGAATATGGTAACAGTGAAGAATAAGTATCCTATGCCTCGTATCGATGACCTGTTTGATCAACTTTAGTGTGCAGCGGTATTCTGAAAGATAGACTTAAGATTTGGATATCATCAGTTGAGAGTTAGGGATGAGGACATCCCAAAGACAGCCTTCAGAACTCGGTGTGTCCATTATGAGTTCCTGGTGATGTCTTATGGATTGACTAATGCCCCAGCAGTCTTTACGGACTTGATGAATCGTGTATTCAGACCATACTTGGACACCTTTGTGATTGTGTTTATCGATGACATATTGGTTTATTCGAGGAGTAGCCAGGAGCACGAGCAGCATTTGAGGATTGTGCTTTAGACTTTGAGAGATCATAGGCTTTTTGCCAGTAGTGTAAGTTCTTGTTAGAGTTTGTGACATTCTTAGGACACGTAGTGTCTAAGGATAGAATTATGGTAGATCCGGCGAAGATTGAGGCTATTCGTGATTAGGCCAGACCTACATCTCTTATCAAGGTTCGCAGCTTTATTGGTTTGGCAGGTTACTATAGACGGTTCATCGAGAGGTTTGCAACTATTGCGATATCTTTGACCAGATTAAGTCTGAAAGAGGTTCCGTTCCAGTGGTTCGATAAGTGTAAGTTGATCTTTCTGAAGCTCAAGGACTTTCTCACTTCACTTTTTATATTGACTCTTCCAGTTGAGGGTGAGGGTTTTAAAGTGTACTGTAATTCTTTTGGTGTTCGATTGGGGTATGTTCTGATGTAACAGAGTCGAGTTATTGCTTATGCGTTGAGGCAGCTGAAGGTGAACGAGCGCAACTACCCCACTCATGATTTGGAGTTGGCGGCGGTAATTTTTGTGCTTAAGATTTGAAGGCATTACTTGTATGGTGTTTGCTATGAGATATATACTGACCATCGTAGTATTCAGTAATTCTAGACAGCGTAGGTGGATCAAGTTGTTAAAAGACTATGATATCTCTATTCTATACCATCAGGGCAAGGCGAATGTGGTAGCAGACGCCTTGAGACGGAAGGAGATAAGTATGGTTGGACACCCAGTCCTTGGCCAACTTAATGGTGCATCTTGACATTTCAGACCTCAGGAGGATTCTTGCCAGTGTTGAGGCTAGGTCTACCTTGATGGAGCTGATTTTGGATCATCAGTTTGAGGCTAGTAGACTTTATGGCATCCATGGACAAGTACTGAGAGGTGATTTTAGGAGGTCTACCTTAGATTTGGATGGTATTCTAAGATTCAACGATCGTATTTGTGTACCGAGGGATGTAGACTTGATTTAGTTGATTCTACGGGAGGCTCATAGCTTTAGATACTCTATTCACCCTAGGAAAGCTAAAATATATAGAGATTTGAGACTGACTTACTGGTGGAGTGGCATAAAAAAGGATGTAGCGGACTTTGTAGCTTGGTGTTTGTGTTGTCAACAGGTGAAGGCCGAGTATCAGAGACCCGATGGATAAATTCAGAGACTACCCATTTCTGAGTGGAAGTGGGAGATTACAATAGACTTCGTGAGTGGTTTGCCTCGCACCTCTCGTGGTTCTGACAACATTTGGGTCATTGTAGATTGGTTGACCAAGGCGGCTCATTTCCTCTCTATTTAAATTTCCTTCAGTACTGAGAGGTTAGCTCGTATCTATGTTGGTGAGATAGTTCATCTCCATGGAGTACCCGTGTCTATTATTTCAGACAGAGGCTTAGTGTTCACCTCTAGCTTTTGGAGGACTTTTCAAGAGGAGTTGGGTACTCAGATTGACCTTAGCACCGCCTTCCACCCTCAGACCAACGATCAGTCGGAGTGGACTATTCAGGTTTTGGAGGATATGCTCCGAACGTGTGTTATGAACTTTGGCGTTCAGTGGGAGCAACATTTAGCCTTGGCGGAGTTTGCTTAAAATAATAACTGTCATTCGAGTATTGAGATGGCACAATTTGAGGCATTGTATTGTAGACATTATCGATCTCCGATTGGTTGGTTTGAGACTTCTGAGGTTTGTCCCTGTGATACCGACCTGCTTCGTGAGTCTTTGGATAGGGTTCGGGTGATTAGGGATAGGCTTTGAGCAACTTAGAGTAGGCAGAAGAATTATGCTGACCATAGGCTTCGGGCATTGAAGTTTGGAGTTGGCAATTGGGTTTTCCTTCAAGTGTCTCCCATGAAGGGCGTGATGAGGTTCGATAAAAAGGGCAAGCTCAGCCCCAGGTACATTGGGCCATTTGAGATACATCAGACCTTTGGTGAGGTGGCTTATGAGTTAGCCTTGCCCCAGATTTTTCAGTTGTTCACCGAGTTTACTATGTCTCCATGCTGCAGCAATATATTTTTGATGAGTCTCACGTGCTTCATTGGAACTCAGTTCAGTTGAATGAGAGGTTGATCTTCGTGGAAGAGCCAACATCTATACTGGCTAGGGATGTCAGACGGTTACGCTCTATAGAGATTCCAGTGGTTAAGGTTCAGTGGAGTCACCGTCCAATTGAGGAGGCTGCCTAGGAGATCGAGAGTGAGATGTGGACCCAATATCCCCACCTGTTTGAGCCCTCAGGTACACTTTGTTCATTTACTTTTGCGGGCGAAAGTCCCTTTAGTAGTAGATATTGTAATGACCCTTCAGGTCATTTTCTGCAATTTCGCACTATTTCAGCTTTTAGAACTTTCCCATAGCTACCCCAAGTCATTTATGACTTGCACGATCGACAGTTCGGTTACCGGGAAGTTCGTTTGGTTTTTAGAGACAATTCCCTGTTTTAAAGTCTTCGTTGTTAAGAATTGGGTATCGGGCCAAAACTTTAAGTAAACATCCTTGTATGACAATTCTGACAGTAACGTTAGCTACGAAATATTAATTTTAGGCTAGGGGGACCATTAATTTTGGTCCCGAGGCTTTTGGGCTCATTTTGGGCCATTGGATGGATTTTGGTTAAAAATGGCCCTTGGGTGTAGGACCCATATTTTATCAAAATGACCTCGATTGGTAATTGCAATAGCTTCGTTGAGTCTGAAATGTCGAATTTGATAAGGTAGCATAGTTTATTTTGCATTTACGGGATTCCAAACGAATCTTGAGGGTCCGATCGCAAACTTGGCACTTAGCCAAGTTTGCTGGCGTAGCTTCAGCTAGTGCAGGCAAAAAATGGCCTTCACATTCTCAAGGTTTGGGCCTCTTTTACGAAGGCCAAGGTCCCTGGTCATCATGTTCGCGAGGCCCTGGGCCGCGATCGTGGAGACCAAGGTGATTGGACATTGCGTTCGCGAGCCAACCTCCGCATTGGTGATGAGTTAGCAGGAGTGAGGCTCGGGTTCGCGATGGGGTCCCTGCGATCACAATGAAGGGACCCTGACAACATTTAAAGTTGTGGAACCCAGCTCCCCTTCATTTTTCTTAAGTCCCAAGTCCATAAAAACCCTAAAGAGCTTGTATAGAGTGAAACTTGATCATTGGGTGTTCTAGGTGAGTTGGGGACGTTATTGTGGTCGTTTACCCGTCAATAGTTTCGTATGTTTCCATCTAATTTCTTGATTTATCTCTGGTTTAACTTTAAATCCCTTGTTACTTTATGGGCTGATTTAGGACTCGTTTGTGCTCAGATTTCACCCATTTTTTAGGATAAATGATACTTGAGCTTAGAGGGACGTGTGGGTGGTTTCAAAGTTGTGATTCTGTAAGCGGGAATATGTTTATGAACTCAGAAACAGTATGAAATAGCTCTCAAAACAATGTAATGAATAATTCTCACGCATAGGACTATATAGGGGTATTTATAGATACAAAACTAATCCTCTCCAAAAAAAAATAGGAGAACAAAGTCGGCAACTTCCACGGTATCGTGACTTGGTGTCGTGGAAATCATGCTCAATTAGACATCTTCAGAAGTTGAGTCACGGCATGCTTCCACGTCACGTGACTGTCAGTCACGCCACGTGACTGCTGGCGTGGAAATCAGACCCTGTTTTTGATCTCTGTATTGGACTCACGTCACGTGAGTGGCAGTCACGCCATGTGAGTGGTGTCGTGAGTCCATCTCTGGTGCAGGTTCTTATTCTTTCTTCTTCCGACACTTCGTTCATGGGCTTGATTCTTCTTTTTTGATCATTTTGCCTTTAAAACCTGTTTTCCTGCAAAGTAGGACAGAAACCACATCATACCAACAAAATACACCCAAGTTATTGCATATTTTCCTTGTTTTAAGCATCGAAAGTGTCATGTAACCATGGCGCATCAGGCCCACATGGGAGTTTTAGCTCGATTTTAGACCCAGAGCATTTATGTACAAAATGGGTATCGTTATTCTCGTGTTAATGCGTAGATTACTATTTTGATGGCATGATAGTGTTCGGAGGCTTCTCGAGAGGGAAAAACTCAGGTTTAGTAGACTTTCTCGATCTTTCGGCGGCGTCCAGGTAATAATCCCTTAGGACTAGTATTTGGCTTACCTCATACCTTAGGATAGAATTGTGAAACCTTAGCCTAAGTTTGGGTTGGTACTTTATTTAGTATGGGTGTTAGAAATTAGTAACGGGCCTCGCCGGCTCTCTTCTTAGGTTAATTACCTAAATTTGTTCCCTGTTGACTTAGGAGACCTTCTTTATTATTTTAGGCATAATCTCAAACCTTAGGATGACTCAGGCCTTTTATTAGTTCCTGGATAGTTAAAATACCCGAATTAGTATGTAGTTGACCTTTAAGCTTCCTTCTTAGACTTATTGATTAGGTCCCGCGACTCTTGTAGATTTGTCATTGAATTTGGT
Source organism: Capsicum rhomboideum (assembly GCA_031232105.1). Lineage (NCBI taxonomy): Eukaryota > Viridiplantae > Streptophyta > Magnoliopsida > Solanales > Solanaceae > Capsicum > Capsicum rhomboideum. The sequence continues at coordinate 104,628,555 of CP124710.1, forward strand.
AATTTAATATTAATTTGGATTAAAGAAGGTTATGGCTTTGGATGCACTTTACTTTGAGGTTTACTTACTGGTTTCGATTCAAGTCTGGCATATATGATTGGTTTATGTCACTATTATGATGATACTGTTCTTCAGTTCTGGTTCAAGTCCGGCATTATGGTTTGAAGGAAATCTTAGGTATGGTTTCACTGGGTGGTTACTTTAAGTTATGTATATCGGTACTTCTTCCTTGTTAGCATCCACTAGCTTATGGGGGCTCGACTGGATTAACTCTTTACTTATTTGTACCTTCTAGGCTAATGGAAGTCCAATTAGGTTGTAACTAGACTGTATTTACTTTGATGTATTTATTATGTATATTTATCGCTTTATCTTGGTTTGGAGTAGTACGTTAAACGAAAAGTTTATCCATGACCTTATTTTACCTTCTCGAATTTTATTATACTTCTATCATGATTTAGCTCAGTCGGTCAATGATGTCTACTGAGTACCCATTGTTTTGGTACTCATACTATACTTCGACATCTTTTTTCAGATGCAGATCCGAGTACGAGTCACCTCCACTGACTTTCTATTTCATCTTGCTTTTAGGATTTGGAGATAGGGTGAGATTTCTGAGCCGGAGCTGATCTTCTCTCCTTCTACTACTTTTGGGCAGTCTAAACTTTTTGAGACTACCTGTATATGGGATATTATTCAGTACCCGTATTCTTTTGGATTTAGTGGCTCTTGTACCTACCTTACTAGGTCGTGAGATATTCTTTTGCACACTCTCTCTCTCCTTTGATATTTGTACTGTTGTTCTTATATTTTATCGCCTACAATTTTGTTGTATGCTTACCTTCGGAATTTATTATACTTTCACCAACTAGCCCGTTACTTGACGTTTCGGGCTACAGTTTAGCTTACCTACTGGTGGGTTAAAGTAGGTGCCACCATGACTTGCGAAATCGAGTCGTGATAATAACCTTGGGTACTTGAAGGAAATAATTTCTTTAAGGACATATCATAAATTCGGTGGACTTGAATCTTTCTATCTTCATCTCTTTTTTATTGGTTTTATCTATTTTTTAGAAAATAGTGTTTTGAACTTCTTTGTTGTTCTTGAACTTGTTGTTGAAGTTTATATTGTAAATACAAATTTTGTACCCGAAAAACAACAGTTTGCATGTGACATTCTGAATGAGCCAACGACGAACTACTCTCCTTATTATGTATTTTGTGTTTAGCCATGACTCAACCCTTGCACCGATTCTCTTCGAGTAAACATCCACCAAGTCATTAAAGGGGAAACAAATATAAGGCCAAAGGCCCGAAAACACATCAGCGAGGCAGAGGAATTTAATTAATTTGCGCTAAAGCCCAAGTTATATGAAGTAGCAATAGCAGCCCAAGAGGGCTAGGATGAAAGCTTTGGACTCAAAATCCAATATTGATAGTGGCAGAAGTAGAGCTCAAGAAAATCTTTGGTCAAAGCCCAAGTATGAGTATGGAGTAACAGAACATAGATGAACCAGAGCTCAACTCTCATTTTTCCCTTCTTTCCTTACTTTACTTTGATTACGTACAAGTTTAACTACTAACATTTGTGCTAAATCACTTTCCTCAACTTAGGTGAATCCTCAAGGCAGGAGAATTATTTATCAAGTCCTTTTATTTATTGATTGATTTCATCACAATTGTGAATGATTACCGTTCAACACCTCATCAATTTACTTGTCAAAAACCTTTTGATTTAGGTAACTAAGCTTATAGAATGATTTGGGGATTCGTTTATATCCCTTCATAGTTATTAATAGCTTGATATCCACATTTAGGAATCGGACTAATCGTTTAGTTCAAGACCTTAATACCAATAACAAAAGAAATTTAGAATTTATTTTGAGAATTTGACATTTAAGTTATTTCATTACTTGGAATAAAATGAATGGAAAAGTAACAAAAGAGTTTTGCCCATTCAATAAGATTTTTCATAAATAACATTAAGAATTCTGAATGTTAGTCGAATATGTTTAAACTGTCGGTCAACTGCATTTAACGGATCCTTTAAGGTGCTTAACACCTTTCTTAGAGGATAACTTGAACGCTTACCCGAACTCTGACATAAAAGCTTTTTCAAGTTACCTTTTTAAAAAGGGTTTTTTTAATTTCCTAAAAATTAAGTACTGATTCTATAATTTTCAAAATAAAATCAAAATTTTGCCAAAGTTATGAAGATTTATGAACTTAGTTTCAAAATTGTCCGTAACAATGATTTATTAGACCACTGAATCTTTGTAAAATTAAATCCCAACGCGGAGAACATTGAACTAAATAAGATAGTAGAATATGTATTACCAATACTGGTTTTTGTAGTACAATACAAGGCTCGACTATGACACCAAAAGATGGCACAAATAAAAAGGAAAGAGACAACATATAGTAACTAATGGATCCATAAGCAAGATATATCAAACTTGATCCATCTTATTCTCTTCCACAAGCTAGACTGTGCTACTACCAAATTATGCGTTGGAAAATTGCGCTTTCACCAGCCTCACTGGACCCTGCATGCCCAAATAACCAACATTAACCAATAAAATTACTTGCTATGTCGAAACAATATGCATCCATCCATCATTCATATGAAGTATATAACATAGTACCTTCGGTGTTAATTACTCATTATTTTGTTACTCCCTTGATTAACAGCTGAAATCGTTTATTTTGTATCCCTTAATAATTATGTTACCCTGATCTGTATATGTGGGTAGGTAAGGTAGGATAGCTAGAAAAGTTTTAACTTATATACATCTGACAGCAGTGGCGGACCCAGAATTTAGGGGTCCTGGATGCTCGGGAGGTTCGAACACCTATATTGATGCCCAAAAGCTTTAAGGTTCTGCTTGAAAATTAAAGCATCCAACTATCTTCTTGATTTACTGGGTGCTTTTCTAAGTCTTATACCAATTTTAATATATTTTTTATATAATTATACCTAGTCTGCCTCAAATTTAACGAGTGCCGGAACACCAAAAAAATGGTCATAGTTCCGCCCCTGTCTGACAGTTGATGTGATTTAATCTAGTATAACATATTACTTATTACTCTATTTTTCAGGTTATAATTATATCCATATGTGTATATATTTGATATGATGATGAGTTATGCTATTTGATTATTCTAACTCAGTTTAATTTGATATCGTAAAAAAACATACTTAGAGCAGTCAGTGGAGGGGCTGATCTTGTAAGGAATGTTGACGCCACAAGCAGAAGGGAGACCAGCGGCTTTGCCTGCATCAATGTCCTTCATACCATTAGCCGCTGATTTCAGGCAAGTGCATGCTGTCTTTCGGTCCGCTGGGGTCTTGGCTGCACCCATCAGACCCTTAACACCACCACAGCAGCCTCCAAGAGGACCACGGCCCGTCAAATAAGGGAGGCAAGGAGCCAAGCCAGATGTAACCTGACCGCAGCTAAGTGCCTCTGCATGGGGTGCAACCACCACCATGCACAAAACCACAAAACATGCAATCTTGCCAACCATTTCCATGCTTGGTAAAAAGGAATAAAGAGTAGTATGAGGAGAGTAGTGGATTGGAAGATACTACAGATGTAATAAATTTGTTGCTCGATTGTTGGGTACAGAAGCTAGTGAGACCCTAAGGGTATTTATAGAGAGGAAATTGGGAGTAAATTAATGGAGGAATGAGAGAATTAGTTGGGAGTTTTGAGTTAAATCCGAGGACGGTACATAATTAAGAAGGGTACATAAATTTAGTTCTTACGTGCGAGACTTTTATTGAACCACGCTATGATTTAGTCACTCTGAAAAACTACACAAATTAAGACAATGGTCCCACTCCCACCATTCCTTTTCTTTTGCTTCTTCTAAATCTCGTCAAGTAATAGTATTTGGTAACCTACTTTCCATAACAGTATGACTTGATAAAACTTCCTCTCATTCAATATGAATGAATTATTTGACATTGTTTTATAGTTTAAAATGAATGGATTGTTTAAAATTCAAGGGTGTATTAATTTTTCTTTAGAATTATTCTTTTTTCTAATGGAGTTTTCAATTACTTTTAAATTTCAAATAATGACTATATATCTCTATTTTTAAGAAAAGTTTGAGAAGAAACAAAAGAGTAATATTGACAATTACTTTTTGATTAATGTCTTTAATAATTTTTTTAGAGGTATATGTTAAACCTCAACAATTTTTTAACAGTGATACTAATTGTTAACCCCATTCATTTTCTTCTGCAATGTTCAGTGAGGAGGCACTGTCTGCCCATATCGACGCTTGTCCCTTTTAATTTTTAGGCACCGAAAATATGTACATCCAAATTCAACAGTCTCATGTTACATATTTTTTGAGATGTGGGATTGATATTAATTCTACTGACCCTATTTGATCTACTTACACTGTATTTAGACACTCAAGATCTTTCACAAAATTTTCACTCTTGTTAACATATAGAGTGTGTTTGGTATGAATTTTTCAATTTTCTCTTGTTTGGTTGACTTAAATGTTTTGAAAAATGTTTTTCAACTGAACTTATTTTCCTCAAATTTAAGAAAAATGGTTTTCCTTCAAAGAGTAAGAAAAACATTTTTCAAAACTCTCTTTCAACCTCACATCTCAACTTTCCACACTAACCTAAGTCTTAGACACTGATTCCCGACACTAACTCAGGATCCGACTCCCGACCCGAACTCCCGATTTTCGACTCGGGATCCGACACCCAACTATCGACCTGAGACATGACTCTCAACCCTGATCCAAGATACAGGACCTAGGATCCGACCTCGACTCGAGACCCGTCTCCCAAACATGACTTAGGTTCAAATGTCTGACCTTGATTCAAGACCCAGGACACGACCTGACTTTGAACTCGATGTGAGAAGAACTCCCGACAATAACTTGGGATCCAGCATCGAGATGGGAATCATGGCTTGATCTCGACCTGACTCCCAAACTCCGACTTTCACCCCGACTTGGGACTCGTCTCTCGGTCCCAACCCTGACTAAAGTATTCGTTTAGAATTCGGGGTTAGATCCCAAGACCGAAGTCAGGAGTCGGGGTCGGGTCCCAGGTCAGGAGTCATAGTAGGGCCCGGGTTGGGAGTCAAGGTCGGTTATCGGGTTGGGAGTTAGGGTCGGGTTGGGTCATGGGTCAGGTGTCGGGGTCAAGAGTTGGGTCCTGGTTTAGGTGTCGAGGTCGAGTCTCGGGTCGGAGTCGGGGTCCAGTCGCGGATCGGGAGTCGGGCTCGGGGCTCAATTCGGGAGTCTGGGTTGGCTCCCGATTCGGGTGTCGGGGTTGGGTCCTGGTTGGGTGTCTGGGTTGGATCCCGGGTCGAGTGTCGATCTGTAGTTAGGGTCGGGTGTCGAGGTCGGGTCCTGATCGGGTGTCAGGGTTGGATCCTGTGTTGGGTGTTGGGGTCGGGTCCCAGGTTGAGAGTCGGGGTCAAGTGTCGGGTGTCATGACCCAATTTTTTGAGTCATGATGGCACCTACCGTAACTCACCAATAGGCAAGCCAAACCCTAGCCCGGAACGACAAGCGACAGGCTAACGGGCGGAATCTCAAAAAACATAGATAAAGTGGAAGTAACCATACTAATATAAAAACAAAATCAAAATATATATTCATACCAAGACTGAGAAGGAAGAAGACAATGTATAAAGTCAAGAACCCCTCCCAAGACCTGGTGAAGTCGGTACAAGAGCCACTACTAGACATGTCCAAAATATAAGACAGAAACCAAAATATATACAACAAGTACTACAATCTCGAGAGCAAAAGACTATACAGTAGAGATGGAGTAGGTTCTGCCTCGGACGTCAGTAAGCTCACCCTGCTCCGGAGTCAGTGTTGAGAAGAGCGTCACGTCAAAACCGTCGACTAGTGCCCGGATCTGCATCGAGGAAAAAGATGCAGAAGAGCAGTATGAGTATCGGGGCAACGGGTACTCAGTAGGCATCATCGGCCGACTGAGCTCAATATAATATAAGCAAGCTAAGATGCGAGGGTGCATGCTAGGTCCGGGGTATAAATAAAAAGTGCATAAGTAACTGCCGAGGCGTATAGATATGCTCAGGAGAAAATAAGTGCGATACAGAATAACGAGTAAATAAATGCGTAAGTAAACACACAAGTCAAACATAACCTATCTGGGCCCCCATAAACCCGATAGGCACACGAAAGAAAACAATAACCTAGTCTGGCCCCCATAAACCAGCGGGACACACAAGAAAAGTAAATGCATAGTCACCAGTGTCTCGAAGTTGTATCAGTATCCAGTAACCAAGGTACCCAGTACCAAAACTCTCCAATTATATCATAATCAGATGCCGGACTCGAATCGGAACTCATAATAATCAGTGGCCAGACTTGAATCGGAACTCATAATAATTAGTGGTCGGACTCGAACCGAAACTCATAATAATTAGTAACCAAGTGACAGAGTAGTGCCAGAATCCACACAAACACAAGTAAATGGGGACATACCGGCCCCAGAACGAACCCGAAACATAAATAAGGAGTTAACCCACCACGTACTACAAGTCAATCTCGGGATCCTTCCAGGTCAACTATTTACCATAAACAATATGTATATACAAGTCTGGGTATACATTCTAAGTCATGGCAAGGCGGGTCTGCATTCTTAATCAAACTAGCCGACCCCGGTCAAATACGGTACTATTAGGGACTAACAAGGCTAAACAGGTTAAAAGGGCATAACTAGAGTAATTTAATACAAATTTTATCCTAAAAGATCATTTCGGGGCTTAACTAAGCGTAACAATGTTTAAAGCTAACTACACCGACTGTGAAGAGTAGCGGGGCCCACTACGGGGTCCCAGAACCAAGTCTGGGCTAAGGTTCCCCAAACCCCTACTAACAGCAGTACAACATTAACCAAACCTATAAAAGTAATATCTGGCAAACCACGAGGATAACGGGCCCAAAACACATCCGAACAAGGCCCTAACCAGCCCAAAAGGCCTAATCATAGCAAGCCAATGCCAATCCACAACTACCAGCCCAAACACTAGCATAATAGTATGCAAATAATATAAATAAACTCAGTCTAGGTCTATGGTAAGCCTAGCCTACCTAAACGCCTGCGAAAGCTTGCTAAATAGGAGTCTTCCCCTTTCGCGAGACCTCAGATTTATGCCGCACTAGCAAAATAATAAACTACATGTCAAAACATGAATTTTGATACCCATATTGCATTAGTTCAAAAAAATATCTGAACGGTCCATGTGGGGCCCACTTGAGGAATCGCAAAATCGAAACCGTCACAGCGTCCCAAATCACCTCGTGACCAATAGTCACAACTACCACCGCTCAATTTGAGCTCAATATCTAGCTCAAACATCAACACCAATTCCAACAACCACCGTAACTAAAACTATAGTAAAAATAAGAAAACGTACCGTAGAAACGACGAGAACGGGTCCACGAACTCAAATATACCAACCCCTAACCTTGAATCTCTCTAGAAATGCCTAAAGTTGAGCTTAAAGTGCTTTAAAAAAATGGTGGAATATATGTAGTTTTTTTTTCTTAAAGAAGACAAAATAAGAAAAGGAAGTAATATTATAGTATATATATATATATATATGTATACTACACGTACAAAGTCCCAAAAAAGAAAGCAATCTTGTAGTCCAATACTAATTAATGTTACATGCACATGGTCTTATCCATTTTTGCTCTCCGTACATATATATATTCGGATACTGCACAGGCTCGTGGTAAAATAACTATAATATTTTAAATATACCATCATGAATAGAAAATTATTTCTAACAAAACCTCTATAAAATAAAAATATTATTTTAACAAAATTAGAATTACTATCTCCGTTTAAAATATAAATAAATTATAAACTTATTATTAAAGTAATATAGATATATCATTTTACCAAATTCTAATTTAATTTAAATATGTTGCAACACGCTCGATATAAATAATATTCTCAAGCGAACTGCCCGAAAATCGAACTGTCAGTCCCAGCAAGTCATAAATAACTTGGGGCGGTTATAGAAAAGGTCTAAACGCTGAGAACACACGAAAACGAGAAAAATGACTGGGAGGGTCATTACAATATCCACTACTAAAAGGACTTTCGTCCGCGAAAGTCAAGAATAAACACATACCTAAAAACGTGAACAAGTAGGAATATTAGGCTCGCATATCACGTTCAAGTTCCCAAGTGGCCTCCTCAATCAGACGGTGATGCCACTGTACCTTAACTACTGGAATGTACCGGGAACGCAATCGTCTGACATCTCTGGCTAAAATGGACACAGGCTCCTCCACAAATGCCAACTTCTCGTCTAACTGAACCGAGTCCCGCTGAAGCACATGCTACTCATCAGGGATATACTATCGCAGCATAGAAACATGAAATACCGGGTGGATAGCTGAAAAGGTCGGAGGTAAAGCCAGTACATATGCTACCTCCCCGACTGTCCGAAGAATCTCAAAGGGTCTAATATACCTGGGGCTAAGCTTGCCCCTCCTACCAAATTGTATCACACCCTTCATTGGTGATACTCGTAAGAAGACCCTATCACCAACTCTGAATCTCAACGGACGACGTCTACGGTCAGCATAACTCCTTTGTCTACTCTGAGTTGTCCGCAGCCTGTCCTGAATCACTCGAACTCGGTCCAAAGACTCTCGGAGCAAATCTGTGCCACGAGGACTGACTTCTGAAGTCTCGAACCATCCAACTGGAGACCGATACCGTCTACCATACAAAGCCTCGAACGGAGCCATCTGAATGCTGGAGTGGAAGCTATTATTATACGCGAATTCCGCTAAAGGCAAGAATTGATCCCACTGACCCTCAAAGTCTAACACACAAGCACGAAGCATATCCTCTAACACCTGAATAGTCCGCTCTGACTGCCCGTCGGTCTGAGGATGAAATACAGTGTTGAGGTCCACCTGAGTACCCAACTCCTCCTGGAAAGTCTGCCAGAAACTGGAGGTAACTAAGACCCTCGGTCTGAGATAATAGATACTGGCACTCCATGTAAGCGAACTACCTCCTGAATATATACGCGAGCTAACTTCTCAGCACTGTAGGAAGTTCGAACAGGGATAAAGTGTGCGGACTTAGTCAACCTATCTACAACAACCCAAATACTATCAAAGCCACGAGAGGTGCGAGGTAACCTACCAACGAAATCCATCGTGATTCGCTCCCACTTCCACTCGGGAATGGGTAACTGCTGAAGTAGACCACCGGGTCTCTGGTGCTCGGCCTTTACCTGCTGACAACAAAGGCATTGAGCTACAAACCCTGCTATGTCTCGTCGCATACCGCGCCACCAATAGTGCTGTCTAAGATCTCTATACATCTTAGCTGTCCCGGGGTGAATAGAATATCTAGAACTGTGCGCCTCGCGCAGAATCAACTGAGTTAAGTCCCCAACCCTCGGAACACAAATACGACCATCAAACCTCAGAACACCATTCGAATCCAAGGTAGCCTTCTCGGACTCACCCCTTAACACCTGATCCCGAAGGCTACGAAGACCACTATCCTCAAACTGACAATGCTGAATCTGCTCCAGCAAAGTAGGTTTGGCCTCAACGCAAGCAACAATCCTCCTGGGGTCAGAAATATCCAATCGAACCATCGAGTTAACTAAGGACTGAATGTCCAAAGCCAATGGCCGCTGAGAGACTGGAATGAAGGCTAAGCTACCCATACTCACTGTCTTCCGACTTAAGGCATCCGCTACCACATTCTCCTTGCCCGGATGATAGAGAATAGAGATATCATAGTCCTTCAGCAACTCAATCCACCTGTGCTGCCTCGAATTAAGATCTCTCTGAGTCATAATATGCTGAAGACTGCCGTGGTCTGTAAAGATCTCACAATGAACACCATAGAGATAATGCCTCCAGATCCGCAGTGCAAACACAACCGTCGCTATCGTGCACCTTCAGCTGTCTCGATGCATAAGCAATAACACGACCCCGCTGCATCAGAACACACCCCAAACCGATACCAGACGCATCATAATACACGGTGAAACCCTCGCCCTCAACTGGAAGAGTCAACACAGGGGCAGAAGTAAGTTGATCCTTGAGCTTCAGAAACCTCGCCTCGCAATCCTCAGACCATTGAAATGGAACCTCCTTCCTGGTCAGTCTGGTCATAGGAGATGCAATAGACGAGAAGCCCTCAACAAACAGTCTGTAATAACCTGCCAACCCAACAAAACTGCGAACCTCGGTAGGCGACGTAGGCCTAGCCCAACCTCGAATAGCCTCAATCTTTGCTGGGTCTACCATGATACTGTGTCTGGATACAACATGCCCCAAGAAAGCAACAGACTCAAGCCAAAACTCACACTTTGATAATTTGGCATAAAGCCAATGATCTCTCAAAGTGTGGAGCACAGTCCTCAAATGCTGCTCGTGCTCCTCGCTACTCCTCGAATAAACTAAGATGTCGTCAATGAACACAATGACAAAGGAGTCCAAGTATGGCCTGAATACCCGATTCATCAAATCCATGAAAGCTGCAGGGGCATTAGTCAATCCAAAAGACATCACCAGGAACTCATAATGGCCGTACCGAGTCCTGAAGGCTGTCTTTGGGATGTCCTCAGCCCTAACTCTCAACTGATGATATCCAGATCTCAAATCTATCTTTGAGAACACCGCGACACCCTGAAGCTGATCAAACAAATCGTCAATACGAGGCATAGGATACTTATTCTTTACTGTCACCTTATTTAGCTGCCTGTAATCAATACACATTCGCATAGACCCATCCTTCTTCTTTACAAACAGAACTGGAGCACCCCACGGCGACACACTCGGCCTAATAAAACCCTTCCCCAAAAGATCCTTAAGCTGACTACTCAGCTCTCTCAACTCAGAAGGAGCCATACGATACGGAGCCATAGAAATAGGTCGGGTGCTCGGCTCGAGGTCAATAATAAACTCTATATCACACTCAGGAGGAAGGCCCGGTAGGTCGGTTGGGAATACATCAGGAACTCACGAACAATCGGGACGAAGTCAGGTGACGGACTCTCAATGCTAGCAACCCGAACATAAGCAAGGAATGAATCACAACCCCTCACCATCAATCTATGAGCCCGAACATATGAAATAATCCCCGTCGGTGTGCGGCTAACAGAACCCTGCAACACCACCGGAGGTACACAAGGCATGGCTAAGGTCACGGTCTTGGCAAAGCAATCCAAGACTGCATGATAGAAAGACAACCAGTCCATGCCCAAAATCACATCAAAGTCTACCATGGCCAATACAATAAAATTAACCCGAGTCTCAAACTCCTGAATAGTCACCAGACATGATCTATATACCCGATCCACTATTAAAGAATCACTAACTGGGTAGATACACGTAAGGGTACAGATAATAACTCAGAACATAAACCCAACTGTGTTGCATAATAAGTAGATACATAAGAAAACTTGGATTCGGGATCAAATAATGCAGAAGCTGGCTGATGGCATACGAAAATCGTACCTGTAATCACCGCATCTGAAGCCTCAGCCTCCGGCCTAGCCGGCACGGCATACAACTGACGTTGGCTACTACTAGTCTGAGCACCAACCTGACTACCAGTTCGACCTCCCTGTGCTCCACCTCGAGAACCCTGGGGACCACCCCGACGACCCTGTGCACCACCTCTGCCTGCTGGCGGTACAGATTTGATGGGCTGTGTTGTCTGAACCGAAGGCTTAATTGCCCTGTGCTGAGGACACTCACTCGCAAAATGACCGACAACCCCACAAGTATAACATGCTCCTGGCTCCCTGCTCGGCCTAGAAGATCCGATATGACCACCTCTAGCCGATGAACTGGGCTGACCACGTCCCTGAGGCTGGATAACAGAACCACTATAGGTGGGATGACCCCTATCAGATATCTGCAAGGCTGACTGTACGGGCCTACTGGGCTGACCCTGTCGCTGAAAAAACTGCTGCTGCTGATGAGGGTACCTACCCTGAAACTGGAAACCACGACCTCTGAACTGCGAACCACTATGGCTCCCACTGAAACTACCCTGAACACGAGGTCTCTTATCGCTGCCCCCTTGGGCCTCGCGATCCATCTCCTCAATAGAGTATACATGCTCAATAATCTCTGCGAATGACTTCCCTGAAGTCACTACACTCTAGGTAGACCTACGGAGTGGCAATCTCAGTCCCCTGATAAAACATCTAACTCTTTCGTACTCATCAGGCAAAATAGAAGTAGCGTGCCTAGCAAGATCATGAAACCTCGCCTCATACTCGGCGATAGATAATGAACCCTGAGTCAACCTGGAGAACTCATCCCTGAGCCGCTCCCGCATAGTACGGGGCATATACTTTCCCAAGAAAATCTCGAAGAACTGGGTCCAGGTAATCGGTGGAGATCCCGCTGGCCTGGAATCAAGATATCCCCTCCACCATCTCCTCGCTGCAGTATCAAACTGATATGCCATGAAATCAACACCATGAGACTGTACCAATCCCAAATTCCTCAGTCTATCCTCGCAGCTGGACAAAAACTCATATGCATCCTCTCCTGGAGTACCAGCAAATCTAGGTGGAGCTAATCTCAGGAAGCGACCCAACATCTTCTGCTCCTCGGCAGACATAACTGGCTGGACTGCTACCGGCACAGGAAGAACCTCAACTCTGGGTGCCGTAGCTACAGGCTGCGCCCCAACACCAACTCTCTGTGCGGCTGGCTGTACTCCCGAAACAGGCGGACCTCCAACTAATCCCAATAACTGAAGCAATGTACCTCGGAACAAAGAAGCATCAATAAATCCGGGTGGAGCCAGGGCTACCCCCTGGTCCACCAACTGTTGTGGCGGCGGAACACCTGGAACTATAACGGGATCGGGTGACTAGTCCCTAGCATGATCTCGACCTGGGGATGCTACTCTGCCCTGCCTCCGACCTCTAGGTCGACCTCGGCCACTACCTGGAGCCCCCGCTGCAGGCTCGAGGTTTCTACCCCCGGCTCTGGTATTATGCATCCTAACCATCTCCGTAAAGAGTGAATCAAATAGAGATTAGAAACCAACATAGACACCAACGCACGGAGGTGAATCAAAGAAATAATATTTACCCTAAATATGCTCTGTAGCCCCCCGAAAATAGGATACAGACATCTCCGTACCGATCTGCGAGACTCTATTAAATATCGGCTCATGCACCAGCAATACCAGTAAAACCTAGGCTCTGATACCAAGATGTCAGGACCCAATTTTTCGAGTCATGATGGCACCTACCGTAACCCACCAATAGGCAAGCCAAACCCTAGCCCGGAGCGACAAGCGACAGGCTAACGGGCGGAATCTCAGAAAACATAGATAAAGTGGAAGTAACCATACTAATATAAAAACAAAATCAAAATATATATTCATACCAAGACTGAGAAGGAAGAAGACAATGTATAAAGTCAAGAACCCCTCCCAAGACCTGGTGAAGTCGGTACAAGAGCCACTACTAGACATGTCCAAAATATAAGATAGAAATCAAAATATATACAACAAGTACTACAATCTCGAGAGCAAAAGACTATACAGTAGAGATGGAGTAGGATCTGCCTCGGACGTCAGTAAGCTCACCCTGCTCCGGAGTCAGTGCTGAGAAGAGCGTCACGTCAAAACCGTCGACTAGTGCCCGGATCTGCATCGAGGAAAAAGATGCAGAAGTGCAGTATGAGTACCGGGGCAACGGGTACTAAGTAGGCATCATCGGCCGACTGAGCTCAATATAATATAAGCAACCTAAGATGCGAGGGTGCATGCTAGGTCCGGGGTATAAATAAAAAGTGCATAAGTAATTGCCGAGGCGTATAGATATGCTCAGGAGAAAATAAGTGCGATACAGAATAACGAGTAAATAAATGCGTAAATAAACACACAAGTCAAACATAACCTATCTGGGCCCCCATAAACCCGATAGGTACACCAAAGAAAACAATAACCCAGTCTGGCCCCCATAAACCAGCGGGACACACAAGAAAAGTAAATGCATAGTCACCAGTGTCTCGAAGCTGTATCAGTATCCAGTAACCACGGTACCCAGTACCAAAACTCTCCAATTATATCATAACCAGATGTCGGACTCGAACCGGAACTCATAATAATCAGATGCCGGACTCGAACTGGAACTCATAATAATCAGTGGCCGAACTCGAACCGGAACTCATAATAATAAGTGGCCGGACTCGAATCGGAACTCATAATAATTAGTAACCAAGTGACAGAGTAGTGCTAGAATCCACACAAACACAAGTAAACGGGGACATACCGGCCCCAGAACGAACCCGAAACATAAATAAAGAGCTAACCCACCACGTACTACAAGTCAACCTCGGGATCCTTCCAGGTCAACTATCTACCATAAACAATATGTATATACAAGTCTGGGTATACATTCTAAGTCATGGCAAGGCGGGTCTGCATTCTAAATCAAACTAGCCGACCTCGGTCAAATACGGTACTATTAGGGACTAACAAGGCTAAACAGGTCAAAAGGGCATAACTAGGGTAATTTAATACAAATTTTATCCTAAAAGATCATCTCGGGGCTTAACTAAGCGTAACAATGTTTAAAGCTAACTACACCGACTGTGAAAAGTAGCGGGGCCCACTACGGGGTCCCGGAACCAAGTCTGGGCTATGGTTCCCCAAACCCCTACTAACAGCAGTACAACATTAACCAACCCTATAAAAGTAATATCTGGCACACCACGAGGATAACGGACCCGAAACACATCCGAACAAGGCCCTAACCGGCCCAAAAGGCCTAATCATAGCAAGCCAATGCCAATCCACAACTACCAGCCCAAACACTAGCATAATAGTATGCAAATACTATAAATAAACTCAGTCTAGGTATATGGTAAGCCTAGCCTACCTGAACGCCGCCGAACGCCTGCCAAAGCTTGCTAAATAGGAGTCTTCCCCTTTCGCGAGACCTCAGATTTATGCCACGCTAGGAAAATAATAAACTACATGTGAAAACATGAATTTTGATACCCATATTGCATTAGTTCAAAAAAATATCTGAACGGTCCATGTGGGGCCCACTTGCGGAATCGCAAAACCGAAATCGTCACAGTGTCCCAAATCACCCCGTGACCAATAGTCACAACTAACACCACTCAATTTGAGCTCAATATCTAGCTCAAACATCAACACCAATTCCAACAACCACCGTAACTAAAACTACCGTAAAAATAAGAAAACGTACCGTAGAAACGACGAGAACAAGTCCACGAACTCAAATATACTAACCCCTAACCTTGAATCTCTCTAGAAATGCCTAAAGTTGAGCTTAAATTGCTTTAAAAAAATGGCGGAATATATGTAGTTTTTTTTTCTTTAAGAAGACAAAATAAGAAAAGGAAGTAATATTATAGTATATATATATATGTATACTACACGTACAAAGTCCCAAAAAAGAAAGCAATCTTGTAGTCCAATACTAATTAATGTTACATGCACATGGTCTTATCCATTTTTGCTCTCCGTACATATACATATTCGGATACTGCACAGGCTCGTGGTAAAATAAATATAATATTTTAAATATACCATCATGAATAGAAAATTATTTCTAACAAAACCTCTATAAAATAAAAATATTATTTTAACAAAATTAGAATTACTATCTCCGTTTAAAATATAAATAAATTATAAACTTATTATTAAAGTAATGTAGATATATCATTTTACCAAATTCTAATTTAATTTAAATATGTTGCAACACGCTCGATATAAATAATATTCTCAAGCGAACTGCCCGAAAATCGAACTGTCAGTCCCAGCAAGTCATAAATAGCTTGGGGCAGTTATAGAAAAGCTCTAAACGCTGAGAACACACGAAAACGAGGAAAATGATTGGGAGGGTCATTACATCGGGGCAGGGAATCGAGGTCAGTGCTCGAGTCGGGAGTAGGGAGTCATGGTTGGATCCGGATCGAGAGTTGGGATCGGGTCTCAGTTCGGGTGTTTGGGTCAGGTCCCGGGTTGGAATTTGGGGTCGGGTGTCGGTCAATAGTCGGGGTCAGATCCCGATTCGAGTGTCGGGGTAGGATCCCGATTCGAGTGTTGGGGTAGGGTCCGGATAGATCGTCGAGGTTGGTTTTTGGGTCAGGAACGATTTTCCTAGAAAGTATTTTCTACTCTCTAGCCAAACACTAAAAGATATTTTCTGGAAAATATTTTTCATTCACCAACCAAACATGAGAAAATAAGCAAGAAACCAACTTGTTTTTCATGAAAATATTTTCTAGGAAAACATTTTCCTTCCTACCAAACCCATCCATAGTATCAATTTCTTCACTTAGATAGAGAAGATAGAAAAGGAATTTTACTAAGAACATAAAATTCCTTTTAGTTTACAGTAATTGAATTTTATTGTCATCCAATTTCAGTTATGTCATTAGCTATACTTATGGATTAAAGTAATAAGTCATTTTATTACTTTTTTTTTTTTACAAAGCTAACTTTATTTTTTAATTAGTGGATTATTAACTAAATGTGAAGTTTAAGGAAAAGGCAGGTCAAATGAATGCCAATTTTTAAAATAGAAAGCTCATTACTTGGGTTATTTCATTCAATACATTGATATGATAGCAAGTGCAGTCTCTTCCTAACAAAGAGATTTCTTCATAAAGTAATTCCTTCGTTCATTTTTATTTATCTAATGTATTAAAAATATTTTTTTACTTATTTTTACTTGTTCATTTTAACATATAAGAAAAAAATAATTTTTCTAATTCTATCCCTATATTAACTATTCATTCTTCAAATTATTCTTTCAAATCCATCAAGATTATTCAGCAAGTGCAAAATATGAGGACGAATAAACCTGAACGGAGGCTGTATTCTAAAAGGACAAATATATGAGATGGACTGCCATTCTCACACGTCTCAAAGCTCCCACCAGATTTCATTTAATGTTTTGGGGTCCAAGTATTTCTTAACCTTACCATCAAGTTCATGTGCCTTGAAAGTATATTTTTGACTTGTTTGGACACCGGTGGGAAGTGTCAAAGTTGGATTTGAAAAAGAAAAATCTTCATTAACCGGAGAATAAGTGCACCCCTTTTTTTTTTCAAGTAAATGCGAATAAACGTTTTGAGGGGTCATACAACGAAAAAAGTGTGAAGGGGTTGATCACCGTGGGTGGCTGAAGAAAATGTTCATGTATTATGAAACAAGTAAAATATATGCATAGAAATGAAAATAACTGAAAGTTGATGAGAAATATTTTAACAATTGAATATTGAAGAGAAGTGTTTTAACAATTGAAGGTTGATGAGAAGTGCATCAACAATTAAAAGTTGGAGAGAAGTGCTACAACAATTAAAGGTTGATCTAATAAGAAGTCCATCAATAATTGAAAGTTAGTTGGAGAGACGTGCTCCAAAACAAACAAAAAAATTGGAAGTTGAAAAGACTTGCTCCAACAAAACAAGAAATTAGAGGATTTGAGAGAAGTGCTCCAATACAATAACAACAAAAATTAGAATTAGAAATACAATTTTAAATTATGGGAGAATGTTGAAAAACTAATTCAAAGTTGTTAAGTAGATTTCTTATTATTATAAGGTATTGTATTATTATAAATAAAGATATTGCTAGCTATTTTCTATTAAGAACAAGTGTGAAAATTTATTGAATTTATGAATATTTTTTCTTTCACATGATATTATTTTTTATGTGGCTGCCACATCATCAACACTGCAGTAAAAAAGTTTTGTGCACTTGGAAGCAACACAGGTTAAGCCTGTTAACCGGGCTGGGTCAGCCCGGCTTCGGTTTGGTATTTTTTAACGGGTTCGGTCCGGTTCCGGTCCGGTCGCGACTTTAATTGGGCCGGGTCGAGCCCAACAATAACAAACCCCCAAACGGCCCAGCACCGGTCCATTTAAAATGCATTACCGGTTTTAATGGGCCGGTCCGGGTTAGGAAACCGGTCCATATTAATGGGCCGGTTAACCGGGTCCCAACTAAAAAAATAAAAAAAAATTGAACTTTGATTGTTTTTTAATATACATTCAATAAATACTACTTAAAATACGACTTTAAAGAATATACATATGTATTTACATTCAATATATACTACTTTAAAGAATATACATATGTATTTACATTCAATATATACTACTTTAAAGAATATACACATGTATTTACATTGTATATATACTACTTTAAAGAATATACATACATATGTACATTCAATATATACTATTTTAAAGAATATACACATGTATTTACATTCAATATATACTACTTTAAAGAATATACACATGTATTTACATTCAATATATACTACTTTAAAGAATATACATACATATGTACATTCAATATATACTACTTTAAAGAATATACATACATATGTACATTCAATATATACTACTTTAAAGAACATACATACATATATACATTCAATATATACTATTTTAAAGAATATACACATGTATTTACATTCAATATATTCTACTTTAAAGAATATACATACATATGTACATTCAATATATACTATTTTAAAGAATATACACATGTATTTACATTCAATATATACTACTTTAAAGAATATACACATGTATTTACATTCAATATATACTACTTTAAAGAACATACATACATATATACATTCAATATATACTACTTTAAAGAATATACACATGTATTTACATTCAATATATACTATTTTAAAGAATATACACATGTATTTACATTCAATATATACTACTTTAAAGAATATACACATGTATTTACATTCAATATATACTACTTTAAAGAATATATACATGTATTTACATTCAATATATACTACTTTAAAGAACATAAATATGTATTTACATTCAATATATACTACTTTAAAGAATATACACATGTATTTACATTCAATATATACTACTTTAAAGAACATACATACATATATACATTCAATATATACTACTTTAAAGAACATACCTACATATATACATTCAATATATACTACTTTAAAGAATATACATATGTATTTACATTCAATATATACTATTTTAAAGAATATACACATGTATTTACATTAAGTATATACTACTTTAAAGAACATACATACATTCAATATATACTACTTTAAAGAACATACCTACATATATACATTCAATATATACTACTTTAAAGAATATACACATGTATTTACATTGTATATATACTACTTTAAAGAATATACATACATATATACATTCAATATATATTACTTTAAAGAATATATACATGTATATACATTCAATATATACTACTTTAAAGAATATACATACATATATACATTCAATATATACTACTTTAAAGAATATACACATGTATTTACATTCAATATATATTAATTTAAAGAATATACACATGTATTTACATTCAATATATACTACTTTAAAAAATATACACATGTATTTACATTCAATATATACTACTTTAAAGAACATACATACATATATACATTCAATATATACTACTTTAAAGAATATACATATGTAAAAATATTCAATTTAAATTTTAAATGGAAAAAATATGTAAAGAGTACATGAACTTAATATTTGATTGATTGCAAAATGTTTCAAAACTTACAAGTTACAAGGTTGCAATTACATTTCACTAATTTCACAAAGTTAAATTGAAAAATAAAAATTCAATTGATTAATTGTAAATTTTATAATTTTTTCATCATTTTTTCCAATTCACCCATGTTAACATTAACGGGAATTGGTTGTGGATTGTCAAAATCAATGGCACCAAAGCCATGCATTGGACTTGATTGTGCTGAATTCTCTCTTGAAGTCATTATTTCTTCAAGATCTTCTTCGTCTTCCGGCTCCACGAACATTCCTTGATTTCTTCGTTCTGCTCTAATCCAGTCTCTAAGGCAAACTAAAACATTCATGGCATTGCCTCCCAATGAGTGTCGGTTGTCTCCAATCTGCTGCCGTCCTTGACTAAAAGCGCTCTCTGATGCAACGGTTGACATTGGGACATTCAATATATCTCTAGCTAATCTTGAAAGTACAGGATATTGTCTTTCATTATTCTTCCACCATTCGAGCGTGTTGATTCTACCTCTAGGATCCTCTGTAGGCTGCATAGGATAATACTTAAGCTCTTTCCGGCTTACGGTTCTTTGCGATGAAGGCTGCAATCTATTCCAAACAGATAGATCAGAAACACAATAAGCAGGCATATTATGTGTCTGCCTTTTAGAAGATGATGGTTCCTCAGAAGGATGGGGAGCAGGGGTCGGTGTAATGTGTGATGGTAAAGCATTATCAAGTAAATCAGCATGATGATTGTATAATGTGTTCATGTAACTATTCACATCAGACATAGCCGTAAACAAAGAAGGTTCTTCATTAGCTTTTACTTCTAAAGCAGAATAAATAAAAGAAGTAAATTCGGACATAGTATTATATTTCATACATGAATTTATTATAGCACCAACTAAGAAAATAGGAGGAAGCGGAAAAAAATATTTTTTAAATTTATCAATCATTGCATCAATAGCATATTTGTAACCTGGTTTAGATTTATACTCGTTAAGCAATAAAGAAATGTCGGCTAAATAAACTAAAATATTACAAACAGTAGGATAATAAGCACCAGAAAATTCAACCATAGCTAGATAAAATTTTTGTAAAAAATTAACAATATCATCAATTTTAACCCAATCTGAATTTTGTAACATACTATCGGGAAAAACACTAGCAAATTGGTTAAAAATCATAGTAATAGGAACTTTATAAACATTGCAAGTATTTAAGAAATCATACGTAGAATTCCATCTAACATCAATTTCTTCAGGCATTAATCTCGGTCTAAGTCCATTTTCCTTACATTTTCTTTTAAATTCGGTAAGTCTAATTTTTCTATTATTTCCTTGAATAAAGCCAACTGCAAGTCTAACTTTTTCAATAGCAGACTCAAAAAAAGCAAGACCATCTTTTACAATTAAATTATATATATGACAAGCACACTTAACATGAAATATTTCAGGTAACGGTGGAGAAAGTTCAATTTTTAACAAGTCAATAGCAGCGTTGTTGTTAGATGCATTATCAAAAGATATACATAAAACTTTACTGTCAATACCATAGTATCTTGCAACTTTTGTAATAGATTCAGAAATAAATTTTCCAGTGTGTCTACGGTCTTCATCATACAAAAATGCTAAAATACGTTTTTGCATAACAAAATTACTATCTACCCAATGACAAGTAATTGTTAAATATTCATTTTTATTAATAGCACGACCAAGATCAGAAGTTAAAGCAACTCTACATGAAAGATTTTTTAATAATGCAGATAAATAGTAAACATATTGTGCATGAAGTCTAAAAATATCGGACTGACAAGTACTTCTAGGAATACCCTCAAACATAGGATTATAAATCGCCTGAATATAATGAATAAAAGCTTCAGAAGAAGCAAAAGAGAAAGGCAAACAACCCACAACTATCATTTTGGCTAATTCTTCACGATCCTTCATTTTATTATAATTCTTAACTAATTTACCGATTTTTGGGTTCAATCTAGTTTAACTTGGGCCCCCAACTGTCCCACCACCAGTTACCTGAGCTAGCTCTATTGGGTGTTTCTCCTTCAAATGACTCGAAAACTGACCCGTACCTCCTTTATTACCCTCGGTCTTATGCTCGTATTTTGACTGACAAAGATCGCATTCAACCTAAGTGGTTCCTTCTATTCGAGTATAAAAATTCCACACAATACTAATTTTTTTACGAGATCTTACAGGGGGCCGGGGAGGAAGATTAATCGATTCAGATTGAACATTAACATTACCAGATTCGGGTGTAACATCAACATCATCATCATTTTCATCTACATCAACAGAGTCTAGTTCATTATCTTCTTCTATACCATAATTTTCTTGGGCCTCTAAATAATTCATATCGTGAGCACCTACAACTATTTCATTCTCAAAGGGTTCGCTAATTGGTACCGAAGGCACACGAGTATATCGAGTATTTGAACTACCTCTACCGGAACCAATTTGTTTCTTACTACCACTACCACTACCACTTCCGGGACAAAAATTTCTAACACTTTTACCGACTTTCCTTAATTTATCCATATTACAAGTTAAACTAACAATTATTCAAAAAAACACAAAAACAATACAAATAAAAATTCAACAAATAATACACTAATTAAAAATTAAAAGTAAGAGATGAGACGATAATACCAAATTGCCGAAGTATCCGAAAGTTGATCAATTGATTACTTTTGGAAACTCCCACTTGATATTTTTGATTGCAAAATAATAAAATATAATTGAACACTTTATGAGATAATTTTAGCAAATTTGAGAGAGAATGAGATTGTAAGAATTTTTTTTTGAAATGACATGTATTTATAGGAAAAAAAAATTGATTTTTTTTTTTTAAAATAATAGCCTAAAAGGCTGTTTGGCCGTTGGGCCAACGACATTATAGCCGTTGGGCCTCAACGGTCCAAAGCAGCCTTTGCAGGCAGGGGCCCAATGGCTATTTAAAAAAAAAAAATTTTTTTTAACCGAGCCGGTCCAGTCCGGTGCACCGGTGGACCCGGTACGGTTTTCTAACTGGGCCGGTCTACCAGTCTCGATACCTTGACCGGCCCAGCCTCCTAAAAACCCCCCAAGCCCACTACCTATACCGGGTCCGGTCCGGCCCGATCTCTTACTGGGTCGGTCTAACCGGGCCGGAACCGGGTCAACCCGGCCCAATTGACGCGTTTAACACAGGTCTATCGACATAGATATTTGTGAAGGAACCACGATTTAAAGTTTTGAATTCAAAGTTTTCATTTTCTTTTAAATTATTGGGTTATAAATTACTCCGTATCCCAATTTATATGACATACTTTCTTTTTAGTTTGTCCCAAAAAGAATGATACATTTCTATATTTAGTAACAATTTAACTTTAAAATACTCACTTTACTCTTAATGAAATAATTTACAATCACACAAACATCTATGACTCATTTATACCACAAGTTTCAAAAGTCTTCCTTTCTTTCAAAACTCCGTGTCAAGTCAAACTACATCACATAAATTGAAACGGAGAGAGTAATAATCTTTATATATTCACTAGATAAATACAAAATTTGAATAAAAATTATTGTGTTTGATCGAACCTGTAGCCAATACTCCAACTTCGCCTTGTTCACTTCAACATAATCGTTGATGAAGTTTTTTTAAAAGTTGCAAAAACTAATGTTTTCACCAGAAATTCACGTCGATAATCTCTTTTTAGATACTCCCTCAGTTTCTATTTTATTAAATTATCTTTATTAATTATGCTTTGAAAATATAAATTTCAGTTTTATACGCTTTATGTAGTCATTTAATGATAGGAGTAGTATTGGAAGAACGTGATAAATTTTTCTTAATTTCATAAATTGAACAACTAATTTGAAACAAATATTTTTAGTAAGAGGGTCAACTAAAATAAAATGGGGAGAGTAACTATTTAATTAGTACTTCCTTCATTCCAAAATAAGTGTCATCTTAGATAAAACAAAAATCAATATGTTTTTTCAACTATACCCTTATAGGTCGTTTGATAGAGTGTATTAAAAAAAATAAAGCATACATTAGCTTTGTGTATTACTAATACCTTGTTTGATACATTTTTTCATCCTATGTATTACTTACTAATGCTTGCATTAGCTATACACTCTATTTGGTATTAAGAAGTGTATTACTAATACATAAAAATTCAAGGTATTAGTAATGCAATGGATTTTAATGCATGCATTAGTATGGTTAAAATCACAAGGTCCCCGATGCATTCAGGAGTAATTTGGGAGAGTTTGAGACTCTTAGAGGCTTTAAAAGCCATGAGTTTGACTTCGATCAATATTTTGTGTTTCGAACACCGGATGACGATGGACAGTATCATTAGATCCAAAATGTCGATGTTGATCTAGGAGCACAATTAGTTTGGGTCCCAATGTAATGACCCTTCCGGTCATTTCCCTCATTTTCGTTCTTCTCGATGTTTAGAGATGAATTTAAGCTCGGATTGGATGATATCTCTTATGGCTATTGGTCACGGAGTGATTTGGGACGCTGTGATGGTTTGGCTTTTGCAATTTTACAAGCGGGCCCTGCGTAGATTGTTCGGACATTTTTCAAACTAATGTAATATGGGTATAAATAGTCATTTTTTGACATGTAGTTTATTATTTTGGTAGCTTGGGAGCAGTCAGAGGCCTATCGGAAGGGGAAGACTCCTGTATAGCTGGTTATTTTACTAGGCATTCGACGACGACCAAGTAGGCTAGGTTTTCTTTACACTTAGATTGGGCTTATGTGTGATATATGTATGCTATTGTACTGGTGTTCTGGACTGGAATTATAGAATTGGTGGTAGTGGTTTGCTGTGATGTAGGCCTTCCAGGCCGGATAGGGCTATTCGGACATATTCCAGGCCCGTTATCCTCGTGATACACCACAAATGACCTATTTGGGGTCGGATAGTATTGTTGTTGTTGTTGCTGGTTGGGGAATGTTATTGTTGGAATTTAGTCCACGCTTAGACAGACTTAGCTCAGACTTAGAAAGGTATACCTAAACTTGGTATCCGGGACCCGGTAGTGGACCCCATTACCCTTTTAGTCGACTTGTCAGAACTTTGACATATTTGGGCTTAGTTAAGCCCTAGTGTGACCTGTTAGGCTTGTGACAGGATTGAGTCACCTCGATTATACCCGGTTGGCCTGTTTAGCCTTTTAGTCCCTGATAGCACCGCACTTGATTAGGATTGCTGGCTTTGGCTTAGAATTGAGACCCGCATTGCCATGAGCTACTCTAGACACCCGGACTGACTTAGATATTGCATGAAAGTAGACTATAGACCTTGGAGGACCCAGGGACTTACCTTATAGCAGTTGATGGGTTAGCTCCTTTACCTATACTTCGGCTTCGGCCTAGGACTAGCATGTTCCCCATTTATTGGTTATGATGTGACATTTGGATCTGCTCTGGTTACTGGCTATGATGAGTTTCGGTTCGAGTTCGGCAACTGATATAGGTATGATGGTTTGGTTATTGACTATTAGGTATTTCGGTTTGAGTTCGGCCCCGGATTGAGGTACATTATGAGTTCTGGTACTGGGTACCATGATTATGATACTGTTATTTTTTGAGTTTTGGTTTGAGTCCAACAGATATGATATATATGTGGCCTATTGTTATTACCCACTGTATCCGGTTCAATTCCGACATCTGGCCTCTTATTATTACCCATTGGTGCTGGTTCAAGCCCGGTGCACCCCTGTTGGCTATTGTGGTTACTGGATACTGGTACAACTTCGAGGCACTGGTGACTATGCATTTACTATTCTTGTGTGTCCCGCCGATTTATGGGGGCCAGACTGGGTTATTGCCTTCTTTCGTGTGCCTATCAGGTTTATGTGGGCCCAGATAGGTTATGTTTGACTTGTGTGTTTACTTACGCATTTATTTACTCATTATTCGGTATCACATTTATTTAACTCCTGAGCATATCTATACGGCTCAGCAGTTACTTATGTATTTATTACTTATACCCCGGACATAGCATGTCCCCCCCACTCTTTAGCCTGTTTATATTACATTGAGCTTAGTCGGTCGATGATGCCTACTGAGTACCCGTTGCCCGATACTCATACTGCACTTCTGCATCTTTTTCCCTAATACAGATCCAGACATCAGTTGACGGCAGTGACGTAATCCTCCTTTCTTAACACTGACTCTAGAGCAGGGTGAGCTTACTGACGTTCGAGGCAGATCCTACTCCATCTCTATTGTATAGTCCTTTGCACTCGAGACTGTGGTAGTTGTTGTATATATTTGGTTTTTGTCTTGTACTTTGGGTATGCCTAGTAGTGGCTCTTGTACCGACCTCACCAGGTCTTGGGAGGGATTCTTGACTTTATATACTGTCCTCTTCCTTCTCGATCTTGGTATGTATATATTTTTATTCTATTTTTATATTTCTAGCATGTTTATTAGTATGGTTCCTTCCACCTCATCTCTGTTCTTTTGAGATTCCGCCAGTTAGCTCGTCGCTTGTCGCTCCGAGCTAGGGTTTGTCTTGCCTATTGGTGGGTTACAGTAGGCGCCATCATGACTCAATTATTGGGTCGTGACAGCTTGGTATCATATCCTAGGTTGTATGGGTAGTATCGGTACATGGGCCAATGTGTGGTAGAGTCCTGCGGATCGGTGCGGGGACGCCTGTATCCTATCCTCGGGAGGCTACGAGGCATTCTTGAGGGAGTCTTTCATTTTCTTAACTCATGTCCGTGCATCGAGTCTATGTTGGTTTCTGATCTTCATATTGGTTCACTTTTTACGCAGATGGCTAGGACGCGTGGTGCAAGAGCCAAGGGACGGGACCCCGAGCCTACAGCGAGGGATCCAGTTAGGGGCCGAGGTCGACCTAGATGTTGGAGCCAGGGCAGAACAGCATCCTCAGGCTGAGATCATGCTAGGGACCAGTCACCCGATTTTATTATAGCTCCAGATGCTCCATCGCCACAGCAACCGGTGGGCCAGGGAGCAGCCTAGGTTCCACCTGGATTTATTGATGCTTCAGTGCTCCGAGATACTTTGGTACAGTTGTTGGGATAATTTGGAGGCCCTTCAGCCGAAGGAGCCCAGCCAGTAGTACAGGGAGTTGGTATTGAGGCGCAGCCTGTAGCTGCGGCACCCCGAGTTGAGATTTCACCAGCACCGATAATTGCACAGCCGGTAGCAGTCCAACCAATTATGTCTGCAGAGGAGTAGAAGATGTTGAGTCATTTTTTGAGATTAGCTCTGTAACACCCCGTATGTTCCGAACCTATTTAATTACCGTAACATTCATGGAATTATTTGGACATGGGAGTTTTGAGGTATTATGCATGAATTTAAGTGGGCTGAATTTAGTCTTGTGATGATGGGCACAAATGAGGCCCAAAAAGACACAAAAGACATGGCCCAAATGAAGGGGAAATGATCCATTCTTCTTTTGACCAAATCAACACATTAATTATTGACCAAAAGATGGATAAATATGACCATTAAGGGTCTATAAAAGGCACCAAAAATCTGATATTTATTCATTTGGTTACACATGCCAAAATCTAGAAATTTCCACAACATTCTCTCAACACTCAAACCCTAAGCTATCTTCTTCTTGGGAAAAGATCACTCCTTGGAAAGCTTTGGTAAGTGTTTAATCTCATGGTTTAATATATTATATGCATGGAATATGGTATAGATCATGTTGGTTATGTTGGTGAAGTGTGAGAAGTTCACTATATGAGAAACAATTTATGTTTGCTTAATCGGTGAAGGTTTTTGCCTTGTAAACTTGAAAATGGACTTGTGGTCTTGACAGGAAGTGAAATTTATGATTTCAATATTTACATGTGATATGTGATTATAGCCTTAACTTGTTTTATTCTTGTACATAATATTTGGAATTGTTATTGCAAAATTGTGCATGGATTTGGTGGTGTATTGAAGGAAAAGTGTGGTTTTGGTGATGTTCATGTGCGTTGTGAAACCATGGCTGTTTGTTGGCATGTAATATTATCTAAAATATGTTAATAGAAGCTTAGTTATGATCATGGACCATTCATGGCATAAAAAGGACCCAAAAGAGACCCTTTTTGGCCGAAATGGGCACCCACCTTCGCAGACGAAGCACCTGCGGGCGCAGGTGACTTCGCAGGTGCCCCTGGATACTTCCCAAAATCACCTGTGGTCAGCCACCTACGGGCGCATATGGCTTCGCAGGTCAGCCTAGAACCCCGAATTGCTTGTTTTTGTATCCCTTTGACCCCCCGAAACCCCTATACCCTTTATGGATGCAATTATCAACTTATGGTACTTTTTAAATGACTATAAAGGAGTATCCCAGAGGTATTTTGAATGGTATAAAATATGGATTGTTGTTAAAGTGTTATTGTGAAAGCTATCGGGTGACTTGACGGAGAAAAGGTAACGTAGTGTTAATGAGGAAGTGTAAAGGGTAAACTTGGTGTGAAATGTTATTGGTTTATGATGACTTGTTCAATGTGTGAAATGTGATGATTTTTTTGTCATGGTAATGCAGTGGATTGTATTGTAAAGGACGAAATGACGCTATATAGCAGTCACGTAACTCATTGTCATCTTATGCACTTGCAAGGTAACTAGTTGTTAACGTGAGCTCCGTTATGAACTTGTGTTGTAGAGTAAAATGTAAGGAGGAAGCTGGACTATTGTATTCCCATATAGGCTTGTGTATTCATAGTGAAACGACAAGGTATGAAAGGTTACTCTTTTCGTATCCTTCTGCAACACATATTGTTCACAATTGTCATTACATGTGTTCCATTCCGAAATGTCCAAAGGTATATCATTTCAGGTTGGCATATATTGTTAGTCACATGTTTCTTGTTCAATGACCAATTATTATTCATGAGTCACATAATTGTAGACATCGTCCCAAAATTCCAATAATGTTACTTACATGTCTCTTATTCATTGGTTATTGTTCCCAAGTTTCAACAATGATGCTATAACCAAAAATACCAATCCCTCATGAGCAAAAGTACCAATCTCTCCAAAGAAAGAAATTAAGTAACATATATTTGTTGGTTGCAAGAGTGAAAGAAAATCATAGATGTAGGGTGGACATGATTCCAAAGTTCCAACAATATTATGACTCCAAGTTCCGATAAGGTTATGTTCCAAGTTCTAATAATGTTATGGCTATCATTGTATCAATCTCTCATAAGTGAATGAATCAATCTCATGAAAGTAAGGAATGAAGTAATGTA
This sequence comes from Capsicum rhomboideum, assembly GCA_031232105.1. Classification (NCBI taxonomy): domain Eukaryota; kingdom Viridiplantae; phylum Streptophyta; class Magnoliopsida; order Solanales; family Solanaceae; genus Capsicum; species Capsicum rhomboideum. The sequence goes on from CP124710.1 coordinate 104,657,411, forward strand.
TATATGTGTTCCCAATGATGTTCCAATCCCCAATGTATCACTCTCATAACAAAAGTAAAGGGAAGAAGCAATGCAAAGAAGTAATGCTTACATGGTTACCTTATGTTTCAGTGAGTATGGATCGCAAATCTAAAGGGCCTAAGCTCGGATGGAACAATCCCAATATTATGTTATATTATATTATAGCCTACCAAGTGTGGATGACGGTTATTATATTATAGCCCACCAAGTGTGGACGACGGTTATTTTATTATAGCCCACCAAGTGTGGATGACGGTTATTATATTATAGCCCACCAAATGTGGATGACTGTTATTATATTATAGCCCACCAAGTGTGGATGACTGTTATTATATTATGGCCTACTAATAAGTGGATGACTGAAAATAAAGATGAACGTAAAGCCAAAAGAAGTATGTCACGTAACTGGAAATATGAAGGAATGTTATTTCACGAATGAAAATGATATGAATGAATGATCAAGCAATGAAAGTAATGAAAGCAATGAAAGTAATGAACATGGTTCCGCACATGCAAAACGGTGATTGATCCATAATGTTTATTCACATGTATTGATCCCATTTGAGATCCTATGTTGTATACAGTTTCTTATAGCCTTACATACTCAATACTTTCTTCGTACTGACCCCTCTTGGGGGAATTACCTTACTTGCTGCAGGCACAGGTGCTAGTAGACCTCCACAGTAGGTTGCAAGTCATTTGCGGATCATTGGTGAGCTCCAGTTGGTTCGAGGCTTTTCGAGTCATATGTGTACATTGTTTTGCTACTATTTAAATATTGTATAGGCATGGTCATGTATCTATTAGAGGCTTTGTAGACGTATGTGGGAAGATGAACGTAAAAGATGTATGTCCATTTCGACTTGATGGCCCTAACGGCCAAGTTTCATATATATTGTACATGTTTGCCATGACTTCCGCTATTGGTATGTTATATTTTATAATTTACACGAGATAGAATGATATTCTTATAGAAACATGCATATGAAGGTACATGAGTAAAGATTGGTTCTCTCGGGCCTCAACGGCTTCGGGTGCCAGTCCGCCTTAATGGGATTTGGGGCGTGACAAAAGTGGTATCAGAGCGGGTAGTCCTAAGGGTGTCTACAATGCCATGTCTAAGTAGAGTCTTATTTATGGGTGTGTTGCGCACCACATTTATAAGTAGGAGGCTACGGGACATTTAGGAGTTGTTTCTTTTCTTCATTTCTAGATCATGCAATAGAGCCATTGTCGTAGGTGGAATTATATCTGACCATTGTAATTGGTTTTCTTTGATATAGTAACATGCCGATGACAAGACAAGATAGGGGCAAAGATAAGCAGGTAGATATGCCTACCAGATAAGGAACGAGTAAATCACTATCTGACTAAGCTAGTCAAGGTGGGACTTAAACTGAATTTACATCGTGAGCTTCCCCTACTCTTCCAGCTCCAGAAGAGCTGAGAGGGAGAGAAGAACCTGCCGAAACACCTGTTAATGATACTGAGCAGAATCTAAGAAATGCAGTGCAAATGTTAACTCATATAGTTACTGGTATAGTTGATGTATTGAATCAAAGGCAAGTAGGTCCAATGACAAGTAGTGATGGTGCAGATAGGGCAGCTAGTCGGAGGACACAAGATTTTCTGAAATTAGACCCTCCCACTTTCACTGGGTCAGATTTGAATAAAGACCCACAGGAATTCGTGGACCAAATTCAAAGGGCTTTAGAGGTTATGCATGTGACTGGTATAGAAACAGTGGAACTTGCGGCCTATAGATTGAAAGGAGAAGCTATATTGTGGTATGAAGATTGGAAACGAGCTAGGGGTATAGGTGCACTTCCAGCTAGTTGGGAGGAATTCAAAATGGCATTCCTTGATCATTACCTCCTGTATGAGATCCGAGAGGCACGTGCAGATCAGTTTCTAAATCTCCGTCAGGGGGACATGAGTGTTAGAGAATACAGTCTGCAGTTTAATTCTTTGGCTCGATATGCTCCGAATATGGTAGCCACAATGGCCGACAGAGTCCATCGATATGTGAGCAGGTTGGAACCATATTTAGTGAGGGACTGTACTATTGCTGCGTTAAACAAAGACATGGACATAGCCAAAATACAGGCCTTTGCACAAAAGATGGAAGATCAGAGGCAACGAAGGAGGGTACATGAATTTGAAAGAGGGCCTTCAAAGAGGGCTAGACCTATGAGACCATTTGTGGTGTCTCAAGGAGGATCTGGACCTCAGGGTTCTTCTCGACTGCCTAGACCATCATTTTCCTATCCTACAGTAGGTACTTCATCATAATTTTGAGGGTTTAGAGGCAGTCAAGCTGGGCAGAGCAGTGGAATACGGGGTTCACAGACAGTAGGATCTTTTCATCAGCTATGCCAGCACTGCAGAAAGTTTCATTCAGGTGAATGATGGTTTGGAACGAAAGTTTATTTTTGGTGTGGCAAGTCAGGGCACATGATGAGAGAGTGCCCACTGAGGGGCACAGGTAGTATGACACGACCTACGAGATCAACCGTTGCATTATCATCGTCAGGTGTACAACCTATGGGTCGTGGTAAAGGTACTAGAGGAGCAGCTAGTCCCAGTGGAGCCTAAAAACACACCTATGTTCTAGTGGACCGGCAGAATGCGGAGGCATCTCCTGATGAAGTTACAGGTATATTATCCATGTTTACGCATGAGGTATACGCATTGATTGATCTGAGATCTACCCTATTATATGTTACTCCATCGATTACTGTGAAATATAATAGGACACCGGGGTTATTAGCTAAGTTAATTGAAGTATTTCCACCTGTCGGTGAATTTATTATAGTTAAAAGAGCATATCGTAATGGTATAGTAGATGTTTGTGATCATGTTACGATGGTTGATCTTATGGAGATGGAAATAAAAGATTTTTAATGTTGTAATGGGTATGAAGTGGTTGGCTTCTTGTTATGTCACGAAGATTGCCAAGCTAAGAAAGTATATTTTTATTTTCTTCCACAAAAGACCATCCTTGAGTGGAAAGGTAAATTTGTTTCCTATCCTGAGGTAAGGAAAGCGATGTCCAAGGTATACACATGTCAGCTAGTAAGACTTAGTATGTCCCTGTAGGGTGCACCAGTGTTTTTTGCACAAAAGAGAAATGGCACATTGAGAATGTGTATTGATTATCGGCAACTGGATGAGGTAATAGTAAAAAATACAGAAAGTTTGGGTATACAAGTGAATTTGGGTACATTAAACAGGTGGACAAGCAGAACGTATCATCCAGACACTTGAAATTATGTTACCAGTTTACACATTGTATTACAAAGGTAGTTGGGATGATCATCTACCCCTTATTGAATGTGCTTCTAATAATAGCTATTATTCAAGTATCAAAATGGTATCTTACAAAGGTTTATATAGAAGAAAGTTTAAGTCATCAATTGGATGATTTAGAGCGAGTGGAACTGCCTTACTTGGGGCTAGATTTTGTTCACTAAGCTATAGAGAAGGTTAAGGTGGTACAATAGTAGCTACAAGCTAACACAAGTCATACGCCGAGATCCATTGCTTTTATTGGAAATGTACAAGTATTGGGGGATCTCACTTGTGAAGAGATATATATTGCTATTCTAGATGGATAAATGAAAGGATTAAGAAATAAAGAAGTATCTTCGGTAAAGGTACAGTGGAGGAACCGACAAGTAAAAGAAATCACGTGGGGAGCCAAAGAAATGATGAAGTCTAAGTACCCGTAACTGTTTCAAACGGGGGAGAAAGTTCAAGGTGTGGGATTGGAGCAATAACAAGGAAGTATCCATAAGCATTGTGTGTGTATATATATATATATATATATATGTTAATATAGAGATGCATGGGATGTACATGAGACGATGTTATTAACATTCAAGGACGAATGTTTCTAAGGGGGGAAGAATGTAACACCCCGTATGTTCCGAACCTATTTAATTACCGTAACATTCATGGAATTATTTGGACATGGGAGTTTTGAGGTATTATGCATGAATTTAAGTGGGCTGAATTTAGTCTTGTGATGATGGGCACAAATGAGGCCCAAAAAGACACAAAAGACATGGCCCAAATGAAGGGGAAATGATCCATTCTTCTTTTGACCAAATCAACACATTATTTATTGACCAAAAGATGGATAAAGATGACCATTAAGGGTCTATAAAAGACACCAAAAATCTGATATTTATTCATTTGATTACACATGCCAAAATATAGAAATTTCCACAACATTCTCTCAACACTCAAACCCTAAGCTATCTTCTTCTTGGGACAAGATCACTCCTTGGAAAGCTTTGGTAAGTGTTTAATCTCATGGTTTAATATATTATATGCATGGAATATGGTATAGATCATGTTGGTTATGTTGGTGAAGTGTGAGAAGTTCACTATGTGAGAAACAATTTATGTTTGCTTAATCGGTGAAGGTTTTTGCCTTGTAAACTTGAAAATGGACTTGTGGTCTTGAAGGAAGTGAAACCATGGCTATTTTTTGGCATGTAATATGATCTAAAATATGTTAATAAAAGCTTATTTATGATCATGGACCATTCATGGCATAAGAGACCCAAAAAAGACCCTTTTTGGTCGAAACGAGCACCCGCCCTTGCAGACGAAGCACCTGCGGGCGCAGGTGACTTTGAAGGTGCCCCTGGATACTGCCAAGGGTCACCTTCGGACGTAGTTCATCCACCTGGAGGCGCATGTGGCTTCGCAGGTCAGCCCAGAACCCCGAATTGCTTGTTTTTGCATCCCTTTGACCCCCCAAAACCCCTATACCCTTTATGGTTGCAGTTATCAACTTATGGTACCTTTTAAATGACTATAAAGGAGTATCCCAGAGGTATTTTGAATGGTATAAAATATGGATTGTTGTTAAAGTGTTATTGTGAAAGCTATCGAATGACTTGACGGAGAAAAGGTAACGTAGTGTTAATGAGGAAGTGTAAAGGGTAAACTTGGTGTGAAATGTTATTGGTTTATGATATCTTGGTCAATGTGTGAAATTTGATGATTTTTTTGTCATGGTAATGCAGTGGATTGTATTGTAAAGGACGAAATGACGCTATATAGCAGTCACGTAACTCATTGTCATCTTATGCACTTGTAAGGTAACTAGTTGTTAACGTGAGCTCCGTTATGAACTTGTGTTGTAGAGTGAAATGTAAGGAGGAAGCTGGACTATTGTTTTTCCATATAGGCTTGTGTATTCATAGTGAAACGACAAGGTACGTAAGGTTACTCTTTTCGTATCCTTCTGCAACACATATTGTTCACAATTATCATTACATGTGTTCCATTCCGAAATGTCCAAAGGTATATCATTTCAGGTCGGCATATATTGTTAGTCACATGTTTCTTGTTCAATGACCAATTATTATTCATGAGTCACATAATTGTAGACATCGTCCCAAAATTCCAATAATGTTACTTACATGTCTCTTATTCATTGGTTATTGTTCCCAAGTTTCAACAATGATGCTATAACCAAAAATATCAATCCCTCATCAGCAAAAGTACCAATCTCTCCAAAGAAAGAAATTAAGCAACGTATATTTGTTGGTTGCAAGAGTGAAGGAAAATAATAGATGTAGGGTGAACATGATTCCAAAGTTCCAACAATATTATAACTCCAAGTTCCGATAATGTTATGTTCCAAGTTCTAAAAATGTTATGGCTATCATTGTATCAATCTCTCATAAGTGAATAAATCAATCTCATGAAAGTAAGGAATGAAGTAATGTATATATGTGTTCCCAATGATGTTCCAATCCCCAATGTATCACTCTCATAACAAAAGTAAAGGGAAGAAGCAATGCAAAGAAGTAATGCTTACATGGTTACCTTATGTTTCAGTGAGTATGGATCGCAAATCTAAAGGGCCTAAGCTCGGATGGAACAATCCCAATATTATGTTATATTATATTATAGCCCACCAAGTGTGGATGACGGTTATTATATTATAGCCCACCAAGTGTGGATGACAGTTATTATATTATAGCCCACCAAGTGTGGATGATGGTTAGTATATTATAGCCCACCAAGTGTGGATGACGGTTATTATATTATAGCCCACCAAGTGTGGATGACAATTATTATATTATAGCCTACCAAGTGTGGATGACTATTATTATATTATAGCCCACCAAGTGTGGATGACTGTTATTATATTATGTCCCACTAATAAGTGGATGACTGAAAATAAAGATGAACGTAAATACAAAAGAAGTATGTCACGTAACTGGAAATATGAAGGAATGTTATTTCACGAATGAAAATGATATGAATGAATGATCAAGCAATGAATGTAATGAAAGCAATGAAAGTAATGAACATGGTTCCACACATGCGAAACGGTGATTGATCCATAATGTTTATTCACATGTATTGATCCCATTTGAGATCCTATGTTGCATACAGTTTCTTATAGCCTTACATACTCAGTACTTTCTTCGTACTAACCCCTCTTGGGGGACTTACCTTACTTGCTGCAGGCACAGGTGCTAGTAGACCTCCACAGTTGGTTGCAAGTCATTTGCGGATCATTCGTGAGCTCCAGCTGGTTCGGGGCTTTTCGAGTCACATGTGTACATTGTTTTGGTACTATGTAAATATTGTATAGGCATGGTCATATATCTATTAGAGGCTTTGTAGACGTATGTGGGAAGATGAACGTAAAAGATGTATATCCATTTCGACTTGATGGCCCTAACGGCCAAGTTTCATATATATTGTACATGTTTGCCATGACTTACGCTATTGGTATGTTATATTTTTTAAGTTACACAAGATAGAATGCTATTCTTATAGAAACATGCATATGAGGGTACATGAGTAAAGATTGGTTCTCTCGAGCCTTAACGGCTTCGGGTGCCAGTCTTCCTCAATGGGATTTGGGGCGTGACAAGCTCTGCCCAGATTTGTGGGTACTCCAAGAAAGGACGTTTATGAGTTCTTTTCTAACTGTGAGGAGAAACTGAGGAATTTGGAATTAGTGGAGTCGCGCGGGGTAGATTTTGTTGCTTATCAGTTTGATACAGTCGCGAGGAGATGTTGGAGAGATTATCTTGATTCCAGGCCAGTTGGATCTCCACCCGTTACTTGGGTACTATTCTTCGAGGTGTTCTTAGGGAAGTACATGCCCCGCAGCATGCGTGAACATCTTCGAGATGAGTTTTCTAGGTTGAGGCAGGGGTCTATGACAGTAGCTGAGTATGAGGCTAGATTCCATGACTTAGCCAGGCATGCTATGATTATCCTACCTAATGAGTATGAAAGGATCAGATGTCTTGTCAGGGGATTGCGGTTATCACTTCGTAGAGCTATACAAAGTTTAGTGACTTCAGGAAAGTCCTTTGCTGAGATACCTGAGCATGTGTATTCGATCGAGGTGATGGATCGCGTGGCTCAAGGGGGTAGCAATAAGAGACCCCAATTCCAGGGTAGTTAGAGTGGTAGTCAGAACAGCTCGCAATTTAGAGGATGCGGGTTTCAGGGTAGGTACCCTCAACAACAACAACAGTCTTTTCAGTGATAGGGTCAGCCTAGTAGGCCTGTACTGTCAGCCTTGCAGATTTTTGATAGGGGTCAGCCCGCCTATAGTGGTTCTGGTAGTCAACCTCAGGGACGTGGTCAGTCTAGTTCATCGACTAGAGGTGGTCATACCAGATCAATCAGATTTTCTAGGCCGAGCAAGGAGACAGGAACATGTTATACTTGTGGGGTTGTCGGTCATTTCGCGCGTGAGTGTCCTCAGCGTAGGACAATTGAGCCTTCAGTTTAGACGGCACAACCTATCAGATCTATATCGCCAGTAGGCAGAGGTGGTACACAGGGTCGTCAGAGTGGTCCCCAGGGTTCTCGAGGTGGAGTGCAGGGAGGTCGGACTGGTGGTCAATTCGATGCTCAAATTAGTGGTAGCCAGCGTCAGTTGTATGCTGTGCCGACTAAGCCAGAGGTTGAGGCTTTGGATGCGGTTATTACAGGTATGATTTCTGTATACCATCAGCCAGCTTCTGCATTATTTGATCCTAGATCCATGTTTTTTTATATATCTACTTATTATGCACCACGATTGGGTTTATTTTCTAAGTTATTATCTGTGCCCTTACATGTATCTAACCCCGTTGGTAATTCCTTAGTAGTGGATCGGGTATATAGATCTTGTCTGGTGACTATTTAGGAGTTTGAGACATGGGTTGATTTTATTGTATTGGCCATGGTAAACTTTGATGTGATTCTGGGCATGGACTAGTTGTCTTTTCATCATACAGTTTTGGATTGCTTCTCCAAGACCGTTACCTTATCCATGCCCGGTATACCCCTGGTGGTGTGGCAGGGTTGGGTTAGCCGCACACCGATGGGGATTATTTCATATGTTTAGGCTCATAAATTAATGGCGAGGGGATGTGATTCATTCCTTACTTATGTTCTGGATGCTAGCATTGAGAGTATGTCACTTGACTCCATCCCTATTGTGTGTGAATTTACTGATGTATTCCCAACTAACCTACCTGGCCTTCCTCCTGAGCGTGATATAGAGTTCATTATTGACCTTGAGCCGGGCACTCGACCTATTTATATGGCTCCTTATTGTATGTCTCCTGCTGAGTTGAGAGAGCTGAGTAGTCAGCTTGAAGATCTTTTGGGGAAGGGTTTTATCAGGTCAAGTGTGTCGCTGTGGGCTGCTCCAGTTCCATTTGTAAAGAAGAAAGATGGCTCCATGCGTATGCGTATCGATTACAGGCAGTTGAATAAGGTAACAGTGAAGAATAAGTTTCCTATGCCTCGTATCGATGACCTGTTTGATCAACTTCAGGGTGCAGCAGTATTCTCAAAAATAGACTTAAGATATGGATATCATTAGTTGAGAGTTAGGGCTGAGGACATCCCAAAGATAGCCTTCAGGACTCGATACGGCCATTATGAGTTCCTGGTGATGTCTTTTGGATTGACTAATGCCCCAACAGTATTCATGGACTTGATGAATCATGTGTTCATACCATACTTAGACACCTTTATGATTGTGTTTATCGATGACATATTGGTTTATTCGAGGAGTAGCAAGGAGCACGAGCAATATTTGAGGATTGTTCTCCACACTTTGAGAGATCATCGACTTTATGCCAAGTTCTAAAAGTGTGAGTTTTGGCTTGAGTTTGTAGCTTTCTTGGGGCATGTTGTTTCCACACACGGTATCATGGTAGACCCAAGGAAGATTGAGGCTATTTGAGGTTGGGCTAGGCCTACATCACCTATCGAGGTTGGCGGTTTTATTAGATTGGCTGGATATTATAGACAGTTTATTGAGGGTTTCTTGTCTATTGTATCTCCTATGACCAGATTGACCAGAAAGGAGGTTCCATATCAGTGGTCTGAGGATTGTGAGGCGAGCTTTCTGAAGCTTAAGGATCGACTTACTTCTGCCCCTGTGTTGACTCTTCCAGTTGAGGGCGAGGGTTTCACCGTGTATTGTGATGCATATGATATCAGTTTAGGATGTGTTCTGATATAGAGGGGTCATGTTATTACATATGCGTCGAGACAACTTAAGGTGTACGAACGTAATTACCCCACTCATGACTTGGAGTTAGCAGCGCTGGTGTTTGCACTATGGATTTGGAGGCATTATCTATATGGTGTTCATTGTGAGATCTTTATAACCACCGTAGTCTTCAACATATTATGACTCAGAGGGATCTTAATACGAGGCAGTGTAGGTGGATTGAGTTGCTGAAGGACTATGATATCTCTATTCTCTATCATTCGGGCAAGGCAAATGTGGTAGCGGACGCCTTAAGCCGGAAGGCAGTGAGTATGGGTAGCTTAGCCTTCATTCCAGTCTCTTAACAGCCGTTAGCTTTGGACATTCAGTCCTTAGCTAACTCGATGGCGCGTTTGGATATTTTTGACCCTGGGAGAGTTATCGCTTGTGTTGGTGCGAGATCTACTTTGCTGGAGCAGATTCAGAGTCATCAGTTTGAGGATAATGGTCTCCATAGCATTCGAGATCAGGTATTGAGGGGTGAGTCTGAGAGAGCTACCTTGGGTTTTGATGGTGTTCTGAGGTTTGACGACCGCATTTGTGTTTCGAGGGTTGGGGATTCAATTCAGTTGATTCTGCACAAGGTGCACAGTTCCAGATATTCTATTCACCTCCGGACAGCTAAAATGTATCGAGATATAAGGTAGGACTATTGTTAGAGCGGTATACAGAGAGATATCTCAAAATTGGTGGCTCGATGCCTATGTTGTCAGCAGGTAAAGGCCGAGCACCAGAGACGCGGTGGTTTACTTCAGTAGTTACCCATTCTCGAGTGGAAGTGGGAGCGAGTCACTATGGATTTCGTTTGTGGGTTACCTCTCACCTCTCGTGGTTTTGATAGTAGATGGGTTGTTGTAGATCGGTTGACTAAGTCGACACATTTTATCCCTGTTCAAGTTTTCTACAGTACTAAGAGGTTAGCTCGTGTATATATTCAGGAGGTGGTTCACCTATATGGAGTGCCAGTATCTATTATCTCAGACCTAGGGTGTCAGTTTACCTCTAGTTTCTGGCAGACTCTCCAGGAGGAGTTAGGTACTCAGGTGGACCTCAGTACTACATTTCATTCTCAAACCGACGGGCAGTCAGAGCGGACTATTTAGGTATTGGAAGATATGCTCAACGCTTGTGTGTTAGGCTTTAGGGGTCAGTGGGATCAGTTCTTGCCTTTTGCAGAATTCACATATAATAATAACTTCCATTCCAGCATTCAAATGGTTTCGTTTGAGGCTTTGTACGGTAGATGGTGTCGGTGTTCAGTTGGTTGGTTCAAGACTTTAGAGGTCAGTCCTCGTGGTACAGATTTGCTTCGAGAGTCTTTGGACTGAGTTTGGGTGATTCAAGACAGGTTGTGGACAACTCAGAGTAGACAGAGGAGTTATGCTGATCATAGACGTCGTCCGTTGAAATTCAGAATTGGTGATAGGGTCTTCTTACGAGTATCGTCCTTCGTAGGAAGGGAAAGCTTAGCCCCAGGTATATTGGACCCTTTGAGATTCTGCAGATAGTTGGAGAGGTGGCTTATGTGCTAGCTTTACCTCCGGTATTTTTAGCTATCCACCCAGTGTTTCATATTTCTATGCTGCGATAGTATATTCAGGATGAGTCGCATGTGCTTTAGTGGGACTCGGTTCAGTTAGACAAGAAGTTAGCATTTGTAGAGGAACCCGTGTCTATTTTGGCCAAAGATGTCAGAAGATTGCGCTCCTGGGACATTCCAGTGGTTAAGGTACAGTGGCGTCACCATCCGATTGAGGAGGCCACTTAGGAACCTGAGCATGATATGCGAGCCCAGTATCTCTACTTGTTCACTTCTTCAGGTATGAACTTACTCTTGACTTTCGCGAATGAAAGTCCTTTTAGTAGTGGATGTTGTAATGACCCTTCCGGTCATTTCCCTCATTTTAGTGCATTCTCGGCTTTTAGAGCTGAATTTAAGCTCGGATTGGATGATATCCCTTGTGACTATTGGTCACGGGGTGATTTGGGATGCTGTGATGGTTTCGATTTTGCGATTCAACAAGCGTACCTCACGTGGGTATCAATAGTCATGTTTTGACATGTAGTTTATTATTTTGGGAGCAGTCAGAGGCCTATCGGAAGGGGAAGACTCCTGTATAGTTGGGTTTTTCACCAGGCATTTGACCACGACCAAGCAGGCTAGGTTTTCTTTACACTTATATTGGGCTTATGTGTGATATATGTATGCTATTGTACTGGTGTTCTGGGCTGGAATTATAGAATTGGTGGTGGTGGTTTGCTGTGATGTAGGCCTTCCAGGCCGGATAAGGCTATTCGAACATATTCCAGGCCCCTTATCCTCGTGGTACACCACAGATGACCTATTTGGGGTCGGATAGTATTGTTGTTGTTGTTGCTGGTTGGGGAATGTTATTGTTGGACTTTAGTCCATTCTTAGACAGACTTAGCCCAGACTTGGACAGGTATAACTAGACTTGGTATTCGGGACTCGATAGTGGACCCCATTACCCTTTTAGTCGACTTGTCAGAACTTTGACATCTTTAGGCTTAGTTAAGCCCTAGTATGACCTGTTAGGCTTGTGATGGGATTGAGTCACCCCGATTATACCTGGTTGTCCTGTTTAGCCTTTTAGTGCCTGATAGCACCGCACTTGATCAGGATTTCTGGCTTTGGCTTAGAATTGGGACCCGCATTGCCATGAGCCACTCTAGACACCCGGACTGACTTAGATATTGCATGAAAGTAAACTATGGACCTAGGAGGACCCGGGGACTTACCTTATAGCAGATGATGGGTTAGCTCCTTTACCTATACTTCAACTTTGGCCTAGGACTAACATGTTCCCCATTTATTGGTTATGATGTGACATTTGGCTCTATTCTGGTTACTGGCTATGATGAGTTCCAGTTCGAGTTCGACCACTAATATAGGTATAATGGTTTGGTTATTGACTATTGGGTGTTCCGATTTGAGTTTGGCACCGGATTGAGGTACATTATGAGTTCTGGTACTGTGTACCGTGATTATGTCCTTCATTGCGATAACGAGGTGGTGGCCGCGATCGCGAAGGGTTATCAAGTCCGGGTTGGGTCTTGCTCTTCATCGCGATCAAGACCGGGCTTTCACAACGCGATGGGTCCGGGTCATCAGCCTTCGCAAATGTGAGAAGTTGACCTCGACCGCGAAGAATTTTTTAATGGTCTGGTCACTGTTGACCCTCGCAAACGCGAAGGGTTGACCGCGTTAGCGACATACTGTTCACAGAACAGTATAAATACCCCATTTTTATAATTTTCACTATTTTGGACCTTAGAACTTCGTGAAGGGGCAATTTCTAGGGTTTTCTTATCATTTGTGCTTGTGTAAGCTCCAAACTCTTATTTCCATCAATTTCTTATGATTATATCTTCAAAAACACCTTTAAATCTTATTTTCAAACTAGAATTTGGGGATTTTTTTTTGGTAAACTTCTAAAATGGTTTTCATTGATTTGAACACCGATTTCAACTCATTTTAGTGTGGGTTTTCAACTGTAGACTCCTTTTCAATTGAAAAACATGTTTTTAAAATAAAATTCTGATTTTACCCCTTTCATTTTCGAACCTATTTTTTAAACTAATTTCGGACCCGATTTAAATATAGCTAATATGGGTATCATTAGCTTTCTTTTGAAGTGTAGATTATGTCTTTGATAGTTTTAGCACATATCGAAACCGTCCATGAAGGAAAGGCTCCTCATTGAAGGCTTAGGCTTGGATTTTTGGCTTTTCGAGGTAGGTTATGGCTTAACTTCCTTTAGACTGGACTGGGTAATTAATGATCATGTAATGCATGCTATGCATTAAAAAATTTAGTCATGGGAGTGATATTTTGGAATTATTATTATTATCGTATGCCCATGTTGGGCTTATATGCATATTGTTGTTGACTTGAGAGATTTTATTGGATGTGATGCCCGTGTAGGGGCTTTATTTGATATTTATAGGCCTTATTTGTACATTAAATGTCATTATTATTGTTGTGTTTCCCATGCAGGGGCTTGAATAGATATTATAGACCTTTTTGGATATTATTTATCTCGATCATGATAGTAATATCCGAGAGAGGGGTTTTTGAAATGATATTTTGGTGTCTTACATGACTATTTATTTTGGTGGTGCCGAGTGAGGGTTTATATCATGAATCATTGACATGTTAAGTTTATTTGGGCTCACTTATACCTATATTGATTTGATCATTATCTTCATACTGATTGGTTGTGAGCATTTTATCCTAATTTCATATATACACTTTATGAGATATTGGTACTACTGAGAAACACTGATTTTTAAAAGAAAAACAAGACACCTTATAAAACCTTTGATCCGTGAACATTAGCCGGAGAGGTGAATTAAGATATGATATTGAGATATGAGAAAGTATACGGATTGCAAACCACCTATGGGTCCTATCTTAAAGCTCTAAGGCTCAGAAGGTGTATACGAAAAGTCATGTGATGGCTTACATTCATTATTATCACATCATCATTGTATTGCATTACATTGTTGTATTTCCTCGTATGTGATGTTGTTGCTTAGTTAGCTTCCTTAGTTATATTTTGTGTGTAGTTTCCTTTATTGTCTTTATATCTTAGAACTGTTATTGGAGATAGTGTGAGCTACCGTTTGAAAACTTTTTTGTTTGCAGGTGACGTGCTCATAGTATCTTTTACATGTTTTATTTTCTACTTTGCTTAGTAGGGCTATGATACCTACTGAGTACAAGTTGACCGAACTCATTCCTATTGTGCCCTTTTAGATTCTAGTGCGTATACAAACAGCGGTAGCTAATTTATGCGATGACAGTTGATTTTTAGAGTACCTGGTGAGCTTCTCGTTCGGAGCCTTGTTTCAGTCTCAATCTACCTTTATCTTGTCTTTATAATTATTCGAAGACATACATTTGTATTTTCAGTTTCTAGACTATGTATTTAGATGCTTTTTCTACTTTTGACAGTATTTTTAGGGATTTATGTATTTTGCTATGTTTATATATTACGG